>LR824555.2:2500-1330000 GCA_902850265.1 Spodoptera littoralis | reverse complement strand
AGGACGGAATTAAAAGTACCCTTAACCGACGAGCATGCATGAAAATACTGATGACTGTTGATGAAGCGAAAGAGGTGTATAAGATGTCTGTTAGTCTCTGCCTACCCCCATTGGAGACAGGCGTTAGGTTATATAGGTATGTATGTAACCACCATTGCTTCTTCGTTCGATTTTACTATATGTTGTAAATAACACATAGAATAGTTCCATGCGGGACTAAAACTCACGTATATAGCATATCAGCTCTTTACCCACCAATTACACCAATCATAGAAGCAGACAATTAAATATTATTAGAACGTGAGACAGTCTAAATTAATTATTATGGTTTTCGGCTTACTCGCGTAATTATTTGACGAGGAACTCGACTAGTTCCAAGCCATGCCAGAGGCTATTCATGAGCAGCATGCCGCGATCCGGACGCGGCGTCTGTCGCGCTAATACTCGCAAACAATTCATGTCAGTACACACTTTAAAGATAACCATAGGACAGATACGATCTCCGGCCACCGTAAGCGCGGGCCTGCGGACGGCGAGCATGGGTGGCTCCCCGTCCGACCAGAAACAGACCCGAGCGTACGGCGCGTCGCGTTCCGCGCGCGCCTCAAAGAGCCATCAGACCACCACAGATGGGGCCCAATAGGGCCGATGCCGATTCGGAGTCGCGGAGAACCTAACGGGTAACCGGGGCTCCGGCTCGACGTGCAGGAGAAGGAACGGGGTGGTTTTTAGTCAGTAAGAGTCTGACACTACCTCTCGCCTCATCCAGGCGGGAGCAGTCATTCGATGATTTTCCGCCCTTAAAAAAACCCTTAAAAAACCATTGGACAGATGAAAACAATTTCTTCAACAGCCCCTCATTTCCACGAACTCACGTACAAACGGACAAAAAGGTTTCATATTAGGCAGGAAACACTTACATATTCAAGATTTCATCCGTAAATCATTCGGTTACGTGAGATTCGCCCTTTGTTTTGATCGTATGAGGAATTTCTTAGGAGTTTCCACGTGGTTTTCCTTAAAGCCCGAGTGCTATATATGTAGTAGTATATTATACAGTGCACTTGAGGTAAATAGACACGAGTTATAGCACACACTTAAATATATATTTTTTTTATGAGATAAGCCGCTAAAAGGGCAGACGGATCACCTGATGGTAAGCAATCGGCGTCGCCCATAACACCGGGGGCGTTACAAGTGCGTTACCGGCCTTTTGGGAATTAGGAGTTTGAGGATTGTGAAGGATTCGGGGATTGCGGAGACTGAGGAAGGGGGTAATTGGGCACCCGGTAACCTCACTCACACGACGAAACACAACGCAAGCTTTGTTTCACGTCTGTTTACTCCGAGGCCGTGGTATCACTCTGGTCGAGCCGGCCCATTCGTGCCGAAGCATGGCTCTCTCACACTTAAAATATGAAGATAAGAAAATATGAAGGGATCTAATAACTCAGGTACGCAATATACATACATTGAAAACTTTTTTCTGTGTCGGGCAAAGTATTACTGGGCTTTTCAAAAAAAAATAGTTGTAGCACGGTGTCTGAGTACGCAATATACATACATTGAAAACTTTTTTCTGTGTCGGGCAAAGTATTACTGGGCTTTTCAAAAAAAAATAGTTGTAGCACGGTGTCTGAGTACGCAATATACATACATTGAAAACTTTTTTCTGTGTCGGGCAAAGTATTACTGGGCTTTTCAAAAAAAAATAGTTGTAGCACGGAGTCTGGAATTGTGCCTGGTATATGGCAATAGGCTCACCCCCTATTACATGGGACACATAACATAAATAGTGAAAAGTGGATAGGTATTATATTACATTGTACAGTGGCATTAAGTGTCATAATGTACACCTCTGCCTACCCCTTTGGGGATAAAAGGCGTGATGTTATGTAAAATGATATTAAAATACCAATGTGTCCGTGATGGACGAATGTTTTTATGCACAACTAGCAAACCCGGCGAACTCCGTTTCGCCACCAGATGGCTTCGTTTTATGTAACATTTCGTTTGGTGATTATGAATTTTCGAATTATAATGAATTTTCTTTGCTATAAACCTCACGGAGCCCGAGACCTTTCCAACGAATGCAAAACCGTGGAAATCGATTCGTGCGTTCTGGAGTTATAGCGTCAGGAAGGAAAATCCGACTTATTTTTATATAGTAGATAAAACTATTACCCACACATGATTATTGTGTAAATGATAGTAGTGTCGATGTGTAGCACCGCAAATTAATTAGCGATGCCGTGTGTACCTAGAAGGTAATTACTAATCAGTAATTAGCTCTTAACTCTTTAATATTGGATTAAAACATAACACATAACATCACACCTTTTTATCCCCGAAGGGGTACGCAGAGGTGCACGTTTCGGCACTTAACCCCTCGAGCGTCCTTATGAGCACCCGGTGGATCCTAAGAAAAAATGCTCCAAATGTCACATGTGCACCCATTGGATCATAAGGAACGCGGACGCTCGACGGGTTAATGCCACTGTACAATGTAACACCCACTTTTCACTATTTATGTTATGAGTCCCATGTAATACGGGGTGAGCCTATTGCCCGACCCGGGAATCGAACCCGAGACCCCTTGCCCGGCAGTCGCACTTGCGACCACTCGGCCAACAAGGCAGTCAACAGTCAGGCAACGAGTATATTAGATTAAATTTAAGTTTTATAATATGAATAAAAAACACACAATGGTCGTCGCAGTAATAAACTGTTGAGGGAACAGCACAATAGTTCAAAGTCTTTTCTGTTCCTTTAGAGTAACGAGATAGGACGGTCTGGGTGACTACTAATGGTTACAAACTCACTATTTTGAAGTGATAAAGTAAATAGTAAGATGAGTTTTTGAGTTCGAGTTTACAATAGTAGTTTGAAGTCTGGTTAGAGAAATATAATAGTTGGTATGGTTACATAATGAGTCGCCGAAAATAAATTGTTATGAATTTTAACTGTTTTTAATTAACAAAGTTTTGCAATTTGCCAGTCTCAAAAGAAGTGTTATAATACTCACTTATATTGGAGTATGTATTGTTAATACTCCCATTTTTTAATGAACTCTTAGTCTCTTTTGATATTACCATAAATTGTTTAGAATCCCACAATATTACTGTACAAGTTTTCACTCTAACATTAACAGTTTTTATGTTTATAACATAGTACACTTAAAAATTGGGAATTTTTTACAGCACCAATAGTTATTTAGAAATTTAAGCAAACCAAATTTCTCCACTAAAACCCTACTGCATATCAAAAAAATACTGTTCTACAAATTAACTACATATTATAAAAACATATTACATCGTAAAACAAAAATACTGATTTGCACACAAATTGTTCAATATTACAACGGAATTTCCAAAATAGGTTATGTTAGATTAAGTTACGAATTATTAGATAGTATAATTGATTTATTTGATGAGCAAATTTAGTGTGCAATTCAGTATTTTTGGTGGTAATTTCGAATATTTTGATTCATCATCATCAACAGCCTATAAATGCCCACTGCTGTGCAAAGCCTCTTCTCACACGGAGAAGGTTAGAGCATTAATCACCACGCTTGCTCAATGCGGGTTGGCGATTTCAAACTTATAATTAGAAATTATAAGTCCAGGTTTCCTCACGATGTTTTTCCTTCACCGTTTGTCAGTGGTGTCTAAATAATCTTAGAAAGTACATATAACTCGGTAAAAGTCACATTGGTACTTGCCGTTGGTAGGTTTCGAACCCACACCCTCATGCATGAGAAGTGGGCGTCTTAAACCTCCGGGCCACCACGACTATATTTTGATTGAAAAAGGGAAATTTACAGTTAAAGTATTAAATACCACCCCTTAAAAATAACGACACGCCTTCTATTTTCCGAAGGGGTAGTTTGATAAACAGCGAGCATATTGCCACGTATAACACTATACTATCGAAAACAAAACGCGATCAAACAATCCCAATCATTCAACAATAATCACCAGAAGATTTCATCTTAAGTACCTCAACACGGGACTGGGATGCCGTCTCCTCCTTTTGCGAAGCAGTCATGCTGGCTAAGGAGGAGGCGGGACGCGTGAGGCAGCGAAGCGCTGCCTCCTCGCAACCCAGCCATCGCGAAGGACACACCTGGCGTCGGGGATCGCGGGACGATCTCCGGCCACCGTAAGTGCGGGCCTGCGGACGGCGAGCATGGGTGGCTCCCCGTCCGACCAGAAACAGACCCGAGCGTACGGCGCGTCGCGTTCCGCGCGCACCTCAAAGAGCCATCAGACCACCACAGATGGGGCCCAATAGGGCCGATGCCGATTCGGAGTCGCGGAGAACCTAACGGGTAACCGGGGCTCCGGCTCGACGTGCAGGAGAAGGAACGGGGTGGTTTTTAGTCAGTAAGAGTCTGAAACTCCCTTCCGCCTCACCCAGGCGGGAGCAGTCATTCGATGATTTTCCCCCCTTAAAAAAAAAAAAAAAAAAGTACCTCAACACAACGTAACTCAATCACACTATACCTACAACTCAATAAGACACTTCAAAAAAAAATGTCCAAACACGAAGAAAGATTCAAAAGTGAGTGAGACCCTTAGTAGTCAGTTTGTTTTGAAGTGGCGCCTGACAATCGCGGCGGCTAACGATCACTTGGCTTTGTGGCCTGAACACTTGTGCCGTTTGATTTTTATAACAACAGCTGGAAATAAAATAATAATGCTGGTTACAGGCACAAAGGGTTGTGTTGACACTGAGACCATGTGAATGGGAGATGTTGAACGAGTATTTTTTTGTGTTGAATATTATAATGACGTTATCTTGTGGTTTTTTTATGGCATAAGCCGGTATACGAGCAGACGGATAATCAGGTAAGCAATCGGCGTCGCCCATGGACACCTGGAACACCAGAGAAATCATAAGTGCGTTATCGGGATTAGGAGTTTGAGATCGTTGGGGATTCAGGAATTGATGATATTGGGGAAGAGGAGGTTATTGGGCCTTCGGTAACCTCACTTACACGACGAAACACAACGCAAGCATTGCTTCACGTCGGTTTTCTATGAGGCCGTGGTATCACTCCGGTCGAGCCGGCCCATTCGTGCCGAAGCATGGCTCTCCCACACTTTAGCTAGTACTAGGTACTAGGATTGCCTCGTCTGTGCTTGTCAAGGGAGACAAATTTTCCTAGCAATCGTTTATTTTCGACTAAAGGTAAGCACCCTAAACATTTTGTACTGTTAATGTATGATTTAACCAAACAGAGTAAAGGTCTCTGGTTTGGAGTTACAATACTAAAGGAGTTTTTCGGTTTTTAGAAAATTTCGTTGTTTCGTATGTAGAATTGATTTTTTTAAATCATGACACATAACATAAATTCATGCCTTTTATCGTCGAAGGGGTAGGCAGAAGGGGTCGAAGGGGTGGGTGTTACATTGCCACTGGACAATGTAACACCCACTTTTCAATATTTATGTTATGTAAGATCCCTTGTAAGAGGGAGTGACCCTATTGCCATATACCGGGCACAGTTGCGGACTCCGTGCTACTACTGAGAATTTAAAAACCCAGTAATACTGTAATCGAACCCGAGACCCCTTGCCCGGCAGTCGCACTCGCAACCACTCGGTCAACGAGGCAGTCCAAGTAAAAACCATGAAGTCATATTATAAAATCTCAAAACCAAAAATAAACAATAATATTAACAAAAAAAAAACTGCATAAATTTTCCGACTTGTCAAACGATTCTCTTGTTTTCCCCGTTCATAACAATTGGGGCAGACACAATAAAATCACTGCAGTGGATAAAATCTGTACATGAATGCGTGTATGGCAGCATTAACGTCGAACCGTTGGAATCTGGAAATTTAAAAAAAATAGATTTATATATTTTGTGGTGATATTCTGTCGTTTAGTTTATGTGAGTGAATGCCTAATAGTCGTTGTGACGTGGAGGTTTAAGACGCCCGCTTCTCATGCTCGAGGGCGCGGGCACGAAACTTAACGAGCAAGTACCAATGTGCCTTTTTCCGAGTTATATGTACTTTCTAAGATTATTTAGACACCACTGACAAACGGTGAAGGAACACATCGTGAGGAAACCTTTTTTCAAGGGCGTAAATCATCGAATGATTGCTCCCACCTGGGTGAGGTGGGCGGGATTGTCAGACTCTTACTGACTAAAAATCACCCCGTTACTACTCCTGTCCTTCGAGCCGGAGTCCCAGCAACCCGTTAAGTCATCCGCGGCTCCGTATCGGCATCAGCCCTATTAGGCCCCATCCGTGGTGGTCTTAAGGCGCGCGCGCGGAACGCAAAGCGCCGTCTCGGGTCTGGTTCTGGTCGGGCGGCGAGCTACTCTTGCTCGCCGTCCGCAGGCCCGCGCTTACGGTGGCTGGAGATCGTCTCGCGATCCCCGACGCCCGGAACGTCCTTCGCGACGGCTGGGTTGTGAGGAGGCAGCGCTTTGCTGCTTCATGCACCCCTACTTCTCCTTAGCTAGCATGACTGCTTTGCAAAAGGAGGAGACGGCATCCCAGTCCCCTTGGCTCCGCATCATGATCCGGACTAGGGCCGTACGCGAGAGGTCGCCGTCGCCGATCACATCCCAGAGGGCACGGCGGTGCTCAGTCCATCAGACACAGATACCTCCCGAAGCTCCCATGTCCGGTGAAGACCTGCGTCAGCCGATAGGTGAGGACACCATGGCGTCTCTCGAACCACTCCTCAAAGAGGGGACTTACCGCTGTAATGGCAGCGAGCCCAATTATTATTGAGTAAAGTCGCTTTAAACCTAGTAACTTAAGGAAAGAAAACGAACATATATTTTTATATCTATTTAAATGAACATAAAACTATTATGATATAAATATGTACCATTACAAAACACAAAGTACAGTAAACCACGCAACTTTATGAACAGCTAACGTGGCGTAGAATCAATATTTCTGCAAAACTTGTGCTGCTGTGTGTACAAAGTTATCTACAAAACATTTCTGTGCACTTTTCTTAAAGAATAATTATGTAAGTTTCTAGACATGCTTTTTATAGAGTTATTTTTCTGTTTGACTTCAAAGAGAAAATAAAAGAGGTTCTCAGCTTGGCCTGTATGTATGTAGCTTTGTGCGCGATTATCTCACGATTGGCTGAACTGATTTTGACGCGGTTTCCAGAAAAGTGTTTGTCACACTTAGGAGAAGGCTTTAGTAGGGTAATCAACCGACTTCAAAATAGCGGTTTGAAGTCGGATTTTTCTAAACGTATTTTATAAAATAACATAACATAACATCACGCCTATTATCCCCGAAGGGGTAGGCCCAGAAGTAACACCCACTTTTTCACTATAAATGTTATGAATCCCACGTAGTAGGGGGTGAGCCTATTACCATATACCGGGCACAATTCCAGACTTCGTGCTACTACTGAGATTTTTTTTAAAACCCAGTAATACTTTGCCCGACCCGGGAATCGAACCCGAGACCCCTTGCCCGGCAGTCGCACTTGCGACCCCTCGGCCAACGAGGCAGTTTATAAAATGATTATTTTAATTTTTACTTAGTACATAATAGCAAGGATTTAGAATCTTTTCGGGTGTTTGGTATTAAGCTTGGCTTATTACCTCTACAATATTGTATTAGTCATAACTAAGGACAAGCCTAAAACCTTATTCTACCTTTCTGAATACGCATTAAAATCCGTTCAGACAATCACGCACAAACATACATATATGTATACATACATATGGTCGAACTAAGAACCCCCTATTTTCGAAATCGATGAAATAACTTAATCTCCAATTCATAAATCGAACCAGAGAACCCTTATTCGTCAAGTTTCATTAGGAAGCATCAGATCCTCTTATAATCTAAAAGAATAATACTACGTATGTATGTACTCATAGGATAATTCACAATTGTCAACAAAATGTATAACCCAAACAAATCTCATAAGGTGAAAGGCAGGCAGGCATGACATGAAAAAGTATCATTAAGGATAAAGTATTAATGTCGCCAAATAAGAAATGTCAGAAACAAAATACTTGTAGAAAAGGTTTCCTAACAGGTGGCAACACTTGTTATAGTGATGAGGGATTTTTGGAGACTAGTGCCGGGGTAGGCCGGAATTAAACGGGACTGAGATCCCGGGATTGTTGTTGAGTTATAATTTTAGATCAGTGAGTGATAATTTAGAGTAATTTGAAGGTAAGATGGTAATTATAACTTACCATGCAAAAATGTTTTATAGAAAATCATGTTTTGTCCATTCTAAAAAAAAATGACAACTCCAAATTTGTCCATTCTCGCTCAAAACAATGATTTATGTGTTTGTATCTGCATGTATTTGAAAATCAATAAAAATATGAATAAAAACTCATATACTAATTTTGAGTTTATTGCTAACGCTTGCTTCATTGTACAACTCATAATAAAATAACACAATATTTATAAAACTAACACGCATAGGTTTCTATGTAAACTGTCTTATAAAATCCCGGGACTGAGTAACTAAAGACATAAAGATCCCGGGCGTTCACGGCACTATCTGTTACAGTAAACAGTAAGTGACCACTGTTACTTGAGACGTGGTAAAATGAGGTTAACTCAAAAAGAAAACTTAATGATAGCTTCTTAGTTTTTTTTTTTTGGAATTGTCAAAACTGCCTCTTTGAAGATTATCATATTAGTTTCAAGATGTCTATGAAAACGGAACTTACGCAATGACTAGTTGTCGTAAATAAGAAATGAAACCTAAGAGATCTCGATTGACTTTAATTTCAATTTAATTTTTAAGTGTGGGAGAGCTATTATTCGGCATTGGGCAAGCTCGACCGGAGTGATACCACGACCTAACAGAAAACCGACGTGAAGCAACGCTTGCGTTGTGTTTCGTCGTGTGAGTACCGGAAGCCCAATTACCCTCCCCTTCCCCAATCACCCAAATACCTGAATCCCCAACGATCCTCAAACTCCTAATCCCCAAAAGGCCGGTAACACACTGGTGTTCCAGGTGTCCATGGGCGACGCCGATTGCTTACCATCAGGTGGTCCGTCTGATCGTTTACCGGTTTATGCCATAAAAAAACCAGCATATTTTCAAATTTCATTCCACGATGTTCCAAGTTTAACCAAACAAAAAATTGGACATTAAAATTCTAATTTGAGTCCTTTTATTAAGCAATCGTACAACCAATCGTCATTACTCGCAGTCCACTTAATACCTTATAACATGACAGTCACAGAGGTCAAATTACATTAGCCAACGTATCTACTGTTTTTTCTCACACAAACATTCATTAATTCTACAAAAGGTATCAGATTTGTGTCGGGCGGCCATTTTGTGACGTCACAAGTGTTTCCCGTGTCACATCACTATGGGTTAGTTTTGGGATATTATTGTGGTAGGATATTATTATAAATGAGGTTTTTATGGTGTTTTGGTTTTATGTGATATTAACGTTAAAGTTGTTCTTGTGAAGCATTCCAAGGTCTAGATTCCTATGGAGAAGAACGAGCAAGAAACTCCATAGGTTACTCTTTTTCTTTCATTGAACTACTGCTTAGTGCAGTAAAATAACAAAATGTGATTTGAAGATGACTAGCTAACAATATTGTAAACATTTATCATTATTTTCATTGATCAAACAGGATTAATTACCTTTCCTTGGTAAATGAACTACTCTTCAAACTATTTGGATCTGTCAATCTCCCTCAAATACAATACACTATAATAATAATAGTTACAATCGAGACCACACACAAAATACAGAGAAACGTTACCTCAGTCCCTTTTTGGAAAACATTGATTATAATTAATGGAGTGTCCAGTAAAATAACTCGAATGTTTAGATTTTTTTACAACATAAGCCGGCAAATGAACATACGGATCACCTGATGGTAAGCAATCGACATCACCTATGGACATCTGGAACACCAGAGGCGTTACAAGAGCATTACCGGCGTTTTGTGGATCGTTGAGGATTCAAGGATTGGGGAAGGGGAGGGGGGTAATTGGGCCTCCGGTAACTTCACTCACATGACGAAACACAACGCAAGCGTTGCTTCACGTCGGTTTTCTGTGAGGCCATGGTATCACTCCGGTCGAGCCGGCCCATTCGTGCCGATGTATGGCTCATCCACACTAATGTTTACATTTTAAATAATAAACATGAATTGTTGGATTTATGCACAAACTAATCTATTTTAACCGATTCAGTCAGAAGTGCACATTACAACACTTAACGCCACTGTACATTCAGTTTTCACTATTCATAATATGTTCCTTGTAATAAAGGGTGAGCCTATTGCCGTATACTGGATTCCAGATTCCATGCTACTATTGAGTTTTTTTTTTTATAAAATCCCAGTAATACTTTTTTCGACCCTGGAATCGAACTCGAAACCTCTTGCGCGTCAGTCGAAGTAGACTCGACCAACGAGACAGTAAAAAAACAATAATTAAAAACACAACAACAATATTACAGACACACATACCTACAACAATAATCCCAAATCCATTAACTCACAACTACCGCCCACTCACAATCGCTCCATTTATTCACTCATCCGTGTCCAAACCTTTAATTTCGAGTCCATCAATTTCGGTAACCAGTTGACAGATCCGTCAGCCATCTTGAAGAGGCAACGGATATTAATTGGAATAAGACACGTTGTTTCGTGTTGCTGACAGGTAATTAACTCTAAGATGTAGTAAGTTGTGAATAATAAAATTTAACTACGTTTTTTGTTCATAGGTTCAATGTTTCTAAATGTATAAGTGAGAAAATTAGACTTATGTTTGGTAGATAGAACTTTATAACTAAAAATCGCGTAGCCTCAGTAGGCTGCGTGACATCGCCGCGAGCGCGACCGCGCACGCTGCTCATGAGGAAGAACCATGTCTTTGCATTGTTCTTACATATGCGTACAGTATTGAAATATGTATCAGAGACATTGTAGAACATACTTTTTTTTAAAAAGAGTAACGAATGGAGTTTCTTGCTCGTTCTTCTCCATTCGAATCTACTTTTTGGAATGTGCACCTAGCTTCACCTAGTTTCACTGACGGACTGACTGACAGACTATTATTTATTTTGTATTTGTCGACGTTTCAAAAGTACCAAACTATGGTTTAATTGAAATAAATGCTTTGACTTTGACTTTGACTTTGAACCCGTCTGTGGTTTGAAACTAGTAGAGCTTTTCTCGGTATATTCACATGAGTTACCCGCGGTTTTTAGTTAATTTAGTATGTCTTACGATAGTTATTAGATATAAAAGGTATAAAACTATTTATCACTTTTTATGATACGACTTTTTTGAAGGGAGGAGAATCATCGAATTACTCTTACCAACCGGGTGAGGCGGGAGGGAATATCAGACTCATACTGACTATAAACCACACCGTTCCTACTCCTCCGCTTCGAGCTGAAGCCACGTTAACCCGTTAAGTTCTGGCGGCTCCGTATCGGTATCAGCCCTATTGGGCCCCATTCGTGGTGGTCTGATGGCTCTTTGAGGTGCGCGCGGAAAGCAACGCGCCGTACGGTCGGGTCTGGTCTGTTCACTCATGCTCGCCGGCCCCAAGCTCGTACTTACGGTAGCCGGAGATCTTATCACGATCTCAGCCCCCACCGTGTCCTCAGAATGGCCCTTGGAGTTATGACACCCGGGCGTTCCTTCCGCCCTATTAGACACAGGTACCTCCCGAAGATTTTATGATACGATAACCACGAAAAGAGTAACGGTGGTGGTAAAAATACATTCCACTCATCATAAAATTATTTTAATTTTATTCGGCGAATCATTTATAATTTTCGAAGTGGTCGAAATTTCTATCAGAAACGAATAAATATATTATACGGTAAAATGTTATATCCAACACGACCTACGCCAGAAATATCTTTCGAAGAAATCGCTTCGAAAATTTCATGGTATATTTGTATAGCACTTTACCAAAATACGGTATATCGAAAATAAAGGTGGATATTTGGCAAATTCGAATGAAAATTGTACGAATATATGGTTTGTATATCAGAACATACTCATTTCATTGAACTATGATTTGAGTTGGTATATGTACTTACACTAGCAAACTATCTTAATATATTGAATTCACTGTGGGAGAGCCATGCTTCGGCACGAATGGGCCGGCTCGACAGGTGTTATACCACGGCCGAGCAGAAAACCCACGTGAAGAAACGCTTGTGTTGTATTTCGTCGTGTGAGTGAGGTTACCGGAGACCCAATTACCCTTCCCTTTCCCAGTCTCCCCAATCCCTGAATCCCCAACGATCCTCAAACTCCTAATCCCTAAAAGGCCGGTAACGCACTTGTAACGCCTCTGGTGTTCCAGGTATCTATGGGCGGCGCCGATTGCTTACCATCAGGTGATCCATCAGCTCGTTTACTGGCTTAAGGCATAAAAAATTAATTCTATTTTCACCTTTAAAGCTAAATAATATAACGCTGAAATTCGTGTACGGTAAATGTTTCATAGAAATAAATATAAGAATATCTTTAGTTCAGAGATACCATATTAGCATTTTGTATTATACGTCATACACAAAAAGTTCGTGGTAATATCGTTACCATATAAGTAGGTAAGTACTTACAATAAAATAACCAGCTTCACTCAAAACAACGAATTCTCACCTCTATAAAAATTATATTAAAGTTTAAAATTATACGAATATTATCCTTTGTTCCCCATCCTTTTGTCAGAATATTATAGGCATTATAAAGTGTATCTTTATCAGATTTAAAATATAGCTTGCTGGTCCTTTACGACACAGAAAATATGCAAATTAACGGCTATACCTTACATACGTCAAATTGTACAATCAATGAATCTGTATAATGACCCACTATACGCTTATTCTCATACCTATCTAAAACCTAATGAATTGGTTTCGAGTAAACAAATATTTAGCTTGCTATTTGCCACGTAATTACATATAATTATCTGTTGCAGTCTCCATCTTTGTTATGAAGACACGCAATATGTTTTTAGTCCTGAATAACGTCTTGACTGTTTCATTTTATAATGGAAACATTTCTAACAATAGGCTCACCCCCTGTTACATGGGACTCATAACATAAATAGTGAAAAGTGGGTGTTACATTGTACAGTGGCATTTGTATAATATGCATACTCGGGAATAAAAGGCGTGATGTTATATTATATTATGTGTCATTTCTAACAGTACTAAATAAAGCAATATACATTGCAAGGTTAATTAGAAGTAAAGTATTTTTTTGTTAGAAAAATGGTACCATACACTGTAAAGTGAACACCTTATCATATTTTATAACCTGTTTTCTTAAATGTCTCAAGGTCAAAGTAGGTTAAGACTCACACTCGTCAATAGTACAAAACAGTTCTATACAAAGCGTACAAGAAGATGTACAGGGTGTATAAACAATGGAGGGTTGTATTCAAATGTAAATGAAGTGACAGAGGCTGTGCTGTTGTGTAATAGCCCTTATTGAGGGAACGAGAGGAAAGTGTGGTCAGTTCCATAAAATAGTGGAAAAGGGGAGTTTACTGACATTATTTGCGTCATGGTTATGAGTTCAGTATAAAGATAGTGTTTGGAAGGTTTTGGTGATACCGTTTGAAATATAATGTAAGGCGGAGTTTTTAAACATAACATAAGCATGACATTGCATTATTTTTTAGGTAACAGAGAGTAAAGTTCCTTAAGATCGGAAAAAAGGATGCTCCGACTAGGCAAGGTGTTCGTGCCTGGCGGGCTTTCTGCCCAACAGTGGTTCGTTGAGATTTTTTATCCATGAAGGACCTTATGATTTTTTTTTTTTTGGAATAGGAGGCAAACGAGCATACGGATCACCTGATGGTAAGCGATCAGCGCCGCCCGTGGACACCCGCAACACCAGAGGAGACACAGATGCGTTGCCGGCCTTTTAAAAAGGAATACTCTCTTTTCTTGAAGGATTGGAAGTCGTATCGGTTCGGAAATACAGCCGACGACAGATCATTCCACAGTTTTGCTGTGCGAGACAGAAAGCTAGGTGTGATTATCATCTTATCATCTGTTGATTTATTTTCATTGAAGGTCTGAGTGAGTGCGTGAGCTGTCATTTGACATTGTGGTGTCGCCACACTTTCTTCCCATTCTTTTTTATTATTTTACTTTGTAATCAATTTTTCGAATAGACGTTATGGTTGTTTTGACACATACTTTTTAACATTAACCTACCAGGCAGTTACGAGAATTTTCTAAAAATCGAAGTAGCCGAAACGAAGTGATCCGACAGAGAACCAAAGTTATCGACATAGCCGAAAGGATCAGTAAGCTGAAGTGGCAGTAGGCCGGTCACATTTGTCGAAAAACCGATAACCGCTGGAGTAAACGTGTTCTAGAGTGGAGACCGCGTCTAGGCAAACGTAGTGTAGGGCGCCCTCCAGCTAGGGGGAGTGACGACATCTGCAAGGTGGCTGGCAGTGGTTGGATGAGAAGAGTCCAGCGAGCTAAGTGACGTGTCATTGGAGAGGCCTATGTCCAGCAGTGAACGAACACGGGCTCATCGTGATGAAGTAGCAGGAATTGAACTCAAAGCTCCGTAGCAGCAGTCGCACTTGCAATCACTTAACCAATAGAGTAGAAAAAGAAAGAAAGAAAATTATACAGATAAAAAATGAAATCTAATTTCTAAATACAAATTCCATACAGTGTAACACACCCCTTATGTCACCTGACCCAACATAGACAATAGCCTGTACTGGACAAAACTGTCAGCTCTCCCAGTCAACGAGATAAGAGCCACCCTAAACTGAACAACGGAATGAAACGTTATAAATAGCACTAACAACAATAAAAACCGTTTACAAAAGACGTCGTTTTGTAACGTTGTATTGAAAACGGTTATTTAGTAGAAACGTTTTTAAAAAGCGTTGTTAAACTTTTTGTGTTATTGTGTTGAGTTCTTTGATTGGTTGGAAGTGTATTTTTGAAGATTTCTTCGTGTTTTGTCAATGTTTATGTTGAAATGTAGTAAACATAAAATCAATATTGTTAGTTTATTGTAGTTTCCGAACATAACTAATGTTTCCGATTGTTGTCACATGTGGCGCTAGTGCATTCTGTCTGTTCTCTGTAATCTTCGGCTCGTAAAACTTTCATCTCGTTTATTATTATTCAACAGTTTATTTATAGGTTTAATGTTTTGATACCCAGTTTATCAAAGACGTTGAAAGAACTGGGACCTAATGTCACTTAGAAATGATTAAAGCACCAAAATGCAGACTGCCTCGTTGGCCGAGTGGTCGCAAGTACGACTGCCAGGCGAGGGGTCTCGGGTTCAATTCCCGGGTCGGGCTAAGTACTACCGGGTTTTTTATAAATTCTCAGTAGAAGCACAGACATCTCTTCTCTCCTCCTTCCTCGGCGAACACAATGGGTAAAATAATCTTTAGATAGTACGGATACCTAACAAAATATAGTTACAGACGAATCATTACCAGCTAACCAAGACTATACCACGCCATACATAGTACCACGAAACTTGATACTTACAAATAGCAGTCAACATTATCTAGCCTTACTTAAAACACTATTTGCCAATAATCTAGATACGTCTATAGCTGACATTACTGCTTATACCGTAAGCTAAGCGTTTTAAGATAAGCGCGGTGCAAGTGTTTATGTGTGAATTAGCAATCGTTTAGATAACTCCAAAGTTTATACGTAGCTATAGGTGGTGTCATTAGCGGCGTATGTGTTGGTTGAGTAGGTGTTGATTTTATTGGGTTCTATCCTTAGATAAGTAAGTTGTCGCGGAGAACCTAACGGGTAACCGGGGCTCCAGCTCGACGTGCAGGAGAAGGAACGGGGTGGTTTTTAGTCAGTAAGAGTCTGACACTCCCTTCCGCCTCACCCAGGCGGGAGCAGGCATTCGATGATTTTCCCCCCTTAAAAAAAAATCCTTAGATAAGTTAAAGATCATATCTGCTTCTTAGAATAGATTATCAACAACCTATAAATGCCCACTGCTGAGCAAAGCCTCTTCTCACACGGAGAAGGTTTGAGCATTACTCACCAAGCTTGCTCAATGCGGATTGGTGATTACAAACTTATAATTAGAAATTATAAGCCCAGGTTTCCTCACGATGTTATCCTTCACCGTTTGTCAGTGGTGTCTAGATAATCTTAGAAAGTACATATAACTCGGGAAAAGTCGCATTGGTACTTGCCGTTGGTAGGTTTCAACCCCACACCCTCATACATGAGAAGCGGGCGTCTTAAACCTCCGAGGCACCACGACTTATCTACTTCTATATACACACACATATAATAATACTTTGCCTGACCCGGGAATCGAACCTGAGACCCCTTGCCCCGCAGTCGCAATTACAGTGGCATTAAGTACCGTAATGGACACCTCTGCATTTCTAACAACGAACGAAATAAAAATGTTCCAATAAAAACCCTATCTATTTTTCAACATGGCTGACGTCAAATAAATTTTCTTTTTTTTTCTATACACATAAATATAATAAACAACAAAAAAAATAAAAGGAATAGTGCTCTTATTTTAAATCACAATTTTCTTTTAACGGCCAGCTTAACCTTCATGTTATGTGAATAAATTAACTCCACCCTGTATTTTCCTGTCACGACCGGACATGCAAATTACTTTGTGAACACTTATTTGCGGCCATTAAAATTATACATCATGTTACACTTTTTGTACCATATATTAGTTACGGAACAAAGCTGGCCACTGGAACTGGAATTCAGAAGTCTTATATTTTTTTTAACATAACATAATATCATGCCTTTTATCATACCTACCTACATTACGGCACTTAATGCCACTGTACATATGTAACACTCGTTTTTCACAATTTATGTTATGAGTCCCATGCAATAGGGGGTGAGCTTATTGCCATATACCGCGCACAATTCTAGATTCCGTGCTAATGCTATTTTTTTTTTAAACCCAGTAGTAATTTGCCCGACCCGGGAATTGAACCCGAGCCCCCTTGCCAAACAGTCTCACTTGCGACCACTTTGCCAACGAGGCAGTCTTTTCTTTATGACTGGAGAACACCTTCAAAGTGTTTCGTCGTGTAAGCGAGGTCCGGAGACCCAATTACCCTCCTCTTCCCCAATCTCCCCAATCCCTGAATCCCCAACGATCCTTAAACTCCTAATCCCCCAAAAGGCAGATAACGCACTTGTAACGCCTCTGGTGTTCTAGGTGTTCATGGGCGACGCCGATTGCTTACCATCAGGTGATCCGTCTGCTCGTTTACCGGCTTATGCCATAAAAAACACGGCGTACTTTGAATACATCAGCTTTTAAAGATAAAATAAAGAAGGCTTTAAAAACTATTCGCAGATTAAACACTATTTATACTAGGTTTTCTAGACTCTCAGTATAATCACTGAGTCTTATACTGTGTCCAATACATTCCAATAGGCTCACTTCCTATTCCATGGGACTTGTATAATACACTTCCGGACACCTAAATCGAGCCATCTTGATTTTTTTGGTTTGGAGTACTGTAACTTGTAAAAAATGTATGTAGAAGGAAAATGTTTTGATGCAGTTTTGGAGATGGTTTAATCAACATTCATTTAGAGTGCCACTGTTCTAAACTTGAACTACAGTTTATTAAAAAAGTTGAGTTACGTTGAAACAAGTCCATATTTGCTTTTTTCAAAGAAAAAAATCTAATCGATTTTTAAATAAAAAATGTTTTAAATGGAAAGAAATGTTTATTTAGTAACTTGTATTGCCTCCCCGTGCATTTATGACAGCTCTCATACGGTTTGGCATAGAATTAATCAATGTCGTTATGACATGTTGAGGAATGTCCTCCCATTCTTCCAAAATTACATTTTTGAGGTCCTCCGTGGTTTGCGGGGCAGGATGATGAGCTCGAACACGCCTCTTCAGCTCATCCCATAGATCCTCTATAGGATTCATATCAGGACTTCGCGCTGGCCATCTCATAATAGTGATACCAATGTCATTTAAGTACTGCCTGACGATTCCTGCAGTATGGGCCCTTGCATTATCATGCATTAAAACGAAATCTTGGCCAATAAATCCAGCATATGGCATCACGTGGTTCTCTAAACATTGGCGAATGTATCTATTGCCATCTAGGGGCGGCAGTCGTGGTCCCGTTACTACCTCTAGCTCAGTTTTGCCTTCCATAGAGATACCTCCCCAGACAGTCCATGATCCTCCACCATAACTCACTCTTTCGTCAATACAACATTGCGCGAAACGCTCGTTCTCTCTTCGGTACACCTTACTCCTTCCGTCATTACCGTATAGCATTATCTTGGACTCATCAGTGAAGAGAACCTGGCTCCATTGATGTCGAGTCCAATTTAGATGTTCGCGCGCAAACTCTAAACGGGCTATTCGGTGTGATCGTGTGTAAATGTATTGATCTTGTCTCGCCGTTGTCACCCGGTAACGAGGTCCTCCTGTTCGCCGAACGAAGCCGCCAGTCTCCAGGTATCGATGGTACACTCTTTGGACAGCGGAACGACTTATGATAAGTTGTGAACTCACATCTCGCTGACTTAGCCCAGATTGAAGAAGTGCTACAGCTTGCACGGCTACTTCAGGTGAAGTATCCATAATTTTATAGCCAAAAGTGATCAAATTAAAGAAAAAAAAACTAAACTAAACTTTGGTTAACAAAAATAGCGAAAATTCAAACAAAATCGAAATTAAATTGCTTCAAAAGTAACTTTCTACAGCCATTATTTTTTTCAAATCAGTGACAAAGCTCGGCTTTTCTTCTTTATTTTAAAATCTTAAATTCAAATTTGGAAGAATACATACGGGAAAGACGATGAAATATGCCAGCATTAAAAATGCATACAAACTTTTTTGTTATATTGCATATATTTTGTGTAATGGGCTTTTAGGCCCGGGAATGTAATGTGGCTCGAATCAAGTGTCCAGAAGTGTATTATACCTATGGTACCTAAATCTTCAGAAAATTAAAAACTTGAAGTTACCAAAAATACACATAATATATTTATTTCTCAAACCAAACCTACTAGAACTGATCTATACAACAACGAAAAAAATATCGCAACGAAACAAAGCAATAACGTAACAGCTTAATACCGGTTAATAACCGTTATTATTCGGTTACCAGTCGAACACGCACTTGACGTCAATGTAAGAGTATTAGCTAAATATATCGCGGGGTTTACTTGCCTCATTAATATACCATTTCGTGAAATCCCCGATATATGATAGCTATCGAATTTTGTGTCGAGTTTATACATTTTGTATTGATTGCAAGTTCTGATAATATTATGTTCTTTTAATATAATTTACTGGACTGCTTCGTGGACCAAGTGGTTGCAAGTGCAACTGTCGAAGGTCTTGGGTTCGATTCCCGGGTCGGACTAATTAATATTGGGTTATTTAAAATTTTCAGAAGTAGCACGGAATCTGGAATTGTGCCCGGTATATGGAAACAGGCTCACGCCTAGTACATGGCTTCACACTTTTACATAGTATAAAAACAAGTTGCTATTCACCGTCTGTCTATCCCTATGTATATATTAGATACTTTTTTTTTTTTTTTTTTTTTTTTTTTAAGGGGGGAAAATCATCGAATGACTGCTCCCGCCTGGGCGAGGCGGAAGGGAGTGTCAGACTGTTACTGACTAAAAACCACCCCGTTCCTTCTCCTGCACGTCGAGCCGGAGCCCCGGTTACCCGTTAGGTTCTCCGCGACTCCGAATCGGCATCGGCCCTATTGGGCCCCATCTGTGGTGGTCTGATGGCTCTTTGAGGCGCGCGCGGAACGCGTCGCGCCGTACGCTCGGGTCTGTTTCTGGTCGGACGGGGAGCCACCCATGCTCGCCGTCCGCAGGCCCGCGCTTACGGTGGCCGGAGATCGTCCCGCGATCCACGACGCCCGGTGTGTCCTTCGCGATGGCTGGGTTGCGAGGAGGCAGCGCTTCGCTGTCTCACGCGTCCCGCCTCCTCCTTAGCTAGCATGACTGCTTCGCAAAAGGAGGAGACGGCATCCCAGTCCCCCTCGCTCCGCATCATGGCCTGCACTAGGCCCGGACGCGAGAGGTCGCCATCGCCGATCACTTCCCTGAGGGCACGGCGGTGCTCAGCCCACGCAGGGCATTCCGCTACGGTGTGTTCCACCGTGTCCTCAGGGCGGTCCTCGCAGTGATGACACCCGGGCGTTTCCTCCCGCCCCATCAGACACAGGTACCTCCCGAAACTTCCATGTCCGGTGAGGACCTGCGTCAGGCGGTAGGTGAGGACGCCGTAGCGTCTCTCAAGCCACTCCTCAAAGAGGGGACTTACCGCTGCAATGGCAGCGAGCCCAGCCCTCGGTTGCGACAGTCGTTGCTGCCATTCCGCCATGAGATCGCGCCGGAGCTCATCCCGCCACGCACTTATCTGGCGCGGCAGCGGAGTTTCGCCCCGGCGACGTGCCTCCGCGCATGCGATACACGCGCGCGAGCACCTTCGCCTCCAGATCCCACGGCGGTAATCCGGCAAGGAGGTTCGCCGACTCCCCGAGATCGTGCGGTATCCGCGGATCATTCGGATCGCCATGACCCTCTGTGACATGAGCAGCGTCCGAGCAGGACGCCGCAACAAGTTCGGCGCCCAAACAGGGGCGCCGTAGAGGGCCATGGACCGCACGACCCCGGCGTATAACCTCCGGCAGGAGGCGTTTGGCCCCCCGAGGTTGGGGAGGATGCGTTAAACGCAGCCCCCGTCCCTCCCAACTTTGGAGCCAAACGTCGGAAGTGCTCTATGAAGTTCCACCGACTGTCGAGGACGAGTCCTAGGTACTTCATCGCCGTCTCGACGCCGATGGTAACCCCTCCCGCCGTTATTTGGGACCCACCCGGAGGTGGCGCGTTCCCGCGGCCATGAAAACACATGGCCTCGGACTTGTGGAGCGCCACCTCGAGTCCCAACTGCCGGATTCTTTCAACGACTGTCGCAACCGCTGTCGCCATTAAGTCGGCCGCCGCCTGGTGCGACCTCCCGTGCGCTAGCACCAGCGTGTCGTCGGCGTAGCATATTGTGCTAACGCCGTTCGGGAGGTCGGTGCGCAGCACCCAGTCATAGCCGATGTTCCACAGGAGCGGCCCCAGAACCGAACCCTGTGGAACACCGCGTGACATCTCTCGCCGGTTCCACTCGCCCCGGTGACCGGGGTAGCTGACGGACCTGTCCGTCAGGTAAGCCTCGATTACACGACGGAGGTAGGTAGGCACCCGATGATATCGGAGTGCCTCCAAGATGCAGCTCCAGGGCAGGGAGTTGAAGGCGTTGGCGATGTCCAGAGACACCGCCACTACGACCTTACCCCTGGACACTGCAGTCCCCGTCGTGAGGTCTCTAACGCGCATGATGGCGTCCACCGTGGAGCGCCCTCTGCGGAAGCCGAACTGGCCGTCCGACAAGTCCGGCCCAATGTCCGTCAGGTGCGCGACGAGGCGGTTCGAAATGATTCTTTCGAAGACTTTCCCCACCTCGTCGAGCAGCACTATGGGCCGGTACGCGGACGGAGAGTCCGCAGGGCGCCCCGTCTTCCGCACGAGGACCAGTTTGCCCGCTTTCCAGAGAAGCGGGAACTGGCCTCTCTCCAGACATGCGCTGTAGAGACCAATCAATCGAGGCCCGAGAGCCTCTGAGGCCAGGACCCATGCCTTGCCATGCAGGCCGTCGGGTCCTGGGGCGGTGTTCTTGGCGCCCATCCGGCGCACCGCCGCTCTCAATTCTGCCTCGGTCACCTCTGGGACGATGTCATCGTCGTCGTCGCTGTAGCCCGCGTCGGGCACCGCAGGGGGCGGAGTCATATACGGAGGGGTGAAGCCCCTCCACAGTTGGGGGAACAGGGCGCCAATCAGCTCCTCCAAGACTTCTGGCCGGAGACTGAGTGAGCGGGGGAGCCCAAGCACGGAGCTTGTCGCGTACCATCGGTACGGGCGTCCCCACGGGTCTCTATTCAGAGTCCCCAGCATCTCTCGGCGGGCCTCCTCCTTGGCCCGCAATATCTCCGCCTTGAGGAGGGCCTTCGCCGCCCTGTATCCCTCGTATAACTCCGCCTCTCTCGCCTCCGCATTAGGAGGACGGATACGGCGCCTGTGGTGCCTAGTGTACTGGCGTCGCGCAGCAGTGCACGCCTTGCGCAGAGCCGCCAGCTCTTGCGACCACCAGTACACCTGGCGCTTCTGTTGCCTCGACCGGATCCGGGGCATCGCCACGTCACAGATCCTGGACATGGCGTCCTGGAGCCACTTGGCCTCATCGTCAACGTCGGCAGGCCTGACCGGTGGTATCACCCAGGCCTGCACGATGGCGGCTTCCAGGAGCAGCTCCCGGTCCAGCTGTTTCAGCGCCCAACGCGGGGCTAGGCCTGTCTCAAGGGCCCAGTCTTCCACCATCCTACCCCGGACGTCGGTGAACCGGGAACCCCAAGCCAAGTTTTTGGCGGTGAAGTCCCCGAGGACGAGCACGGGGAGGGAACGGAACCCGACGACGACAGTGACCAACTCCCTCAAGGAGTTGTGGAACTCGGCGAGAGTTCGGTTCGGAGAGAAGTACACGCCACCACAGCGAGCTCTCCGAACCGTGCTGCGACACAACCCCGGCCTCTTTGAGCAGCCTCAAGAGTCGGGGTACCGGCGGCGGCCGACGAGATGATGGTCACCGAGCCGTCCAGGTCCGCCACCCAGTGATCCCTGGGCAGGACAAAGTACGGCTCGGAGACCACGGCGACATTGATCGACCACTGCGCCATGCTCTGGAGCAGGAGATCCTGAGCAGCGGCGCAGTGGTTGATGTTCGCCTGGAGGAGGCGGAATGGGGCCATTATTGGCAGTCCATTCCGACCTCCTCAGTGGCGGCAGCGGCGACTGCGGTGGCAGTGGCGGCGGCGGCGGAAACGACGGGGGCGGCGGAGGGCCTACCTTTGCCTTGGCTTTGGCAGGAGGGGAGCAGCCCTTACTCCCGACCCGGTGATTGGCCGGCTTGCCAGCCGCCGCACATGCATTGCAGTGCAGCGGGGCGTACACGAGCCGCCTTGTGACCGGGCCGACCGCAGCGGAAGCAACAGTCGCTGCGGTCCACCTCCGAGGTGCATTTACACTCACGTGCTCCCCACGTGACAGCGGTAGCACCTCAGAGGCCGGGTCTCGAGCAGCTTGACCTGCGCCGAGACCCATCCCACCAAGAGCCTTTTGCCCTCCTTCAACTTCTTGGCCGCTGTGACGGGGCAGCTCACCACACCGTGCGCAGCCCCGAGTTGTCCGGACGGATGGTGCCCGCCCTGACCTGGTCAGCAGGGCACCCTCCCGTCCTGGCCACAGCGGCCACCACCTCACTCTCCGTGACGGAGTCGTCCAGGCCCAAAATCCTGACATCCAGGCATTTGGTGGGCCTGGACACGCGGGCCTCGTCCGCACCGAGGCACGCCCTAAGCCTCTCGCCAGGGCGTCGGCCGATGGGCCGCTGGTCGCGCCGGGGACCTCCAAAAGACGGGCTCCGGTAGCGGTCACCTTGACCGCGAACCCGTCCGGGCCCCGAACTCCGCAGGAGTACCGCCCCCTTTAATTTGGCGAGGACGTCGCCATATGTGACGCCCCTATTGACCGCCTCGGGCTGTAGCGTAATCACTACAGCCGCGGTCTTAGGGGCGAGGAGCAAGGCAGCAGCGCGTTTCTCCCTGCGCTGCTGCTGCCGTCGCTGCCGCTGCGCCTTTTTGCGGCGCTTCCGGCCCTCCTTGGCGACTCTCCTCGCCTCGCCGGCGATTTGCCACCCGCCGCCGTCCTCCGCTCGCGGGGCGGGTTCCACCACCGCTGCCGCAACTCCAGCCTGCCGGGCTGGAGCGCCTCTCCTCTTTGCGCCCTGCGGGCGCTGGCGCCGTCGGCGCAGCTGGGGTCTGCGCCGGCGGGGGCGCCGAGGCCCTCGCTGGGGCAGCCGGTCGCGCCTTGCCGGCGGTTGGGAGCTGCGGCTAGCCTGACCCGAGGTCGAAGGCTTGGCCGCAGCGGCCGCGTACGACCGCGGGACCGCGGGGGCGACCTGACTCGCCGCGAGTGGGGGGCGCAAGAGCCTGCCCTCCAGCACGTCGAAACGTCGCTGGAAGGCAGCCAACTCCGCCCGCAGCAGTCCGACTACGTCGGCCTCCGCCGGGGGCTGGGGGCGACTGCCGCGAGCAGCGGCGAGCTCGGCCCTGGCCGTCCGCAGCTCGGCCTCCAGAGCCGCATTGGAGGCCGCCAAGCGCGCCAGCTCTCGCCGCATCTCGGCCAGCTCGGAGCGCACCTTTCCCGCAGTGGGCACCGCACACTGCTCCAAGGCCGCCTCCGTTATTGTGGCCGCCGCCGCCTGAGGAGGCGGAGCCTAACCGGCTGGGATTTCCCCATCGCCAGCTTGTAGAGCTCCGCCGTAATGGCCTGTTGGAGGCCCCCGGAGCAGCTCTCGCTCTCAGAGCCGCGCTCGCCCTCCGACATCTCCACGCCGGACATCTCGGCCGCAGAGGACTCCGAACGGGCAGCGCTTGAGAGAGCCCTGCCCTCCGCGGCCAGCTGCTCGGCTGACTCCGCGCAGGCAGCTGGTGCCGGTTTCCGGCGACCGCTGCCCTTGCCGCCCCTACCCCCGCTGCCGTGGGGACCTTGGGGGAGGCGCCTCCTGAGCGCCGGAGGACGGGGACAAACTGTCCTCCTCCAGCCTGGGGCGTTTGAACGTCCCCGTCGCGCGGCGGCGTGAGCCTTTCGAGCTCACGCTCAGCCGCTCCGCCAATGTTGTGTCGGACTCTGAGTCCGACCCCCTTCGACTAGACTCCCGTGTGTGGGGCCTGCTGGACGAGTCCAGCGCCTCACCACGAGTCCCGGAGCCACTTGGGCTCCCTTCTCCCGCTACTGCAGGCGAGCCAAGCTCACCCGCACTCTCCTCCTCCGGTTGTGTGGTTTTTTTTATTTTGTATTCTCCATAAAGTTCCCACGAGTATGGGGGAAATATTCGGTCCACCCAGGCAGTGCCCCCTGTACCTGGGTAAGTGTTCATTTGTTTGCCAACTAGAGGTTCCACTGGTCCCCTAGCTGGGGGTGCGCTCGCGACTGACACTACTCCTCAGCCATGCATACTCTCGCCGCGCACCAGAACTTAGTATTGGAGGAATTTTTTATAGAGGTTATCTTCCTCGCGGTCCGGGCGACCAAGCCAAGACCCTCGTCCCGTTCAGAGTCACAAAACATGACCGTGACCTCCTTACGGATTACGATATCGACGGCTGCAATCGGGGACAGCTTGTGTCCCGATGCTGCTCGCTGGCAGGGTGAGTGCACAACGAGCACCGCCATTGCCTCTCCGCCACGCTCTCTGCTATGTCCAGAGAGACGGACGGAGAAACGCCCCTCGGAAGCGCGGGCTATGAGCCTCCGCACACAGCCCGCCGCCTCCAGAACCCTATCGGGTTCGCCCGCCCAGTCCAGAAGTCTGCTGCGGGCGACAGTCACTCCAACCCTATCACCCCCGCTAGGGAGACTGTCGCCCGCACCCAGGGTGCACCACGGGGAGGTCTTCTGGCACCGCACCCCATATATTAGATACTTAAAATTACGCAACAGATTTTGATGCGGTTTTTTTTAATAGATATATTGAATCCTAAGGAAGGTTTATATGTAATACATGCACAGTGCACCCGTGCGAAGCCGGGGCGGGTGGGGCGTTAGTATAACTTAAATAGTGAAAAGTAGGTATTATATTGTATAGTGGCATTAAGTGACGTAATGTATGTACTTCTCTATCCCTTCGGGGATAAGCACGCTCACAGATTACGAGAAAAATCACAGTTTGGTATTGTTCCTGATCAAAATCAAATTAATAACATAAACATAAGAAAATAGTACACAATACATATTAATTTACCTCGACCATATACATCAGACATCCAATAATACGCCATTATATTACTCACAAAAACAATCCTCCTCTAATGGAACCCATCTTGCGAACTCCATGGGAATCCATCGTTACACCGATAGAATTAAAATCATAGATTATCCCCGTATTAAAATCCCTATAAGCTTTCAATAAACATTGTCATTGTCATGGTTCGAACGAAATTGGGTCAAAGGTTGAAACATTGTTATTGGAGATACCATAACACTCTTTTTCCTTGAAAAGTTTAATAGAAATGAAAAGCAAAGACAAGATTATATCAGTATTAGTTATTTAAGGGGATGTTTGGCAAAACGCATTTTTGTTTTTTTTTTGGATGGGGGTTTATCATCCTATTGACTTCTCCCGCCCAGGTAAGGTGGAATGGACTGTCAGTCTCTTACTGGCTAAAAACCACCCAGTTCCTACTTCTTCGAGCCGGAGCCCCGTCAACCCGTTAAGTCCTTTGCGGCTCCTTATAAAGCATCGGCCGTACTGGACCCCATCTGTAGTAGTCTGATGGCTCTTTAAGGCGCGCGCAGAACGCGACGTGTCATACGCACTTGGTAAAAACCCTTTTGGTGATAACAAAGTACAATAAAGTCACCAGCCTTAGTCGTCTCGTGGGTGTCTAGCAGACAAGGGGACCAAACAATTGACAGAGACTAGACTGCAACCTGATATTTATGAACTGCCATTTCCAATCCACCAACTAAGCATGGAAATGGCAAACCATATAGATGTCATATTTCAGCAGCGAACTGTCTAACACGGTCATTATTGCCGTTATTCTTTATACTAAATTGTGGGCAATGGTGTGGGTTACATATTTATTGTAACTGTTGTTTAGTGTAAGACTTTTTATGTAAAATTTTAATATAGAACTGTTTGTGTCCCCTAAATAAATAAATTAGTAAATAAACTGTTGAGGTGGATGATAAAAATTCTTCGTATAATATAGAAAACACTAAAAGACTACAAGCATCATAGAATAGAACTTTCGTGAGGCATACGAAATTAATTATTATTAACTAATCGCGGTCACCACAAGCGTTTGCTTCCAACTCCTGGGCTCGCAGCGCAAATAGCTACACCGATGCGAGCGCCAACGCTAGCCAGTAGGCTGCGTGACATCGCCGCGACCGCGCACGCTGCTCATGAGGAAGAGCCCCTCTGTGGTTTGAAACTAGTAGAGTATATTCGCGTGAGTAACCCGCGATTTTTAATTAATTTAGTTTGTCTCACGATAGTTATTACACAAACAATTATCATTATGTTTTCGTCTTACTAACGTAACTGCTTGACGAGGATCTCGATCAAGCCATGCCAGAGGTTCATATTTATGAGCAGCATTCTGCAAAATGCACCGCGGCGACTGTCGAGCTGCTACTGGCTACTCAAGTCTGCTATAATACGTGCCCAGCGCGTCCTCTGTCGTGATTCTCTCTACCTCTAGCATTGCTTGAAAGAATGTGAGTGAGCCGAAAACATAGTGGTTAATCATAGATTAGTTTTTAAAACAAATCGCTAAATCTTTACCGCTCCTCGCTCCTTCTATCACTAAATCCGCAATGTTCCAAGTGTTCCAATTTTCGCGAAATCCGATTAGCCAAGATGAATTAAAGGGAAATTTCGGAATATTCAATTTATTGAACACTGTGCCTTAATTGTACACAGAAGTTTCATACTAAACAATATTATGTATTTATGTTTTCAATGGAAATTTGGACTTCCGTATTGTGTTAGTAACACTGAGTGTTGAGATCAACAACAGCCTATAAGTGTGGGAGAGCCATGCTTCGGCACGAATGGGCCGGCTCGACCGGAGTGATACCACGGCCTCACAGAAAACCGACGTGAAGCAACGCTTGCGTTGTGTTTTGTCGTGTCAGTGAGGTTACCGGAGGCCCAATTACCCTCCCCTTCCCCAATCTCCCTAGTTCCTAAATCCCCAACGATCTTCAAACTCCTAATCCCTAAAAGGCCGGTAACGCACTTGTAACGCCTCTGATGTTCCAGGTGTCCATGGGCGACGCCAATTGCTTACCATCAGGTGATCCGTCTGCTCGTTGATCAAAGGCCTCTCCAAATACGGAGAAGGTTTAAGCACTTAATCACTAAACTTTCTCAATGTGGGTTGGCGATTTCAAACTTATAATTAGGAATTTTAAAGTCTATTCTTCACGATGTTAGTTGTCAGTCATATCTAAATAACCTAAGAAAGTACATATAACTCGGAAAAAGTCACATTGGTACTTGCTGTTGGTAGATTTCACACCCGCACCCTCATGCATAAGAACCGGTTTTCTAGACCTCCTAGCCACCACGACATTGTGTCGAGAGGTCAACATATCATAGCTCTTATTTCCTAAAAGTACCAAAACATTCACAGTCAAATAAATAAGTAGCATTCATTATTTGCGTCTTTCCTTTATATTTGTTTCACTGTTTATCTATGAGCCTTCTTTACATAAGAGGGTTAGCCATAGTCATTACGTTTCGAAAATGAGTAGTAGTAGGAGATTATAGTTTAAAAGTGTTGAGGCCTCTGCCTGCAACTATTACACAACATAAACATAACATAACATCACGCTTTTTATCCCGGAAGGGGTAGGCAGAGGTGCACATTATGCCACGGTACAATGTAACACCCACTTTTCACTATTTATGTAATGAGTCCCATGTAATAGGGGGTGAGCCTATTGCCATATACCGGGCACAATTCCATACTCCGTGTTACTACTGAGATTATTTTTAAATACCCAGTAGTAGTTTGCCCGACCCGAATCGATCCCGAGACCCCTTGCCCGGCAGCACTTGCAACCACTCAGTCAACGAAGCAGTGCAACTATTACAGTTCAAGTTTATCAGATAACGCTGCTGCCTAATGCTTTAAATGTGTAGTCAGTTTCAACCATAATTAAAAACCCATTTTAATCCGAAATCTCTTACTCAACCAACAACAGAAACCCCATACAACTGACGTGGAAAATTTTGGAAAATTTTTATATTAAGGTCGGTAATAAATTTTTGCCGTTACCTTATATCACCCACAAAAAAAGTCAATGTGGTAACCTTATTATAGTCTACCATCATCACACTGAACTAAGCTAAGAGTTTCTTAACCGACCTGCAGCTGCAAATTCCATTTAGCGCTTGTCTACATGTAGAATAGAAAACCAAACTATATGGAACTAGCTTTTACCCGCGGCTTCGCTCGCTTCACAAAAGAATAAAAAGTAGCCTATGTGACATATACCAATACATACAGCGCCATCTATACCAATACTTTTAGGCCGATGCCGATTCGGAGTCGCGGAGAACCTAACGGGTAACCGGGGCTCCGGCTCGACGTGCAGGAGAAGGAACGGGGTGGTTTTTAGTCAGTAAGAGTCTGACACTCCCTTACGCCTCACCCAGGCGGGAGCAGTCATTCGATGATTTTCCCCCCTTAAAAAAAAAAACCAATACTATTTTTTTCCCTCGGGAATATCATTTCGGGATAATAAAAGTTAGTACTTTACGTCTGCAAAAACTCAATGCAATCGGTTTAGTAGTTACGGCGTGAAGTCGGAACAAACAAACAAACAAACTCACTTTCCGATTTATAATATTAGTAAGGATTGACGTAAATTTTGATAATTGTCAGTGTCGTCCCACATTTTGATTTCTACTCTCTCTGTAGACAAGCGCTAAAGTGGCGTTTGGCTAAAGGCCCTGATATTACTTAAATACCGTCATCACAAACTTTATGTGAAAATAACAGTAGGTACTTCAAAAACAGAAATATCACGGTAAAATAATAACGAAAAGTATATCAGGAGAATTTATGCGGACCACCCTCTGGGAACGGTCTTAAATCCACATTAAAACTTGTGAATAACGCCTTAATTTAGAAAAGGGTAGGCAGAGGTTCACTGTTGGTACCTATTTGTTATAAAAATTAGGGTACGCTCATTTTCTGGGAGTGTTGTTAGCGATTTTTGTGGTTTGAAGAACATGCTTCAAATTTTACTGGCATATAACTATTATACTGACTGCCTCGTTGGCCGAGTGGTCGCAAGTGCGACTGCCGGGCAAGGGGTCTCGGGTTCGATTCCCGGGCCGGGCAAAGTATTACTGGGTTTTAAAAATAATTCTCAGTAGTAGCACGGAGTTTGGAATTGTGCCCGGTATATGGCAATAGGCACACCCCCTAAACACAAAAATATATTTTTCTTTTAGTAAACGAGCGTAAACGAGCGAACGTAAACGAGCAGACGAATCACCTGATGGTAAGCAATCGGCGTCGCCCATGAACACCCGCAACACCAGAGGGGTTACAAGTGCGTTACCGGCCTTCTGGATTGGGGAAAGGCGGGGGGGGGGGTAATTGGGCCTCCATATATAGAGGATATATATATATATATAAATATAGAGGAAGATCGTTTTTCGAAACTTTCACTTTTATATTGGTAACATGCTTCGGCACAAATGGGCCGCCTCGACTGGAGTGATACCATGGCTTAGCAGAAAACCGACGTAAAACAACGCTTGCGTTGTGTTTCGTCGTGAGTGTGAAGAGTGTTTTTGGAACTAATGTTAAGACTTAAGTAATGACTGACTGCACGGTTGGCTCCGTAGTTGGGCAACTGACTGCCGCGCAACGTGTCGCGAGTTCGATTCCCGCACGGTATAGTTCTTTGTGTGATCCACAGATTGTTGTTCCGGGTCTGGGTGTAATGTGTATGTGAACCTGTATATTTGTAAACGCACCCACTACATAGGAGAAAATCCTAGTGCGGGGCAAAGTTATTTAAAAAAAATAAAGACTTAAGTAAAAGAGTGTGATCTTTTTTACTATACACATAACATATACATATTGTATTGTACTCGTGTGTATATATTATTATTATATTTATTTATGTTCATATTTGAAATATGTTAGTGTAATCTTCTATTTTCTCAATTAAATCGTTGCTTGCTTCTTGCTCCTACCATTTACTCTTCTCTGCATCACCCAAAGATCAGACTGGGAGAAAATGCCTGCGGCATTAAGTCCACCTTGTGTACATTTTGTGCATGAAGCGTTAATAAATAAATAAATAAAATAAAACACCATAGATATTCAAAGACCGTAAAACCCCCATACTACTACAGTAGTCTGAAAATGTGTAGAAGGGTTTCATTCCCGTGTTCGGTTAGGTGCAGTCAAACGACGGTAAAAGGATCAAAAACCACAAATCTTCTTTTGTTTAACTTGATTGATATACTTTTTGGTTAGTAAGTTGTTGGGGGAAGCAAACCAGCGTGAAATTGTACGGGAGGAAAATAATGACCAGTGATTATTAACTTTTGTACCGAGGTTGTATGTAGGCGGTTGAAATACCTTTTATACGGTTGGTTAATATGGTGAGAAGGATAAAGTAACTGTTTGGTGATAGGAGAGTGATAGAGAAAGTGGTCGTAGTGGCTCGGAGGATTAAGACGCCCGCTTCTCATGCATGAGGGTGCGGCGAAACCTACCAACGGCAAGTTGTATGTAGTTTCTAAGATTATTTAGACACTACTGACAAACGGTGAAGGAAAATATCGTAAGAAAACCTAGGCTTATAATTTCTAATTATATGTTTGAAATTGCCAACCTGTATTTAGCAAGCGTGATGATTAATGCACAGACTTTCTTCGTGTGAGAAGAGGTTTTGCTCAGCAGTAGGCATCAATGATGATAGCAGTGACGAATACATTTTTGTAAACAGTTTGCCACCCCTACTCTTTCTGTGGTTATTGTAAGTGTTGACTAAGGCAATACGCATTTTATGGAGACGGATAAACCTAAACTTATAAACATATAACTATTTTTTGAGGACGGAAAGTCATCCAATGACTTCTTCTGCACGGGTGAAGCGAGAGGGAGTGTCAGACTCTTACTGGCTAAAAACTATCCTTTTCCTACTCCTGCACTTCAAACCGGAGCCCCGGCAACCAGTTAAACCCTCGGCGGCTCTGATAAACATATTCATAGCGAAAGAAGTATGTAAGAATCGTAGTAATTGCCTTGGGAGACAGGCGTACGGCTATGTATGTATTATGACAAACTTGACTGCCTCGTTGGTCGAACGGTCGGAAGTGCGACTGACGAGCAAGGGGTTTCGGATTTGATGCCCGATCCGGGCAAAGTATTAATGATTTTAAAAAAATGGTATCATTGTAACAAATGCTTTGATTCTAATAAATTTAATAGTAATACAAATTCTGTAACTGATGTAAGTCCTACAACCCCCCCCCCCCACACACACCACAAACGGTTCTTATAGAATTCCTAGCTCAAAATAGGAACAATAAACAACCTGAAATTAAGCAGGCACACTAAATTCTTAAACTATCAATCTATTCCCCAAGTTCATTACCCCGTTCCCAACACAAACACTAAAATCATAATAGAAAATCAACATTAGAACATTTCATTGTCTTTCTATCTAGTCTGATGAATTGTGTAACCCTTAATGAAAACCCGTCCATCACTAGTACTTGAAAATAAATTGTTTTCTATAAATATGCGGTCGGTGAACGGCGGACATGTTTGTTTTGACTGATGTCAGATTCAGGCAGTTTTTTGGTGGTAGGTTTTTTTTAATAAATACTTTTGCAGTGTGCCCCAGGGCTTTTTTAAGGGGGGAAAATCATCGAATGACTGCTCCCGCCTGGGTGAGGCGGGAGGGAGTGTCAGACTCTTACTGATTAAAAACCACCTTCTCCTGCGCTTCGAGCCGGAGACCCGGTAACCCGTTAGGTTCTCCGCGACTCCGAATCGGCATCAGCTCTGTTGGGCCCCATCCGTGGTAGTCTGATAGCTCTTTGAGGCGCACGCGGAACGCGATGCGCCATACGCTCGGGCCTGGTTCTGGTCGGACGGTGAGCCACGCATGCTCGCCGTCCGCAGATCATGAGCAAATCTTCTGTGCGATATGTCATGTGGAGTGACTTCCCATTGGAAATTCTACTCATCTGCTGCCTAGAGCTACTGTCTGTCTTCTAGTTTTAGGATGCGGTATTTTAAACGTTTCACATAGTGGTGGTTGGTTAGCATGATTTTTTTTAGGATAAGTTGGTAATTCGATCTGAAACCTCTTGCACGGCAGTGACACTTGCCACCACTAGATAAACGACTTCTATACCAAATCTATATCTATACATATAATATATATTTTTTTAAAGAATACTTGCGGCGTGATCTGCTATCGATACCGAAGACAAAAATATGGTATTTGGAATTTTTGTCTGTTTGTCTGTATGTATGCCCCGGATGATCTCAAATAGTACTGCATGGATTTATTTCAAATTTTGCATGAATATTACTAACAAATCGGGTCAACATAATTAAGCTAATTATCACACTATCGCCTATGGGACTGAATCAATTCTAACGACATTCATTACCGTAGAATATCCCTTGAGAAAAACTAATTCAAAAGCCTAAATTCTGCCAAAGGTCATTATTCTACGCGGACGAAGTCGCGGGCAACAGCTAGTTCTATACTATATCAAACTTTATTATGTCTAAATATATATGTAAGTAGCGAAATTCCTCGTTTTTCGTACTGTATGTATCTAAATAGATTGTATTCTGTAATGAAAGAAGTCTGTCTGTCAAACGTATCTCGAGTAAATACTCTTCGTGTAAGTACCAAAATGTCGGGAAATAATTGATTTTATTACATTGTGTGTATATTTTTTATTTGGATTTCTTGATAGAAATGAGAATGTACATACATATGTTACGTTTCTTTGTGTTTATTTTGAACGCATGTTTGTCAATTTTGACGTAAAATTATGTTTGTATTACGTAATATTATGTTATATTATTTGTCAAGACAATTTCAACACAGCGCCCACTTTTGGTCTGTTATGGATAGAGACGTATATATTTGATATGGGACAGTGAAACAAACGTGCATCTTACACCCAAATATTTTTGGCATAAGCAGGTGAACGAGCAGACGGATCACCTGATGGTAAGCAATCGGCGCGCCCATGGACACTCGAAACGCCAAGGCGTGCGTTACCGGCCTTTTGGAAATTGGAAATTTGAGGATTGTGGAGGATTCGGGAGACGGGGACTAGGGTAATTGGGCCTCCGGTAACCTCACTCACACGACGAAACACAACGCAAGCGTTGTTTCACGTCGATTTTCTTGGAGGGCGTGGTATCACTCCGGCCGAGCCGGCCCATTCGTGCTGAAGCATGGCTCTCCCACATTTAAAATTCATATAATACGTCAAGTTATTATTTATTTAAAACAATTTAATGCATATTATTAAATATATACATATACATATAACTACATAAATATTTACAACTTAAAATTTACTACAACTAAACTAAACTATTAAATAAAACGAAAGTAAAGAAAAACAAGGAAACAAAAATTATACCCTTAATTTGGGCGTCAAAGTATTCGTCCGCATCACTATCACAGGGGAACGTTCCCAGAAGACTGGCAGCATTGCCACGTTGAATGGCAATGCTTATTTTCTGTCCGAAGAAATAGGCAGCCCTCTGGTCACGTGTAGAATCGGCTAGCCTACGGGCGATATCTTTAAAGACGGAGTGTGTACTGGGACCCCATGGCCCAGGTGTTTCGACCCCAAACGGCTCAAAACAGTAGTTATCGATATCACAATATGAATACCGCAAAAAGGTTGTTAACTGAAATAAAACGCAATTAAATTTTAAGTTATATTTATATCGTGCTGTCTCTGTCGTTTTACAAAGACTTTGTAGTGACAGAACAAGACTTCAGCGCGACTTAAAATTGAGTAACGATTCAGTATATGGTTGGCAGGCCACAACTGTGCGCTTCTCATGTAGCTTTCTGCCTCGCACAGCAATGCTGTGGAATGATCTGTCGTCGGTGGTATTTCTGAACCGATACGATCTTCAACCTTCAAGAAAAGAGCGTATTCCTTATTAAAAGGCTGGCAACGCTCCTCCTCTGGTGTTGCCCTGCAACGCACCTTTGACTTCTCTGGTGTTGCGGGTGTCAATGGGCGGCGCTCATCGCTTACCATTAGGTGATCCGACAGCTCGTTTGCCTACTATACCATAAAAAAATATAATATTAGTAGCATATGGTATCTGTCACTTCGGACGATACGGCCCATTTGTATCAAAGCTAAGATTTTTGTATGCTAGTTAATGTTAAGTTCTATATACATCTTCACCAGAATACCAAACAACATTATGCCAATGATTTATAAAAAAAAACTATTTCTGAACCATATTTTCTTAGATATAAGATAGATAACTCTCCTAGGATATTAGAGACGGTGCCAAATAACGCAAGAACTTGAATATCTCCGTCGAATCATCGGCAGATGGTAGATATAAATCATTATCTATTGAAAGTACACGAGATACTGATTCATGGCGTTTCTACAAGTTGGAAGTAGAAAGCGGAATATCAGCATCCTTAGACATACAAAAAGAATGTTTAAAACAAAACTGCCTTGTTGACCGAGTGGTCGCAAGTGCGACTGCCGGGCAAGGGGTCTCGGGTCGGGCAAAGTATGTCTGGGTTTTAAAAAAATCTCAGTAGTAGCACGGAGTCTGGACATGTGGTCGGAATTCCCGGGTCGAGCAAAATATAACAGGGATTTTTGAAAAAAAATCTCAGTAGTAGCACGGAGTCTGGAACATAACTAAATAGTAAAAAGTGGGTGTTACTATACAGTGGCATTATAGCCTAAATGTGCACCTCTGCCTACCCCTTCGGGGATAAAAAGGCATGATGTTATGATGTTAATGTTTGAAACAAAAATCCACATCGTGACCATCGGTCACATCATCGCTTACCACCAGGCGAGATAGTGGACAATTTGTCTAGTATAAAAAAATTTCAGCACCAGAATCTCTATTTATAAAAAGGTAAAATCTGGGTTTCTTCAAGTCTCGAGTAAATAGGTTGTTCATCGGCCACTTCATCGCAAACCGCCAGGCGAGTAGGTGGTAAAATACTGACCTGGTGAGTATAAAAAAATGTCTCACCCCCTTTTACATGGGTCTCATAACATAAATAGCGTAAAGTCGATGTTACATTATACAGTGGCATTATAGCCGAAATGTACACAGCCGCTTACCCCTTCGGGGATAAAAGGTGTGATGTTATGTATACGAGCAAACTGATCAGTGAATGGCAAGCAAGCAGCACTGACTATAGATATCCGTAACACCAGAACAGTTACAAGTGAGGCAACGCATTGTTGGAGATTGGAAATTCAGTCTTCGGTAACTTTACTCATATGACAAAACAAAACAAAGGCGTTGTATTATGTCAGTTCTGAGGCCCTGATAACACTCCGAGCTGAATCATTCGTGCCAAGCATGTTCTATTAAATTACTAGCTTCTGCCCGCGACTTCATACGCGCAATCCCATTTTCCCCCCGTTCCCGTTCGTGATTTTCGGTAAAAAGTAAAAAAATGTATTCTATAAAAAGTATCCTATGTCCGTCTCCTGATTCTAAGCTACCTCCCTGCCAATTTTCATCTAAATCGATTGAGGCGTTCTTGAGTTATAAATAGTGTAACTAACACGACTTTCTTTTATATATAGATTAAGCTTATGCCCGCGACTTCGTACGCGTACCATCCCATTTTTTCCCCGTCCCCGTTCGTAATTTTCGGAAAAAAGTAAAAAAAGTATTGTATAAAAATCCTATATCGGTCTCCTGGCTCTTAGCTACCTCCCTACCAATTTTCAGCCAAATCTATTCTGCCATTCTTGAGTTATAAGTGGTGTAACTTGTTAGTTACTACCGAATCTTTTGAATTACGACTCATTTTGAATATTAGTTGTAGGGTAGAATTTCTATCAAAAATTACCTAATGGATCCATCGACTATGTTGGCGTCCTAAAAGTTTTTTTACTCGTTGAGTACCGTCATTATAGACACAATTATAGAACAATAGGTTGCGGTCGGTTGGTGTTTGACAGTTTAAACAACACGACTTTCTTTTATATATATACCTCTAGATTAATCTTCCGCTATCTCCCTTGAACTTGAACCAACCGAATATTTTCTTCCAAGTTTAAAGGAAATTGGGTTAGCGTCGTTAATCACGGGAAGTGACGTCATGCTACCTACTTCCGTCGACCCTTACGGCTAACCGACTACCAAAGTTTCTTTTGAGGTTCAAAATTGTCCGATGCCATCTTTATTGCGGCTTATAGGCTATTAGAAAGTGTTAAGATAGGTTCTGAAAGGTTTTTCGTAACGTTTTATAGTAGGATTTTTTTTTGGGTTATTTTTGTTGGGGTCAATTTTTTTGGGGTTTTTTGGGAAATCGGTATAAAAAGGGGTTTTTAAAAACGTAATAAATACGAAGTATGACATGATTATGCTAATTGACCAGCAGTAGCTGGATACGAAGAGCTGAAGATTGAGCTCAATGACGTGCTTTTGGAGAAGCCGATGTCGAGTAGAGGACAGAAATGGATGATGATAGTGATTACAATAAACCTAAGGTATTTACCAAAGGATTTTGAAATTTACCTCGTAAAAGAGGTATTAGAGTCATCATCATCATCATAACATCACGCCTTTTATCCCCGAAGGGGTAGGCAGAGGTACACATTTCGGCACTTAACGCCACTGTACAATGTAACACTCACTTTTCACTATTTGTTATGAGTCCCATGTAATAGGGGGTGAGCCTATTGCCATATACCGGGCACAATTCCAGACTCCGTGCTACTACTGAGATTTTTTTAAAAAACCCACTAATACTTTGCCCGACCTGGGAATCTAACCCGAGACCCCTTGCCCGGCAGTCGCACTTGCAACCACTCGGCCAACGAGGCAGTCAAATCTAATAATTAGATCCATACTACAGACAGGAGATCCAACTGTCGAATCCCATGTAAATATTTTCCTACAATATTTCTCAAGTTTCTAACTACTTTTAACTTAAAGATAACTAGCAAAAACAGTCTAATACAAACCTTGGTTACCCGTTAGACAAAAACAAAAAAGTAGCAATTCAATTTAAAACCCTATCTACTATAACAATTAGGTTGACTTTTGCCTTTAGTTTTCTAAGAAACCTCTGGAATAAAATTGTTAGGATCTCGAACAAAATTTAATCACTACGAACAATTTCGTAAAGAAAACACTAGAACACAATTTGTCTACATTAATTAAAACTTTTGTGTTTTAAGTTCGAGACGAGAAGGAAATACAGACTAAGAAAGCAATCTTATTTTAGTTATTTGTGGTAGAACGTTTTTACAAATTTATTTTGCAGTTGGATAACACTTTAAGATGTAGGTGATAGGGTTGAATTTGACTATATTTTAGAAATGACATCTTGCAATTGGAAGAGTAAGTTATGTTCAGGCTGAATTCAAATGTAAGCTGTTCAAAGTGTACAAAGAGTAATGTAGTATTACTCAATATAACGGTTTTTTTTAAAAAAACGTTGACCCACATTAGGGTTTTCCTCTGTGTCGTGGGTGCATTTACAAACATACAAGTTCACATACACAATGACACCCAGACCCGAAACAACAATTTGTGGATCACACAGTGTTGTTCCGTGCGAGAATCGAACCCGCGACACGTTGCACAGCAGCCGGTTGCCCAGCTATAGCGTCAACCGTGCAGTCAGTTTACTAGATCATTGGCGATTTCGATTATCAATTAAATATTTAAATTTATGGCAAATAAGCTAAGAGATTTTATAAAGTTAATTGATTTTATAAAATTAGCATGAGTATTGTGTGTTTGGGAGAGCCATGCTTCGGCACGAATGGGCCGGCTCGACCGGAGTGATACCATGGCCTCACAGGTCTCGGGTTCAATTTCCGGGTCGGGCAAAGTATTACTAGGCTTAAAACATTATCAGTGGTAGCACGGAGTCTGGAATTGTGGCCGGTATATAGCAATAGGCTCATCCCCTATTACATGGGACTCATAACATAAATATTGAAAAGTGGCCGTTACAGTGGCATTAAGTACGCCTTCGGGGATAAAAGGCGTGATGTTATGTTATTTTTGGGAAATATCCTTTGTGTTATATCTTACTATCTACTTCATTTATGTTTCTTTATTCTTTATACGTATGTCATGTGTATGTAAAAAAAAAAACAAAAAATTCCTTTATTTACATCGACCCAGTTCTCTCCATGCAGTCTTGAAGTGCGTCCCATGACAAATGGCGTAGAGTTTATTCCTAATATATGTGACGTTTTTATCATATAATATTTATTATTGTGAGTGCTTGCTGCACTCATGATTTAGTGTGTAGCCGTATATTTTCAAACAAATAGTTTGTATGTTATTCTAAACCACACATTAGAGGTACATTATACCTCTAGTTTCTCTAAGTGATAATTATGAACTAACTAGCTTTTACCCGCGGCTTCGCTCGCGTCACAAAAGGGTAAAAAGTAGCCTGTGTGATATATACCAATACACACAGCGCCATCTATACCAATACTTTTGTTTACCCTCGGGAATATCAAATTTTATCGGGATAAAAAGTACCCTATTATTTAATCCGGACTTCTAACTTTACGTCTGCAAAAATTCAAAGCAATCGGTTTAGTAGTTCCGGCGTGAAAGCGGAACAAACAAACAAACAAATAAGCTCACTTTCCGATTTATAATAATATATAGTAAGGATTTAGGTAAAGTCAAGTCAAAATCAGACTGTCTCGTTGTAGGGCGAGTGGTCGCAAGTGCGACTATGTAGGTCGACGTATGCTGACGTTCAGAAGTGCCTTCTTGGTCTAATTGAAATAATTGATTTTGACTTGACATAACATAATATCACGCCTTTTATCCCTAAAGGGGTAGGCAGTGGTGCACATTACGGCACTTAAACTGTCAAACACCGCGAGGACACCGGTGACCGCGACCTATTGTTCTTTAGTTATGTCTATAATGATGGTACTCAAAGGGTTAATGCCACTGTACAATGTAACACCCACTTTTCATCACTATTTCTGTTATGAGTCCCATGTTATAGGGGGTGAGCGTATTGCCATATACCAGGCTCAATTCCAGACTCCGTGCTACCATTGACATTTTTTTTAAAAACCCTGCTGTAGTTTACCCGACCTGGGAATCGAACCCGAGACCCCTTGCCCGGCAGTCGCTCTTGCGACCACTCAGCCAACGAGGCAGTCCGTATTCGTATATATGGTTATCTTCAAGACCCGAGTGAATAGGTTGCTTATAGGACGGCGTGCTCCATCGTAGACCGCATCATCGCTTGCCACCAGACGAAATAGTGGTCAAACGTTGGCCCATCAAATATAAAAAAAAACCTCCTAACTGTCTAACGATACATCACGCTTACTAATCACACTAACACCATCTAGAGACTAATCTCGTCAAAAATGAATCATCACAGTCGTAAAAAACCCTTGAAAATAAATTGCAGAACTACAAGCCTCCTCCACATAACTCAAACCTCTATGCAACTTTATTATTCCAACAATCCGAAAGAGATGTGTGTATCGATATCGATAAATACATTTTATCATTCTCTCTCGATCGTATACATTCAGCCGTTTATCCGTATCGTTGACCTTTTTCGCTGACCGGATTGAAAAGTAGTGTTGTGTTAGCCGGGTCACTGTGGACGTAACAAATTGGTTCAAGAAAGGAAGTGTATAATATCAGTAGTTTTAATAAATAAGTGGTTATGAGTAGAGAAAATTACTCAATCGAAATAAAATACTTACTTTTAGCTAGGTTATGTTACGAGTTAAAAAGAGTAACGAATGGAGTTTCTTGCTCGTTCTTCTCCATTCGAATCTACATTTTGAAACAGACACCTAGCGTTGCCTAGCTTCACTGACGGACTGACTGACAGACTATTATTTATTTTGTATTTGTTGACGTTTCAAAAGTACCAAATTATGGTTTAATGAAAATAAATGCTTTGACTTTGACTTTGAATTACTATAGGAGAAGAGGTTATTACTGTATAACAAGCACTGCTCGGCTTTATGCTGGGCCATCTTAGACTACCCCTGCGTATACAATTATTCGTACTGCTTTTGGAATGTTTTTTTTATTTTATCGTTGCCTCACATTAGGACCTTCTCCTGTATCGTACCATTCAAGTTCACACACACATGACAACCAGACCGGAAACAACAAAAACCACTCCTGCACTTCGAGCCGGAGCCCCGGTAACCTTTTACGTTCTCCGCGGAAAATCAAAGCCTGCTTTGCTGTCAACCCAACAACACGATAAAGTAGCAGATTATTTATAGCACAATCATATCATACTGAAATTAGTTCAAGAGGAGGATCAATAAACGGTAATTATGAGAGACTTCTGTAGTTAATTCAATTAATTACCGTTTCGGAGCTATGAATTAATAAACGTTCCGTTTTTAATTATATAAATCTGGAACACTGACTGCTGTATTGATCGTTAGTATGATACTGATGTTCTGGGAAAAATCGCTGAGTTGAATAAAATATGTTTTTATGGGATAAGCCGGTAAACGAGCAGACGGATCACTTGATTGTAAGCAATCGGTCGCCCATGGATACCCGCAACACCAGAGGCGTTTGGGTAACCTCGCTCACATGACGAAAAACAACGCAAGCGTTGTTTCACGTCGGTTTTCTGTAAGGCCGTGGTGTCACTCCTCTCAAACCGGCCGGGCGTGCCGAAGCATTTACGTAGACACATAACTACTTAAGAGGACTCCTTATAAGATATTAACCATGTACCAGTACTGATAATAGTGTCCTTTAACTATATTTTTCTAGTAAACTTCATCAATGAAGACATGTTACTAAGATACTCTTTTATTCGTGTAATTCAAAGTCCAAAAGAACTACAAAACAAGACATGGAAAATCCTCTCCTACCCATCCCTTCAGACTCCAGCAAGCGTGGTTTATGGAAATACTTTCTCTCTCGCTGCCATCAACTAAAACGATGTCGAGATGTCCGCCATATTTCACGGGACCAACAAACATACGTTTTTCCCTCGCCTTAGTTTCGCAGTACAAATATCAAAAAACTAGGTCAACAGTTGACAAATATTCAAAAAAATATATCCATCTATTATGGCGAGTTGCGATAAAAAGGATCAGCAGGTGTAGTTAGTTTATGTCTTTGTTTGTATGTCGTAGGGACGGCAGAGTAGAATATAATATTTGCTACGAACCTTTGTCTTCCTATGGGTGTCCTATGGGACTACACATTGGGCTAGACTAGACTAGGTGGTGTCGTGGAGAACCTAACGGTTTACCGGGGCTCCGGCTCGACGTGCAGGAGAAGGAACGGGGTGGTTTTTAGTCAGTAAGAGTTTGACACTCCCTCCCGCCTCACCCAGGCGGGAGAACCGATTCGATGATTTTCCCCCCTTAAAAAAAAAAAGACTAGGTGGTAGACGTAGTGGCCCGGAAGTTTAAGACGCCTCTCTGCTCTCTCATGCATGAGAGTGCGGGTTTAAACAACGGCAAGTACCAATGCGACTTTTCCCGAGTTATATGTACTTTCTAAGATTATTTAGACACCACTGACAAACGGTGAAGGAAAACATCGTGAAGAAACCTGGGCTTAAAATTTCTAATTATAAGTTTGAAATGGTCAACCCGCATTGAGCAAACGTGGTGATTAATGCTCGTGCATGCATGCCGTGTGAGAATGGGCCTTTGCTCAGCAGTGGGCATTTATAGGCTTTTGATGATGATTATAATGATGATGATGATGAGACAAGGGAGAAGTATTCTCTGATAAGTCTAAAACCTTTTGTACTGCTATCAACCCGCTACCGAGTATGGAGCAATGGCAAAGCCTTTTATTTATCTTTTTATGGCATAAGCCGGTATACTAGCAGAAGGATCACCTAATGGTAAGCAATCGGCATCGCCCATGGACACCTGAAACACCAAGGCATTACAAGTGCGTCACCGGTCTGTTAGAAATTGGAAATTTGAGGATTGTGGAAGATTCGGGGATTGGGGAGACTGGGGAGGGGCGATAATTGGGCCTCTGGTAACCTCAATCACACGACGAAATACAACGCAAGCGTTGTTTCACGTCAGTGTTTGAGGAAACTTTTGGTTTTTATGTAGAGGAAACTCATAGTCATTTTTTTAAGCGGGGAAAATCATCGAATGACTGCTCCCGCCTGGGCGAGGCGGGAGGGAGTGTCGGACTCTTACTGACTAAAAACCACCCCGTTCCTGCTCCTGCACGTCAAGCCGGAGCCCCCGTTAAACTCTTAGTCTAGGAGTGAACTGTTATGGGCTATTAATTTGTTTGAGGTCTACATGGGCTCTTGTTTTGTTTTCAACCGACTTCAGAAAAGGAGGATTTCAGTTTGACCTATGTATGTGTACATGTGTTTGTGTGCCATTTTCTCGCAACTGTCGGAACTGATTTTGATGCGGTTTTCAAAAAAGTATTTGTTATACGTAGGAGAAGGTTGGAAGGTATATTAATTAACTTCAAAAAAAGAAAGGATTGAAGTTATATGAATTTTATGATTTACTGTTATGTTAAACTATATCAATAACAGTTATCACGTTATTACCCTTTAACGTATTTCCATAGTATATAAACAATTATTCTCAGTAAACGACGATCGGTAGTTATTAAAATATTAAATTTTATTATTATAGGGGGGAAGTTTATTAAAATTATTCAAAATGTTAATGGTATACTAAAATATTATTAATATCCACACTGAGCAAGCGAAACACAATTTATCAGACCCCTAGGGGCTTTAAGGGATATCCTCCTGCACCGTTTAGGGGTGCGATTGTCAAATATCGATAAAATTCTATTTTTATCTTATTTTCAGATTTTGATAATCCTTACTGATATTATAAATTGGAAAGTGAGTTTGTTTGTTTGTTTGTTCCGCTTTCACGCTGTAACTATAACTAACTATAAATGTGATATCCCCGAGGGAAAACAAAAGTATTGGTATAGATGGCGCTGTGTGTATTGGTATATGTCACATAGGCTACTTTTTATCCTTTTGTGACGCGAGCGAAGCCGCGGGTAAAAGCTAGTTGTATTTAAATTGTCATAAGTATTATGATGTTTGGATTACAGTTTAGACCTTGTGAATCGATGATTCCCATGGATGGAATTCTATATTCGATAGTTGATTAAGTAATCTCTACGTCCTTATTTGAGAAATAATTAAAACTTTAGCTACCTATATCTTTCTTTTTAATGATTATACCTACTCACTTGAAACAAAAGATAGTCACCGCTGCTTCTGCACGACAACGCGTGATCTCTTACAGCACAGTAGACGGTCTCTAAGTTGCAAGAACTGGGGTTGGAAGCTCTTCTTCATACACCCTATTCACCAGACCTTGCGCCTACAGACTACTACTTTTTGTTGCCTCCCGTCCAGTTGATTTCTGTGAAGGGCATTAATAAACGGCCACTGTATTGGCAAAGATGCATTGATTGCATGGGTGATTACTTGATGGTAATTAAACTGTCAAACACTGCGAGGACACCGGTGACCGCAACCTATTGTTCTTCAATTGTGTCTATAATGACGATACTCAAAGGGTTAATATAAATAAAAAAACCTACATGAAAAAAAATCATTTAATTTTATTTATATATCATTATATTATATTAACACGCACGTCGACAAAAACACATCGACTACATCCCACCCCTAAAACAGGGATGGCAACGTGCAAAATACTATAATACTTACAGTTTAAAAGTACCGGGGTATTTTTCCGCACGGTTCTCCCCTTCAGGTTTAGTAAGCCCGGCAACCCTGAAAGTACCCCGCTGGCTAACCTTTTTCGTAATTTTTAAACGTTATACTTTTATCAAGGTGGTATTTTTAAACTTGTTTTCTCACCTTGCTGTTTTAAATTTGGTGTGTTTTAGTTTATATTTAAAATTATTTGCTTGTTATTCTAAAATGGGCTTAGCAGTCTGTGTACATTATATAACCAATTTTTCGTTAAACCATGTTACTATTATATTAAATGCGAAAGTGGGTGTGTTTGTTTTTTTTTTCGCGTCCGCCAATCCGACTTTTCTACCTATAGATAATCAAGAGGATTTGCTGGGTCTGGACTCTGGAGAGAGGTGTAGATATTACTGAACTATCATATGGACCTCCTTAGCATACCTAAGAGCGGTTATCATAATCACAACGCTAAGCAAGTGCGTTAAAGGTACCCATTTAGTTTTTAGTCTTTCCGTGGTGCTTGGCGACTGGCCTTCTCCCGGTTTTGTATTCTCTTTTTGTGCCATTCAGGCTTAATTCATTCTGTCTCCCGCAGTAATTCACCGAGGGAAGTGGAAACTATGGTTTTTTTTTCTTCTCTTATAATCTGGTTTATTTCGTTGGGGAACCAAGACTTCATGTCCCTGGGATGCGCCAGACTTCAGTGTTCCGTTGTTTTATGTATGTATCTACTGCAGGTCCTAACTTACAGGAGTTGCAGCGGTTTTAGGAGGTGGTTGTGGGCTTTTCCCATTAAAAAAAGTGGGATAAAGATTGCAGTTTAGAAGTTTTAGATGGGGGCCCAGTAGGGCTGATGCCGATTTGGAGCCACAGAGGACTTAACTATGGGGATACGGCTCGAAGAGCAGAAGTAGGAACGGGGTGGTTTTTAGTCAGTAAGAGTCTGACACTCCATCTCGCCTCACCCAAGACAGGAGACGTCATTGAATGATTTACCCCACCTAAAAATATGGGCGCTACTGTTTGGTATATATGAAATATAAAGTCTTTTCTCTTAGTTCTTATGACGCAGACATACAGAGTATAGGATAAGTGACAAGTGACAAATAAAGGTATTATTCTCTGCCATTCAGGTTCAACACAATCAAATTACAAAACTACGCCTTACAAAATAAACAAAACAAATCTTATTCCTTTCAACCGAATCCCATAATACAGCTAAGTCCCTTTAAAATGAGGAACTCGGCGCGATATATTAGATAGTTTACGAGAATAAATAGGTAAGTAGACAAACTGTAGCGTTCCGGTACATTGCGTTACCTGTTTAGGCTTCAATAACTCAAGTGGTTAAACGCCGGTTAAGCTCATGTGACTCACTGTTACACCGAAGCGTGATTCTGCTCTATTTACACCCTTATAATCGGGGCTTTTTTTTTAAGGGGGGAAAATCATCAAATGGCTGCTCCCGCCTGGGTGAAGCGGCAGGGAGTGTTAGACTCTTACTGACTAAAAACCACCCCGTTCCTTATCCTGCACGTCGAGCCGGAGCCCCGGTTACCCGTTAGGTTCTCCGCGACTCCGAATCGGCATCGGCCCTATTGGGCCCCATCTGTGGTGGTCTGATGGCTCTTTGAGGCGCGCGCGGAACGCGACGCGCCGTACGCTCGGGTCTGTTTCTGGTCGGACGAGGAGCCACCCATGCTCGTCGTCCGCAGGCCGGTGCTTACGGTGGCCGGAGATCGTCCCGCGATCTCCGACGTATAATCGGGGCTACCGTATTTATAGTCACGAGGTAGCGCAATAGTGTAGGAAGACTTTTTTAGTCCAATCACAGCAGTTGTCAAATATTAAACGTCCAGTGATACTTTTTATAGTTTACTAGCTGACCCGGCAAACTTCGTACCGCCTAACAGTCAATTAATGTTGTGTTACCTTTTAGCTCAAATAATATACGCTTTGATGGTCTTTTATAATTGTGTTCTCGTGGAGTTTTCATTATTTTTATGTATTCTACTATTCCGGGCGGGGACAAGTCCAACGAACCACAAACTATAAAATTTGGTCTAGCCGATATCGAGTTATAAGTGGAACAAACCCGTCTTTATTTTATATATATAGATGTTATTTTATGAATGTGAAATGTTAATTACCTGCTCACTTCTGTTAAAATAACCTTTTGCATGCTATATTTTGTATCATGTACCATGTGTTATACGAGCTAATACGCTATTGGAAGAAGAATGAGAGGGTCACACTTTTTTTTAAGGGGCGAAAATCATCGAATGACTGCTCCCGCCTGGGTGAGGCGGGAATAATATCAAACACGTAATTGATATTATTCCTAATTCCATAAAACTCCAATAAGATACATTGCTCTCGCTTATTCTGAAATACTGTCGAACTTAAACGATTTATTATAGCCGTATTTTTAACTATTGGCCCGAAATTTTCTCTTACATTGAACCTTTATGACTTCTGTGACATGCCCCCGAGAAATGACACGGTTTCAAAACTACACCTTGTATATATACACTTCCGAATTGAAAACTCTGATAACAATTGATCCAAAAGCATCCCCCAATCCAACATTATGATAATATCCACTTGTCCACTTACAATGGACGTCCTTCTCCAACTGCATTGCTTCAAACTTCGCAAACGCAAGTACGTAATTTAATTCTCAACGTACAGCACATCAAGGTGTACTATAATAAGTTTCCAACTCTAAGGCTATAGTGATAAAGTTGAAGTTTGATTACAGATGTATGGTCAATTGGTCTAGCTTGATGTGCAATTGGCATTGTCCGTACAAGTACAACTGAACACTAAAAAAGACTGAACTTTATGTGTGTTAGTAAACAATGCTTGTGAAATAAAATGGGTATCGTCCCAGTGAATCGAGACGGTTCTTGCTTTAACTTCGATATGGCTTGTTGAACTTGATTCTTGGATGACATATTGACATTTCTGAGAGTTTCTTAACAGTAACTTAATTTCTTGAGGTATCTATGGATAGATTGACGTTGTATCTACTATACTTTATGCTGAAGAAGCCATGTCAAGTCAAAATATGCAGTACATTGGAATGGGTCGACGTGTTCCATCTAAGACCTCATCGCTTACCACCAGGCGAGATGGTGAACAAACGTCGGCCAATCATATATTAAAAAAAATATTTTTGTGGAAAATCCAGATACTTCTCAAACAGCTGTACAATGTATTTTTATTATTAATATCTACCTTCTACCATCGCCATCATCTGCATTAACGAAATAATAACTTTTGTAAAAAAAATCACAAAATACCCATTCAGTGACCTTCACAATAAAAACCCGATCATTTTTTTTTAATAAAGCTGTGCTCCAAATTATATGTTCTTTCTCCTGTGTCGTGGGTGCGTTTACAAACATCCAAGTTCACATACACATGACACCCAGACCCGAAACAACAATCTGTGGATCCCACAAAGAATTCATGCGACACTTTGCGCGGCAGCCGGTTTCCCAGCCACCGCGACCGCACCAATCGTGCCGTCATTTATAAATATCTTCGCGGAGAACCTAACGGGTAACCGGGGCTCCGGCTCGACGTGCAGGAGAAGGAACGGGGTGGTTTTTAGTCAGTAAGAGTCTGACACTCCCTTCCGCCTCACCCAGGCGGGAGCAGTCATTCGATGATTTTCCCCCCTTAAAAAAAAAATTCATTATTTATTACATTTTTCATAACATAACATTACGCCTTTTATCCCCGAAGGGGTAGGCAGAGGTGTATATTATGCCACTGTACAATGTAAAACCTACTTTTCACTATTTATGTTATGACTCCCATGTAATTGGGAGTGAGCCTATTGCCACATTACATTTTTCCTTTTTTAAGTGAAACAAACAAGTGAAACAAGTGAATTTATTTCTGCAAATAGGCTATAAGGAGCACTTTTACGCGTCAATTTTATCAAGCGAACGATGAGGTCGTATAAATACCCTTTCAAAACTACACTTTTTTTTTAAGAGGGGAAAATCATCGAATGACTGCTCCCGCCTGGGTGAGGCGGAAGGGAGTGTCAGACTCTTACTGACTAAAAACTACCCCGTTCCTTCTCCTGCACGTCGAGCCGGAGCCCCGGTTACTCGTTAGGTTCTCCGCGACTTCAAAATTACACTACGGTGTGTCGAACGACCAATTAATCTGAGTTTTAGCGGGTACACTAATCCGTGGTTGGTAGTTCCCTGTGATGAAATTTATTGGCTACCCCAAGGATGTACCGAATTATTCAATTAGACTCCCACTATTTAAGTGGAACATTACGTCTGTGGAAAGGAAGGAACGGGGAGATTTATTGCGCTTTGTTTTCCAAACCTCTTTATGGTAGTTGAAAGGTTTTTTTGGGGCTGATTTGTGTGGTGTTGTTGTGTAGAAAATTTACTTATCGGTAGATAAGACGTATGAGGTATTTTTGTTTTTTAAACGTTGCCCCACGCTAGGATTTTTCCCTGTGTCGTAGGTGCGTTTACAAACATACAAGTCCACATACACATGAGATCCAGACCAACAATTTGTAGATCACACAAAAAGTTGTTCTGTGCGGGAATCTACGACACGTTGTGCGGCAGCCGGTTGCCCAGCCACCGTATCAACTGTGCAGTCGAAATGCTAAATCTAAATGGTCTAATAGTGTCCACTATTAATCTTAATATTGATTCTTGGTTCAACCTCTATCACAAAGTACTTCACAATCGATACTTTTGCATGTATTGTAATCATCGAATGACTGCTCCCGCCTGGGTGAGACGGAAGGGAGTGTCAGACTCTTACTGACTAAAAACCACCCCGTTCCTTCTCCTGCACGTCGAGCCGGAGCCCCGGTTACCCGTTAGGTTCTCCGCGACACAATCGATACTTAAAACCCGAATTCAAGAGTTGCACTTACAATTGCTCAACCCTGGAAGCAGACTATGGTACAGTCTTTAATTAAAAGCAATATACAATCTGAAAGAAACTGCGTTCCCTAGCATTTCGATTTTTTACAGGAGAATGATACGATTAGTCTCCTGTAAAAAACGATTCCAATGAGACCAACCTCTTTGGGTGGCTCGAATGAAAGCGCCAGACTCTTACTGACTCAAACTACCCCTTTCCTATTCCTGCTGCAAGCTGGTGCCCCGGAAACTTTCACGTTCTGCGCGACTTCGTATCGGCATCAGCCCTTTTAGGCCCCATCCGTGATGATCTGATACATCATCAACAGCCTATAAACGCCCACTGCTAAGCAAAGCCTCTTTTCACACGGAAAAGGTTTTGAGCATCAATCACCACGCTTGATCAATCCAGGTTGGCGGTGTCAAACTTAAAATTAGAAATTATAAGCCTAGGTTGCCTCATGATGTTTTCCATCACCGTTTGTGGTGTCTAGATAATCTTAGAAAGTAGGTATATGTACATCACTCAGAAAAAGTCAGATTAGTACGTGCCGTTGGTAGGTTTCAAATCCACACCCTCATGCATGAGAAGCGTGTGTCTTAGCCTCCGGTCCATGACGACATCATCTGATCGCTCTCGTTGAAAAAAAGCTTCTTAGAATATGGCATGTCTTAGGCAAATCTTTATTAGTCTCTAGTATTCAAGGCCTAGAATCGAACTCAAACTATTATATATTGAACTCAGTTATCACATAAGAAACGATTATGTTACAGAACGTCCTAACACACAACCATTCCCAAGAAAAAGCATTTTCTTTGAGGAAACTTTCATTACAAGACGTCTGTATATCCCTTTGTAGAAAACACCACGGTATTTATACACTTGAACACCACTGTAACACGGTGCAGTAAAGACTATTTTAGTTTAAAAAAGTGTGAAAGATAATTTTGTCCGAAACTGAGATGAATCGTCCGTGCAAAGTTATGTTTGCAGTTTTGATAGTCTGTTTGTAGAAGGAATAGAGGTGATTTTAGTAGTTGATCGAATGCAAATAGAAAGGTTGTTTTCAGCGTGTTCTAGATTAAGACGATAGCAGAGGTGTACTAATTACTAGACCAGTAGCACGTGTCGTGACGAGATAAGGAAATAAGGAGAATATATTTTGAGCTAAATTTTCGTATACATATTATGTAACTTTATGCTTGTTACCATGTCATAAGGTCCGTTTTCCTTTGTCAAATGTCATTCTGATATTATAATAAAATAGCGACTCGCTCCGGCTTCGCACTGGTGCAATGCATAGCATAACATCACGCCTTTTTATCCCCGAAGGGGTAGGCAGAGGTGCACATTTCGGCACTTAATGCCACTGTACAATGTAACACCCACTTTTCACTATTTATGTTATGAGTCCCATGTAATAGGGGGTGAGCCTATTGCCATATACCGGGCACATTTTTCCAGACTCCATGCTACTACTGAGATTTTAAAAAACCCAGTAATACTTTGCCCGACCTGGGAATCGAACCCGAGACTCCTTGCCCGGCAGTCGCACTTGCGACCACTCGGCCAATGAGGCAGTCAACACTGGATCAGCACTGGTGCAATGCTCATGTGAATATACCTACCACAGAATGTCCTTATACAAAACGTTCACAGCTTTGTCATTAGACAATACAAATATGTTTTGCTTAGAAATTCCTCTAGACGGCTCGACATATAATAGGGATGACGACAGGGGATGAAAATTAAAAATCAAATTAGTCCGTCAGTTAGATAATGAAAAAATATTAGACACGTATTTTTTATTTTCTCGTATTAAGTTGCAATTCTTAGATAAAATGGCGCTAAGTTTAGGTGTGGGAGGTCGTTACGTCATAACGTGCTACAAAATGTGACACGCTGTGACGTCACACGATATTTCAAATTAATGTATCGTCGAAAGTATTTAATTTCGTGAGAAAAGAAAAAATACGTGTCTAAAGTTTTAAATTAATCTACCAGACGGACATTAAAATAAAATTTAGGAAACTATCCTATTACTCCTGTAATTGTTTTAGAAAACTTAGACTTGGACTGCCTCGTTGGCCGAGTGGTCGCAAGGGGTCTCGGGTTCGATTCCCGGGTCGGGCAAAGTAATACTGGGTTTTTAAAAATTCTCAGTAGTAGCACGGAGTCTGGAATTGTGCCCGGTATATGGCAATAGGCTCACCCCCTATTACATGGGACTCATAACATAAATAGTGAAAAGTGGGTGTTACATTGTACAGTGGCATAATGTGCACCTCTGCCTACCCCTTCGGGGATAACAGGCGTGATGTTATGTTGTTGTTTTAGAAAAAGCACATACAGGTCAAACAGAGATCCTCCTTTGATAAAGTCAGTTAAAAATGCTGCACTCGATCCAGAAATTACACCTGAGATCACATGCATAGCAGTCGCACTTATTATCACTACATAGTATAAAACAAAGTCGCTATCCACCGTCTGTCTGTCCATATGTATGCTTTAATCTTTAGAACTACGCAACGGATTTTGATACGGTTCTTGTTAATAGATAGAGAGATTCTTAAAGAAGGTTAATAGCACCCGTGAGAAGCCGGGGCGGGGTCGCTAGTAAACGATAAACTAAACTTATAACAACAACAATAACGATTTTTTATTTATTTTATTTATTTATTTATTGCAAAACTAGCTTTTACCCGCGGCTTCGCTCGCGTCACAAAAGTATAAAAAGTAGCCTATGTGACATATACCAATGCACACAGCGCCATCTATACCAATTCTTTTGTTTTTCCTCGGGAATATCAATTTTTTATAACATAACATAACATAACATAACATCACGCCTTTATCCTCGAAGGGGTAGGCAGAGGTGCACATTATACCACTGTACAATGTAACACCCAGTTTTCACTATTATGTTATGAGTCCCATGTAATAGGGGGTGAGCCTATTGCCATATACCGGGCACAGTTCCAGACTCCGTGCTACTACTGAGAATTTTTTAAAAACCCAGTAATACGTTGCCCGACCCGGGAATCGAACCCGAGACCCCTTACCCGGCAGTCGCAATTGCGACCACTCGGCCAACGAGGCAGTCATTCCTCAATTTTTTATCTATCGGGAATATCAAAATTCCGGGTTAAAAAGTACCATATTATTTAATCCGGACTTCTAACATTACGTCTGCAAAAATTCAAAGCAATCGGCTGAGTAGTTATGGCGTGAAGGTGGAACAAACAAACAAACAAACAAACTCACTTTCAGATTTTTAATATTATATTAGTATATTAGTATATTAGTATTAGTATATTAGTATTAGTATTAGTATAGTATATTAGTATTAGTATAGTATATTAGTATTAGTATATTAGTATTAGTAAGGATGTACATACATAGCGGTATTATACTACTAGTACAGTACATCACCCTGTTAGGGCGTAGCAATTTTACCCTGAGAACGCTAGCGAAGCCGCAGGAAGAAATCGACTCAAAAAAGTCACATAAAGTACTTACCAGGTCTCAACCCTTCTCAACGAGAACACAGCCTAAGCATCCCTTAATAATAACATCCCGTAAATAAATAGATTTTCGTTCATAGGTTTATTAAAACACACGCGGTGGGGTGCCAAGATGAAATATGGCAGTTGGTTACAATTTATTCTGTCATAATATTTACTTGACAAACAAAAAGGATTTTAGTGATGTCATTGTGTGAAAATAGTTAGTGACGATAGTTAAAAGTCAAAGTCAAAATTATTTATTTCAATTAGAACGGAAAAGCACTTTGAACGTCAACAAAAATTTAAAAGTGAAGCTATTTGCTCATTCCAAGGTGTAGATTCCTATGGAGAAGTACGAGCAAGAAACTCTATAGGTTACTCTTTTTCAATCAGGTTCACAATACAATTCTCTAGTTACATAGCTAGATAGGTGCAAGGAACACAAATGACTGGCTCATTTATGTTCATGTCATAAGAGGGTGTCTCAAATCTCCGAGGGTTAGCACACAGATTGCAGTTTAATACGCTCAGATTTATCAAAGAGCGCTGTTGCATGATCTTCGTCAAATGTGTCTAGCCTGCGGACGGCGAGCATGGGTGGCTCCCCGTCCGACAAGAAACAGACCCGAGCGTACGGCACGTCGCGTTCCGCGCGCGCCTCAAAGAGCCATCAGATCACCACAGATGGGGCCCAATAGGGCCGATGCCGATTCGGAGTCGCGGAGAACCTAACGGGTAACCGGGGCTCCGGCTCGACGTGCAGGAGAAGGAACGGGGTGGTTTTAGTCAGTAAGAGTCTGACACTCCCTCTCGCCTCACCCAGGTGGGACCAGTCATTTGATGATTTTCCCCCTTAAAAAAAAAAACTCTTATGGTGCGCTCGGGAAGGGTATAGACGTAGTTACTTCATTTTTATGTAGGTACTCTTTCGTTAATACGATAAGGTTGTTTTTACCTTCCTAGGTTTGGGCAAAGTACATATTACTGGGTTTTTAAAAAAATCTCAGTAGTAGCACGCAGTCTGGAATTGTGTCCGGTATATGGCAATAGGCTCACCCCCTACTACATGAACTACTCATAACATAAATAGTGAAAAGTGGGTGTTACATTGTACAGTGGCATAATGTGCACCTCTGCCTACCCCTTCGGGGATAAAAGGCGTGATGTTATGTGTGTATGTGTGTGTGGGTTTACCTTATAAACTTTTAATAGTCTATATATTTATAGTCTATACATACACTTTTCATTTCTTTGTTTCTTTCAAACACACTTTCAACTCAATACCAAAACTATAAGACACAAATTCCATTAACAAAGAAATTTATGTATCATTTATCAGTTTCATACCGTCACTTTTACATTTGTGTACCTACGCACAGCTGCACACCAAACTATACAATCCAGTATAAACTGACCGTTGAACGAGCTTAAAGATTATAGAAAGACGGACCATGATATACTGGTTTTGTATGGCTTGATCAGAACTTACGTATCGAAATAAAATCAATTAATTATAGTATATCCTCCTTGTCTCGCCGGGACCTTCGCTCAATATATCATGACGTCACGATGGGAGTCTTTGATTTATTTATATTTCTATAACACCATTTTCTGTTGTTTTTCCTCAAAATTAGAGGAGGAATAATATAATAGAATGTTTTCCATGAAGGGGTAGGCAGAGACACACAATATATAAAATATAACATCCAATGTTCACCAGTTTTGCAGTCCCTTTTTCGGGGAATAAGCTCAAGTCAAGCTAAAGTCAAAGTCAAAGCATTTATTTCTATTAAACCATAATTTGGTACTTTTGAAACGTCAACAAATACAAAATAAATAATAGTCTGTCAGTCAGCCTGTCAGTGAAGCTAGGTGAAGCTAGGTGTTCGTTTCAAAATGTAGATTCGAATGGAGAAGAACGAGCAAGAAACTCCATTCGTTACTCTTTTTAAAAAAGTATGTTCTACAATCTCTCTGATACATATTCCAAAACTGTACGCATATGTGAGAACAATGCAAAGACACGCTTGACGCATTATACCAATTACAAAACTTAAATATAAAAAAGTAAAAATATTATAGTCTAACATGGTGGGACCCGTATTATCAATATATTAATTACACAATTTATTAATTAGCCTTTTTCCTGGGAAGATTAAAAAAAAATCCGCTAGGGGCAGCACCGGTGGGGGGTACCTCGGAACAATAACTAGAGGGGGTACATATGTTTTGAATTCTCTACTGACAACAACGTCAAACGTACGTCAAAGGTACATCATCTTCAGTTAATTCCATTTTAATTCTACACGTTTGACGTTGTTGTCAATAGAGAATTCAAAACATACATATGTACCCCCCACCGGTGCTGCCCCTAGCGGATTTTTTTTTAATCTTCCCAGGAAAAAGGCTAATTGTACCGATAAAGAAACAAACCCACCTCACGACACACGGTGCTCAGTATCCACTGGTTACCCAGACAAAGAAAATCCGTAAACAAAAAATGCTTAAACAATGACTGAATACAGTCCATAAAAACATACAAAGCGAGCGTGTCTCCTTGACAGAACTAAACCTAGTTAAAGGACATACTTCAAATACTTCAATTAATACAATTCGAGTACTTTTGAAAGTCAAGATAACAATAAAAGTTTAGTCTATAGGTCATCTAATGAAACTAGTTCGATTTTATTTATTGTTGCTAATTCTATTTTAAGGTAACGACGACGACCTCACAGAAAACATAATTGACTGATTTGACAAGATAGTCTAAGCTAAAAAGTGAATAACTTAATAACATAACATAACATAACATCACGCCTTTATCCTCGAAGGGGTAGGCAGAGGTGCACATTATACCACTGTACAATGTAACACCCACTTTTCACTATTATGTTATGAGTCCCATGTAATAGGGGGTGAGCCTATTGCCATATACCGGGCACAGTTCCAGACTCCGTGCTACTACTGAGAATTTTTTTAAAACCCAGTAATACTTTGCCCGACCCGGGAATCGAACCCGAGACCCCTTACCCGGCAGTCGCAATTGCGACCACTCGGCCAACGAGGCAGTGAATAACTTAATATTACTGAAAAATAAACATTATAATATAATTTAATTAAACTACACAAATAAATTACCGTATACTAACTAAACTAAATATAAATGTATGTATAGAATTTACAATACAATTAGGTACCCAAAACTAAATATCCTATATACCAGGTAAAGAACGACTGAGTAAAATTCATTCATTACAATAATTTAGTTGTCTAATACCTTTTTTTTATAAATTAAGAGATCAAATTAACTCGTCGAGTACCGGTTTTATAGACACAATTAAAGAACAATAGGTCGCGGTCACCGGTGACCGCTTGGTGTTTGACAGTTTAATAGTAGTCTAACAAAACGCGCTTCCTCTCTCCTACCAATTTTAAATGTTGCTGTGCCCAACAGGGTCCATAATTGTTACTGTATTTTTCTAACCACCTGTATGTGTAGAGGTACATTATGGATGCAATAAATATTTGATTACTTTTTTTTTTTTAATAATAATAATAATATTTATTCAGAAAGGTGGTTACAGTTTACTGTTTCACATTATGACTTATACTTATAACAGTTATTCTACAACTGACAGAACGAGCATCCGCGACCGAACTAGGCGTAAGCCTGTATCTCGGCACGCGGCGCCCATTTCCCGCCTTAATAAATAACCAAAAAAAGCAATTACAATAACAAACGTTTAAGAGTATCACAAAGACCAGTTAAAAACAAAATTACATACCGCATTAAAAAGAAAGAGAAGGAAAAGTAAGGTATAACTATCACCAATATATAGGAATTTGTCTATTTTGTGTGTGTGCGTGTGTGTGTGTGTGCGTGGGTGTGTGTGCGTGTGTGTGTGTATGTGTGTGTGTGTATGTGTGTTGTGGTGTATGCTTGATAATTCCTGGTATAAATTAATATGAGAAGGTGCAATCATCCTGCAGCTGCAACGATATACAGTAGATTTATAGCATTTGATTACTTTGATTACTTTTAAAACCGATGTACAAGAACGCTTGTGTTGTGTTTCTTCATGTGAGTGAGATTACCGTTGGCCCAATTATCACTACCTACCACAATCTCCCCAATCCCTGAATCCCCAACGATCCTCAAATTCCTTATCCCCAAAAGGCTGGTACCGCTGGTACTGGGCTGGTCCATGGGCGACGCCGATTACTTACCATTAGGTGATCCGACTGCTCGTTTACCGGCTTGTCCCATAAAGAATAAAATAAAATAAATGAGTATCTTAGAAACAGCTAGTTTTTTTATTTATTTATTTATTAACGCTTCATGCACAAAGTGTACACAAGGTGGACTTAATGCCGTAGGCATTTTCTCCCAGTCTGACCTTTGGGTGATGCAAGCAACGATTTAATTGAGAAAATAGGAGATTATTTCAGATATGAACATAAATAAATATAATAATAATATATATATATACCTACACACGAGTACAATACAATATACATACATACATAGACTCATAGTATATAAATATGAACATAATTACTAATACTCTGTAAATAATTAGCGTGATGATTCAGCCAACCTCTCACGTACATACATACTTTAAGATTTCACACAAACCTTTATTATAACTCGAATAGACAAAGTACTTACAAATAACTTTCCAATACTGCTTCTACTCAAGTCTTGTCTGTTAAAAAGCTAATATATCATGGAATAATGAAGCTACTTATTCAAAGGCTTACACCTCAATTTCTGAGCTGAAAGGTAATAAACGAGCGTTGTGACGACATCAAATCGAAAGTCTCTGGGTGACCAATATTTTAAAGTTGCCGTGTATAGGAACAAACACTTAGCTTCATTGACGGACTATTATTTATTTTATACTAGCTTTTACCCGCGGCTTCGCTCGCGTCACAAAAGGATAAAAAGTAGCCTATGTGACATATACCAATACACACAGTGCCATCTATACCAATAATTTCATTTTCCCTCGAGAATATCAAATTTTTCCGGGATAAAAAGTACCCTATTATTTAATCCAGACTTCTAACTTTACGTCTGCAAAAATTCAAAGCTATCGGTTTAGTAGCTACGACGTGAAAGCGGAACAAACAAACAAACATATAAACTCACTTTCCGATTTATAATATTAAGTAAGGATAAGGATTTGTTGATGTTACAAAAGCACCAAATTATTGTTTAATTGAAATAAATACTTTGATTTTGACTTTGAGGCATTGTCGAAAAAAAGAAACAATCGGTATAAGTAATATTTTGACCCGATACAGGCCATCAATATCAAAAATCAAAAAAGGCAAGTCAGGCAAAAGGTTGACTTTACCAGTATTAAAAAAAAAGATGACTCTGGTAACTCAAACAAGCTGAAAATATCAAATAGGTCGGATTGAAATTTGAAGCAGAGAGAAATCGTGTTTATAAATAACAGAAATTAATACCTACCTCCTAACACAATAATATTTGTGTTTACCTACCCTATTACTAGAGAATAAAACCTATTTTCCGATAAAACCTTCGACACCAGAACCTCAATCATAACAGCTTTACATTTGAAAAGAACATGACACGCATTCCATGAGATGAAGATTAATGATACGAACTCAAAGTAACTTAGGAATAACGTCGTAATATGCAAACTACTTGCAAAACTTCATACAGTTCAAGGTTTTCAAGGGACAACATAGTTTCCAAAGGAATTTTGGGTTACAATTTCGAGAGGGATATCAGACATAATTTGGATGGAGTAGACGTTTTTGCTTCTAAATGTTATGGTTCAGTAGACGCTAGGCGGTCATACAAAGTTGAGTTTCTTCATATGGGTTTGTTATATCTGTCCTTTGACTTTAAATTGACGCCTTCGAAATGTGGTGCTGGAGACGTATGCTCCGTATTCCCTGGACCGCTCGTCGCACCAACGTCTCCATTCTCAATGAGATCGGAATTACTACGAAGTTGTCCACCGTATGCCTGCAGCGAATACTAACCTATTTTAACCACATTGCGCGTAGAGACCCTAACAATCTGGAGAAGCTTGTGGTTGTTGGTCGGATTAACGGGAAAAGACCTCGTGTTCGCTCACCTACCCGGTGGTTGGATGCTGTAAAAAACCTAACCGGCCTGACAGTTCCACAAGCCATAAAGACCGCAGAGGACAGAGGCGTTTGGAGGAGGGTTGTGCATCAAGTGACGCGAGCACCAGACTGGACACGACCTTCAGTAATGAACGTGATTTCGGTCATTACTTCTCGAATAATGGAGAAGTACAGTACCTACAATTTTGATTGGGAGTTCATATTAAAAGTCCGTAGTTCGTGGTGTCGCATCAGGTCATCATCAAAATAAGATCATGAAAAATAAACATATTTACACAGTTTCGCAGCCCGTGATAGTTAGGTTAGTCTTAGTCCACTGATGGGCTACGTAAGAGGGTTTCACAGAATATCCAGGCTTGGGAGAAGGGAGAAGGGTTCGGAAATCTCAGTTTGCAACTATCAGATGCATTACAGAGCGCTGCTATCTCTGTATCTGTCATATATGTAATACCTTTGCAGCTCTTAGAAGACCATTGGAAAGACAAAAGTATTGTACTTAGACGTCACCACGAATCTATAACAGAACAAATCCAAATTTTGAACAGCCGACCGGGCCGGCTCGACTGGATGATACCACGGCCTCACAGAAAACCGACGTGAAGCAACGCTTACGTTGTGTTTCATCGTGAGAGGTTAGCGGAGGCTCAACTACTACCGCCCCCCTTTTTTTTTTTTTTTTTTAAATATTACATTTCTTATTCTCCACGGACTCTTGTCCGTGCCCTTGTCATTCCATTACATTATCTTTTAATTTACAGTCAAAATTAATTGTTACAAAAATCTTACGTGCTACATTAACCACAATTTTTTTTTCCACAAAGAAGGTTGTGTCTAATATCTATATATACACAATACATGTTTTATTACATTTACATTAACCTTACTGGATCGGCCCACACGCGCGATGAGCGAGCCGACCTGCTCCAGCAGAAGGCGCCCGTTCACGAGCATGACGTGAGGGCCAGCAATCGGTCCGATCAACCACTTCGTAGGGAACGGAGCGACCCAGTCCACAGCGCCACCGACTTTAGAACATTTAAGAATGCATGACGTCTGCTCACGCAGCAGTAAGCCGATTCCAGTAGTGCCAATGTATTTTGTCAGTCTTATTGATAAAATTTACATTACGTTACATTATATTTACTACATTTTAACATTATTAAACACCACAAATATATATTAATGTCACGCTTGCATCACAATTCAAGCTTACAGCGAGCCCTCCCCACCCAAAAGAGCGCCCTACCGCCATGTCCCTGTTGCTGATAGCCATTTTCAAGTTATAGTCCAGGATCCCCCGCTCACTCTCACCCAAACCTCGTCCGATTAATTTGCTGATCGCGTCGTCACTGATATTCGTGTAGTAAACACAGCTGTTAGTGTGACGGGATATAGCTACCACGGCGTGCGATACACTGTCGTGTATCCGCTGTTTCTTCTCCTCTGTATTCACAACAACCACTGCCGCGTACGAAAGCCCCTGAGCCTCGTGTATTGTGAGTACGCGTGATCCCACACCCGATCCGTATCCCTGGTTTTTAAGGGATTCCTTTTCTACCTGAGTGTGTACCAGGTATAACGTGTTTGGAGGAGATTTGGGTATTCGCGACCCTGAGAAGCTTTTTAACTCAAGGGATCTCACACCCGACGCGGACGAATATATGCCACTGTACACAGTACTAAGAGCATATGCCACATCCATAGGGTTTCTGTGAGTGCAGAGAAGTTCTTGGCTAATAGCCACGACGTGTGTAGGGCGGTTGTAAATGAGGGGGAAGATACCGCCCCCTTACCCAACCCTCAATCCCGAACAATCTTCAAAATCCTTATCCCCAAAAGGCCAGTAACGCACTTGTAACGCCTCTGGTGTTCCAGGTGTCCATGGGTGACACCGATTGCTTATCATCAGGTGATCCATCTGCTCGTTTACGGCATATCCCATAAAATAAATTACCAACGAGAAGAATAAGGCCTGTGACTTTTATATCCTTATCTGCCATCACCAACATAACTAGTCCAAGATATAACAAACCCTATATCATACAGTATAATACTCAATTTGCAAAGCACATCCCTTACCCACCAATTTGTCAAGATCATACAGCCCACGGTGAATGCAATTTTAGCCGAAATTGGTCCAGTATCGGCGCCACTACGGTTCAGGTATTTCATAGGCATCTGATCGAGTTGACGAGATTAAATTTTCTTGTGTGACACTGTGTTATATTGTTTTATATTTGATTATAAGCCTGGCTTGTCAAAGGGAATTCTGTGCTATATATTCTACAGTATAGTAGCTTACATTACATAAAATGACATCATCCCTATATCTTCGAAGGAGTACGCAGAGGTGTACATTACGGCACTTAATGCCACTGTACGTAACACACACTTTTGACTATTTGTTATGAGTCCCATGTAATAGGCTCACTATTGCCATATACCGGGCACAATTCTAGTCTCCGTGCCACTACTTAGATTTTTTTATAAGCCCTGGAATACTTTGCTCTACCCAGCAGCCGCACTTGTGACCACTCGACTAACGAGAGTATAGTAGTTTCAATCCATAATATTCATTTATGATTATAATATTTGTAGTACATTCAAACCTAGCCTTTGATTTCTTAACCACTCGATTAATAAGACAGTCAATGCAACGATATATCTATACTAATAATATAAAGAGGAAAGATTTGTACCTATTTTTGTATGTTTGTATGTTTATAACGAATAGGCTCAAAAAGTACTGGGCCGATTTAAAAAATTCTTTTACCAATAGAATGCTACATTCTTCCAATTTGACATAGGCTTCATTTCATTTTGAAAAAAATTAAACATTCTTGGTAAAATTTGAACAATGTAACCGAAGGTATAGAAAAATGAGTCTTAAAATGTCTTTTGTCGAATGCGCTGCTGAAACTATTAGCGATAGAACAAAATAATGTACAACAATATTGAAGAACATCATAATGTCTACAAAAAACTCCGCGCTAGCATATGTCCAACTATTGTAGTTATGTCACTACAACAATCCAAATTTCCAAAAATGAATAATAGTCTACCCCGTGCGAAGCCGGGACGGGCTGCTAGTGTTTAATATTTCTATGTAGCTACACAACATTTTACAACCTCTATACCAGCAGTTTTTCCTCAAATTCCTTCGTTCATAGAGAAGTGAAAAAGATACCGTATTATATGAAAAATCAGTTTAGTAGGGCGTTGTGATGTAATGAGATTATGTTGAATGGTTGCCATGGTAACGGCAAATAATTTTAGAGGGTGCTACAGTGTATTATGTGCAAGTCATATCCTTATTCCGTATCTATAGATTGGATTATTACGTTTGGATATTTGTAGGGCGATGGGATTGCTGACTATGGAGGTTTAATTCTGCTATAAGTAATTTTGGAATTCTAGACTCCTAGAATAAGCGCTTGTTTTACCACCTTTAAAAACCCGATTACCCCTCATGTGACAGATAGTTAACACAAAAACGTTCTATATTTAAATCGATCTCGTCCATAGCGGCGGCACCGGGTCCTCTGAAGAGACCTGCTCCGGAGCCCCCACATTCCTAAGAAGACCTGCGTCTCCCTTGATCATCGCTTTACACGTCAGTCTAGCTATATTCTACTACTGTCAAATGTAGTTGATAATGAGCAAAACCAAAGAGAAAATCTAGCATGACATGTCTTTGTAACAAAATAAAACTTTAATAATCAAAAACCCAAAATAATCTCATCACATTGCATTAGATACTTCTTTTGAATCGAAAATCAGTGAAAGAAAATAATAAATCAATGATGGTTGCCCAATTTATGATATTTTTTTTTTGTTTTATTTTACTCTCAAAAGTCGTTAAGATTCTGTACACGTTTTAGGTTCGAAATTCAAATATATTTTCGAAAAGTCTCAATTCAAAGACCAATGAATCAATTCGTACGTAACTAATGAAATGTTTTATGAATTATTTCAGAAAATCTTTATATATATAATTCTTCTGTGAGTATGTGTCATTGAACTCGTCCTAAACGGCTTGACCGATTTAAATGATTTTTTCTGTACGCGTTTGAGTGGCGCCCTGGATGGTTTAGATTCACAAATCAGCCCGGCAGATGGCGCTGCAGTCGATATCTTGGTTAGTAATCCTAAACGGATGAATTAATTTGAATTAATTTTTGTTTATACATTCAAGTGGATATGCAGGACAACGTCTGTCGGGTCCGCTAGTATATCATAAAGTTGTAATATTGTTTATTTTTGTAAGTAATTTGGAGCTATACAATAATTTTGGAAATGCCCAGTCAATAGAGTGATCGTAGTGAAACAAGTGAAACAAGTGAATTTATTTCTGCAAATAGGCTACAAGGCAGGACTTTTACACGTCAATTTTATCAAGCGAACGATGAGGTCGACATTTCCTAACTGACTACTCTGAGAAGAAATGCCGAAACAAACTCAGAGGTCTGTCTCTTTGTAACTGTAAGTGTAACTGTCTATCAATGAGTTACGAGTACGATTCTTGGGTTCATTCATCAACAACAGCCTATAAATGCCCACTGCTGAGCAAAGCCTCTTCTCACACTGGGAAGGTATGAGCATTAATCACCACGCTTGCTCAATGCGAGTTGGCGATTACAAACTTATGATTAGAAATTATAGGCCCAGGTATACTCACGATGTTTTCATTCACTGTTTGTCAGTGGTATCTAGATAATCTTAGAAAGAAAATATAACTCGGAATAAGTCACATTAACCTTTAGTAGGTTTCAAACCCGCCGCACCCTCATGCATGTTAAGCGAGCGTCTTAAACCTCCGGTCCACCACGACATTCAATTCTTGGGTTGCGTAAACCAAATTATAGTGGTGTTTTATGATCATAATCATGTATTTCATTTTTTTATGGCATAAGCCGGTAAACGAGCAGACGGATCACCTGATGGTAAGCAATCGACGTCGCCCATGGACACCTGGAACACCAGAGGGGTTACAAGTGCGTTACCAGCCTTTAGGTGATTAGGAGTTTGAGGATTGATCGTTGGGGATTCAGGAATTGGGGAGATTGGGGTAGGGGAGGGTAATTGGGCCTCCTATAACCTCACTCACACGACGAAATACAACGCAAGCGTTGCTTCGCATCGGTTTTCTGTGAGGCCGTGGTATCACTCCGGTTGAGCCGGCCCATTCGTGCCGAAGCATGGCTCTCCCACACTTGATTACCCCGTCATTTACATCAAAAGTCCACTGTATTAGTAACAAAATCAAAAATACGAAACATCTTTACAATTATGTTAGAGGTAGTAAGCATATTAAACAGACAAAACAATACAGAAAACAAATACAAATCAAATACACACATAGAAAATAGACACATGCAATATGGTACTAAATAAAAGAGGCAATATGTTGGTGCTACATGCCTTTGGTGCCAGTTCATTGCCGATGGTTGACTGTCAGCTTTTTAAATGGGTAGTAATAAAAGCTCCGACAACAAAAGAAGAATTGTTCTTACTGAAAATATTAAACCTACTGCCTAAAATACTAACTTTCCGACTACTTTACATGACTGTTTATTGCTACAATACTAACCTAACCTAACATAAAACGTCTGTTGTCGGTAACTTAGTAATTTTGTCGGAGGTTCAATATTCTATTCGGAAGATTAGTTTTGTTATTTGAAGATCCATTTTTATAGTCGGCCACTCATCGCTGGAGATTAATTTGTTTTTCGGAACCGTTATCCTTTTTAAATTCGCGTTGTCCGTATTATAACTGAGAAAAACATCAATAACTATTTGGTCAATCCGAAAATCGTCAAGAAATATCGGTCAACACAATTACAACCACTCTAGCAATGAAGTAATCAATAATTGAACTGAATAAGATAATAAAAAGATATCAAATAAAACAAAAGGATGAATATGAAACTTTGCTACATTTTTAACAATATGTTTATTCATACATCCCAGCTCTCAGATGTAAGAGAGGTCGGTACTGGACCAAATGTTCACTTAAAGCTGCCAGAAAGCTTGTAGGGATGTGCTAGATGTCGATAGAGTTATTATGTCGATGTTAAGCTATTTTGTCGATAGTTTTCTGCTACTTCAAAGTGTGGGAGAGCCATGCTTCGGCACGAATGGGCCCCGGTTCAACCGGAGTAATACCACGGGCTTACAGAAAACCGACGTGAAACAACACTTGCGTTGTGTATCGCCGTGTGAGTGAGGTTACCGGAGGCCCAATTACCTCCCTCCCCAATGCCCAAATCCCCCAAAAGGCCGGTAACACATTTGTAATACCACTGATGTTTCGGGTGTCCATAGGCAGCCCCAATAGCTTACCAACAGGTGATCCGTCTGCTCTTTTAGACATTCTTAGGCTGATTATAGTCCTTCGCCGATCGTCAGCTCTCATAGCTTAGCGCGTAGTTTGTCAGCGCTGAGACTCAGCGTGGCTCGTTTTAGTATCGTTATGATCGCCTTAATCGCCTTACTAGGCGATGACTAAGTATACTGCTATAATTAAATAAAGTTTCTTCAAACTAGCAATGCTTCATTATAAAGAATCTTTATCATTAATTTAGTTAGCGACATTTGACCAATAGAATATGCCACATTTATTGCCAGGTTGATTTCTGAACTCAATACTAACAACAAAAATGTTAATTTAGAAAACCAAAGCATTATAATCATTTGTAAACTGAAGATCATGTTAATTTTACCATTACGTTTTCACACCTAAGGGCCGATTTTTCCAACACCCGATAATCAGAGAAATAATTTCAATATTTGACAATTCTTCCATACTGATGATTGAAAAATCTGCCCTATTTTTTGTATGGAGTAGGAGGCAAACGAGCAGATAGATCACCTGATGGTAAGCGATCAGCGCCGCCCATAGACACCCTCAATACCAAAGGAGTCACAGGTGCGTTGCCGGCCTTTTAAAAATTACTTACCTATAACACAAACATTTTAAAATATCGACAAAACTATTTATCGACTACACCCATCCCTATTGCCCACCGGAGCGCGTAATCAGGTGACTGCGCCATCTCGAATAACGAACGCAGCTCAATTGTTCCTCTTTTGCCCACAAGTGGGGTCCCACTGTCAGCTAAAATCTAAAGCGCTGTGAAATTTCGAAATTTTAAGGTACGTTCCTGTAAATTACATATCTAGTCACAAGTCCAAGTGTTACGATTCCTGGTTGGCTAGCAATAGGACTTCATAATATGGATAAGCAAGGCGGTTCATTTTCAGACATAAATTGACTAAAATGAAGAGGTTGTAATATCCAATAGAAAGTTTCTAATAATTTCAGAGCCCGTATGAAATGTTAAATAAATTGTTCCTTTGTAATAACCGCACAATAATTATGTTCTAAATTAACTAAAAATCGCGAGTTACTCACGTGAATATACTGTCGATAGACGATGTCGCGCAGCTTACTCATCGCCGCGACCACGCACGCTGCTCATGAGGAAGAACCCCTCTGTAGTTCGAAACTAGTAGAGCTTTTTTCAGTATATTCACTTGAGTAACCCGCGATTTTTTTGTTAATTTAGTATGTCTTACGATAGTTATTATAAAAAATTATGTTCTAGTAATAAGAATCGATTTTAATAGCATAATATTTTCAACTTTAAATAATAACTTTAGGCGTAAGAGCACTTTATAAGATCGATCAAAAAAAATCGCAATATAAAATACTAATTCACTATATCAGCTCAAAATGTCTACATGGACTACTATCCTCAAATACAATAAAAGTGAGTGAGTGTGCGACCCATTCGGCTTGGGCATGTCTGCCAATATCGCGCAGAACCTATGTCATACCTATTTTTATAATCTTCTAGTTTTATAATTTAGCTTTTATCTTTCTATTCTCACTCTCTTGTTTTAAACTTTTATATGGTTATTTTATCAAATTGTATTGTATTGTTATTTTTTGTTCCTTGCATTCATGCCGTAGGTATGCCGAATAAAACTCTTTTCATTTCATTTCATTTCATTAATACTCGCTGCAATTGCGACCATACCTAAATATCCCTTTTTCCTGTCCCCTTTTTCGGTCGCCTCGCTCCACCGCGTCTACCAGATGGGACGACCTATCCCCCTAAGTCAAACGTTCCGACTTCTTTTTAAATCTTTTGGGAATGCAAATATCTCCTCTCTAGTGCTTTATAATACATTTTTAGGTTCTCTTTTGAAATGAAAATTGCATCATTCGTCTTGTTTTCGTACCTTCGGTGTCTTTGAAAATATTCCCTTGAATGCCTTCTACGGCTGGCTGTATGAAAATAATCTATTATTTAAAAATAAGTCGGGTTTTCCTTCCTGACGCTATAATTCCAGACCGCACGAACCGATTTCCACGGTTTTGCATTCGTTGGAAAGGTCTCGGGCTCCGTGAGGGTTATGAAAAATAAAACTAAAAAAAATTGTCTTCATCTTTTAATCACCAAACGAAATGTTACATAAAATATAAATGTTACAGATATTGAAAAATCAAAAACACTTTTGTACGAATCTGTTCCCGTGGAAAAGGCGAAAATAAGAAGGAAAAATAAAGGAAAGGAGCAACGAGACCTAGTGGACATAATTAGTGTTTTTAAATCTGTGGAGCCGGATGAATTCCCAATTTTTGTGGCTCGGGACTTAGATAAACTACCTCCAATATTATTTGATCATCTCGATTGCACTAAACTGTTAAAGGATTTACTTCGTTTGCAAAATGAAGTTAAAGAAATTAAAGAAGCATGTGTAACGCAGACACAACTGCAAGATTTTAAAGTGGAGATTTTGAAACTACAAAATGACTCCTTAATACCAGCATCTTTGCGTAACAGGAACTTGAACAGAAGCGGTTGGCCTACAGAAAGTGGCCCGATTGGTTTAAGTCATGTCGATGTATCACCAGTTCGTAGGGGTGGAAGTGAGACCATCGAATCTCCATTGCAAATACGAGAGGATAGTGAAAAATCTATCATTAAAACAAAGGAGGTAGACGCAGAAGTTGGAGTTCGCGGTATGCAGCCCGATGTGTGGTCGCGACGAGTGGTTGAGGGCGGGGAGCGAGCGCGCGGGGGCGCCGTGGAGGCCTCAGTCAGCTGTGCTGATAACGTTAGATCAACTACTTTGTTGCGGAAGGTCGACAGGTCCGTGACGTCACCGCAGCAACGTACAGTAGTGCGGGCGACAGCGACTACGACACCGACGGAGCCCATTGTACTTGAATCAGCGCGAAACAATAATAAATCAGATAATATTAACGAATGGGAAAAAGTTTCATATCGTAAAAAACGTAATATGAGATATCGATACATGGGAAGCACGGGTACCGCCAGGGAAAACGAATGTAAATTCAAAGCTGCAATAAAAACAGTACCGATTTTCATTACGAAGGTACATAAAGACACCTCGCAAAAAGATATTGTTGATTATATCTTTCACAAGACGGGCGAAGTGATCTCGCTTGAAGGTATATCTTTTAAATATCCCAAAGAATATAGTGCATATAAATTCTTTGTCTCTGAAACGAAGGTGGAGATGTTTCTTGACGATAAGTTATGGCCAGAGGGAATTATTTTTCGGAGGTTTATGCATTTTAAGATTAGAAATAACTCGAGCGGTGCAAGCGGCAGTGCTGCTATCGGCGTAAAGTAAACAACTATGTATAAGTTGTTAAGCTATAACTGCAAAAGTGTAAAACGTTCTGTAGAATGTATCAGGCAATTGTGTCGCAAGGTGGACATAGTAGCCCTGCAAGAAACGTGGTTACTACCCCATGACACCTCATTCCTGGGCGATATAGATGAGGACTTCGCGTGCACTGGGACGTCGGCGGTGGACACCGCGTCCGGTATGCTGCGAGGGCGGCCATACGGTGGGGTTGCACTGTTGTGGCGGAAAAGTGTTTTCGACAACGTCTCGGTAGTGCAGTGTGATAACCCGCGAGTGTGTGCAATTAAAGTATGCATGAAATCAAGGGCCTTTCTAGTGCTAAGTGTATATATGCCGACGGATAATAGTGCAAACGTCGTGGAGTTCACGGATTGCCTCAGCTTGGTGAGTGCTATAATTAATAATAGTAATATTGAAACCGCTTTTGTCCTCGGAGATTTTAATGCGCACCCGCAAGAGCAATTCTACAATGAACTGACTTCTTTTGCTCTTGAATCCGAGCTATTCTGTGCTGATGTAGAACTTTTGGGAGTAGATTCTGATACGTATACGTTTATAAGCGAGGCCAACGGTTCGAGACGATGGCTGGATCACTGTGTGACAACAAGGGCAGCTATGTCTATTGTTACGAATGTATATGTTATATATGATGTTCTTTGGTCTGATCACTTTCCTCTTGTGATACAGTGTAATTTAGATGACATTAAACCAAAATTATATGACTCACCAAACAGTAATATCTTGTTAAGTAATAAAATAAAGTGGAATAACAGAAATATTTCACAAATTAATAATTATACAAAATTATGCAATGACTATTTAAAACATATTGACTTCCCTAGTGAACTGACAACATGTTGTGACAATGTATGTAATGATTTGAACCACAGAATTGTTATTGAGAAATTGTATGATGATATTGTTGGTGTTTTATGTCGGGCGGCTTCTGAGAGTTGTGAATTAAACCATGTGCGTAATAGAAAGCCGGTAGTGGGGTGGAATAAGCACGTCGGTGATGCTCACAGGCAGGCAAGGCTGAAATTTGAACAGTGGGTGTGTTTTGGTAAACCGAGAGAGGGGCGCATTTGGGATGAAATGCAAGAAAGCCGAAGGATTTTTAAGTCGCGCCTACGTTGGTGCCAGAATAATACTGAACAAATTAAAATGGATATGTTGGCGTCACACCATTCACGGGGCGATTTCCGCAATTTTTGGAAATCCACTAATAAACTCAATGGTGGGCAGAGCCTGCCCGTGAGCGTCAGTGGCGTTGCTGACGTCACTGGTATTGCTGAGCTGTTTAGGCAACACTTTGTCGTAACGTCTCCGTTGGGGCCATCGCAGTCTGCGTGTGATATGGACTGGACTGGTCGACAGACATGTATCCGCTTTAGAGCCAGAGAGATAAGGCAAGTTATTATGTCCATGTCAAGGGGTAAGTCTCCCGGCCACGATAATCTAAGTATCGAGCATCTGAAACATGCGGGTCGTCATTTGCCTAGGGTGTTGGCAATGTTATACTCCTTTTGTATGGGACATTCATTTATGCCAAAGCAAATGATGAAGACTGTAGTGGTGCCAATTGTCAAAAATAAAACCGGGGACATTAGTGATAAGAATAATTACAGACCGGTTTCATTGGCTACTGTTATCTCGAAGGTGCTTGACGGTTTGCTTGACACTCAGCTGGACAATTTCATCCATTTACACGACAATCAGTTTGGTTTCAAATCCGGTCTGTCCACGGAGGCTGCGATACTGTGTCTAAAGCAAACTGTGAAGTATTATACTGATAGAAGTACGCCTGTCTTTGCCTGCTTTCTGGATCTATCGAAGGCATTCGATCTGGTATCATATGATCTGCTGTGGCATAAAATGCAGCAGGTTTCAGTGCCGGACGGAATTATTCGGATTTTTCGGTACTGGTATAACAACCAAGTTAATGTTGTTCGGTGGTCGGGGGCGTACTCGGCTCCGTACAGGTTGGAGTGTGGCGTTAGGCAGGGAGGACTGACCTCTCCGAGGCTCTTTAACCTGTATGTGAATGCGCTGATAGAGGAGCTCAGCAGAACGCATGTAGGTTGTCATGTCGGAGGGGTGTGCATAAACAATATCAGCTATGCTGACGATATGGTGCTGCTGAGCGCCTCTGTTTGCGGGTTGTCGAGGATGATTGGCATTTGTCAGCAGTATGCTGAAAAGCATGGTTTAGTTTACAACACGAAGAAAAGCGAGTGCATGGTCTTTCGGGCCAAGAAGAGATGTCCGGCTCCGATACCAAAAATAATTCTAAATGGACACCCTCTCAAGAGAGTAGATACTTTTAAATATCTTGGACATATTCTGACCTCAGACCTGGAAGATGATGCTGATATTGAGCGGGAGCGTAGGGCGCTGTCTGTTCGTGCGAATATGATAGCCCGTAGATTTGCAAGATGTTCGGAGAATGTCAAGATAACCTTGTTTAGAGCATTTTGTACGTCTTTCTATACGGGGGCTTTGTGGTTGAGTTATACGCAGAAACAGTACAGCGCTCTGCGTGTTCAATACAATAACGCGTTCAGGATGCTCTTGGGGCTGCCTCGCTTTTGTAGCGCATCGGGTATGTTTGCCAGCGCACGGGTAGACTGCTTCAACACAATCATGCGCAAGCGGTGCACGTCATTAGTGAACAGGGTGCGGGGCAGCCGCAATAGTATCCTGAGCGCCTTTGCTGAACGTTTTGACTGTCAGTACATGAACCACTGTTGTATGGTTCATGTACTGGCTAATGTGAAATTATTGTTTTGAGTTGGGAGATTATTTTAGTGATGACTGACTTGTGATTGTGATTTTTGATATGTGACTGTGACTTTTATATTGTATTATGGTTTGTAATGTGTAATTAATGATCTATGTAATTGATTGAAATAAATGGTAATAATAATAATAATAAAACGAAGCCATCTGGTGGCGAAACGGAGTTCGCCGGGTTTGCTAGTAAATCATAGATTAATGTTATGGTTTTAAAGTGTGACGACGCACATTGGAGTTTCAACAATATTAATGACGTTATGACATAAAGTACTACATCGCACAAATATGACCAAAATAATGTACCTATAGATAAGTTTAACTTAGCTATTAAGGCTAGATTATAAGTTAGTTAGTCCATCCTCATGATGGTTACAATGTCATCTATATATAAATATATATAAATGAAACCCGTTTCCCGTTGTCGGTTGTCGATTTCTTTTTGTTGTGTTTGTTATTGTCAGGAGAGGGTTCTTATAATAGAAAAAAAATCCTGAAAATCTTATGGGAACGGGAGAAAACGGGATTGCGCGTACGAAGTCACGGGCAGAAGCTAGTTTTTGATAAAACCCTTCATAAATAAAATAGAGAAAGCAAAGTGTTTGCGCTCAATGAATCACGGATAGAAAATCCCAACGAACAACTGTTGGGCAGAAAGCCCACCAGGCACGAACACCTCGCCTGGTCGGAGGATCCTCCTTTTCCGATCTTAGGGAACTATACTCTCTATTTCCTAAAAGAGTATTCCTTGATAAACTGACTAAAATTTTTTTTATAGATTGTTAGGCAGATTGCTAGTCACACTAAGTCAAAGTCAAAGTCAAAAACATTTATTTCAATAAGACAAGAAAGGCACTTTTGAACATCAACAATAAAATTAAAAGTGAAGCTAGTTGCTCATTCCAAGGCGTAGATTCCTACGGAGAAGAACGAGCAAGAAACTCCATAGGTTACTCTTTTTCAATCTGAAACACTAATATTATAAATGTAAAGATTTCTGTGTTTGGATGTAAGTTTGTCCGTCAATCACGCTGAAACTACTGAACGGATTTTCATGAAGTTTTATATACAGGCAGGTAAATTAAGTACCACACCACAGAGGGGTTCTTCCTCATGAGCAGCGTGCGCGGTCGCGGCGACATCGCGCAGCTCACTCAAGAAGAACCCCTCTGTGGTTCGAAACTAGTAGAGCATTTCTCGGTATATTCACGTGAGTAACCCGCGTTTTTACTTAATTTAGTATGTCTCACGATAGTTATTATAAAATACAGGCAGGTATTTATATCCTGATTAATAAGGAAATCTTTCCATAGGATAAAATAGGAATCATATTCTACGCGAACGAAGTCACGGGCAACAGCCAGTAGCAGCGCAGGTAATAAAATCAAGTATAATCTTTCTCCCATAATAATAATAATATCGTAGATCAAAAACAAAGGACGTAAGGCAATAAATACCTCTTTGAGATATAGTGTAGTGGATTTTTATTGTCTCAGCCATAACTTTAAACACGAGTATTGCCATTGTCCCATAAATTTTTAGTTATTACTATACTCTTGAGACTACAGCCTGTTTCATGAGTAATGGTTTGTTCTTGTGTTGCCATGATTAGGTTCAGGTTTCAGGTTCGATGTCTACGTAGGGTTCATCATCAACAGCCTATAAATGCCCACTGCTGAGCAAAGCCTCTTCTCACACGGAGAAGGTTAGAGCATTAATCACCACGCTTGCTCAATGCGGGTTGGCGATTTCAAACTTATAATTAGAAATTATAAGTCCAGGTTTCCTCACGATGTTTTTCCTTCACCGTTTGTCAGTGGTGTCTAAATAATCTTAGAAAGTACATATAACTCGGAAAAAGTCACATTGGTACTTGCCGTTGGTAGGTTTCGAACCCGCACCCTCATGCATGAGAAGTGGGCGTCTTAAACCTCCGGGCCACCACTTTTTTTGGGACTACGTAGGGTTATTTCAGATTTAATATGAAATATGGATTGGAGACGACTTGGGGTTCAGTTTACGGCTTTATTGTCGGAATACTGAAACGCTACTCAATTTTAAGTCGCGCTTAATTATAGTTCTGTCTCCACTAATTCTTTGTAAAATGATAGAGATGGAACGATATTAGAGCACAACTTAAAATTGAGTAACGTATCAGTATTTCGGCATATATATAGATAGGTAACAAAAATTCAGCAATCCTTTTATTGAAGTTCAATTTTGTATTTTGGTGGCTAACGAAGTTAAGGTCAAAATCATTTATTTCAATTAGACCAGGAGCACTTTTGAACGTCAAGAAAAACTTTAAAATCAACCTATTTGTTCATTTCAAGAAACTATAAATAGGTTACTCTTTTTCAATCAGGTTCACAATCAATATTAAGTAAGATAGTTATTTTTGGGATTCTGACTGCCTCTGAGTCTGGAACTGTGCCCGGTATATGGCAATAGGCTCACCCCCTATTACATGGGACTCATAACATAAATAGTGAAAAGTGGGTGTTACATTGTACAGTGGTATAATGTGCACCTCTGCCTACCCCTTCGGGGATAAAAGGCGTGATGTTATGTTATGTTATGTTATAGTTATAGTTATTTTTGGTTCAATTGTAACTGACTATTACAGTCAGTTAGCTACATGGTTAGACTCTTCCAGGACTACCAAGGGCTTTTAAATTGTGATGTGTGTTCTATAGATGTTTGAATGGCAGGATTTGTAAGGCACTTTCAAGTGTGGGAGAGCTATGCTTCAGCACGAATGGGCCGGCTCAACCGAAGTAATACTACGGCCTTACAGAAAACTGACGTGAAACAACGCTTGCGCTGTGTTTCTTTGTGTGAGTGAGTTCACAATCCTCACATTCCCAAAAAATCCAACGCCTCTGGTGTTTCAGGTGTTCATGGGCGACGCCGATTGCTTACCATCAGGTGATCCGTCTGCTCGTTTACCGAAAAAAAAGACATGGCCAGCCCAGTTCCACTTCAAGCCTGCGGCTTCATAGCACATAACTATATATGAATACCTAACTAAATAAATTATGCAATGCACACAAATCCGTTACTAAATATAAATCAAATTATGTTAATGACTGATACAGGTACTACTGACAATGGATTCGAATCCCGCTGTGTATTTAGTGTTTAATATTAATTTTGTTTGCCTAAATCAGTGGGTTTACTGTTAGTGGAAAGTATACTTACTATTGTATATATTGCTTTTGCTCGCGGCTTGCAGTGAAGCGGTTGAATTGGAAGCGGTATGAAATTTGGAACAGGGATTTTTAGGAAGATGGAAATGATTCTGACTGCCTCTTTGGCCGAGTGGTCGTAAGTGCGACTGCCGGGCAAGGGGTCTCGGATTCGATTCCCGGGTCGGGCAAAGAATTACTGGGTTTTCAATTATTCCCAGTAGTAGCACGGAGTCTAGAAATGTGCCCGGTGAATGGCAATAGACTCACCCCCTATTACATGGGACTCATAACATAAATAGTGAAAAGTGGGTATTACTTCTGTGTGCACCTCTGCCTACCCCTTCGGGGATAAAAGGCGTGATGTTATGTATGTAATGAAAAGACAATATTCGTTTGATTGCGTTGAATAAGCTGCAAAACTACTAGGTCAAATTTTAATATTACTTCGTGTATCATAACATAATTATTAAAAAGTATTTTGTTTCATTTAGATTTTTTAAATTCACATTGTAAAGTTAGTATTTTATTCCTTTTATTACTAGCTGTTGCCCGCGACTTCATCCACGTAGAATAATGACTTCTGGCAGAATTTAGGCTTTTGAATTAGTTTTTATCAAGGGATATTCTACGGTAATGAATGTTGTCAGAATTGATTCAGTCCCGTAGGCGATAGCGTGATAATTAACTTATATGTTGACCCGACCTGTTAGTAATATTCATGCAAAATTTGAAGTAAATCCATGCATCACTTTGTGAGATCATCCCGGACATACATACAGACAAACAGACAAAAATACCAAAAATCATATTTTTGCCTTCGGTATCGATTGCAGATCACGCCCTAAGTATTCTTTAAAAAAAATATTCAATGTACAATTTTGACTTTTCTACGATTATATTATATGTATAGATTTAGCAAAACTAATGCTACCCATTATTTTTCACAAGGGACTAAAACAATAAACCACTCATCTCAAAAATTCTTTATACATCCGAGTTCCATATACACTCAGTTATACATGACACGGACCGGAACCCACTTCCCAGAGATAACCAAGTAATATTTACGGAGGAATTCGCGGCCGAACGAGCGCCATATTTATTAGCGAACCACTTCCGCTTCCGGTGGCAGCCATGATTTAAACACGCATTTCCGGTGTATCACTTGACTGTGCACCGTTTGGTAATATTGCGTTAATATTTTTTAAATGGAGTTAAGAATATGGCCAGTTATCTGATACTTGGGAAAGAAATTAATTTTGTGAAAAAGAAAAAGCAAGATGCATTCCTAACTCACATCTAAACAGCCATACCATAATATCAGGCCTTCTACCCTCGAAGGGGTAAGCAGTTATTTCAATATTACAAACAGAGAATTTTATTTATCTGTATAGATGTTTGTTGTGTTAGCTGCCTCGTTGGCCGAGTGGTCACAAGTGCGACTGCCAGGCAAGGGTATCGGATTCAATTCCCGGGTCGGGCAAAGTATTACTGGGTTTTTAAAAAAAATCTCAGTAGTAGCACGGAATCTGGAATTGTGCCCAGTATATGGCAATAGACCTGGGCCTATATACATGGGACTTATAACATAAAATATAGTGAAAAGTGGGTGCTACATTGTACAGTGGCATTAAGTGCCGTAATGTGCACCTCTGCCTACCCCTTCGGGACTAAAAGGCGTGATGTTATATTATGTTTGTTTTAAAACAATCAAATTTAGTTAGTTTCTAACACAGAACATGTAAACCTTCCTTATAGGGTATATTCTGCGGTTTCTAAACAAATAAAAAAGCTGACATTCGTGCCAGAACACCGCAGAGGAATAAAAACGACGCCGCAGTCTAAACACCATTTATAAAACTTTATTTTTTTGATGTTGACTGATGTTCCACATTTTGCATATCCCCCGGAATCCTTACAAATATTATAAATCGGAAAGTGAGTTTGTTTGTTTGTTCCGCTTTCACGCCGTAACTAATAAACCGATTGCTTTGAATTTTTGCAGACGTAAAGTTAGAAGTCCGAATTAAATAATAGGGTACTTTTATCCCGGAAAAATTTGATATTCCTAAGGGAAAACAAAAGTATTGGTATAGATGGCGCTGTGTGTATTGGTATATGTCATATAGGCTACGTTTTATCCTTGTGATGCGAGCGAAGCCGCGGGTAAAAGCTAGTGTTTTATAAGTTATAGACACCGTGTATTAGAATTTGTTCAGATATTATACAGCTGTGTGGTGACGTCAAAATAGAATACGATTTTTCACCAACCCTATACTTTTCATGGGCTGGCATGGCGCTTATGGCAGAGATTTATTTATTTTATTACAGAAAACTCAACAGCTTATTTAGTAAATGCTACATCTATAATAATGACAAGGCATGGAAACTTAAGCCAAACAGAGTTTTTCAGCATGCGTCAGGTAAAAGTAGGAGAGTGAACAATATAAAATAAAATTAAACAATCAAGGAAAATTTATGTAAAGCAATAATTAAGAAAAATAATAATGCTATAAGAGTCACACACTAGTGAGTATTTGTATAAGCGACTTACGAAAGGATACCTTTGACAAATTAAATATATCCACACTCTCAAACTTCTCTTTGTATATGCGAGGTAGTAAAGTCATAAGAGCATTTTTCCCATAATTCGTACGATGCGAGGGTATACTAAGCAAGTGAGTATGTCTTGTTCGAGACCTGTGCGTGCAGAATTCAACGCATGACAAGAGATCACTGCTGTCTATCCCACCCATGAATTAATAGAAGATATACGAATTTCTAGGAAGCGTTTTTGAATGACGTGTAGATACCCGCTCGCATATTGATCACCGCAGCGCTGACAATCAAGTTCATATAGGCTGGTTTTAGTGTAGCGCTGACCGCACGCTGACCGTCGGCGCCGATAACCAAGAAATATGAACTTCTAGGATCTGTGCGCGCTGATAGTTTCTGGCTGACATTGACTGAGCTGACATTTTTACGTTACGTCATTCAAAAGCGCTACCTTCTAGGGCACGCACCGAAGATCGCTGGTCATCAGCGCTGACAGTGCGCGTGCAGTCGACGTCAAACTCAAAAGCATTTACTTCAATTTCAAAAACGTCAACAAAAACAAAATAAATAATAGTCTGTTAATCTGTCCGTCAGTGAAGCGAGGCGCTCGTTCCAAAATGTAGAATCGAGTGGAGAAGGACGAGCAAGAAACTCTATTCGTTACTCTTTTAACACTTAAGGACTCGCTAATGGGTCTAACGGACCCAGTTGTTTAATTTCTTTGTAATAACTTTTAAGATTTGACGTTTGCGATGTTGCCGTTCTTAGTACCTTTCAACAACAGTGTAGCGCGGCAAATGCCGGTCGTATTCTTCAGTTAGCGCGCTGCGTGTGAGTGCTACAGATGTATAAGGTGCGTATGGGTCCTTTGGACCCGGTAGCGACTAAATACGGAAGCGTTCCTTTTTTCATCATAATATTATTTTTGTCTTGTTTTTTGTTTATTTCATAGCAAAATGGCTTCCAATAGGCCGTTGAGACTTGACGAAATATAAGACTATTTTAATGAAGCTATTCTTCTATGTAGATACTGGTAAAAAAAAGAAACCGAAAATAATAACCGTTGCAGTCTTTGTAATTGAAAAAAAAATAAAAACCAAAATTTTTGGTATAAAATGCAATATAGCCATTTGTGGAGAATACGTGAAACACGTGTGTTCCAATTGTTTTAGTAAATGAGAAGAAAAAAAAGACTGTTGATTTTGAACGATTATTTTATCCCAAAAAAAGCTATTTGATTTTGTTGATTTTCAAAGATATTTTTATTGTTTTCTATTAGTATTGATCTCTTATTGTTAATTGTTCTTGGTAGGTATAACATAGTAGTATAAGGAAATATAGAAAGGTATTGATAAAACCACTAATTAGAGAAGTTTTCAGAATTATACTTAATCTTGTCATAAAAACATGCCAAATAACCGTAAATTTTTGTAAAAACTTGTTGATGAAGAAAACGAAATAAATATTACTGTTTGATTCATTATTTTCTTTGTTAATTAACATATTATCCCTAGTAATAAAGTATTTTTCACTTTTATTTAGTATTTTTGGAAAAAAAATTGAATATTGTACTGGGTCCAGCGTACCCGGTAGCGAGTATGGGTGTTACAAAATAAGGCGCGAGTCCTTAAGTGTTAAAAAAAGTCTGTTTTACAATGTTCTGATGTCATAATTTTCAATATTGTACCTACAGAGACAGACTTGTCAGAGACAAAAATCAGACTTAGACGTGGCTCATTACCCAACAGCGGTTTGTTTATGTTAATGACAATATTGTGAATTTAAGTAATAAACAATTCTAATACGTGTGTTTATCCACGGAAAATAAATGTCGTTCTACGAGTCATAGAACAAAGTTCTTCTAAACACGAACTATAAGAGATGATGGATTGGTTCCATTTGTAACACGACTTGAAACACCATGTGTCATCTCACGGTAAACTTTAGCGGAGGAAACTAACCGGCACTTGTGTAGCAGTTAAAGTTTTTGAAAGAAATGAAATGTGACGTCATACTTCTTGTTTTTATAGGAAACTAGATTTCACCCGCGGCTTCGCTCGCGCCACAAAAGGATAAATAGTATTGACATATAGCATTGCACACAGTGCCATCTATACAAATACTTTTGTTTTCGCTCGGGAATATCAAATGTTTCCGGGATAAAAAGTACCCTATTATTTAATCCAGACTTCTAACTTTACGTCTGCAAAAATTCAAAGCAATCGGTTTAGTAGTTACGGCGTGAAAGCGGAACAAACAAACAAACAAACTCGCTTTCCGATTTATAATATTAGTAAGGACTAGTGGACCATTTTATTTCTTTTTGAGGGGGAAAACCAACCAATGACTTCCCTCGCCTTGGATTATGCGAGAGGGAGTAGTGTCAGAGTCGTATTGACTAAAAACCACTCCGTTTCTACTTTTGCTCTTCAAGCCGGAGCCCCAGCAATCCTTTAAGCCTTCCACGGCTCCGTATCGCGCATCAGCCCTCCTGAGCCCTATCTGTGGTGATCTGATGGCTCATTGACGCGCCAAAAGCGACGCGTACGAACGGGTCTGGTTCTGGTCGGGCGGCGAGCTACCCTTGTTCACCGTCCGCAGACCCGCAAATTAGTAGACCCTGCGAACTTTATTTGGTTTTAGAATTTTTCTTCTTACAATAACAATAACCCAACAAAAATCGAAGGGATTCGGGCCTCCGATAACCAAATTGAGGTTCAAAAGTGCCTTCTTGGTCTAATTGAGATAAATAAGTCCGACTTGACCTAAGAACTGGGTGACAGTGCTCTCTGATGCAACCTAAACATTTTAAACTTCAAGATGCTAGCCAAGCGTGGCGGTTATGTCAAAACTCTATCGTTGAGGAAGCCAATACTATACTCAACAGTAGACTTTCACCGGCCGTGCTTTTTTTATGGCATAAGCTGGTAAACGAGCAGACGGATCACCTGTGATGGTAAGCAATCGGCGTCGCCCATGGACACCTGGAACACCGGAGGCGTTACAAGTGCGTTATCGGCCTTTTGGGGATTAGGAGTTTAAGGATCGTTGGGAATTCAGGAATTGGGGAGATTGGGGAAAGGGAGGGTAATTGGGCCTCCGGTAACCTAATTCACAAGACGAAACACAATGCAAGCATTGCTTCACGTCGGTTTTCTGTGAGGCCGTGGTATCACTGCGGTCGAGCCGGCCCATTCGTGCCGAAGCATGGCTCTCCCACACTTGGATGATTGGCTTGGATACACCTTATGTCATTGTAAATAAAGACTACTTTAGCAAATATCTGCATTCATAAAGCTGAAAATGTGTAAGTTAAAAATGTACAAAGAACAATAGTCTAGTAAATGAATTGGGTCATAAATCCGAAACGGCTATCTTGCACGGCTACCTCGAATGGCCATTAAACTTGTCAACTTTAAAAATAGTGTAATGCTTAGAGTTATAAATGTGCGTGAATTTATTGGTGTAATTAATTTGCAAGATATAATAGTAGATAGACTGTGTTACCTTCCTACTATCCTAGATACGAATGATATAAAAGCAAAAGTATGTGCAGATACGTGTATGTTTGTCACACTGCCACACAACAACTACTGATCCAGTTTTGATGAAATTGATGTAGGTAATAATTTGGAATATCAAATTAGCTACATTGGGATAACATTCGATGGTTGTATTTATCTAAAATCAAAAGTTCGAACTGGCTTTACTAGGGAAAGTGTAAATAAAACAATACAAAATCTAGAGAAAATATATTTCTTACTTTATTTTTATAATAACTATCGTGAGACATACTAAATTACCTAAAAATCGCGGGTTACTCACGTGAATATACGGAGAAAAGCTTTACTAGTTTCGAACCACAGACAGGCTCGTCCTCATGAGCAGCGTGCGCGGTCGCGGTGATGTCGCGTACTCTACACTCTATAATCTAGTAGCTCGAAACTAGTAGCTTTTGTCAGTATATTTACAAGAGTAACACGCCATACTGAATGCCTCATTGGCCGAGTGGTCGCAAGTGCGACTGCCGGGCAAGGGGTCTCGGGTTCGATTCCCGGGTCGGGCAAAGTATTACTGGGTTTTTCAAAAAAAAATCTCAGTAGTAGCACGGAGTCTGGAACTGTGCCCGGTATATGGCAATAGGCTCACCCCCTATTACATGGGATTCATAACATAAATAGTGAAAAGTGGGTGTTACATTGTACAGTGGTATAATGTGCACCTCTGCCTACCCCTTGGGGGTTAAAAGGCGTGATGTTATGTTTGTATGTAACACGCCATATTGGAAACAACGAAAAGAAAGAAAGAAAATACATTCACCACTATTTTTTGTTAATTTAATATTTCTTACTCACGACGTAATTGCACTAAAAAATACTTGAAACATCCTCGACATCACTCCCGGCTTCACTTTTAATTTCAACACAAACAGTCGGTTCATTAACTTTACGTTTCCTTGTATAATCACTTTTCTTCTTTTCCTTCCTAACTTCTACCTCTTTATCCATATCATCATCGTCATCAGCATTTTGAAGAAACTTCTTTATAACCGACAATATAGATATTTGAGCGTCAATTCTTTTATAAACTGGTAACATATTTAACATAGGGACTAGCGATAGTGCAAAATTCGTACTATCAGGTTCGTGTTTAGTACTTATTTCAATTGGTTCTGGTGTTAAAGCTTCGACTTTTTCGATTTTATTCGGTTTTAAAACAGGCCTGATTTCTGCAATGGGGATTTCTTCTATGTTTGTGTCAACTGTGACTTTTGTATTATCATCATCTGTTTTGACTGGTAGGTCGATGTCTTGTGAGGGATCATCATCATTGATATCAATTTCTGAACGAAGGAAGAGGAGGTCGTTGTAGTGTATGTATTTACGTCTCTTGTATGACACTCCGTATACCCATTTCGGGTCCGATTGACGAGTTAGCTCTCTGCGGAAGCATGCCCGAAGGTTTCTCCATCTTCTTTGTACGAGTTCCACTGCAAAAAAAAAAAAATAGTTATTCTTTTATTTTCTGTTTTAAAAAGCATTTGACACTGGGATTTTCTTCTGTTTCGTGAGTGAGTTTACAAACATAGAATTTCACATACAAATAACACTCAGTACCAAAACAACAATTTGCATATTCACACAAAGAGTTGTTCCGTGCGGGGATTGAGCATTTTGAGATTTTGAGCCAACTACAGCGCCAACCATGCTGTCAAAATTATTGATGTATAAAAACTCTGGTGATTCATCAACAGCCTATAAATGCCCACTGCTGAGCAAAGCCTCTTTTCACACAGAAAAGGTTTGAGCATTAATCACCACGCTTGCTCAATGCGGGTTGGCGATTACAAACTTTAATTAGAAATTATAAGCCCAGGTTTCCTCACGATGTTTTCCTTCACCGTCTGTCAGTGGTGTCTAAATAATCTTAGAAAGTACATATAACTCGGAAAAAGTCACATTGGTACTTGCCGTTGGTAGGTTTCGAACCTGCATTCTCATGCATGAGAAGCCAGCGTCTTAAACCTCCGGGCCACCACGACATCTTACTCTGGTGATTATGTAATAACCAAAGATAATGTCATAGAGTTGATTTTCGTTCACGATAAACTTATCAGTTTGTTGGCAATTAAGTATCTACCTTTATTTTATTAAACTTATGTAGGATATAAAATAATACTTACAATAAACTTTAAAAAAAATCATTTACGTAATAAAAAACACTGGGTGCCTAAAAATACCTAATACTTATAAAACGCCTTACAAAACCACAAGACCAACGTGTTGTAGGATTGCAGAATACAATATAATATTCAACAGACCGCCAGGCGTCTGCTATGAAATAAAATGATGATGGAATGCTAATATTTATGTGCAAATTGTGCAATTTCTCGCCCCGCTAGCTCACTAGATGGAATGCTATGCATCTGTATAAATACGAGGTCAGCAATTCATGTAGTGCCTGAATTCTGGTTAGAGTTTATTAAAGTAACTGTATTTACAGATTAAACATTCTCAATATATTTTATAATAATAAAGAAATGTTAAAAATAATTACTTAATTATTTTTTTCATGGAACAGATCTTGACAAACTATTAATCCCACATAAAACCTATTACAATTTTAGTAAAGACGTTCTTCGTGAACAGAAACTACTAATGCTTGTTTTACAAATCTAGTTAAGAGATGGCGTTGGCGTTCGAACATTTTGATACACGATTTAGTAGCTCAGCTAAAACTTAAGCCGTAAGAGTCAAGTAAAAGCACAATAATACAAACTATTCTTTATTTTTATAGGAATAAAATAAAAACTTTTTAATGATAACCTTTATAGAAGAACAAAAATAAACGAAAGTTTGACACAAACCAATCTGTCAACTGTCACATAACAAAAACAAACAAAATGATAATAAAAAAATCAAACAATAACTAACCTTTTTCTGCTTTTTCATTGTCGTTACATTTCTCCCAGACATCAGAGAATAAAATACTCGCAACGTTTTCCCACATAATATTTCTGTAATTCGCATCGGTATACTTCGATGAGTCTCGCGCGTACAAACATGGGCGCTCTTTTACTGTTTGTATCAACAAATCTGTATCAATCTGAGCTAATTGTGGGTCCAACATGGCTTAATAAATTATTACTATCAATTCACAAAGTATTCAACACAAGAATTGGTCTTAAAATTGTTTAAAACCTTGAAATAATGCCACAACACACAATTGTTTGACGCACGGCAAGCGGCCGCGGCGTGACTACGTTTTGCACTGCTACGCGCGGTCGCCGCACTGTTGCCAGCTCGCTAGCATCAACCCGGGCGACATCAGTCACTTTATGGAACGAAAATGGTTGGGTACCATTTACGTAGGTACGTATTAAATTGTATTTATAGGGAATTAAATATTGCAATAGAGAAACAATTGTAAAAATTGTCTAGAAATAATTTTAAAGAAAGTCCAAACACATAAACTTGTTAAATTACTTATTAAATTACTTGGTTACTTTTTAGTTGCCATAGCAACAGTCTGGTATTTCTGCCAGCTAAAATGTTACTAATACTTTGTAACATTGTTGTTATTGTGAATGTGCATTTGACAAATACAGAGATAAAACAAGAAACGTTAGAACAAGCCTATTTTATTCAATAAAAAATATTCGAAATAACGCCTGACAAAATTTTGATAGCAATATGCATAAACAAATAATATTGCATTCTTTAGTCTGTAAGGTGCTTGTATTGAATCTTAAGCTTATTCTGTATTCCACAGAACATATCTTTATATGTACTGTGCTGTATTCCATGGGACTCATCCATAAAATATCTGGTAAAAAGTAGTTGTTGCAATTTCTTTATCCGAACGTGCTGATTTATGACATCACATTAGAAACCTCTAAATTTATCAGTGTTTCTCTACTATATTATGCATGTATTATACATATAAACCTTCCTTTAGAATCACTCTATCTATTAAAAAAACCGCATCAAAATCCGTTGCGTAGTTTCAAAGGTTTAAGCATACAAAGGGACATAGGGACAGAGAAAGCGACTTTGTTTTATACTATGTAGTGCTTGATGAAGTATAATAATTATATACCTATAGAGTAGATGTACCTACCAGCTGTTAGGAAACGTTCTTACGTTACCCTTGACCTCTGTCGATCAATAGGTAACTACCGTACGATGAACCACAAGGTCGATGATTTTGGGAACTTGAATTAATGATTAGGTAATTATATGTCAGTATGTAAGTAGGTATCTACCTACTATTTACGGCTATTTACTATGCAGGTTTTTTTAATATTTGATAGGCCGACGTTTGACCACTATCTCGCCTGTTGGTAAGCGATGATGCGGTCTACGATGGAGCACGTTGCCCCATAAGCAACCTATTCACTCGGGCCTTGGAGACACCCAGGTTAAATATAGTATATACCCTTCAGGAAACACAGACTCCGGCAAAGAATTACACATATAAATTAATATATTTTATTTTTATGGCATAAGCCGGTAAACGAGCAGACGGATCACCTGATGGTAAGCAATCGGCGTCGCCTATGGACACCTGGAACACCAGAGGCGTTACAAGTGCGTCATCGGATTTTTGGGGATTAGGAGTTTGAGGATCGTTATGGATTCAGGAATTGGGGAGATTGGGGAAGGGGAAGGGAATTGGGCCTCCGTTATCCTCACTCACACGACGAAACACAACGCAAGCGTTGCTTCTCGTTGGTTTTCTGTGGGGCCGTGGTATCACTCTGGTCGAGCCGGCCCATTCGTGCCGAAGCATGGCTCTCCCACACTTGCGGATATAAAAATAAAGATGGGCTTAGCACAGAGACACGAATGCGACACATACCTACGCGATGATGCGGCTTACGACGGCGCACGTCTGCCCATAACTTCAAGTTCATTATGTTCACATGTACCGAAAAAAAAACGTAATAATCCCAAAAAAATATTTATATTATTTACATTTTTCTATTAAACTAAATTGTAATTTCTATAAACTATATTTTATACACAGTAATAATAACAATTTAAAACAGTTATTACATATTATGAGACTTTGGTTTTAGCTATTCCATTGTGATGTTGGATTCCATTCTCGTCATGACTTTTGTTTGCTTGAATTCCATTTAACCTGTTTGGAATAAAATGTCATCAGTTAAAAATGCTTCCTCGTAAAAGTACGAGACTTGCATCACTCAAGTTTTTAACTTACATAACTTTAGTCCTAATAACTCCATTCTGATGCTGGATTCCATTCTCACCACGATTTTTATCTGGTTGCACGTTCTTTGACCTGTAGATAATAAAATAAAATTATAGCAAGAGGAGTGTACCTATCTGGAGGCGATAGAAGATATTAATTTTATACGGACGAAGCTTTTTTTTAAGGGGGGAAAATCATCAAATGACTTCTCCCGCCTGGGTGAGGCGGGAAGGAGTGTCAGACTTTTACTGACTAAAAATCACCCCGTTCCTACTCCTGTCCTTCGAGCGGGAGCCCCAGCAACCCGTTAAGTCCTCCGCGGCTCCGTATCGGCATTAGCCCTTTTGGGCCCCAGCCGTGGTGGTCTGATGGTTCTTTGAGACGTGCGCCCCACGCTCGTGGTACGTACGAAGCTAAGGACAGTAGCTGGTGTGATATAAAAGAGGTAGCATACTTGTTGAAGAAGAAATGGTTGGTGATGTTGATCAGTGGCGCCTCCACAAACAGCCACATTGCGTAACTTAGTCCTATTGATAGCCCCACAGTCCCTACAACGTCATAAATCTGAAAAGAAAATGTACAATTTTACAAAAAAAAAGCATTCATCAAGGATACTGGAATACCAAAAGGTAAGCAGGCATCATATTACATACTTGAAGAAAATGGAAACTACTTCATAATTTTCAAAAATCTTCAGTTTTAAGTGTGGGAAAGCAATGCTTCGGCATGAATGGACCGGCTCGACCGGAGTGATACCACGGCCTCACATAAAATCGATGTGAAACAACGCTTGCATTCCGTTGTGTTTCGTCGTGTGAGGTTACTGAAGGCCCAATTACCAAAATCTTCCCAATACCTGAATCTCGATTAAATCCTCAAATTCGTAATCCCCAAAATGCCGGTAACACACTTGTAACGCCTCTGGTGTTTCAAGCGTCCATCGGCGGCGTCGATTGCTTACCATCAGGTGATCCGTATGATCATTCATTGGCTTATCTCATAAAAAAGTTCTATTTGAAGTTTCTTCTTAAATTACAATACAATGGAATTAAAAACACACGACAAAAACTCGTTAACAATATTTATGACAAAGTTATAAGTACTTACCAAGCAAAAGAAATCGAAGAGATGAGCCGACCTTTGTGCAAGCTTGTACCTCTGTATGATGAGGGAGTGTGTCATATAAATGCCGTAGGACAGTCGACTGAGAGGCGTGAACGCGGACCAGCCCAGGATATGGGAGACTATAGCTAGAAAAGAAACAAAATGACTCATTGAGCAACAACAACTAATTCATTTGTTTTATCTTTGGCGGATATAATGATGGCAAAAATTAACAGTCTCCCAAAATTCTTAATATATTTAATAAAATAAAAAAGGCGTGATACAAGGTACGCGGTTTGGAGACAAGTGATATGCTACCCATATACGAGGGCAAGCGCCTATACAAATTTTCATAGCATCCTACGAATTGCGTCTTATTGCTATTAATATAAATTATGCATTGGCCGGAACACATTGGTGAAATGGTGTCCGTGAAATAGTGGAACTTGGGGTTAATTTTAAGTGATCGTCTTTTAATATACATTTTGTAGACTCGTTGTTCAGCTCCCAAAGACTGCTTAACCGGTCAAATCTTTGCTCAAGTCTTTAAGTTAACTCCCTTATTTAGCGCAGTCAACAATTATCTTACATACTAAATGACTGCAACGCTAAAAGCACCCCTATAGAGTTCCAAGCTCAGCAGCAATATCACGCATCGAACAAATGTGGGTCATTTCTTGCATAGTTTCTTAATAAAACTAGATTATAATGTTCAGATGTGGGAGAGCTATGCTTCGGCACGAATAGGCCGGCTCAACTGGAGTTATACCACGGCCTCACAAAAAACCGAGGTAAAGCAACGGTTGCGTTGTGTTTCGTCGTGTGTGTGAAGTTACGGGAGCTCCAATCCCCCCACCCCCTTCCCCAATCCCTGAATCCCCAACAATCCTCAAAATCATCCAAATCCCCAAAAGGCCGGTAACGCACTTGTAAAGCCTCTGGTGTTCCAGGTGTCCATGGGCAACGCCGATTGCTTACCATCACGTGATCCATCCATGTCGTGGTGGCCCGGAGGTTTAAGACGCTGGCTTTTCATGCATGAGAATGCGGGTTCGAAACCTACCAACGGCAAGTACCAATGTGACTTTTTCCGAATTATATGTACTTTCTAAGATTATTTAGACACCACTGACAAACGGTGAAGGAAAACATCGTGAGGAAACCTGGGCTTATAATTTCTAATTATAAGTTTGTAATCACCAACCCGCATTGAGCAAGCGTGGTGATTAATGCTCAAACCTTCTCCGTGTGAGAAGGGGCTTTGCTCAGCAGTGGGCATTTATAGGCTGTTCATGACATGATGATGACAAGATCCATCGGCTCGTTCACCGGCTGATGCCATAAAAAAATTATACTTACGGATTGTTCCATATTCACACATCCCTATAATGCAGCAGATGGCTACAGCCCAGAAGATCCTATTAGTGGCTGCGGTGATGGCGGCATCTATGGGGTCGTGTCCTCGTATTCTGAGTATATAGGCGAGAGCCATTGTGACTATCATCAGGACAAAACTCACTGCAACGCCAATAATAGACCATTCCTGCAAATTATAATGGAATAATAAGTGGAAGAAGTACGGCTTTTGAAATCATCAATCTTTTGTCAATGGCATTCATATTAAACCGATTTTGTGTCAAAGTAGATGTTACGAATAATCTGAATCTAAAATATTTTTTTTCAAAACCGTACTACGTTTTTAGAAAAAAAAATCTGCTCCACCAGGGAATCGAACCCGAGACCCCTTGCTCAGCAGTCGCATTAGCGACCACTCGGTCAACGAGGCAGTAATATATTAGGACATAGGCGTTAGATGATTGGCCAGTAGACAATAAACAGCTGATGCGAAGATGTAGGTAATGAAAATACTCATAGTTTACCAAAAACAGATTATAAAACCTTGTAAACTAAAAATTCTATATTAATAATTTCGTCAAGGGGTACGGTAGACTCGATCGAAACATTACCTGAATAACAAAACATAAAAAAAGTCGATTTCGAGTCGACAACAAAATATCCGCAAAATTCTAATTACGGAGATTATTTCGTTTCATTAATTCATTTTAATGACACTGTCAGACAAACCGCAGTCGCCAACTTGAGTAGACAATAAACGTTCCGTTTCATACTAGCTCTCAAATACGCCTCGCCAATCAACACGTTGTCGCGTCAAAAAAGTATAAATTAACAAGAAATATGAATAATTTCACGCGAACAAAGTCGCAGGTAAACTAATAGTAAACTAATAAAGCAGTCAGAGGTTCTTAGAAAGACTTACTTTAGAAACAGATTTCCTATAGTCAGCAGGTTTATAGATGGACATGAAGTATCCCATAGCGACGCCCACGATGTATGGACTAGCACGGCTGAAGGCCGGTGTGTACACTAAACTGTGCTCCCAAGCCTCACGATAGTGGATCACGTACTTTCTGAAAGGAAAATAATAATGATTCCGAAAAACAAATTAATCTCCAGCGATCTGTGGCGTCTATAAAAATGGATCTTCGAATAACAAAACTAAACTTCCGAATAGAATATTGAATATCCGACAAAATTACTAAAGTTACCGACAACAGACGTTTTAGGTTAGGTTAGTATTGTAGCAAGAAACAGTCATGTAAAGTAGTCGGAAAGTTAGTATTTTAGGCAGTAGATATATTTTCAGTAAGGACAATTCTTCTTTTATTGTCGGAGCTTTTATTACTACCCTTTCTGAAAGGAAAGAATAATTACATCGTGTCTTCTAAACCCATTTTAGAAGTCGAAATCTTTTAAACGATTGGAAAGTTTGGAAAATCTACCTCGTGATCAAAGTAAGTTTAACTTTCTATAATGATTATATTATTAACTGTTCTGAAATGGAAACCATATATCATCTATACAGAAGTATCTGTTTGTAATATTAAAATAACCACATTTTACTACATGCATATAACCACATTTTAAGTGTGGGAGAGCCATGCTTCGGCACGAATGGGCCGGCTCGACCGGAGTGATACCACGGCCTCACAGAAAACCGACGTGAAACAACGCTTGCGTTGTGTTTCGTCGTGTGAGTGAGGTTATCGGAGGCCCAATTACCCCCCTGCCTAGTCCCCGTCTCCCGAATCCCTAAATCCTACACAATCCTCAAATTCCTAATTCCCAAAAGGCCGGTAACGCACTTGTAACGCCTTGGTGTTTCGAGTGTCCATGGGCGACGCCGATTGCTTACCATTAGGTGATCCGTCTGCTCGTTTACCGGCTTATGGTATTAAAATGTACATACGATACACCTACCAAAACATCATTTTTTTACATTTGTCTGTCTGTTTGTACTGACTAATCTCTGGAATGGGTGAAACGATTTTGCAATACTTTTATTGTCAGGTAGCTGATATATTATGGAGTAACATAGGCTACTTTTATTTCGGAAAATTGTAACAATAAACAAGTTACGATCTAAAATTCATATTCTACGTATTTCATATTCAAGTCGCGGGCAATAGCTAGTACATAATACATTTGGACGAAGGCATTTGATAATAAGACAGTGGACAATGAACTGATAATAAATATACTATTCAAGAACATAAATATTAATACCTTACCCATAATCTTTAAAAAGAACCCCAGGTAACTGGAACAAGTATGTCAGCGCTCCAGGAATGATCATGGACAAGACTGCAATAATTGCGTAAGATACAAATCCAAAACTCCTGTTCCTTTGATAGAAGTAGAAGAGTAGAGTCCCCAGGATTGCCAGCTGGTAATCACAGGCTAAATACCAAGTCACATCATGACACTGTAAAGAATAGAAGACACTTTATTCAAGGAGTTATTGGATGCTTCCAAATTGCAAGCCCTTAACGATATAGGACCTTTCAAGAAGTTACTCACAATGTCCTTCACGTCTGAATTCATCATGAGTAAACTCTTCAGCCAGTGCTGTTCACAAACTTCTGTCTCCTCCAATCCTAGCCAGGCTGGAGTCGAGCTAAGATGCTTCGATACTGATATTAAGTAGAAGACTATTAGCGCGAATGGTCCTATTAACCTGCAAAAAAGCATCAGATGAGTAACTGTATTTTTGAAGGTCATAGAATTGTAATTGATTATTTCTGTTCAGCATAAACGCCAGTTGAATCAGGTTTATTAAAAATTGGATGAGGTTGAAACTAGTTTTGACAATATTTTTACCATTTCAAATTAATTCGTAATTCTAAGTGTGGGTGAGCCTAAGACTTCGCTAAAAATGGGCCGGCTTGACCGAAACGATACCACGGCCTTACAGAAAACCGGTGTAAAACAAGTTCAGGTGTCCATGGACGACGCCGATTTCTTACCATCACGTGATCTGTCTGCTCGTTAACCGGCTTATCCCATAAAAAAGTAATTAATTAGTCATTTTAAGTGTGGGAGAGCCTGAGAGTTCAGCACGAATGGGCCGGCTTGACCGGAGCGATACCACAGCCTTACAGAAAACCGGTGTAAAATAACGCTTGCGTTGTGTTTCGTTGTGTGACTTAGGTTACCGTCGGCCAAATTACCCCCCACCCCTACCCAATCTCCGAATTCCCCACATTTCTTAAATTCCCAACTCCTAAAAGGCCGGTAACGCACTTGTAATGCCTCTGGAGTTTCAGGTGTCCATGGGCGATGCCGATTGCTTACCATCAGACGATCCGTGTGCTCGTTTGCCGACTTATCCTATAAAAGTATCAATTCCATACATTTATTTGTCGATTCATTCGATGAGACTAGTATTTATACCATTAGACTCATACCATAGTTCTGTTGAGTGGAGAGTCAGGACCTCTATGGACTAAGGCTTACCTTATATACCGTTTCAGAAGCACATTAAGTAGATTCTGCCTTTTTCCCATTAATCCCTTGATATGCAGTAGTCCAGATATAGTGAAAAATGTATCCACAAAGAGATCAAAGTGAAGAAGTAGTCCACCAAAGCTTTCCAAAAACTGAAACAACAAATTTTTAAAATAAATCTATACTAATATTATAAAGAGGAAAGATTTGTACCTATTTTTGTATGTTTGTAATGAATAGGCTCAAAAAGTACAGGGCCGATTTAAAAAATTCTTTCACCAATAGAATGTTACATTCTTCCAATTTGACATAGGCTACATTTCATTTTGAAAAAAATTAGGGATTCTTGGTAAAATTTGAACAATGTAACCGAAGGTGTAGAAAAATGAGTCTTAAAATGTCTTTCGTCGAATGCGATGCCGAAACTATTAGCGATAGAACAAAATAATGCACAACAATATTGAAAAAATCATAATGTCTACAAAAAACTCCGCGGTAGTTTATGTCCAACTATTGTAGTTATGTCACTACAACAATCCAAATTTCCAAAAATAAATAATGGTCTACCCCGTGCGAAGCCGGGACGGGCTGCTAGTAAGGTATATTTTCAAAGACTTACCGCATCAACATCCATTAAATTGCCTATACCAGATATGGACATGTAGAACATTACATGTATGCCTACAATAATGACTGCAGTAAGGAATCTCATGCCGTTCATCACACGAATCTCATCCTTATTGACTTTTACTAAGTCTTCTTGGTTCTTGAAGATGTTGAAGGCTTTTGTTATGACTGTTACTGGAATATAAGGTTCACTATTAATTAGAGAAATATGCAACCTATTTTTCAAAGAGAATATCACAGCTAACGAAAGTATGGAACACTATTTTTTCATTTCAATCATATACGGTGACAACGCGCAACTTATGTACACAGGTTTTTTTTTCCTAAAGTTGCCCCACACTATCATTATCTCCTGTGTCGTGGGTGCGTTTACAAACATACAAGTTCACATACACATGACACCCAGATCCGGAACAACAATTTGTGGATCACACAAAGTGTTGTTCCGGGCGGGAATCGAACCCGCGACACGTTGCACGGCAGCCGGTTGCCCAGCCACCGCACCAACCGTGCAGTTAAAGTCAAGTCACCAACAGTGACGTTGATGGTGCTAGATAGTCGCGCTACTTTACCCGACGTCGCGACGTGTCGTTGACGACATGTGTCGCAAGGCATTTGTCCCATAATGTATTGAGTGTACAGTGTGTAGTGAGCAGACGGATCACCTGGTGTTAGCGATCAGTGCCGCCCCTGGACACGGCCTTTGTTTGGTAACAGTAAATCAAGTCAAAGTCAAAGTCTAAATCAAAGTCAAAGTCAAAGTCAAATTCATTTAATTTCAATTAGACCAGAAAGGCACTTTTGAACGTCAACAATAAAATTAAAAGTGAAGCTATTTGCTCATTCCAAGGTGTAGATTCCTATGGAAAAGAACGAGCAAGAAACTCCATAGGTTACTCTTTTTCAATCAAATGATATTATTTTGTTAAGCACAATGTATGTTGATGATAAATAGCGTCAAGTGCGGTTGAGCTAGTAGGACATAACATAACATAACATAACATCACGCCTTTTTATCTCCGAAGGGGTAGGCAGAGGTGCACATTTCGGCACTTAATGCCACTATACAATGTAACACCCACTTTTCACTATGTATGTTATGAGTCCCATGTAGGGGGTAAGCCTATTGCCATATACCGGGCACATTTCCAGACTCCATGCTACTACTGAGATATTTTTAAAAAGCTAGTAGGAAATTAATATAAAACCACTTACTTAAATTGTGCGAGGATTCATCCTTAGCTGACACATGCAGCCGATAGTAGGTAGAAGCTACGGCTGTCATTACCAGTGACAGTATCAATAATCTAGAAAGAAAAATATTATAAATCATGATTAATTAATACAGCAAGTGTATGATCGTGGACTTTGACCTAGTTTATATATCTACCGATGCAAGTAATTTTTCGACTATAGTGATTGTACGAGCATCGCCACATGATTTCAATTGTTTTACTTTTTAACTTATTCTGCTATACTAACATTTTGCCGAATGCGCGTTATTGGCCCATTCATGACGCAACCTACTAACTAAATTATGTTATTTATAGCCACACTAATTACTTAATGTAGTACAACTCATGTTACTCTTAAGTTGTTTCACCTATGACTATCTCTTCCGGGAGTATAAGGCGCGAGGCTTTTTTTTTTTTTAAGGGGGGAAAATCATCGAATGACTGCTAGGTGAGGCGGAAGGGAGTGTCAGACTCTTACTGACTAAAAACCACCCCGTTCCTTCTCCTGCACGTCGAGCCGGAGCCCCGGTTACCCGTTAGGTTCTCCGCGACTCCGAATCGGCATCGGCCCTATTGGGCCCCATCTGTGGTGGTCTGATGGCTCTTTGAGGCGCGCGCGGAACGCTACGCGCCGTACGCTCGGGTCTGTTTCTGGTCGGACGGGGAGCCACCCGGGGAGACATGCTCGCCGTCCGCAGTCCCGCGCTTACGGTGGCCGGAGATCGTCCCGCGATCCCCGACGCCCGGTGTGTCCTTCGCGATGGCTGGGTTGCGAGGAGGCAGCGCTTCGCTGCCTCACGCGTCCCGCCTCCTCCTTAGCTAGCATGACTGCTTCGCAAAAGGAGGAGACGGCATCCCAGTCCCCCTCGCTCCGAAGGCGCGAGGCTATGTTTATGTATTAATATACAGAAACATTAAAAGCCGATCTAGTTTTAATTTACAAGAGAAAACTGGCAACTTCGCTTGTGTAAAAAGAGGTATTATAATTGCAGTGTCATTATTTCATTAACTATGATCTCATTTTTAATAAGTCTACAGAGGTCAATGTTGAATGTAATTAGCCTCAGATCAAGTAAACTATTATAATTACAATTGTCTATGCAACTTTTATTATTTTCTCAATTGGAGCAGAAATGCATATACAATACGTGCGATATTTTACGTGTTTTTATTTAAACTGCAATGTATGTATGAATGTATGTATATGTGTTAAGTGAAATCTTGCATCTAAATGTTGAAACAGCTATCTTCAATCAATTGAGCTGAAATGTATTCTGTTCTTAGACTGCCGAGTGGTCGCAAGTGCGACTGCTGGGCAAGGGGTCTCGGGTTCGAATCCTGGGTTGGGCAAAGTATTACTGGTTTTTTTTTGAAATGCTCAGTAGTGGCATGGAGTCTGGAACTGTGCCCGGTATATGGCAATAGACTCACCCCCTATTACATGGGACTTATAATATAAGTAGTGAATAGTGGGTGTTACATTGTACAGTGGCATTAAGTGTCGTAATGTGCACCTCTGACTACCTTTTCGGGGATAAAAGGCGTGATGTTATGTTATTAGACTGCAAAAAGCAGGAGTTCTATTGTATAGTTCTAGTTCTAGTTATATTACATATATAGCCTCGTCCTTTATTACATCATTCTCATCAAATCACTGACTAGAGGCATTTGTCAATGAAAGCCTCTGTGTCGAAAGACAAACTTCAAATTGCAACCAATGGCTTTCCGTAATTTTAAAGATGTCATCGGGTCATCCAGAAGAAAGTTTGCATGTGTTACGACTTCTCTGAATTCTTATAGTTCGTCGTGTGAGTGAGATTACCGGAGGCCCAATTACCCACCCCTCCCCAATTTCCCTAATCCCTGAATCCCAAACAATCCTCAAATTTCGAATCCCCAAAATGCCGGTAACGAACTTGCAACGCCTCTGGTATTCCGTGTGCCCATAGGCGACGCCGATTGCTTACCATCAAGTGATCCGTCTGCTCGTTTACCAACCGGTATTCCCATAAAAATTAATAAAATCGAATAAAATATGTGATGTTCTGTTTGTCTATGACTTACATAAAGATATAAAACCCAGTGGAGTATGGCGGGCTCTCACCAGCCTCCTGGCAGTGTTTCACCGTGACGTCAGACGCTATGGTGCTGAAGGTGGCGGACTCATACACCACCCTGCTCAGCTTGGAGACTGCTGACGATGAGCAAACTGCTGGTATACATACACCCCACATGATGTGATTCACGGGCATGCCTGATGGTGTAACTGACTGAAATGAAATAAATTGAATTGGTTAATAGAAATAAGATGTCCTTAATTAGTATACGATGTTAAAGCTACTTTGGCCTGTGATACAGGGCTTTTCTAGTATAATACAAGGTGTAGCTTTCAAACCGTGCTATTTCTCGGGGGCATGCCACAGAAGTCATAAAGGTTAAATGTAAGAGAAAATTTCGGGCCAATAGTTAAAAATACGGCTATAATAAATCGTTTAAACTGTCAAACACCGCGAGGACACCGGTGACCGCAACCTATTGTTCTTTAATTGTGTCTATAATGACGATACTCAACGAGTTAAGTTCGACCGTATTTCAGAATAAGCGACAGCAATGTTTCTTGTTGGAGTTTTATGGAATTAGGAATAATATCAATTACGTGTTTGAGTTTGTGTGTGTTAAGCCGCATTATAAAGCTAGTTACAAGACGGCGGCGTGTACTTCGCACTTACTTCCGTAATTTCAAAAAAATGAAAAATATTTACCTACAATTTTTTTTATTAATTCGGACTCAGACTCGATAGCCGAGTTACCTCCCAGAAAATGACGCGGCTTTAAAACAACACCTTGTATAAATTATTCAGTTGATACTCTGTGTCTTTTTTATTTTTTAAACATTATGTATGTATGTACGTCAAAACAATTTATATAATGACGTATTTTTGATATTTTCACGCGTCTAGTTTTTCTTAAATCTTTGTTTATCTACCTCAACTCGTTTACCTTGCTAAGTGGTCGCCCTTGTCACAAGTTAACTAGGTACCATAGAAGTTACATAGTTGAACGAGTAAAGTATTGATACTCATAACATGACGTCACGCGTTTTTATCTGGGATAGGTACGAGGTACCTACAAGGCAACATTCAGTTACGTTATGTATGATTGTCGTGTAAAAGGGCAAGGGTAATTAAATGACGGAGCATGCATACAGAAAGCAAATAATCAAAATATTATCACAGGAAAATATATAAACCACAAAATCGTACATCGTTATATTGTGTTATAACCGCAACCTACACACACAGACACACACACAAACATATGTATGCATGCATACATTTTTTTTTCTAATTTTTTTCACCACGGTAACACTTCCTATGAAATTTGATTATATTGAGGTGCAGGTTCATCATTTTCTAAATAATTTATATTTAGGTGACCATTGATGTTGAGTTTGCAATAAGTAAAATTGTATTAGTAAAGATATAAATATTAAGGTGTATTGTAAACGAGTTTGTGGTTCCAATAAAAAAAAAAAACATAGCCCGCATCCGGACGGCCGACTCATTTTGTTCGGACCGTAAAAACACAGCAAGCAGCATTTTCTAAGATGAAGTTCATTAAGTATTAATTTCGATCTCACTCGACTCACTACTGAACATTTTATTCCAAACTTCAGATAGATAATGCAACAAAAAATGTCACCAGGGTGCCATCCGAAAATCAGCGTTGGGCATGTACGCTCAACTCAATGCTGCGATGAAGGCCCTTATAAATCACAATGTTTGCTCATGGCAGATTGGTACTTGTTAGGTTTCATTCATGCATGAGAAGCGGTTGCTTTAACCTTTGAACCACCACGGTTATCTCATACCCTATTACAGCATACAGGTCCTAACGGGTTACCGGGGCTCTGGCTCGAAGTGCAGGAGTAGGAACGGGGTGGTTTTTAGTCAGTAAGAGTCTGACACTCCCTCCCGCGTCACCCGGGTGGGAGAAGTCATTGGATGATATTCCCCCCTCAAAAAAAGCCTCGACCAGTTGATTACAACTATTATTATTAGGTACATAAAAAAACATTTTATTTCTTACTTCTATGATAATAAAACTTGTTTTTTACCATCACCTGGCGGCGTTCGGCAGCGTTCCGTTTACACCCAGGATACCGGACACAATAGGGAGGATGTCTAATTTTTATTTTAATGTCCGTCTGGTACATTATTTTAAATCATTAGACACGTATTTTTTATTTTCTTACAAAACCGAATACTTTCGACGATATATTGATTTGAAATGTCGCGTGACGTCACTTCTATGTACATTTTATACGTAGAAATGACGTTTTAGCCCTCACTCCTAAACTTTGATTCGTTTTATCTAAGTGTCGTTTTATTATACGACAAAATAAAAAAATACGTGTCTAATATTTTTTTATTACCTAACTTACGGACTATTTAAATTTTTAATTGTCATACCCTGTCATCCCAATTCCAGACTCTGCTGATTGTAATGATAATAAAAAAAAAATCTTGAATGTTACTCACGTTAATAAATTCCTTTGTAGACTCATAAGGGTCATGATCAGCTAATCTTTTAACACGATGGTTGTCATCAGAAAGTAGGAAGTCGGCGAAGCAGTACTTCGTTTTCAATTGTGGATGGGTGTGCAGCCATGGTGGTTTTAAACATTGGTCGTAACTTGCGTAATGTCTAGAGGATCCGTAGTAATTACCTGATGGTAACGAATTGGCATTCCAAACTGAAACAGTAATTCTCTTATTAATGTTATAGAATAAAGATACCAAATACCTACATAGAACAATTAGACGCAAGTGTTGCATTTGTTATTGGTCGATTTAAAATCGAAAATCGATTGCCTCGTTGGCCGAGTGGTCTTAAGTGCGACTGCCGGGCAAGGGGTCTCGGGTTGGATTCCCGGGTCCGGCAAAGTATTATTGGGTTTTTTTTAAATATTCACAGTAGTAGCACGGAGTCTGGAATTGTGCCCGGTATATGGCAATAGGCTCACCCCCTATTACATGGGACTCATAACATAAATAAGTAGTGAAAAGTAGGTTGTACAGTGGTATAATGTGCACCTCTGCCTACCCCTTCGGGGATAAAAGGCGTGATGTTATGTTATGTTACGTTATAAAATCGAAAACTACTGAACTGATTATCGTATGGCTTTCAGCAATGGATAGGATTTACATAGAAAATTTTTAAATCTAACCAAGAACATGACCGATTTCATCTTCATCATTTTTTTAATGGGACAAATAAACCGGTAAACGAGCAGACGGATCACCTGATGGTAAGCAATCGGTGTCGCACATAGACACCTGGAACACCAGAGGCGTTACAAGTGCGTTACCAGTCTTTTGGAATTAGGAATTTGATGATTGTTGGGTATACAGGTATTGGAGAGATTGAGGAGGGGGGAGGGAGTAATTGAGTCTTCGGTAGGATACCGGCGGTAACCTCATCATTCACACGACGAAGCACAATGCAAGCATTGTTTCACGTCGTCATTATCAACAACAACAGCGCTTCGCTTCAAGCTTCCTTGTGCGTACTGCTAAAGAGTGGAATTCTTTGCCAGTGTCTGTATTTCCTGAAGGGTATAACCTGGGAGTCTTCAAGGCCCAAGTGAATAGGTTGCTTATGGGACGACGTGCTCCATCGTAGACCGCATCATCGCTTACCATCAGGTGAGATAGTGGTCAAACGTCGCCCCATCAAATATATATATTTAAAAAGAAACAAAGTTTTACTTTTTTTATGGCATAAGCCGGTAAACGAGCAGACGGATCACCTGATGGTAAGCAATCGGCGCCGCCCATGGACACTCGAAACACCAGAGGCGTTAACTCAAACGACGAAACACAACGCAAGCGTTGCTTCACGTCGGTTTTTTGTGAGGCCGTGGTATCACTCCGGTCGAGCCGGCCCATTTGTGCCGAAGCATGGCTCTCCCACACTTAAACTACGTCTGGAGCTCCTCTACAAAAGAGGTCTTGCCATGATCTCTACGTATGGTAGCAGGGTTTAAGAAGACGTAGCTTAAATTATTACTCTTCATACTGTAAACAATAGGGTAGTTTCCTAAATTTTATTTTAATATCCGTTTGGTAGATTATTTTAAAACATTAGACACGTATTTTTTCTTTTCTCACAATATTAAATGCTTTTGACGATATATTGATTTGAAATGTCGCGTGACGTCACAGCGTGCTACAAAATGTACCACGTTATGACGTAACTACGTCCCAGTCCTAAACTTAACGCCATTTTATCTAAATTCTGTAGCTTAATACAAGAAAATAAAAAAAATACGTGTCTAATATTTTTTAATTATCTAACTGACGGACTAATTAGATTTTGAATTTTCTCACCCTGGAAACTAAACTACCCTATTAAATATAAAGTCTGTTTTATCACTAAAATGAAATGTTCAACTTACTCCATGTCGCCCACAAAGTGTGATTCTTCACGTTTTCCAAAACATTTAAAACACTTTCCAAACACGGCGCTTCATCTTTCTCCCACTGTTCGAGTTTCAGTTTGTGCGCCAACGAATCTAGGAATGTGTCTGCTTGTGGCTTGTGGGCAGCTAGGGGATATACGTGACCTGTGACAAAATAAATAAAATTAGGATCTTCTCTTCAGTATACCTATGAATTGCGTTAGTTATCAAAAAATAATTTATTCTTATCGACTTAAAAAAAAGGACGAGGTACTATGTTCGGTTGGTTGTTATTTTTTGGTTGTTTTTTTTTTCTTTTTTATGGCATAAGCCGGTAAACGAGCAGACGGATCAATCACCTGATGGTAAACAATCGTCGTCGACCATGGACACCTGGAACACCAGAGGCGTTAAAAGTGCGTTACCGGCCTTTTGGGGATTAGGAGTTTGAGGATCGTTGGGGATTCAGGGATTGGGGAGATTGGGGAAGGGGAGGGTAATTGGGCTTCCGGTAACCTCACTCAAACGACGAAATACAACGCAAGCGTTGCTTCACGTCGGTGTTCTGTGAGGCCGTGGTATCACTCAGGTCGAGCCGGCCCATTCATTTCGAACATGGCTCTCCCACACTTCACAAACAGTTCGCGCATTACTCCGCCATTTGTGAATCGATATCCAAAATTCTTATTTTGTTTGAAAGGGTATACACCTTTCTCATAGTAAACACAAACTGTTAACATGTTAATTGTTGTAATGAATATTAACATGTAAACGTTAAAAGTGAAAAATAACAACAATGTCACATTCTATGTACATTTTTTAGAGGGGGTAAAATTATCGAATGACTTCTCGAGGGAGGGAGGGAGTGTCAGACTCTTACTGACTAAAAACCACCCCGTTCCTTCTCCTGCACGTCGAGCCGGAGCCCAGGTTACCCGTTAGGTTCTCCGCGACTCCGAATCGGCATCGGCCCTATTGGGCCCCATCTTTGGTGGTCTGATGGCTCTTTGAGGCGCGCGCGGAACGCGACGCGCCGTACGCTCGGGTATGTTATCTATAGATTGGCGTTCCGGGTCCGGGTGTGATGTGTATGTGAACTTGTATGTTTGTAAACGCACTCACGACACAGGAGAAAATCCAACAGTAGAACAACGTTTTTTTTTTTTTAAATAAAACATATCAACACGCTACTATTCGTCAAGTTTTTAAATAATAATTAGTTAAAAAAATATGAATTGTGCTCCACAAGCCTCGATACCACGTCAAAAGGTTGACCAACAGATGATTTTATGTTAAATAAGGCCCTTCTTGAAACGGAACACGTAACAAAAAGACTTCTGTCTTTAGAACCCTAACCCCCGGTAGTTTAAACTATCATATGGTCCATAATTGGGTACTTGCCAACCAATCAAATTCAATACTCTTTCGAACTGTCAAAAACGACTGTTTTCTATGAATTTTGTATGAGATTGTGTATTGTGACGTCACGCTTTTTTAGCGTCAAACAGCTTATTTATTTCTTAAAAATTTCAAATTCAATTAGGTACATACTGAAAGTGTGATTATTTTTTAATATTTTATTGTATTGAACAGTCGAAATAATTTACTTTTGATGAAAGCAAGTACCCAATTACATCAATCAAATGTCATATTTTTAATTTATTTTCTTGTTCTATTTTTAAAATGTACCAAATTGAATTAAAAAAAAAACTTAAAAACTCTATTTAAAAAAACGAAGGATTTTCAAAGATGTGTGATTATACCACAGATAAAACAAAACAAAAAAGGTATTAGGTACTTACCACAAAACAATAAAAGTATGAAAACCAAAAATATCATTTTTTTTAAACCGTACGCACAAAGCACAGAGTTGGTTGACGACTGACTTCGGAATAACGCACTATAAACAAATTCACATGGCTACGCACCTGATTAAAAATTAAAACTGAATAGTTCGTCATTGCCATGCAAATTTGAAACTTAATACATTGGTAATAAAGAATGAATTTGTATCAACAGAACTTGTTTCATTTTTGACCTAGATTAATAAAATAAATAAATCTATAGATAATTCAGTGGTTGTTAAATTTTTGAATAAAGATTTCCTCATTGGTTGAGTGATCACAAGGGCTAATGTCAAGCAAAACATTTCAGTTCTGTCGAAATACGATCAGTGTGTTTTCGGAAATATTCGGAAACCCGAACTAAAATTGACTGCTTTGTTGGTCGCAAGTGCGACTGTCAGGCAAGGGGTCTCGGGTTCTATTTCCGGATCGAGCAAAGTACTACCGGATTTTTTTTAATCTTAGCTGTAGCACGGAGTCTAGGATGTGCCCGGTATATGGCAATAGGCTCACTCCCTATTACACAAATTAGTAAAAAGTGGGTGTTTATTAGATATCCATAAAAAAATGCTGTAAATAGTTTTGTTTGAGCAAATCGTGTGTAATTGTTGAAAAGTGAACATACACGACTCAATCCAGCTGTAGACAATAACAATGTAGACAAACCTGAGTCATAGGGATCAGAGTTTTTTTTTAAGGTAAAAAAATCATCTTATTACAGCAGGGAGTGTCAGACTCTTACTGACTAAAAACCACCCCGTTCCTTCTCCTGCACGTCGAGCCGGAGCCCCGGTAACCAGTTGAGTTCTCCGCGGCAATAGGGATCAGAGTGTCAGATAGTTTAAACTGTCAAACACCGCGAGGACACCGGTGACCGCAACCTATTGTTCTTTAATTGTGTCTATAATGACGATACTCGACGAGTTAAACTCATTAGCAACACCCAAAAAGTCAGTAAAACGACCATATTGCAGCAATTCTAAACATTGGTATAGCCACATAACAAACAGCAACCATTTTTTTAAACGTTGCCCCACATTAGGATTTTCTCCTGTGTCGTGGGTGCATTTACAAACATACAAGTTCACACACACAATGACACTCAGACCCGAAACAACAATTTGTGGATCACACAAAGTGGTGTTCCGTGCGGGAAACGAACCCGCGACACATTGCATTATAAAGAGACTAACTTCTGCCCGCGGCTTCACCTGTGTTACCGTGGAATAAAAAGTAGCCTATGTGTTATTACAGACCATAATCTTCCCTAGTTCCAAACAACTCGATCCCTTCAGCCGGATTGACATGAACGAGTAACAAACACACACACATACATGCATCCTTACAAACTTTCGTATTTATAATATTACTAGCTTTTACCCGCGGCTTCGCTCGCGTCACAAAAGAATAAAAAGTAGCCTATGTGGCATATAACAATACACACAGCGCCATCTATACCAATACTTTTGTTTTTCCTCGGGAATATAAATTTTTCCGGGTTAAAAAGTACCCTATTATTTAATCCGGACTTCTAACTTTACGTTTGCAAAAATTCAATGCAATCGGTTTAGTAGTTACGGCGTGAAGGTGGAACAAACAAACAAACTCACTTTCAGATTTATAATATTAGTAAGGACTAGAATAATTATTAGAACTAGAATAGTAGAATAGGCTAGTTTCCTAAATTTTACTTTAATGTCCGTCTGGTAGATTATTTTAAAACATTACACACGTATTATTTCTTTTCTCATAAAATTAAATGCTTTCGACGATATATTGATTTGAAATGTCATGCGACGTCACAACGCTACAACAAGCACCCTGTGACGTAATTACCTGCCACTCCTAAACTTAGCGCCATTTTATTTAAGTATTGCAACTTAATACGAGAAAATAAAAAATACGTGTCTAATATTTTTTCATTATCTTACTGACGGACTAATTAGATTTTTTATTTTTGATACCCTGGAAACTGTCTAATTTATATTTACAGAAACAATAACAATAAGTTACGAAATCGCCTCATCACCAAGAAAGCGATCGTGACCTTGATTCTGGCACACACTGTCAACAATCAGACGATGTCCGAACGTGATAATAGACGCAAACGCAAAACTGCTGACACGATAAATTCCATTGCCTATAACAATTCCGGTACCAAGGGCTGCATGTCCGACCCATTGAAGTTATAAAAATTGGGATTGTAAACATTAACATCATAACATCACGCCTTTTATCCCCGAAAGGGTAGGCATAGGTGCACATTATACCACTGTATAATATAACACCCACTTTTCACTATTTACATTATGAGTCCCATGTAATAGGGAGTAAGCCTATTGCCATATACCGTGCACAATTCCAGACTGAGAATATTTAAAAAACCCAGTAATACTTTTCCGACCCAGGATTCGAACCCGAGACCCCTTGCCCGGCAGTCACACTTACGACCACTCGGCCAACGAGGTAGATTGTAAAGATGACATCACAAAAATTTTTGGCATCGACTGGGAAAGTCAACATCTGGTGACCCTAACCGATGATGTGCCGACTTCACACAAAACCAACGAGGAACAGTAGGACCCATCACATCAGTGGTTCTACCCACGCCGTGCATGCACGAAGCGTTTCGCATCAAGCTTCCTTGTGCGTACTGCTAAGGAGAGGAATTCTTTGCCAGAGTCTGTATTATTTTCCTGAAGCGTATAACCTGAGTGTCTTCAAGGCCCGAGTGAATAGGTTGCTTATGGGTCGACGTGCTCCATTGTAGAACGCAAACACTGAAACACTGCTTACCACTAAGCGAGATAGTGGTAAAACGTCAGCCTATCAAAGACAAAAAAAGAATGCTAATCCACCTGATTCTAACCACGCAGGAGATCAACGAAACCTCGGAAATCAACATTGCCCATGGCCATACCTATGTATATCCCATTTTGAGCGTATTACTGAGTACCACAGACAATTACAGACTTTATTCTATTACTAAGAAATCGAAAAGCCAAAAAAATCCAATAACAAGTATTAGCCTTTGAGTAAAGCAAACGAATTTTACATTAACAGTCATTCAATTAAGAAAGTTGTAATATAGAATATAGTATATACAATATGTTGTAATATAGAATATGTATGTATAAAACACTCACCACAAAACGAAATAACAAAAAACAATAAAAGCAACATTTTTTATATAAAAATGTGTTTACAAAGAACTGTATCGTATCACATCAGACTGTAAAATGAAGAGTCGATTAATTAAAATAAATAATAACAGTACCTACGAATTCGACCTTGTACTTAACTAGTCCACGGCGATCGCTTGGGCCTAATAAGTAGCATAACGCTTGCACCGCTCACTGCTGCGTGACGCAATGTAAATAAACGATTTATTACACATATTAAAAAGTGAGTTATTACTGGGTTTTTTTTAAATATTCTCAGTAGTAGCACGGAGTCTGGAATTGTGCCCGGTATATGGCAATAGGTTCACCCCCTATTACATGGGACTCATAACATAAATAGTGAAAAGTGGGTGTTACATTGTACAGTGGTATAATGTGCACCTCTGCCTACCCCTTCGGAGATAAAAGGCGTGATGTTATGTTATGTAAAAAAGTAACACATATTTGCTAGCTGTGACGTTAATAGGCAGCGCCGACTGTAGTTAGTTAGGCGGGAGCAGTCATTCGATGATTTTTCCCCGTTAAAAAAAAATACCAGCCTAAGTCTGTTAGATATGTTAAACAATATTGTAAACAACTTCATGTGGTCATTAGGTCTAATGAAATATTTAAATAAGTAATAGGTTAACACTGTCGACTACACAGTGTATGCAAATGAAAATGTAAATACTCCGTCAGTTAGATAATTAAATAATAGTAGACACATTTTTTTTTATTTTGTCGTATAAGTGGAGTTGTCATGCTCACTCAAAGGTCTCATTGGCGGTGGCGCGTGCAGTGGATCATTCGATTCCCTACAATATGGTTAAGTTGGGCGGTGCTGGTGTACGTGTCATGTTCGTGAACGGGCGCCGTCAACTGGGACTGGTCAGCTCCAGACTGTATTATTTAGTGTCTTCTCCTACACGTCTAGCCGGTACCCCGGTACCCCGTTAGGTTCTCTGCGACTCGATAAAGGGATAGGAAACACAAAATAAAATAACACTAATCAGAAACGCAATTAAAACAATAAAATGCTGTTGACAATATTGTGTGACTATTGTTATATGAACAAAACAAGAATTTTGGAAATCGGTTCATAAAATGGCGGAGTACTCGGTGAACAAACAAAAACAAACATCATTACATAGAACATAGTACCTCCTCCTTTTTTGAAATTGGCAATACAACATAGTTCCTAGAAGTCTACACATACACCAGTCATATAACAATACGGTATTTTACAACGAATCAAATTCAATACTTTTATCGAAACGTCAAAAACGATATTGTTCTATGTATTTTGTACCACTCTTTGACTGTCTCGTTGGCCGAGTGGTCGCAATTGCGACTGCCGGGTAAAGGGGTCTCGGGTTCGATTCCCGGGTCGGGCAAAGTATTACTGGGTTTTTAAATAATTCTCAGTAGTAGCACGGAGTCTGGAACTGTGCCCGGTATATGGCAATAGGCTCACCCCCTATTACTTGGCACTCATAACATAAATAGTGAAAAGTGGGTGTTACATTGTACGGTGGTATAATGTGCATCTCTGCCTACCCCTGCACGTCGAGCCGGAGCCCCGGTTTCCCGTTAGGTTTTCCGCGACTCCGAATCGGCATCGGCCCTATTGGGCCCCATCTGTGGTGGTCTGATGGCTCTTTGAGGCGTGCGCGGAACACGACGCGTCGTACGCTCGGGTCTGTTTCTGGTCGGACGGGGAGCCACCCATGCTCGCCGTCCGCAGGCCCGCGAGAAAAGAGGTATAGGAAGCTAAAGAGGTATGTAAGAATCATAGCAATTGGCGTTCCATAGTATCTGTCTACCACCATGGGAGACAGGCGTGAGGTAATGTATGTATTTCCCTAAGTTACTCTATGGTATGTATGTAAAAAATCAAAAGAATAATTAAAGAAAGATCTCTCTAGAGGAAATTAAATTTTAACCACTATGGCACTTTATATTTACTTATTTATATATATTAGCTGAAAAGTATTTCAGCACTAAAATTCTGACAAAACGCATTGAAAACTCGTGGAATAAAAAGGTGGAATAAAAATATTAATTTTTATCTATTAATCACTGAAAACCCGAAGTTTGTTTAATTATCTTAGTTTCAGGATTTTACGCACCTATTATACTTTTGATATTCTTTAAATGATATTAAATTTAAAATATTTGAATTTTAGCGGTTCACAACAGCCAAAGTAGCTATTGTTCAGGCTTAATTTTTTTTATTTTGAATTCATATTTCCAAAATTTAGCCGCAAATAATTAATAATAATATCATTTGCATACTTCAAAATGTTGAAAATTTAGTTTAGAAAAAAAAATGTTTTTAAGAATTTTTGATAAGTATGGGAGAGCTATGCTTCGGCACGAATGGGCCGGCTCGACCGGACTGATACCACGGCCTCACAGATAACTGACATGAAACAACGCAAGCGTTGTGTTTCGTCGTGTGAGGCCTCTGGTAACGCACTAGCACCTTTGGTGTTTCAGGTTTCCATATGCGGCGCCGATTGCTTATCATCAGATGTCTTAGTACGAGTATGTTTTACGTAGTAATCGTAACGAGTACGCGTTCGGCGCTGTGATTGGTTGCTTCATTGGTGTCCGCCAATCAGGGTGCCGAAAACATACTAGTATATTCGTCGCTCAAAAAAGTGCGAACACAGCACTACAGTTTATTGAAGGACAAATAGGTAAATGACAAAGATTATTTTAGACTTTATAAAAAAGTGTCATTGCTAAAAAAAAATCTGTTCAAAATATGTAAATTCGTGAGGTGTAAAGTACCTATTGCGCAATTTCAAATGTCAAAATGCGTAACCTTGCGAGAATAGACGAATTTATTTTATTTTCATTGTCATTGTAACAACATAAAAATGTTCTAGAAGCTCATATTCATGAGGGTCTAGAATATTTTGAATTTAAAATGTTTAAAAAATTTTCAAATTTTTTGTGTGTGTGTGTGTGTGTGTTTATTACTCTTCCCCGTCAAAATAGCTGTAGTGATCAAGATGGAATTTGGAACGGGGGCAGACTTACTACAGACTATGGTCTGGAGAAACACATAGGCCACTTTATAGCCCGCAAGAATGCGGGCGATGCTGGCTGAAGCTACAAGCTAGTCCTTACTTTATATTATAAATCGGAAAATGAGTTTGTTTGTTTGTTTGTTTGTTCCACTTTAACGCCGTAACTACTAAACCGATTGCTTTGATTTTTTGCAGATGTATAGTTAGAAGTCCGGATTCAATAATAGGGTACATTTTATCCCGGAAAAATTTTATATTCCCGAGGGAAAACTAAAGTATTGGTATAGATGGCGCTGTGTGTATTGGTATATGTCACATAGGCTACTTTTTATCCTTTTGTGACGCGAGCGAAGCCGCGGGTAAAAGCTAGTTATAATATAAACCTTGTCCTATTGATACCGAGTAGGATCATAATAAATTTTCAAATGAATTATAATCGAGTAGTTCAGATGTCATATTTATAGAGTGGTCAGCAATTCAACGAACTCTTTTTCGTATTTCTTTATTTGATTTTGAACTTTATTGCTCTGATATAAAGTGGAAACTTGAAGGTGTGTAAAATGGCACTTATAAATAGGGTAGATGCCTAATTTTTATTTTAATGTCCGTCTGGTAGATTATTTTAAATCATCAGAGACGTATTTTTTATTTTCTTACAGAAACGAATACTTTCGACGATATATTGATTTGAAATGTCGCGTGACGTCACTTCTATGTATATTTTATACGAAGAAATGACGTTTTAGCTCCCACTCCTAAACTTTGATTCGTTTTATCTAAGTATTATTTTATTATACCTACGACAAAATAAAAAATACGTGTCTAATATTTTTTCATTACCTAACTTACCTACGGACTAATTAAATTTTTAATGTTCATACCCTGTCATCATTTAGGATGCTTCTAACTTTATGTAACATACATTCTATGTTCGTATATAATATATTATGTATGTACATACTACCAGTCTTTGTAAATAACTTTAGTCATTTAACATGACGTTTTTTATTATTTATTTTTGTTCTCACACAGACAATAATCATTGAAGCCTTAATACGAGCTTATTTCATCATAATCATCAACAGCCTATAAATGCCCAAAGCTGAGCAAAGCCTCTTCTCACACGGAGAAGGTTTCAGCATTAAATAAATAAATGAACACTCGGAATGAGTCACATTTTTTTTTTATGGCTTAAGCCGGTAAACGAGCAGACGGATCACCTGATGGTTAACAATCGGTGTCGCCCATGGACACCTGGAACACCAGAGGCGTTACAAGTGCGTTACCGGCCTTTTGGGGATTAGGAGTTTGAGGATCGTTGGGGAATTGGGGAGATTGAGGAAGGAGAGGGTAATTGGGACTCCGGTTATCTCACTGACACGATGAAACATAACGCAAGCGTTGCTTCACGTCGGTTTTCTGTGAGGCCGTGGTATCACTCCGGTCGAGCCGGCCCATTCGTGCCGAAGCATGGCTCTCCCACACTTATACATTGGTAGGTTTCAAACCCCTCCCGGTTCTCATGCATGCGGGCGCCCTCATGCCACCTCTATTTTAGCGTTCTAATGGTTCATTGAAGCCGGCCAATCAGAGGCCTTAGTACTAGTTTATTTTAAGTTTAAAATAATCGTAACGAGTATGCGTTCGGCGCTCTGATTGGTTAGGTCATTGAAGCCGGCCAATCAGATCGCCGAACGCCATTTCGTTTCATTGACGTTTAAACGTATACAAATTCGTACTAGGACGTCTGCTATTTTAAGTTTAAAATAAAATAAATGTATGAAGATAAAGTAATTTGTTCTTTATTCTAAAGTCGGACGTCACATAATAGAGTACTGTGTATTGTATTTAATTAATGATATATGTAAATTAACAAACATTTTCAAAATGGTGTTTATTTTATTTATGTTATTTTTGATCTGTGGTAAGTGTACTAACAAATTACGTTTATATTTTTTTTGTGAGATAAGCCGGTAAACGAGCAGATGGATCACCTGATAGTAAGCAATCGGCGTCGCCCATGGACACCTGGAACACCAAAGGCGTTACAAGTGCGTTACCCGCCTTTTGGGATTAGGAATTTGAGGATTGTTAGGGATTAAGGGATTGGGGAGGGGGAGGGGTAATTAAACCTCCGGTAACCTCACTTACACGACGAAACACAACGCTAGCGTTGCTTCACGACGGTTTTCTGTGAGGCCGTGGTATCAGTCCGGTCGAGCCGGCCCAAATTTCAAATATACTATACAGGCACTTTTGAACATCAAAACCAAATATTAAAATATTGAAAATATCAATCTGTCGGTCAGTCCTTTAGTGAAGCTATTTGTTCGTTCCAACGTGTAGATTCCTATGGAGAAGAACAAGCAAAGAAACTCCATAGGTTACACTTTTTCAATCAGGTTCACAAAATTATACATACATAGATAGGTTTATGAGAAGTTATCAATTGTATTTATTTTGTCACAGGTCACGTATATCCCCTAGCTGCCCACAAGCCACAAGCAGACACATTCCTAGATTCGTTGGCGCACAAACTGAAACTCGAACAGTGGGAGAAAGATGAAGCGCCATGTTTGGAAAGTGCTTTAAATGTTTTGGAAAACGTGAAGAATCATACTTTGTGGGCGACATGGAGTAAGTTGAATAGTTTTTTAAATATTTTGAAAAAATATACGTAAATAGTACTATCCCAAAGGTACCGGGAGGAAATGAAGTTGCCGGTATACTTTTATTCGAAGAAGTACTGCTACATCACAAACATATAACATATAAAATACACAAAAGTAACAAAATAAAGGTCTGATACATGCGATATTAATGGCGTACATAGCATTGGCAATTTATAGGCTTAAGAATGGCTTAAAAATTGAATCCAATTTGTGAATTGCAAATATCTTGTTGGTAGAAGAAAAAATCTTAATTAGGATAATTAAAATTTATAATCATATTATTATGATTATTAAAATTAAAATGTAACATAATAGAATAATAATATTATTACGATTATAAATTGTAATTATCATAATGATGATTATTTAATCAGTTACTGATTCAAAGAGGAGTGGGAACGTATTTTTTATTTCCATTGTGTTTTAATCAACCTACCTTATTTGTTAAAGTCGAATAACATGTTAATTGAAAAAAAAACTGCTTAAAGATGAATCTAGAAATCTTTTGGCACAGATTTCTAGATTCATCAAAACCTTGGCAAATCAGCCGCTAGGTCGAAAAATAAATTTTAGTACAGTCGGCTACAAAACTTTTTTAAAACTCACTAGATTTTTTATTTTTATTTTTGTAATGCGTACTGAATTTTAAAGTTAAGACTCTGTGAATAAAAATAAACGAAGGTAATCATGAGACTGCCTCGTTGGCCGAGTGATAGCAAGTAGGACTGCCGGGCAAGGGGTTTCGGGTTCGATTCCCGGGTCAGGAAAATAATTATTAGTTTTTAAAAAAAATCTCAGTAGTAGCACGGAGTCTGGAACTGTGCCCGGTATATGGCAATAGGCTTACCCTCTATTACATGGGACTCATAACCTCTGCCTACCCCTTCGGGGATAAAAAACGTGATCTCATGTATCTTATGTTATGTAATCATGAGTATATGTGATTAGGTTGTGTGGTAGTGTTAACAATGTACAATCACATACCAATTACATGGAGGGTATTTTGAATATACAGCATGGAACTATAGGGTAGACGGTACCACACCAGTCAAAACATTATATTCTCATTTCTCCCTTTAATTCAAGCTATGCATCATTAAAGTCAAAGTCAAAGTCAATGCATTTATTTCAATTAAACCATTGTTTGGTACTTTTGAAACGTCAACAAATACAAAATAAATAATGGTCTGTCAGTCTGTCCGTCAGTGAAACTAGGTGAAGCTAGGTGCTCATTCCAAAATGTAGATTTGAATGGAGAAGAACGAGCAAGAAACTCCATTCGTCACTCTTTTTAAAAAGTATGTTCTACAATGTCTCTGATACATATTTCAATACTGTACGCATATGTAAGAACAATGCAAAGACACGCTTGACGCATTATACTAATAACTTACTAAAATAAAAAACATTAAAAATCTTAAGATCTAACATGGTGCTCACATGACAATCCATAAAAATAGTGCTTCTATACAAGAAAAGAGAAACTCTTTGTTTCAATAAAGAAAGAAATGCTCGATGCCATAAGGAAACTAGATTGTATACATTAGAATTAAAGTATTAAATTATGTATTAAGTTACCTACTATTGGAATTTATTTAAATCATTCTTTTTGCAGTCTGGAATGCCAACGCTCTTCCTACAGGCAATCTGTATGGATCCTTTAGACATTACGCAAGTTACGACCAATGTCTCAAACCACCATGGCTGCACACCCATCCACAATTGAAAACGAAGTACTGCTTCACTGATTTTCTACTTTCTGACGAGAGCGATGTCAAAACAGTTGCAGATTATGACCCTATGGGGTCAACTATGGAATTTATTAATGTGAGTACCTTTTTTTGTGTCGCGGAGAACCTAACAGGTTACCGGGGCTCCGGCTCGAAGCGCAGGAGAGGGAACGGGGTGGTTTTTAGTCAGTAAAAGTCTGACACTCCCTCCCGCCTCATCCAGGCGGGAGAAGCCATTCAATGATTTCCTTCCTTAAAAAAGTAGCTTTTTGTGACCAAATAATCTTTAAAAGATGCCATAATTAGTCGCACCCACTCGCACAAAGCGATTCGCTTCAAGCTTTCTTGTGCATACTGCTAAGGAGCCAGAGTCTATGTTTCCTGAAGGCTATAATCTGGGTGTTTTCAAGGCCCGAGTTAATAGGTTACTTACAGGCACATATGCTGCATCGTAGGCAGCATCATCGCTTACCGCTAAGAGAGATAGCGGCTAAACGTCGGCCTACCAAATATAAAAAAAAATATCACCACGACAATGTAGTCGTCGTCAAAAAATCATAATAAGGTTTTCATATCGTCCTTTTTTGCTAAAAATAGTTCACGTATTGCCTCATTGGCCGAGTGGTCGCAAGTGCGACTGCCGGGCAAGGGGTCTCGGGTTCGGTTCCCGGGTCGGGCAAAGTATTACTGGGTTAGTAGAAACCTCAGTAGTAGCACGGAGTCTGGAAATGTGCCCGGTATATGGCAATAGGCTCACCCCCTATTACATCGTAGTGAAAAGTGGGTGATGTTGTGTTATGTAGTTCACGTATTTTTCATTACAGTCACCATCTCTATCTGGTTTGCCTGTGAATCATCTCATGTGGGGCATATGTATCCCGGCAATCTGTTCATCTACAACTGTCTCTAAATTGACCAAAGTGATGTATGAATCAGCCACTTTAAGCAGCATAGCGTCTGACGTCACGGTGAAACACTGCCAGGAGGCTGGTGAGAGCCTGCCATACTCCACTGGGTTTTATATTTTCATGTAAGTTACATGCAGTAGAACACTCGTTTTAGCCTGCGAAAGGGTTGGTACGTATACTATTTTTACCAGGTATTTCATTATATTAACTTGTTTTTTTTCCACAGAGCCTTAGTATTGTCATTAATGGCAACCGCTTTTGCTTCTACCTACTATCGACAGCATGTGCCGACTGAAGAACAGTCCTCGAACAACTTAAGTAAGACATTCTTATATAATAATATCTTTCTAGTTTTTACCCGTGGTTTGTCCTATTAGCTTTTACGCACGATGTTCTTCTCTGTAGTTAAAAGAAAATTAATTCAGTAAAGTCAAAGTCAAACTCATTTATTTCATATTAGACCAGGAAGACACTTTTGAACGTCAAAAACAAAATATTGAAATATTAAATGATAAGAAAAAATGTCAGTCTGGAGGTCAGTCGTCTAGTGAAGCTATTTGCTCGTTCCAAGGTGTAGATTCTTATGGAGAAGAACGAGCAAGAAACTCCATAGGTTACTCTTTTTCAATCATATTCACAATGAAATTTTTAGTTACGTTCTATAGCTAGTAAGGCGTAAAATAGATATCGGTAAGACGACTTGCTTTGCAATTGACATTACATAATTGTTATAGATATTGAGAAATTCGAAATCTAAAAACCCAACAATAACGTCCAACCTTAGAAATTTTGTGTAGAATTATAATATGATCATAATTATTTATTTTACAATTATTATGGGTTTTGGACTGCCTCATTGGCCGAGTGGTCGCAGGTGCGACTGCCGGGCAAGGGGTCTCGGATTCGATTCCCAGGTCGGGCAAAGTATTATTAGATTTAAAAAAAATCAGTTGTAGCACGGAGTCTGGAATTGTGACCGGTATATGGTAATAGGCTCACCGACTATTACATGGGACAGTGACATAATGTGCGCCTCTGTCTACCCCTTCGGGGATAAAAGGCGTGATGTTATGTTATGTTATGTATGTTATGCATTTTGCAATTTTAATAAAAATGAATCTTATATTCTAGTAAAGATGATAACAAAATCTTTCTGCATCAACAAGAACCATGAAGACTTGACAAAAGTCAATAAGGATGAAATTCATGTGTTGAACGGCATCAGATTCCTTACTTCAGCTCTGGTTATAGCTATACATGTAGTGTTCTACATGTTAGTAGCTGGTGTAAGCAATTCAATGGATCTTGATGCGGTGAGTCCTGAAAATAAGCTTTGTATTATTTTACCTACTTTATTTAAATCATTTTGTGTCATCATCATGAGTGTGGGAGAGCCATGCTTCGGCACGAATGGGCCGGCTTGACCGGAGTGATACGGCCTCATAGAAAACCGACGTGAAGCAACGCTTGCGTTGTGTTTCGTTGTGTGAGTGAGGTTACCGGAGGCCCAATTACCCTCCTCTTCCCCAATCTCTCCAATTCCTGAATCCGCAACGATCCTCAAACTCCAAATCACCAAAAGGCCGGTAACGCACTTGTAACGCCTCTGGAGTTCCAGGTGTCCATGGGCGACACCGATCGCTTACCATCACGTGATCCGTCTGCAAGTTTACACCGGCTTATGCCATAAAAAATCTCTGAGGTAGCACACTATATCGAATAATACAACAATTTGCATTTTCTCCAACTATGATGGTGTTATCAGTACGAAACAATTGGTATTATGACTAATTTTATGAGATAAGCCAGGTAAACGAGCAGACGGATCACCTGATGGTAAGCAAACGGTACTCCTGAACACCCATGGACACCCGAAACTCCAGAGGCGTTACAAGTGAATTACAGGCCTTTTGGGGATTAGGAATTTGAGGTTTGTAGGAGATTCAGGGATTGGGGAGATTGGGAGGGGGGAATTGTGCCTCCGACAACGTCAATCACACAGAAGTGTTTTTTCACTACCTAGTTGGCCGAATGGTCACAAGTGCGACTGCCGGGCAAGGGGTCTCGGGTTCGATTCCCGGATTGGGCAAAGTATTACTGGGTTTTTAAAAATCTCAGTAGTAGCACGGAGTCTAAAAAAGTGTCCGGTATATGGCAATAGGTTCATCCCCTATTACATGGGACTCATAACATGCATGGTGTGCACCTCTGTCTATCCCTTCGGGGATAAAAGCGTGATGTTATGATGGTATGTAATGTTACTCCGGTAAAGCCGGCCCATTCGTGCCAAAGCACGACTCTCCCAAACTTACTTTTATCATCAGCAGCCGAAATACGTGCATTTCTCAAAAACCTACGAGTGAAATTTACTATTTCCCATGCTTACACACCTTATGGATAGCAAACATTTTATTGATGCTTCTTTACGTCCTAATTTCAGCTGTTTTAAGACACACCGGGGTCCAATTATTCTAGCCTTTATAATAAAAATCCATTTGCATTTTCCAGTTTATGGAAGGCATTGGTGGTTTACTTCTTCATTTCGATCTCTTTGTGGACACGTTCTTCACTATGTCTGGTCTACTACATATTAAGGGTCTCCTGAAAAGACGACAGACTCTGGTGGGCGTACTTTGGAAACGTTACATAAGGTAGGCGATAAACCATGTAAGGAATTCAGTACTTGTTAGCTCATTGTACTTTGCTTTTAACCTGGTCAATTTTTTTTTTTATATTGCCCCACATTAGGATTTTCTCCTGTATCGTGGGTGCGTTTACAAACATACAAGTTCACATATACATGACACCCAGACCCGAAACAAAAATTTGTGGATCACACAAAGTGTTGTTCCGTGCGGGAATCGAACCCGCGACACGTTGCACGGCAGCCGGTTGCCCAGCCACCGCGCCAACCGCGCGGTCAATGTTAACCTTTTTTTCTGAATTGCGAAGTTTTTTAGAACATATAGATGTGTTTTTAGATCTTTTAAAAGAACCTTTGGAAATCAGATAGATAATGATAAAGCATTTTTTGTTGCAGGTTAATAGGACCGTTTGCACTAATTGTTTTCTATTTAATATCTGTATCGAAGCACTTTAGTCCTGGCCCCGCCTGGATTGGAGTTGAGGAGACAGATGTTTGCGAAAGATATTGGCTAAAAAGTTTGCTCATGATGAATTCCGACGTCAGACACATTGTGAGTATGACTTGGTTTTTTTGAGACACCTAATACGATTAAGTTACCTTTTTTCCTGCCTTCTCGTTTATCCAAGTCCATTATAGACCTAATTATCTTCTTCTTTTTTTGTTCCGTAAGATTTCGTTATCTATGTCACGACTTTTTTTTATTCTTTTTTTCCTAATCCTTCACAATACCCATTTGATTGTTACTTTTGTTTCTATCCATTCAAATTTTCGAAGACAGATTCAGGTTCCTTTTTTTAATGGGATAAGCCGGGAAACGAGCAGACGGGTCACCTGATGGTAAGCAATCGGCGTCTCCCATGGACACCTAGACACCAAAGGCCTTAAAAATGCATTGCTGGCTTTTTGGAGATTAGGAATTTGAGGATTGTTGCGGATGCAATGATTGGGGAGATTGGGGAAGAGGGAGGGGGTTAATTAGGCCTATGGTAACCTCTCTCACACGACGAAACATAACGCAAGCGTTGTTTCACATCAGTTTCTGTGAGGGCGTAGTGTCTATCACTTCAGTTATCCTTATACATATATTTATTTGTGTACTACGACAATAAAGAGTATTCTAATCTTTCCAGTGTCACACAGTGACGTGGTACTTACCCTGTGACTACCAGTTGACAATCCTGGGCACTCTCATTTTCTTCATCTATCAGAGGAACAGGAGTTTGGGATTCATCTCTTACGGAATTATCGGAGTCTTCTCCATGATCATTCCTGGTCTGCTGACCCACTTGTATCAATTTCCTGGTGTACTTTTCTCGGAATACGGGTAAGATGGTGACAATTTTAATAGATTTGTAGTTATTTGTGGATTATCATAAACTAGCTTTCACCAGCGGCTTCGCTCGCGTCACAAAAGGATAAAAAGTAGCCTATGTGACATAGGTATACCAGTACACACAGCGCCATCTATACCAATACTTTTGTTTTCCCTCGGGAATATCAAATTTTTCCGGTATAAAAAGTACCCTATTATTAAATCCAGACTTCTAACTTTACGTCTGCAAAATTTCAAAGCAATCGGTTTAGTACCTAGTTACGGCGTAAAAGCGAAATAAACAAACAAACTCACTTTCCGATTTATAATAATATTAGCAAGGATTGTGACTAATATACAATATTTGAACTTGCCTTGAAGTAAGTTTGGTGTGTTCCTTACCAAAATTAGACATCGCAAGCTTGAAGGATATCATTGCTCTTGATATTTTCGAAGGATAAAAAAACTTGATCTTATTAATAAGATAACATAAAATCAAGCCTTTTACCCCCGAAGGCGTAGGCAGAGGTGCACATTATACCCCTGTAAAATGTAACACCCACTTTTCACTATTTATGTTATTTATGTTATGTGTCCCATGTAATCCATGATGAGCCAGGGTGAGCCTATTGCCATATACCGGTTACAATTTCCAGACTCCTTGCTACTACTTAGAATGTTTTTAAAACCCAGTAATACTTTGCCCGACCCGAGAATCGAACCCAAGTCGCACTTGCGACCACTCGGCGAACGAGGCAGTCTTATTAATATTATGATTAAATGCATTCATTTTAGGAAATATGTAATTCGCTATCGTGAAACTTGGGAGATCAGCTTGATCTACACGCCATTTTACAGCCGCGCTAGTACGTACCTCGTGGGTGCCGCCATGGGCTACCTCATGCATGTCTACAAACCTGATGATTATAGGAAATCTATTCCAAAAGTGAGTGTTTTTGAAAATTTCTCTATCTGCTTTGCCCGACTGCTTTTAATCATTAGACACTTGAAGCAAACACTAGCAATTTCTTAAAGGAATTTGTCTCCTACTAAATGGTATTTGTACTGTTATGAACAAGGCCTTATTGTAAATTCTAACCTAATCAATCCTTACATTGTCGTTAACAAAGAACCATACTTATAAATTATTTTCTAATCAATCCTTACATTGTTGTTAACAATGAATTACTATACTTTTAATTGCAATATAAACAATCTTCACATTATTGGTAACAAAGATCTATACTTTTAAATTACCACCTAAACAATCGGCTTATTGTTACTAACAAAAATCTAAGCACTCTTACATTGTTGTGAACAAAGCCCTATACATGTAAATTGCAATTAAAGCAATCGATACATCCTGTGGCACTTATACGCGCAAGTATAATTTATCGACTAAGGGATAACCCCCCACTACTGGCCATAGAATAAAATATACGTCTTAGTTGTGTATAGAGTCACTCCAGATAAAGTTATTCAACTATTAACACCGTTTTATATCACACAGTAATTATTGTAAGTCGAAAGTTGTGAAGTGTAAAATAAAGAAATTATTAGCAGCACTTGTGGTGTCATTTATAAAAGGGACTCCCGGAGCGCCATCCTAACAAATTTTGGTGTCAGAAGTGGTATCCTAGGAAAATACATGAGTACTGGGATCTATAGGTGTAGGCGTCGCGAATTTATTTCCACTCGTCTGCACCATAACATTTTTGTTGGCTCCGTGGTATAGTAGTCCTATTGGTGGAGTAGTCGACGATAAGCCTTGGGCTCCTCATAAAGCCTAAGCCCGCACTGCTGCATTCCTCGTGGTCGACGTTAAGCCTCCGCTGTATAGCGTGAGCCCGCATCACGCCGAACACCTTAGCTGCCTTGTGGTCGACGGTAAGTCTCCACTTTACAGTGTGAGTCCGCATCACCGCTTCACTGCAAGGACCTATTCATCAAGGTTCTACAGACTGCTCATCAGCCACGTATTCTGGGCACACCGTGTGTGTGCAGTGCAACGTGACGAAGCGCATTGGTAAAATACGACTCCCTGGGTCATTCCAAGTGCGTGTCGCAACTTCCAGAATGCTCGCGTGTGCTACGATTTTACTGTGAGTTTTTCAAAATTTATTCAGTGTTTTTAAATTAATTTGTGAAAATAATAATCGGTGCAGTGATTTTTAATTTAAAAAAAAAACGTTTTATTTTACTGAAGTCATTGTTTTAATTTTAACTCATTATATTTTATTAATTTTAAATTGCAACTTTTTCAACTGTATACATTTTTTACATTTTGTGCATGTTTGTCTGATGTTCTGTAGTATTAAATAAAGTACAAAAATTAAAATGGCTGACAAAATCACTCTTTCAGTTCTCACTAAATTCATCAAGCCATACAATGGAGATCGCGAATTGTTACCCGCATTCTTAACAAATTGTGAGAATGCGATAGCCTTAGCCACTACAGAACAACAGAACGTTTTATGTAAATATGTCATTTCGCAGTTGGAAGGAAGGCTCAAGCAGCTTGTTGTTTAAAAAGATTCAATAATTGGTCAGAGATCAAACTATTTCTTAAAACTACGTTTGGAGAGAAAAAACACTCCACTCATTTATTAGTTGATCTACAACACTGCAAACAACTTCCTTCCGAAGACGTAATGCAATTTTCAATACGTGTTGAATCTTGTTTAACTAGACTACAATCTGACATTCACTACAGCTGCGATAGTGATAAAGAACTTTTAGGTCGCCTCGCCGCTATGGAGGATTTAGCTCTTAATACATTCTTGTTAGGGTTGAACTCTAATATTGCTCATATAGTGCGGTGTAGGAACCCAAAGAAGTTATCAGAAGCGATTACACATTCTATTGAAGAAGAAAAAATATACAATTTGTCTAAACTTTCTAATCGCTCTAAACAATGCACAATATGTAATAAAAACGGTCATATTGCTTCAGAATGTTATAAAAATAAAAATAAGCATCCTAATTTACATCATTTAAATTCATCTAATTTTAATACGCAGAGTAATTTTAGTAATAATTCAGTGCAAACAAATTCTAATTTCTATAATCCAAATAAATCTTGCGCATATTGTAAAAAACGTGGTCATTTAATAAATGAATGTCGTAAACTTAAAGCTAAAAATAGCTTGCGCGATGCACATCACTCTACACTATCAAGTGGTCTTGCACCGAATACAAGTAACGCGGCGAACAATAATCGCTCTAATGTACATCATGTCGATGCGTCTTTCGATAACATTAAAACTTTAAACTAAACAGGGTTCCGGATTCGTGTCTGCCGAAACCTTCTTATTTAAATGACACGAAAAGCTCTTCAAACTGTGTTCTTAAATTTTCCCCAACACAGGTTCGCGCAAATAAGACTTTGAGTTCTTCAAACTGTGTTCCTAAATTTTCCCCAACACAGGTTCGCGCAAAAAAGACTTTGAGTTCTTCAAACTGTGTTCCTAAATTTTCCCCAACACAGGTTCGCGCAAATAAGACTTTGAGTTCTTCAAACTGTGTTCCTAAATTTTCCCCAACACAGGTTCGCGCAAATAAAATTTGAGTCTTCAAACTGTGTTCCTAAATTTTACCCAACACAGGTTCGCGCAAATAAACTTTGAGTTCTTCAAACTGTGTTCCTAAATTTTCCCCAACACAGGTTCGCGCAAATAATTTGAGTTCTTCAAACTGTGTTCCTAAATTTTCCCCAACACAGGTTCGCGCAAATAAAACTTCGAGCTCTTCAAACTGTGTTCCTAAATTTTCCCAACACAGGTTCGCGCAATTAAACTTTGAGTTCTTCAAACTGTGTTCATAAATTTTCCCAACACAGTTCGCGCAATAAAACTTTGAATCCTTCACACTGTGTTCTAAATTATATTCAACACAGGTTAATGCGTTTACAGAGACTTCTAAGTCTTTTAATAAAAAGATAAATACTAATTCAAATTTTCAAGACAGTCCCTCATCTCGTGATAAATCGAGTTTTATTTCTAGGGATTGCTCACGTGAGGAAACATTTACTATTAATTATATGCACAATAAAGTTTCTCTACCTCACGTTTATTTAAAAACAAATGTTAACGATAAACCTTTGTGTTTTTTAATTGACACTGGTTCAACTATATCTATTGTAAAATTTTCTAGTTTACAAAATAAGCCAGTGCTTGGTTCCGAAATTGTAAAACTTAAAGGCTTAAGTGACAACGATTCCTATTGCCAATCTCTCGGATCCATTAAACTCAATTTTGAACATCGCGTTTCTTCAAAAAGCAAAATAACATTTGAATTTATGTTTCACGCGATTAACGATACGATCAATTTAGATTATGATGGCATTATTGGTAGTAATTTCATTCAACACTTTAAAATTGATGTTCAATATTCTACCAACACTCTTAATTTAGAAGGTTATGAAATACCTATTTGTTGTAGCAAGCCATCATACATCATACCACCACGGTCAGAAACGGTCATTGAGTGTCCAGTTTCCAATCTGTCAGATATCGATGACATAAAAGAAGGTTTAATACTAGATCATAAAATTCGTGATGGTGTATTTTTAGCAAATTGCATAGTAAATTTAAAATCAAATAACAGAATAAATGTTTCTGTTCTGAATACTACCGAATCTGAAATCGAAATAGACGACTTTCCAGTTAAACTTATACCATTTCACCTTGCTCCTTCTAAGTCAAACGAAGCTCAATCAGAACTCATTAATCAAATAACTTCTTTAAATATTGATCGATCTGAAAAGGTTCTCGACCAAATAAGATGTTCTCATTTAAATTCAGAAGAAAAGAAAGCTCTGATGAAATGTCTTCTTAATTATACAGACATCTTTCATCTTGATGGCGAGCTCTTAACTTATACTGATGTAGTAAAACATTCTATAAATACTAAAGATGCAGCCCCTATACATGTAAAGTCGTATCGGTTTCCAGAAATACATAAAGATGAAGTTGAGAAACAAATCAAGAAAATGCTTGATCAAAATATTATTCGCCCTTCATGTTCCCCTTGGAATGCACCAGTGTGGGTAGTACCCAAAAAATTAGACGCTTCCGGTATACAAAAATGGCGTATCGTCATAGACTATCGGCGTCTGAATGATGTCACAGTTTCTGAGGTTTATCCTCTTCCCTCATAACAGACATCTTAGATCAACTTGGTCATTCCAAATACTACTCCACGCTTGATCTAGCGTCAGGTTTTCATCAGTTATTGTTAGATCCTAAAGACACTGAAAAGACAGCATTTAGTGTCACAACCAATAGCATTTCAGGTCAATTTGAATTTACCAGAATGCCTTTCGGTCTGAAAAATGCTCCTTCCACATTTCAAAGAATGATGAATCTTGTTCTTTCAGGATTACAAGGTCTCCATTGTTATATATATTTGGATGACTGTATTATCTATTCTCATGATCTTGAATCTCACATGCGGAAGTTGCAATCTGTATTCGATAAACTCAGACAGGCAAATTTAAAATTACAGCCCGACAAGTGCGAATTTTTGCGCCGAGAAGTTGCTTATTTAGGGCATGTTATTACTGATAAGGGTGTTTCGCCTAATCCAGATAAGGTGAAGGCTATTTCTCAATTTCCAATACCGAAAACCCCAAAAGATGTAAAATCTTTTTAGGATGACAGGTTATTATAGGCGTTTTATTGAGAATTTCTCCCATATAACAAAGCCTCTCACATCTTTGTTAAAAAAAGATGTTAATTTTCATTGGGCTCATGAGCAACAACATGCTTTTAATACTCTAAAACAAAAGCTTATCTCAGCTCCTTTATTACAATATCCCGATTTTTCTAAACTCTTTATAGTAACAACGGATTCTTCAAATTATGCCGTTGGTGCAGTCTTATCTCAGGGTGAGATCGGTAAAGATAAACCCATTGCATATGCGTCCCGGACTTTAAATAAACAAGAAGGGAATTACTCAACCACTGAGAAAGAGCTCCTTGCCATTCTTTTGCCGTTAATACATTTCGACCTTATCTCTATGGTTACAAATTTAAAATTGTGACAGATCATCGTCCTTTAACATGGCTTTTTAACGCGAAAGATCCAGGCGGACGTCTATTAAGATGGCGACTAAAGCTAGAAGAATATAATTATGAAATCGTTTACAAACCCGGCAGAGTCAATAGTAACGCCGATGCACTATCTCGTTATCCCGTAAACGCTGTTACCACTCGTAGTCGTAAAAAAATTCTACCTCTTATGAGGAATATTTAAAAAAACAGGACAATAAGACTTTACCTGATTGCGATACGAAAATTGAAGAACACAACGAGAGCTTACATAAAGCAAAACAAAAGTATATCGCTTGTCCAGTCCTCTTTAGATTTAGATAATTCAATGCCACATTGTGAGCAATTTATCAATGACTGAGAATTCTGAGAAATATCGAGCCAGTGAACGTGAAATTAACACAGTGCAGATGCTCGATTGTAAAAATGACAAAATATTATATTTCTTATTTACTAAAGTTCATCATTTTGACGAAACGAGTTACAAAATCATTTATGATCTGCTTGTCAAATTAAGAGACGAAATTGTTTTAAAAAATAATTCTCAGAAAGAATTAGCGTTGTCCGATTTTACTGAACCATTTACAAGGTTAGTTTATACAAAATTTATAATATGATTTCACATATTTTCCACGGCACTAATATTAAAATACACATTTATAAAAATCAATTACTTTATCCTACCCTGCTGAAATATCTAATATTCTGAAAGAAAATCATGGGACGACCATAGCTGGTCACCCCGTGTTAAACGCATGTTAAGTAGAATTAAAGCTTCCTATTATTGGAAAGGTATGCGGTCTGATATCGAAAAATTTGTCAAAAATTGTAAGATGTGCCAAGTTAATAAGCCACTGCGAGCTTCCAATAGAGCACCTATGATTATAACTTCGACAAGTTCAAAGCCGTTTGAAAGATTAGCCATTGACATTGTAGGCACTTTACCTGAAGCGGGTCTCCAAAAATTTAAATACATATTAACGCTCCAGGACGATTTAACAAAATTTTCAAACGCCTATCCAATGGTTACTTGTACCACTGATGAAATTGCACGCAATCTCATACATTTCTTTTCGTTATTCGGTTTTCCCAAAATCATACTCTCCGATCAAGGTACATCGTTTACCTCAGAATTATTTAGGCAATTAACAGAAATACTCAAAATAAAAAATCTGTTTTCTACGCCTTATCATCCACAGACAAATGGAGCACTAGAACGTAGTCATGCTACCCTTAAAGAATATTTGAGGTCATTTGTTAATGAAAACCAGGACGACTGGCATAGCTATCTCGCAACAGCGATCCTATCATACAACACAACTCCACATTGTTCTACAGAATATTCTCCTTTTGAACTTTTATACGGTTATAAGCCGACGATTCCTAGTAGTGCATATGAATCGAACAATAACATTACTTATCAGGAATACATTCGCGCTTTACAGTATCGGATGAGATACTCTCGTGAAAAAGCTATTCAAAATATGAACAAATGTAAAGAAACATCAAAAATCTATTATGATTCAACAGCACGTGAAAAATCTTATAAAACTGGTGATTCTGTTTATTTAAAATTTCATCATAGGCTTCGAAAAGCCTTATCTCCAGTATGGAAAGGACCTTATAAAATAATCAAAACGCATGGTAAAAACAACGTCACCCTTCTGGTTAACAGAAAACACATTAAATATCATGTTAACGAAATAAAACCAGCATAGTATTGTTCCAGGTATCTCGTGAACATTCTATCATCGACGTATCTAAGTTTACAGTTTGTTACTATAATAACAAGCTAATGTTTGTCATTCAAGTTCTTATAATAAATTTTATAAAGTTCAACCTCTACAAGAATTTGCCACAGCTTACTCCTCATGATACTAAGCATTGTTTAACTTATGCTTTGATTTACCCTTCTAAGCTATATGTAGCAATAACGGATGACAGATTGTCTTACACCTTTGTAGATAATATTCACGAATGTAAAACTGTTAAGAGTATTTAATGTGTCCATTGCCATAAATTTAGACAACCATAAATAATCTTTCATGTGAATCCTAGTTATTACAAAAGTTATCTTATCACTCCCAGAGAATTTTGAGTCTAAATATATTTATGGTAACATAAATGTTTGGCAAAAAAAAATTAATGATAATAAATACATATAAGAAACTTAGATAAATCAAATAGAAACCTCTAGTTTATAAGAAAACTATTTTTTGTTTTTGTTTTATTTTTATGGTATAGCTATTAAGATTAAATTTTAAATTTTATTTCTTTACTAGACAAGTATATTCAAATGTAACGATTTATTTTTTTCTAACTATTAAGATTCATGTTATACCTCTATAAGACTTTCTAGATTTTGTTTTGTGACTTAAATGTAACTGAGTTTTATTTACAGATTAATTTTCAAATTGATGATACGTCTTGTCCTTCGCTTTATTATTAAGAAAGAATATAGTAATAAAAATAAACATTTTAAATAAAGCTCAGTCTAAAGGGGGGAGATGTTATGAACAAGGCCTTATTGTAAATTCTAACCTAATCAATCCTTACATTGTCGTTAACAAAGAACCATACTTATAAATTATTTTCTAATCAATCCTTACATTGTTGTTAACAATGAATTACTATACTTTTAATTGCAATATAAACAATCTTCACATTATTGGTAACAAAGATCTATACTTTTAAATTACCACCTAAACAATCGGCTTATTGTTACTAACAAAAATCTAAGCACTCTTACATTGTTGTGAACAAAGCCCTATACATGTAAATTGCAATTAAAGCAATCGATACATCCTGTGGCACTTATACGCGCAAGTATAATTTATCGACTAAGGGATAACCCCCCACTACTGGCCATAGAATAAAATATACGTCTTAGTTGTGTATAGAGTCACTCCAGATAAAGTTATTCAACTATTAACACCGTTTTATATCACACAGTAATTATTGTAAGTCGAAAGTTGTGAAGTGTAAAATAAAGAAATTATTAGCAGCACTTGTGGTGTCATTTATAAAAGGGACTCCCGGAGCGCCATCCTAACAGTACGAAAAATACTTCGCCAACACTATTGTTACACAACGAAAAGACCGGATAATGTAAATAATCTGTAAATGAAAAAGAAATAAACTCATAGAAAACCGACGTGAAGCAACGCTTGCGTTGTGTTTCGTCGTGTGAGTGAGGTTACCGGAGGCCCAATTACCCTTCCCTTCCCCAATCTCCCCAACCCCTGAATCCCCAACGATCATCAAACTCATAATTTCCAAAAGGCCGGTAACGCACTTGTAACCCCTCTGGTGTTTCAGGTGTCCATGGGCGACGCCGATTGCTTACCATCAGGTGATGCGTATGCTCGTTTACCGGCTAATGCCATAAAAAAAAGAACACTGCATCAATGGAGCCGACTTTTTTAACATACACCAGATGGTAAGCAATCGGCATCGCCCATGGATACCCGAACACCAATTGTTTTACAAGTGCGTTACCGGCCTTTTGAGGAACGGTAGCCTCACTCACACAACGAAACACAAGACAAGAGTGGTTTAGTAACACGTCGGTTTTCTGCTCGGCCGTGGTATCACTCCGGTCGAGCCGGCCCATTCTTGCCGAAGCATGGCTCTCCTACACTTAAATTTAGTACGATTTACTTTAGTATTTCATTTTTCTTCCAGATATGGTCCATAATTGGTATAGCTGTGAGTTTAATCACAATGGTGGCCACGATGTCCCTCGGTTTTATACTCAAACAAAGAGGACGGTACCCAATAGAAGCTGTCGTCGTCGCAGCTACCAATAGAATCTTCTGGGCTGCAGCCATCTGCTGCATTATAGGGATGTGTGAATATGGAACTGTTCGTAAGTATTGTGGTATTATATTTATAAATAGCGAACCGCCCCGGCTTCGCACGGGTGCAATATGTATGTATTATACGTATAAACCTTTCTTAAGAATCACTCTAGCTATTAAATAAAACCGCATCAAAATCTGTTGCGTAGTTTTAAAGATCTAAGCATACATACAGACGGCGGATAGCGACTTTGTTCTATACTATGTAGGTAGTAATGACTCAGACAACTCAGTTGATGTTACACTGTACAGTGGCACTAAGTGCCGTAATAAATGTACACCTCTGCCTACCCCTTTGGAGATAAAAGGCATAATGTTATATTAATTGTATTTGTTTTATAGCTATAGTCTCCAAAATCCTGAACTGGTCCGTGTTTACGCCTCTCAGTCGACTTTCCTACGGCATTTATATGACACATTCCCTCGTCATACAGAGGTACAAGCTTGCACAAAGGTCGGCTCATCTTTTCGATATCTTTTGCATGGTAAGTAGGTATGTACGTACAATTACGTATCACCTTTCTTACCTCAGTTTATTACCCCAATGCTCCCAAAAACCCCATTTCTTCTGCTTCCCTATCTTCTCTGACTTCTTAAATCTGAACTTTGTACAAATAGTAAATTTATCTTTACGTTGTTTATATTAAAACTTGTGTGAGATACCTATACTACATTAATTATTATGTTTTCGGCTTACTCACCTATCTGTTTGACGAAGAACTCGACTAGTTTCAAGCCATGCTAGAGGCTCATATTCATTCGTGCTAAGTGCGTATGTAGTCAACGCTCACAGCTACGCGGCTTCGTAAAGTACATTATAGTAGGTAAGGTATACAGGACGATACTAAAACGAGCCACGCTGAGTCTTAGCGCTTTCAAACTACGCGCTGGACTATGGGTACATGACGGTCAGCATGAGGCTATAGTCAACTTAAGCAGCGCCATGCACCTATGCATTGTAAAACGCAATATCAAGTATTTCTACAAGTCACGGCTCATTAATTTCAACAGGAACATAATGATGTTTCCAAATGGTTTTCATGTGAATCGATCCGATAGGAAACTTTTTTTAATTATTTTTGTTATTTCTATTCTTCACATCGAGTCGTTACAACATCTCTGTACTTTTTCATTCAAGTATACACGAATTTTCAAGTAACTCGGTTTTTATTCACAAACCAAGTAGGACCCTCTTATATCTCACAAGCAGACACTAAGATTGTCTATTATTTGTGCTCATTGCATTAATTGTCATTTGTTTTGCAGGTTCACGACGTTTTAGGAACCCTGACGATGGCAATAGGACTAAGTTACGCAATGTGGCTGTTTGTAGAGGCGCCACTGATCAACATCACCAACCAACTGTTCTTCAACAAGTACGTTATAGACCTAAATATCATTTTTATACTAGTTTTAATATCATCCTCATCAACAGCCTATAAATGCCCACTACTGAGCAAAGCCTCTTCTCACACGGAGAAGGTTTGAGCATTAATTAGCACGCTTGCTCATTGCGAACAGGTTCAGGTTTCCTCACGATGTTTTTCTTCACCGTTTGTCAGTGGTGTCTAGATATTAGAAAGTACATATATCTCGAAAAAAGTTACATTGGTACTTGCCGTCGGTAGGTTTCGAACCAGCATCCTCATACATGAGAAGAACTCTTAAAGTGTCAAACACCAAGCGGTCACCGGTGACCGCAACCCATTGTTCTTTAATTGTGTCTATAAATACGGTACTCGACGAGTTAAATCTCCGGGGCACCACGACATTAGTCATTACTCATCATCAGTTTTAATATGCCAAAAAGGTATCCAGTTCTTTCTTACCAGTCGCTTATACAGCCAAAATAACTGAACTTATATTTAACAGGTCTACTGAAAAAGAATCTAATAAAAGCCGTGATGAGAATGGAATCCAGCATCAGAATGGGGCAGCTAAGACCAAAATTTCGTAAGTTTCAAATACCTATTAGATAAACCTCTAAAACTAACGCTTTAGCTTCTTCAATAATAGGTAACCTAATTGATCGAACGACTGTATGGAGAATGCACGGTTGGCGCAATGGCTTTTTTGAGGGGGGAATATAATCCAATGACTTCTCCCGCCTTGGGTTAGAGAACAGTGTCAGACCCTTACTGACTAAAATCTACCCTGTGCCTACTCCTGCTCTTAGACCCCGAGCCCCACCGTAAGCACGGGTCTGCGGACGGCGAGCACGGGTAACTCGCCGCCCGACCATAACCAGGCCCGAGCGTATGGCGCGTCGCATTCTGCACGCACCTCAAGGAGCCATCAGACCACCACAGATGGGGCCCAATAGGCTTAACGGGTTGCCGGGGCTCCGGTTCGAAGTGCAGGAGTAGGAACGGGGTGGTTTTTACTCAGTAAGAGTCTGACACTCGCTCTCACCACACCCGGGCGAGAGAAGTCATTGGATGATTTTCCCCCCTTAAAAAAAGAGAGACCCCAGTTGGGTAACCGACTACTGCGCAACGTGTAGCGGGTTCAATTACCGCACAAATTGTTGTTTCGGGTCTGGGTGTCATATGTATGTGGACTTGTACGTTTGTAAACGCACCCACGACACAGGAGAAAATCCTAGCAAAGCTTAAAAAAAGGAACTTTAAGTTCGTACCAGAGTTGAAAACTATACAGTTTTTTAAACTGACTTTTTTTCAAACAGGTTATACAAAGCAGAACTGGATACAAGTAGTGACGAGAATGGAATCAAACATCAGAATGGAATAACTAAGGCCAAAATTTTATAACATTTAGTTTTTAAACTGGTAGATAATTGTAATTCTCACATGTGTTATGTTATAGTAAATGATAATAATTACACTATAATTAACGATAATAATAGTTTAAGTTATTTAGTAAACTAAACTACCCGCCCGCTCCTGTTTTATCCCATTTTTTTTAAGTTGGGTTAATCATCTAATGCCTTCTCCCACTCGGGTGAGGCGTGAGGGAATGTCAGACTCTTACTGATTAAAAACCACCCCGTTCCTTCTCCTGCGCTTCAAGCCAGAGCCCCGGTAACCCGTTAGGTTCTCCACGGCTCCGTATCGGCATCAGCCCTATTGGGCCCCATCCGTGGTGCTCTGATGGCTCTTTGAAGCGCGCGCGGAACGCGACGCGTCGTTCGCTCGAGTCTGATTTTGGTCAGGCGGCGAGCTACCCGTGCTCGCCGTCCGCAGGCCCGCGCTTACGGTGGCCGGAGATCGCGATCCCCGACGCCCGGAGTGTCCTTCGCGGCTAGGTTGTGCGCCCCACCTCCTTTTTAGCTAGCATGACTGCTTGGCAAAAGGAGCAGATGGCATCCCAGTTTTCCTCGCTCTGCATTATGGCCCGAATTAGAGCCGGACGCGAGAGGTCTCCATCGCCGATCACACGTTTTATTACATGGGAATATTTAATTGAGATAAAAAGTCCTATCACCTAAGTCAGCCCATACCATGCTTGTATACCAAATTTCAAAATCCGTTCAGTAGTTTCAGCGTTTAATTTCATTAGAGGTATGTATATTCATTTATTTTCATTGTATAGTGGCTGACTGGCTCGTTGGCCGAGTGGTCGCAAGTGCGACTGCCGAGTATGGGGTCTCGGGTTGGATTCCAGGGTCGGGCAAAGTATTATTGGGTTTTAAAAAAAATGTCAGTAGTAGCACAGAGTCTGGAAATGTGCCCGGTATATGGCAATAGGCTCACCCCCTATTACATGGGACTCATAACATAAATAGTGAAAAGTGGGTGTTACATTGTACAGTGGCATAATGTACACCTCTGCCTACCCCTTCCGGGATAAAAGGCGTGATGTTATGTTATGTTTATACCGTGGTTTATACCAACGATATAATTTATCATTTGGACACTACCTTTAATAAAGGTAAAATTTATATAGTAGGCAAAACGATAAATTACAAAATAAAGCTCTCTCTAACAAAATTTAGGAATGAACCCAGACGGCCGGAATTTGGGGTTGCCTAACCAAAACAATTAGTGGAATCAAACTGGATCCCTAGTTTCGGTCTAGTGGCGCCCTCTACGCGCCATTGGTTACTTAACGACCCGATTAAATGTTCTGGTGACATCTACGTATACTGTAGAATTACTTATAATCTGTAGTATAAATAATTATTGGGTATTAAAACGTATTTAATTCTGTATATTCACGGTTCACTGGACAACCGGTTGCCGCGCAACGTGTAGCGGGTTCGATTCCAGCCCGGGACAACTGTTTGTCGTTACAAACAGTAAGATAACATCACGCTTTTTATCCCCGAGGGAGTAGGCAGAGGTTCACATTGCGGGACTTAATGCCACTGTACAATGTAACGCCCACTTTTCACTATGGCTGCGGTACAGGTTTCAGGCACATGACATGCCCTAGCAATTATGTAGAACTAGCTTTTACCCGCGGCTTCACTCGCCTCACAAAAGGATAAAAAGTTAGCCTATGTGACATATACCAATACATACAGCGCCATCTATACCAATACTTTTGTTTTCCCTCGGGAATATCATCTTTTCCGGGATAAAAAATACCCTATTATTTAATCCAGACTTCTAACTTTACGTCTGCAAAAATTCAAAGCAATCGATTTAGTAGTTACGACGTGAAAGCGGAACAAACAAACAAACTCACTTTCCAATTTATAATATTAGTAAGGATAAGGATTAAGACACATAAACTGTAATTTTTCTTTATATTTTTTAGGAAGAACAAAATAATGGTATTAGGTTAGGTAGACACAGCTCAGTTTACAAAGATCTAGTATTATATTTATAGGTAAGTTACCTACTTAGCGATTTCCAAGATGCGCTGCGGAGTAATTAGCCAACTGATGGATTCTGAATTTTTAAGCTACGAGCTACTACCATTTTTTGATCTGTTACGTATTATAGCAATTAGGTACTTGCCTTTATCAAAAATAAATTATTTCGACTGTTCAATACCATAAAATATAAAACAATAATCACAATTCCATTAATTGATTTAATTTTAGTATTTTTCCAGCAATTTTTTAGTAGAAAGACGGGACGTCACAATACAGTCTCGTACAAAATTCATAGAAAAGTATCGTTTTTGACAGTTCGAAAAAGTATTGAATTTTACATAGTTGCTATGAATAAGTACAGTAATCTCCGTTGCCAAAGAAGAGAAAAAAAAATAAGAAGTACAGTAATGTCGTGGTCGCTCGGAGGCTTAAGACGCCCGCTTCTCACTTCTTATGCATGAGAGTGCGGGTCCAAAACCTACCAAAGGCAAGTACCAATGTAACTTTTTCCGAATTATACGTACTTTCTAAGATTATCTAGACACCACTGACAAACGGTGAATGATAACATCGTGAGGAAACCTGGACTTACAATTTCTAATTATAAGTTTAAAATCGCCAATCCGCATTGAGCAACCGTGGTGATTATTGCTCTAAAATCTTATCCTTTTTCCTTCAAAAAAAAAGGTTTAAGGTAAGGCCTATAAGTACGGGTCATGATGCGGAGCGAGGGGGGACTGGAATGCCGTCTCCTCCTTTTGCGAAGCAGTCATGCTAACTAAAAAGGAAGCGGGGCGCGTGAGGCAGCGAAGCGGTGCCTCCTAGCAACCCAGCCATCGCGAAGGACACTCCGGGCGTCGGGGATCCAGAAACAAACCCGAGCGTAGGGTGCGTCGCGTTCCGCGCGCGCCTCATAGAGCCATCAGACCCCCACAGATGGGGCCCAACAGGGCTGATGTCGATTCGGAGTCGCGGAGAACCTAACGGGTTACCGGGCTCGAAGCGCAGAAGAAGGAACGGGGTGGTTTTTAGTCAGTAAGAGTCTGACTCTCCCTCCCGCCTCACCCAGGCGGGCAGTCATTCGATGATTTTCCCCCCTTAAAATAAAGGCCTATAAGTAAGTATCTATTTGTGCAAAATGGAGAAGACTTTTATTTGCAGACTAGAGCCTTAGACAATACATTTCCTGCACGCAAGGTCAAGGTCCTACATACCTATTCGTCTACGTGCTATATACGAACTAAATTTTGAAAATTTTCCATCCGTCTACAATTTAGCATACAAAACCAGTTAATCATTGCCATTTTTTATTTTTTGCTTTAATTGCCTATTAAATGCCATTTGTGAACCGATTTCCAAAATTCTTGTTTTGTTTAAAGGGGTCCGAGATGGTCCCATTTTCATGAAGTCAGTACCTGATGATGCAATTCTAGGAAACCGAGGGGAACTTTCAAAACTTGTAGGGGCGAGTAATGCGTCTATTATATTTTTCAATTAATATTTTAAACAATACTATTATTGAAATGTCAAAAACAATACTTTTTTATGAATTTTGTATTGGATCGCTACTTATGCCGTCATCATATTTCTGCGTCAAACAGCATACTTATTTCAATAAAATTAGCGAGAAAAATCCATAAGTAGGTAAATTATCAAATCAATGGATGAGATTATGATTATTTTTAAATTATTTATTGCATTGAAATGTTGATTGCAGTGGTATAATGTGCACCTCTGCCTACCCCTTCGGAACAATTTATTTAAAACCTAGGAAACTACCCAATTAGATAAGGGTCTGGAGTCGACCTGATGATGGAGCCGACAGACATTCGAGGGAACTCATCAACGGTTTATATTAACTACCTTGTGTTTGGGCTTGATTAATTTGTACTGATTAGAACTTTTCACCTATGGCGATTATAAGTGACAAAACGGATCTATATAGCTTTACACTAAAAATAAAAAAATAAAAACTGCATTAAAAAAACCGACTTCAAAAACCAAAAACTAATGACAAACAAAAAGTAAAAACTAAAAAGCAAAAAAATACTATTATTAGTACTGATAGGTTACCCACACACTGATAGGTTAGAAGTCGGTGCTATTTATTATAGGTATCTAATATTACCTAGCTTCACCTAGTTTCACTGACAGACTGACTGACAGACTATTATTTATTTTGTATTTGTTGACGTTTCAAAAGTACCAAACTATGGTTTAATTGAAATAAATGCTTTGACTTTGACTTTGATTATAATTGTATTTAATACTTGACTGACATGACCGAATGTTTATTTATCATAGAAAGTAAATAGTAATCTACCAATTGCTATGACATGTAATAGAGGCACGCTCAGAAGTGGCTTATTGCGCTTTCAGCTTCGTAGAACGAGCTTCAAATGGAAGAATATAAGATGCTGGTATATTTTTTTTACTTACTTACTATCAGAAATAGTACTTAGTAATAAGATAATTAAGTTCAATTTATGTTAAATTATGTGCAGACAATATAAGTATATTATACTTGTACCTACTATAGCGATGATGACAGAGCATGAAAATTAAAAATCTATATATTTTGTCAGTTAAATAATGAAAATGTTACACATGTATTTTTTTTTTTATTTTGTCGCATATTAAGCTGGGCACATCATTTTTAAATATAAAATGAACACAAAAGTGACGTCACGCGTTATTTCAAATCAGTATATCGTTGAAAGTATTTATCTATTTTACTTATGATAAATCTGTAGAGAGGTCAATTCTGTACATACAATATATTTAAAAAATAACTATCAAGGGGTGGTTAGGGATCGCTACTGATGCCAAAAATGCAATCAGTAAATTTTTTGTCTGTCTGTCTGTCTGTCTGTATGTTCGTTATGGAAACAAAAACTACTCGATGGATTTTAACGAAATTTGGCACAATTATTCTTCATACTCTTGGGCAGGTTATAGTATACTTTTCATTACGCTACGATCAACAGGAGCAGAGCAGTGAAGAGAAATATTGGGAAAACGGGAGAAGTTACTCCCATTTTTTAAGCTTCCGTCGCGTGTGCAGGCTTATAGGTTAAAGCTGCATAGAAATCATATATGACGGAAATATTCTCCTTAAAATTATATAAAAAATATTCCTCGACAGCATATGTCTATCTTTTATGGTTGACTCACAATAACACGTGAAACTCCCGATAGCTTAGCAATTCGGTGATTTCTGATTGTATTTGTCTACTCTAACGTTTACAATACTCATTCATAGACATAACGCTGTAACTGAAAGGCCAATGGTTGAAATTAGCTTGACTCGATATTATAAATGAAAATATGTGAGTTTATGTGTATGTTTGTTACTCAGTCATATTAAAACCACTGAAGGGACCGGAATGAATTTCGGAACAGAGGTAGATTATGGTCTGAAGTGATACATAGGCATTTTACCCCTGAGATCGCGGGCGAAGCCGCTGGCAGAAGCTAGTTTAAGTATAAAATTAAAAAATACATGTCTAATGTTTTTAAATAATCTACCGGATAGACATTAAAATAAAAATTAGACATCTTAGCTATTATATTTGTGCAGGGATGCATAAAACAACGTAAGTATTTATGTATAAATAAATATTTGTCTCATTTACAGAGGGTTCCATGAATAGAGGTGGACTTGGAATTACGTGTGAAATTTGTAGAATAAGAATGAGTAAACAAACAATGTTATCTCAGTTACAGAGGTTTATGCATATAAAATTTACTCGCAGTTTCAGTTGTAGAGGTAACTATGATGATAAATCGAAAGACCAAATCCCAGATATAGAGGTTTACCTCGTCCCACTAACAGAGGTAATTCAGTGCCAAAGTGTTGGGACCTCAGCATGATTTCCAGTTATGGAGGTTTTTCACTTATCCAGGTCCCACTTAACCAAGTTTCACTATACTAGATCAGGGGTTCCCAAAGTGTGCGTCGCAGCGCCCATAGAAAGTAAACAGGGGCGTCGATTGTCGTGAGTCAATTCTCTAATTATTGGACGCCACAAATATTGGTGGTTGCTTTTTTAATCTTTGTGGAGCAAGAAATGAGATAGCAGTATAAGAAAGAAAGAAAGAAATTTGTTTATTTGCACCTTAACAAATTAAAACAAGAAGGATAAAATACAATAACAAAAATGGTAAAAGTGTACTCGGCGATATGCTGCTCATGAATATGAGCCTCTAGCATGGCTTGAACTAGTCGAGTTCCTCGTCAAATTATTACGTGAGTAAGCGAAAACATAAATATAATGTATCCACTAATATTATTGTAGTTCCAGGTCTAGATGTGACTTGTATGTATTTGTAAGGGACAAGCCCGCCACAACCTCCCAAAACCGCTGCAACTCCTGTAAGCCAGGATCTACAGTAGATACAACCATGAAAACACTGGAACACTGAAGTCCGGCGCGTCCCAGGGACATGAGTAACTGTCTTGGTTCCCGCAACGAAATGAATCAGAAGATATTATAAGAGGAGAAGAAAAAACTATAGTTTCCACTTCCCTCGGTGAATTTCTGCAGGAGACAGAATGAATTAAGCCTAAAGGCACAAAGAAGAGACTGTACAACTGGGTGAAGCCCAGTCGCCAAGCACCACGGAAATTTGACTAAAAAACTAAGTGGGTCCTATATGTGAGCTGTTATACTTGCTTCCAATAATAGGTATGGCAAAAACGCCTAAACGCACGGAAATTTGTTCTAGATTCCACAAGGTCCGTATAATAAGCTACACCTGACGAAACAATTAAATTATTCAACATAGTGTTACGTTCATATTGCCAGAGATCACACTCCCAGAGTATGTGATGGGCCGACTGCTCGTATTGCAACTCCACTGTCGAACATTGGCACCATGGTGAATCAATAAGTTTAAATGAGAACAATTTGCTTTTAAAGTTGCCGTGGCCAGTAAGAAATTGGGCAACACAGTGATCCACCTCCAACCATGTCCTCTCCAGCCGCTCATGCACGGATGGGAAGAACTGATATAGGTGGCGGCCCTTAATAGACTTGTATGTATGTAAAATTGCATCCATAACATAAAAGACAATTCAAGACCGTAGCAACATTATTATACAAAAAAAATGCAAACTCATTGGACCGGAGCCCCACAGAGATTCAAAACCTGTTTGCCAGATTCTAATTACGACCAAAAATTTTCCAAAATTGCGGACAAGAGGTACACATTGAATATTCTATCATTAAAAACAGTCGCACTCGACCAAGACGTCAAGATAATTAAAACATCATTACGTAATATTAATTCTCAGCTTGTTATTTAGCCACAATAAACACTAGATTACTAGAAATAGGTCAAACTAGGGCTCACAGCTATTACGAAGTAATTAACTGTTATACAATAATAATACATACATACTAGAATTTATATATATGCTTCGTTTTTTTTATGGAATAGGAGGCAAACGAGCAGACGGATCACCTGATGGTAAGCGATCAGCGCCGCCCATGGACACCCGCAACACCAGAGGAGTCACAGGTGCGTTGCCGGCCTTTTAAAAAGGAATACGCTCTTTTATTGAAGGTTTGAAGGTCGTATTGGTTCGAAAATACCGCCGACGAGTAAATATATAATTGATACTTAGTTAATCGAGTGCCGGGTCTTTTTTAAGACGGGACAATCATCCAATGACTTCTCCTCGCCGGGTGAGGCGAGAGGGAGTGTCAGACTCTTACTGACTAAAAACCACCCCGTTCCTACTCCTGCACGTCGAGCCGGAGCCCCGGTAGCCGGTTAAGTCAAGCTAAGTTAAGCTGTGTGGACTCCGATGTGTCATATTACTATGCTGATAGACTCAGTCCTTATTACATGGGATTCAAAGTCAAAGTCAAAGTCAAAGCATTTATTTCAATTAAACCATAGTTTGGTACTTTTGAAACGTCAACAAATACAAAATAAATAATAGTCTGTCAGTCAGTCCGTTGGTGAAACTAGGTGAAGATAGGTGCTCATTCCAAAATGTAGATTCGAATGGAGAAGAACGAGCAAGAAACTCCATTCAAGGCCTAAATACCGCTGATATTTTGTCTTAGTTTAGATGGGTCGTACAGAATTCAAATCTAATAATAGACGCATGCAAGCACGCTGCATGATACTTGCACGACCCGGAAATCAAAATCAAATTCATTTTATAATTCCAAAGTCGTTGCATAAAATAGATATGATACATATAATTACATCAAGTAAATGGCAATCAGTAGAAAAAAGAAACATTTTTTTTCTTTGTCTGGCTTTATTTTTCACATTGTTTTTATAATATGGCTGTGTTTGTTTTTTTTTTTTTTAAATCAACACATCTTAACAGATTGCACCCAGTGTGATAATATTGTCATCACTTAATATAAAAACTTATAATTACCTCTAATATTGTTATAACACAGACATATTTATTGCACTTATCCATGAACTACATTTTTTTATGGCATAAGCCGGTTAACGAGCAGACGGATCACCTGATGGTAAGCAATCGGTGTCGCCCATGGACACCTGGAACACCAGAAGAGTTACAAGTGCGTTACCGGCCTTTTGGGGATTAAGAGTTTGAGGATCGTTGGGAATTCAGGGATTGGAGAGATTAGGGAAGGGGAAGGTAATTGGGCCTCCGGTAACCTCACTCACACGACGAAACACAACGCAAGCGTTGCTTTACGTCGGTTTTCTGTGAGGCCGTGATATCAGTCCGGTCGAGCCGGCCCATTCGTGCCGAAGCATGGCTCTCCCACACTTGAAAATAAATAAATGCTCCTAAAAATAAACCATATTAGTCTGATCTTAAAATCTAACCTCTTATATAAGTCAAAATCATTTATTTAAATTCTAAAAGGAAGAGACTATTGAACGTTAACAACGGTAGGTTTTTTTAAGGGGTGAAAATTATCGAATAACTGCTCCCGCCTGGGTGAGGCGGGAGGGAAACAAGGGAAGGTTTTTTGTTATCTGCGCGATTGGTGCGGTGGTTGGGCAACTGGCTGTCGAGCAATGTGTCGCAGGTTCGATTCCCGTACGGAACAACTCTTTGTGTGACACAGATTGTTGTTCCGGGTCTGGGTGTCATGTGTATGTGAACTTGTATGTTTGTAAACGTTCCCACGACACTGGAGAAAATCCTTAAAGAAACAAAAAGAATTAAAAGTGAAGCTATTTCAGGTGTAGATTCCTATGGAGAAGAATGAGCAAGAAACTCCCTTTAACAATACAAACTTCGATCCCTATTTCTTACCAAACAACTCGGTTCCAACATAGCAAATATAGAGGCGAATGGATTTAGCATATAGATTAAAAATAGCAGGCCAACCCCTCAACGGTGACGGCATCCTAATATCTCCATCACTGCCAGAACGTGACTTAGATAGAGATGCATAATTATTTTTTAATACTTTATCGTTGTCCCTTACTTATTTGTTAGGAGTGACAAGGATGGGGGAAAATTTTGATGCATGCATATGTGTGTCTCTAGTAGTTAGGTAAAAACTTTTTACTTTAATGAATGCCTCGTTGGCCGAATGGTTACAAGTGTGGCTGCAAAGGAGTCTCGGATACAATTCCCGGGTCTGGCAAAGTTCGATTACTGGGTTTTAAAAAATTCTCAGTAGTAGCGCGGAGTCTGATAATGTACCCGGTATATGGTAATAGGCTGACCCCCTATTACGTGGAACTCATAACATATATAGTGAAAAGTGGGTGTTACACTTCTTCTTTAAGAGAACTCTTAAAGCTACTTCTTAAACAGAAGTCATCAAATGACTGATGATGGTGTGCATTTATGCATTCTCTACAGGTGCAGCATAACTGTGGAATGATCTGTCGTCGGCGGTATTCCCGAACCGATCACACCTTTAAGAAAAGAGCGTATTCCTTTTTAAAAGCATGCAGCACCTGTGGCTCCTCTGATGTTGCAGGATCCATAGGCGGTGCTGATCGCTTGCCATCAGGAGATCCGTGTGGTCGTTTGCCTCTATAAAAAATTAGGTTTTCGAACACCTAAAAAGCTCGACAGTCCATTAAACCCAGGAATGAATCCCAATACCACTTATACGACTCAGTAGTCGTACCTACAAAACGACAACATATGTACGAATTCGAGACATTTTTTTTATTTTTTGAAAATATATTTACCTACATCTAAAACTTGTATTTAAATATTTCGAACTTGACGTCATACAAGGGCATTATTTTAAAGAGTGTTCACATTTACGATGGCAAAATTTTGGATTTTTTTTAAGAAAATCATCGAATAACTGCTCCCCTCCTCGCAACCCAGCCATCGCGAAGGACACACCGGGCGTCGGCCTCAACCAGGCGGGAGCAGTCATTCGATGATTTTCCCCCTTAAAAAAAAAAAAAGACCTCTTGCCCGGCAGTCGCACTTGCGACCACACGGCCCATGAGGCAGGCAGTGTGGTGTATAATAATGCATATATAAATATAAATAAATAAATAAAGCCTGACCAGAGCTGTGGATAACCAAACGGGTTACCGGGGCTTCAGTCGAAAGTATGAGTAGAAAAGGGGTGGGTTGTAGTTAGTAAATAGTAAGTCTGACACTCACTCTCGCCTCACCTAAGGCGAGAGAATTCAAAACTGACTTTCCCCCATTAAAAACAAGGTATACTTCGCCTCGCGTGCCGATGTAAACGCTCCCTAATTTTTTTACCTCTATAAGTCTTCCGTTACGTAGACTTGACTTTTAAATAATATTTTAATTTTGATACTCTGTTTATTTGAGAAACAGAAGACATGTGATACAGTTCTCAGTGTATATTTATTATATTGAAAAATGTGGATTTTCGCTTTGGTTTTTATTTTATTTTCTGGTAAGTAATTACTATTTTATTTTAAAGTTCAACATTTAAAATTCATTTATTGACATTTAAACTGTCAAACACCAAGCGGTCACCGGTGACCGCGACCTATTGTTCTTTAATTGTGTCTATAAAACCGGTACTCGACGAGTTAAATAAAGTTATGAGTGTGTAAGAGTGCTTTCTAAGATTATTTAGACACGACTGACCAACGGTGAAGGAAAACATCGTGAGGAAACCTGGGCTTATATTTTCTAATTATAAGTTCGAAATCGCCAATCCGTATTGAGCAAGCGTGGTGATTAATGCTCAAACCTCCGTGTGAGAAGAGGCTTTGATCAGCAGTGGGCACTTATAGGCTGTTGATGATGATGATGATGATGAGATAGAGTTATTATTACATTTGATGGTTTTTATATTACATTCTTTGTTCATATAGTCTATTTAGCCTGCTTAGGACATTTAAAGTTAAGCTTAGGTATGTACATTTAAATAGGAAAGGAACAGGTATACATAATTATAATCAACTAGCAGCCCGTCCCGGCTTCGCACGGGGTAGACAATTATTTATTTTTGGAAATTTGAATTGTTATAGTGACATAACTACAATAGTTGGACATATGCTACCGCGGAGTTTTTTGTAGACATTATGATGTTCTTCAATATTGTTGTACATTATTTTGTTCTATCGCTAATAGTTTCGGCAGCGCATTCGACGAAAGACATTTTAAGACTCATTTTTCTACACCTTCGGTTACATTGTTCAAATTTTACCAAGGATCCAATATTATAATTATATACTTATATATTATAATTTCATTAAAACAACGTTCAATAAGAAGCAATAAAACCTGTTCCAGATGTAAAATACAATTTGTTGTTGATTAACATTTGAAGTGTCGCAACGCAGATCTTCTCGAGATACAATGTGTGTTCTATTATGTCTCATATACATATTGAAAGACAAGAGTTTCACCGCTTAAGACTAGAAGGCCAAGCACGAACAACTATCGCATTCGTATCGTAATAGTATCGAGCGAGTTAAGCGTTCTGATTGGTTGGTTCACTTGAGCCGGCCAATCAGAGCGCCGAACGCGCTCGATACTATTACGTTACGAATGCGATAGTTATTCGTGCTTGGCACTCAGAGGCCTTAGTACGAGTGTGTTTTACGTTTAACCCGTTGAAATCCATCCCCTAAATTTGTTCATACAAAAGTAGTCTCTAAACATTGGAAATAAGGTCTATTATGTAATGTAATATTAGTGGAGAGTGGTCACCGGTGACCGCTTGAGGATCTATGGGTTAAAGTATTCGTAATGAGTACGCGTTCGCCGCTCTGATTGGCCGGCTCCAATGAAGCAACCAATCACAGCGCCGAACGCGTACTCGTTACGAACTCGTACTAAAAGCCTTTGAGCTTGAACTAAATATGATAATTATGTTTTTTGTGGTTTATTGTAGTTGTAGGGACATAAATAAGACACAATTTTTTTGTATATTTTATTTTATTAATGTAAGTAGATGTGTACCATTAAAACAAGACGACAATTACACGATAAAAAAAACTTTAAAACTTACCTTTCGCACGTTAGTCCAATAATTCAGAAATAAAATTCAAGAAAAAAATCGCACTTAACTAAACAATTTGAATTTTTACGGAAATTCTAATACTACAAGTAGCGGTCACTTCGAAAAAATTTCGACGAGTAATTTCAATTCATTTTTCTCCGCGACACCACCTATCGAAACACTATCAACTATAGTAACTCATTCATGTAGGTACTAAAAGCACCAAAAGACGTCGCTACTAGTTTTAACTTTAATAAATAATAATTGAAGGTGCACATTATGTGTGCCCACGGTCTCAAGAGGGTAAGGCCTTTCTGTATCACAATTATTGTCTTACAGAAAGGCGTCATACGGTCAAAATCGATTACTTACTAAAATAAGAATAACATAACATAACAACACGCCTTTTATCCCCGAAGGGGTAGGCAGAAGTGTACCTAATGCCACTGTACAATGTAACACCCACTTTTCACTATTTATGTTATGAGTCCCATGCACAGATATAATAATATTTCTGTGATAGGGGGTGAGCCTATTGCCATATACCGGGCACATTGCCAGACTCCGTGCTACTACTGTGAATTTTTTGTAAAACCCGGTAGTACTTTGCACGACCCGGGAATCGAACCTGAGACCCTTTGCCCGGCAGTCGCCCTTGCGACCACTCGGCCAATGAGGCAGTTAATTACTTACTCTTGGCATTAAATAGCAATCGTAAAATAGTTTATTTTATTTTTTTTATTTATATTTAATTGCAGGTCACGTGTATTCCCAAGATATCAACAAGCTACAAGCAGACACATTCATAGATTCGTTGGCACACAAACTGAAGCTCGAACAGTGGGAGAAAGATGAAGCGCCGTGTTTGGAAAGTGTTTTAAATGTTTTGGAAAACGTGAAGAATCACACTTTGTGGGCGACATGGAGTAAGTCACAATTTGTCGTTTTATTGGAAGAAGGTTTGCTGCCAAACGCTACTTTACTGAACTGGCTCAACCTATGTTATGACATAACATCATAACATCACGCCTTTTATCCCCGAAGGGGTAGGGGTGCACATTATGCCACTGTATAATGTAACATCTACTTTTCACTATTTATGTTGAGTCCCATGTAATAGCGGGTGAGCCTATTGCCATTTACCGGGCACATTTCCAGACTCCGTGCTACTACTGAGATTTTTAAAAACCCAGTAATACTTTGCTCGAACCGGGAATCGAACCCGAGACCTCTTACCCAGCAGTCGCACTTGCGTCCACTCGGCCAACGAGGCAGTCCTATAAATTATTACCTATAATTTTTATTCCAGTGTGGAATGCCAACGCCCTTCCTACAGGCAATCTGTACGGTTCCGTACGACATTACGCAAGTTACGACCAATGTCTCAAACCACCATGGTTGCATACCCATCCACAATTGAAGACCAAATACTGTTTCACCGACTTTCTACTTTCCGATGAAAGCGACTCCAAAAAAGTGGCAGAGTACAACCCTTTTGGGCCGACTCTTGCGTACATAAATGTGAGTATAAGTACGTTTAAGCGTTTAAGAGCCATGCTTCGGCACGAATAGGCCGGCTCGACCGGAATGATACCACGGCCGAGTAGAAAACCGACGTCATAATCAAAACATCAAGACAGCATAATCAACCGCATTTATAAAATATAATGGCTGACATTTGAACACTTCTCGTTTCAGTCACCATCGATATCGGGTGCGTCTCGGAATAACATCTTGTGGGGTGTATGTATACCAGCGTCCTGCTTATCTTCAGCAGTCTCCAAGTTGAGCAGGGTGGTGTATGAGGCTGCCACCTTCAGCAGCATAGCGTCTGACGTCACGGTTAAACACTGCCAGGAGGCTGGGGAAAGCCCGCCTTTTTCCGTTGGGTTTTATATCTTCATGTAAGTAACCAAGTTGGATGCAAATTTCGAGTTCAGCTGCACGCTTACGTGCTTCAGAGAGGCCTCGCAGACTGCCCTGTTGGCCGAGTGGTCGCAAGTGCGACTGCCGGGCAAGGGCTCTCGGGATCGATTCCAAGGTCGGGCTCATCATCGCTTACCACCAGGCGAGACTGTGGTCAACTGCCAACCTATCTAGTATAAAAAAGTATAAATAGGTTTTAAAAAAAAATCTCAGTAGTAGCACGGGGTCTGGAATTGTGCCCGGTATATAGCAATAGGCTCGCCCCCTATTACATGGGACTCATAACATAAATAGTGAAAAGTGGGTGTTACATTGTACAGTGGTATTAAGTGCTGTAATGTGCACCTCGGTCTACCCCTTCGGGGATAAATCTTATGATTACCTACTTATTTTTTATTCACAGAGTATTGGTCCTGTTACTGATAGCAATTGCTGTGGCTTCTACCTATTATCGGAAACATGTACCAGCTGACGACCAGTCATCAAACCGATTAAGTAAGAATTTTTTTTTCATACAGAAATATAGACCGATTTTCGTCAACCTATTAAGTATAACATAACATAACATCACGCCTTTTATCCCCGAAGGGGTAGGTAGAGGTGCACATTATACCCCTACAATTTTCGAAAGTTCCCCTTGGTTTCCCTAGGATTCCTTCATCAGATCCTAACCTCATAGAAATGGGACCATCTCGGGAGTATACCCTTTCAAACAAAACAATAATTTTGGAAATCGGTTCACAAATGGCGAAGTAATCGGCGAACAAACAAAAAAAAAACGAAAAAGCCGAACATAATACCTCCTCCTTTTTTGAAGTCTGTTAAAAACCATTATTTTATTATTACAAAATGACACTCCAATATTTTTTTATCTGTATAGATCACGATGATCATTATGATAGCGTTGGTTACTCCTCACTAATCTCTAAGAATATGTGTAAATTATTGAAATATGAACCTTATATTCCAGTAAAAATCATAACAACATCTTTCTGCATGGTCAAGAATCGAGAAGCTTTAGTAAAGGTCAATAAGGACGAGATTCGTGTGATGAACGGCATCAGATTCCTGTCCGCAGTCTGCATCGTGATTTTGCATGTGGTGTTTTATATGGCATTATCTGGTTTAAGCAATTTAAGGGATATTGATTTGGTAAGTCAACAAATGGTTGTATTCATTTCCGTTCGATTTTTATTCACATTATCCCTAAATTCCCAACAATTCTCAAATTCCTAATCCCAAAAGGCCGGTAATGCACTTGTAACGCCTTTGGTGTTCCAGGTGTCCATGGACGACGCCGATTGCTTACCATCAGGTCTGGCCGTGATCCGTCTGCTCGTTTACCGGCTTATGCCATAAAAAAAAACAATACATTCTAATAATTAGCTCACAATCGAAGCCAAGGATACACTGGGAGACAAATGTAATGTGCCAGGGCACGTATTGGCGACTGTAAAGCGAAGCCTGCGGATTTCAGCCGACATATTTTGAGGCGACAACACCGCGCCTTATGGCATAATCCGGTAAACGAGCAGACGGATCACCTGATGGTAAGCAATCGGCGTCGCCCATGGACACCTGGAACACCAGAGGCGTTACAAGTGCGTTACCGGCCTTTTGGGTATTAGGACCTTGAGGATCGTTGGGGATTCAGGGATTGGGGAGATTGGGGAAGGGGAGGGTAATTGGGCCTCCGGTAACCTCACTCACACGACGAAACACAACGCAAACGTTACTTCACGTCGGTTTTCTTTGAGGCCGTGGTATCACTCCGGTCGACCCGGCCCATTCGTGCCGAAGCATGGCTCACCCACCCTAAAATTATTAATTATATTGTTGTATTGTTTGCAAAAATTTTCAGTATTTGGAAGGCATTGGTGGAATATTTTTTCACTACGATCTGATCGTGGACACATTCTTCACTATATCTGGTCTACTTCACATGAAAGGTCTACTGAACAGACGGCAAAATCTATTTGGTGTACTTTGGAAACGTTACATTAGGTAAGCACATCTGATATATCGTTATTTATTAAGAAAGTTAAGTTTTTTAATGACAAGTTACGGTGTTGTAAGTTTATTTAGGAATACTTTTAAACTTTGGAAAATACTTCGGAAATACTTTGATAATATTAGCATTTAATATTTAATTACTTTGGTTAATATGTACTTTCTAATGCATGTCTAATGTTATAAAAGACAAAGTTACATGCCATGCCCCAAATATTGTCCTGTTTTTGATGAATTTTGGCAAACAGATATTTTGAAATGTACCTGGTTTTAATTTGTGATATTTTTTATCAATAATACCTATTTAATTATAATGGGGTAAAAATATAACAACCGAAGTAGGGATGTAGAATATTTATATGAATATAATCTACATTTGTTTATTTTAAATAAATTACTGCGCCTGATTAAGATTGTTAGGAAATTTAACTCCACAGAGATTTGCTCATCGAACGTAATCAGGCGATCGTACTTCTTGCTGTAGTTTTAACCCTATATATTATCACTGCGAGGACCGCCTTGAGGACATGGTGGAACACACAGGGGGAGAATGCCCTGCGTGGGCTGAGCACCGCCGTGCCTTCAGGGAAGTGATCGGCGACGGCGACCTCTCGCGTCCGGGCCTAGTGCACGCTATGATGCGGAGCGAGGGGGACTGGGATGCCGTCTCCTCCTTTTGCGAAGCAGTCATGCTAGCTAAGGAGGAGGCGGGACGCGTAAGGCAGCGAAGCGCTGCCTTCTCGCAACCCAGCCATCGCGAAGGACACACCGGGCGTCGGGAATCGCGGGACGATCTCCGGCCACCGTAAGCGCGGGCCTGCGGACGGCGAGCATGGGTGGCTCCCCGTCCGACCAGAAACAGACCCGAGCGTACGGCGCGTCGCGTTCAGCGCGCGCCTCAAAGAACCATCAGACCCCCACAGGTGGGGCCCAATAGGGCCGATGCCGATTCGGAGTCGCGGAGAACCTAACGGGTAAGCGGGGCTCCGGCTCGACGTGCAGGAGAAGGAACGGGGTGGTTTTTAGTCAGTAAGAGTCTGACACTCCCTCCCGCCTCACACAATCATTCGATGATTTTCCCTCCTTAAAAAAAAACAAACCCCAAACATTTTAATATAATTATATTACTATAAAGTATTACTGGGTTTTAAAAAAATCTCAGTAGTAACACGGAGTCTGGAATTGTGCCTGATATATGGCAATAGGCTCACCCCCTATTACATGGGACTCATAACATAAATAGTGAAAAGTGGATGTTACATTGTATAGTGTTGTTATGTTATATATGTCGTGTTAGTCACTCTATATTTAAAAACTCTAGAATGATTGAATAGATTTGACTGAAAATTGGAGGGGAGATAGCTTAAAACAAAGAGGATACTTCTATTCAAGATTTCCCAAAAATTGTACAGGTATGGGAAAATACGGGATTGCGTATACGAAATCGTGGGCAGAAGCCACATAGTACTATTGTATTTGCTTGAACGCTAATCTCAGAAAATAGTGGTACGATATAAAAAAAAATTTGTTGTGGTTAAAAATTCGAGGAAGTTTTTGTATTTTTCCCCAAAAAGCTAAGCGCCTATTAAAGGTTTCCTCCGTCAACAAAAACAAGGACCTTTGTCTCCTGGTGTATCCTTAGCTTAATCAAGCAGAATAATACATTATTTGTTACAGATTAATAGGGCCCTTCGCGCTAATCGTCTTCTATATAATATCCGTGTCCGAGCACTTTAGTCCCGGTCCGGGCTGGTTCGGATGGGAGGAGACAAGCATTTGCGAGAATTACTGGCTACAAAACTTGTTCATGATAAATTTGGAAATAGGGCAGATTGTGAGTAAACATCATTTGTTATTCTTTTTTTTTTAAACATAGCCCCACACTAAGATTTTCTCCTGTGTCGTGGGTGCGTTTACAAACATGCAAGTTCACATGCACATTATGACACTCAGACCCGGAACAACAATCTGTGGATCACACAAAGAGTTGTTCCGTGCGAGTATCGACGCCGCGACACGTTGCGTGGCAGCCAGTTGCCCAGCCATCGCGCCGTGTGCAGTCAAGCAATTCATTATTTTAATTCTGTTACATCATTGCTCACGTCACTTGTCCATCTTTTTTTTAAATCAAAGTTAAATTAAAATCATTTATTTCAATTAGACCAGGAAGGCACTTTTGAACGTCAACAAAACTTCAAAGTGAAGCTGGTTGCTCATTCGAAGATGTAGAGGTAGATTCCTATGGAGAAGAACGAGCAAGAAACTACCTACTTCTTTCTGTGCTTTCCGTCTATACCTTAACCTTTAGTTCAGCTGCCTTATGCCTTATCTTTGACTTTCCAATTTCTTCTGATATTCCAACTGACACCATTTTCTCCAACATGTATGTACATTTCTGTTCTTTGCCTCATTAGCCGAGTGGTCGCTAGTGCTACTGCCGGGCCGACCCCTTGTCTTGGGTTCGGTTCCCGGGTCGGGCAAAGTATTACTGGGTTTTTTAACAGTTCTCAGTGGTAGCACGGAGTTTGGAATCGTGCCCGGTATATGGCAATAGGCTCACTCCCTATTACATGGGACTCATAACATAAATATTGAAAAGTGGGTGTTACATTGTACAGTGGCATAATGTCCACCTTTGTCTACCTCTTCGGGTATAAAAGGCGTGAAGTTATGATGTTATGTATGTACATTTCTTACATATTTTTTATCATCACTATATTTCAAATTAAGCAACCTATTAAGGTTAAGTGATAAAACAAGGAGTATTGTGTACAATCAAATTGATCTATATATAGAGGTATAAAAGAAAGTCGTGTTAGTTACACTATTTATAACTCAAGAACGCCTCAATCGATTTAGATAAAATTGGTAGGGAGGTAGCTTAGAATCAGGAGACGGACATAGAATACTTTTTATACAATACTTTTTTTACTTTTTACCGAAAATCACGGGGGGAAAATGGGATTGCGCGTACGAAGTCGCGGGCAGAAGCTAGTATATAATAAAATAATTATATTATGTTCCTTGCAGTGTCATGCAGTGAGTTGGTACGTGTGCTGCGACTACCAGCTAGCAATCCTGGCGACTGTCCTCTTCTTCTTTTATAAGCTGAACAAGATTTCTGGCTACACAGTTTATATAGCTGTGGCAATATTGTCCATGGTCATTCCTGGTGTGCTGACGTATTTGTTGCAAATGCCTGCGATGCCTTATATGGAATATGGGTAAGACAATAACATTTCGTATTTTTTTTATGGCATAAGCCGGTAAACGAGCCGACGGATCACCTGATGGTAAGCTATCGGCATCGCGCATGGACACCTGGAACACCAGAGGCGTTATAAGTGCGTTACCGGCCTTTTGGGATTAGGAATTTAAGGATTCGGGGATTGGGGGAGGGGATTGGGCCTCCGGTGACCTCACTCATACGACGAAACATAATGCAAGCGTTATTTCACGTCGGTCTTCTGAGAAGCCGTGGTATCACTCCGGTCGAACCGGCCTGTTCGTGTCGAAGCATGGCTCTCACAGACATGGTCCGGAATAACACGTAGCTACTTTTTATCCCACGGGAATGCAGGCGAAGCCGCGGCTTGAAGCTAGTATAATAATAAGGTAGACTTTGGCTACTAATATTGAGCATAACACACGACGACGTTTTTATAAACACATTTCATCTTTTTTCTCTCCTCTTATAATATCTTCTGATTCACTTCGTTGCAAAATCAAAATATTTCAAGGTACTTTTGAACGTCAACAAAAAGAAATTGAAAGTAAAGCTATTTGCTCATTCCAAGGTATAGATTCTAATGGAGAAGAACGAGTATGAAACTCCATAGGTTACTCTTTTTCAATCAGGTTCACAATACAATTCTCTAGTTACCGCGTTGCGGGAACCAAGTCAGTTATTCATGTCCCTGGGACGCGCCGGACTTCAGCGTCCCGGTGTTTTTATGGTTGTATCTACTGTAGATCCTGGCTTACAGGAGTTGCAGCGGTTTTGGGAGGTAGTGGTGGGCTTGTCCTAATAAAAAAAAACATTTCTTTCAGTAAGTATATACTCCGATTCCGCGAGATTTGGCAGTTCAACCACATTTACATATCGTTCTACGGTCGCGGTGGCCCGTATGTCGTGGGCATCGCCATGGGATACATCATGGGCATCTACAAACCTGCTGACTACAGAAAATCTGTTACTAAAGTAAGTTTTCGTGACGACTCTAATAAACTTTCTATTCGTTATTTAAAGTTGTAGTAAATTGGGATTATTTTTTGTTGCATAATAATTTTCCTAAAATACTTTCCTATTCTGACATGTATTATGAATGCAATATTTTATGTGTATTTACATGATTTAGTGATAAGAATTGAGTTAAGTTACTTTTAAATATAAACATAAACACTTAGACACTTTGGCAATGCGTAAAGATGCTTCACTGCGCATCTTTTATCACTTATACTCTAAGGAATTATTTGGTCTGATACCTGCCGCGTCTTTTAGCCACTGTCCCACATGACAACATTTTTTACCCCCGTCATATCGAATTATAGCAGGCCACAAGTGTGCTCTTTTCCCAGTACTTTCTGCCTCGCATACCCAAACTGTGGAATAATTTGTCGCCGGCGGTATTTCCGAACCGATACGACCTTCAAACCTGTGTATCCTCTGGTGTTTCCGAGTGTCCATGGGTTCCGCTGATCGCTTACCATTAGATGATCCGTCTGCCCGTTTGTCTCCTATTCCATAAATAACCCGAGCGTACGGGGTGTACGAGTGATCAGACCACCACGGATTTGGCCCAATAGGGCTGATTCGGAGAACCTAACGGGTTATCGGGGCTCCGGCTCGAAGTGCAGGAGCAAAGAACGGGGTGGTTGTTAGTCAGTAAGAGTCTGACACTCCGTCCCGCGTCACCCAGGCGGGAGCAGTCATTCGATGATTTTCTCCCCTTAAAAATCCATAAAAAAAGAACTATAAATAAATTATTTTTAATAATTTTCATAATTCCAGACTTGGTCAATAATCACCATGGCGGTGAGCCTGAGTGGACTGGCAGTCATGATGGCTCTCGGCTACATAATAATCAATTTTATTCCACTGGAACCTGGCGTCGTTGCTGGTACCAGCAGAATAATATGGGCTGCGGCCATCTGTGGTGTTGTAGGGATGTGTGAATATGGAACTGTTCGTAAGTACACGAGAAAAACTCTATCTTTTACATCAAAACATTTATAGTGTAACATTTTTTTATATGTTTTTTATTCTCCATAAAAACCTTCACAGATTTTCCAAATTCAAATTTTAATGTTTGATAACCGAAATATTTCGTGCAACACATTTAGGAAATCATTTATAGAATGTGAGATGTCGACCTTCGTTAGATTAATCTACATCAACAAAGCTATTACTGAATGATGTATGTGCTTGATATCTATTTGACATTTATAACTTTATTCTTTTTTACAATCACTTATGATGCCTAATTTTTATTTTAATGTCCGTCTGGTAGATTATTTTAAATTATTAGAAACGTATTTTTAATTTTCTTACATATATTGATTTGAAATGTCGCGTGACGTCCCTTCTATGTACATTTTATACGTAGAAATGACGTTTTAGCCCCCACTCCTAAACTTTGATTCGTTTTATCTAAGTATTGTTTTATTATACGACTAGCGGCCCGTCCCGGCTTCGCACGGGGGGACTTAAGATTTTTTACATAGTTTTACGTTTTATTTATATTTATTCTCAGTTTTTTTTTAGCGACCTGCCCTCCGTTGTCGATGTCGCGTCTTAAGGTAACCGATTGAACAATTCAAAAGTTATCTAGAGCAAACTTTTATAAGGATTGAACCATTCATTAAAACGATTGTTATGGGTAAACTATAAAAGGTAGACATATGCTCTCGCGGACTTTTTTAAAAATAATGTTAAGATAAACAATTCATCTATAGAATATTTTTGTATAACTTTAACTATATGCTCAGCGCACGCCACGGAAGGCCTCAGAAACGATACTTTTCCCCCGTTTTTAAAATATTTTTGGTTACTGCTCCACAACTATAGGATCTAGCGTGATATTATATAGCCTATGTTACTTCTGAATAATGCAGCTTTCGAATGGTGAAAAAATTATTGCAATCGGTTCAGTAGTTTTTGAGTTTATTCATTACAAACATACAAAAATACAAATCTTTCCTCTTTATAATATTAGTATAGACAAAAAAAATACGTGTTTAATATTTTTTCATTACCTAACTTACGGACTAATTAGATTTTTAATTTTCATACCCTGTCATCATACCAATTCTTAGTGCAAGAACCGTGCGAGACTTTGCCTCGTCATTTCCCTTCTTAATACCCACAACTTCCCATTCAAATACCCATGTTCTGACAGTTTTAGTATTTTTGTGCGACCCACTTAAATGTTCTTATGTTCGGTATTATTCGTCGTATCTGTCAGCCTCACCTGTTAATTGAGCTGGTTATAAACCGACACATGCGTACTGCCTTCAGAACGGGTCCGCTCAAGCTGTTGTGGTTCTTTCCTCAAAAGTCCACTACAGAATAAACTTCTTCATAATCTTTATATACACACTGACTTTAAAAGAGACGGACTTCTGAGTTTGTTTCGGTATTTCTACTCAGAACCGTCAGTTAGGAGATGTCGACCTCATCGTTCGCTTGAAAAAGTGACATGTAAAAGTGTTGCCCTGTAGCCTATTTTCAGAAATAAATTCACTGGTTTCACTTGTATTCTGTCGTCTACAGCTGTAATTCCAAGTATCCTGGGCTGGTCAGTGTTCACGCCTCTCAGTCGACTGTCCTACGGCATTTATATGATCCATACCCTTGTCGTCCAGAGGCACAAGCTCTCTCAGCGATCGCCTCATCTATTCGACATATATTGCATTGTAAGTAGTAACTGTATTTATTTATTTTGTTTAGTGGGAAAAGACTAACCTTTGTTAATACACCGTGAAATTTATTTTGTTTTTGTCTCGCGGCAAAACATCTTGCCATTAGGAGTACTTTCTATGTATAAAGTAAAAACCAAGGTGTCTTCAAGGCCCGAGTGAATAGGTTCCTTATTGGTCGACGTGCTCCATCGTAGACCGCATCATCGCTTATCACCAGGCGAGATAGTGGTCAAACGTCGCCCCATTAAATTTAAAAAAAAAAAAAAACAAAAAATTAAGATGTCACACTTGTCACACTCGAGTGGTCGCAAGTGTGACTGCCGGGCAAGGGGTCCCGGGTTCGATTCACAGGTCAAGTAAAGTATTACTGGGTTTTAAAAAAATTCTCAGTAGTAGTACAGAGTCTGGAATTGTGTCGAGTATATGGCAATAGGCTCACCCCCTATTACATGGGACTCATAACATAAATAGTGAAAAGTGGGTGTTACATTGAACAGTGGCATAATGTGCACCTCTGCCTACCCCTTCGGGGATAAAAGCGTAAGGCGTAATGTATGTATGTCTTTTTAGTTAAAAAAATCATGGAAATACGCATATGAAACACTAGACATAAATTTGTAGGCACTATTCGTATCGCACGTGCCACCCGCCGAGAAACACCTCTTCGAGAATTACATAGTGTGATGTTTTGATAATGTAATATGAGTTCATATGCGCTTACGAAGTTTGCATATTGCAATGGTTTACCATTTTTTTAAACATTTTATTTCTTTGTAAAACTATTATATTACCAAGACAGACGCATTTTACTTCGAGACAAAAACGAAATAGATGAAATCTATGTATAAAGTTAACACTAATTTCATAACTACGCCTGTTGACGGTGTACTTCTTGTCATTCTTAATTCTTAGCCAAGATTCGTCCATAACCTTTTAAGGCTATCCAAATTTCTTTTCAGCTTGTCGATTCCGCGGGGGTATTGGCCGTATCAATAGCGTTAAGTTACGCAATGTGGCTGTTTGTGGAGGCGCCACTGATCAACATCAACAACTATATCTTCTTCAACAGGTAAGATATCTTTATCTAATGCTTTATTGTTAAAGCTGAAGTGTTTCTTTGTTTGTTTGCCGCTAATATCCAGAACTGCTTGCTCGATTTAAATAATTATTTTTCTGTTGAATAGGGGATTTATCGAGGTAGGATACAGGCTATAAACTATCCCACTACGATCAATAAGAGCCAAACAAAGAGGTTGAAATAATGCGGGAGTAGCTAAGTCTAATTTTAAATTTAGAATATTCTAAACGGTTTTGTTTAGCTTGACCTGTTTGTTTGTTCATTTAAAATTGTTTGGCTAAATTTAGTAATTGAAATTTTACCCCTTCCAGATACCAGACCGATATGATATTTGGTACAGACTCTTGATACAGATAATGATATTTGGTACAGACTCTTGATAATGATATTTGGTACGGCACATACTCTTGATAACAATACACATTGAAACCGTTTAACATTTGTTTTATGTATTACTTGTATGCTATGTTAGACTAGACATTTTTTTATGGCATAAGCCGGTAAACGAGCAGTCGGATCACCTGATGGTAAGCAATCGGCGTCGCCCATGGACACCTGGAACACCAGAGGCGGTACAAGTGCGTTACCGGCCTTTTGGGGATTAGGAGTTTGAGGATCGTTGGGGATTCAGGAATTAGGGAGATTGGGGAAGGGGAGAGTAATAGGGCCTCCGGTAACCTCTCCCACACGACGAAACGCAACGCAACGCAAGCGTTGCTTCACGTCGGTTTTCTGCTCGGCCGTGATATCACTCTGGTCAAACCGGCCCATTCGTGCCGAAGTATGGCTCTCTCACACTTAGACCAACATCAGATTATATTGGTCGTTAGGACTTCCAAAGTGGATTTTAATAGAGAGCAAAATGCTAAAAAGCATATTTGACTGAAGATATTCCAGACAATCGGGGGCCAAGAGAGTTTGTAGTAATTCCAGTTGACAAAGTTTTCCCTCTTACAGATTAAAAGGAACAGAATCCGACAAAAGAAGTGGTGAGAATGGAGTTCAGCATCAGAATGGAGTTGCTAACACAAACGTTTTGTAAGTTCAACAATCTTGAGTCATAATAGACAAGCTAAGGGCCGATTTTTCAATGCTCAGTTAACTTTTAAAACAAGAATATCTTTGAAACATACATACATACATAACTTCACGCCTGTCTTCCATGGGGGTAGGCAGAGACTAGGGAACGCCAATTACTACGATTCCTACATTAATTTTACTTTCGCTTCATTAATAATCATCAATCTGTTCATGCATGCTCGTCGGTTAAGGGTAACTTAACCTTGAATATTTCTCAATTCTTTTATACTAATAACTTTCAAATAACATAAAATAACATCACGCATTTTATCCCCGACGGAGTAAGCAGAGGTGCACATTATAGTACTTAATGCCACTATACAATGTAACACCCACTTTTCACTATTCTAACATCATGGGACTCATAATAATGAGAGGGGACCTACTGTCAAATATCAATTTATTTCTACAGTTAAGAAGTAACTGAATATCGAATAATTGGTCCTTCGTTTGTTAGGGTACAATTCTAAAGATTAATTATATTTTGGGCACAGGTCAACTGGAGCACAACAGAATGAAATGCAACATCAGGATGGAATTGCTAAAACCAAAGATTTGTAAGTCAAATATATTCTGAATGAGTATTCCAGTAATATACCTCTATCATAATAATCATCATAACATCACGCCTTTTATCCTGGAGGGGTAGGCAGAGGTGCAAATAACGCCGTTGTACAATGTAACAACCACTTTTCACTGTTAATGTTGTAAGTCCCATGCAGGAAGGGGTGAGCCTATTGCCATCAATAGGCTCAGTGTATGGATACTGGACACAATTCCAGACTCCGTGCTACTACTGATATTTTTTTTAAAACCCAGTAATACTTGGCCCGATCCGGGAATCGAACCTGAGACCCCTTGCGGGGAGGCACACTTGCGACAACTCGGCCAACGAGGCGAGATAAAAACCCCAAAATATATAAATGGAAATAAAAAAAAACTAATTGATTAATTATTATTTCTATTGTAAACAGGTTAAATGACATACAACCAGAGAGAGGTCACGGAGAGAATGGTATCCACCACCATAATGGAGTTCCTAAAACCGACATTTCGTGATACACGTAGTTAAGTTTCAGTTTTAAATAATATTGTTAACTAATTTTAATTTAGTTGTAACTTTGAAAATAAATGATGAATGTCTTAAAATCCTTACTAATATTATAAATCTGAAAGTGAGTTTGTTTGTTTGTTTGTTCCACCTTCACGCCGTAATTACTCAACCGATTGCTTTGAACTTTTGCAGAAGTAAAGATAGAAATCCAGATTAAATAATAGGGTACTTTTTATCCCGGAAAAATTGATATTCCCGAGGGAAAACAAAAGTATTGGTATAGATGGCGCTGTATGCATTGGTATATGTCACATAGGCTACTTTTTATCCTTTTGTGACGCGTGCGAAGCCGCGGGTAAAAGCTAGTATTATATAAGTGTGGGAGAGCCATGCTCCGGCACGAATAGGCCGGCTCGACCGGAGTGATACCACGTCCTTACAGAAAACCGACGTGAATCAACGCTTGCGTTGTGTTTCGTCGTGTGAGTGAGGTTACCGGAGGCGCAATTACCTTCCTCTCCCAATATTCCCAATCCCTGAACCACCAACAATCAAATCTCAAATTCCTAATCCTCAAAATGCCGGTAACGCACTAGAAACGCTTCTGGTGTTCCGCGTCGTCCATGGGCGACGCCGATTGCTTACCATCAGGTAATCCGTCTACTCGTTTACCGGCTTATCGCATGAAAAATATCCAGTGAATAAGACTGATTGGAATAGGTTCATATGCTGCCCACTGTAGTTTTTTGTATTTGAATATTTTTGACTCAGAATTTAGAATGGTACAGAGTATATTGGAATACTTAGACTTTTTTTTAAAGGGGGAAAATCATCGAATGAGTGATGTTGCAATAAACTTGCAATGTAACAATGATCTAAGAATGTTACTGTATTCTATATTTGTACTTTATTTTATATATTGTTGTTATTTTCCATAGTTTTTGATAACCAAATTATATTCAACGTTGAACTTTAAAAATGTTTAATTATATGCAATTAAATTTTTTAATTGTCAACACAAGAATATACATACTTAATATTTTTTTATTATTTGTTAGAATAAAATCTGTGGGCGAACACCCGAGGTCGGATTTTTTTTACAAAGTCATATATTATATATACCATCTTATTGCATTAATACATATATATATATATCCATGCCGGTTTCGGCAACGGTGATTAAGCTTCTACTTCTTTTTATAATTCAAGAGCTTTGGTGTTTAGCTCGCATGTGGCTGATGTAACCTATTTTTACTAAGTTTTCTTACAAAAAGGATATGTTAAAATGTCATTAGCAAAATTATTGTGCAATATATTGGCAGACGGTTCATTTTTAATCTGATTTTCTTTTTTTTTTATGGCACATGCCGAGCGGTAAACGAGCAGGCGGATCTTAATGATCTCTGATGGTAAGCAATCGGCGTCGCCTATGGACACCTGAAACACCAGAAGCGTTACAAGTGCGGAACAGGCCTTTTGGGGATTAGGAGTTTGAAGATTGTTGGGGATTCGGGGTTTGGGGAGATTGGGGAAGGGAGCTGGGCCTCCGGTAACCTCACTCACACGACAAAACACAACGCAAGCGTTGCTTCACGTCGGTTTTCTGTGAGGCTGTGATATCACTCCGGTCGAGCCGGCCCATTCGTGCCAAAGCATGGCTCTCCCACACTGATTTTTTTCTTTTATTCTTGTTTTTATTTATTTTTTTAACAAAAGTACAATTTTAGGATTAGTTAACATTTTGTTCTTATAATTAAAGATCCTCGCCAAACATATCGTTTTACGGCAAGCAGCACTCATTTCTTATTCTTACTAGCTAATTAAGTACTTTATATAACATTAAAAGAAAACTGAAATCAAATCAAAAACAAAAAATTACACATTATAAATGATAGAAATTAAAGAATGCATTGCCTATGCTCTCTTAAGCAATTCTCCCTTTAGCCTCTTCTTCGACATAAACAAACTCACTTTATTTTGATATCGCTTTTCATCAAGTTCTCAATGTTTTGCCTCAAGACGATATGCGCTTTCCTGTAGTAGGTGCCTCCACCCAGGACGGTCTGAGGTCAAAGACTTACAACGAGAAGGTTAGATACCACATTTTTTTCATGTCTTTTCTGAACGTCCTTGAAACTTAAGAACTGGTCGCCACTATTCTGCATAAACGAGTTAGGGGCAACTTCTAACCTATTAAGGTAATCCATCAGTACTATTAATAGTTACTTTTTGCCTTTTAGTTCTTTTTAGTTTTTTAAACGAGTTTTTTTTATATTATACTATTTTTTATTATACATGTGCAATTGTACCTATCGTAGAATTCAAAGGTGTAACATTATACTATGTTTTAAACCCTAGAAAAATTGGTTTTATTGTTTAGGTAACTTAATGGTTTTCTTCTTTCCACTGTCACACCTTCATTGTTACTTTATTGAACCTAACGGGTTGCCGGGGCTCCGGCTCGACGTGCAGGAGAAGGAACGGGGTGCTTTTTAGTCAGTAAGAGTCTGACACTCCCTTCCGCCTCACCCAGGTGGGAGCAGTCAATCGATGATTTTCTCCCCAAAAAATGTCTTTTTATATTTTATTTACGCTGCATCGTGCCTGCAGCTGTAGCCAAATGCCATTTAGCGCTTGTCTACATGTAGAATAGAAAACCAAATTATATGAAATTGACGTAAATTTTGACACTTGTCAGTGTCATCCCCATACATTTAGTTTTCTACTTTCTCTGTAGACAAGCGCTAAAGTGGCGTTTGACTGCTGAATAAATGTTTTTTCTTTCTTTCTTTCTTTTTTGTTTCTTAGGTACATAACCATTGGGCTCGCTGTCATTGCAGCGGTAAGTCCCCTCTTTGAGGAGTGGCTTGAGAGACGCTACGGCGTCCTCACCTTCCGCCTGACGCAGGTGCTTACCGGACACGGAAGTTTCGGTAGGTTCCTGTTTCGGATTGGGCGGGAGGAAACGCCCGGGTGTCATCACTGCGAGGATCGCCCGGAGGACACGGTGGAGCATACGGTGGCGGTGTGTCCTGCGTGGACTGAGCACCGCCGTGTCCTCAGGAATGTGATCGGCGACGGCGACCTCTCGCGTCCGGCTCTGGTTCAGACCATGGTACGGAGCGAGGGGGACTGGGATGCCGTCTCCTCCTTCTGCGAAGCAGTCATGCTAGCCAAGGAGGAGGCGGAGCGCGTGAGGGAACAAACCTCCTCACGACCCGGCCGTCGCGAGAGACACTCCGGGCGTCGGGGATCGCGAGACGATCTCCGGCCACCGTAAGCACGGGCCTGCGGACGGCGAGCATGGGTGACTCGCCGCCCAACCAGAACCAGGCCCGAGCGAACGGCGCGTCGCGTTCCGCGCGCGCCTCAAGGAGCCATCAGACCACCACAGATGGGGCCTAACAAGGCTGATGCCGATACGGAGCCGCGGAAGACTTAACGGGTTGCCGGGGCTCCGGTTCGAAGAGCAGGAGTAGGAACGGGGTGGTTTTTAGTCAGTAAGAATCTGACACTCCCTTCCGCCTCGCTCAGGCGGGAGAAGTCATTGGATGATTTTCCCCCCTCAAAAAAAAAAAGGTACATAACCATATATCATACAAGGATTGCCTACAAATTAAAGCAATAATTTTACTATAGGTAAGCGTGCACCTAATATCGTCAGGAAAAAGTTTAATAGAACATTTTTTTTTAATTCATTGGAGTGATTTGACCCTTAATTTGAAGCGAAGTAATAACAAAATTAATGTAATGAATGACTAACGTCTCAAATGTACATTAATAAATATTCTATGTTACGAATTGGAAGACACGTGACGACTGGGTAATAAAAATTGTACCTTTGACATTTAAGTATTTATTTTTAAAACTCGTGTGTATAATAATAACTGTAAGTTATTCAATACTATTAATAAATGTAGGTACTGTATTAGCGATCATTTGAAAATAAAATAAAACTACGTTTAGGAAAACTGACTTCAAGACTAGAAACTAGAAACCAAAAAAATATTTTTATAATAGGTACCTATCGTGAGACATACTAAATTAAGTAAAATCACGAGTTACTCACGTGAATATAATGAGAAAACCTCTACTAGTTCTACTAGCTCACTGAGTGAGCTGCGCGACGTCGCGGCGACTGCGCACGCTGCTCATGAGGAAGAACCCCTCTGTGGTTCGAAACTAGTAGAGCTTTTCTCTATACATTCACGTGAGTAACTCGTAATCTATATATATAAAAGAAAGTCGTGTTAGTTACACCACTTATAACTCAAGAACGGCAGAATAGATTTGGCTGAAAATTGGTAGGGAGGTAGCTTAGAGCCAGGAGACCGACATAGGATACTTTTTAACCAATACTTTTTTTTTACTTTTTACCGAAAATCACGAACGGGGACGGGAAAAAATGGGGTTACGCGTACGAAGTCGCGGGCAGAAGCTAGTTTTAGTTAATTCATAAAAATATATATTTATTGTACTCAGTGCCTAGTCCTACCCACAACACTTACTCAAAATTTAGAAGTCGGTACCACAAGTCCTAAACTATTTATGAAAACTTAAGTAGATATTTGTTAGTATTATTTACTTTAAGAATGTAAATATTACAATAACAACATCACGCCTTTTATCCCCGAAGGGATAGGCAGAGGTACACATTATGCCACTGTACAATGTAACACCCACTTTTCACTATTTATGTTATGAGTCCCATGTAATAGGGGGTGAGCCTATTGCCATATACCGGGCACAATTCCAGAGTTCGTGCTACTACTGAGATTTTTTTTAAAAACCCAGTAAAACTTTACCCGATCCGGGAATCGAACCCGAGACCCCTTACCCGGCAGTCTCACTTGCGACCACTCGGCCAACGAGGCAGTCGTACAATAACAAAAGTACACATTAATCCATCGATTTCAATGATAATATCTTCTACACAGTATTAATTTACCCATATTTATATATGTACATATTATACTTGTATTTTATTAACAAAAACATGTATTTTCTACTAGCAAAGTTTTATTATTAAACACAGATGGGGCCCAATAGGGGCTGTGTGGTGATGTGATGGCGATACGAAGCCGCGGAGGACTTAAAGGATTACCGGGGCTCCGGCTCCAAGTGCAGGAGTAGGAACGGGGTGGTTTTAAGTCAGTAAGAGTCTGACTGTCTCTCGCCTACCCAGAGACGTCATTGGATGATTTTACCCCTTCAAAAGTCTTCATAATACAACCTGTCCAAAATAAAGAAAGACAAAACTTGTTTGTAACCATTATATTAACTTTAAACGTAGGCGCTTTTTTTATGCTAGCTAAGGAGGAACCGGAGCGCGTGAGGGAACGAACCTCCTCGTGCCCCAGCCGTCGCGAGAGACACTCCGGGCGTCGGGGATCGCGAGACGATCTCCGGCCACCGTAAGCACGGGCCTGCGCACAGCGAGCACGGGTGACTCGCCGCCCGACCAGAACCAGGCCCGAGCGTACGGCGCGTCGCGTTCTGCGCGCGCCTCAAGGAGCCATCAGACTACCACAGATGGGGCTCAACAGGGCTGATGCCGATACGGAGCCGCGGAAGACTTAACGGGTTGCCGGGGCTCCGGCTCGAAGTGCAAGAGTAGGAACAGGGTGGTTTTTAGTTAGTAAGAGTCTGACACTCCCTTTCGCCTCACCCGAGCGGGAGAAGCCATTGGATGATTTTGCCCTCTCAAAAAAAAAGCGCTTTTTATTCGAAAAAACGTGAGCGACCCGTGTAATTATAATATTTCCAAAAACATCACTCCAAAATATGTCGTCAAGCAACGTGGCAACTTCTATTAGATTGCAATCTTATAATTTTTTTTAATTATTATTGTTATGTACCCGTTTTTGTTTTAAGCGTACAAGGTCACTGAGTTAGGCTGTGGTCACATATAATACCTAATCTAATACGTTTAAACTAGCAAATCTTGTGTTTGTATACATATATCAACGATCTCGGAAACAGATGCAACAATTTTGTTGAAATTCTATGTTTATGGGGTTTGGGGGCTTTAAATTGATCTAGCTAGGCTTCATTTTCAGAAAATGTCATTTACTAAAAAATAACACCGAGTTAAGATCAGTTATCCAGGTGCTTTACATACAATTAACAAAAACGATCTCCTTGAGCGCGTAATACGAAGATGGGAGCCAAAGTCAATTGCATATTACAGCACTAGCGTCGTTTCGTAATCTTCTACTCGAACCCAAAAAATTACAATAAAACGAAGAGCCTAGAAGCTTAGAATAACGACAGATAGTATTAATTGGAGCGTGACGTTGGCACGCCTATCTCTAGCAGTGAACAGAAACTGATTAGGATGGTGATGACGATGATGGGAAACAAACAAACAAACAAAATGACTGCACGGTTGGTGCGGTGGCTGGGCAACCGGCTGCCGTGCAACGTGTCGCGGGTTCGATTCCCGTACGGAACAACACTTTGTGTGATCCACAAATTGTTGTTCCGGGTCTGGGTGTCATTGTGAATGTGACCTTGTATGTCTGTAAACGCACCCACGACACAGGAGAAAATCCTAGTGTGGGGCAACGTTTTTTTAAAAAAAAAAAAAAAAAAAAAAAAAAAAAAAAAAAATGGTCCAGTGTATTATTGCAAGACAAATTCCCATAGAAAGCAAAAAAATTAGAACTACCCTCTCTCTTTGTAATCTAGAAAATAAAAATTATGACATAATAAACCAATTAATTTTTTGATATATTTGATAAAACAGGTGTGTATCAAGGAGGTATTTTGGGACCAAATTTGATCCTATATAGAAAATACAATATCCGTCTATAGCAAATACAGCTGACTTATAACTTATAACCGACCCTTCACGTCACAATTCACACATAATACCGACAGTAAAGTGCAGATTTTTTATAAAGTTGAAAGATCCGAGAATGCCATCCACAAATTAATAGTGATGCGCTAATTAGAGATGGGAGTTAGTTTTACATTAATAAAACTGGTTTGACAATTAGTGAATGGTAACAAACAGGAATTGACAACGAGATTCCGGGTAACAATAACATAACGTAAGCAACATTTCTGAAGATCTTCTCAAGATTCTGAAGACTGAAGAGATATTTTTTTATGATGAATCTCGCGAGTTTATGGATTTTCTCAAGGAACCGCCTCTGAATGAAGCTCATTGCTCAAGCGCACTAAACAACAAATTACTGAGAAAAATCGTTGAATTTTAAGTCATTGTTTATATTAAATAGACTAGCGACCCGCCCCGGCACACACGGGTGCAATATGTATGCATTATACATATAAACCTTCCTTAAGAATCACTCTATTTATTAAAAAACCGCATCATTATCCGTTGCGTAGTTTTAAGATCTAAGCATACATAGGGACAGACAGACGGCGGATAGCGACTTTGTTTTTTACTATGTAGTGATAAACCTCACGGAGCCCGAGATCTTTCCAACGAATGCAAAACCATGGAAATCGGTTTGTGCGTTCTGGAGTTATAGCGTCAGGAAGGAAAACCCGACTTATTTTTATATAGTAGATTATCGCGATGCGACTACCCAAATCTCAGTAGACGCACTTACAAATTTACTCAAAGAGGTAATAGCTATTACGACTGCCGCACCGTACCTAGGTCGTTGATGTGAACACATCTTTATTTATTTGAAGGCTAAACTAAATAGACTAATATATAGAATAAATGACATTTATATCCTTTATTTTATATCCAAACGACTTACAACACAGTTCTGTGTAGTTATTGTTCTTAAAAATGGTGTTTTCATTTATAGTTTTTATTTTATTTTGTGGTAAGTTCAATATTTTTTCAAAATAAATTCGACCAAGTGTTTGGATTACTAATTGTAATAATAACATCACGGAGTGGTAGGCAGAAGTTTAACATGAAGTGTAACATCCATCTGCCGATGGACACAAAGTGGTATTTTGAAGAGGTGATATAAAAAAAATCAGTGACAGGACTCTGTTTGGAATAAAAACCCACACTTGTATATCTCACCACTAGAAAGTCCACCGTCCCAATTTTGTTCCATGTGCAAGTTTAATAATTCATATCTATTTTATTTTTAAAGTTAGATGCGTGAAACTGATTGACCTTTTATTTATTGTATTTTAATTTACATATATTTATTTAAAATTCTCTACAAATCAAAACTAGGTACAAAATAAAAAATAATATTTAAAAATATAAAAAATAGGAGCCGACCAGTAATTGGAGCATGGCCCAAGCTACCGGTGGTTAGGGCTCCAGAGACAGAAACCTCCTCACGATACGTGCCGTTTCTAGGAAAACTGTCTTCTGTATCCCTTGTAGGCCCTTGATCCATCCACCTAACGCCAGCCTCCTGAGATGGATGTCGAGGCTTTTAGGGATTAACTCATTGACCGGCACGACTACCGACACAATTATAGCCGTATCCACACTCCACATGTCGACAACCTCGTGAGTGAAGTCTAGATATTTTATTTGTTTATCTTTCTCAGCTTTCACGAGATTCTCGTCATGGGGAATGATAACATCGATTATCATCGTGCGGCGTACTTGTCGGTCTATCACCACTATGTCAGGTTTATTGGCTACAATAGTCCTGTCAGTGATGATAGACCGGTCCCAGTACATTGTGATATGGTTATTTTCCAGAACTGGGTCGGGCACATACTTGTAGTACGGTACCTCAGACGTCAAAGTCAAGTCGATAGTGCAAAGCAAGTTGCTGATGGATAATCTTGGCTACTTGATTATGCCTATGCAAATATGTACTGTTAGCCAAACGACCACAACCAGAAAAAATAATAACATAACATCACGCCTTTTATCCCCGAAGGGGTAGGCAGAGGTGTACATTATGCCACTGTACAATGTAACACCCACCTTTCACTATTTATGTTATGAGTCCCATGTAATAGGGGGTGAGCCTATTGTCATATACCGGGCACAATTCCAAAAGATAATAAATAATTATTATTGTTTTCAGTGGGAAAAAATAATATTTAAAAAATAATAATATGATTTACCTAGAACTGCCAGTGTTACTTCTAGTGTTAAAGCTTCATTGTACGAATCGCTAAGAGTGTAAGCCTTTGTCATCGTCTGTTTCCCGAAGAGTGTCTTCAAGACTGAGTGAATAGTTTGCTTATGGAGAGACGTCCTCCGTCGAAGACCACGTCATCTCTTACCACCAGGCGAGAGAGTGGCCAAACGTCAACCTTTAGTACCTTTAGTAGTAGTAGTTTGCCCCACATTATGATTTTATCCTGTGTCGTGGTTGAGTTTATAGGAACAAAATTCTCATACACGTAATATAGCTTCCAGACCCAAAACCATGATCCGGCAACTGGGACTCGAGGTGGCACTCCACAAGTCTGAGGCTATATGTTTTCATGGCTGTGGGAACGCGCCACCTCAGCGTGAATCCCAAATAACGGCGGGAGGAGTTACCATCGGCGTCGAGACGACGATGAAGTACCTGGGACTCGTCCTCGACAGTCAGTGGAACTTCGTGGACTTCCGACATTTGGCTCCTAAGTTAGAAAAGATGGGGCCGGCGCTTAGGCGCTTTCTACCGAACCTCGGGGGCCAAATGCCACCTGCCGGAAGTTGTACACGGGAGTCGTGTGGTCCATGGCCCTCTATAGGCCCCTGTATGGGCGCCGAATTTGATACGGCGGCCCACTCGGGCGCTGCTCACATCTCAAAGAGTCATATTGATCCGCGGATATCACACGATCTCCGGAGAGGCAATGAACCTCCTTGCCGGATTCCCGCCGTGAGATCTGGAGGCGAAGGTGCTCGGGCGCGTATTTTGTTTGTGCGCGGAGGCACGTCGCCGGGGCGAAACTCCGCTGCCGCGCCAGTTTAGTGCGTGGCGGGAAGAGCTGTGTGTGTGCGTTAGAGCAGACTCTTAGTGTCAGAACACTTCCTCTCCCCTCACCCGGGTGGAAGAAGTCATTGGATGATTTTCTCCCCTCAAAAAAAACCCCAAATCCATAAAATGCGCATCACACATAGATTGTACCCTGTGAAAATTTAACTTGGCGATACATTCCCCAGTACCCTGCTATGCAGTAACTTCAGTTCTCACTCCAATTTAGTAAAATTACGAATATAAAGTTTTTAATAATTTACTAGGTGACGTAATGCTTCTTAAAGGTCACTGTTTTAAATATTTTTTTTATTTTTATTTATCTGCCTTCAATGAGGAAGGAGTCGCTATTATGTATGTAAATAGTATTTTAATTTGACATAATTAGATAATGTATGCACATTTGAGAGTGGAAAGCCTTGCTTCTGCAGGAATGCGCGTCGTGTGGGTGATTTTACCGGAGGTCTAATTATCCCTCTTCAATCTCCCCAATACCTGAATGTTCAACAATCCTCTAATTCCTAATCCGCAAAAGGCCGGTAACGCACTTGTAACGCCTCTGGTGTTTCGGGTGACCATGGGCGACGCGATTGCTTACCGCCAGTAGTCCGTCTGTTCGTTGACCAGCTTATTCCATAAAATAATACATCTTTTCTCAGGTCTCAAACTATTAGTCTTCAAATATTGACCCTCCCGTCAAATCACTCTCCCAGAGACAATGCGACGAGCCGCTCCGCAGAAAAGTGAGCGAAAATCTCTTGAACTCCTCTTACTCAACGGCAGAGCGAGCTTTTTGTCTGTGGGTGAGTGGGAGACGGGGTCATGGCTTCTTGCTTTGCCTTCGTCTAACCATAGGTACTGTTGGACCACACCACATTCCGCACTGCAAGGCTTGGAGCTTCATTTTGTTCACCTAATCGTTGTCGTTGTGGTAAAGATGTCAACAGCCTTGGACACCACGGCCTGTCGTGTAGTCGTAGTGCGGGCTGTTTTTTTACTGAATGGAGAGGTAGAAAGGATTGAAAGTAGCATAGGGTACATTTTTTTTCTTTCTTACCCACCACCTACCGAAAACAGGGGATGAAAGTTTGTATAGAACATTTCGTAATTTCCAAAAAACCTATAATTTTTACCTAATTTTTTTTTACAAAAAACCTAAAAAAAAACATATTTGTGACCACCAAATCATCGGGCACCTTTTCTTTTTAATTTATGTTTCCTTTTTTCTCTCTTATTAATTATAGCTTATGTTCATCATTGACAATGTAGGATTCCAACGGTAAAAAAATTTTTGAAACCGGTTCGGTCGTTTCAGAGCCTATTCAATTCAAACAAACAAAAAAAAATTAAATATTTCCTCTTTATACTATTAGTGTAGATGTAGATGTAGATTAATTTATTTATAAGTCGCAAATACTTAATTAAAAAAAATGTCATTACGACCTCCACAAACAAAACAATAAAACATAATATTCTTTCGTAATTATAAGGATGGCAAATAACAAAAAAAAAAAATTATAACGTTGGTAATACAATTTGTTACGTATTTTGTCACCTTGTGTTGTAAAAAAAATATATAAAATATGTACATGTCGCGGAGAACCTAACGGGTAACCGGGGCTCCGGCTCGACGTGCAGGAGAAGGAACGGGGTGGTTTTTAGTCAGTAAGAGTCTGACACTCCCTTCCGCCTCACCCAGGCGGGAGCAGTCATTCGATGATTTTCCCCCCTTAAAAAAAAGATATATATATATACATAATTATATATATATATATTTTTAAACGCTGCCCCCCACTAGGAAAACCTCCTGTGTCGTGGGTGCGTTTACAAACATACAAGTTGACTTATACATGACACCCAGACCCGAAACAACAATTTGTGGATCACACAAAGTGTTGTTCCGTGCGGGAATCGAAACTGCGACACGTTGCATGGCAGCCGGTTGCCCAACCGACGCACCAACCGTGCAGTCATATATATATATAGTGGTTTTCTCAGAACAAATCGTGTGTTAATAGTTATCAGTCTTTACATCTAAACATATTTTTATTTTTTATTTTTACAAATGATACTTTATATCAACAGGATATATCTATGCTTGTTAGTCGGAATGATCCAGTCAGTGCAGACAATTTGATTAATTAAAACAAGAATGGTGGAGACCTTGAGTTCACCATTAGAAATAAAGTCTCAAAAGATTCTAAATGTGCGTCAAAATTTATCTATTTTTGTCAAAACACTGATTTCAAATAACTTATTTGTTTTTGTTTTTTTTTCAAAATTGGAATGTTTTTAACCGACTTCTATAAAAGGAGGTTATCAATTCGGCTGTATGTTTTTTTGTGTGTATGTTACCCGATTACTCCGCCGTTTGTGGACGGATTTTGATGATTTTTTGTTGGAAACCGGTCTCGGTGTGGTCCCATTTCCATCAGGTTTTAAGTGTCGGAGAGCCATACTTCGGCACAAATGGGCCGGCTCGACCGGAGTGATACCACGGCCTCACAGAAAACCTACGTGAGGCAACGCTTGCGTTGTGTTTCGTCGTGTGAGCTAGGTTACCGAAGGCCCAATTACCCTCCCCTTCCCCAATCTCCCCAATTCCTGAATCCCCAACGATCCTCAAACTCCTAATCCCCAAAAGGCCGGTAACGCACTTGTAACGCCTCTGGTGTTCCAGGTGTCCATGGGCGACGCCGATTGCTTACCATCAGGTGATCCGTCTGCTCGTTTACCGGCTTAGGCCATAAAAAAAAGGTCAAGATCTGATGATGGGGTCCTATGGACACCGAGGGGATCTTTTCAAAATTTTATGGGTGGGGACTTTTTGTTAATTTTTTGATATATCATTTGATTTATTATTGGTGGTCGTAGTTTGACCATAAACTTAAGAAAATTAGATCTTAAAATTCTTTCTTAAATGCTGCGGTTCTCGGAATCATGTTCTATAAAATATCACATACGCATACACATTAATTGTAGTATTTTTCCCGCAAAATTTTGAGAAATAAATATGCTGTTTGACGTTAAAAAAGCGTGACGTCACTATACACAATCACAATAATGAAAATACTACATTCATATACTTCACGCCTTACAACACATTACGGCACTTAATGCCACTGTACAATGTAACACCCACTTTTCACTATTCATGTTATGAGTCCCATGTAATAGCGGGTGAGCCTATTGCCATATACCGGGCACAATTCCAGACTCCATGCTACTACTGAGAATTTTTTAAAACTCAGTGTACTATACTGGTTTTTCGGTATTTTTATCTGGTTAATATTTTTCAAAGACTTGTTAAGGAAAATCTAAAAAACTTGAAATTATTAAGTTCTAATTACTTTATTTGTTTTATACCTATGATCTCATAGGTTACAAAAGATGTTAGCTTTATATTAACCAGCTATGTCTTGCTATAACAGCGTACAAATGTCTTATGTAATTTTTTTATAGCATAAGCTGGTAAACAATCATACGGATCACCTGATGGTAAGCAATCGGCGTCGCCCATGAACACCTGGAACACCAGAGGCGTTCCGAGTGCGTTACCGGCGTTTTGGGGATTAAGAGTTTGAGGATCGGGATTAGGGAGATTGGGGAAGATGGGGCATTGGTTAATTGGTAACCTCACTCACACGAAGAATCGCCTTACCCAGGCGGGAGAAGCCATTCGGCTATTTTTACCCCTTAAAAAAAGTCCCCAATATTTGGCTTCCCTAATTCATTTGTCCGACTTCTAAGTATAGTAAAGTTTATCATATTTATTATTCATACTCTAGATTAAAAATAAGAGGTGATATTGAGTTCGATCTAATTTAAGGGAATTGAGGTATTCGTAATTCCCTGATTTTGATTATCTAACCACTATTTTAAAAGCTTCACACTTCTAAATCCTCTAGTATGCCAGAGCTGTTCGAATGGCTTACATACTCTTCGGTTTAAGCATCGTCGTCGTTTGTCACCCCATTCGAATGAAAAATTTTAACAGATACATACGAAAATGCCTTTTCGCATATATCAGTCGGCACCGACCGTCCGGTATCACATTAGCTTTCACACAGGCCGATTTTATATCCAGTAGCGCCTCGCAAGTACGTCGCAAGTGATTGTACCTAGGCGACAACGCGCCGGTGCTTATGAAAGCATACTGCGTCATTCATACAACGCGTCGGTACGTGTGAAAAGTACAGTACATGGCCATACACTGCCCCACCGGGTACCCGGCACTAATCGGAATATGTGAAAAGGCATTAACGGGGAAGGCATTAACGGGTCTTTCCTTTTTATAAACTCTGTTAAGCAAGGTACAACAATACTTCTGTGTAACTATTTAATTAATAACTTTCAGGACAAGTGCACCCCCTAGATATACACAAGCCACAAGCAGACACATTCCTAGATTCGTTGGCGCACAAACTGAAGCTCGAACAGTGGGAGAAAGATGAAGCGCCGTGTTTGGAAAGTGTTTTAAATGTTTTGGAAAACGTGAAGAATCACACTTTGTGGGCGACATGGAGTAAGTTGAAATACAATTTTATTTAGACAAAATTATACGAACACTTTGATACCATAACACAATAATATGTAAGAGACATATATGTATGGCTGTTGGTAGTGTTGGTGCATTATTGTGCATACGTGCATGCTATGTATAAGATATACATATATTATTTCTTTATTTAAACAAGAGTTTACTTATTTTTTTTTTCTTGGAAGCTCCTTTTTATATGGATTGTCAGTATACATATGTGAGGACCATGTCAGACTTAAGATATTTGTTTTCTCTTGGATTTGTTTTTTATTTTAGTACGTTCTGTTATTTGTATGTTGCGCCAGGTATGTCTTTACATTATTCTCATATGTTTGTACAATATTGGAATATGTATTAGAGCAGTGTAAAACAGACTTTTGTTTAAAGAGTAACGAATGGATTTTCTTGCTCGTTCTTCTTCACTCGAATCTACATTTTGGAACGAGTGCCTAGCTTCACTGACGGACAGACTGACAGACTATTATTTATTTCATATTTGTTGACGTTTCAAAAGTACCAAATTATGGTTTAATTGAAATAAATGCTTTTGAGTTTGAGTTTATGTCCATGTGTGTGGTCGTCGACTTTTTATTCTGTGCTGTTAGTCAAGTTTAATATCTAAACCGGACAAAACATAAAGTGAACTGTTGATTTATTGGTTAAATGAAATTTATATCATTACATCTCTGCATTTCCCTCGTGAATGATAAATGTTACATGTTCTTACAGTGTGGAATGCCAATGCACTCCCTTCTGGCAATTTGTACGGTTCCAGTAGACACTATGGGAGTTACGACCAATGTCTGAAGCCGCCATGGTTGCACACTCATCCACAACTGAAGACCAAATACTGTTTTGCGGATTTCCTACTTTCCGAAAATAGTGATGTCAAAAAACCTACAGTTTATGATCCTTTCGGATCTACTTTAGACTATGTAGACGTAAGTACGACATACTTGTTAAGCTTGTACGACATACGGTATGGTATCGTCTGGTTGCTAAACTGTTAAGGATCACAGGATATATCACAGGACAGGACATACGGTATGGTATCGTCTGGTTGCTAAACTGTTAAGGACAGTATCTGTAGCCGTTTGTATTCTATCGACATATTAGATTTGAAGTGAAGCCATTTTATCATTTTCATATTATTATCACTACTGAGTGAAGCCTTGACTGCCTCGTTGGCCGAGTGGTCGTGAGTGTGACTGCCGGGCAAGGGGTCTCGGGTTCGATTCCCGAGTCGGGCAAAGTATTACTGGGTTTTTAAATCTCAGTAGTAGCACGGAGTCTGGAAATGTGCCTAGTATATGGCAATAGGCTCACCCCTTATTACATGGGACTCGTAACATAAATAGTGAAAAGTGGGTGTTACATTGTACAGTGGCATAATGTGCACCTCTACCTACCCCTTCGGGGATAAAAGGCGTGATGTTATTTGACATAGGACCCACTTAGTTTTTAGTCAAATTTACATGGTGCTTGGCGACTGGGCTTCACCCAGTTGTACAGTCTCTTTTTTGTTCCTTTAGGCTTAATTCACTCTGTCTCCCGCAATAATTCACCGCGGGAAGTGGAAGCTAATATTTTTTTCTTCTCCTCTTATAATATCTTCTGATTCACTTCGTTGCGGGAACCAAACTAACCAACCTATGCCTACCTCTTCGGGGATAAAAGGCGTGATGTTATGTTATGTGAGTGAAGCCCACTCAACGTGATGTCGTCGCGGTAGGCCCAGAAGGAGATGACGGAATGAGCTTGACACCTATGAAAAGGATTGGATTGATTGGCACAGAAAGCTATAAGAAGAGATAAGTGGAAGAGGGTAGGGAGGCTTATGCCCTGAAGTGGGACGACCAGGACTAAAACTAAAATGAAATAATATTACAATCCCCCAAACCCCAAAGCTTTGTTTAATAAATAACTCAATTTGAAACCGGGACACTAGCGATTACATTGAAGTAAAATAATCTAAATCGAGGTAGTAATTAAATATATGCATTAGTACAACGAAGGTGACAAGCAGGAAACATTAATCTTTCAAATTGTCATTTATTTATTTTGTTATAACCAAGGTTCTTAAAGTCCTATTAAAAGTCTTTAATTTTATGTTCCCTAAAATAAGAATGTTAATTTCGTTAGTAGTAGTTTCTTTTTTAGTAACTAAAACTTTATTGTTTTCGTTCATTATTGTATTTATAGTTTTTATTATCACTTAAGTAATTAAATGTTGGTTAACCCATAATTGGCGAATGTATAAGCCTAAATACTTAATGTTACTTTCATATCACTTAATGCTATGTATACAGAAGCTTTCGGTATACCTATTTAAATAAATAAACATTTGATCACTTCTCGTTTCAGTCACAAACACCATATTATTTGCCCTTGAATATAATTAAATGGGGCATATGTATCCCGGCGGTCTGCTCATCTACTGCTGTCTCCAAACTGGCCAAAGTGATGTATGAATCAGGCACCTTGACCACCATAGCGTCTGACGTCACAGTGAAACACTGCCAGGAGGCTGGCGAGAGCCCGCCATACTCTATTGGGTTTTATATGTTCATGTAAGTTACCTACATAGAAAAGATAACATCATGCAAATAGGGTAGTTTAATTTTAATGTCCGTCTGGTACATTAATTTAAAACTTTAGACACGTATTTTTTCTTTTCTCACAAAGTTAAATACTTTCGACGATATATTAATTTGAAATATCGTGTGATGTCACAGCGTGTCACATTTTGTAGCACGTTGTGACGTAACCAACTCCCACTCCTTAACTTAGCGCCATTTTATCTAAGTATTGCAACGTAATTCGAGAAAATAAAAAAATACGTGTCTAATAGTTTTTCATTATCTAACTGACGGACTAATTAGATTTTTAATTTTGATACCCTGGAAACTACCCAATTGTATTAACATTTTTCACGTTCAATAATTAACATAATTAATTTTGGCAATTTCCTTTTTCATATAATAAAAATCTTTGATTTTAAAATTTTATGATAGAGACACACAATTATGTATTTAACAGTAACATCACGCCTTTTACGCCTCTTAAGTAGCTATAAGTTAAATAAGATACTTTATTTCCAGTGTATTAATATTGTCGCTGGTCACAACCGCTGTGGCTTCCACCTACTATCGGAAGCATGTTTCATCTGAAGACGAGTCTCCAAACAGTTTAAGTAAGACATAACATTACGCTTTTTATTTCTTTATACTTGTGTAGAGAGCCATGCTCCGACACGAACGGCCTCACAGAAAACTGACGTGAAATAACGCTTGCGTTGTGTTTCGTCGTGTGAGTGAGGTTACCGGAGGCCCAATTACCCCCGTCCCTAGTCCCCGTCTCCCGAATCCCCGAATCCTCAAATTTCCAATTCCCAAAAGGCCGGTAACGCACCTGGTGGTAACGCCTTGGTGTTTCAGGTGTCCATGGGCGGCGCCGATTGCTTACCATCAGGTGATCCGTCTGCTAGTTTACCGGCTTATGCTATAAAAAAAAAATTGTGCATGTTCAAGCCGTCGTCCATTCAATTTTTAATTTAACTATGTGCATCTTATATTCCAGAAACGATTATAACGGAATCTTTCTGCATGGTCAAGAATCGAGAAGCTTTAGTAAAGGACAATAAGGACGAGATTCGTGTGATGAACGGCATCAGATTTCTGACTGCAGTCGGGATCGTAGGTGCGCATGTGGCATTATATATGGCGTTATCTGGTGTCAATAACTTAACATATATCGAAAAGGTAGGTACTTGAACGAAATTATATTTTTCCCGACTTCAAAAAAGGAGGAGGTACTATGTTCGGCTGATTGTTTTTTTTTTTTGTTTGTTCGTCGATTACTCCGCCCTTTGTGGACCGATTTCCAAAATTCTTTTTTTGTTTGAAAGGTTATACTCCCGAGAGTGTCCAATTTCCATAAGGTCAGGATCTGTTGATGGAATCCTAGGGAAACTGAGGATGACTTTCGAAAATTGTAGGTGCAAGTAATGCATCTATTATGTTTTAGAATACGGATTTTAAATACTACAATTTGATAAGGGTCTGGAGTCGACCTGACGATGGAGCCGACGGACAGTCGGGGGAACTCCTCTTGCACCTATGTATATTATAAGGGGCAAAATAGGTGTACGTAGCTTTGCACTAAAAATTATAAAATAAAGAAATAAAACTGCGTTTAAAAAACCGACTTCTAAAAAAAACAAAAACTAATAAAAAATAACTATAATTATTGCTAATAGGTTACCCATCCACTGATAGGCTAGAAGTCAGTGCCGTACACACTATAATCGACGAGTTTTAGATGATAGCAATTTTATTAATTATCAATTTAGCAGACATTTACAAGGCATCTAATAGTAACCTTATGTCGGAATACTGAAACGTTACTCAATTTTAAGCCGCGCTTAAGTATAATTCTGTCACCACTAATTCTTTGTGAAATGACAGAGATGGCATGATATTTATGCACGACTTAAAATTGAGTAACGTTTTAGTATTCCAGCATATTTTCTTTTGCTTGCTTTCTAAATGAACAACTTTAAACAGTTCTTTTACAGAAAAATGTAGTATGCAAAGCTCCAATAATTTATAATCACATACCGAACTCGATGAAAAAATTGAATGCCAATATTTTTAAAACAACTTTTAAAAGTACCCTTATTAAAAAATGTTATTATAGTGTTATGATAGATGTGTTTGAATGATTGAACGTAATATTTAAATTGTAACACTTAACAATACTTAGTACCTTATATAAATAAAATAAATAAAAGACGGTTTAGCACAAGCTCTGGCGTTAAAATGGAAGTGGGCCGGACACATAGCACGCCTGCAAGATCACAGATGGACAAGAAAACTGTTAGAATGGAGGGGGCCAGTGGGCAAAAGAAAGAAAGGGAGACCATACAATAGATGGGAGGATGAAATAAAACGCACAGCGGGACCAAACTGGATGCAAATAGCGCAAGTCAGAGAAAACTGGCTAAATTTGGAGGAGGCCTTTACCTGCAGAGGGGTTCCTACAGAATAACATACATAGTATAACATACAAAAATCGTACATACAAAACTGGAAAAACATTCACTTATAAACTTATTTAACTTTTATTTGTATATGTAATTAAAACTTTTGTTAAGAAATAAGAAAAAAAAATTCAATTGGTATTGTAAGTGTACATTTTTTGAAGGAAATAAAAGGCTTTTTATTTATTTTTATTTTATTTTTATTTACTTATATATTGACATTATTAGTGCATCTTGACATTTCCTTATAGATTTATTGCAAAATTAATTAATATTTGTACACCGGTCACAGTTAACTCGTCGAGTACCGGTTTTATAGACACAATTAAAGAACAATAGGTCGCGGTCACCGGTGTCCGCTTGGTGTTTGACAGTTTAAGCATGTTGATACCAACAATACTGTACATCTATAGTAAACATTCATTTTTGCATGTATTATTGTAACCTACACATGTTTTGGCAAATAAAACTATCTTTATCTATATCTTTATCTTTATAAATTACAGTTTTTGGATGGCATCTTCGTGTCAATTCTTAATTTCGAAATTATTGTGGACACTTTCTTCGTGATGTCTGGTCTACTTCATATGAAAGGTCTAATGGGAAGACGACAGAACCTGTTCGGTGTACTCTGGAAACGATATATAAGGTAAACACACAGACAATGAGATGACTAATTCCATAACATAACATATATGACGTGACATGTCATGTTATTTTTTTTAAAGTGTAAGCCGGTAAACGGGCTCACGGATCACCTGATGGTAGGCAATCGACGCCGCCCATAGACACCCGGAACACCAAGGCGTTACAAGTGCGTTACCGGCCTTTTGGGAATTGGGAATTTGAGGATTGTGGACGATTCGGGGATTCGCAAGACTAGGGAGGGGGGTAATTGGGCCTCCGGTAACCTCACTCACACGACGAAACACAACGCAAGCGTTGCTTCACGTCGGTTTTCTGTGAGGCCGTGGTATCAATCCGGTCGAGCCGTCATGTTTTTTTCATAATCATCATCATGACATTTTTCATAATCGGGGATTAAGTTAAAAGTACCCTTAACCGACAAGCATGCATGAAAGACTGATGACTGAGTAAGAATCGTAGCAATTTGCTTTCCATAGTCTCTGCCTGCCTATGGGGGACAGGCGTGAGGTTATGTATGTATGTCACACCATTAATGTCAAAAGTTCAATAAAAATGGACAAGGGATCAGTCCAAATCAGGACTGTTGCGTTGACCGAGTGGTCGCAAGTGCGACTCCCGGGCAAGAGGTATCAGGTTCGATTCCCTGGTGGACCAAAATATTACTGGGTTTTTTTTAAGTCTCAGTATTAGCACAGAGTCTGGAATTGTGATCGGTATATGACAATACTCACTATTACATGGGACTCATAACATAAATAGTGAAAAGTGAGTGTTACATTGTACAGTGGCATAATGTGTGCATGTTATGTTATGTTATTGAACGGAAAAAGATGAACTAAGAAAGAAAACTTATGCTATAAGAGATTAATGATAATAATTATATTTTGGTTACAGGTTGACAGGTCCTTTCGCCATAGTTGTCTTATACTTGATATTCGTGTCCAGACACTTGAACTCCGGTCCAGGCTGGTATGAATTAGAGGAGACAGAATTTTGCAAGAAGTACTGGTTAAGAAACTTGCTCATGATGAATTCCAGTTTAAAACACAATGTAAGTACAATTCGGTAGCTGATTAAATTAAAAATATAATGTGGTAATGCTGCCAGCCTTTTGGGCGCCTTACCTCATGACAATGATGAGGAAAATACAAGTTAGTAGCGATAGTCATAAAATATAATACTTTGTATTCACTTATGTGACATATTCACATTTCTAAACATGGATACGTACACATACACTTACATACACACCTACTACACATAACAGATGCACACACGCACGCACAACACACACTTACTTCCTCACTCTCTCACTCACTTACATACACACGCGCGCACTCTCACATACACACAAATTCAGACACAGTCTATATTTAAGCATTATGTTAATTTTTCTGTTTGTACTGTATGTTAGGGAGCCTGGACCTCACGACACAGGGAATCCTAGTGTGAAGTCCAGAATACAACTATTGTAAAACTTATTTGAAAAAAAAACATTTTCAACTTTTTCGTAATATAACGTCTAAAATCCAATTAATAAAATTGACAGATTGAAGTAGGGTGCTTATAGGCAGAGCTGTGCTCCATCGGAGGCCGTATCATCGCTTACCGCCAGGCGAGATAGTGGTCAAACGTCGCATCGGTCCATCACATAAAAAAGGTTGATCTTCTGAAGACTGTACCTTGTATTTTTTTTCTAGTGTCATGTAATCACGTGGTACGTGGCCTGTGACTACCACCTAGCGATCCTAGCAACTGTTCTCTTTTACTTCTATCAGAAGAACAGAAGATTTGGCTTCGCGTTTTATGCAGCTCTTTTTATCCTGTCCATGTTAATTCCTGGAGTGTTGACGTACTGGTTCAAATTACCCGGCGTCATTTTATTGGATTATGGGTAAGATATTTTTCTTGTCTATCTTTTTTTATAGCATAAGCCGGTAAACGAGCAGACGGATTACCTGATGGTAAGCAATCGACGTCGCCCATGGACAGCTGGAACACCAGAGGCGTTACAAGTGCGTTACCAGCCTTTTGGAGATCAGGAGTTTGAGGATCGTTGGGGTTTCAGGAATTGGGGAGATTGGGGAAGGGGAGGGTAATTGGGCCTCCGGTAACCTCACTCACACGACGAAACACAACGCAAGCGTTGCTTCACGTCGGTTTTCTGTGAGGCCGTGGTATCACTCCGGTCAAGCCGGCCCATTCGTGCCGAAGCATGGCTTTCCTACACTTAAAATTAGCCTTATGTTTAATTTCGTACGTTCGTTCTGTATATCTGTTCGTTACATTTCTGCAATGTGTCTTGAGAAATACATGATTTATATTTCAGCAAATATATTACTAACTACCGGGATACTTGGCATTTCAACTACCTCTATACGCCATTCTACAGCCGCGGCAGTCCGTACATCGTGGGTGTCGCTATGGGATACTTCATGTCCATCTATAAACCTGCTGACTATAGAAAATCTGTTTCTAAAGTAAGTTTTTTTTAACTACCTTATCAGTCAGGGTTGAACAAAGCTTATGTCTTAAGTAAAATCACGGGTTACTCACGTGAATATACTGAGAAAAGCTGTACTAGTTTCGAACCACAGAGAGGTTCTTCCTCATGAGCAGCGTGCGCGATCGCGCAGCTCACTGGCTGGCGTTGGCGCTCGCCTCGGTGTTGCTCCTTGCGGTGCGAGCCCAACGCGCCCTCTGTCGGACACTACGAGCGTTTACCGGAGTTGAAAGCAAGTTGGAAGAACCCGTGGTTCGAAACTAGTAGAGCTTTTCTCAGTATATTCACGTGAGTAACTCGCGATTTTACTTAATTTAGTATGTCTCACGATAGTTATTATAAAAACAAAAGCTTATGATCTCTTTAACAGGAATGACTTGATTAGTAATGATGAATTGATGACGTTTTTATTTCATCTAATTCATGACATTTTAATTGACTAACATATTTATTAACATTATATTTTTGATTACATTGGTGACATTATACATATTTTGAATTCACATATATTACAGTAATTGTATTGATAGTTTTTATTTCTTTATTTATTTATTACAGTCACAACGGTTGAGAACAAAAACCAATTAAAGTAACTGGAATTTTCAATGTATTAATTTTCTTTCGAATAGCATTGTGATGCTATAATTTTTGTAATTTGCATGCCTCAAGGCGTAATATGGTCGGAATTGTATTCACTTACCTGTTAACAACTTAATTTACCCATATTAGCAAATAAATGATTTGATTCGATTTGAAAACATCCAAGTGTACATTGATGTTTAGAAAAAATTGATATCACAAAACAAGAACTTTTACATAACATAGATCACGCTTTTTTATCCCCGAAGGGGTAGTCAGAGGTGCACATTATGGCACTTAATGCCACTATACAATGTAACACCCACTTTTCACTATTTATGTTATGAGTCCCATGTAATAGGGGGTTAGCCTATTGCCATATACCAGGCACATTTCCAGAATCCGTGCTAACACTGAGATTTTTAAAAACCCAGTAATACTTTGCTCGTCCCGGGAATCGGACCCGAGACCCGTTCGGCGGTCGCACTTGCGATTACTCGGCCAACAAGAACTTCTGTATATAATAATTGACTATTATAATTTACTTCCAGACTTGGTCTATAATTGTCACGGCCTTGAGTGTATGTGCCATCATATTTACCTTCCTCATGGTATATATAACTGTCTGCCGAGGGTATGACCCATTGGAAGCTGCTATCACAGCAGCGACGAGAAGGTTGCTTTGGGCTACAGCCGTCTGCTGCATTATAGCGATGTGTGAATATGGAACTGTTCGTAAGTATTATTTATGTTTAGTGGACTTTCCTTTACGACGTATGTTGTGGTGGCCCAGAGGCTTAAGACACCCGCTACTCATACATGATGGTGCGGATGCGAAATCTACCAACGGCAAGTACCAATGTAATTTTTTTCCATGTATTGTTACTTTTTCCGAGTTATATGAATTTTCTAAGTTTAGAAATCAGAAATAATTTATTTCCCAAATATGTTGTTATGTAACTTATGAAGACTCCCGGTACATTTTGCCTCACGCCATGCAAAAATATTGAATTAATTGAATACATTGTCTAAGTTGCTAAGTTAACATCTAGTTAACATTTCTATTTTTATATGAAATTGAGACACATATTGATCGACATAGAATTACATTCATTTAGACACCACTGTAAACGGTGAAGGAAAACATCGTAAGGAAACCATAGGTCTTGTAATTTCTAATTACAAACTTAAAATCACCAAACTGCATTAAGAGAGGCATGCCTGCATTTCTCCTGTGAGAAAAGAGGTTTTTCAGCAGTGCCCACTTATAAGCTGTTGATGATGTGATGTGAACTATCCTTAGTTTTTGACATAATAATATTTTGATTAATAACCTTTTTTTTATATTTGATGGGGCGACGTTTGACCACTATATCGCCTGGTGGTAAGCGATGATGCGGTCTACGATGGAGCACGCCGTTTCATAAGCAACCTATTCATTTTGACCTTGAATATTCCCTTCAGGAAATACAGACTGGCAAAGAATTCCACTCTTTAGCAGTACGCATAAGAAAGCTTGCAGCGAAGCGCTTCGTGCGTGTGGGCGGAACATCTACCATGAATCGGTGACGCTTCGTCGATTGTCTTGTGGTACGATGATGGAAAGGACTTGGGAGAATCAAGTTGTGTGTGTGTCCCGCACACTCACCGTAATGTATCTTTGTTTGTTTCATAGCTCTGGTCTCCAATATGCTGAGTTGGTCCCCGTTCACACCTCTAAGTCGACTGTCCTACGGCATTTATATGACCCATACCCTGGTGCTTCAGAGTTACCTCCTGTCACAACGATCGACACATTATATCGATGTTTTTAGTGTAGTAAGTACAAGTGCTATTTTTTACGTTTATGTATACACTGCGAATTCGCAACGCAAAAAATTACGATACGAATTGCTACGATGCGATTTCGTGTGACAAGGCGTCTCCCAGGATGACCTGGCCATTCCTTAGACGACCGTCAACCGTACTAAACGTATTTAAAATTGAAAACTACGTCGTGATATGGATCGTAACAAGAAGTGTGCACTTCTGTTATTGCTTAGGAGATACAGGAAAAAGAGACATAGAAGATTTTGGGAAGACAAGATTTTGATGCGCGATACGAATCAATTCGCAAGTTCTTGCGATGCGTAGAGGGAGCTCGCACATTTTTGCGATACGACGTCGCATCGCAGTTTTGCGTACGAGCCCTATATCAGCGCAGTTGTGGTGGCCCGGAGGTATATGACGCGCTTCTCATGCTTGAGGATGCCAGTTTGAAACTTCACAACGGCTACGGCAATTGGTTATACGTATTTTCTTAGATTATTTAGAGACCGCTGGCAAACGGTGAAGGAAACACAGTGAGGAAATCTAAGCTTATAATTTCTAATTATAAAGTTTAAAATCGCCAACCTGCATTGAGCAAGCGTGGTGATTAATCCTCAAACCTCCATGTGAGAAGAGGCCTTTGGTCAGCAGTGGGCATTTATAGGCTGTTGTTGATGATGATGATATATCAGGAATGAGGCTTAGGGCTCGCCTGATGGTGAGCAATTTTGACAGTTCGAAATTAAGAAATACGACTCAAGGGGAAATAGGACTCAAGATGCAGTTCCGGACATTCGTTTTCGCCTAACAATATTTATAGTTTTGTAACAATACTTTTTTAAGGCTATTAAATTTTCTTTCAGATTTTCCAGGTAGTAGGAGCGTTGGGAATATCAATAGTACTAAGTTTCGCAATGTGGCTGTTTGTGGAGGCGCCGCTGATTAATATTTCTAATCATATCTTTAATAAGTAAGTCAGCTTTATTTTATATACTTGATATTTTTTAAGTGTTTTTAGACCTGACGACCGAGTTCGATAGTTAAAATTATCAGCTTTTTACTGAGTTGGCGACCCATTCGGTTTGGGCATGTCTTCTAACACCGCGCAGCATGTTATATTTATTTTATTATCTTGTTTTAGTTTTATAATTTAGCTTCACATATGTTTTTCTCTCTCTTGTCTTAAAATTTTATATTGTTATTTTGTCAAATTGTATATCCTTTTTTTGTTCCTTGCATTCATGCCGTATGTCGAATAAAACACTTTTCATTTCATTTCATTCCATTTCATTTCATTCCATTCTATTTCATTTCATTCCATTTTATTTCTTAACCAATGAGGCAGCACTTTCCATTAATGATATCTCTCTTACAGATCCAAAAGCACAGAATCAGATAAAAGTCACAGCGAGAATGGAGTTCGTCATCGGAATGGAATTCAACATCAGAATGGAGTCCATCGGCAGAATGGATTTGCTAAAAACAAAGAGTCGTAAGTAAAAGATTTTTTAAGAAAAGGAATGAAAATATAAACCGTTAGGTAAACAAGCAGACGGATCAATGAAGGTAAGCAATCCTCACCGCCCATGAGCACCCGGAACACTAGAGGTAGACAATTGCATTACCGGGCTTTTGGGGATAAGGAATTTGAGCATTGCTCGGGATTTAGGGATTGGGGACATTGAGGAGGAGGAATAATTAGGCCTCCGGTAACCTCACTCACACGACGAAACACAACGCAAGTGTTGTTTCACATCGGTTTTCTATGTGGTATCACTCCGGTCGAGCCGGCTATCTGTTTTTTTTTAATAATAGGTATCCAGAAGCTGTTTCATTTTTATTAACCATTGTTGTCCCACTGGGCAGAAGTGCCAGGGCAGAAGATGCTAGTATACCTTTAATAAGAATAAATTCAAGGATAGTCGCCAGTTTGTGTGTCCATTACATTTAGATTAAAGTTGTCTACAGGGCCTCTGCGCAGTCGGCTTCGGCCCCTCGTACGCCTCCTAAATGACCGGGACCTGTGGTCCCGTGAATGGTAAAGGCGTACTTAATAAATTATATTACATTGTGAAAAATGTACCTACCATTTTTATTTATCATCTACTATTGTAACTGTCTGATTTTTTTGTGGTTTTTAATTGAATTTTAATTGTACGTTTTTTAATATGATGATTATTTATGTATTTTTTCTTCTTTTTCTATTATTGTAACTGTTTGATTCCCAGTGATTTCTCTTTGTGTGTGTGTTAATGTAATTGGTGTAAGGCCGTGTTAACATTACAATAATAAATAAATAATAAATGAATGGTTGCTCATAGGTAGGCGTGCTCCATCGTTGGCCACATCATCGCTTACCATCAGGCTAGATGGTGGCCAAACGTCGACCTATTAAGTATAAAAAAATAAATACATTGAATATTTTTATTGTACACAGGTCAAATGGGATACGACCAGATAGAGAACGGAGCGCGAATGGAGTCCAACATCAGAATGGATTAGCTAAAACCAAAGTTTTGTGATATTATGTCGCTAAGTTTTAAATGATAGCATAAAAATATTGAATCCTTACTTATATTATAAATTGGAAAGTGAGTTTGTTTGTTTGTTTGTTTGTTCTGCTTTCACGCCGTACCTACTAAACCGATTGCTTTGAAATTTTGCAGACGTAAAGATAGAAGTCTGGATTAAATAATAGGTTATCTTTATTTTTATCCCGGAAAAAATTACATTACCGAGGGAAAACCAAAATATTGGTATAGATGGCGCTGTGTGTATTGGTATAGATCGCGATGCATATAATTTAAAACCAGTCAACGAATTACCTACTTATTGAAAAATTTAAATAAATACGAAATATAAACAAATAGCGGAAAGCTATTTGTTTGTTTGCCTGTCTTAAACGGCAGCATGGAGGTACTAATTAAACTGTCAAACACCAAGCGGTCACCAGTGACCGCGACCTATATTGTTTTTTAATTGTGTCTATAAAACCGGTACTCGACGAGTTAACGTGATTTTTTAACTGAAGGTAGTTGAAGGGATGGACAGTCACGTAGGCTACTTTTTATCCTTTTGTGACGCGAGCGAAGCCGCGTGTAAAAGCTAGTATAATATAATTTTGGGCTATTGTATATTTCAAATTGTGTAATATTTCTATGGTTGTTAGTTAATTTAGAATTGTTGTCTTCCTAGTAAGTTAAGTTAGTATAAAGATAAGTAGGTGTTTTTAACGAAATAAAATGTAAACAAATACCTTAAAAGTGATTTAGTTGATAAGCAGTTGATAAGTTTGTATTATTATGTAAAAATAAATAAAAATAATGACTATAAACTATCTAATTAGAGAAAATATTACTCATGCCGATATTTTTATTGTTGTGACGTCATCAGTCGTAATTCAGTTCTTTAACCGGACAAATCCCTGCAGTAGCCTAAGTTAAGGCCTCCATTTGTTTTTACAAAATCTTACTGATATTATTAATAAATTTTATATTATTATACAGGTTGACTTGTAACTCGACGTCTTCCTCTCGGAAGATGATAATACAAATAATTTTCAATAAAATTAGCCCTGAGGTCTCTGGTCCGAAAGTGGCTAGTTGCTGAGATATACAACATTTTCGGTTTTGGTGAAAAAATCCCGATCGAACTATAAAAACATCAATAAATAAAAATCTACAGGTTTGATTTAAGTACACAAATTCATTCACAAATTGAGGTACACTCGTGCTTCATAGTTTGAACTAACAAGACGACATGTAACGGGCTACCGTTTATTAAGTCACCAATTGGCGCAAATGTAGGACGATATTTTTTGTCCAATCACAGCAGTTGTCAAATATTAACCGTCTAATAGGTTAAACTAAGTAATTTCCTATTGGAATAATTTCTAATCTAAATATACTGTTACATAACATAACATCACGCCTTTTATCCCCGACGGGGTAGGCAGAGTAAGTTAATGCCACTGTACAATGTAACACCCACTTTTCACCAATCATGTTATGAGTCCCATGTGGGAGTGAGCCTATTGCCATATACCGGGCACATTTCCAGACTCATTGCTACCTACTACAGAGATTTTTTTTAAAAACCCAGATATACTTTTCCCGTCTCGGTAATCGAACCGTAAACCCTTTGCCCGGCAGTCGCAATTGGAACCACTGAGCAAACGAGGCAATCAAAAACAAAAGTATAACAATACCCTACATATCTATCTAGAATCTAGTTCATAACATGAAACCTAACATGACGTTAATGAAAATGGATGAAGGCTAAGAAAAACATAGGTCCTTAGTACTCAAGTACTAAGTTCTAGTTTCTGCGAAGTTTTAATTGGTTGAAGTAGTGCATCTGTTCTGGAAGTAAATAGACGTAAGTGCCTTGGAAGATGTCTTGTTAGTAGAATAAGGAGAGGTTTAGTTTTAAAATTGGATATTCTTTTTTTATTCGATCTCTTTGACTGGATTTTGGTGTTACATTGTTCTCGCACAAACGAACCAATAAAACTATGTTACTAGAAAATTGTATTGTGAACCCGATTGAAAAAGAGTAACCTATGGAGTTTCTTGCTCGTTCTTCTCAATAGGAATCTACAACTTGGAATGAGCAAATAGCTTCACTTAATTTTTTTTGTTGACGTTAAAAAGTGCCTTCCTGGTCTAATTGAAAATAATGATTTTGACTTTGAATTAACCGGTAAACGAGCAGACGGATCATCTAGTGGTAAAAAATGGGCGTAGCCCATGGCGTCGATACCGGCCTTTTGGGGATCAGAAATTTGGGGATTCGGGGATTGAAGAGGGGCATAATTGGGCCTCCGGTAACCGAAACACGACGCAAGTGTTGTTTCACGTCGGTTTTCTGTGAGGCCGTGGTATCACTCCGGTCAAGTCAGTCCATTCGTGCCGAAGCATGGCTCTCCCACACTTAATGTTATGTTATGTTATTTTAGCAAATATAAACAATATTACAAGTAAACCTCATTTAACCCTTTCGATAAATAACAGCTACATATGACCCCTTCAATAATCCAATCAAAATTTGTCAATAACATGATTGTTTCGTCATAATCGTAATTAGACCCCGGTTCAACCCATCAGCGGTCGTACGCAACGCTATTTAGGGTCACTCCTAACTCCTATTGAGGGTCAACCTTTTAGTTGGAATGTTTTGGACGGTTTTAGGTCATTATAGACGTATGGAGTTATATATTTTATTGGCTATTGAATCTAAATATTCAAGAAGATAGATAAATGCCAGGTGCCTACAGGTGCTGATTTGGAAGCCATTTAAGACATCAGATCAACAACTTATGAGTTCCCAACAATCCTCAAATTCCTAATCACCAAAACGCCAGTAACGCACTTGTAACGCCTCTGGTGTTCCAGGTGTCTATAGGCGGCGCCGATAGCTTACCATCAGATGATCCGTCTGCTTGTTTATCGGTTTATCCCATAAAAAACCTAATGTTAATAACAATCCATTGTTGGACTATGGAACTTCTCCGACTAAGAAGATTTGCCATGACGCAGTTTAAAAAGTTTATCAAAGAGCGCTTCAGGACTGTCTCACGCCCTGGGTAAATAAATGGATGATTTTCTCCCTCAAAAAAAGGTCGGTCTTTATGAAATGTGAATTTCCTTTGTCGCACCTACGTGAAGAGTGGGGTTGACGACATGATTCTGACGTCACTACAGGATTCAATACCCAGATTTGTTCCCTATGTTAGTCAAAACACTTTTCTCCTTTTTGCAACAGGGGGCTTACTCTTGAATACAATTCCAATCGATCGACATTAGTATTGTCAAATTTCGTACTCTCGAGTTGCAACACTAGCGCTCATCATCATCATCAACAGCCTATAAATGCCCACTGCTGAGCAAAGCCTCTTCTCACACGGAGAAGGTTAGAGCATTAATCACCACGCTTGCTCAATGCGGGTTGGCGATTTCAAACTTATAATTAGAAATTATAAGTCCAGGTTTCCTCACGATGTTTTTCCTTCACCGTGTGTCAGTGGTGTCTAAATAATCTTAGAAAGTACATATAACTCGGAAAAAGTCACATTGGTACTTGCCGTTGGTAGGTTTCGAACCCGCACCCTCATGCATGAGAAGTGGGCGTCTTAATCTGTCAAACACCAAGCGGTCACCGGTGACCGCGACCTATTGTTCTGTAATTGTGTCTATAAAACCGGTACTCGACGAGTTAAACCTCCGGGCCACCACGACGTTCAACACTAGCGCTCATTGTATCCTATTTCAACAGCTACGATTGTGGTTGTATAGTTTTAATATTGAATCATTATTGAAATTTTATTGGATTGAAATTGCATTGACATTGAGATTGGTTTCAAGAGCAAGCACCCTGAACAGAAAATTTAATAAAATATTGAGAAGAAATAAATCTAAAATAAAAACTCCATACATCACCAGCAAAGACATTTCAGCATTATTAGGGTTCAAGCAGAAAGCAATCAAATCTACAGCGAGCCATTTTATATACAGAACTCAGACGCTAGTCGTATAGGAATTTAATATACCCCTGTCTTACGCATAGCAAAAGGAATTTCACAATTGTACGAACAGACATACGAATGAATTTTCTTAGTAGTAATATCTGGGAACGTTCTGCAAATATCTTCGGTGTTTTCTATCTATTGTATGTACATAAACGGATAAATAGAATGACAGAAAGAAAGAACAAGCATTTATTAGACAGTAGGCACGCACACAGATACAAAAATAAAACAAAATTAAAAAAGTAAAGATGAAATAAATACAATAATAAATACAGTAATAAATACAGTAATAAATATTGGACAGACAGTGTTGTCCTGCACATAATATAAGAATAGGTATAGATAAATAACCTAGATATTAACTGCAGCGCCATCTGAAGGACTGATTTGTGAATCTAAACCATCCATGGCGCCACGCGAACGCATACAGAAAAATTCATTTAAATCGGTCAAGCCGTTTAGGAGGAGTTCAATGACATACACACCTACAGCAGAATTATATGTAGAAAGATAGAAAAAAAAACAAAGAAACGACAGAGTATAACAACACAGTGACAATACAATAATAACACAGTAAATATAAAAAAGGTTATTTATGTTTGTCTTTTGTTTTTCTCAGCGAGTACTCAATAAGCTATTAGGTTCCGCTAGCAGCTTCGCCCACGTTATAACATAGCCTATGTATTAATTTATACCATATTCTTTCCCTATTTTAAATTTCATCCAGACCCCTTCCGCAAATTTCTTATTTTTAAAATTAAACATCACTTACATAACATCACGCCTTTTTATTCCCAAAGGGGTAGGCAGAGGTGCACATTATGCCACTGTACAATGTAACACCCACTTTTCACTATTTATGTAATGAGTCCCATGTAATAGGGGGTGAGCCTATTGCCATATACCGGGCACAATTCCAGGCTCCGTGCTACTACTGAGATTTTTTTAAAAACCCAGTAATGCTTTGCCCGACCCGGGAATCGAACCCGAGACCCCTTGCCTGGCAGTCGCACTTGCGACCACTCGGCTAACGAGGTAATAAAACAAAATTAAAAAAGAAATAAATACACAATTACACATATTTATATAGATACTAGTGGACAGACAGAAGTGTTATCCTGCACATAATATAATAATAGGTATAGATAAATAACCTAAATATCGACTGCAGCGCCATCTGTCGGACTGATTTGTGAATCTAAGCCATCCAGGGCGCCACTCGAACGCATACAGAAAAATTCATTTAAATCGGTCAAGCAGTTTAGGAGAGATGACATACACACCTACAGCAGAATCTTTATATATATAATCTAAAAGAGCGCAAAATAATGATGTGCTCTAGTCTACTGTATACTTCGGTACAAAAAACACACATGGAAAGTTCATCATCATCGTCATCATCAACAGTCTGTAAGTGGCCACTGCTGAGCAAAGGCCTCTTTTCACACGGAGAAGGTTTGAGCATTAATTACCAGTGTGTGCTGATAGCGGGTTGGCGATTACAAACTTATAATTAATAAATAAATAAATAAAATGTTTATTTCGTGTAAAAAGCCAGGTTACAAAATAAATCTTAATATCTAAACAAAGTCAAAAAATATGTGAAACCTGAACTAGGTCCAAGCCTGTGTTTCAGGTTAAAAATGTACTGAAATATTTAAAATACAATAATATTGCTTATAAAACTAAATTTTTTTTTTATGTCTAAATTAAATTAAGCTAGTCTCTAAGTATAACAGGTGCGCGTGTACAGTTTCATAAACAAACGTAAGCAAAAATAATCTGAGTCAACTATAATAAAATTATTTGCTTACTTCAAGTAATTCTTCGGTTTGATCGTATGTTAAGGTGTGTACATAATTATGTAATAGTTTTTTACAGTGAAAGTGATTGAGGCTATAAATACTTAAATCTCTATTTATTCTATTGTATATAAATGGGCCAAGAAAGATAAAGAATCTTTTTATAAAAGCGTGTTTTGACACTGAGGTTGAAGTGCAAACTATATCATTCCGCCTTTTGTTAGTAAGGTTATTAATATTGAAGCTGAGTAGTGAATGTTGTTTGAGTATTAGCTGTACTACATAGATTTGGCGAACAGTTAAAACTTTGCAGGATCTATATAGCATCGATGTAGGAAAGAGAAAGGGATGGGAAAATGCAACTTTTAGGATGGCTCTCTGAGCACGTTCTAGAGGGAGTATAATAGTTTTTGATGCGCCACCCCAAGAAGTAACACAGTACTGGATAATTGACTGACATAACGCTAGGTAGATTTGAGTGATTAGTTTAACATCTCCGATTTGTCTAATTTTTTTAAAAATGTACATCAATTTCCTGACACGTGCAACCAAAGCGCTGATGTGTTGTTTGAAACAAAGAGTTTCATCAACTGTGATGCCTAGATATCTAATGGAAGTAGTTTTTAATATACAAGGGCAGTTGCATGTGCCCAGTGGACTAATTCTACATTTATGTGCGTATAATTGGGGTGTAACAGTGGCAATTGGATTCTTGCGCATAGAAAAGTGAATAAATTTTGTCTTCAATTAGAAATTTATAAGCCCTGGTTTCCTCACGATGTTTTCCTTCAGCGTTTGTTAATGGTATCTAAATAATCCTAGAAACCACATATAACTCGGAAAAGTCACATTGGTACTTGCCGTTGGTAGGAAATTGAAAACACATAACAATATGTATAGAACGGTTATATTATATTCTAAATTAATGGAAAATGTATTTGATCGGAAGACGCCATGACACCTACGTCATGGCGTTACATATCCGTACTCATAAGAGGGACGCCACAAACGCCATCCCTAGAGGAAATCGACACGGAAACGCGAAGCAGTCAATTATCTAAAGGAAAATGCTATTTAGCTTAAGATTGGTTGTAGAAAATTGATTTCTTGTTGTTGTTGTGGAGTTTTATTCCCGTTTCTTAAATATTTTCAATCTTTATCGATTACTAGCTACTTCCGCGCGGTTATGAGTCCCATGTAATAGGGGGTGAGCCTATTACCATATACCGGACACATTTCCAGACTCCGTGCTACTACTGAAATTTTAAAAAACCCAGTAATACTTTGCCCGACCCGGGAATCGAACCCGAAAACCCTTGCTCGGCAGTCTCACTTGCGACCACTCGGCCAACGAGGCAGGTTTCACAAAAAATATGTAAAAACATGTACATTGTACGAAACTAAAATAAAATCAGTCCCTATATGCATCTGATTAAAACCAGTGCTATGTACAAATAAGCGTAGCAGTATTAATATAAATTAGTTGAACAAAGCGAGGACCAATCGGCGGCCATAATTATAGGGTTCAAATAAATACCGTGTCAGTGGCGTACTGAAATTAATTACACTATGAATATTAATAGCTTGGTTGTGTGGGCCAAGATAAAAGTTGCGAGCGGGCTCCTTTTTCCTATGTCGTCAGTATGTTCGCAAACATTCTTACAAATTCGTGCACACCTCTTAGGGCCGATTTATTTTGGCCCTAAAACTGCTCCATTTGGTCCTCCATTTGGCACCCACAACCAAAAAATAACCTACAAGCGGTGCGACTTTTATGTCAGAGGTTCGATTCCCGAGTTGGGTAAAAGTTATAATATTCTAAAAAATTAATCTCTATTGCATGGGCCTTATGTTATAACAAATGAATTCTGAATGTGACTACAAAAAGATCAAATAACGTAAAAAACTTACGGCGTTCTTTTTTAATGTGTTAAAATAATTTTATAAAATCGCTACAGCCTGTGACATAAGCCAACTACCCAACCCAAAATATCGATGTAACAGCGTTGAGAGTGAGCGGTTGTCGCGTCAAAACGCATGTTTCGTGGCCCAACGTGGTGCGAGCAGCTTAATGACGGTTATAAAGGGTGTTTGTTAAACTGACTGATGAATTATACTATACTTTATGAATTTTTTACCTAATAATTTTTTGGGATGTTTTGTTCTATTACCGACTTCAAAAAAAGGAGGAGCTACTATGTTCGGCTGATTGTTTTTTTTTTTGTTCGCGCAGTACTCCACCATTTGTGAACCGATTTCCAAAATCCTTGTTTTGTTTGAAAGGGTATGCCAAGATGGTTCTATTTCCATGAGGTCAGCATCTGATGATAGGATCCTAGGGAAACTGATGAGAACATTCGAAAATTGTAGGGGCAAGTAATGCGTCAACTATGTTTTTCAATTAGGATTTTTAAACACTATAATTTTATTGGCTCTAGTGGATGTAAGTACGACTGCTGAGTAAGGGGTCTTGGGTTCGATTTAAAGGTCGGCTGAAGATTTTTTTTATGGCATAAGTCGGTGAACGAGCAGACGGATTACCTGATGGTAAGCAATCGGCGTCGCCCATGGATACCTGAAATACCAAAGGCATTACAAGTGCGTTACCGGCCTTTTGGGGATTAGGAGTTTAAGGATCGTTTGAGATTCAGGAATTGGGGAGATTGGGGAAGGGGAGGGTAATTGGGCCTACGGTAACCTCACTCACACGACGAAACACAACGCAAGCGTTGCTTCACGTCGGTTTTTTGTGAGGCCGTGGTATCACTCCGGTCGAGCCAGCCCATTCGTGCCGAAGCATGGCTCTCCCACACTTAAACATACTACTTACTTAAGATTATTGACTGGTGTCTTTTCGGAATAAAAATTTCTTATGCAGTATCTGGAATAGTTTAAGGTGTATAATGATAGTCGTAGGCTTACATTGCCCAGCTCATACTGAGTTGGCAAGCCCTTTTGTCATGGGTATGCTGCCACCTCGTTGTTTTTTTATTTTTTATTTTTATATTGTATTTTTTTGTTGTTTTTTATAGTTATTTTATGGTTCCGTATATGGTGAATTATGCCCTATCTATCTATTCTATACATATAATAAAATCTTAAAAAATTGTACATACATTGAATATTTTTTTAAACGAATCGACAATCGATATCGAAGCCAACATTTGGTTTTTGGATTTTTTGTCTGTTTGTCTGTATGTATGTCCGGGGTAATCTTAAAAAGTGCTGCATGAATTTATTTCAAATTTTGCATGAATATTATTAACAAGTCGGGTCAACATATAGGTTGATTATCACACTATCGCCTACGGGACTGAATCAATTCTAACGACAATTATTGGCGTAGAATATCCCTTGATAAAAACTACATAATTCTAAAGCCTAAATTCTGCCAAAAGTTATTATTCTACGCGGACGAAGTCGCGGGCAACAGCTAGTATTAAGTAAAACTGATGAAAAGCAGTAGTTACGTTTCAAATGTTCATATTTGTCGAATAAAATTTGTATATACTTCAGGCATTGCAATGAAAATACCCATTGTATCCCAATAATATCCAACAACAGAACAAATATTACCATAAACCAGAAAACGTAATTGCTAACAAACTATTATGACGTCATAACACTGTCACATCGTGACGTCATTGTACACAATTACAACAACATTGAGTTTCGATGGCGCTGACAATGAGAATGGCATAAGACCACAAAACAGGTCATTTAATTTTGATCCTTAATTCTGTGCACAAGTGGTTTATAGCTTCGTTTAATTTTTGAATCAGTAATTTCACGGTGCATGCTTCTGACTGTAACTGAAGTGGGAAGTAGCTGCGATCTGTTTATTTTTAATTGGAGTTTTAAAAATGTTGGCTCGTTTGTTAAGAGGTTTTAAGTGCTACTAGCGAAAAGGTGTTGGAATCAATTTTCAGGTTGAGAAAAGTATTTTATTATGTATCTATGTTTTGCAGACCTTTCAAAGTGGTTCAATTAGTATTACCAAGATTTTCAAAATAATGAAATAGGGTAGATGACTAATTTTTATTTTAATGTCCGTCTGATAGATTATTTTAAAACATTACAAACGTATTTTTTTATTTTTTAGAGAAATGTTTTCGACGAAATATTAATTTAATTATTATTATTTGTAGAAATGACGCTTTTAGCCCCCACTCCTGTCGCGGAGAACCTAACGGGTAACCGGGGCTCCGGCTCGACGTGCAGGAGAAGGAACGGGGTGGTTTTAATCTGTAAGAGTCTGACACTCCCTCCCGTCTCACCCATGCGGGAGAAGTTGCAATTTCTCGTATAATATAACAGGTGCAATATATAAGTATAAGATGAGGATTTGAGACAGCAATGAAATAATAGGATTCATCTATAACAATAGAGTTTTATTTAAATAAAATAACAATATTTTAATAAAAAAATATAAAATATGAAACCTCGGAATACTAACCTATAACAATAGAGAATCGACAATTAATTGTCACTGCTTTAGCCCGTCGATCCTCACTTAAATTCTTTAAATTAAATAACTAAAATTACTATCCTATATTATCGAAATAAAATTAACTCTTTACAATATTTCAATTTGTAGCTAGAATATTTCAATTGACGTTTGTTTTATGACACGTGTGTCACCTTATCCAAAGACAATACATGCAGGCTTGCATGGAGGCTTTCATCACCCCCCTTCGAAATAAAAAAAAAAATAATAATAACAATAATCTGAAATTAACAATCATATTTATGCATGGGTATGAGTTTCGTGACATGATATAGTCCAATACATCTTGTTCCACGACCAGTATTTATTTTAAAAACTGAATCCGATATTTTCTCTTCGATTTCAAAGGGACCGATTCTAATTTCATCCATCTTCTTTTTGTTTAATTTACTTCCATAGTCAACATATACCATATCCCCTTCCTTAAATTCATGTTGTATTCTATTCTTGGAAAATAAAGTTTTGTTATATTCGTTTGATTTTATTGACCTTTGTAAAGCTATTTTCCTGTCTTCTTCCAAATTTCTTGTTAATAACTGTTTTTCTTTCAATTCCTTAGGTAATAAGTCTGTAGACTCACCACAAAGCAAATATTTAGGAGAAAATCCTGTTACAGAATGGTTTGTTTCATTGTATTTATTTCTACATTCCTCTGCTAGTCTTGACCAATTTGTTTTACCTTTTGATTCATTCATTTTGCACCTTATTTTATTCACAAGAGTTTGGTTCAGCCTCTCGTTCAACCCATTCGAGAATGGTGCATCAACTGCTGTTAATATTAATTCAATATTTCGGTTTCTAAGGTAATTTTTGAATTCGATCGAATTACAATACAATACAATACAATACAATTTATTCATAATAACACTGGTCAACATAGGTATAAACATATATCTTAATTAAACGACAAGATCTTAAAAATATTATGCCTATACTAGGAATATTCCTGTGTCACAGGCGATAGTAGCTCTAAAATTATGTTAATGTAAGATAACTTATTTATAGTATATTTAAAATATTTAACACAATTTTCAGAAGTAAGGTTGGATTTTTGAATATACTCTAGTACATACATACATACATATAATAACATCACGCTTTTTATTCCCTGAAGGAGAATAAAAAGTTGAACCTACATAATACATTAATATAAAATTAAATAAATATCGTAAGCTATATTCATATATAAACTAGATAATATTACATGTTACTATGCTGTCAATTTTTTTTTTTTTAGATCGTCTGCAGAAACACAAAAATCTAGGTCAGAGTCCATACGGTCACTCACTTGTCACAGTTAGATCAAATGTGCTTGGACAGCAATAAATTGCTGAGTAAGCCAACCTGTTAATTTGCAATTGTTGTACAAGTGAACTAAACTAAACGTAATGACTAATCGAATTGGAATTTCTACTTAGCGTATGTCACTTTATTCGCCTTCATAATCAATGGAATTGATGTATCTGTGTTCGGCTATCTTCCTGGCTGGGCACTCTGCGTCTCCTGTCTTATGACTGTTAGGCTTGTTAAAGCGAGAGCATGTTGAACATTTAGGGATGTCGATTTTCTTCGTGCAAACGGATGTCATGTGTCCTGTTTCTCCACAATGGCCACACACTGAGTGGAGCTCCCGGCATGTCTTTGCCGCGTGGCCATACTGCTGACATTTATAGCAACGCGTTACTAACGTAAAGTCTCTGACAGGGCAAGACGTCCAGTTTATATAGAGTCTCTCTTGCGATATAAGCACGTTACGGATGTTGGCCGGAACTTCAATGATGTAATTACAAGTCGGCGCATCTTTTCTGCCAGATTTGTGGCTTAACTTCACAGTCGTTAGGAAAGACTCTATAGTCAACTCTGGGACCTTACCAGCTAGGTTTTGCTCGAATATGCACCTCAGGACATCAGCATCGGATAAAGTAGACGGCACTCCTATGACAGTGATTCTTGGTTTTCGTTTCTTTGCTTCATCGGCAATAAGTCCAGATGATGATAGGGCTAGTGCGTCTTTAACTTTCTTAGCATCTTCTTTGGACTCAGTGCTGATTATAACGCCTCCGTTATGGATTTTTCGAACACCACGCACATGCAGCTGCAATTGGTCAGGGCGTATGATTTTTTGGACGAGAGATTTGGTTTCATCGCTAGATTTTGACTTATTTGCTGGGTAAATTGCAATAGAAGTCAGTTTTGTAGGTCGCACGAAGTCAGTTCCCTTCTTTACCATGTCAGCAAATGAAACATTTCCCGTTGATGTTGAATCCTTGATAGTCTGCTTGATGTCCGATATTTGTTCCACAAGGTCCTGCTTTTCTTTCATCTCATCTATAATGTTAACGGCTATGCGGGCTTGCTGCTTCAGAGCTTGATATAAGACAGCCATTTGCGAGACATCAGCACCTATTTTTCGGCTCAGATTTGATATCTTAAGTTTTTGTTCCGAATTAAGTTTGCCCTCGGTGGCAATAGTGCAAACTTCATGTAACAGGTCTTCAATGTTTGACATCCAATTTTGAATATCGGGCGTCGACACAGCTTGTATCATCGAGAAGTCAGAATTACGGCTGCTCTTTAATGGTGAATTACAAGAAGCTAGCTTACTCGGGTTTAAATCCATCGTTGAAACAACTAAGTTTGTATTTCCATTATTTATAACTAAGTATCACAATAAGCAGAATAATAATGTAGGTCACTATTATTGCTTTGATTCAATATTTCTAGTATGCACGTCTGTTCACATCGAACGTCAAGAATAGAATCAAAGCTGAAAGCTGATTTCAAGCAAAAATTCAAAGCTGGATATTGATCAGCAAGCAAGATGTCTATTGTTTCTTCCTTAGGAATTTTCTCTAAGAGTTTGATAAAATCTCGGGCATTTTGATTCTTGGAACATAAGATATATGAGTACCTGGTAAAATGGTCTACTAGTAAGTGTAAATATCGTTTTGTTGATCTTTGTCCTCCGAATCCTCCTATTGTGTCCAGTGACATTATTTGGAAAGGTCTTGTAGCTGGGCCCAATTGTGACATAAATCCATATTTTCTATTTAACCTTGTTTTATTCTTTATGCATATTTCACAGTTTTTACATATATTTTTGATATTTTCCGATAAATTTGGGGCTGTATAAAAGGATTTTATTTTTGATTCTGTTTGATTTATTCCAGTATGACAATATTCTTCATGTGTGTTCTTTATTATAGTTTTACTGTAAGCTTCACTTAGAATAATTTTCTTCCTATTTTTTCCACATTTTCTATAATAAACCCCATCTTCAAAAACAACGTTCTTTCCCAAATTTTTTAATCCCACATTTTTCTCTTGATCATATCTTATGTCATCAATATCAATAATATTAACTGTTCTTAATATATCTTCATTATTTTCATTAACATCCAATACTGGGTTTCTGCTGAGACAATCTGCTTCAGTATTATTATTTCCAGGGTTATATTTGATTTCACAATTATATTGTGACAAATAGTGTGACATGTCTCCTAATTCATCATCAGGTCTATTTCTGATATTTAACTTCTCAAGGGGTTTATGATCTGTATAGATAGTGAAATGGTTTCCAATCAACCAATGTTGCCAAAACTTTATACTCTCTCTAATTGCTAAACATTCTAAAAATATAGCTTTTTTATGTTTCTGTGATTCTTAATTTTTTTGGAAAAGTATGCTACAGGTTTTTCTTCACCATTTAGCTGAGTTTGTTTCAAGACTGCTCCTATTCCAATGGAACTGGCATCTGTATAAATAAATATTGGTGCTTGTGGATCATAAATGGCCAGTATTGGTTTTGAACATATATAATCTTTCATTTTCCGGAATGCATCCTCACACTGTTCTGTCCAATTGAATTTCTGATCTTTTCTCAGCAATTTATGGAGTGGATCAAGAACTACTGAGACATTTGGAATATATTTTCCATAAAAGTTAATTTTCCCCAAAAATTGTCGTATTTGCTTTCTATTTTGAGGAGTAGGGAAATTTTTTATTGAAATTAAATTATCATTTAGAGGTGTAATTGTATTCTTCTGTAATATATGACCCAAATACTTGACAGAATCATGTGCAAACTTACATTTTGTTAATTTTAGTCTGAAGCCTTCTTCTCTAATAGCATCCAGCAACTTTTTTATATGTGTGATATGTTCCTCAAATGTTTTAGAAAATATCAATATGTCATCGATGAAATTCACTGCAAATCCTGTCAGATCATGTTTTCTCATAATATTTCCCAAAATCCGTTGGAATATGGCTGGAGATGTCTTCAGTCCGAAGGGTAAGCAAGTCCATTGGTAATGACCTTCCTGAGTTACAAAACCAGTTTTGTATCGATCCGTTATTTTCAAAGGAATGGACCAAAATGCTGAATTTATGTCCATGGTTGTAAAATAATTACAATTTATTGTTTTAGTTAGTAGGCCTTCTATTAGTGGAAATGGTTGTGACTGAGGTATAATTATTTTATTTAAATCTCTGAAATCTATGCACAGTCTACTTCTTTTTCCTTCATCTCTTTTAAAAGCTAAAGTAACTGGTGCGGCAAATGGACTGTAAGATTCCTCGATTAATCCGTGTTTTAATAGCTGCGAAATTTGATTTTCTATTTCGATCTTATCTTGAACTGAACATCTATATGGTCTTTTATAACAATACTTTTCAATTTGCAAATCTATACAGGCTTCATACATTTTTACTTTTCCAGTGTCATATTTGTTCCTTGCAAATATTTCAGAGTAATTCTCCAATAACATATTTATCTGTTTCCTTTGTTCAGTGTTTAAGAATCTTGTATCTATATTAAATTGGTTTGTATCTATACCTTCATTGAAGTTTACTGCATACTCTTTTCCTTCTATATTTATTTCCATATTATTAGTTTGTCTATTTTCATCTTCATTGCTACTTATTTTAGAATTGTTTGTTTTGTGTATCTGGATATTTAAATTCTCATCATGAGTCAACCCAAATGTATATATTGAATCTAATCCTAGTATTAAATCATAATTAAAATGTTCGTTTTCAAAGATAAATGCATTTATTTTATTCTTTCTGTTTAATAATTCTGCATCCAGTGTAATTAAACCTTTAGTTTCTCCTCCTCCACTTATTGTTTTTATTGTTTTATAGCAGGTATTTGGTTTTGTATTTGCTATCTGAACTAATTTAGAATTAATTAATGTTATTCGTGAACCAGGATCATACAGCGCCTTGGCTTTTAATGTATTGTTTAACATTACTGTTATCTCAATTAGTGGAGGGAGATTTAGTTTTTTTGGTTTTCATTACTGAGTTCAACTTCCAGTATTGAATTAGAGTTAAAGGATTTTTTGTCAGTTGTTTTATTATCACGACTGTACCAGCAAACATTCTCGGGGTGAAACCTATTAAATTTTCCATTATTTTCACAAATCTTGCAGGACTTTTTTCCAGTTTGTTTTATTTCTTGTTTAATGTATGTATTTCCTGTGCTTTGGGTTTTCTTCGTATCATATTTTCTTGCAAAAGTTTCTAGTCCTCTTATACAGTTAAATAACTCATTTACTTCTTTAATGCTTTCTCTGTCTATTTTATCCATTATGAAGTTTGGTAGACCAGTGGCAATCAAGAAAATTAGAGTTTTTTTATCTATTGTATTGTTAGCTTCTAGTAATAGTCTCTCTTTTTTTAGAGCGTATTCTAACATTGATCCTTGTATGTATTTAAAATTAATAGCATATCGGATTGGTAACCATCCTTTATCGGCAAATGCTTCACATAAACTCTTCTTCCATACAGACCACTCCGAATCAATTGTATATTTTATAATCATGGAGGTGTACCAATCCATACACGTATCTTCTAAATAGTAATCTTAGCATTTCTATCTTTCGTAAATCCGTATCTATTTGTAAGCGCGCACATTCACTTTCATAAGTATCTAACCATTGTTGAACATTTGTTGTATTTCTTGAAAACTTCTGTATTGAAAATTCTGCTAATAGTTTTGTTTTATTTCCTATTTTCGACAATGACTCTGTCGATGACGACTCTTGACTTGGTTCTAATTTTTCAAGCAAATACCCATCAAATTGTATGTTGCCATCATTCAAGTATGTACTTTTCATATCTTTAGTTAATGTAATCCAAACCTGTCTCTTATCATGCCTTTTTTGGAGCGATTTCTTTATTTTGTCAAATATTTCATGTTTCATTATTTCTTTGTGTAACTGCACCGATTGATATTCTCGAGGCATAATATAAGTTTGGCCTTGTGTATCCGTGATGGTAGTTATGGCATAGATATTGGTTTTATTATCATCCGGCTTCGCTTTCACGATGAATTCAAATTGTAATTTCTCCATTACGTACGTATGTTTATAATACTTGTATTTATCTTCACACGTGACCAAAATTGTCGATTTATAAGATGAGGATTTGAGACAGCAATGAAATAATAGGATTCATCTATAACAATAGAGTTTTATTTAAATAAAATAACAATATTTTAATAAAAAAATATAAAATATGAAACCTCGGAATACTAACCTATAACAATAGAGAATCGACAATTAATTGTCACTGCTTTAGCCCGTCGATCCTCACTTAAATTCTTTAAATTAAATAACTAAAATTACTATCCTATATTATCGAAATAAAATTAACTCTTTACAATATTTCAATTTGTAGCTAGAATATTTCAATTGACGTTTGTTTTATGACACGTGTGTCACCTTATCCAAAGACAATACATGCAGGCTTGCATGGAGGCTTTCATAAGCATTAAGTTATATAAAGCCATTAGAACGATAACCAATAAACTAGGATTTGCATACATAATGGTAACTCGTATCGATATTTATTATCGCGGTTATAGAATTAATTAAGTTATAACTACTAGCTTTATTTCATTTTATCAAACAATAGGGATAATGACAGTATGTAATGAAAAAGTAGTAGACACATTAACACTTGACACAAGACACTTGCCGGAGCTCCAGCTCAAAGAGCAGAAGTAGGCAAGGCGTGGTTTAGTCAGTAAGAGTCTGACCCTCCATCTCAAGGCGTGATTTTCCCAAAAAAAAAAGTCTCATATTCATGAGCAGCATTGCGCGACTCACGACACGTCAGACGGATCACCTTACGACACATGATTGACGTCGCCTATGCACACCAGAGGAAACACACAGCATCACCAACCTTTTAGGGTTTCGGAATTAGGGATTTTTTTTTCTTTTTAAGTCGGGAAAATCATCGAATGACTTCTCCTACCTGTGTGAAGCGGAAGTGAGTGTAAGACTTTTACTGACTAAAAACCACCCCGTTCCTTCTCCTGCACTTCGAGCCGGAGCCCCGGTGACCCGTTAAGTTCTCCGCGGCTCCGTTCGGAATTGAGGATAGGAAGTAGTAACCTCACGCACACGATGAAACACTATCCAAACGAAACACTATGCGAACATGCTGGTTTTTCTACTCGGCCATGGTATCACCCCGTCAAGCCCGTGCCGAAGCATGGTTCTCCCACGAAATATTTAAGAATAATTATATTGTTACCATCAATTTGTTTTTATTAATTTTTTTATTGGATTTTGGTGTTAAATTGTCCTCAAACAATCCAAAACTATGTGACTAGAGAATTGTATTGTGAACCCGATTGAAAAAGAGTTACCTATAGAGTTTTTAACTCGTTCTTCTCCATAGGAATCTGCACATTGGAATTAAGAAATAGCTTCACTTGTAAAATTTTTGTTGACGGTCAAAATGTCGTCTTTGTTTAATTGAAATAAAAGATTTTGTCTTTGACTTTGACTTACTATTGTTTTTTTTTTTTGTTATTATGTGTGTGTTATTTTTTTCATTTATATTTTTGTGGTAACTATCACCTGTGCCAAATAAATGCTTTCTTTGTTTCAAATCACTTCGTAGCTTATTTTACCCACCTTTGTAAATGCCCCCTTATACTATTTACAAGACTGCACCTAGGTTCAGTACTTAATAGGTATAACAAGTTGGTCCTAATGCACTTAATCTTTATTTTATAGTTGATCGTCATGCCACGCAGTTCTTAGTCGACATTATTTTGAAAAATGTTTGTTCTATTTATAGTTTTCATTTTATCTTATGGTGAGTTCAGTCCTATGTTTTAAACCGACTTTAAAACGAAGATGCTCAATTCGAGTGGTATTTTTTTATAAACTTTTGCTACAGTTTTATACGAGTGCACATGAATTTTCTATTTATAAGGAAAATAATACGATTTTGATTCCAAAAATGTCATTTTAACCAACTTAAAAACGAGGATTTCCTCATTCGGTCTTGTTTTTTATGGCATAAGCCGGTAAACCAGCAGACGGATCACCTGATGGTAAGCAATCGGCGTCGCTCATGGACACCTGGAACACCAGAGACGTGTTTGTATTGGCACTAACAGTGAGGTGCAAATTGCATAATTTTCTTAGCAAGAACTAATAATATTGGAATCATATTACTTTTACCTATGTTTTGTTTTTTTTTAATTCCATTTGTTCTTATTTTGTCACTTTTTCAGATCTTTATATTAATATCTGTTATGTCCGTTTTCTTTGCCATATTAAAGGATATATTTAGTTATTTAATTTAATATTCTTGCAGGTCACGTATATCCCCTAGCTGCCCACAAGCCACAAGCAGACACATTCATAGATTCGTTGGCGCACAAACTGAAACTCGAACAGTGGGAGAAAGATGAAGCGCCGTGTTTGGAAAAAATATTAAATATTTTTGAAAATGTCAAGAATCACACTTTATGGGCGACTTGGAGTAAGTTCATCATACATTAGTATCATATATTTTTTTAGTCATTAAAACCTTAACTACAGATTACCTACATAATCGTCAACTTATTCTGTGCAAATTATTAATTAATTTATTTATTTTAATAAACACATTCTAACAGGTTACACCTATTGCGATTATGTATATTTATATACGTATACTATAAATCCTGATGCCAATTATGTAATTAGCGTTGTTTATTTATTACAAGAAGTTCACTTGGATAGTAGAAACGGTGAATTTTAATAATAATAATTATCTTACATTTTTAACTGATTTCCTCGTTGGCCGAGTGGTCGCAAGTGCGACTACCGAACAAGGGGTCTCGGGTCGGGCAAAGTATATCGGGGGTTTTTAAAAAAAATCTCACTAGTAGCACGTAGTCTGGAATTGTGCACGGTATATGGAAATAGCTCCAAAGTACAATGTAACACTCACTTTTCACTATTTATGTTATGAGTCCCATGTAATAGGGAGTGAGCCTATTGCTACCTCTATACCGGGCACAATTCCAGACTCCGTGCTACTACTGACAATTTATTTAAAACCCAGTGATACTTTGTCCGACCCAGGAATCGAACCCGAGACCCCCTGGCAGACAGTCGCAGATTTTTCGCAAAAGCGTCAACTGGTTACTAACCAACCTCTTTTTAGTGGTCGATAAATAATATTGAAACAGTTAAACCAGATTTGTCGGCTCCATTAATATTGTCCAACCAACCGGCTAGAACACTAGTATATTATACAGCATTCGCTTGCTCATGATAGCGTGTAATCGTCCCATTTCGCTTGGACAGATGTGTCTGGTGCAATACTAAGGAGTTTGTTGAATTAAAATATTTATTGTTGTAGTGATAAATTACTGATTACTGCCGGAATACTGAAACGTTACTCAATTTTAAGTCGTGCTTAAATATCGTGGCATATCTGTCATTTTACAAAGAATTTGTACAGATAGAACTATACGTTAATAAGAACTATACTAATAATAAGTCGCGGAGAACCTAACGGGTAACCGGGGCTCCGGCTCGACGTGCAGGAGACGGAACGGGGTGGTTTTTACTCAGTAAGAGTCTGACACTCCCTCCCGCCTCACCCAGGCGGGAGCAGTCATTCGATGATTTTCCCCCCTTAAAAAAAATACTAATAATAAGCACGACTTAAAATTGAGTAGCGTTTCAGTATTCCGACATTCGTCACCTATCCTAATTTTCTTGTAGATAGTAAGAACGTGGTAAGAACTGACCGATAAAGGCCGATTTTTCAATCATCAGTTAAATTAATTATTATGTTTTCGGCTTACTCACGTAAATGTTTGACGAGGAACACAACTAGACCAATAGCATCGCGACATTAGCCGCGTCGCGGGTCACAGAATGCTGCTCATTAATATGAGCCTCTAGCATGGCTTGAAACTAGTCGAGTTCCTCGTCAAATAATTACGTGAGTAAGGCGAAAACATAATAGTTAATTAGTATGTCTCGCGAAAGTTTTCATATACATACATACATAACATCACGCCTTTTATCCCCGAAAGGGTAGGTAGAGGTGCACATTACGGCACTTAATGCCACTGTAATGTAACACTCACTTTTCACTATTTATGTTATGAGTCCCATGTAATAGGGGGTGAGCCTATTGCCATATACCGCCTACCTGGCACAGTTCCAGACTCCGTGATACCACTGAGATTTTTTAAAGACCCAGTAATACTTTGCCCGACCCGGGAATCGAACCCGAGACCCCTTGCCCGGCAGTCGCACTTGCGACTCGGCCAATGAGGCAGAAAGTTTTAATATAAACATCAGTTAATCTTTAACTATAAAATATGTGCTCTTATTTATTTTATTATTTGTAAGCTTCATGCACAAAATGTACATAAGGTGGACTTAATGCCGCAGGCATTTTCTCCCAGTCTGACCTTTGGGTGATGCAGAGAAGAGTTAATGGTGTGAGCAAGAAGCAAGCAACTATTTAATAGAGCAAATAAAATAGATATACTTACATATTTCAGGGATAAACATAAATAAACATAATTATAATATATATACCTACACACGAGTACAACACAATACACATGCATGCATTCATACATATATACATATATACATACATACATACATACATACATACATACATACATACATACATAAATATAGACTGTGAGTAATTAGCGTGATGATTCAGCCACCCTCTCCAAGAGAAGTTCACGCACTTTCTGCTTAAATGATAGACGAGTCGACACCATCCTGATATCCAGGGGAAGCGCATTCCACAGCAAAATTGACTGTACGAAAAAGGAAGAATGAAAGAAGTCGGTGCGATGAGTGAGACATTGAAGAAGACGGTTATGAGAAGAACGAAGGTTTTTGCTGTGGTTTGCGCATAGATATTGAAAATAAGGGGAAAGATAACTGGGCAAAGAAGGTGAACAAAGAAAGGAGAATAGGGTGGTTAGCGCCCTTTGCTCCCTGCGCTGGCGTATGGGCAGCCACTTTAGTTGCATCCGATGTGCAGAAACATGATCATATTTACGCAGGTTGAAAACGAATCGAATGCAGTTATTCAGAAGACGGTCAAGCTTGTTGAGGAGATCTGCATTCAGGTCGTAGTAGCACACATCAGCATAATCAATAATAGGGAGAACCAAAGCCTGCACCAACATAGCCTTCGTAGCAGGAGGAAGTAAGTTTTTAGCGCGATAGAGAGCCCGCAAAGATCCAGTAACCTTTTTGCATACGCTGGTGACCTGAGCTTGCCACTTCAGACTGTTATCCATGTGCAGGCCCAAGTTTTTCACCTCACTACTAAACGGGATTACCGCACCATCGAAGACCAAGGCCGGCAAGGACGCCATGTCAATTCCATTCAGCGTGCGGGAGCCACCTATAAGAATGGCCTGGCATTTTGCAGGATTAACTGCTATGCCGAACCTATCGGCCCAGTTCTTAACGGCCGCCAGGTCACCGTTCATCTCCGAGATCGCATCAGACAGCTCATTAACACCAGCTTGACGATATAGCTGCAAGTCATCAGCGTACAGATGGTACGCACACTGAAGTTCGAAAGTTATAAAATTAATGAAGATAGAAAATAAAAGAGGAGATAGTATACCGCCTTGAGGAACGCCAGCCCCTAGTTCACGCCAAGTAGATGAACCATCACCAACCCTGACCGACTGCTGACGCCCCTGAAGATAAGAAGAGAACCAGTTCAGTGTTTTGTCAGAGATCGTAAGATGGGATAGGACGGCTAGAAGGATGTCGTGACTGACCATATTGAAGGCATTCGAGAAATCAACTAAAACCAGAATTGTAACCATGGTGTTCTCGAGGCCAGTTCTTATATCGCCAGTCACCTTAAGGAGAGCGGAGGTAGCTCTTCCAGACCACAGTCTACCCTGTTCTTCATCCTAAACTGTTCAGCCGTTTTGACTACAAACAAACACAAATACTTTCGCATTTATCATATTAGTGTGTGGGTCAAGTGTGGGAGAGCCATGCTTCGGCACAAATGGGCCGGCTCGATCGGAGTGATACCACGGCCTCACAGCAAACCAACGTGAAGCAACGCTTGCGTTGTGTTTCGTCGTGTGAGTGAGGTTACCGGAGGCCCAATTACTATCCCCTTCCCCAATCTCCACAATCCCTCAATCCCCAACGATCCTCAAACTCCTAAAAAGCCGATAACACACTTGTAACGCCTCTGATGTTCCAGGTGTCCATGGGCGACGCCGATTGCTTACCATCAGGTGATCCGTCTGCTCGTAATAGTAAATATAGTAAGACTATTGATTTGTTTTTTTAGTATTGAACGCAAACGCCCTTCCAACTGGCAATCTATACGGTTCCTACGTTCATTATGCAAGCTTCGACCAATGTATGAAGCCACCATGGTTGCTCACCCATCCAGAACTAAAGACCAAGTACTGCATGACCCAAGTCCAGCTCTCTGATATCAGTAATATGAAAAAACTACCAGATTATGATCCTTTTGGACCTACTAAGGAATTTATTAATGTAAGTATTTTTATACCTAAACCTGATAATGTTAGTGTAATGTTTTCTTTTTCTATTCTTTTCTATTAGACATTAAATTCATCAATAAAATACCATAATTGGGCCTCCGGTAACCTCACTCACACGACGAAACACAACGCAAACGTTGCTTCACTTCGGTTTTCTGTGAGGCCGTGGTATCACTCCGGTTGAGCCGGCCCATTTGTGGCCCACACATTCCTCAATACCTTTATAAAATTGATTAAAATTTTTTCTTAATGGCATCCACCAAAATCTTCCCTATTTCGTCATCTCTCTATTTTATTTAATCATTAATTCATAGATCTTTTTAAGAGCCGATTTTTAATCATCAGTTAATTCTTGACTGTAGAATAAAATTGACACAGATGACGAAGTTTATAATATGGAAAAATTGTCAAGTAACTATTCAAAATTATTCCTCAGTTAAAACCGGCCCTTAGTCTCTACCCATTCTTTTTCAAACACTTCCTGAAAATACCTCATTTAATCATACATTCTTAATGTAGACTAGAAACAACAGTTTATAGAGAACAGGAAATTAAATCTAAGCATTAAACTGCACAAACACGTAGACAACAGTTAAACTTCATAATTAAGTTCAACCATTGATCTTTGCTAGCATTTAACCCGTAATTGCATTGTTTACAGAGAATTAATTACTTCTTAACATTAAAAATGTTTTCACATAATCATGGCATCATCATCATCATCTTATAAGTGCCCACTGCTGAGCAAAGCTTCTTCTCACACGGAGAAGGTTTGAGCATTAATCACCACGCTTGTTCAATGCGGGTTGGCGATTTCAAACTTATAATTAGAAATTATAAGTTCAGGTTTCCTCACGATGTTTTCCTTCACTGTTGGTCAGTGGTGTCTAAATAATCTTAGAAAGTACATATAACTCGGAAAAAGTCACATTGGTACCTACTTGCCGTTGGTAGGTTTCGAACCTGCACCCTCGTGCATGAGAAGCAAGCGTCTTGAACCTCCGGGCCACCACGACACCCCATAATCATGTAATAAATAATAAAATAAAAATAAAATAAAATAAAATAAAAAGCCTTTTATTTCTTGCAAAATTACTTAACATGAAAAACATAACATAACAAAAGAAACATGAAAAATTAAAAATGATTAAATAATGGTTTCTTAATGTAAAATTATTTATATTCCATATTAATAATTATAAAAGTTATGAGAATCATCATTAAATGAATTCCATTATTGATTTAAAATTACTTTTATATAAATTTAATTACACATTTAAAATTTAAAATAATTATAATAAATTCAATTTTACGACATTTATAATAATCAAAATTACAAGAATATTCAATCTGCAAGGTGTATAAAATATAATAAATTATAAAAACATCATGCAAGCATGCAAGAACCCCTCTTATGTGAGGGTGAAGGCCTCCTCCAGACTTTTCCATATATCCCTATCTTTGGCAATTGTCTTCCACTTTTCACCAGCTATTTTTATAATATCGTTATCCCAACGAGTTATAGGTCTACCTCTCTTTCTGATACCTCTGGGACCCCGCCATAATGTCAGTCTGTAGGTCCAACGGTCATCGCTCAACCTAGCTACGTGGCCAGCCCAACGCCATTTTAACTTTTGTGAGAAGTTTAGGACATCTATCAGTTTAGTCTTTTCCCGTATGATATTGTGTGGGATTTTTTGTATTTTTCTAATATTTGTAATGCTTCTTTCCATAGATCTTTGGCAGGTTCTGATCTTATTTCTTACGCCTAGGGTGCATTTCCATGTTTGACATCCGTAGGTGATAGAGGGGAGCAGGCATGTATCCATCAGTTTTTTCTTTAAATTCATAGGCGTTGATCCTTTTAATATTTCTTTAAAGCTCCAGAATTTTTTCCATGCGCTTAAGATTCTTCTTTCAACTTCCAGTTCGTTACTTTGTTTTCCGAAGGATACTTGTTTGCCTAGATAAATGTAACTGTCTAGTATTCTAATGGTATTTGATCAAGATATACCGGGTGTTTTTTGCTGTTGGACATAATTTTTGTTTTATTTAGATTCATTTCCAAGCCTACTTCGTAGCTCATAGTTTTTAGTGAGTGTAACATTGATTCCATCTCCTCAGCACTCTCGGATAGTAGAATAATATCGTCGGCAAATCTAAGGTGACTGATAAACTTGCCGTTAATGTTTAGCCCTGTTCTATCCCAGTTAAGTTTGCTGAAGACCATCTCTAGTACGGCTATAAAAAGTTTTGGAGATAGCGGGTCGCCTTGTCTTACACCTCTCTTTATGGGTATCCGTGGACCCATTGTTTCAAGTTTAATTCTACTTGTGCAGTTGTTGTACAAATATTCTATGACTTTTATATATTTCTGTTCAACGTTTTGTGATCTTAAGGCGGTCCATATAGAAGAGTGTCGAATTGTGTCAAAGGCTTTCTGGTAATCGATGAACACCACGTACAGTGGTTTCTGATATTCAGTATATTTCTCGATTATTTGTTCTATCGCATGGATGTGATCTATTGTAGAATATCCCCTCCTAAAACCAGCTTGTTCTATCGGTTGGTGTTCCTCAAGACTCTCACTGATCCTCTTTTCGATTATCGATGAAAAGAGTTTGTAGAGTGTGGGCAACAGACTGATAGGGCGATAGTTGCTTATATTCGTGGGATCTCCTTTCTTGTAGAGTAGAATCATGTTCGACTCCGACCATTGAAAAGGCGTGATGCCCGAATCTAGTATAGAGTTGAAGAGATGTGTCAGAGGAAGTACCAGATGCTTACAGCCTATTCTTATTGCCTCGTTAGTAATTCCGTCAGGGCCTGGACATTTTTCTAATTTCAGTCTCTTTATTCCTTCTATAACTTCCATCGCATCTATCGTTTTTATTTGTGGTCCGTTTTTAGCAGGTAATTGTGGTAATTGTGTCTGGATGTTGGTGGGATCGTAAATATTTAAGGAGTTTGAGGTTTGACAATTATATAGTTTTTTGTAGAAATTTGTTGCGGTTTTCATAATATCGATCCTGTTATGTGATAGTTTGTCAGTCTCTTTTAATTCCTTGATCCATAATTTGTGAGTGTTTAGCTCCCTGTATGCTTTTTTAATGCTGCCAGTAGTTTTTATATGTTTCTCGATGGTTTTCAATCGGTGAAGAATGTAGTCTCTCTTAATGTTCTTACTTATGAGTTTATATAGTGCTTTTAGTTCATTTTTCTCTGATCTTGTTTTAGGTTTGATAATATGTAGTTGTTTTCTTCTATCCATTAGTTTCCTGGTGTAGGCGGAAATCGCACTAGGTTTAGTCGTGTCTTTTCCGGCATTTTGTGGTATTTGTAGACTACTTTCCAAGCCTCGAATTATATTATCGTAGTTGGCCTGTATGGTGACGTCCTCTCGATATTGCAGTAGGTCTTCGTGCTTTTCCAGAGATAGTTTGTATGTAGATATTTCGGATTCGTTTTTTAATGAATTTCTTAGACAGTTGGTGAATTTCGTACGGCTTTTCTTAACTTTTCGTAGTATAAAAGAAGCTCTCAAAAGTCTGTGATCAGTGGGGAAGTTGACATTTAAAACTTGTACATTTAGAACATTTTTGTCTAGATTTGTTAATATGTAGTCAATTTCATTCTTCGTGTTTCCATCTGGGGATCTCCAGGTCCATCTTAGATTTTTAGGTTTTTTAAAAAAGGTATTCATAATGCTCAGTTTGTTCTCGTATGCGAAATCCATCAGGCGCTCACCCCTACCATTCCTTATACCATATCCATGATTTTTTGTTACAAGGTTTTCTTCTGGCCTAGGGTGACCAATTTTTGAGTTAAAGTCACCCATAACCACAATGTTCCTACCAGAGCTTTTTAGAGCCTTATTAATTGTACTATAGAAAGATTCGTAGTATGTCTAGTTGAAAATAATTTATATTTAGTTTTAGAATAGCTACTCGCTCTGATAATCCTTCGAAACTGACGATGTTTCTTTTGAGATACTTCTTAACGATGAAACCCACGCCATACAGTCCTCGTGTTTCCCCCGTATAGCAAAATATAAAATCATTGTGCTCTTGAATTGATGTGCCTATACGCCGGATTTCAGAAAGACCGATTACGTCATATTCTATGTCTTTCAAGGAGTCCATCAACTCCATTAGTCTGTGACTTGTTGATAAAGTTCTTACATTGTATGTTGCCACTTGGAATAAATCTATTTTGGTGTGTTTGTTATTAGTAGAGTTTTCTGGAGGGTTTTGGTCGAACTCTCCCGCGGTGACCAACCGTAATGGGAGATGAAAGGCAGGAGGGGCCGTTGTTAATTGTTATTTTTTGTCACTATTGTGCGTGCTATTTTCTTTGTTTTCAGGCTGATCCTGAGAATCAACAACGGGAATATGGTTAGGTTTTGGTTTTTGTATAATAAAATCTCTTAGATTTGATATCTTGTTCTTTTTATAAGACTGCTTTTGGTCTCTTTTGACTACTTGGTTTTTTGTATGTGTTAGTTCAGGTGATTCAGACAGGTTTCTTTTATTTGTTTGACTACGAAGAAGTTGTTCTTTATTTTTAATTACGATAAGTTTATCGTAGCTGAGGTAGGCCTTGTTGCCTTGTTGTTTTTCTTGAATCAATTGTTCTTGCAGTTCCTTACGCTTATTTAGGATCTCTAGAGGGTAGTCCTCTTTCAAGTAGTAAGGAGTATTTTCCAGGAGTTTTTTCTTTTTCCAGATATTAATTTTTACTCCTATTGTGCTGAAAGTTATTTTTACAGGTCTAATCGTATCCTTCTTTTTTCCAAGTCTTGTAACTCCTTCTATACACAAATTATTGCACTCCAAATTAAAGTGTATATTTATTAGGTTGATTACGGTTTTCTCCAGCTCATGGTATGATTTCTCGTGTTCCTCTACGCCAAACAGGATTAGATTCTTGCGCCGTATATATCTGTCGAAGTTTTTTATCGCTAAACTTTGTTGTTGCATTTTGGTTTCGAATTGATTTTGTTTCGCTTCTATATTCGCAAACTTTTCATTTAAATTGGTAATAATAGTTGCTTTAATTTCTTCTTTCATTTCCAACATTTCGGTTTTTGACTGTATAATTTCTTGTTGCATATTCTCTAGTAGCTTTTTTATTTCTTCCATGGTGTATGTAATGCCCTCTAGTGGTTTTTATTGTACACTGCGTTCTCAGTGCAATGATAATAATATTACGATAGAAGACATAAACTTCTCGTAAAGATGCTTATAACAATTACTATTTTTACAAAAAGTGACGCGGTGAATGCTGGTTTCGAACGCACGATTCGTTACTCGAAAGGTGGACACGGACACGATCTTGCCATCAATGTATTTGCATAAGTGTCGAATTAGCGAGCTATATTCATATTCCTTGCAGGTAATTTTTCACCGTACCGTCTTCTTTTTTTTTTAATATTCACGTCCGAAGGTCGACTTTTTATTCTTTGATATCACTAGTTTATATATTTTGCAATTTATCACTTATTTCTATTTATATATTTATAATAACGATTATTTATGCACTTTATTATAATTTTCTGTTCATTTCTTATGCGTAGCTTCCTTTCCTATTCATCATAACACCGTCAACCTTGTTATTAAATGACCATTTCTTGATGTTTTTGCTAATTTACAGTTTTGATTTAACTTTTGGATTTTGCACTGGTAACTGTCACTACACTCTTTACTTTTAAACGTTTTACTTGGTATTACAATGAAGTTTACTATTTTAATTTATTAATTTCTACGGAGCACTGTGTTACCGTGACGGAGTCTACCCTCCAACCATTTTATTTTATTTTATTTTATTTTATTTATTATTATTTATTAATATGTAATGTAATAGTTTAGTGTAGTTTGATTCGTATCTATAAATGAATAGAGACTAAATAATAAATAACTGTGCGCTTCTCGCGTAGCTTTCTGCCTCGCACAGTAAAACTGTGGAATGATCTGTCGTCGGCGGTATTTCCGAACCGATACGACCTTCAATCTTCAAGAAACGAGCGTATTGTTTTTTAAAAGGCTGGCAACGAACCTCTGGTGTTGCGGGTGCGCGCGGTGCCATGGGCGGCGCTGATCGCTTACCATTAAAAAAACTAGGGCTAAGTTAAATAAAAACTAAGGTATTTGCAACTAAAAGTAATATCAGAATATAGAAAATAATTTCATAATCATTCATATCATATTCATAATTATTCATATAATGGAAAACTAACTTAAAAAATAAAAACAAAAAAAAATAAACAAAAATAACTTATTCTGGTCCCATTCCAGTCACCAACAGCATCAGGCATGCCTGTGAATTACATCTTTTGGGGTGTATGTATACCAGCGTCCTGCTCATCATCAGCAGTCTCCAAGTTGAGCAGGGTGGTGTATGAGGCTGCCACCGTCAGCAGCATAGCGTCTGACGTCACGGTGAAACACTGCCAGGAGGCTGGGGAGAGCCTGCCATATTCCACTGGGTTTTATATTTTTATGTAAGTTTCATATAGAATTGCATTCCGTTTATTACCCCAAAAACGTAAAAAGAGGTGCTGTGTTTTCGATATATTTTTTTATAACAAAGTTTTTATTCTCCACACACACTCTTGAGTATCACATGAGATCTGATTATCTGATCTCAACATAACGTCTTTTATCCCCGAAGGGATAGGCAAAGGTGCACATTACGGCACTTAATGTCACTGTACGAAATAACACCAACTTTTCACTATTTATGTTATGAGTCCCATGTAATAGGGGGTGAGCCTATTGCCATATACCGGGCACAATTCCAAACTCCGTGCTACTACTGAGAATTTTTAAAGACCTCGAAATCTTCGAATATTTACTTTACTTATCTCTAATGCCTCTTTCAACCACTTGCGAAAACTTCATCAGTGTTAAAACCACAGAAAAGATGAATAGGTGCACTGTTAGAGAATGCCACCTAGCATTAAGTCATCATCGTATATTATACAGAAGTGTAAAATAAATAAATAAAATACTGGTTAAAAACAATAGGTACTAATAACAAAACCAAACTCTTCCTGCAGTCAGCTAAAAAGTCACATAGACTTTGTACTTCTGCCCCTTCTTTCCTTGAGAAAAACTATCATTAAATATAACAATGATAATGGCTCAGTTAATCTGAGACTGATTACTGTCAAGTTCATGATCTCAAATTAACAATGATCTGTAACCTTAGTATGTACATGAACGTGTCTCCCACGACTTAATTAGTGACAGCATGAGACAGTTCTAAAGGAGATTTATCTATACTAATATTATAAAGAGGAAAGATTTGTATTTTTGTATTTTTGTATGTTTGTAATGAATAAACTCAAAAACTACTGAACCGATTGCAATAATTTTTTCACCATTCGAAAGCTGCATTATTCAGAAGTAACATAGGCTATATAATATCACGCTAGGTCCTATAGTTGTGGAGCAGTAACCAAAAATGTTTTAAAAACGGGGGAAAAGTATCGTTTCTGAGGCTTTCCGTGGCGTGCGCTGAGCATATAGTTAAAGTTATACAAAAATGTTCTATAGATGAATTGTTTATCTTAACATTATTTTTAAAAAAGTCCGCGAGAGCATATGTCTACCTTTTATAGTTTACCCATAACAATCGTTTTAATGAATGGTTCAATCCTTATAAAAGTTTGCTCTAGATAACTTTTGAATTGTACAATCGGTTACCTTAACCCATTAACCGCCAAAAATAAAACAGCAGTAGTATTATTACAAAACTTTTATTTTCATGTTGTCTATGAATCAAATAAACATAAAAAAATAAAAAATATTGAAAAAAGAAATTAGGCTTTTCAGGAGAGGGGTGTACCCAATTGGGTACAGCGGCGGTTTATCGATGAAAATTTTCAAAACATTGTTTTTCCACACATAATGTTTTTATACACTTTTTGCATTGCCAACTAACTCTCGCGTGACAAACAACACATCGCAATGGTTTTTCAATCTTTTTTGGGTAATGCCCCACACCATCTTGAGGCAAACCTTGCACTATTGAGGATGACGGTCGAGTTTTATGGTCTGTTTTTTGGCGTAAGTAATATCTTGCAATAGCTCGTCGAAACTGTAGCTGGTCCATTTTATCAGTATGACTCAGAACATGCAAACGCCATGAATTTGCAATCGCCATATCAACCATGTAGGTAAACAAAACCCACCACCACTTTTTTCCGTAAACAGCAATCCTGTACAGTGCAATTGATTGGTCTAATTCATCGACACCCCCATATTTTTATTATATGTTTGAAATAGTTTTGGTATGTTGACATCAACCTTTTGACGTTGTGTTGGAGACCATCGCTTTACAACTCCCAGTGGTTCAATGGTATCGTAATTTGTCGCCATTGTACAAACACTATTATCCATCCATCTCACTAATAATATTTCATTTTGCTTATCAAACCTGTAATCATATGAAGCACGATCTTCTTTCTTCATATCTTTAGTGTTTCTCAGAGGGCATTTCTTCGTTCTGTTTTCTCGAATGGTTCAGTTGCTCGGTACCCTTCTTTTTTGAGCTCGAATAAGAGATTATAGTTGGTAAAAAGTTATCAAAAAATATTTGATGGTTTGTTGGATCAGTCCTCAGTTTCTGTAATAACGATTTGACTACTCTTGATCCTAAAGGGTCAGTAGAGGCTTCGAGGGCTTTGCCGCAGTAAAAATCAAAAGTATAACAGTATCCCGTTGAACTTGCTGCTACCCAGTTCTTATAGCCAAATCGCACCGGTTTTCCTCGAATAAATTGCTTCGCAGAGTGATGGCCAAATTACTTTACCATCGATTCATCAATTGAAATATTCTTATGTATTATACCCCACTGCAGAAATTTTTCATTAGAATATCAGCTAATGGTCGGACTTTGAACATTTTGTCCCTGGTTGTAGTTGCTACGTCATTGTTCACAAAATGAAGATTCTTTTTATATCCCGGAATCTTTGCCGTGTCATGGCCTTTGATACCATTTCAACACCGACATCTTCATCATAAGACCAGTACAAATCTTCTCTGGGTAATTTATGATATCCAGACAATATCAATATGCCTATAAACTTTTTCAAATCAATAGAATCTAACTGAAAAGTATGTCTGTTATTTTGGTTAGCATATAAAATTGTGTTAGTAATTATCAGGTTTATTACTTCTTCATCAAAAATTTTTTCAAATATGTGTACGGGACTAAGTTCTCCGAGCTGTTCTTTTACTGCTTCCTGTCTTTGTTGCACATCAGATCTTTCTTCAGTCGTAGAAGAGTATATAGGGGAACACTTACGCCATACAGGCTGACATAGTTGCTGTCGCCTTCTCTTTGTCTTTTCTGCCAAAGGTTCGTCGTCGCTGCTGTCATCACTTTGAATGATGTCTTCGTTGGCTCTAAAAACCTCAATATTACCAGGCACATCCTGCGGCAAAGTAGCGGTAACCATGTCCTCGTCGACGCCTTCTTCTTCATCTGTAACGACGCTAGGTTCTGGCGGTATAACAGCAAAGTCATATTCGCCATCACTGTCACTCTCATCCAAAACAGTATTAACTGCTTCCTCTAAGCCTTTGTAACAGTTAGAAACGTTAAAATTTATCGAACTCATGGTAACGAAATCCTAGAACAATTAGCACAATCGTTATATAGATTCGGCCGCTGTACACAATTGGGTACAGTGATCTTTCAAGCACGATAACTTGGTAAATACTAATTGTTAAATAGTTTTTTATTAATTATTTTACGAATAAGGATGTATAAAACAAAAAAAAAATATATCAGAAACTTAGGTTATGAAAACACAAACAAATTATTATATTAGTGAACTTACCTCGATAAACGATTATATCGTAAAGTTGAAATCCTCACTGTGACAGATTATATGAATATACCCACATAAATTGTGATTTGTTTGATGCTTGAACTATCACTTTATATTATAGGTCGAAAAAAACAAATATAGATTAGTAAATTTATTGTATACCCTCAATTAATTAGCTGTACCCAATTGGGTACAGAGGCGCCAAATGGGTTAAGACGCGACAACGGAGGGCAGGTCGCTAAAAAAACTGAGAATAAATATAAATAAAACGTAAAACTATGTAAAAAATCTTAAGTCCCCCCGTGCGAAGCCGGGACGGGCCGCTAGTTATAAATAAAATACCTTTTAAACACCACCAAAGCATTTCGCTGCGTTTCTTTCTAAAAATTAATGGCAATAGGCTCACCCCCTATTACATGGGACTCATAACAAATAGTGAAAAGTGGGTGTTACATTGTAATGTGTACCTCTGCCTACCCCTTCGGAGATAAAAGGCGTGATGTTATATATGTCTTTCTAAAAGTTACTTTTTCATCATAACATAACATCACGCCTTTTATCATGTACATTGTACAGGGGCATTACGGCACTTAATGCCACTGTACAATGTAACACCCCCTGTCTCGCTGGCCGAGTGGTCGCAAGTGCGACTGCTGGGCAAGAGGTCTCGGGTTTGATTCCCGGGTCGGGCATATTATTACTGGGTTTTTATAAATTCTCAGTAGTAGTAGCACGGAGTCTGGAACTGTGCCCAATATGTGGCAATAGGCTCACCCCCTATTACATGGAACTAATAACATAAATAGTGAAAAGTGGGTGTTACATTGTACAGGGGCATTAAGTGCCGTAATGTGCACCTTTGCCTACCTCTTCGGGGATAAAAGGCAACAAGTTATGTTATGTTTTTTTTTTTTTTTTAATGTTACATTTCTTATTCTCCACGGACTCTTGTCCGTGCCCTTGTCATTCCATTACATTATCTTTTAATTTACAGTCAAAATTAATTGTTACAAAAATCTTACGTGCTACATTAACCACATTTTTTTTCCACAAAGAAGGTTGTGTCTAATATCTATATATACACAATACATGTTTTATTACATTTACATTAACCTTACTGGACCGGCCCACACGCGCGATGAGCGAGCCGACCTGCTCCAGCAGAAGGCGCCCGTTCACGAGCATGACGTGAGGGCCAGCAATCGGTCCGATCAACCATTTCGTAGGGAACGGAGCGACCCAGTCCACAGCGCCACCGACTGTAGAACATTTAAGAATGCATGACGTCTGCTCACGCAGCAGTAAGCCGATTCCAGTAGTGCCAATGTATTTTGTCAGTCTTATTGATAAAATTTACATTACGTTACATTATATTTAAATAAATAAATAAAATTTATTTATTTATTTATTTATTTAAACTCTTGTCTCTCGATATATGAAACACGATAGAAAACATATTACGTCTCGCGTAGATCTAAGGGTTTAGTTCGAGTTTCATTTTGGTTTAAAGTAATCAAAACGAAACCTCGTCCGGCGTTCTGATTGGTCGGTTCATTGGAGCCGGCCAATCACAGCGCCGAACGCGTACTCGGTTCGATTACTTTCAACGTAAAAAGGCCTCTGTATTCCGACACTTCGCAGGTTAAAAGCGCCTACATTTTGTTTCAGAGCAATGACTCTCTCATTGGCTGTAATAGCAGTGGCTTCTACTTACTATAGGATGCATGTATCGTCTGAAGATCAATCCTCGAAAAGTTTTAGTAAGAGTTTTTTCAATTTTACTATTTCTACCATATTTTGAATTCAAGTCAATACTTTCTTTCTCGCTAACTTTTCGCTCACCAGTCGCATTTATGTCAATGACCTTTTGTTTATTTGCCATGATAAATACTGTGAAAAAATATTTAATTTTCAGCCGTTAAGAAGTCATACTTGATCATTTATTTTAGCGACTTATTTCTAGTTTCATACATAATATATGTAGATTTTTGTCCATCAGTTTAATAAAACTGTAAGCAACGAAGTCTGTACATCTATCTCTACCCAAACTCACATTTAGATAGCAATTTCAATTAAAAATGAACCTTATAATTCCAGTAACAATCATAACAAAATCTTTCTGCATGAACAAGAATCGAGAAGACTTAATAAAAGACAATAAGGATGAGATTCACGTGATGAATGGTATTAAGTTCCTGAATGCAGTCACTGTTATATCTGTGCATGTGCTGTTCTACATGGCACTATCTGGTATAAGTAATTCGAGAGATTACGACTTGGTAAGTGTAAATTAAAATATACTTTACTAGCTTTTACCCGCGGCTTCGCTCGCGTCACAAAAGGATAAAAAGTAGCCTATGTGACATATACCAATACACACAGCGCCATCTATACCAATACTTTTGTTTTCCCTTGGAAATATCAAATTTTTCCGGGATAAAAAGTACCCTATTATTTAATCAAGACTTCTAATTTTACGTCTGCAAAAATTCAAAGCAATCGGTTTAGTAGTTACAGCGTGGAAGTATAATATAGTTAGTTATAATATTAGTAAAGATATCTTCAGCTTAAAGTCCTTTCTGACTTTACTTAGCTTGGAGTTCTGCACAATAACCTTATTATAGACAGGTTACCTATTAATTTATCCCTTTAAAAAAACAATTTTCAGGCCATTGAAGGCATGGGCGGCTTGTTCCTTCACATTGATATCATCGTGGATACTTTCTTCGCTATATCTGGTCTACTACACATCAAAGGTCTACTGGGAAGACGACAGAATCTACTGAGTGTACTCTTAAAACGTTACATCAGGTAAGCAAAAGACCATAAAAAGACCCAATTACTATATACCATTATTTCGCCTATGTGGTCAATGTAAATATCTAGGTTTATAAAATCACCAGGGCTGTGGACGACCTCGTGAATTACCGGGGCTCCGACTCGAAGCAAGAGTAGGAACGAGGTGGTGTTTAGTCAATAAGAGTCTGACATTCCCTCTAGGTCGCTTCCAACCGGCCTATCTGGAAGTCATTGGAGGAAACCTATGTTCAGCAGTAGACGTCCTATGACTGATATGATGATAATGACTCCGTCTCGCCTCACCCTGGCCAAGATTTGTCTCAAAATTAACGGCATTATTTTGTTTTATGGCTTACTCACGTAATAATTTGACGAGGAACTCGACTAGTTTTAAGCCATGCTAGAGCAGCATTCGGCGACCCGCGACGCGGCGACTGTCGCTCTGCTACTGGCTATTCGAGTCTGCTGCGGTGCGGGCCCAGCACGCCCTCTGCAGTATGCAAAAACATAATAATTAATTTAGTATGTCTCATGAAAGTTATAAAAAAGCCATTATTATGATCCCCAAAGTGGTTACAGATAGAATCAGATGGTAGTAGACGAGATATTCTTTAAAGAAATTAGAAGAAAATACCGGGATTAATGTGAAACTAAAGTTGTAATTTGTATTGCAGGTTAATAGGACCGTTCGCAGTAATCGTTTTCTACTTAATATCCGTGTCTAAACACACTGGTGATGGCCCCGGTTGGTATCTGGGCGTCGAAGAGGAGACAAATGTTTGCGAAAAAACTTGGCATAAGAGCTTGCTCATGATAAATACGGATATAAAAGAAATCGTAAGTTTATTCCCATATTACAATCCAATTAGGAGAAGCAGTACTCAATGGAAACAATTGATTCTTTTCTAAGCCTGCAATATCATAAAAACGTATTTATTTATTCAACTTACCTACATATTAGTAATAGGGTAATTTCCATAGTAATAAAATTAAAAATCTAATTAGTCCATCAGTTAGATAATGGACATGGATAATATTACACACGTATTTTTTTATTTTCTCGTATAAAGTTATAAAGTTTTTTTTTTTTTTTTTAAGGGGGGAAAATCATCGAATCGAATCCTCAGGGCGGTCCTCGCAGTGATGACACCCGGGCGTTTCCTCCCGCCCCATCAGACACAGGTACCTCCCGAAACTGCCATGTCCGGTGAGGACCTGCGTCAGGCGGTAGGTGAGGACGCCGTAGCGTCTCTCAAGCCACTCCTCAAAGAGGGGACTTACCGCTGCGATGGCAGCGAGCCCAGCCCTCGGTTGCGACAGCCGTTGCCGCCATTCCGCCATGAGATCGCGCCGGAGCTCATCCCGCCACGCACTTATCTGGCGCGGCAGCGGAGTTTCGCCCCGGCGACGTGCCTCCGCGCGCATGCTGTGCACGCGCGCGAGCACCTTCGCCTCCAGATCCCACGGCGGTAATCCGGCAAGGAGGTTCGCCGACTCCCCAGAGATCGTGCGGTATCCGCGGATCATTCGGATCGCCATGACCCTCTGTGCCATGAGCAGCGTCCGAGCGGGACGCCGCAACAGGTTAGGCGCCCAAACAGGGGCGCCGTAGAGGGCCATGGACCGCACGACCCCGGCGTATAACCTCCGGCAGGAGGCGTTTGGCCCCCCGAGGTTGGGGAGGATGCGTTTGAACGCAGCCCCCGTCCTCTCCAACTTTGGAGCCAAACGTCGGGTGTTCTATGAAGTTCCACCGACTGTCGAGGACGAGTCCTAGGTACTTCATCGTCGTCTCGACGCCGATGGTAACCCCTCCCGCCGTTATTTGGGACCCACCCGGAGGTGGCGCGTTCCCGCGGCCATGAAAACACATGGCCTCGGACTTGTGGAGCGCCACCTCGAGTCCCAACTGCCGGATTCTCTCAACGACTGTCGCAACCGCTGTCGCCATTAAGTCGGCCGCCGCCTGGTGTGACCTCCCGTGCGCCAGCACCAGCGTGTCGTCGGCGTAGCATATAGTGCTAACGCCGTTCGGGAGGTCGGTGCGCAGCACCCAGTCATAGCCGATGTTCCACAGGAGCGGCCCCAGAACCGAACCCTGTGGAACACCGCGTGACATCTCTCGCCGGTTCCACTCGCCCCGGTGACCGGGGTAGCTGACGGACCTGTCCGTCAGGTAAGCCTCGATTACACGACGGAGGTAGGTAGGCACCCGATGATATCGGAGTGCCTCCAAGATGCAGCTCCAGGGCAGGGAGTTGAAGGCGTTGGCGATGTCCAGAGACACCGCCACTACGACCTTACCCCTGGACACTGCAGTCCCCGTCGTGAGGTCTCTAACGCGCATGATGGCGTCCACCGTGGAGCGCCCTCTGCGGAAGCCGAACTGGCCGTCCGACAAGTCCGGCCCAATGTCCGTCAGGTGCGCGACGAGGCGGTTCGAAATGATTCTTTCGAAGACTTTCCCCACCTCGTCGAGCAACACTATGGGCCGGTACGCGGACGGAGAGTCCGCAGGGCGCCCCGTCTTCCGCACGAGGACCAGTTTTCCCGCTTTCCAGAGAAGCGGGAACTGGCCTCTCTCCAGACATGCGCTGTAGAGACCAATCAATCGAGGCCCGAGAGCCTCTGAGGCCAGGACCCATGCCTTGCCATGCAGGCCGTCGGGTCCCGGGGCGGTGTTCTTGGCGCCCATCCGGCGCACCGCCGCTCTCAATTCTGCCTCGGTCACTCTGGGACGATGTCGTCGTCGTCGTCGCTGTAGCGCCCGTCGGGCACCGCAGGGGGCGGTGTCATATACGGAGGGGTGAACCCCCTCCACAGTCGAGGGAACAGGGTGCCAATCACCTCCTCCAAGACTTCTTGCCGGAGACTCTGGGTGAGCGGGGGAGCCCAGGCGCGGAGCTTGTCGCGTACCATCCGGTACGGGCGTCCCCACGGATCTCTGTCCAGAGTCCCCAGCATCTCTCGGCGGGCCTCCTCCTTGGCCCGCAATATCTCCACCTTGAGGAGGGCCTTGGCCGCCCTGTATCCCTCGTACAACTCCGCCTCTCTCGCCTCCGCATTAGGAGGACGGATGCGGCGCCTGCGGTGCCTAGTGTACTGGCGTCGCGCAGCAGTGCACGCCTTGCGTAGAGCTGCTAGCTCTTGCGACCACCAGTACACCTGGCGCTTTTGTTGCCTCGACCGGATCCGGGGCATCGCCACGTCACAGATCCTGGACATGGCGTCCTGGAGCCACTTGGCCTCATCGTCTATGTCGGCAGGCCTGACCGGTGGTATCACCCAGGCCTGCACGATGGCGGCTTCCAGGAGCAGCTCCCGGTCCAGCTGTTTCAGCGCCCAACGCGGGCCACATGGGGCCTGTCTGACCGGCGGGTCTGCGGACTCGGCGGAGACGTCGAACCGGATATACCGGTGGTCGGAGTACGTCTCCACCTCCTCCATGACGCGCCAGCCAACAATACGCGGTGACAGAGCAGGGCTGGCGAACGATATGTCCACCACCGACTCGCCCTGCATCCGCACACACGTGGGGACAGAACCCCGGTTCAGGACGACTAGGCCTGTCTCAAGGGCCCAGTCTTCCACCATCCTACCCCGGACGTCGGTGAACCGGGAACCCCAAGCCAAGTTTTTGGCGTTGAAGTCCCCGAGGACGAGCACGGGGAGGGAACGGAACCCGACGACGACAGTGACCAACTCCCTCAAGGAGTTGTGGAACTCGGCGAGAGTTCGGTTCGGAGAGAAGTACACGCCCACCACAGCGAGCTCTCCGAACCGTGCTGCGACACAACCCCGGCCTCTTTGAGCAGCCTCAAGAGTCGGGGTACCGGCGGCGGCTGACGAGATGATGGTCACCGAGCCGTCCAGGTCCGACACCCAGTGATCCCTGGGCAGGACAAAATACGGCTCGGAGACCACGGCGACATTGATCGACCACTGCGCCATGCTCTGGAGCAGGAGATCCTGAGCAGCGGCGCAGTGGTTGATGTTCGCCTGGAGGAGGCGGAATGGAGCCACTATTGACAGTCCATACCGACCTCCTCAGTGGCGGCAGCGGCGACTGCGGTGGCAGTGGCGGCGGCGGCGGCGGAAACGGCAGGGGCGGCGGAGGGCCTACCTTTGCCCTTTTTAGCAGGAGGGGAGCAGCCCTTGCTGCCGACCCGGTGATTGGCCGGCTTGCCAGCCGCTGCACATGCGTTAAAGTTATAAAGTTACGTGCTACATTTTGTAGCACGCTGTGACGTCTCACGACATTTCAAATCAATATATCGTCGAAAGCATTTAATTTTGTAAGAAAAGAAAAAATACGTTTGTAATGAATGTTTTAAAATAATTTACCAGACTTAACAGATTAAAATAAAATTTAGGAAACTACCCTATTGCAAAGTCAAAGCATTTATTTTAATTAAACCATAATTTGGTACTTTACTAAACGACAATAAATACAAAATAAATAATAGCCTATCAGTCAGTCCGTCAGTGAAGCTAGGTGAAGCTAGGTACTCATTCCAAAATGTAGATTCGAATGGAGAAGAACGAGCAAAAACCTCCATTCGTTACTCTTTAAAAAAAACACGGTCTACAATGTCTCTGATACATTCCAATCCTGTACGCATATGTGAGAACAATGCTAGCAAGAGTCCTAAGTTATTAAATATTTCTCAAACTAAATAACAATATTATTGAGCTTTTCTATTTCCAAAAATCTTACAAAGGATACAATATATAAAAAATTGTATTCTTTATATTAATAGAATCACCTAGAGACCTATCTATGACACTAGCTGTAAACTGACCAGATGAAAACTGCTGCTTACAAAATATGCACAACGGCCTTCATAGAATAAAAGGTACCTACCATTGTTTCTTCATTCCAGTGTCATGCAGTGACCTGGTACGTACCCTGCGACTACCAGCTGGCTATCCTAGGCACTGTTCTCATCTTCTTCTATCAGAAGAACAGAAGATTTGGCTTTGGGGTTTATGCAGCTGCTGCAGTCTTCTCCATTATCATTCCTGGAGTGTTGACCTACTGGTTCCGATTGCCTGCTGTGCACTTTATGGATATTGGGTAAGGTTTATAATTAGGTACTGATAATGCTAGCATTAAAAGATAGGATTTTTATGAAACGAGGCCAACAAGGCCGATGAATAACTTGATGATCAGCATCCATAGCCTATAGATACTTAGAACACCAGACGAGTCAGAAGATTTTTCAACCAAACAATGATTTGGTTTTGGGTTTCCCAATATGTGTTGTGTATTTCCCAGTGTACGTAATAGGCTTACACACAATTTAATAGAGCTACTAAGACAACAGGCGAAAAGGAAGTATTACATTCAAGATTAATTAATTTAGATGAAGCGAAAGAAATATTAGGAAGAGTCACAACTGGGCCGGTTTGACCGAAAGTGATATCACGGTGTCAGAGAAAACCGACGGGATACAATACTTGTGTTTTCTCCCCAAACTGGATCCCCAACATTCCTCAAATTCGTGATCCCCAAAAGGCCGGTAATACATTTATAACACCTCTGGTGTTCCGGTTGTCCATGGGCGACGCCGATGGCTTACCGGTGATTCGTCTGCTCGTTTACCGGCTTATCCCATAAAAAAGTATATACCAGAGAGATAATTCCTAACAAAGGTTTCCTATCATGTGATTAATTAGACTTGTCTTTCCAGTAAGATTATCCGGGAAATCCGTGATGCATGGGAGGTTACTTATACTTACACCAGTCCCTTTAGCCGCGCCAGTGCGTACCTCGTGGGCGTCGCCATGGGATACTTCATGGCCATCTACAAACCAGCTGATTACAGGAAATCTGTTTCTATGGTAAGTCTTCTTGACTTGATTATTTTATAGTTGCATGATTAAAAAAATCAGAGTTACTGTTCGTTTTATTAGTTTTTTGTCTTGTAGTATAAAATATAAAATGTTGTGTTTGTGTCCATAGGCGATGGACAAACAGAAATGGGTTGGCTAAATATAGTTGCCATTAATTTATTAATGTATTAAATATTACAAAGTGGTGATCCGTGGATTAAAGATGTATGTTTCATAATTAGGATCATAATTAGCTATTTTAGGGTGATATTTTTTTAAGGGGAGAAAATAATCGAATAACTTCTCCCGCCTGGGTGAGGCGGCAGGGAGTATCAGACTCTTACTGACTAAAAACCACCCCGTTCCTACTTCTGCTCTTCGAGCGGGAGCCCCGTCAACCCATTAAGTCCTGTTAGGCCCCATCTGTGGTGGTCTGATGGCTCTTTGAGGCGCGCGCGGAACGCTCGGCGCCGCACGCCCATGATTTCAGAGTGACTGTACTCAGCAGTAGAAAATCGTCAGTGGACTTAGTTTTAAAGAGAAATATAGAATTAACAATTTGACCACAACAGCTTTCTTTCTTCCAGACCTGGTCAGTATTTGGTACAGCTCTAAGTCTGGGAGCGATGCTAGCCATGTTGTCTATCGGATATATCACTAAATACAGAGAGTATAATCCATTGGAAGCTGCCTTCCTCGCAGGCACAAACAGACTCGTTTGGGCTGCAGCCATTTGCTGCATTATAGGGATGTGTGAATATGGAACTGTTCGTAAGTATTGCCAAATACAATTTTTACTAAATGAGTCACAAGATTCTTGCTTTTAGAGTGGGCTATGTGTGTGATTTTGAGATGTGTGTACCTAGTAATTTTTTTATTATCTTTGGTTTTATGGACTTTTCGTTCAGGAACACGTCAACCCCGTTGAGATATATTTTCTTACATCTTACATACTCATTACTTAACTCTTTGAGTACCGTCATTATAGACACAATCAAAGAACAATAGGTTGCGGTCACCGGTGTCCTCGCGGTATTTGACAGTTTAATTAATTAAATTGGTCAAAGTATCACTGATGCATGAAGATCTTATAGAGCAATGGTTGCAAGCGAAGAAGGATTCGCTAGAGTAGATGAAATACAACCAACATCTAACGCATTCAATTTAAATTCACGTATCAGTGATTCTCGGCCTCCAACATATTTGTTACATTCTACTATCATGTGTTGGATATCGTCAATAATACCACATCTTTCACAATTTGAGAAATCTTGCTTTTTCATTAAGTAGAGCGTTTATTAGTTTAGAGACAAAAAAATCAAATTGTTTTCTCGGTATATTGTTACTGTTTTTATTTTTCTTGAGTTTTGAACTTATTGAACGACTGCCACATTTATCAAGTCGTTATAAGCTGTAGAGCTGTCACTGTAACTATAAGGCCCAAGCCAAATTAGTACCTATGGCCTACTAAATAATGTTTATAATTACTTTTAACTTTTTCGCAGCTATAGTCTCCCATATCCTGGGCTGGTCAGTGTTCACGCCTCTCAGTCGACTGTCCTACGGTATTTATATGATCCATCCCATTATCGTACAGAGGCACAAGTTTGCACAACGAGTGCCACACAAATTTGACCTTTACGGCGTGGTGAGTATCAAGAACTATTGTTTAGATAAACTCTGTACTTCATAAGGTCGAAAATCGAATATGTATCTGGTGTAGCACCAAAAGCTAAACGACTATTTCTCGTTTTTCATTTGTTCTGTAATATTTTCTTCACTCTTTACCAATTAGTATTTAGTAACTTATGTCGTTTACAATAAAGTTCATTTTATCTTCCAGGTCTTAGACACTACATCGACGTTAGTGATATCAATAGGACTAAGTTACGCAATGTGGCTGTTTGTGGAGGCGCCACTGATCAACATCACCAACCAACTCTTCTTCAATAAGTACGCTACCACTACTATATATATCCTTATCTTTTTGACACTTATAAAAATCCTAAAATATCAAAACACATACTTCACGCCTGTCTACCTTGGGGGGTATGCAAAGAACCCCAATAGGGTAGATGCCTAATTTTTATTTTAATGTCCGTCTGATAGATGGTTTTAAAATATTACACACGTATTTTTTATTTTCTTACAAAAACAAATACTTTCGACGATATATTGATTTGAAATGTCGCGTGACGTCACTTCTATGTACATTTTATACGTAGAAATGACGTTTTAGCCCCCACTCCTAGACTTTGATTCATTTTATCTAAGTACTATTTTATTATACGACAAAATAAAAAGTACGTGTCTAATATTTTTTCATTACCTAACTACGGACTAATTAGATTTTTAATTTTCATACCCTGTCATCATCCCTATTGCTACGATTCTTACTTAACTCTTTTGCTTCATCAACAGTCATCAATCTTTTCATGCATGCTCGTCGGTTAAGGGTACTTTTAATTTGGCCCTTCTTTAATATATCATCAATCTAGTCAGAATATGTCCGTCTACCGACAGCCCCATTCATACCCGCTCTGTATACTTCTTTCGTTACTCTACTGTCATTCTATACCAAAATCAAAATAATATGAAAATTTCCTATGAATTTTATATGCAAGCGTTGTTTCACGTCGGTTTCGGGTGAGGCCGTGGTATCACTTCGGTCGAGCCGGTCTAACGGTGTTGAAGCATGACTATCTCACACTTATGTTTTTTACAGCTCAAAGAACCCTCAACCAGACAAGAGCCGTGGTGAAAATGGAATCCAGCATCAGAATGGAGTCACTAAAACCAAAGTTTCTTAACATTATAGTCTTTGGTATATAATAAATGTCGTAAGACATATTGTATTAATTAAAAATTACCAGTTACTCAAGTAAATATACCGAGAAAAGCTCTCCTAGTTCCGCTAGTCGACAGTAGGTTGCGCCACGTCGCCACGACAACGCACGTTGCTTATAAGGAGGAAGACTCCCTCTGAGACTCGAAACTAGTAGATTTATTCTCAGTACATTTACGAGAGTAACTCATAATTTTTAGTTAATTACAGTTTTATAGTTGTAATAATGAAAATAAATTGTATGTAGAAATAAATCGTGTTCAATTTTTTTTGTCTTTTTTTTTAAACGTTGCCCCACACTAGGATTTTCTACTGTGTCGTGGGTGCGTTTACAAACATACAAGTTCACATACACAATGACACCCAGACCCGAAACAACAATTTGTGGATCACACAAAGTGTTGTCCCGTGCGGGAATCGAACCCGCGACACGTTGCACGGCAGCCGGTTGCCCAGCCACCGCACCAACCGTGCAGTCAAATAAATAAATAAATATTTCATGTAACTTATTATACATGTTTTAAACCTTTTAAATTTTAACCTACTTATGTTGTTTTGTCTCTTTCTCTATCTCTATTTGCTCCTACTACGGATTTTATTGAAATGGAAATCCTAACAATTCTTTACCCGACCGACGAATCGAAACAAAACCTCTTGTTCGGCAGTCGCACTTGCTACTTAGTACTTTACCATACCACGCAAAAATTTCGGAAATCCTAACATTCTATTATGTACTTACTTTATTCAAAACAAAAATCTAACTTTGAACCTAATTACATACAAGACAAGATCCCTAACAGCAGACCCTCGTTACGACAGCAAACGTTTAGAATTGAACGGAATAAGATTAACTATTTCAATATACCTAGTCGTTCTCTTATTTTACAAATTCGTTTAAACTTTATCAAGTTATCGCCAGGCGCTTTACCAAATTTTCTCTTGGATTTTGTACCGAATTTTCTTTTCGATAGTCCGCTAGGAGTATTTGCAATTAGGCTTTTCGGTTCTTTTTTGTCAATTTTGTGACTGCCTCGTTGGCCGAGTGGTCGCAAGTGCTACTGCCGGGTAAGAGGTGTCGGGTTCCATTTCCGGGTCACGCAAAGTATTATTGGGTTTTTAAAAAAAACTCCCAGTAGTAGCACGGAGTCTTGAATTGTGTTCGGTATATGACAATAGGGTGAGCCTATCACCCCCTATTACATGGGACTCATAATATAAATAGTGAAAAGTGGGTGTTACATTGTACAGTGGCATTAAGTGCCACAATGTAGACCTCTGTTTCGGGGATAAAAGGCGTGATGTTATGTTTTGTGAATGTTATTTATATCAAACTTTGGCTCGTTAATCGAGTGAACGCACCCTGTACTTGAGTTTGTTCGGTAAAATGCCCGTGATTTCTTGAAAATAAAAAAGTAATTTGTCATAATGTAGCATAAGGTAACGCCTATTAGATTTCGATGAGTATTTAGGAAAAGAGTTCCCTAAGATCGGAAAAGGAGGTAGCTCCGACCAGGCGAGGTGTTCGTGCCTGTCGGGCTTTATGCCCAACATTTGTTCGTTGGGATTTTCTATTCTTGTTAATTCGCATGTAAACTTCACATGTAGGATTTTATGACGTCATCCGTTGATTTGTTTTCATCTATGGTCTATGTGCATGAGCTGTCATTTGACATGTGTCAGTGCCAACCCGTATTGAGCAATCGTGGTGATTAATGATCAAACCTTCTCCGTGTGAAGAGAAGCCTTTGGTCAACAGTGGCCACTTATAGGCTGTTGATGTGATGTGGCACAGTGCACAATGTAACAGCTCCTTTCACCAGCTATAAAAAAAGGGATGAGCCTATTACCAAATACCAGACACCCATTCTAATACTGAAATAAATAAAAAAAAAATCTGTTTCTAAAATATTGATCGAAAACCATTAATTTAAACCTTCAACACTCAGACATCACTTGATTGAGATTACACCCCTTATCCTCCCTTAGACCCCATACTCCTCCCATTCACCCCGTAACCACCCCATTCCCCCATGTACTTAACTAACAATTTGTTACCAATTACACGGATGCAAGATTTCACAGTCTCAGCATTGTGTATCACTGGGAATGGATTTTTAATCGAAATCCTTGTTTTACAATTATGTCGTTCTGGTTTTTTTCGCAACTTCATGTGAACGAAAAATATAGTAGAAAATTGAGGAATCTTCTTTCTATGCAATAGGAAGCACACAAGCAGACGTATCACCTAATGGTAAGCAGTTAATGCCACTCATTGACACCCACAAAACACTTAAAGCGCTTTTGCCATACCTATTATTGGAAGCAGCTAACAGCTCACACATAAGACCCACTTAGTTTTTAGTCAAATTTCCGTAATACTTGGCGACTGGGCTTCATCCAGTTGTACAGTCTCCTCTTTGTGCCTTTAGGCTTAATTCATTCTGTTTCCTGCAGTAATTCACCGAGGGAAGTGGAAACTATAGTTTTTTCTTCTTCTCCTCTTATTATATCTGTTAAATTAAAGGCGTATTCACTGGTTTAATTACAATAAATCTTTATTATACCGGTACTCGTTACGATGTTTTAACAGACATTGACATTAGAAAAGAAAAAGGCGGGAGATAGAAAAATATTACAAGTAGCCAAGCGTGAGTTGGCGTCATAAGGCGCGAAATTCAAATTACATTTTTTTTTTTTTTAATTTTAACACTCCCCTTGAATTCGAGCCTTGTTAACTAGTTACAAACAAAAATAATACAATTTTAATAATGTTCCTATCAAATTCTATATCAATAATAAGATATATAATTATGTAAATTTACTTTAACAAATTAAGTACATGGACACATTCCAAGATTGGATCTTAAAAATTGAAACTTGTGTTTAGACAATGCTTTGGTTAATATATCAGCAAATTGGGTGTCACTACTGACATACTTTAAATCTATAACCTTCTGCTGATATTTTTCCTTAATGAAATGATATTTGGTATCTATGTGTTTACAACGTTTATGGAAATTCACATTTTTAATAACACTGATTGCACTTTGATTGTCTAGATGAAGATATAGTATATCCTGTGTGTATTCTCCAATTTCAGACAAAAATTGTTTGAGCCACATCACCTCTTTAGTGGCAGCACAGGCAGCCATAAACTCTGCCTCCGTCGTGGATAGGGCCACAGTTGGTTGTCTCTGACTGGCCCATGTTACAGCGGCTCCATTTTTCATAAAAACATAGCCGGTAACTGATCGACGGGTGTCGAAATCGTTTGCATAGTCGGCATCACTATAGCCAGTCACTTCTGAGGGTTGTGTGGTGTTAGTGTAACACAAGCCATACTCCTTTGTGTCTTTCAAATATTTTAAAATCCTTTTAACTGCATTCCAATGTGTTTGGTTGTAACTATTAAGGAATCGACTCACCAGACTGACAGCAAACATGATATCAGGTCGACTCACTATGGCCAAATGCATGAGAGATCCCACAGCTTCTCTGTATGGTATGTTCTTCTCAGGCTCGCCTTCTCCCTTTTGTAACTTCATGTGAGGGTCGACTGGAACACATATTTTCTTTGCAGCTCAGTCCTTGTGGTGGAGTCATTAATATAGTCTCTTCAAGTTCACCATATAAGAAGGCAGTCTTGACATCTAGTTGGATAATTTCGAGGTTTTGTTGAACAGCTACAGATAATAATAACCGGATAGAATCATACCTCACTGTTGGTGCAAAGGTTTCCTTATAATCAATGCCCTCTGTTTGAGCATATCCTTTGGCACATAATCGTGATTTATAGCGTGGACCTGTTGTTTCATCTTTGACTCGGAACACCCATTTGCATCCTATTAATTTAGCATTTGGGGGTTTTTCTACCAATGTCCAGGTATTGTTTTTCTGATGAGCTTCTAGTTCTTCATTAATGGATCTTCTCCATTCTTCTTTATTTGCTGAATTTAAAGCCTCTTTATATGTTGCAGGAATATCTGAGAGGTGTTCTTCATGGTGACACAGGTAAGTATTTTCTTCTGAATCATCTATATCTATAGTACCTTTTATTATTTTCTTTCTAGGTCTCAGTGTGATGTTGCTGAGTTTAGGACTATCAAGAGAGGTGTCAGGTAAGTAATCACTGTCTGAAGATTTATTTTCATATACAGTGTCATATGAACTATCGTGTATAGAATTTTCATCTTCTACTTTCTCTTTAATACTATCTTCATTTGTTGCAGATTTCTCTGATAGATCAACAGGAACATAGTTTCTCTTCACAGTGGACTCTAGAAATATAGCATCTCTGCTTTTCACTACTTTTCGAGTTTCAGGTATTATGAATCGGTAGCCTTTTGTGTGATCACAGTACCCAATGAAGATCATCTTCTGAGCCTTAGGGTCCCACTTCTTTCGTTTTTCTTTGGGAAGGTGTACCATAGCTTCACAACCAAATATGCGCATGTGATTGACATTTGGTTTATGTCCAGACCACATTTCTTCAGGTGTTTTGTATGACAGGGATTTAGTCGGAGAACGATTGATGACATAAGCAGCGGTATGTATTGCATCAGCCCAGTACATTTTTGGTAAGTTAGCATTTAGAAGCATACACTTTGCTCTTTCAATTAGTGTTCTATTTGCTCGTTCCACTGTGCCATTTTGTTGTGGTGTGTATGGTGTGCTTGTTTGATGAATGATTCCAGCACTTTTTAAATAATCAGAAAAACGTTTATTGACATACTCCAAGCCATTGTCTGATCGAAGAATTTTTATATGAGTGCCCAGCTGATTCTCAACTTCTTGCTTATATTCTTTAAATTTTTCCAGGGCATCTGACTTGTTTCGGAGAAAATACACATAAGTTTTCTTTGAGTAGTCATCAATGAATGTAATGAAGTACCTGGCACCACCAAGTGTCTGCGTTTCCATGGGGCCACATATGTCCGAGTGGACCAGCTCAAGTACATTCTTGGCTTTTGAGCCACTACTTTTGAAAGGTTGTCGCGTCTGTTTACCTTCTGCACAGGTTATACATGTCAGATTTTCTGTTTTAGCTGAGAAAATTACATGTTCAGTATTTTCTGTCATTTTCTTCAAACTGTGAAAGTTAAGGTGTCCCATTCGTTGGTGCCAGAGGTAAGTATCTTGTTCTTCAACATCAGACATGCATGCGTAGCCACTTCCAGGCATATTAAGCCGGTACATGTTGTTTATGACACTTGCCGTTGCTACTATTTGACCTTTACTGTTCATTATGACACAGCCAGATTTGTCAAATTTTACTTGTCCACCATTTCTAATAATCTGACTCACAGACAATAAATTTGTTGCAAGTTCAGGAACACATAAAACATTTGTAAACAGCACTTTATTTTCTTCACCTTTCTCATCATAGATATCTAAACTTAACTGTCCAGAGCATTGTACTGATAAAACTTTGTTGTCTGCGACCCTTATGTTTTGTATGGCAGGTGTTGTCACATTATGAAGTAAACTTTTGTGTCTAGTCATGTGAGAGGATGCACCAGAATCCACATACCAGGCATCATGTTGTGTTGATGTAGCAACAAACACTGCAGCATAAGATGAACTTGATGACTTTTGATGCGTGTCTTTGGTTTTGGATTTGCATTCTGAACTTTTATGACCATACTTATTACAACTGAAGCACCTGGGTCCTTTAGATTGTTTTTTATTAGTTTTATGAAATTTCTTGTTAGCTGCAAATGCTGTAGAATTACTCACAGTTTGTCTAACATCTTGTAACAATTTTGCTTTGACAGAGTCTGAAGTTATCTTCATTCCCGAGCTTTCAATAGCTATTATCATTGGCTGATAAGACTCAGGCAGACCGGAGAGTAGTAGTGTTCCTAACCATTCATCGTCTACCTTGAACCCTATGTTGCGGAGCTTATGGGCAGTGTTCATAATCTTGCCCACATATTCTTCAATGTTTTCACATCCTGTTAACGAAGTATTGCACAGATCACGTAATAAACCAACTCGGCGTGTCAGCCCGGAGTCGTCGAAGGCAGCTGACAACTTGTCCCACACTTCCTTTGCAGTGATTGCCTCCTGTATATGTACGTAGTTAATTGGGTCAACCAGCAAAATTAACTTTGTTTTGGCCTTTGTGTCTCGTTTCTTATCTATTACTGAGCCTTCAACGTTTTCAATGCAGTCCCACAACTCCTCGTGTTGCAAATAATTTTTCATTGCAAATCGCCAAGTTGCGTAATTTTCGCGGCCGGTTAACTTTTCTATTAATGCCATTTGATTACTGGATGCCATTTTAACGTTTTTCACTTAGTCCAAATACGAAAGCACTTAGTAAAAGTTCAAGAAAAAGTTTTGCGTGGTTGATGTTTGTGTAAACTTTTAAAATGTCTTATTAACACTTTTTCACTGAGTTTTTGCACTGATTTTATTTCCGGGCTTTACTGGGCCCATAACCTGTTAAATTAAAGGCGTATTCACTGGTTTAATTACAATAAATCTTTATTATACCGGTACTCGTTACGATGTTTTAACAGACATTGACATTAGAAAAGAAAAAGGCGGGAGATAGAAAAATATTACAAGTAGCCAAGCGTGAGTTGGCGTCATAAGGCGCGAAATTCAAATTACATTTTTTTTTTTTTAATTTTAACAATATCTACTGATTCACTTCGTTGCGAGAACCAAGACAGTTACTCATGTCCCTGGGACGCGCCGGACTTCAGTGTTCCGGTGTTTTCATGGTTGTAGATCCTGGCTTACAGGAGTTGCAGTAGTTTTGGGAAGTTGTGGCGGGCTAGTCCCTATAATAAACACTCTTAAGGCGACATTTGACCGGGACACCACGGTAGCGCGACCAGTCACCGCTACCAACAAACTGTATACTTACAGCTCTATAGAGGGTCTCTCACCTGGTATCCACTTGGCTGCGCAACCAGCTTAAACATTTACTTGATAGCGGCGACTATTTGTACCGCCATAGTGCCCTGGTGATATATAGCTCATAGTCCTGTAATAAGGATAAGTCATATTCACCCATAAAACTGATGAGGATTTAATAATTCTCAATAACGCTATTGGATATTAAAACACACATACAATAATATGCAATCTCCCCAACAACAGGGTGGTTTCCTAAATTTTATTGTAATGTCCGTCCGGTACATTAATTTAAAACTTTAGACACGTATTTTTTTCTTTTCTCACAAAATTAAATACATTCGACGATATATTAATTTGAAGTGTCGTGTGACGTCACAGCGTGCCACATTTTGTAGCACGTTATGACGTTACAACCTCCCACTCCTAAACTTAGCGCCATTTTATCTAAGTCTAAGTATTGCAACTTAATACGAGAAAATAAAAAAATACGTGTTTAATATTTTATCATTATGTAACTGACGGACTAATTCGATTTCTAATTTTGATACCCTGGAAACTACTCAGTTCCCAATCCCCAAAAGGCCGGTAACACACTTGTAACGCCTCTTGTGTTCCGGGTGTCCATGGGCGACGCCGATTGCTTTCCATCGGGTGATTCATTAGCTCATTTACCAGCTTGTCCCATAAAAAAAAACAATATTTAATAAAATATAACTTTATTTTGCAGTTTCAATTACTCAATAAATATTTATTGTACAAAAACGTTCATGTCTCTTTGGTTTTAATGAATATACATAAACTATTCATAAAATATGATATGTAACTGTTACTTATGTATTAAATTATTTATATATTTAATACTAGCTTCTGCTCGCGGCTTTGCCCGCGTTTGCGTTGGATATAAAGTAGCCTATGTGTTATTATAGACCATAATCTATTCTTGTTCCAAATTTCACCCCGATGCCTTTAGCCATTTTGGCGTGATTGAGTAACTAACATACCTACACACAAACACAAACTTCCACATTTAAAATATTAATAAGATGCAATACTGAAAAATATCACCAATTTACAAAATTATATAAAAGAGGATATTTACCAACTCTAGTCGGAACTGAACATAATAATGTATATACATAGGTACCTATCTTCCACAGTTAACCATGTATTTCGTCCATAATAATTATTAATGATGTTGATCAGGACGTGGAAAAAAAAGTCCTTGATGATAATGATGATGATGATGTACCAAATAAAAAGGTTTAATAAATAAATCAAAATGCCAACAAATGTAAAGCCTCGAAGATATCAAACAAAGTAAGTAAGTGAATATAACATTATGGTAATAACTTATTCCATAGTAACATCAAACAAACACACACACGCACACATCAACAGTGGCTACTTATAGGCTGTTGTTGGGTGTGTGTGTGTATAATATTTGCAATTAAAATGACAGCTTCTATCAAAAACAATAGCACCATTAATAACTGTCACCAATTTTGGAATATCCAATGATTTATATGTTGAGTCATTACTTGTGTCATGATTATTTCATTATCCCATTTGGATGGGAGATTCATCAAAAGGTGACACGAGAGGGAGTGTCAGACCCGTACTGACTTAAAACCCTCCGCAGTTCCTGCAACTGCTTCAAGCCGGAGCTCCGTTAGCTCGCAAGGTCGTCTGTCCTCGGACCAATTTTACCCCTAAACTTGCTGAGGCTATGGAAATTATAGACAAAAGAGCAAAGTAATGTACTAAAGTCTTATAGAGGACATTAATGTCAATGTAAAAGTCCTGTATATCGTACTACTATTACAGTTATGCCACAATACATTCAGAAATGCTAAAGTATATTTTCATTCAAAAATGTGCAATAATAACCATAATAGATAGAGGTTTCGACACATTAAATAAAGAAGACTTTTCTCGTGTAGATCTTATAAATAATTACTCAAATCGGGAAATACCCATACTGCCGACACAAAACTGATTTCGTAACAAACGCGTATCACAAACAGGAGCTCTTTATAAATGACAAGACCACGATTCTATTGTCTTATAATTATATAGTGTAGCCACTATTATATAGGTTCTTCATTGTAATTATCCTTAGTGTTACTTTGACCTTCATCGTTAATCACATTTATAATTGCATTGACTATCAGAACACGTATAAGAGATTCTTTATTCGCATCAACCCTTTGACTAATAACAAACAAAATCTTATAAATATTTTCTTTAACTAGCTAATATTCGGTGAGAATAACGATCGTAGTTCCAAAATCATTCCCAAATTTAGTCCCTTTCACTACATTAGCTTCATCTTCTTCAAAACACTGAACAACTAATCCATTATATCAATCAACAAAGTCTTCACTTCAAAACACGTTCTGAGCCTCACCAGTAGTTCTATTAACAACAGTCTGATTATCACCAACAGTATCAAAATTAACATCACCATTCAGCTCAATATCACCAAACTCAGTTGCATTCACTTCTCTCACTTCAACATAATCATTATCACTAAATATCCCATCACTGACAAGTCTTTCTCGTAGAAAATTATCATTTAAATTGGCGAAGATCGTTTGATCATTTTCAATGTCATCGGAACAGCATCTTCGGAAGAAAATGTTGATCACTGGTCGTCCATAAATGGTGCTTAGTACTGCGATGAGGACGAGTGATACTAAAACGCAGAAAGTAAGGAATCGTAGCCACATGGTACCGGTTAGTGTCAAAGATATGCGAGTACTGAGTATTGCGTTCATTTAAAATCGTAATGGCCTGATTGTCCCCTTATTGAGTATCGGTTTTGTAGACGTGCGACATTTTTGAGATAGACTGCGACTTTTTTGTCTTTATTTCTTTGCTGTTTGTCGTATAAATCAGAAAATCAAGTTGCCATTAGCAATGCGCCTTAATTTATGAGATCACGTTAGATATTCGTGTCAATATCTATTGGAAATGAAATCATAAAATGTACTGCATATTTTTACTATTGCAAAATGGACCCAATTGTCAAACAATACTACCAAATTGAAACTACCAACTAGCAGACAAATAATTTCTATACAAATATAAATTAATTAATTTATCAGTTATTAATACTACCTTTTATAACAAATAAATAATTACACGACACTAAATAAATCATATAGCCGTTAAACCTAGTAAATCCTCCAACTAATCCGATTCGAGGAAAACCCAATACAATATATATTAATAAGAAAATCTCTTGGTAAGATATAATTGAAAGATTTACTGATTTTCCTCGCGAAGTAAGCCCTCTACCCGGTATTAGCAACGAGTTAATCTTGATTATTTATACGCTACAACGTTTGTTATACTATGGTGAATTCTTAATTAAATAAATTTCTAATTTTGAGGAGAAGTGTTTGTAATTTGATGTACAGACCGCAGAAATAAACGTCTTTATAATTTCAAAATATTTCGTAAGTTTCCAATCAATACAATTGGAAATAGATTCATTAATTGTATAATTAATAAAATGCAATTAGTAAAATCGAGTGTCTGCATGACTGCCAAGTAGGTTGTCGCAAGTTTAATCCCTAAAGCGCTTAAATACTATAATCATAGAGTTTTTGACAATTTCGCAGCACAAATCGTGTTTGATGTATGCCAATATTTAATGGGAGTCATAACATAGCTGGTTTATAGTGGATGTCACATATCAATTGTCCAGTTTCACCTATTATTAGGCGTTTAATCGTTAAATGTGTCAACGTATCACTCATCATCACTGCATAGTATAAAACAAAGTCGCTATCCGTCATCTGTTTGTCCCTATGTATGCTTAGATCTTTAAAACTACGCAACGGATTTTGATGCGGTTTTTTTTAATAGATAGAGTGATCCTTAAGAAAGATTTACATGAATAATACATGCATATTGCAACTGAGCAAAGCCGGGGCAGGTCGTCATTATTTATAAAAAAGTCGCATCAAAAAATCGCTCGTCTACACAAACTATTGACGTCTTCAATATCGGGTACAGAATAAATGAAGCATGGTTATACCATCTGTATTCACTATGCATCCATCGGCCATATTTCAAACATGTCTGCCTACACCCCATGCATATTAATAGCTTGTTGATAAAAGTCTGAGCTCTTGTTTATACGGAACTGGGAAAGGGTATCAGGAAGAGCATTTTGTTCGTTGAGTTGAGGTTCCGTGTGACGTAGCGGTGTGGTCGGCGCCATCTTGATTTTTTTATTTTGACGTTTAAAGAAGTGACGTGTTTAGTGGTGATTCAATTTTTATTAATTAGTTTTTTTTTGAAGTTATACTGTAATTATATTTTTCTCCTGTGTTCGTGTACAGTGATTTTAGAAATATAATTTAATAATTTGATTTGTGGATCACACAATTAATAATGTAGAAATCGAATCCACGACGCATTGTGGTGCAATCGCGCAGTCGTAGTTTGATTCTAATAACTTTACAAATACTAAACTCCATGGTATTGCTGACAATTTTTGAAACTGAAATATAGTAATACATTGTCCTAATCATAGACTGAGCCCTTGTGATCGATAAGGTCTCAGTTGACAAAAGGTCTCAGTTAAACAATATGAGCTGTGTGACAATATAGGAAATGTTATATTTTGTTCCTTATTTAGAGACCGCCCGCATCATCAACTTTAGTTTCTATAGTTTTTGTGCCTTCTTATTGTTGTGATTATGGGATCTGATTCCCATATACCTGTATATGTCCCAGTATTCAACGGCCAACTGGGACCAAGTGATCGACAAAATTACAAAATATATCAGAAAAATACAAACAAAAATCTAAACATCCTGTATTATAGCTATTTGAGTTTTTAATTTTTTTTTTATTTTGTCACAATTCGTCTTCATCATATGTATTCATTGTCTTCCTACCTTCCCTACGAAGGTACCAAGCGCAATGTTAAATGCTAATTTTATTAAAGGAAATCCCAACGTCCATTACTGTCGTGTAATAAAACCATTACAATAAAGAAACAATCGAGTCGCTCACATTAACATAGTAATCGATTCTATGTACGTAGGCTACTAATCGATTTGTCTATCATCGATAAAATTATAATTTATTTTATTATTTTAAAATAAATGTTTACCTACTGTGATGTCTTATTTTGTACTGTGGTGGATTATATTGTCTATAGTGTATGTTGATGCGGTGACTGGGCAACCAGCTGCCGTGCAACGTGTGGCGGGTTCGATTCCCGTACGAAGCAACTCTTTGTGTGATCCACAAAGTGTGGTTTCGGGTCTGGGTGTCATGTGTATGTGAACTTGTACATTTGTAAACGCATCCAGAGTACAAAATCCTAGTGTGGGGCAACGTTTAAAAATATATGTAAAATAAAAAGCATTCTGTGCCGTGATTGCGATTATAAATACACTAACTTGCTAATGGGGATGATAATTTGATACATTGTTACAATACAGTGTGTAACAAGATGTGTGACATCTCGCTTATACACGAAGTGTGGAACAGTGCTGGTAACAGGCTTCGCTCATCACATAACTGGTGAAAATGGCACGAATGGGCCGGCTCGACCGGAGTGATACCACGGCCGAGCAGAAAACCGACGTGAAACAACACTTGCGTTGTGTTCCGTCGAATGAGTGAGGTTATCAGACCAATTGCCCCTCCGCTTGCCCAACCTCCCCAATTCCTGAATCCTCAACAATCCTCAAATTCCTAATTCCCAAACGGCCGGTAACGCACGTGTAATGCCTCCTGTCCATGGGCGACGCCGATTGCTTACCATAACGTGCTCCGTCGACTAGATTACCGGATTATGCCATAAAAAAATTGGTAACCTTAAAACCTTTCTTCGAAGTCGTGGTGGCCCGGAGGTTTAAGACGCCCACTTCTCATGCATGAGGGTGTGGGTTCGAAACCTACCAACGGCAAGTACCAACTTTTTCCGAGTTATATGTACTTTCTAAGATTATTTAGACACCACTGACAAACGGTGAAGGAAAAACATCGTGAGGAAACCTGGACTTATAATTTCTAATTATAAGTTTGAAATCGCCAACCCGCATTGAGCAAGCGTGGTGATTAATGCTCTAACCTTCTCCGTGTGAGAAGAGGCTTTGCTCAGCAGTGGGCATTTATAGGCTGTTGATGATGATGATGATGAAAACCTTTCTTTAGGCAACCAAAATTGTTTTGATTCATATTTTACATAACTTAACATCACACCTTTTATCCCCGAAGGGGTAGGCAGAGGTGCACATTACGGCACTTAATGCCTTCATTCATATCTTTCAAGGAATAGAAAAAAAATAAAACACAAAATCTACAAATAAGCTTTTTTTATCATTCCAATAGTGTCATCGATCCATTTCAAGTGGTTGTACAATGAGGTGTAGAATACGTTTTTATTGAAACAGATGCCTCTCTCTGCCGGGTCCCCGTAGTATATGCCGGTGAGACACCATCGCTCAGTCTGCTTTGATACGAATACTCCGCCGAAACTTGGGCATAAGGCTACGTCTGTAAAAATAAAGACATGGTTAGAAAAACTAAAAATATGGAAACCCAATTACCCCAACAGGAATACATCTATCTGGGACAAACCCTGCAGTTAGGTAGGAACAGCTTCGAAAAGGAGGCCCGTAGAAGGATACAGCTTGGCTGGGCAGCATATAGAAAACTTAATCAAGTCTTCTCGTCTCAGATACCGCAAAGCCTGAAGACAAAAGTCTTCAACGAGTGCGTCCTTCCAGTAATGACATACGGAGCCGAGACGTGGACACTGACAGTGCGACTGGTCCACCAATTTAAGGTCGCGCAGCGAGCTATGGAGAGGGCTATGCTCGGAGTCTCTCTGAAGGATCGAATCCGAAACGAAGTGATCCGACAGAGAACCAAAGTTATCGACATAGCCCAAAGGATCAGTAAGCTGAAGTGGCAGTGGGCCGGTCACATTTGTCGAAGAACCGATAACCGTTGGGGTAAACGTGTTCTAGAGTGGAGACCGCGTCTAGGCAAACGCAGTGTAGGGCGCCCTCCAGCTAGGTGGAGTGACGACATCTGTAAGGTGGCTGGCAGTGGTTGGATGAGAAGAGCTGAAGACCGAGCTCAGTGGCGTGCCATAGGAGAGGCCTATGTCCAGCAGTGGACGAATACAGGCTGATGATGATGATTACCCCAATCCCTGAATCCCCAACGATCCTCAAACTCCTAATCCCCAAAAGGCCGGTAACGCACTTGTAACGCCTCTGGTGTTCCAAGTGTCTATGAGGAACGCCGATTGTTTTTTTTTTTTTTAAGGGGGGAAAATCATCGAATGACTGCTCCCGCCTGGGTGAGGCGGAAGGGAGTGTCAGACTCTTACTGACTAAAAACCACCCCGTTCCTTCTCCTGCACGTCGAGCCGGAGCCCCGGTTACCCGTTAGGTTCTCCGCGACTCCGAATAACGCCGATTGCTTACCATCTGGTGCTCCGTCTGCTCATTTACCGGTTTATGCAATAAAAAAAAGTTATGTAACATACTTCTCCTTCATACCAATGAACAACAAACAATATTACCATTTCCATATGTGACGCAGAAGACGTTTTCGTCCATGTCATAGCAGTGGTCTCCTCTCTGATTGTTGAAGAAGATCGGCATCAGCAGACCGTTCGCACCCCATGCTGTGGCCTGCAAACATAAGGAAATATTAAGTTTGTTTCAGTACATACAAATGGTCTAACACTTAGACACTAACCCCCGTATTTATAGACAAGTAAAAGTCATTAGGTACTTAAGCAAAAGTAACAATTTTAATTTTATAGTTAAGAAATTGCTTAAGAATATAACTGTCAAATGTTTAAATTCTTAGCCGAGCACTAGTCACCGATTCCTTTACTTAAGCAATAAGAAGAGCGAATTTTTCTCCCGCGTAGTATTACATTGTTCGTCATTTCTTTGTTTAGTTGGTGAGCTATTTTAGAATGGAAAGCATTGAAGCTACTTTTGCTATTGTAGGCGATATAGACAATGATATATTAGAGGGGATTCACGTTATCTAATCTAGAAATCAAAAGTAAGTGTCGTGATATAGATCCATTTCATGATTTATCTGAAGATTTTTTTATAAAGAGATATATCGTTTCTCAAATAGTGCTGTGTAGAATGTGATTTTACCGCGAATTACAGATACATACTTTACAATCAGAAACTCAAAGAGGACTACCTATAAGTCCACTTTACCAGTTACTAACTGCCCATGCTTGCATGCAGCATGCTACTTTTTTACTGCACTCGTAGCATTAGTTTGTTTGACTGTTAAAATTGTGTCATAATCTAGGATGATACTTAAAAATAACTCCTTTTCTAAAATCGAGAAAGGTTTCTTTCTGTTTATATCAGACATTTTGAAATTAAACAGCACTTAGGTATTATTACTAGCACAGAAAATTTTACTGGCTTACCGACGACAACTAGGCAACAAACTACAACACAAGATCTAAATTCAATCATTTGAATAAAGTGGTAAAAATGGAAAAGTCTTTACGTATTATGTAGTTAAAATAGAAATCCTCACGTCTACCAAGTGATGACAGTGTAAACATAACCTCCTCAATTTAGTAGTATTATTGTCCGTCAAACGACAAACAAGCGTTTAGTTTCATCAAACGTACTAGGTAGTTCAAATAGTAAATTTAAATTATTTTTAATGTGTCTATAGTGCTATACCTTAATTATTGCTTAACCAGGAAACCTTTCCTACCTAAGTCAAAGTCAAAGTCAAAGCATTTATTTCAATTAAACCATAGTTTGGTACTTTTAAAACGTCAACAAATACAAAATAAATAATAGTCTGTCAGTCAGTCCGTCAGTGAAACTAGGTGAAGCTAGGTGCTCATTCCAAAATGTAGATTCGAATGGAGAAGAACGAGCAAGAAACTCCATTCGTTACTCTTTTTAAAAAAGTATGTCCTAGGAGCAGGAAAGATTCCTTCTACATACCTTCCCCCTTGTAAACTTATGGAACATCCCTCTCTGATCACAACTTATTTGCCTCCAACTCAATTTTAATGCAATATAACCAGGCCAGTAGCCATTATGATATCCAGAATGAATTGTATGACTTGTGACTCATTAGAGATTCCTACAACGTACGACAAAATTAATTATTTGCCCGCCGCTTCCCAGTTTAAATGCTATGGTTTAAATGTAACCACGAAGGTATAATAAAGTAGTTTTATCTTGTTTTATTTGCCTGATTGTAACTCTGATGGGAATTTCGTTTTGTAGGTCTAGAACTAGGTGAATTATTTTAATGAACCTAAAGAATTAAGCGCTTTAAGTAGGTCGTCTAGAATTGGTGACAGAATCTCGCTCTTTTTACAAGGGTTTCAAAACATTATTATGATAATAATCCTCATTTATAGTTTTGTGAACTTCTGTAAAAGTAGCCTATGTGAAATAACATGGACAGCTTTTTGTAGCAACATCTTACAAAGACTTTCAATTTTAAATTCTATTCAGTTGTTTCGGAGTCTAAATGCAAACAAGCAAACAAAAAAATAACCAATGTTTTCATTGCATTATATTTTGCATAATAATTCATTATCCCTTTAAAGTCAAAGTCAAAGTTAACCCTTAGAGCGCCACGTCAGTCACCGGTGCCTGACGCTAGTGGAGGTTTGACTTTCACCATTTTAAACTTGGCAGTTAAAGTATTAAAATCATTTATTTCAATTAGACCAGAAAAGTACTTTTGAACGTCAACAACAAAAAAATTAAAAGTAAAGCTATTTGCTCATTCCAAGGTGTAGATTGCTATGGAGAAGAACGAGCAAGAAACTCCATAGGTAACTCTTTTTCAATCAGGTTTACAATACAATTCTCTAGTTACATAGTTTTTTTCTGCAAGTGTAATAGAACGACATACATAGGAACCAAACTTACCAACTGATTTCTTTCAAAAGATTTCCGACTTTATCCCAAAGCAATAGAGTAGAACTCACCGCAGCTACCAGGAGGCTGTTCTCCTGATGAATGCAAGCAGACTGTATGTTGTCCTTGAACTCCACAGGTACCTCCAGCACCAGTAGTGCTATATCATTCATCACCCTTCCACTAGCTCCTGTCGTGAAGTTTGGATGCAGGATTAGAGTTTTTACCTGTAACACAACACATATACAAGGTTTTGTTTTAAAGCCGCGTCATTTTATAGAAGGAAACTCGGCTATCGATTCTGAGTCCGAATCAATAAAAAAAATTGTAGGTAAATATTTTTCAATTTTCTGTAAGTTACGGAAATCCGTAAGTGCGAACTACACGTGCCGTCTTATAACGTAACTAGCTTTATAACGCGGCTCAACACACACAAACTCAAATACGTAATTGATATTATTCCTAATTCCATAAAACTCCAATAAGAAACATTGCTGTCGCTTATTCTGAAATACTGTCGAACTTAAACGATTTATTATAGCCGTATTTTTAACTATTGGCCCGAAAATTGCTCTTATATTGGACCTTTATGACTTCTGTGACATGCCCCCGAGAAATGACACGGTTTCAAAACTACACCTTGTATATAAATTTAGTGACGAGGAGATGGGGAAAAGTGATTTAAGGAGAACCTTTAGCTGATGAACTGCTGACTGCCTCATTGGCCGAGTGGTCGCAAGTACAACTGTCAGGTCAGGCAAGGGGTATCGGGTTCGATTCCCGGGCCGGGCAAAGTATTACTGGGTTTGTAAAAACCTCAGTAGTAGCACGGAGTCTGGAAATGTGCCCGGTATATGGCAATAGGCTCACCCCCTATTACATGGGACTCATAACATAAATAGTGAAAAGTGGGTGTTACATTGTACAGTGGCATTAAGTGCCGTAATGTGCACCTCTGCCTACCCCTTCGGGGATAAAAGACTTAGGTCGCTATCAAAGCATATTTATGGCTTTGATCGACAAGTTTGGCATCAGTGAAACTTAATCACACTCACGTGTAATTTGTATGTAAGAAGTTCAGACTTCATACATTATTAATGGAATGTAAAATTGTGAATGTTTTATCAGATTTGTATTTAATCATTTGTATTGCCATCATCCAGTCCAGTGGATGATAGACTGTTTGTTACGAAAACCCTGAGAGAAGCCGAAAACAGGACAAGATGGAGGGAAATAACACAGAGACAAATGAAAGCCTTTCAGGGACACGACCTTCAGAAATGAAGCAAGCGATCGAGAAGAAGATTGTCATCATCATATCAGGCACAAGATGTTCTCTGCTGAACATAAGCCTCTACCTCCTCCTTTTGCGAAGCAGTCATGCTAGCTAAGGAGGAGGCGGGACGCGTGAGGCAGCAAAGCGCTGCCTCCTCGCAACCCAGCCATCGCGAAGGACATACCGGGCGTCGGGGATCGCGGGACGATCTCCGGCCACCGTAAGCGCGGGCCTGTGGACGGCGAGCATGGGTGATTCCCCGTCCGACCAGAAACAGACCCGAGCGTACGGCGCGTCGCGTTCCGCGCGCGCCTCAAAGAGCCATCAGACCACCCCAGATGGGGCCCAATAGAGCCGATGCCGATTCGGAGTCGCGGAGTACCTAACGGGTTACCGGGCTCCGGCTCGACGTGCAGGAGAAGGAACGGGGTGGTTTTTAGTCAGTAAGAGTCTGACACTCCCTTTCGCGTCACCCAGGCGGGAGCAGCGATTCAATGATTTTCCACCCTTAAAAAAAAACCCCCAAAGACGTTAACATCGGCCAGTTTGTATCAATTTAATTTTCCATTTCTTTTCTACCTTGTGTACTTTCTCTTTGCCTCCAAAAGCTTGCAGGTTGACCTTCCCGAGGAACACCAGCACGTTTTCAGAATCCCATGCGCTGTTGTTAGCGAACATGCATCTGGCACCTGGAACAGCACAGTCGACTTGGTTATTATGAACATCAAATCAGAGTATGTCATAAATTATAAATCAGCGTTGGGCAGAAACGTCCAACTATATGCTGAGGTGGAGGCCCTTTTGGCATGAGCACGCGCAAATTGATTATTTTTTCTTTGTTTTTTTTGTATTTTCAAAATTCTGTTTTATTGTATTATTATTTTGTTACTACACTGTGATTTTTTTTTGTTCTAATGTCTATTCTTTTAAGTTTATTATTAGTATTTTGTTTATATATCTGTATTTTTATTTTTTATAATCGTGTGTGTTAATTGTCAAATAAATGTTTTTTCTTTCTTTCTACTTTCTTTCATACTGAATATCATACTCAGTCCCCAATTCTCCCAATTAAATTACTGTTGTTTTCCTGAATGAATCAATACAAATACAAATTGACTGTTTTCTGAGCAAAAGGTTTATTTGTTGACCTGACCTGATGAAGAAGACCTCCTTGGTTTTGCAAATGTTTAAATTCAAATTCAAATTTCTTTATTGTGGATTCGAACAGGTTTGTACAAAATACAGGTCTTAAATATATACAATTTAGTAGATCAGCCATATCCCGCCCTTTGGGCACACAATAGTCTGTACAAAAGTCATTTTAAAATTATTAAAAAACACAAAATAGGCACACGTCAAACAGGCTACTGAACAATTCCCAATGGAGCGCCTGCGCCTTTGGCCTTAGGTCATCGTACTGTACTGGCTACTATAATCGGAATCATACGATCCAAAAAATGCAATTTACTATCATTACAAGAGCAGGGGTCAAACGAAACTTCTTTTACAAAAAGTTTTATTAAAAACGACTCGAAATTAAAATCCCGCTCTTTCTACCTCGCGCCATTTTGTATTTTTCTCATTGCTTTGCCTCCGACAAGGCGAGACGAGGCGAGGCGAGGCGAGGTACTAATTTGATTACACCTCCTTCCGCTTAGCAAGGCTTTGCCTCTTAATGACATTTCCAAGAGTTCTTCGTCATTAAAGGTGCTTGTGGTAGATAGTACTTGAACACCAGGAACTGACTCTTTAATTCAATAGTTCACAAATTGAAAGTGCCGAGCCAAGGATTCCTGAATCGAGAAGATTATGGTAATCGATCAGTATCGCTTTTAGACCCATAACAACATATGAGTTACAAATGCGTTACCGGTATATGGTCAAAATTTAGGGACAAGTTCTAGTAATAATCTCCTCTTCTCTTATTATAAGACAAGTGCGTCCTAATTATTAACACATAACTACACTCAATTCCGCATTCAACGCTACTGTGAAGAATTTTAAAATTGAAAATCCCTAAAATTGGTTTTTGGAGCAAGATTCCCTCAAAACAATCACAGCTCACCACAAATTTGAAGGGTATTGCTGCCGATCTCTCGGTAGGTAGTCAGGGTTGTAACTAGCGCCGTAGCTGCCGTGTCAATTATACTGGGCCCACAGACTACGAGGGCCTCCAAAGTGCCTTAACAAAAATTCATAATACTTGCCAATATTTATTTAATGTCAGTAATCAATAAATTCAAAATAAACGGCATTTTCCCCGTAAAGCATGCTTTCAAAGAATAGCAGAAACTTTCGAAAAATTAAAATAGGTAATCATATACTGAATACTGAAATATCTTGCCATCTCTGTCATTTTACAAAAAAATTGTAGAGACAGAACTATACTTAAGCGCGGCTTAAAATTGAGTAGCGTTTGAGTATTCCGACATTAGTCCGGTAATTTGGACACAGGGAAAGTTTTCATATAAATTATTAATATTTTATGCATAAATTGTTTTCTCATATGAGAAATTTCTACCCTTCATAAGGGCCCCAAACAAATTTGTATACAGGGAACCCGCCAACGCCACGTTACTGGACCTAGTCTCAGTTTAAAGCCTTACCTGAATCCAAGCAGATAGATCATCCCTCACTATTATGTAGTTGAACTCAATGCTTACCAGTGACAATAACCTTCTCAGTGAGCAGTGCGCCATCACAGTAGTAACTGAACTGACTGTCTGCACCGTCATTTGTCACGAAGATGGATACCACCCACGGGTAGACCGTCCTGGTGAACTCCTTGCATGACCAGTCGCCGTGGCAGACGGGGTCCGGCTGTGGAAGATGAGGGGGTAAGTTGAAATAGAATTGGTTTGGTTTTAGAAAGCCTCCAAGGGTCACAATACTTATGTAATTATTTTATATTGTGTTCAAGTTATTAGAACTATGGTCATTTTAGATAAGGGTTCCTTAGCATGAGGGAGCACCTAAACTAACCCCCTGCCTGTACTGTTAATTATCACTATTAGAGGTTGGTGAAAAATTAAATGTCACCTATGTCAGCTCAGGGGTTTTTTTATGGGATAAGCCAGTAAACGTGCAGACGGATCACCTGATGGTAAGCCATCGGCGTCGCTCATGGACACCTGGAACACCAGAGGCGTTACAAGTGCTTTACCGGCCTTTTGGGATTAGGAATTTGAGGATTGTTGGAGATTCAGGGATTGGGGAAAGGGGGGGAAGTAATTGGGCATCCGGTAGCCTCACTCACACGAAGGGGTTCCTTAAAATTTAAGAGAAGTTAATGAAAACGGGTGCTAAGGTCATAATATGAAGACCAAGTAGATCGTTATCTGTAAGATGTGAGGCTTTGAACTTGAGACTGATAACGTAACAATACAAACATGACTAATACCAAATTCAGGTCAATGTCACCATTATCTAGATTCGTGACGCCAATGTCCTAGCTGGTATCTCACGTGTTTATATCGGAGTCATCAACATCCATTCAGACAGCAATGTGTCACTAGAGGACTGATCGACAGACTGACTGACACTTTATATCTCATCTGATGTTCAAAAGTGCCCTCTTGGTTTAATGGAAATAAATGATTTTGACTTTGTCAATGTCAAAGTCAAAGTCAAAATCATTTATTTCATTTAGACCAGAAAGGCACTTTTGAACGTCAACAATAAAATTAAAAGTGTAGCTCATTCCAAGGTGTAGATTCCTATGGAGAAGTACGAGCAAGAAACTCCATAGGTTACTCTTTTTCAATCAGGTTCACAATACAATTCTCTAGTCACATAGTTTTGTTTTGGATTGTGCGATAACAATGTAACGTGATCGAAAAAGAAAATAACCTTATAGACAATAAATAATACAGTCTGGGGCTGACCAGTCCCAGTTGACGGCGCCCGTTCACGAACATGACACGTACACCAGCACCGCCCAACTCAACCATATTGTAGGGAATCGAGCGATCCACTGCACGCGCCACCGCCAATGAGACCTTTGAGTGAGCATGACAACTCCACGCTGACACAAATGACTTTGACTTTGTCTACTATCATATTTAAATGAATTTCAACAATTGACTACTAAAGTTTTGTGTCATTTTTCACAAGGTCTGTGTCAGATGTGTGTGTCTGAATTTGTATGTCTGTAAACGGTCCAATAGTACAATAGAAAATAGAAAATTATAGTAGATATGAGACTGTGTTGTTTTACTACTAGGAGTATGTTGTATGTAGTAGACTGCCTCGATGGCCGAGTGGTCGCAAGTGCGACAGCCGGGCAAGGGGTCTCGGGTTCGATTCCCGGGTCGGGCAAAATATTACTGGGTTTTAAAAAAAATCTCAGTAGTAGCACGGAGTCTGGAAATGTGCCCGGTATAAGGCAATAGGCTCACCCCCTATTACATGGGACTCATAACATAAATAGTGAAAAGTGGGTGTTACTTCTGTGTGCACCTCTGCCTACCCCATCGGGGATAAACGGCGTTATGTTATGTTGTTTTACAAAAAAAAAAACAAAAGAATTACTTTACAACTCAATATTGCTTCTCTAATAGAAGCGATTAGGCAAAATATAATAAAAAATAAGTCCCTTTATATCCTGAAAAAAAAAACATAAAACAAAAAAGATGTCTACGAGCATTTTTTGCGAATCCCCCATAATAATTCAAGCCGCGGTGGGTTCTCAAATTAAAAATTAAATATTCAAATTTCCTCGTTGAGTGGTATGTTGTTTATGGCATTAAATAAATTTATAATGGTTTATTATGACCGTCTAACGAGCTATAAAAAGCAGACGGATTAATTAATGGGTTTTAAAGATATTTTTACTTGTTTTTTAGTTTCGGTTCAAGGGTTTTGGTTGACTAGTAAATTGTTCAATTCTCTGATATTTCTATCAACGACTTTCTCTCTGTGTTTGGCAATAAGCTTGGTCTTATAACTGAAATAAGCGACCAAGTGATATCTTATCTTATATAAAAGAAAGTCGTGTTAGTTACACTATTTATAACTCAAGAACGCCTCAATCGATTTAGATGAAAATTGGCAGGGAGGTAGCTTAGAATCAGGAGACGGACATAGGATACTTTTTATAGAATACTTTTTTTTTACTTTTTACCGAAAATCACGAACGGGAACGGGGGGAAAATGGGATTGCGCGTACGAAGTCGCGGGCAGAAGCTAGTTGTATATACATAAAATTAGTTTTCATTGATAGCATCTAATACTCCTATCTTTTGACAAGAAAGTTTTCGATTAAGTGACGAAAATCCAATCATGTGAATCTATACATATATAAATGAAACCCGTTTCCCGTTATCACGCCATAACTTGAGAACGGCTCGACCGATTTGGCTGAGTTTTTTGTTTGTTTGTTATTGTCAGGAATATTCTTATGACAGAAAAATCCTGAAAATCCTACGTGAACCGGAGAAAACGGGATTGCGCATACGAAGTCGCGGACAGAAGTTAGTAATGAAATAAATCAGTTATGTGCCAAAACATTGCTCAATTCTAATTCGCGCTTAAGTATAGTTCTGTCTCTACAAATTCTTTGTAAAATGATAGAGATGGCACGATATTTAAGTACAAGTTAAAGAGTAGCCCTTCAGTATTTGGACGTTAGTCCCATAGATATTACGGAGCCGCGGAAGACTTAACGGGTTACCGGGGCTCCGGCTCGAAGTGCAGGAGTAGGAACGGGGTGGTATTTAGTCAGTAAGAGTCTGATACTCCTCCCGCCTTACCCGGGCGGGAGCAGTCATTGGATGATTTTCCCCCCTCAAAAAAAAAGTCCCATAGATATTACAATTTTAATAATCCAAGTATTCATCATCAGTGTTCCGTTGTTATCATGGTTCCATCTACTATACATCCTGCCTTACAGCTTATGTAGCGGTTTTGAGAAGTTGGGCGGGGTTGTTAATAAAAAAATCCAAGTATTACCTACTATTTTCATTAACTAAGACTCGCGGGTTACTCACGTGAATACATAACTGAGCAAAGCTCGCTTAGTTTCGAACCACAGAGGGGTTCTTCCTCATGAGCAGCGTGCACAGCTATTTTATTTTTAGTTACCTTAGTATGCCTCACGATAGTTATTATTATTTTCATATTGTAGCTTATGTGGGCTGACCTTCACTATAACACAGTATACCATAAATAGCCAATATATAAAATATAAAAAACAATAAATAAACACCTTACCCAACCAACCTCGTGACTTACAAAATATCAACAAAAAATGCCTCCAAAAAAACACTAATTAATAATTAGAACTTCCTTAATTAATATAATGTTGCATCCTTGTTCAAATTCACGAATTGCTGTCAAGCTTTTTATGAGGACTCTGTTATAAGACGACAAACTACATGGTTTTGCACTTCGAAACTTTGTAGAGCCTACTGCGGAGTATCAAGGGATTTTTGTCCTTATACCTAAAAGATTAAGATTGATTTCTTGAAGCTGTGTACAAACTCTTTGGCCTACTCCGATTGGTCAATGGATTTCGGTTGCTTAGTACTAAAAGATAAGGTTGGAAATTAAATAAAGATGATTAACAGGTTATTCGTATAGCCTATTCCATTATGCCAATGAATTTTCAAGTCTATTACAATCATGTAAGGTTGGAAATCTATAAGTGGATTTGTTAAGTATATACCTCTAAATTAATTTGCTATTTTGTTTTTAACATTTTAGAAGGGTTGACTTCTTACATTATTTGGGGTACTCTTAATTAAGTTCTTGTTCGTATAGTCGTGGTGACCCGGGGATTAAAGGCTTCTCATGCATGAGAGTGCGGATTCGATAGGCTGTTGATGAACCAGTATTGGGCAAGCGTGGTGATTAATACTCAAACCTTCTCCGTATGAGCAGAGGCTTTGCTCAGCAGTAGGCATTTACAGGCTGTTGATGATGATAAAGTTCTTTATTACTCCATAGTTGCTCAAGTAGAAAGTATAACTACTGAACAAAAAGCCTCGTGTTCAATTCTCGGATTGAACAAAGTATTATTGTAAACATGCCTGTCTCAGAAAACCCATTATATTTTACTTAAACTTTCCGAAAACAAATGTGGGAGAGCCATGCTTTGGCACAAAGCGGGTTCGACCAGAGTGATACCACGCTTGCGTTGTGTTTCATCATGACAGTGAGGTTACCCGAGGCCCAATTACCCCAGTTTCCCCAATTTCCAAATCCCCTACAATCCTTAAATTCCCAAAACACCAATAACGCACTTGTAACGCCTCTGGTGTTCCATGTGTCCATGGGCGACGCAGATTGCTGACCATCACGTGATCCGTCTGCTCGTTTACCGACTTATCCCATAAAAAAAACATAATCAATAGAAAAATAAACAAACACCTCATAAATTAAATAAATCAATCTTCTACAAAAGACTCGAGGAGTCTCATTTAACAAATGATTTCAATTTAAACTTCTTAAATCTGTGCGTCTTATAATTAATAGGTCCCCATTTACACACCGGTAGATACATACATACATACATACATACGTATACACATATCAAGGGAACTGCCTTCATTCAAACTGATAAAGTTTGCCGTTTTCATACGAAAGTTTAACATTCAAAAATATTTGAAATTAAAAAAGTTTTTACCTACTTTAAAACCGTAGAAGTTTGCACGTAATGTGAGGTTATGTTGCGCTTGTGTTATGTTATCTAAAGGTGGGTAAAGATGTGTTTTCTGTTAGTTATGTTATTAGTTGTGTGTAAAACATTTAGTTTGGAACTTCCTTGTGATATGAAACGAAACACTGTAGCAACACAGAATACATCGCGACCAATGAGGGCGTCACGCGGTCGTAAGCCACTAAGAGATGTCGCTTTACAAGACGCTTATGGTATAGGATATAATTATGTATGTATGGTATAGGTACTTAGGGCAGCAAATGAGCAGGCAGAGACGAATGCTTTTGGTAAGCAATGAGTGGCTAATTCACCCAAAACACCGAAGGAATCACAATTGCGTTACCTGCCTTTAGAGTGATTTATACCTCCGTGGCTCTGGCAACCTCATTCACACGATTTTCTGTAATTTTTTATTATCACTCCAGTTCAGCTGGTCCATTCATGCCGAAGCATGGTCTTTCCACATTAAGGCTGGTTATAGATTCGCGTTAACCGCACGCTGACCGTCGGCGCTGACAGACGAGGCCGGGGCCGACACGCAACGCGTACGGCGTAGTCAGGACAATACTAACGGTTTCTAGCAGTTCATATATCATGTCTCATCAGCGCAGGCGGTGCGTGTGCCGTGAGTGCGACACTAAAACGATCCTAAAACGAGCCACGCTGACCAGGGTGCTTACTCTTGAAACCAATCTCAATGTCAATACAGTTTCAATCCAATAAAGTCTCAATAATAATCCAATGTCAAAACTATCGTAGCTGTTAAAGTAGCATTCAGAGTACGGAATATAAAACCATACTCAATACCAATTAGTTCATGAAATATACACGCAATACGGATGCAATGGGCGCTAGTGTTGCAACTCAAGAGTACGAAATTTCTCAATGTCAATGTCGATCGATCGGAATTGGATTCAAGAGTAAGCCCCCAGATACGCGCTGACGATCATTGTGACACTATAATAAGCCTTACATCACAATAACAACAGCCACTTATTTTCTTAGAAATTTGTATGAAATGTCCTTAATAACTTAATACACACGGAGTGACGAAAACAGCTGTATATTATGTTTAATGATGATGACTCTGCTGCTGATTTTGAAGAGGAGATATTACATTCAGAACTGTAGCTACACGCGTATGACATGTACCTATGTAAGTGAATTTCTAAACTCATATTACAAGAGATAATCCTAGACTGCACGGTTGGCGCGGTGGCTGGGCAACCTGCTGCCGTGCAACGTGTCGCGGGTTCAATTCCTGCACGGAACAACTGTGTTATCCACAAATTATTGTTTCAGGTCTGGGTATCATGTGTATGTGAAATTGTATGTTTGTAAACGCACCCACGACTCAGGAGAAAGTCCTAGTGGCTCCCCACTAGGACTTTAAAAAAATATCCAGTTAAGAGACCGTGATTCGGTTAGTACGGTGGCTGGCCAACCGGCTGCTGCGCAACGTATCGCGCATTTGATTCCTTCACGGAGTATTGTATTAAATTAGTGTCCTCAAGGTTATTTTCTTTTTTCGTCTTCTTGACCAAATATTGGTATTACATAGTTCTCACACAATCTCACATAACTCAACGAAAGAATGTAACCAAAAACTGTATTGTGAACATGATTGAAAAAGAGTAACCTATGGAGTTTCTTGCTCGTTCTTTTCCATAGGAATCTACACTTTGGAACGAGCAAATAGCTTCACTAGAGGACTGACCTACAGACTGACATTTTTACTCATTATTTAATATTTAAATATTTTGTTTTGACTTTCAAAAGTGCCTTCCTGGTCTAATTGAAATAAATGATTTTGACTTTGACTTTGAGTAGTTAACTCTTTGTGTAATCCACAAATTGTTGTTTCGGGTCTGGGAGTAGTACTGACTGACTGACATAGTGATCTATCAATGCACAGCCCAAACAAACCAATGGACAGATCAAGCTGAAATTTGGCATGCAGATAGATGTTATGACCTAGGCATCCGCTAAGAAAGGATTTTGATCAAATCTACCTCTAAAGGGGTAAAATAGGTGATGCAAGATTGCATGAAACTTTGTCAGTTTTACACCGATCGGGTTTAAATGGTATGCAGGTAGATGTTATGACGTAAGCATCCCCTAAGAAAGGATTCTGATCATTTTCCCACACACTGATCATAACAAACTAATAATAAAACCAACAAAAACAGAACTCTTTCTGATATGAAACAAAAACAAATGCCAATCGTTCATCGGAAACATTAAATAAACACTCCTCTTATAATGAAAGGAAATAAACCATTATACCATCACAATTTCCTTTCCTTTCCTTTCCTTGAGAACTTTCCCAAAACTTGTGCTAACGAACAAGGAAATGCGTACAGCCGCCTCACACATAATCTTGTTCTAAATGCCGTAGAGCGGCGATGGAGGAAAAAACTCGGTATTTTTTCAACATAATTACAACCTTGGACGAATGAAGGAAGTCCGATGCGGTATTTTAACTAGGTAAATAAATTGTGTTTAATTTTATTATTTTGCTTTAGTTCTTGCGGTTATTATTAATTGTTAAGTAAGTAGTTTTGTTTGTTCTTCGTATATGTTTTAGTAAATGTGATGTATAACTTAGTGACAGCAGACTAGCATAGATTTGTGGCCCGAGCGTACGGCGCGTCGCGTTCCGCGCGCGCCTCAAGGAACCATTAGACCACCACGGATGGGGCCCAACAGGGCTGATGCCGATACGGAGTCGCGGAGAACCTAACGGGTTACCGGGGCTCCGGCTCGAAGTGCAGGAGTAGGAACGGGGTGGTTTTTAGTCAGTAAGAGTCTGACACTCCCTCCCGCCTCACCCAGGCGGGAGCCGTCATTTGATGATTATCCTACTTAAAAAAAGTATACTGCTAATGCCGCGGGTATCGTAGGAGATGACTAAGAGACTACATATTTAAAAGACACCGTGCAGCAACGTTCTCTGATAAACCATCTTTATAATCTGAAACCGGGGAAATTAAGGCAAACCTCTTTTACGCCCATGTTTAAACAAGACTCTCATGAGCTCTTAATGTAGATGAGACTAGGGATGGACCTCAACTTGCTGGTCTAGCTCATATATCCCCAAGCAGTCACCGGTGACCCATTATAGACCTTATTTCCAATGTTTAGAGACTACTTTTGTATGAACAAATTTAGGGGATGATTTTCAACAATTTTTAATGGACTAGTTAGAGGACCCGATGCCACCTCCCAGGGTGATTTTAGTAATTCAAACATCTAATATTCCATAGTTTTTCTACCAAACTAACTAGGCGCTTTCCCCCGTTTAAAAATTACTAACTTGACTATTAATAATTTTCGTTTTTTGTATTTTTTTTAGGACTTAATAAATCATTTGCGTCATATCCACATTTTCCGTCCTCATTGTGCATGAAGAACGCGAGTAGTCCCTTTGTGTGAGTGATTGATGACTCCACATCGCGTGATACCAGCTATCAGAGGAACTATGCAGCAAGGATTATTGTGTGCTACTCAATAGTTCGAGGATAAGGGTGTCATGCGGCGTGTAATACACTTTTCTTATATTTTAGCTATGTCAGTGTGTAGCAGTCGTTTTTATTAAGATTTCTAGATAATTTCAAAGTCAAAGCATTTATGTAAACGTAACATAACATCGTGACTTTTATCTCCGAAGAGTTAGGCAGAGGTGCACATTATACCACTGTACAATGTTGTTACATTGTATTTCACTATTTATGTTATGAGTCCCATGTAATAGGGAGCCTATTGCCATATACAACGTCAGCGTCTCCTTTCTAATTCTTCTGTTTAAATTTTTTCAACTCTTATATTTTTATTACTTCCACTGTCACATCTTGATTGTCTTTTTTATTTTTTATTTATGCTGCATCGTGCCTGGTGCTAAATAAATGATTTTTCTTTCTTTCTTTCTTCTTTCTAGATTTTTTTGAGATAGATTTTTTATAAACCCAGTAATACTTTGCCCGACCCGGGAATCGAACCCGAGACCCTTTGCCCGGCAGTCGCACTTGCGACCACTCGGCCAACGAGGCAGTCGCTTCCCTTTGGAATATTAGTAAAATCTATCGTTTTTGATTTCCAAAGATATTCGTAATATAACGTCTTATCTTATGAGTGCCATGCTTTGGATTAGGATTAGGATTAGATGGAGGCCCACATACACAATGTAACAGACTATTCACCAGATAATTTATGAGTACTGTGTAATACGGGATTGTCATAGACACATGTCCAATTATCATCATCATCAACAGCCTATAAAATGCCCACTGCTGAGCAAAGCCTCTTCTCATACGGAGGTTTGAGCATTAATCACCACGCCTGCTCAATGCGGGTTGTGTACAAACTTATATTTAAAAATGTATAAGTTCAGGTTTCCTCACGATGTTTTCCTTCACCGTTTCTCAGTGGTATCTAGATAATTTTAGAATTGGTATCTAGATAACTCGGGAAAAGTCATATTGGTACTTGCCGTCGGTAGGTTTCAGACCCGCACCCTCATGCATGAGAAGTGGGCGTCTTAAACTTCCGAGCCACCACGACATTACATGTCAGAATTTACATATAGACATGAAAAATGGTCAGTTTTCCACAGTAGGCACCAATTGCAACAAAGAATCTATGCGTTGTCGAACCCGCCTTTGTACTGACAGTCATTCTGATCGATTCGCAATAGGGACCTACATACAAAATTGGCGCGCAAGGCAGACCAATCCAAAATCTAAATACATAAATAACACCGTCAGACCATCAATCCTCCTCAAATCGCGACACCACAAAGAGACAAAACCATAGAAAAGTGGACAAATAAAAAACCCTCGACTCTTCTAAAGGCCAATGGAAAATTGTTTTTTCGCACGATTCGAAAAAAAACGACATTTTTTTTTACTCAACCACCGCGTATTTTTGCTACAGAATGATTGATTCGAGCCGTTGTTGGACTGAACGATCGGTACACACTGATGTACAGAATGAATAGCCTTCAGAGCGACTTTAGTAACAACGTAGGTGGTATCTGTGAGCGACGGCGACCTCTCGCGTCCGGCTCTGGTTCAGACCATGGTACAGAGCGAGGGGGACTGGGATGCCGTCTCCTCCTTCTGCGAAGCAGTCATGCTAGCTAAGGAGGAGGCAGAGCGTGTGAGGGAACGAACCTCCTCACGACCCGGCCGTTGCGAGAGACACTCCGGGCGTCGGGGATCGCGAGACAATCTCCGGCCACCGTGAGCACCGTGCCACTAACGTGCCACTACTACATAAGACGTTTTATTGCTACAATCTCCGCACTTGACCGGTAAGCTGGACCGTAGTTTAAGAGATTCATATTTATCAGTGCTACTGCTGAATCTGCTCAAATGTGTAGTCTTTGATACCCGATTTACCAACCAAATGGCACCTAAAGGCACTCCCTCATCAGTTTAGGTGCTCCCTCACGCTAACTCTTAGTTAAGAGATAGTTTAAGGGTGTTTGGTAAAACCGACCATGAGTCTTACAATACGCGGGAGAAATAGAAGTTCTAACAAATTATCTCTACTCTGACGTCATCACTCAATTCCAACAAGTCGTCATGTGATTGAGATTGCCGGAGGCCCAATTACCCCCTTTCCCCAATCCCTGAATCCCCAACAATCCTAAAATTCGTACTCCCAAAATGCCGGTAACGCACTTGTAACGCTTCTGGAGTTCCAGGTGTCCATGGGCGACGCCGATTGCTTACCATCAGGTGATCCGTCTGCTCGTTTATCGGCTTATACCATAAAAAAATAAAAATAAAAAGTCAGCCAAAATATCGGCCCGTAAGTCACCTTCCCGAAGCCATTGTTAGCTGTTTTCATAAAACATTACTCGTTGCATTCATAGCTGAGGGGAACTACTTTTTAATAAATATAGATGGTTTCAGTTTAATACTGTCTACTCCTTCGTGACTGCATGGAAAAACAGGTAAGCAGGAACGCTTGGGTGGTGAAAATAACAACGATCATTATCCGATTACCAGTTTTGAAGTACCGAATGTATGTTTAAGAGACATCACCGCTGTTGCGTGCTGTGTCCGTACCGTTACTGTGATCGATGTCCCTAAGTTTTAGAGTTCCAGATACTTTTTTGTATGGGGAAAATTATCAAATGACTTCTGCCCCCTGGACGACAGTAGTATATGACTGGGCATTCTGGACCACTTTTCGCTCGGCGAAACAAGTTCGCCATCGCAGTGGTTCAGAATGCCCAATCGTCAACGGTCAACTCGATCAATGATATAAACGCGAAAGAGCACCTACTAATGAAACGGTCAATTCGGTTTTAGCTAGAGATATGCGATGCATTTTTGTCGTCGATCAGAATGTTATGTATCTCGACTTTTTTCTAACACAATTTACAATCGCTTACAACGCGATGATAGTATAGAACGCAAAGTGTTCAAAAAAAACAAAAATGTTTATTGTTACCTATTTATATCCACAACGTGAGGAGCTTTAGAATCTGTCTGAATAAAAATCACTCCGTTCCTACTTTTGCTTCGAGCTAAGAACCCTGGTAACTTATTGAGTTTTATCGAGAGCACCGGTTGCTTCTTAAAAGTGAGGTAACAGATTCTAAACCTAGCCAGGTCTACCTTTTAATGTAGGTAACTTTTTAATAAAACGTTACCCCACACTAACATTTTCTTCTGTGTCGTGGGTGTGTTTACAAACATATAGAGGTAAGTTCACATACACATGACACCCAGACCCTGAACAACTATTTGGCAGTCGGTGGCCCAGCCACAGCGCCAACCGTGCAGTAATTGTGGTAAAAAAATGTCATAGATAGGGTTTTTTCTTTGTTCGTCCATAAATGAAACGCAAAACATGTTCCTCGAATATCACACTAGCAAACAATCGAACAATGAAGTAATCAAGTCTAATTATTTTATCAAAATATAACTGGGAACACAGAAGTAACGCTTCAGGCTAAAACTAGTTATTTTAATTAACGACTTGCTGTAGGCGTTGTAATTACTGACTAGATAGAATTTTAGAATAACATAACATTGCGTGTTTAATACTACAAATGGGATAAGCAGAAGCGTTGGTACATATTAAGAATAATATGCCTGTTTTAACCGACCTGTGCTAAATTTTAAGGAACCACTAAGCTAAGATAAGTGACTCTTAAAGATGTTTTGGTTTTCATCAACCTATAAGTGACATCTAACAGTACCTAACCGTAAGGGGATAGTTTAGGTGAGGCAACACCTAAGTAACTCGTAGTTAATAGATGATTTAAGGGTTATATATATACGGCCAGTTTTTAACACTTATCCTATAAGTCCCATTTAATATAGGAAGACCTTATAGCTGCCATATACCACAAGATACTAAACACCGTACATTCTTTACTAAAAATTACGATTTACTCACTTAAATATATTTTTTTATAGGATAAGCCGGTAAACGAGCAGACGGATCACCTGATGGTAAGCAATCGGCGTTGCCCATGGACACACGGCACACCAGAGGCGTTACATGTGCGTTACCGGCCTTTTGGGGCTTAGGAGTTTGAGGATTGTTGGGATTCAAGAATTGGAGAGATTGGGGAAGGTGGGGGGGCTATAGGGCCTCTGGTAACCTCACTCCCATGACGAAATACAACGCAAGCGTCACTTCGGTCAACCCGGCCCATTCGTGCTGAATCATGGCTCTCCTACACTTATATACTGAGAAGAGAGCTCTACTGGTTTCAAACCACAGAGGGACTCCTCCTCATGAGCAGGGTGCGCGGTCGCGGCGACGTCGCGCAGCCTACTCGTTAGTTTTAGTTAATTCTGCATGTCTCACGATAGTTATTATAAAAACCATACTACTGTAAAAAAAATCTAAATACCGAAAAATACCCACTATGCTTCACGTGTACTCAAAATCGCCGACATCCCTTACTCAGTCCTACCCTATTTTATTCTTGTAACACCGACCGAGTTGCTTACAAAACAGTTGTATAATATTTTTAACATAACATCACGCCTTTTATCCTCGAAGGGGTAGGCAGAGGTGTACATTATGCCACAATGTAACACCCACATTTCACTATTTATGTTATGCGTCCCATGTAATAGAGGGTAAGCCTATTGCCATATACCGGGCACAATTCCAGACTCCGTGCTCCTACTACAAATTTTTTGAAAAACCCAGTAACACTTTGCCCGACCCGGGAATCGAACCTATTGTAAATAAACGATTTTAATATTAATTATCTAGTTTTATTGAACAGAACAAATCTACATTACAGCAGTGATGGCGCAGAGAGAAAGTAAAAACAAAAAAACAACCTGTCATCTATCATTATATGGAACGCGCCAATTTCAAATTACTACAACACTCTCTCCAAATTGCAGCGTTCCTCAAACTAACTAACAGTTAAACAAGTAATAGTAACAAACAAAAATAAGTTAGTTACTTTATACACACATACTATTACTGAACAAAATCAGAGCCAAGTTTTATAAAGTTTCATAAGTATAGTTACATCTTACAAATACCTAATTTATTTCTTAGATATTGAAATTTACTTTTAGCTAAGGGTTTAGTAAATATATCAGCCCTTTGCTCATTACTACTTATATACTTTAGATCAATTTCTTTACTTTCATATTTCTCTTTAACAAACTTATATTTAATATCTATGTGTTTACATCGTTTATGATAATTATAATTTTTATGACAGAAATTGCACTTTGATTATCAATGTTAAGTTTTACAGAATCCTGATTATATTCATCTATATCTAACAAAAGTCTCTTTAACCAAATAACTTCTTTTGTAGCACTACAGGCAGCCATAAACTCCGCTTCAGTTGTTGATAGTGCTATAGTTTGCTGACGTTGACTGGCCCAAGTAACAGCAGCACCATTCTTAATGAACACATATCCTGTCATTGACCTTCTTGTTTCAATATCATTAGCGTAGTCAGAATCACAATAACATTCTAGTATATTGTCGTGTGAAGGAGTATAGTACAGACCATAATCACTAGTTTCTTTCAGATACTTCATTATCCGTTTTACTGCATTCCAGTGACTACTATCATAACCATCCAGATATCGGCTGACTAAGCTAACCGCAAACATTATGTCAGGCCTGCTGACTATAGCTAGATGCATCAATGAGCCTACAGCCTCTCTGTATGGAATGTTTCTATCCAGCTGTGATGTATTCTTTTCTAATTTAATACCTGTCACTACTGGTGTACTGTTTCCATTGGCATTAATCATATTAAATTTATTCAGCAATTTCTGTACATAGGTACTCTGATGTAGAAATATGTATTTTTCGCCTTTTTCAATTTCAAGGCCAACAAAGTTTTTAGGTTCACACACTTTTATTTCAAAATTTTCCTTTAAATCATCAATAACTTTGTTTAACACACTTTTATCCTTAGAAATGATTAGTCCATCATCCACATACAGTATCAGGTACACTTTACTACCATTAAACTGACCAGAATAGATACACTTATCTGAGTGACTATTGGTGAAACCAAATTTCTTTAAAACTGAATCAAATTTTTGATTCCAGCACCTGGGTGCTTGTTTTAACCCATATAAGGACCTTTTAAGTTTACAAACATGCCCTTCAGGTACATATACGCCATCTGGTGGATTCATATAGATATCTTCGGTTATACTTCCATAGAGGAAAGCAGTTTTAACATCAAACTGTATCATTTGCAAGTTATCCTGACACACTTTAGAAAGCAATACTCTTACAGAGTCATACCTGACAGTTGGTGAAAATGTCTCTGTATAATCAACCTGGTGTTTCTGTGAGCATCCCATGGCACATAGTCTTGATTTATACAGGAGTCCTGATGGTGTATCTTTCACTTTGAAAACCCACTTACTGCCAATAGTTTTTACTCCATCTGGCTTCTTCACCAACTCCCATGTTTCATTCTTACTGTGTGCTTGCAACTCTTCTTCTATAGACTTTTTCCACTTCTCTTTATCCAGTGATGACAGAACCTCCCGGTAAGTCATTGGTGTCTCATTATTTTCGTGTTCTCCACCTTGACAGAGGTAAGTATTAGTTTCATATTTTCTGTTTCCTACTTTATTTCTTAGAGTTATATTACTAGGTCCACTAATATTTATTTCTTTTTCAGGTATGTACATACTCGGGATCATGATCGGAGAAGAATGATTCTTCATCATCATCGGATAATGTTACAGATGAGTTATTTAACTCTCTTGTGCTTTGATTTGTTAGCCCAATAGATTCATTAATGTTCTTAGTTTCATCAGCACATTTAACATTATTTGTATTTTCTGTTAGCGGAACCATAGAATACTTTCTTTGTACAGAATTTTCCAGAAATACAACATCTCTACTGATAAGAATTCTTCTTGTTTTAGTATCTAGTAGTCTGTATCCTTTAGTGACTTCTGAGTAGCCAATAAATATCATTTTACTTGCCTTAGCATCCAGTTTTTGACGTTTAGCATCTGGAACATGAACCATGACTTCACATCCAAAGATTCTAAGGTGTTTCAAATTAGGCTTCTTCCCGGACCATAACTCCTCAGGTGTAGCGTATGAAATGGATCTTGTTGGACAGCGGTTCGTTATGTATGCAGCTGTCGCCACTGCTTCAGCCCAGTAGTGTTTCTGTAAATTAGCATTAAGCAACATACAGCGAGCTCTCTCCATCAATGTGCGGTTCATACGCTCCGCTAACCCATTTTGTTGTGGGGTATATGGGTTAGAAGTTTCATGTACTATGCCACAATTTCGCATGTATTCAATAAACTCATTGCTTAGATACTCTCTTCCATTATCAGTTCTTAATTTTTTAATTTTACATTCAAGTTGATTTTCCACAAATGCTTTAAATTCTTTAAATTTACTGAACACTTCTGACTTGTTTTTAAGTAAATAAATAAATACTTTCCTGGTATAGTCATCCACAAATGTGAGGAAATATTGCGCTCCTCCAACTGATTTCACCTCCAGTGGCCCACAGATATCGGAATGTATAAGTTCTAGAACCTTCTTAGCACGAGAACCTTCCTTGGGAAACGGCAGCCGAGACTGTTTTCCTTCTTGACAAAATTCACATATCATATCCAGCTTATTGTCGATAAGCTTCACACCTTCTGTACATTTGGAGAGTTTATCCAGATCAGTCATATTGAGATGAGCCATCCTTTGATGCCATAAGTATCTGTCACTTTCCTTTGTGTTAAATGCATATGCTTGTGCACTACCTAAGTTCAGACGATACATGTTATTCACTAACTCACAAGCTACAACTTCTTCTTGAGATTTGTTGAATATTTTACAGCCTTCATTACTAAACTGTACAGAACATTCTTTCTTTATCAGCTGACTCACGGAAAGAAGATTGCTTGCTAACTCAGGCACATACAACACATTGGTTACTTGTATGGTTTGTGTTTGCCCTTTACTATTACAAATAGACAGATCTATTTTTCCACAGCTCTTTACTTTAAGCATTTTATCATCAGCAATACGGATGCTTGTAATTGGAGGTGATGATTCATCATACAGCCAGTCCTGCCTCATTGTCATATGCATGGATGCTCCTGAATCAACAAACCAGCTATTACAGTCATTTGCTGCCACGGATGCCGAGAACACAGCGACATATCCAGTTTCTTTGCCTGACTCTTTGCCTTGGTCCTTTTTCTTTGTTCTGCAATTTGTACTTATGTGACCGTACCGGTTGCACTTGAAACAACGGGGACCTTTATTAAACTTCGGAGAATTATCAGAATCCTTTTGTTTATATTTACTTGGCTTACTTGCATACAATGCAACTGACTCGGAGCTCTTTATTTCCTGTAAGAGCTTAGTCTTCACAGAGTCTGCTGTAATCGGCACACCAGAACTTTCGAGAGCCATAATCATTGGCTTGTAGACTTCGGGTAATCCAGCAAGAAGCAAAGTACCCAGCCACTCATCATTGATGTCAAATGATATGTTTCGAAGTTTATGTGCTGCACTCATTATTCTGTTAATGTAATCTTCAATATTTTGGCAATTTTCTAATGTTGTTGTAATCATATCTCTCAATAAGCCCACGCGTCTTGTCAACCCTTTGTCGTCGAAAGCCTTTTGTAAATTGGTCCATACTTCTTTTGCCGTTTTTGCCTCTTGTATATGAATGTAATTCACTGAGTCAACCAACAATATAATTTTTGCCTTTGCTTTCAGGTCGAGCTTTGAATCAACAGTTTTGCCTTCATTTTCGATACAGCACCAGAGGTCTTCATGTTGTAAATACGTCATTACGGCAAATCTCCATGTATTGTAGTTATCTCGACCAACTAATTTTTCGATAAGAGTCATTGCATTTGAAGACATTTTGTATGAAAAATATTTTTCACCGACAACGACGCGCGGCTTTTAGGTTAGGTCGTATCACTTGATGACCGGCGACTTTGTTTTACGTGATTACACTGTTAGAACTTTTCACCAATACTTATTACAAACAGATTACAGGTCTGGGCCCATAACCTATTGTAAATAAACGATTTTAATATTAATTATCTAGTTTTATTGAACAGAACAAATCTACATTACAGCAGTGATGGCGCAGAGAAAAAGTAAAAACAAAAAAACAACCTGTCATCTATCATTATATGGAACGCGCCAATTTCAAATTACTACAACAGAACCCGACACCCCTTGTCCGGCAGTCGCACTTGCGACCACTCGGCCAATGAGGCAGTTATTTATATAAATATTTTTATTATGATACTACTATATTTTTATATCGAAACTGTGATTTATTTGAACGCAATGTTTAGTTTGTATGTACACAACAATGAAATAACAATAATAAAACACCCACACGAACGTGATTTCTACAGTTAATCACTCATTAAAATACTTGTCGGGAAACTGTAGGTACCTGATGTGACATTGCGATTTCATTCTTAGGTGGGGTACCTAGAGACTGTATTAGAATGATAATAATTATATCTGAGCAAAATCTGGACTATCTGAGGGCTCGTACACAAAACTGCGATGTGACGTCGCATCGCAAAAATGTGCGAGCTCCCTCTACGCATCGCAAGAACTTGCGAATTGATTCGTATTGCGTATCAAAATCTTATCTTCCCAAAATCTTCTTTGTTTCTTTTTCCTGTATCTCCTAAGCAATAACAGAAGTGCATACAATTTAAAATACGTTTAGTACGGTTTATGGTCGTCAAAGGAATGGTCACCCTGAGAGACGCTTTGTCGCACGAAATCGCATTGCAGCAATTCGCATCGTAATATTTTGCGTTGCGAATTCGTTTCGCATCGTATTGCATCGCAGTTTTGTGTACGAGTCCTGAGAAAAGACAGTATGATTTTTTTTCAAAAAAGTAACGTATGGAGCTTCTTGCTCGTTATTCTCCATTTGAATGTACATTTTGGAATGAGCACCTAGCTTCACTGACGGACTGACTGACAGACCTTTATTTACTTTGTATTTGTTGACGTTTCAAACTGGTTTACGTATTTTCCGAGACACGGAGGGGAAACACTGCCGCATTTCCTAACTCTGGCTAATAATTTACTCAGACAATTGTCATTATCATTTTTTGGTGGACGCAAGAATCGAACTCGCGACACATTGTACAGCAGGTCGTCACCCATTACGCGATTCATAAAATAATATTTAAAATAACATAACATCATAACATCACGCCTTTTTATCCCCGAAGGGGTAGGCAGAGGTGCACATTTCGGCAGTTAATGCCACTGTGCAATGTAACACCCACTTTTCACTATTTATGTTATGAGTCCCATTTTATAGAGGGTGAGCCTATTGCCATATACCGGGCACATTTCCAGACTCCGTGCTACTACTGAGATTTTTAAAAACCCAGTAATACTTTTCCCGACCCGGGAATCGAACCCGAGACCCGGCAGTCGCACTTGCGACCACTCGGCCAACGAGGTATTTAAAATAAGTACATTAAATTATACAACTCACATCAACTGTAGGCTTAACAGTCGTCACAACTGTCTTTCCCTCAAAAGCAGTCAGTATATTATCAGGTAACTCTGTAGGAATATACGTGTTCTCTTCATTTGTAGTATCTTTATACATTTCTATATAATCCAATATAGGATAGTCAGTAGAATTATCTTCATCAGCATCATAATACGAAGGATCCCATTCGTCAAGTTTAAATATTTCATTTTGTTTGTCAGTTTCGAATCTATCCATGATCCTACTGATTTTCATAGCTTTAGTCGTTTTTGGCACTTGCATCGGCTTGGTAACCTGGTAAACGCTCTGGTAAACTCTCTCCGTAGTGGTAGTAACTTCTGGTTTATTCTTAAATATAGTCCCTGGTTCTCTGTCTTCTGATTCTTCTGTCAAATCTACGTCTATATTAGCATTGCCTTTTTCAAAATCAACTTTGAAATCGAAACTTTTGACGTATATTTTCGTTTTGTTGCTTTTGTGTTTGAAAACGAAACTGGTCTCGTTCAGTTTGGTTTCGAACCACTTCGTTAGGTGGGACAGGATTTGGTTCAAATCATTTATGGCTACATGTTTGATCTGATCGAATTTTGGTACTTCAAATCTTATGTCGACATTCTCTATAATTGACGTTTCTTTGAGTATATCATCGACTACTTTCACTGCACATTTTGTTTTATCTTCACATTCACTTTGAACAGTTTCAAGCACCACTGCACAGAGTATTATTGCTATTATTTCTTTCATATTTACTAAATATACGTGAACACACTACATGAGATGTGATACAAATGCATACTACGAATTGTTTTACTATACATAACAATATTGTTTATACGTTCTTTATCTACTTTGTGCTGTTTAACATAAGGTTTATTTTACTTTGTTTTGGAAGTGTGTAATCACCTTGAAGTTTCGTGGCTTCGTTGACTTTGATGGACGATCACGATAATTAGTGGGATTATGATAGGAGCGGATAGCGGATTTAAGCACTCGGATAAATGACAATCGGTTTTGTCTGAATTCCTACATTACTACTTTCTTCTTTGAATTCATTTTCTACTTTAATCTTGATGTTATAATTTTGTTACATTATTGAACATATTAGGAAATTTTAACGCATTTTGGTCTTTCTTTTCTTTATATTTATTTTTTACCACGAAAAAATATGAGTAGATATTTTTCTCACACGTCCACAACACACCTTGTCTGACCCATGAATGAAAGTGGTTGCGATTTACCACTCAACTCTCCTCGAATGTTTATTGTATGATTGTTTATCAATATTTATATATTTCATCCATAATATTTCTTATTATTATGTTGTAAGATGTTGCGTACAATTTCTTAAACAGGTGGTAGTCACAACTGTTTGTCATACAACCGTGAGTTGCTCCTCAACACGTAATTGGTTTGACTTTGTAGGTGTAAACTGAAGAGTATTTCTATAGAAATTGTTGAATCTTCTTTCAACTTTTGCTTCTTGTTTTTTAGCTCCATTGTAAAAGGGATGATAAAAGTACTTCTTAAAGAATTAGAGCATCTAGCATCTAAACTTAAATATATTGTTTTTAATGGAATAGGGGTAAATGATCAGACAGATCATCTGACGGTAAGCGATCAGCGCCGTCTATGGACATCGCCGACGCTAGAGTCATAAGTGATTTGCCGGCCTATGAATGAACAGCTGATATTGTTCTTTAAGATTGTAGAAGTTGCGAATTCAAATAACACATATTACTCAACCCGGACTAAAAACGACATTACGTACTCGCGTAAATTTTTAACCACTAAAATCGAAACCCGCTAAACATAACATTAAAATACAACCTTATAATGTAGTTAATAAGAACTCCTAACAAAAAAATCATATTACTAAGTATATAAACATATAATAATATACAAAATAAACAATAAAATATTGACCACAAACGAAGGATTTTCTACTAAAACCAAGGTCTTATATCTGAAGCTTTGATACACCGTGGTCGTGAACTGGGAGATTTTAATTGTGCTAACCAATTACTCCGCCATTGTGATCCGTAGGTATTGTACATCGAGTTAAAGGTAATTTGTGATTATTATGTTTCGGTAGTAAAAAAATGCTATCGGCTTCGCTTGTGGTTGGGTGATTTTATGTGTGATCTTTGACCATCGTTGAAATATTTACAATCTTAGTCCAAAATGCGTTAATCTATACAAGACTATGATGCGGACGAATGCTTTGACACCTAAATCGAAGGTGTTCAAGTTTATTCATTGATTTCATTTTAGTTTATTTTAAGGTGTACGTAATTAACATAGGGGATAAGATACAAAAAAGGCGGACATAGCCTCTTAAAACAAAGACTGTGGCACCTAGCTACTATAGACTTACACGCAGAACATAAACTTATTTCTTGGGCTTTAACCCCTCGAGCGTCCTTATGAGCACCCGGTGGATCATAAGAAAAAATGCTCCAAATGTCACGTGTGCACCCGTTGGATCATAAGGAACGCGGACGTTCGACGGGTTAACAGAGACGGACCTCTGAGTGTGTTTCGGCATTTAGGTTACGTTAGCCACTTAGGAAATGTCGACCTCACGTTCGCTTAAAAAATTGACGTGTAAAAGTGCTGCCTTATAGCCTATTTGCAGAAATAAATTCACTTGTATCATTTGTTTTACGTTGATACGAAGGACATCTGTCATTTTCTTAAGTTCTTAAGTCTTGGTTTCTATACACAGGTACACATAAAAACACCACTGACATTTTGGTGCTTCATTCATTTCTACGTGATAATAATATCGCGCACCAAGTACGTTGAATAAAAGGCGGGCTTTTATTTAAGGTTATATACCGAAAGGTTAAATACATGTTTGTGTGAATGTGACCTTTAAGTTATTAAATATATCTCTACTAAAAGCACTAAATCAATTGACCAGATCTAATAAGAATATCCAATAGAAGCGTGGGAGAGCCATGCTTCGGCATGAATGGGCTGGCTCGACCGGAGCGGTACCACGGCCGAGCAGAAAACCGACGTGAAACAACGCTTGCGTTGTGTATCGCTGTGTGAGTGAGGTTACCGAAGGCCCAATTTCCCCCACTCCCCTGTCTCCCCTATCCCCGAATCCCCCACAATCCTCAAATTCCCGATTCCCAAAAAGCCGGCAACGCACTTGTAACGCCTCTGGTGTTTCAGGTGTTCATGGGCGGCGCCGATTGCTTACCATCAGGTGATCCATCGGGTCGTTTACCGGCTTATAGCATAAAAAAATCTGGTTATAAGATGCCAAAAATAGTTCTTTATTTATTTGTAGTACACGTGTAATACCTCTTATAAATAAATAATACCACTATATACTAATATGTAACTAAACTTCAAAGATGACTGCTGAATTTTTCCTTATTGTACCTAATATTTATTATTTTCCCGAAATAATTCTTCCACGTGCAACGAAGTTGTTACATAAAAATTTTAGTAAAAGTATATTTTACTTAATAATCAATTGGCTGCACGATTCTCGAAGTGGCTGGGCAACTGACTAGTATACAATGCATTTACCGTAGTGTCGATTCCTCGGTCGGTCGGTAAGTCGGAACAATTCACTTTATTCAGATTGTACTCACTACGCATCTATATATATAAAAATCAATGCCACTTTTCGTTGTAATTCCATAACTCAAGAACGGGCTCACCTATCCAAACCAAATGCTTAGGATTTGGTCGGCATATTTAGTAGATGGTTTATGTGAAGTTTGCACAAAATCGGTCGAGCGGTTCCTCATTTGTCACATTTTTTGTAATAAATGAATTCAATAGAAACTTTTTTCACAGAAACTTTTTTGAAGTTTTGTTGACAGGACAAGCACGTTGTTATGTCATTCATGCCGTCAGTTCATTTTGGACGTGGTTTGATTAAAGCATATTATCAGCGATAAATTTCTTTTCACATAATTGCATTTGCAGTGCATTCATACAAACGGTGAGTCCTGAATTTATGTGTACTTTTCTAAGTTGCCGTATATGATTTCACATAGCATCATATGCGACAGCTTCTTGGGAATTTGTTTTTTTTTTTTGTTCTAATTTTTTTTTTCGATTTTTAAGCGAAAACATATGTGCATACGGGAAAAATGCCACCAGCCAGACGAGCAAATATAGGTCGGCGAACGCGTAATGCAAATGATGTGGCATTACTAAGACGATCACAGACTGCAGATGAACGCGCACAAGCTAATGCAACGAAGCTTTGATAATAATTGAAGATATATGTCTAACGATTGCAAATAAAGCATTAGTACAATTGGGTATGACCGCACCAAATCGTCCCATGCATGATTTGTTTGATCGTGAATTGCAACGTGAGCAGGAATTCAACTGTAATGATTTGCGTTTATTTGTACAATCGAATATAACCAAATTAAATATTCAGCAAAAACATGTATATGATACAATCATGCAAGCCGTTTCCAATAATGCAGGTGGATTATATTTTTTGGATGCACCTGGTGGCACAGGTAAAACGTTCGTTATATCATTGATTTTAGCGACTATTCGATCAGATCAGAAAATTGCACTAGCACTTGCATCTTCGGGAATTGCTGCTACATTATTAGAAGGTGGTCGGACCGCACACTCTGCATTAAAATTGCCATTGAATGTACAGGTGATTGAAACTCCAACTTGCAATATATCGAGAAATTCTGCTATGGCAAAAGTTCTGCGATTAACGTCAATTATTTTATGGGATGAGTGTACAATGGCGAATAAAAAATCACTAGAAGCATTCAATCGAACAATGCAAGATTTACGTGGTAATCAACAGCTTTTTGGTGGTGCTTTGATATTACTTTCAGGGGATTTTCGTCAAACATTGCCTGTCATTCCTCGATCAACTCCTGCTGATGAAATAAATGCCTGCTTGAAGTCATCAGTTCTTTGGAGATATCTACAAAAATTGACACTAAACATTAATATGCGTGTTCACCTACAAAATGATCCAGCTGCCCATGAGTTCTCAAAACAATTGTTAGAAATTGGTGACGGCAAAATACAAATCGACAGAACCAACGGATTGATCGCTGTACCGAACAATTTTTGTACAATTGCGCAATCGATAGATGAATTGATTGAATGTGTTTTTCCGAATATTGTTCAGAATTACAGAAATCATGATTGGTTGACAGAACGCGCCATTTTAGCACCGAAAAACATTCATGTCAATGCAATTAGTTTTCAAATTCAAGCGAAACTGCCAGGCGTAGTCACGAAATATAAATCAATTGACAGTGTTATGAATCAAGATGAGGCAATGAATTATCCAATTGAATTTTTAAATTCATTGGAGCCGGCTGGTATGCCACCGCATTGCTTGAATCTGAAAGTTGGTTCTTCGATTATATTATTGCGAAATATTAATCCACCAAAACTGTGTAACGGAACCAGATTGGCAGTGAAAAAGTTATTGCCAAATTTGATTGAAGCTACGATCTTAACTGGTAAATCAAAAGGAGAAGTTGTTTTGATACCGCGTATACCTATGATTCCAACTGATATGCCTTTTGAGTTCAAACGTTTACAATATCCTGTGCGTTTATCATTTGCGATGTCCATCAACAAGGCCCAAGGTCAAACACTTCACGTTTGTGGTGTGAATTTGGAGGAACATTGTTTTTCACATGGCCAGTTATATGTTGCCTGTTCCAGAGTCGGTACCCCCAGCCGTTTGTTTATTTATGCTCAAAATGGAAAAACAAAAAATATTGTTTATCCAAATGTTTTGGATTAAGTGTGTTGTATATAATAGCTAGCAATTGATTTCGATTTTAAATAAAATATTTTTTTGATTAAATAAATGAATTTGATGTTCCGATTTGTTTATTTTATTTCACTTTATACGTAGCGAAGCACGTACCGGGCCGCTAGTAGTTCTATAAAAAAAAATACATTGTATCAGTTGTAACTTTAAAACAAATATTTTTTGTGGACCAGTGTTATTGAAGTCTTTTTTTAAAGGGGGGTAAATCATCGAATGACTGCTCCCGCCTGGGTGAGGCGGGACGGAGTGTCAGACTCTTACTGACTAAAAAACCACCCCGTTCCTTCTCCTGCACGTCGAGCCGGAGCCCCGGTAACCAGTTAGGTTCTCCGCGACATACAAGCAGGGTATGGGCTGACTTAGGTGATAGATACTTTTTACCTCGATTAAATGCTTTCATGGGATAAAACAGGAATCATATTCCACGCGGATGAAGTCGCGGGCAACAGATAGTGATCAATATTACCTTTCCTAGTTCACAAATATGAAATTATTATATATATAATACAATTTACTGTTTATATAAGAAAAGACTGCCTCGTTGGCCGAGTGGTCGCAAGTGCGACTGCCGGGCAAGGGGTCTCAGGTATGATTCCCGGGTCGGGCAAAGTTCTACTGGGTTTTCAAAAAAAATCTCAGTGGACGCACGGAAGTCTGGAATTGTGCCCGGTATATGGCAATAAGCTCACCCCCTTTTACATGGGACTCATAACATAAATAGTTAAAAGTGGGTGTTACATTGTACAGTGGCATTAAGTGCCATAATGTGCACCTCTGCCTACCCCTTCGGGGATAAAAGGCGTGATGTTATGTTATGTTACAAATATGAAATAACGCTTTCTGATAGCATACTCATGCATACCAAGGTATGATGCATCAGTCATCATCATTTAATTTATTATTCTTCACACAGTCTGGTCCACAACAATCTCGTATGTCATTTCTATAATTGTACCGATTTCTTATTTGCATATTAATCTACTTTATCTTGCGTTGTTCTGAATACTTAGCTAGCGGGAGAATGGTAAATACTTGAATGCCAGGCAAGAAGTCTCGGGTTCGATTCCCAGGTCTGGCAAAATAGTACTAAGCCATTTATCCCCGAAGGGGTAGGCAGAGGTGCACATTATGCGACTGTAGAATGTAACACTCACTTTTCACAATTTATGTTATGAGTCCCATGTAGGGGGTGAGCCTATTGCCGTATACCGGGCATAATTCCATACTCCGTGCTACTACTGAGAATTAAAAAAAAAACCCAGCCATGCGTTGCTTGACCAGGGAATCGAACCTGAGACCCCTTGCCTAGCAGTCCTATCACATACTAGAGTAAAACTCAAATTCTACCTTCTACATAATATATTATACATACATACATAATTTGTACTATACTACATGTACATATATGTGTACTATATAAAAATACTACTCACAACACCACAAAATACATAAAAATCCAACTCACCAACATCTGCATTTTCCAAGGTTTCCTAGTCACCAATTCAACGTCATCTGAACTCCTTGTACTAAGGTTACTCACATCGACCGAATCCTTCATCAGTTGTGAATCATCTTCATCATCAAGTAATTCGTTTTCGTTTGATTTCGTAGTTATAACTATTGGTTCTTCTGTTACTTCTTCATCTCTCTCATTGTCCCCAACCAAATACCCTTCTATAGTGGTAGTGTGTTCTAGTTCGTTATTGGATATCTCTGTTGTGTATAATCCTTCGTCAATTGATCGTCTTGATTCTTTAGTTTTTTCTGGTTGTACTGTGTAATACTTCTTTCTAACTGCTGGCTCTTCACTAACTGTAGTTTTTGGTTGTTCATCTTCTATCACAATTCCTGTTACTGATGTTTTGAGTATATTTTTGTCTGTTTCTTCTGGTATATTATCGTCATCTGCTGCTTTCTTTGAAGCATCTGTTTCTTGTCTCATCGGTTCTTCGATAAATATATAATCAACGAATATAGGTCTCGGTGGTAGTTCGATATAATCTTTTAACTGTTCGACTTCAATGTGTCGTTTCACTTTTTTTGTAAATTCAATTTCGTCTTTCATAAATTCGTCGATATCAAAATCGTCTACAGTTGAAACTTCAATGTAATCGCCATCAGTGGACGTGTATGGTTGTTCTGTTGTATAATCCACTTCGATTACAGTCAGTTCTAACTCTGATATAGTTGGAATCCTTTTGATCGTTATATTTGCGTTTATATAATTGTATACATCAGGCCAATATTTGGCGCTATACAGGAACGTTGATATCATGAACATTATTACGAATAACATCATTAATATTAGTATTTTTATTATCATTTTTAACATTGGTTGTGATAACTTCATCATTGGATACCAGAGTCTTACTTTTTTCACAGATCACTATAACCACGTCAAACTATGTTATCACTCATAGAAACCGCACTGTTTTTATATATAACTTTAAAACCACGTATATCTTAGTACCTAAGGACCAAGTCACAAGGACCACACGTGTGATTAAGAAGCAAGTCTCGGATGTACTAGAATTAATATAACAATGTATTATATAAAGAGTCTGGGATTTGTATAGGATCATTATGGAAGCTATATACGGCGTGTGATGCGCAGAATAAAACAATAGATAATATAGTTTGCCTTCTAAGTCTGGAAAATGCTGATGATGTTATCGAGTGCTCTGATCGTCATTGTCATCAGGTAAATATGAGTCAGGTGAAGTCAGCTGGTATGGAATTCGCGTGAACTGCAGTAATGTTGTGATATCTACTGCCTGTTGAATATTTGTGAAGATGTCGTAATGTTATTTATTATATATTTATCGTATTTTAAGATCGGACACTGAATACCGGAGAGCTTCGGAATAAACAATATTAATTTTGTCAAGTACAGACAGAATTGGAATTAATTTTAATATTTACCTTTAAAGTGAATTTTAACTGTTTGTTTTTGAAAAAAATCAGAGGAGGTGATTTAGATATAATATATTAATTTAGTCGTAATAATAATAATAAAACATAAGGAACAATAAAACTTTTCGTTATAGCTACGGCTATATGAGATTAATTATTATTTTCTTTAATCGCCTGCATAAATTGTAATAACAAAACTCATAGCTTCAACTTATTGCAACCAATTGACTAGTTTACTAGGTTTAAAATAAATTGTTTCAACTTTTCAATGCAATAAATAATTAAAAAATAATCATACTCTCATCCATTGATGTGACAATTTACCTACATTTGGATTTTTTTCTCGCTAATTTTAAGGAAATAAGTACGCTGTTTGACGCAGAAATATGATGACGTCATAAGTTGCGATCCAATACAAAATTCATAAGAAAAGTATCGTTTTTGACATTTAAATAAAAGTATTGTAAGTACTATTTCATATTCATTGTTCATTATTATTAACTATTTCATATATTCTATTCAAGTGTAGCTCTTCTAAGTAACGTTAACACGATTAAAAAGGTAGGCAGAGCCGCACAAATACACTGTAACATACACCACAGATGGGCCTCTCATTGAGAAATTTTCGGAAATAGTTGTAATAAAATCCTGAACTTTGATGTTCTGCAGTAAATTCTTCTTTGATTATTTGTCAAAATGTGTGAAATAGATAAATAACAATGTAACACGCGTTTTATCCCCGAAGGGGTAGGCAGAGGTACACATTACCGCACTTAATGCCACTGTACAATGTAACACCCACTTTTCACTATTATGTTATGAGTCCCATGTAATAGAGGGTGAACCTATTGCCATATACCGGGCACAATTCCTGACTCCGTGCTACTGAGAATTTTTTCCCAGAATACTTTACATTTTTGATTTTATACTGTCCTGTCTGTATATATTTGTTTGTATACCTATTAACCTATTGACATGATATAATGTCTACTAACAATAGTTTATTACTAACAAGAGTATGGACATAAACTGAAATAAATGATTATTATTAAAAGAAAAATCCAATAGGTAATACTTTACCCGACCGAATCGAATCCCTTGCCGGATACTCGGCAAACGAGGCAGTGAAAGAGATATAAGATGTATCATATAACTGAACTATTGTCTATAAGTAGAGGTAGTTTCCTGATACGGAATAATTCCTATTCACATTTTTTCACGAGTCCTATCGTGGTTACTGGACCGTAACATAAGCAATAATATATGAAAACGTTGTTCATTTTATTTCGATTATACGAAACTAGTATAATACGCAAGCAAAAGTAAAACTCCAAAATAAATCATTATCAAATTCTTTATTACACCTTAGAACTAAATAACAACAAAATATTTACAACACATACACACAGACACCCATACAACAACACACAACAACAATACAACAACATAACAAGGCGGTAGGTTGAAATATAAAACTTCAATATTTTAAAATAAACGAACAAATTCCTATTTGTTTTCCATTACATTATGGAAAACGCTGACCTTCTGTAAATGTAAATAGCATTAGAGTTGCTTTTCCTTTAAAACTCGAATAAAAGAATAGATATTTCAAAAGCTAAAATTACGATATGTATGTCCAAATGTTTTAAAGAATTAAACTGGACAGTTATCGGAAAATTTTGACAGTCTCTCTTATTCCTTGGAGACAAAGGACCAATTTTGCAATTGTGGATAGAAGGACCAATGAGGTTTACGTCACGTTGGTTGAATCTAGAGATATTTTGCAGCTAAATGGAACTAATTTTCTTTTTGAATAATTTTAGTGGTCCTTTGCACATCCAAAGAGTGTTAGTACCAAACTATTTCTATTTAAATCTTGTGCTGTCCTTTCTTAGTGTGGATGATAGTTTCATAAACGGGGACCTTGAAAGGCACCGGCTTTTCAACTGGAACCAAAATGTGCTTCACCACTTCAAAAGGCACTTCTTTGACTTTTGGTACATGAACAATCTTCTCCACTGGGTAGGGAACAGACTTCTCAACGGGGATAGAAACTTCTTTGATGATGGGGATCACTACGGCCTTCGGTACAGGGACCTGAATTGGAATCGGGTGTGGTACAGGAATGATTACCGGCTGATTGATTTTAAACTCTACGTTCTTAGGCAGAGGGACGACAATTTCTTTGTAGTGCTTGATTGGTTCAGGGTTTTCTTCTTCGACGTGTTGGTGGACTGGGTAGACGTGGGCCTTGAGGTCGTGTCCACCGAAGTCGTGTCCTCCTAGGTCGTGGCCTCCATAGTCTCCACCGTCGTGGCTTCCACCGTGGCCGCCGAAATCGTACCCGCCTGAATAGTCACTGGCTTGGAACTGTGGAGAAAGAAAAAGGTATTTTAGTTTTTTGTTAGCATAGATATTTTATTATTGTAAAAGATTTTAGAGTGTCGGAGAGCCATGCTTCGGCACGAATGGGCCGGCTCGACCGGAGTGATACCACGGCCTCACAGAAAACCAACGTGAAGCAACGCTTGTGTTTTGTTGCGTCGTGCGAGTGAGGTTACCGGAGGCTCAATTACCCCCTTCCCCAATCTCCACAATCCCTGAATCCCCAACAATCCTCAAACTCCTAATCCCCAAAAGGCTGGTAACGCATTTGTAACAACTCTGGTGTTCCAGGTGTCCATGGGTGACGCCAATTGCTTACCATCAGATGATCCGTCTGCTTACTTACCGGCTTATGCCATAAAAAAAGATGTGTTGGGATTTTATTGATGGATAAAATCATTAAGTTTTGTTAGACTATCGTTTAATACAATGTACTTATTTAGTACTTTTACATAGACTTGTAACAAAATACCCTTTTTCCAATTTTCGAATTGAATTTCGAATCAGTTTGCTCTCATTGATTGGAATGAAATTAACTACGTGCCTGCCTACCGGTTGGTTTAAACATTTTTATTTTATTACACTTTATTTGCAAAGACGTCGTGGTGGCCCGGAGTTTGAAGACACCTGCTTCTCATGCACGAGGGTGCAGGTTCGAAACTTACCAACGGCAAGTACCAATGTGACTTTTTCAGAGTTAAATGTACTTTCTAAGATTATTTAGACACCACTGACCAACGGTGAAGGAAAACATCGTGAGGAAACCTGGGCTTATAATTTCTAATTATAAGTTTGAAATCGCCAACCCGCATTGAGCAAGCGTGGTGATTATTGCTCTAACCTTCTCCATGTGAGAAGAGGCTTTGCTCAGCAGTGGGCATTTATAAGCTGTTGATGATGATGATGACACTTTATTTCATCGCAGAACACCTGTCTACTAACGGTCTGTCTACTAAGAAATTCAAAATTGAATTAGATAAGAGTGTAAGAAGTAAAAATGTAAGTAGTGAAAAGTGGGTGTTACATTGTACAGTGGCATTAAGTGCCGTAATGTGCACCTCTGCCTACCCCTTCGAGTATGAAAGATGTGATGTTATGTTAGGAGAAAGGTATGATATAAAACAGAAAGTAGTTTGTGATAGAATGACATTTTATAAAGGAGAATGTAAAAAGAAATAGGTGATGCTCTTTTGTTTGTATCTATGAAACGACATGAAACTAAAGTAAGTTTATGTGTGTTTCCAATGTTATACTTAGAAAGTGGGTATGTGTGTGTGAAGCAATGAACAGCACAGCAATAGATCAGGTGTCAGATGTGTGTGGCACCTCTGCCTACCTCTTCGAGGATTAACTGTGATGTTATGTTTCTATTTAACTCTAATAATGTAAACAATATTTGTGATTGAACCGTTCATTTTTAACGGCAAAATCCTCCCAGAATCGGTTACTCGACAATTTAATAACAGCATCAGAAAAAAAAACGCAAACGTTGCCGGCGCAACGCCATGCTCGCTATTTAGTCTGTGGTTCTTTTTTTTATTTTGTCGCAGTCTGTGGCCCGTATTACTTTTTGCGTTGACGTTTTTATTTTCGTTCGGTAAGTTGCTGTAACGCTTAGCCAATCGGTTTGTTACGTTCGGAAACTTAGTTATTAGAGCATAACTTTTGATATAGAATAGTTTATGTAACGTCTGTAATAATTTGGTTTTGTTTTTTTTTAATATTTGAGGTTTGGGTGATTGGAATGAGGAAAAGGTGTTATGGGCTCAATTTTACGGAGTTTCATTCAATAATCAGTAATGAGCTCATCCACTTCTTATTGGACTAATTTCGTAATAGAAAATCTTGACTGCACGATTGACACGGTGGCTGGGCAACCGGCTATCGCGTAACGAGTCGCGGGTTCGATTCCCGCTCGGAACAACTCTGTGTGATCCACAGATTGTTGTTCCGCGTCTGGGTGTCATGTGTATGTGAACTTGTATGTTTGTAAACGCACCTACGACACAGTAGAAAATCCTAGTGGGGGGCAACGTTTTTATAAAATAAAAAAAAAATCAATACATTCACAAACATTGTGGTATTTCACTACTAGATGCAAAACAGTACTGTCAGAAATATTCCCAAAAGCCTATTTGCTACTACTAGAGGTATTTTACCTCTCAACAAAACCATAAAATTACGAGTTTCACCTCACTTAATGAAGGAACATAAAAAAACCGTTACTGCTACGTTTCCAATAAAAATCCATGAAAACAACGAACAATGCGTACTAGGGCGTCTTGAAAACATAATAAAAAAAGATATAAGGAAAGAGAAAACATATAATATGCTTTTATGACATTTTATATATTTCTGTTAAAGAAAATATAACGTTACACTTTTAGCATTCGGGGGTCCGTGGACTTGTCTATTAGATTAACTAAAAATGGCCGATTACCCACATGAAAATACTGAGAAAAGGTCGTACATGTCTTAAGCCACAGAGGGGTTCTTCCTCTAGAGATTTTGTCGGAATAAGTATCAGGTATCGGTAGTATCGGGGGTAGGGAGATGTCTACAGTGCACTTACTGAATTTCACACCCATATTTCACCAATTGGGTACTTGCGTTAATCAAAAATAAATTAACTATATCATTATGTTTAATACAATCTATATATATTTATATATATAAAAGAAAGTCGTGTTAATTACACCACTTACAACTCAAGAATGGCAGAATAGATTTGGCTGAAAATTGGTAGGGAGGTAGCTTAGAGCCAGGAGACCGACATAGGATACTTTTTAACCAATTTTTTTTTTTACTTTTTAAAAAATGGGATTACGCGTACGAAGTCGCGGGCAGAAGCTAGTAATATATGAAAAAATCACACTTTCATTAATTGATTTTGTAACTAACTTAATTTTTTTCGAGCTAATTTTTAAGAATTTAGTATGCTGGATGTCGCTAAAAAATCGTGACATCACAATACACAGCTTCGTACAAAACTATCGTTTTTGACAGGTCGAAATAAGTATTGAATTTGACTAGTTGGCAAGTATGCATGTTAAAAGTGCCACATGATAAAACTAGTCATTAGTCTATTGCCATTTCCCATTTCCCAAGTAAAGTTAATAATAATTTGCCGAACTTGAGCCCTAAAGAGGCCTTAGCAGTACGAGATTATTTTACATTTAAAGTAATCGTAACGAGTACGCGTTCGGCGCTCTGATTGGTTGGTTGGTACTAAGGCCTCTGTTTTTCTTTTTTTTATGGCATAAGCCGGTAAACGAGCATACGGATCACCTGATCGTAAGCAATCGGCGTCGCCCATGGACACCTGGAACACCAGTGGCGTTACAAGCGCGTTACCGGCTTTTTGAGGATTAGAAGTTTAAGGATCGTTGGGGATTCAGGGATTGGGGATGGGGAGGGTAATTGGGCCTCCAGTAACCTCACTCACACGACGAAACACAACGCAAGTGTTGCTTCACGTCAGTTTTCTGTGAGGCCGTGGTATCACTCCGATCGAGCCGGCCCATTCGTGTCGAAGCATGGCTCTCCCACACTTATTTACCTTTCGAACAAAATTTCAGAAAATTGGCGGGACGGAACCACAGATGCTAAAACAACTCTAATACCAAAGTTGCCAGGAAATAAATAGCTCACCCCAAATGTATTACCGTTGAATTTTTTAATATAAGTTCGGTATACAAAGAGTCTGTTTTTTATGTGGCAACATCAAACGACTGAAGTACAGGATTAATAATATCGTCCTCATTTTGTAGGGAATGATAAAACTGTGGTTCTTATGTATTACATTGTATTGTATTATTTAGTCTGTATTTACGATGAAGAAGGAAATCGAGGTGTAATTTTTATTGTGAGTATTAACACGTTTTTTAATAGAATAGGTATTGCGGATTGCTCAAAGACTTTTTTGATTATGCTCATAGATATGGCCAATGAAATTTTATATACATTATATCAGATTTATTAATTACACTCGATACTTTTTGGGCTATTGAGTATTTCTAAACTTGCAAGGTTAACCCACTTTGGTAGGTGAAGGTTTGATTAAGTTGAAGGGAAGATGAAGGATTCTTCAAGTGACCTAACGAGACTACGCCGCGTTCGTTGATACGCAATGCTTTTAATGACTATGGGCTCTTACGGCGGCACGAAACTAGTCGAGTCACCTCGTTGAATATTGTACGTAAATAAACTGTACAAGATAGTAATTTAAGTGTCTGTTTTACCACCTTCTTATAAGTATTAGATAAGCTTATATAGTAGATAGGTCACACAAATTATGTTCTATATCTACACAGATATTAATCAAATTGTAGTCTGTTTGTAATATTAAAATAACCGCTTTTTACTACATACATATTATGAATATACATATACATACGATACCCATACCAAAATAACATATTTTAAAATTTTTGTCTGTATATCTGACTGTATTCGCTAATCTGTGGTATGATTTCTGTATGTTTGTCTGTCTGTTTGTATTGGCTAATCTCTGTAATGGCTGAACCAATTTTGACGGGACTTTTACTGGGAGGTAGTTGATGTACTATGAAGTGAAATAGGCTAAATATATTTTGTACAATTAAAACACAAAAAAGTTATGTCCTAAAATTCATATTTTAGCCTAGGACATAAAGAACGAAGTCGAGGGCAACAGCTATTTCTTTAAATGTTACGTAATGTCTATCCAGATCATAAATTTACATTAAAAATACAAGCTTAAACATAATGTTAGTCTCACTTGTTGATCATGTTGAGAGGCTGCCTCCTGGAATGGTGAGGAAGCTTGTTGCAGCAGGCTGTTGTACGGGGTCCACTGCATCTCCGCTGCGAAGCTGGTAGCCAGCAACGCGCTCATACACTGCAATTAAAGGTAAACTTTAAGTTAAGGGTATATGAACTATTTTATACTAGTATACTAAGCGAAGATACACCGCAGACAAATTTACACTTTATTTTGCGGAAATATGGACTACATTTTGATATCAACAAAGAAAGAAGTAGGTAGTAGATTATGTTAGCTGTTCGTATATTTTTTCCTTTTTGTTTATTTACATGTTAGACTTGACGTAATGAAATCTAGACTTTAAGTTTAAAGACTAAAGGTTGCTTTACTGTTATTTTCTCTACCTAAGACGTTTTGCCTTGATCACCACGCTTTGTAGGCGATGAAGACCACAGTTTACATGGTTCTAATTTATGATCTTATCTATATATACGCCATAACTTGAGAATGGCTGGACCGATTAGGCTGATTTCTTTTTGTTGTGTTTGTTATTGTCAGGAGATGTTTCTTACGATAGAAAAAATCCTAAAAATCTTATGAGAACGGGAGAAAACGAGATTGCGCGTACGAAGTCGCGGGCAGAAGCTAACTATCTATAAATGACTTCACGGTTGGTACGGTGGCTCGGTAACAGGCTGCCGCGCAACGTGTAGCGGGTTTGATTACTGCACAGAACAACTCTTTGTGTGATCCACAAATTGTTATTTCGCGTCTGGGTGTCATGTGTATGTGAACTTGTATGTTTGTTAACACACCCACGACACATGAAATAAATCCTAGTGTAGGGCAGGCAACGTATAAAAAAATGAAAAAATGAGAGAGCACTATCCAACCTCTTTTAAATGATGTAGCTACGATACCCGTGGGAAGACGGGAGTGATCACAAATATATTCTATTCTGCGTTACCACATGGCTCATGTCTTTACTACTCTTGCTAATTACTTGTCATACAATGTGTTAACAATTATATATAATACACAAGTAACTGCATTGTACACGACACATGCAACAATGCAGATGTCGTATGATTAATGGCTTTCACCTGGCACTCGCGGCTTCCTTCACTAAACTGTTATGTTTCCTGGACTGTGTTTAGAAGATCTTATTGTTTCTTAGTATATTACGTACATCTGTTATTTAAAAGGATAGATAAACTTTTATGGTATTAGAGGGGGCTGACTTAACGGGTTGCTGGGGCTCCGGCTCGAAGGGCAAGAGTAGGAACGGGGTGGTTTTTAGTCAGTAAGAGTCTGACACTCCCTCCCGCTTCACCTAGGTGGGAGAAGTCATTCGATGATTTTCCCCCATTAAAAAAATGGTATTAACAAGTTATAATTTAAGTATGTTAAAATATTTTAACTGTTTTTATATGTGCATGCTGTGTTAGCTAGTAAGCAGTTGTTACACTTATTTATCAAAATATTATTTATAATGACGTAATGAATATATACCTAAGTGTAAATAACCGTTGGTTAACCTAATAGGTATATAAGTATATAGGAGGCGAACTAAAGAAGCACATAGATAGAACTCAATCGAAAAACTCAAAAAACACGTAAACTTTGAGGCAAAGTAAACTATACGTTTGACAATAAACTGAAACTTTTATAATCCGATCTTCAACACGACTGTAGGTAAATTGTAGAAAATATGAAATACTCTCGAAGGACTACAGTCCTATTGTGAACTGTTGATAATCATGGCTTTTTTATGGGATAAGCCACTAAAGGAGCAGACGGATCACCTGATGGACAACCGAAACACCAGACGCGTTACAAGTGCGTTACCGGCCTTTTGGAGATTAGAAATTAAGGATTGTAAGGGATTAGGAGATTGGCAACGAAACACAACACAAGCGTTGTTTCACGTTGGTTTTCTGCTCGACCGTGGTATCACAGTATCACTCCGGTCGAGCCAGCCTATTCGTGCCGAAGCATGGCTCTTCCACACTTACAATAGTTTCAAAATATAAGGAAATCTTCTGAAATTTTCGGAAACTACAAACAGCAACCTAGTTTAATATAAGGACACGTCACGTAAGCATGTCTACGTAAATTTATTAATTTCATTGAATAACCTATCAACGTCTGAACTTCTGAGATCCTAAGTTAATATTGCAAGGAGGTTATAAGGTTAAAAGTGACGGCGGAGACTCCCACGTAAAAACCCGTCGACTAAGGTATCTAGTTACTATCATTAATGGTTGGTTTACTACGCCAATCAGTAGCTAAAGGTCAATGTAACGCTAGGATATTTGATATTCTTACGTAGTTCGGTTTTGGTCCTTTGGTAGTTGAAAAGGACCAGGTTTTGAGTTTGTCTATAAATAGATAAATGTTTTTGAAAGGCTTGCTTTTGTTGTGTATTTTGAATTTATCTGTCTTTTGTTTTTTTTTCACGTTGGACGGAAGATGCTGCCGAATTAGTAGGCCTTTAGCCAAACACCACTTTAGCGCTTGTCTATAGAGAGAGTAGAAATCAAAATGTCACTGACAAGTGTCAAAATTTACGTCAATACCATATAATTTGGTTTTCTATTCTACATGTAGACAAGCGCTAAATGGCATTTGGCTACAGCTGCAGGCTAGAAGCCCGGGATCGGTTGTAAATAGTTAGACAAAGATCTGGTTTTTTAATTTAAAATCTTTTATGTGAAAGTTGGTTACATTTATTTTAGTTATTTTGTCTAAGCGATATGTATGTTTTTTTAAATAGACAAAGAGTTTCTCATTTTATTTTTGGTCAAGTAACAATGATACCTAACATTCTCCATATAATGGACACACGTCACACGCCACATGCAAAAATAGTTACAAAAAAGCGATGTAAAGTTAAACTATCATACGTTTTTTGACCTCGGTGTAAATAATATTTATACCTACGTTGTTTTTTAGTTATTTTTATTGCGCATTTTTTGTATTTTACCTATTATTTACAAACACGTAGCTGTTATTGCCGAGATATTTTATTTTTGGGTAAAAACAATGCCCATATTGATATTGATCTGTTATGGCAATAAATATGAATTCAAAGCTTTTTATTGTTTTTGCGAAATAATATGTGGATTCGTGCTAAAAGCTTTTTCTATTCAGTTTTTTTCGTTTCTACTAAAATTTTTCGGCAGAAGTAGGTACTGACTTTGTAATAGACTTAGATCCAGTATTTATATGGCAATAAACTCACCCCTCTTACGTAAGACTCCTAACATTACTAGGAAAAAGAGAATATTACATTATATTTGCACATGTCTGCTTGCCTCTTTGAAGGTTAAAAGGCGTAAAGTTAACTAAAAATAACGGTTTGCACACGTAAATATACTGAGAAAAGCTCTACTAGTTTCGAATCATAGAGGGACTCTTCCTCGTGAGCAGCGACCGCGATGGCGGAGACGACATTTCGCAGCGTGATATTATGTTCATGATTCATTATTTTCCACATTAAATAGTTTTATACATAAGCATAACAAAGAAAATATAGATAATACGGTAGTTAACAACTAGTCAAATTCTATACTTTGATCGAAACGTCAAAAACGATACTGTTCTATGAATTTTGTACGAAATACCATCTTATGACGTCATCATATTTTAGCGTCAAATAGCACACTTACATCTAAAACAATGCTAAAATAAATTGAAAATTAAGTATATTATCGGCAAATCAATGAATGAAAGTGTAACTATTTTTCAATATTTAATTGGACTGACAAATCAAAATCCTTACTATTATAAATGGGAAAGTGAGTTTGTTTGTTTGTTCCGCTTTCACGCCGTAACTTCTAAACCGATTGCTTTGAATTTTTGCAGACGTAAAATTAGAAGTCCGGATTAAATAATAGGGTACTTTTATCCCGGAAAATTTCGGTATTCCCGAGGGAAAACAAAAGACTTGATATAGATGGCGCTGTGTGTATTATGTGTATCCTTTTGTGACGCGAGCGAAGCCGCGGGTAAAAGCTAGTAATTTATATTTGACACAGGAAACTACCCAATTATTACCTAGCGCACTAAAAGATGGTGTCTTTCTTTTATTGAAGAAAAATCTAAATCTACCACATCAGAAGTACAAATCCATACATAGCTCATTCTAGTTTACAATTTAGAGCTTTTGGAAAACTAGCCATGTAGCTGAATAGCCTTGCAAAGAAAATAAACTACGTATAGGGACGTTAAGTGCCAATAAATAATGAAATGTGTGGCGTTGAGAGGAAGGTATCAAATCGTATATCTTTATGCTACAGTTATTTTGTTACTGGCCATAGAATAGACTGTCGTTCAAATGGGCGGTGACAAATTGGCACAAGAATAGAATGGAACATGGTCTATTGATAACCATTATTTTGTAAATATGGCACTTAATGCCACTGTACAATCAAATGTAACACTTACTTTTCAACTATTTATCTTGTAAGTCCCATGTAATAGGGGGTGAGCCTATTACCATATACCTGGCACCATTCCAGACTCCGTGCTACTGCTCAGATTTTTTTTAAATCCCGATAACCGAGTGGTTGCAAGTGTGACTCTCCGGTAAGGGGTTCGATTACCGGGTCCGGTAAAGTATTACTGGGATTTAAAAAGAAATCAGCAGTAGCACGGGGTCTGAATTCGTGCCAGGTATATACCTGGTCATTAATCATTAATATTGTCATATGACAATATTAATGATTAACCTTCTACGTGTGAGAAGAGGCTTTGCTCAGCAGTGGGCATTTATAGGCTGTTGATGATGATATGACAATAGGTTCACCTCTTTTTACATCGGACTTATAACATAAAAAGAATGAAAAATGAGTGTGACATTGTACAGTGGCATTAAGTGCCGTAATGTACACCTCTGCCTACCACTTCGGGATTAAAGTCGTGATGTTATGTTGGGAGAAAGGTATGATATAAAACAGAAAGGAGTTTGTAATAGAATGACATTTGATAAAAGAGAATGGAAGAAGAAATAGGTGATGCTCTTTTGTTTGTATCTACGTAACCACAGTTATGAAACTAAAGTAAGTTAATGTGTGTTTCCATTGTTATACTTAGAAAGTAGGTATGTGTGTGTGAAGCAGTGAACAGCACAGCGATAGATCAGGTGGATCTAGCGATGTTCGAAGCTTGCCGCTGATATACTGAGTCTGGGAATATACGGGAGATTGTCCTTCGAGACGCGCGCGTTTGTAATTCTTTGGATATTTTCTGAGTAGGTAACAATCATTTTTCATTCTTCTCCTAAACAGATATCTGTATATTTTCTACTAGAACTCTTAAATTCAAAATGGTTATTTTAGTTTAAATATTAAAGATGTTTTTCCTGGCTCCAATGTATGCAATATTTTATTTTTTATATATTTTTTTTTAGCCAATGTCATCCCACTGCAGGTCAAAAGCCTCGGATCCCTACCTTCCTTCCACTTGTCTCTTTCAAAGCTTTCTGTGGCCAATCCTTTTCATCGTATGCATGTACAGACTTCCTGATGGTATTAAATGTCTATGCTTTAAAAATGCTACAGATTGATTTATCATGCAATCTTTCATTTTGATTCTCCCATTATCTATAAAAATGAAACCTCTTTCCCGTTGTCGCGCTATTACTTGAGAACGGCTAGACCGATTTGGCTGATTTTTTTTTTGTTGTATTTGTTATCATCAGGAGAAGGTTCTTATGACAGGAAAAAGTCCTAAAATCGTACGGGAATTGGAGATACGGGATTGCGTGTACGAAGTCGCGGGCAGAAGCTAGTGTGTAATACCTCTAAATTAACCATAACTCATTGATAAAAATTGAAAATTCACACCCAGCGACACTATCTGCGACTACTAAACTAACTGAACCATCTTTGAAAACATCTTCAGCTTCACCCACCAAGATAACACTTTAAACAACCCTTTCTAATAACCTACAACTATCGGCACCGCACACATTACTGCCCCCTACATTTCAATTCTGAGAAACCAGTATAAAATGCGTGAAATGGCGTGCGATGATACATGGAGCGAGCAACAAGCCCCCGCCGGTTATTTATTGCAGATAAAAACAGTTTTTAGTCTTTAATCTTATTATATGAGCAAATATAAAAAGGTCTTTGTCACTGAGGTGGAATAAGAAAATAAAAAAGCTGTGTATAGGATAATAGAGATAAGCAGTGTGGAAACGGCAATGTCGATGCTAAATACGTTTGTAGCAATTTGTAACCTTTCCATGGGTATTAACAAATGGGAGATAGATGACAAAGGCCGGTCAGCAGCATTCTTGGGCCTGATCTGGGGGCTTACTCTAGAATCCAATTCCGATCGATCGACATTGGTGTTGCGAAATTTCGTACTCTTGAGTTGTAGCACTAGCGCCCATTGCATCTATATTGGGAGGATATTGAATGATCTATATTATTGAGTTTGGCTTCATATTTCGTACTCTGAATGCTATTTAACAGCTACGATTGGGGTTGTATTGTGCTGACATTGAATAATTATTGAGATTTTATTGGATTGACATTGAGATTAGTTTCAAGAGTAAGCGACCTGAACTTTATAAACTGTGATATTCAAGTTTTGTCCTCTTTTTAAAGAGGCAATGCAAATTAGACACTCTTTTAAGAGGACGTTTGTAGCACATTTTTTATAGGATAAGCCGGTAAACGAGCAGATAGATCACCTAATGGTAAGTAATCGGCGTCGCCCATGAACACCTGGAAAACCAGAGGCGTTACAGGTGCGTTACCGACCTTTTAGGGAATATTAGAAATTCAGGGATTGGTTGGGGGAAATTGGGTCTCCGGTAACCTCACTCACACGACGAAACATGCGTTGTTTTACGCCGTTTTTCTGTGAGGCCGTGGTATCACTCCGGTCTAGACGGCCTGTTCGTGCGGAAGCATGGCTTTCTCACACTTTTTATTTATTCTTCTTTACACAAAGTTACAGTGATTGGCGGACTTCATGCCTTAAAGCATTCTCTGACAGTCAACCACAGGAAAGCGCAAAGAAATAAGCGGTCGGTTCCTAGCCAGAACATACCTAATTTTAAAAAAATATGTAAGTACCTAGGCAAGTTTAGATATAATTTCTTTTTGGTTTATATCTAAAAAAAATAATAGTACGAGGTACGTATGCATGTATCTGGTAGGTAGGTACGTATTTTTTTTTTTAAGGGCGGAAAACCATCGAATTACTGCTCCCGCCTGGGTGAGGCGAGAGGGAGTGTCCGACTCTTACTGACTAAAAACCACCCCGTTCCTACTCCTGCACGTCGAGCTGCAGCACCGGTAACCCGTCAGGTTCTCCGCGAATCCGGTAGGTACGTATTAGTTTATTTATTATTTTAACATAACTTTGTTTGTAAAGATACTATTTTAGCCGGGCCTAATTTTTTTTCTTCTTCAAAATTGTCTTTATCTAAAAGTCGATGTTGAGCAAGTTTCTTTACTGTTCAGTATTCCGAGAAAACCTATAACTAATGTTCATTAGATGAGTCAGTACAGTTATAAAATCTTTGTCTTCGCAAAATATCTGCATACTAAATTGCATTTAACCTAGTCCTTAAGTACTAATGGGATGGATTTTATAGATTTCCTTAGAGTTATTATGTAGTTTGAAAACCGTTTTTGACTAAGTTTATTAAATCATGACACGTCTAATCTGTTACAAAACAACCAAAAGTTAATCAAATTAAAAAACCCGGCGCCATTTTTAAAACCGCGCAAAATTCTCCCTTCAAAAATTGCATTTATTAAGTCGCTGTCGTTCCTTTTTTGAAAACTGTGGCGGGCACAGCTGGGGACATGAGATACATCGTACACTACTGACAAATATAACTTGACCTGTCTGGTCATCGTACAAGTGTATCATTGTCTCGTTCCTTCTTATTGGTCGTAGCTATCGCCATCGTGCTCTTGCATTTATAGGACTAACTTCAAAGAGGTCAATATTAATTGTATGTTGTGCATCACGTTTACATTTTACAGTTTTTCTAACTGAAATATTTACTTTGAACTGTACTTGATTTTAATTAAAGAATATTTTAAATGTCTAGGTAGAGTGATGAGAAATACGACTGTCAAAACAATCGACTTTAAATTTGATTCACGTATACGGTAAAAATATTGGCATTTTCCAAAAAGTTCACTGATAGCACTGCCATCTTAGTTTGAAGTGATGTAATGTTTTTTTTTTCAATTTTGAAATAACTAATAATACTTTGTCCCCAAGAATTGCTCCCAAGACCTCTTACTCGACCACCGCACTTACGACCACTAGACCAAAAGGCAGTCACATAATAATAAAACACCCATTTCCTACGTCCTAATTTCCTCACTATTACAAAATAACCACCACCATTATAAAAATGAACACAAAAAAGCCACTTATGTATGTATTAGCAAAAAAAATTTCACAAAAACTCACATATAAAATTACTGAGCACATTTTGATGTATCGCGGAGCGTTTCACAAGTGTCTGTGATGGCACAATAGAGTGCACTGCTGTTTTATAGTCTGGTGACTGGTGACTATTCGTTCTGCGAAGCTCTCGACTGTTTTAGGGGCCCGTAAGTATATTAGAGCCAAGTCTAAAGCGTCTTGAGGTTGGCATCTTATCTTACCTATATAATAAATGTAAAATTTTGTGTGTATGTTTGTAACTCATTACGGCTGAAGGGATTGGGATAAAATTTCATAATAATATTAATTTTTTTCGATCGAGAATCCTATCATATCATATCATCATCACGAACATCATATCATCACGAAATAGATCAGACCTAGTGATCTGAAATATCACACAGGCTACTTTTTATCCTACGGGAACGTGGGCGAAGGCTCGGGTAGAAGCTATAGTTGTTAAATAAATCGATCAAAATTTATATCAATAAAAAAGATCTATTTTAATTATTGAATTCCTATCAAAACCTCAGATTGATTAGATATTTTATTTGTTTTTTTTTATGGGATACCTAAGCCGGTAAACGAGCAGACGGATCACCTGATGGTAAGCAATCGGCGTCGCCCATGGACACCTGGAACACCAGAGGCGTTACAGGTTCTTCACTGGCCTTTTGGGATTTGGAATTTGAGGATTGTTGAGGACTCAGGGATTGTGGAGCACCGGTCGTTCATCGACATCATCATCATCTCTTGCCGCTAACTAGACCGTAAAGGAATAAACCTTTCTTCGCAAATGTTTCTTACATATCACTTCATGAATTGTTTTTCTTATCAATCCAGGAATAGGGATGATGACAGGGTATGAAAGTCAGTCAGTTATGTAATGAGAAAATATTTGACACGTATTTTTTTATTTTGTCGTATAATAAAACATTACTTAGATAAAACAAATCAAGGTTTAGGAATGGGAGGTAGCTACGTCATTTTAGAGTATAAATCGTAGGTACTCAAAAGTGACGTCATGCGATATTTCACATCAATATAGGTATCTTCGAAACGATTCGTTTCCGTAAGAAATTAAGATATACGTGTCTAATAATTTAAAATACTTAATCTACCAGACGGACATTAAAATAAAAATTAGTCATCTACCCTATTCCAATATAGACGATAGCAACAGTTTCTCTAATCAAAAATCAACATACCTCTATTAATATTCGCTAAAAACCTTCTCTTTCTAAAAGGACTAAAAATAAATATCTTGGCAACAAAAATCCTTTTTAAAACCAAACCACAGATACTTAGTTAGAAAACTAAATAAAATAACAAGAAAAACTCTCATTAAATACACAGACATCATTAAAACATTTTTTGTACAGAACCAGACCTCCTAATGACGGGTCTATGTGAAGCAAAAATCTTTTATTTTGTTCTATATAGACAACCAAATTCACTTGATACTTTGTACAAAACAACTTTCTAACACTTAGAGGTCAGTGTAAATTGGACGGTTATATCATCGAATCCGTTCTTAGTATGAAAATAAAAAAGAAGTATTTATACTTGTTGTTCAATTTACATTGCGTTGTTTGAAAGAAGCGTTGATTTAAAAGTCAGTGTCTAACCAGCAATGGTTTAAAAACAAAGTGTGATATTCGTTATTTTGATCTAGTTCCGTTAGTTATTTTTTGGTCTGTTTTCAGATCGATTCGGTATAGTAATTGAATGAGAGTAATTCGAGAGCGTAACTATTGTAGAGTACATAACTAAATTGGTTAAAGTACTTTCCTTACTTTATGGAAGGGACTAATGTCAACATGAAAGGTACACAATATTTACTTACGGTCCAATGATTGACACAAATTACTTGTTGAACCGGGTCAGCTATTTAACTTGACATAATTAAAGTTGTTGGGTAATTGGGGCTCCGAAAACTTCACTCACACGACGAAACACAACACAATAACACAAGCGTTGTTTCACGTCGGTTTTCTACTCGACCGTGGTATCACTTCAGTCGAACCAGCCCATTCATGCCGAAGCATGGCTCTCCCACACTTATAGTATTAGAAGTATTGTACTTTGTCACGTAGGCCTAATTATTATAGCCATCAGTTCACCACAGATGGGGCCTAGTATGGTTGATGCCCGATACGGCGCCGCGGAAGGCCTAACGGATTGCCGGGGCTCTGGCTCGAAGAGCTGGAGTAGGAACGGGGTGGTTTTTAGTCAGTAAAAGTCTGACACTCCAACTTACCTAACCCAAGGCGGGAGAAGTCATTGAATGATTTTCCCCTCTGAAAAATGGCCTAATTATTATAGCCTACTTACTTTTAACGGCCATTTGCAATAAATGCACTTTTAAGTATTAGGTACTCATATTTCTACTTCCTCTTTTAAGGCATAACATGCATTCAGTAAGACGTTGAATAAAAGGCGGACATAATATCACGTAGAAATGACTGAAGCACCAAAATGCCAGTATATTTTTATGTGTACCTAAGTACCTATGTAATAGGTTACAACGTTACCAGAAAACGTCCCCCCTTAAAAAAAAACTTTAATGACAGACAGACGGACGGACAATGTAAAAGTGCCTAATTAAGTATTAATTAAAATAAATGTTTTGACTTTGACTTTGTCAATGTGTTTATTGTTCTGCGTGTGTTGTATTACTATACCAGGTGCCACAGTTTCTACCTTTTTTACCGACTTCGAAAAAAGGAGGAGGTACATATTCGGCTGATTGTTTTTTTTTTAACGTCCTTGCATTTAGTTACGTTTTATACGTAACACATTACTCTATCCATTTTTATTCTTATTGTAATTATGCAAAGATGGAAGTGCAGCGAGCATTATGTAAACAAATGTTCATACATAACATACAATCTTAAAGTGTGAATTGAAATGTATGAGGAAGAGATACTATCGCGTGTTTATCATTGCGCTTCTGTTTCAAAAGCTTGCTCTGATGTGATGACATGTAGGAAGAGGAACCGTTGAGTACGGAACCTTGTCATTCAGTGGCCAGAAATAATCCTGGAGCCAACACATCATTATTATTCAATTATTAGCCCAATTAAGAATGGGACTGCCTCATTGGCCGAGTGGTCGCAAGTGCGATTGCTGGGCAAGGGGTCTCGGGTTCGATTCCCGGGTCGGGCAAAGTATTACTGGGTTTTTTAAAAATCTCAGTAGTAACACGGAGTCTGGAAATGTGCCCGGTATATGGCAATAGGCTCACACCCTATTACATGGGACTCATAACATAAATAGTGAAAAGTGGGTGTTACATTGTACAGTGGCATTAAGTGCCGTAGGCAATGTGCACCTCTGCCTACCCTTTCGGGGATAAAAGGCGTGATGTTATGTTATGTTATATAATGGTGGTGAAAACTTTTAGAACTATAAAATTGCTTTTTTTCATTTACATTGTTTAGTATAAGACTGCAGAGTGCAGACCTTAGTATAATTTGACTTAACTAGAAATCAAACCTGACCTACATCCTGTCAGCATGCCTGAATAACAATTTGTGGATCACTCAACGAATTATTCCGTGCAAGAATTGAACCCACAACAGATTACGCAGCTGACAGTTGCCTAGCCACTGCGCCATCATAGGTAACAATCAAATTAATGAATGGAATATTTTAACAACTTTTGTAAACCAAGTTTCAATAGAATTTGGTCGTGTAGTATTTATCTACCATATTATATTTCTATCTACCTATATCGTAACTTCAGCTTTCACTGTACGTCGATTTTTATTTACCTTTGCGATCCGGTCTGAAGATAATAGGAAATGATTCGTTTGAGATATTTATCTAACGATTCTAATGTAGATGTTAGTTCTTATTCCATTTTTGTTATTATTATTAAGTTTTTCTCTTATTTCAATTCGTTTATAGTGAATGGGTTGAGCTTTTTTTGTGGTAATTCTATTGTGTGTTTCGTGTTCGCCTTTTTTCGAGTTTTATTGGCTCTTGTCTGTTTTTAAGTTTCGCTTTCAACCAGCCGATCTGCCAGTGGAACATAGACCTCCTGTCTATGTGCAACAATGGTCTTCAGCCGCAGCTGAGATGACGATGATGATATACTTAAAGGTAATTTCCTACAGCATGCTCTTCGTTTCTGCATAAAGGCTCCTCTTTGATCATGATGGATAAGTTTTCTGTCATGGTGGAGGCCCTTTTGGCATGAGCACGCGCAAATTAATATTATTATTTTGTTTCTTAGGTGTTTTTTTGTATATCCAAAATTCTGTTATTATCGTATTATTATTTTGTTATATTGTGATGTTTTTTTGTTCTGATCTCTATTCTTGTAAGTTTATTATTAGTATTTTGTTTATATATATATATATATATATATATAATATATATATGTACTTTTATTTTTTTATAATCTTTGTTTTGTGTGCTAATTGCCAAATGAATGTTTTTTCTTTCTTTCTTTCTTTCATCGGTATGCTTGAGAACAGTGTAGATTGAGTTCTTTTTTATATTATATGGGTCGACGTTTGACCACTATCTCGCCTGGTGGTAAGCGATGATGCGGTCTACGATGGAGCACGGTGTCCCATAAGCAACCTATTTACTCAGGCATTGAAGACATCCAGGTTATACCCTTCAGGAAATATAGACTCTGGAAAAAATTTCCACTCCTTAGCAGTACGCTCAAAGAAGCTTGATGCGAAGCGCTTCGTGCGTGAGAGTGGGATATCTACCATGAATCGTTGACTCTTCGCCGATTGTCTTGTAATACAATGATAGAAAGGACTAGGGGGAATCAATGAGTGGAGAGGTTTGATATAACATATCACAAAATGAAACGAATCTTCGGCGCTGAGCTAACTGACAAGTTCAATACACTCGTGGCACATAATATAACTACTTATAGTTACTACTACGTATAGTACTTAAGTGCTTTTGGTAGGTGAAGTATTGCAAACCGCAGCTTAGTTTATTTAGCGAATCAAGGAATTCTCTAGGGCGTCTAGCCGACCATGTTGAGCAAATGGAAGTGTTTCAGCAAAGCCGATTACTTTACCACGCTGCCCAGAGGAGGCAGACGGGTACCTATATACCTAAATCTATGGATATGCAAGGGCTAGAGTAGAGTATTTTGATTAAAATCCACATTCCACAAAGAATTATAGACCATACAGTTGGGGAGCCCGCGCCGAGTAAACAATTTTCAGGCTCCGGCGTACTAATAGTTAGATTTTTTTTAACTCAGTAATTCTTTGCCCGACCCGGTAATCGAACCCGAGACCCTTTGCCCGGCAGTCTCACTTGCGACCACTCGGCCAACGAGGCAGTCATGAAAGAAAAGAACAAAAGTAAAATTGCAGCTCAGTAATTTAGATGACCTGGCTGTATGATTACAGTGTCTTAGTCAGTAGACTGTGAAAGTGTAGGTACCTAGGTAATGAGACGCTAGTTATGTGTTGAAGACATGCCAAGTTATCTGTGTATAGTATCATGTTTAGCTAGAATATCTTCACGGTTAGGTTAGCGATCGAATCTGTAGCTTTCTCAGATGGGTCTATAATTTATTTCGTTTAGTTTTGTTGATTGTAAATCAAGATTAGATGCTTAATGAAAAATTGTATCATTAATAGATTGACGGCAGTCAAGTCGTTGGCCGAGTGGTCGCAAGTGCGACTGCCGGGCAAGGGGTCTCGGGTTCGATTCTCGGGTCCGGCAAAGTATTACTGGGTTTTAAAAAAAATCTCAGTAGTAGCACGGAGTCTGGAATTCTGCCCGGTATATGGCAATATGCTCACCCCCTATTACATGGGACACATAACATATATAGTGAAAAGTGGGTGTTACAGACGTGGGTGTTAAAGAGGTGCACATTATGCCACTGTACAACACAGTGGCATAATGTGCACCTCTGCCTACCTCTTCGGGGATAAAAGGCGTGATGTTATGTTATGTTAATAAATTCGAGTAATTATATCTGCTAAAATGTAAGAACAATTATGTTTATAGATTTAGGTATATAAGTATATAAAAATGAAACCCGTTTCCCGTTGTCACGTCATAACTTGAGAATGGCTGGACCGATTTGGCTGATTTTTTTTGTTGTGTTTGTTCTTGCAGTATAAGGTTCTTAAAATAGAAAAAAAACCTGAAAATCTTATGGGAACTGGAGAAAACGGGATTGCGCGTACGAAGTCGCGGGCAGAAGCTATTTGTTTATAAAAGCCTTTATAGCCTATTTTTCTAGTTATTTGTATAGAAAAGCCTTTGTAGCCTATTAGGTATCTTCTGCGGACTGCGAGGAAGGATAGCTTGCCGCCCGACCAGAACCAAACCCGTGCGTACGATACCGAGCGTTCCGCGCGCGGCTCAAAGAGCCATCAGATCACCACAGATGGGGCCCAGGAGGGCTGATGCCCGTTACGGGGCCGCGGAAGGCCTAACGAGTTGCTCCGGCTCGAAGTGTAGGAGTAGGAACGGGGTAGTTTTTAGTCAGTAAGAGTCTGACACTCCCTCTCGCCTCACCCAAGGCACAAAAAAGACCTATTAGGTATCTAGGGATCAACGTTATTGATTTCTTCTTCTTCTCATACTTCTCAGCGTTGATCGGAGCCTGAATATGAATGAAGACGCTAGGTATACCTATGGCAACTTTGCAACAGACTCGTCTCAGATATAATTATTACGATATCTGCACATTTATACTTTAACCCACTTTTCCGAAGAAGCGAGACGTTCAGTGGTGTAGGTAGTAATAGGGTCGCATGTCGACAAAATGCCCCGGGAAGGGGTCTCGTCCAGAGGTTTCCATCTGAACTTCTCTATTTTTTATTGGGAACGGGGGGCCCATCCGATGAATTTGCCACGGGTCTCGAACGGTATAGTTACACCACTGGTCACACTATTTATTTGTTAGGTAGGTACCTACATAGCATTGCGGTAGATACCTACTTTATCGTGTCATAGAATGAAAATAAACAAAAACAAACCTGCAGAATGCAAGTTAGATAATACCGTACGCGCCTTTTACCTACCGGAAACTTTTAAATAAGTACAGTCGAGCGCAATAATAAGTGTACATGTAGATAGTTGCATTAATAGTACTTAGATTTATAAGGAAATGTATCTTACGTGATATAATTTTCTATGCGAATATTATAGAAGGGGTAATAAGTACTTATAGTATATGATAAAATGTAATTAGACATCTAAGATGGAGTGAAAGGATTTACTATTTATTTTTATTTTATTTATGAAACATTTTCTATGGACATTCACATAACACCAGTGGAGTTTTTACAAATGCGTTACTGGCCTTTGGAGGGTGATTGGGTCTCCGGTACCCTCACTCACACGGCGAAACACAACGCAAGCGTTGCTTCACGTCAGTTTTCTCTGAGGTCGTGGTATCGCTCCGGTCACGCCAGCTGTGCCTAAGCATGGCGCGCCCACGAATAGTGGTGTTGATAGCTTACCTTCACGAAATCTGCCTGCTTCATAAAATGGGAGGAGACGAGCACCCCTCTTATAACAAGTGGAATTAAGGTTAGGGACTGACAAACAAACATAACATAACAACACGCCTTTTATTCCCGAAGGGTGCACATTATGCCACTGTACAATGTAACACCCACTTTTCACTATTTATGTTACGAGTCCCATGTAATAGGGGGTGAGCCTATTGCCATATACCAGGCACAATTCCAGACTCCGTGCTACTACTGAGATTTTTTTTAAAACCCAATAGTACTTTAACAAACAAACACACCTAGGTATATTTTTATGCACATCGACTGTACCAGTAATCAAGTCCTACGTGAAACTGTTCTTTTGTTCAGTTCTCATTATAATAAAACAATGAGCTAGTATGTCTAGTTGCTTCATTTCCGTGTAACTGTAGTACGAATATATCTACGTATATATGTATGTATGTATTGTAACACTTCCTACCAGTTCCTGCTCCAATATCAACAGTGCCACAACCAACGCCATCTTGTGTAAACATTCTTAGTTCCAATATTCAATAATGTTCTACAACTAACGCCATCTTGTGAAAACATTATAAACTGCTTAGTTCCGATATCGACTAATGTTCTACAACTAACGTTATCTTGCGTGGATATTATAAACCTTACTTAGTTCCGGTGTAGTTCCTATATAATTATTTAATTATTAATGAGTTATTGTTAATTACAAATTCACTATAAATTATTAATTTGCATTGACTATATTATTATAATATGATTGTAATTTAAATGTTTATTATCTAAATAACTAATTGCTTTATGGATGTTAAATTGACTAATTGATTGCTTCCGGTTGTTGTTCGTTGTGCGCTGTGATTTTTGGAGGGACATTATTAAAAACCTGCTTCGAGTTCGAGGTGTGCATCTTTTATTTGGCTATTTGCTGCACCTATATAATATAATTTTCAACACCTTATCATAGTTCAGAAGTGGGATGGAGGGATTCCACGGTCCATATTATCGCGGTCTCGGGAAGAAGTCGTCATGTTCGGAATCTTCGACGGATGAAGGCGGCAAAGAAAATGGACGTTTTTTTTCTGAAAATGCAAAGGATCAGCCATCGACGAAAATACGAAGAATCACTTACCTGGACACAGAAATCATACCGAAATTTGATCCAAGTAAGAAATTTATGAACGTGAAAGGATGGCTACACAAAATAGATCAATTGGGAGATATAAACGGCTGGGAAGAAAAGGATCGCATCTTCTGCATGCAAACTCGATTACGAGGTGCTGCACGTGAGTGGTACGATGATTTGGAGGATTACAGCGCCACGTGGAATACGTGGAAGGATTGGCTGCTGAAAGCATTCCCTCGATCCACCGATTTCGTCGATCGTTTAGAGGAAATGCTAGCACGTAAGAAGTCCAATAGTGAAACGATGACGAAATATTACCACGACAAGATATCTCTGATGAGAAAATGCGAGCTCGAGGAGGAGAAAATGCTACCTCTTGTCTCATACGTGGACTCCCCGCTGAATTACGCGCCAACGCGAAGGCTTGTGGCTACAATACGCCTGAGGAGTTATATTACGGGTTTCTGTCGTCTCTGGACAACTATAAGAAGATAGAAGATAGGGCTGGACCGAATTTGGCTGGATCAAAGTCAAGGTCTACGTGGCGACGAGGATTCGTCACCGACTACCCGAAGATTTGCTACAATTGCCGGCGGACGGGGCATGAGGCGAAAGACTGTCGGGCTACGCGCTGCCTGACTTGCCAGCGCATCGGACATTCTTCGGATACATGCTGGTACGGCGCCGGGAGCTCACGAGGAACACCGGCGTTACAAACGTATAGGAATCAACAGGTACGAAATATCTTCCACATTTCTACCGAAATAATTTCTGATGTGTACAGGAAACGAATCAATATCAATAATGAATTTGAGGCTTTTGGGTACGTAGACACCGGCAGTAAAGTTAATATAATCTCTTTACAAATAACTAAAATTCTACAACTAATAATGTCGTCTTCCGATGTAATTATGAGAGGGTTTGGTGGGTGTCTTATCAACTCCTTAGGAAGAACTAATTTTACGTTACGCATTGACGGGTTAAGTATCCAAACGAGTGCAGAGGTAACAGATGCTAACTTGAATAACATTGATTTGATCATAGGCCAACCAATAATAAATCGGAATGATCTAATTCTAATTGTAACTGCAAAATCAGTAACATTCGTTGCGAATAGCGATGATAACCTAAAAGATATTTCCTTGTCTTACCAAGATTTTATTTCAAAAGTGCCCTTATTTTTGTCATGTGATATCGAAGTGTTGCCGGGTTCAAGTATCGAAATGTGTGTTTATACTAATTATGATTTGACACCTACCGCTATACTTGCTACTCGTTCCGTTTTATATGAATTAGGTAAAGAATCGTACTATATACCGCAGATAATTAGTCGACCGAATAACATACGATTACGATTAATAAACTTAGGCGACTCTCGTATTAAGTGGCCCGCGGGTAAATTAGTAACGCGCGCAGAAGTAATCATGACTGACGACGTAGGCTTTATTAATAATAGTCAGAGTTCGATTACTAGTCCTTCGCTAAACAAGATATTTTCTTCTTCCGATTTAAATATTGGCAATATAGATGATAAATATTCTGAATCATTACTAAATTTATTAAATAACTATCGCTCTTGTTTTGCGGAGTGCAGTAGTGAGTTAGGTTGCACGGATCTAATAGAAATGCAAATATCGACAACAACTAATACACCAGTTTATTGTAAGCCATACCGATTATCTTACAAAGAAAATGAAATAGTGCAGGAAAAGGTAAATGAATTAATGTCCGCTGGTATAGTCAGAGAATCGAACTCTGAATATGCTAGTCCTGTGATTCTAGTCAAGAAAAAGGCAGGTGATTATAGGTTATGTGTGGATTATCGCGCCCTGAATGCTCGTACGGTAAAAGATCGGTTCCCACTACCTCATATTGACGACCAGGTAAATAAACTCTCGGGGAAAGTATATTTCACCGTTTTAGATATGGCCCAATCGTATTATCAAGTGAAAATGTCGGGAAACTCGATCCACAAAACCGCGTTCATAACATCGTCTGGCCAGTATGAATTTATAAAGATGCCGTTCGGGTTGGCTAATGCGCCAGCAGTTTTCTCTCGATTAATCCGAAAAGCACTTGGGTCACTCGACAATAAGATAGCCACCTATCTTGATGACGTCACATTACCGTCTGTCACTATAGAAGAAGGGTTAGAATTATTGGAAACTGTACTAAAACTACTTTCTCGGGCAAACCTTAAACTAAATTTAAAAAAATGTTCCTTTTTGAAAACTAGTGTAAATTATTTAGGTCATGAAATTACCGAAGGATCTATACGACCCGGTCAAGCGAAGATTGACAGTGTCATTAACTTTAGGCAGCCACGAAACGTTCATGAACTGCGTCAGTTCATTGGATTAACATCATATTTCCGTAAATTTGTTAAAGGGTTTGCTGAAATTGCCAGACCATTGACTAGTCTAACAAAGAAAGATGTAGCATGGGTATGGGGTTCGGAACAGGACCGCTCTTTTAACCGTCTGAAAGTGATACTAACTGAACGTCCTGTTTTAGCAATATACAACCCATATGCGAAAACAGAAATTCATACTGATGCGAGTAGTTTAGGGTTAGGCGGTATTCTACTTCAGTATCAAGATGACGGTGCTTTGAAACCTGTAGCCTATTTTAGTCGCGTGACTAGTCCAGAAGAAATGCACTATCATAGTTATGAGTTGGAAACTCTCGCTGTTGTGGAATCCTTAAAACGATTCCGAATATATGTGACTGGTATCCCAGTAAAGATAGTAACAGATTGTGCAGCATTGAGGACAACACTTACAAAAAAAGACTTAATTCCCCGAATAGCTCGTTGGTGGTTGACTATCCAGGACTTTGATACTGAAATCGAATATCGCGCCGGGGACCGAATGAAGCACGTAGACGCACTCAGTCGTAATCCTATTCATAGTATTCCTATAATGCGTATTGATGAGGCCGACTGGCGTCTGACTCTGCAGTTACAAGACGATGCTGTGCAAAACATAATCACCCGCTTAAGTCAGGGCACGGATAATTCAGATTTAGCCAGTAACTATAAAATTATTAATGGGTGTCTGTTCCGTAAAACGTTACACGGCGATAGATTTGTTATACCTAAACTTTCGAAATGGTCACTATTACAGAAATATCATGACCAACTAGGACATCTGGGGTTTGATAAGTGTGAAAAGGCTATAAAGTCCGAGTTTTGGTTTCCCGGTATGACAAGATTTATTCGTAAATACATAACCGCTTGCTTACAATGCGCCTATGCTAAGGGAAATTATGGTAAGGTCGAAGGCGAACTACACCCTATACAAAAGGTAGCCGTACCAATGCATACATTACACGTTGATCATTTAGGACCATTTTTAAAAACACGTAAGGGTAACTGCTATATTCTTGTTATTATAGATTCTTTCACAAAATTCGTATTTGCACTACCAGTTAAGGGTACAAGTTCTATAGAGACAATTAAAAACTTGAAAGAAGTTATCCGTACTTTTGGCCACCCCCACAGAATAATTACGGACAGAGGGGTAGCATTTACGAGTAGATATTTTAAAGAGTTTTCTGCCCAGGAACAATTTAAACATGTTTTAAATGCCGTTGCCTGTCCGCGTTCGAATGGGCAGGTTGAACGCGTAAACAGGACTATTATTAACGGTCTCAACACTACTGCTGAAAGTGAGTGCACATGGGATGAAAAACTATCAGACGTAGTGTGGGGTATTAATAACAGTCCTCATGCAGTTACGGGGTTCTCGCCATTCAGGCTTATGTTCTCACACAATAATTCTCGTTTTCCGGGTTATGTTACACAACATAGCCCTACTGATACTAACCCTCAAGAACAGTTAGACGAACGCAGAATTAAAGCGAAGCTGCGCATTGATAAACACATGACCGTTATGAAAAACCAGTATGATAAAAGGCACAAAACCTGCAGAAAGTATCAGATTGGTAATTTAGTTCTATGGAAAGGGGGTTTAGCACGAGATAATACTGCCGGTGTGACCAAAAAATTAGGAAGTGTATTTACAGGCCCTTACAAAGTAACCAAAGCTGACCATACAATAGACCGTTATACAATTAGTAGTATACAAGGAATGAAGGGTTACAGAAAATTCAATGCAGTAGTTCCAGGTGATTCACTTCGACCCTATAAGGCGTCAGTATCAGATAGTTCCACAGATTCTGACCGCGAGGTTGATAGGGATGACTTGATTGATTTGTTGGAAAGCTAAATTGATATTGATTTGTTTGCAGTTTCCTAAAACACCCACTTAATTAATTAGCAATATTTTTAGCTATTAAAACTAGCCTAGTGGGCAAATATATTTTATCTAAGACTGAAAGTGTGATTAGTTTTTAAGAAAAGTTGAAGTTTGAAAGTTGAGTAAACTTATCTTATTGTATGGTAAATTGAAATAATGTATTTCTTACTGAGTAAACTACCCAATTACAAAAGTCAATAAACAAAACCGAATATTGTCATACTATCCAAATTTTTTTTATAATAGGTACTTACTTATTTATGATAATGATAAAATAATTAATAAACATGTATTTTTATGCACTGCTTCATCTTTCCCGAAAATGCACAAATAGTACAATTAACCCCAGCTTCTTATACTTATTGCATGTATGTCATGTGTTGCATGACAATTTAAGTAAATTTAATTTAATTGATATAGTGTTTTCAACTCAACGCATGCTGTGATGTCCTTCAAATGTGCATTAGTAGTAAGATTTTGTTAAATTCCTAATTTTAAGTTAATGTTAAATATGTAGCAACAACTGGAGCAAGCTGCACATGAAAACTAGACATGTAGCATTTATGTCTGGTTGGTTACGCTGATGGCTGGAAAACAAATCTGTGTGATTGGCAACAGTAATATCTCTATATTGAACTTTCTGGCCCAACATAAGTTCTGTGTGATGATTACAATAACATCCCCATGCTGAACTTTACAATCCAGTAGTAAATCTGTGTAATTAATTACTATAATATCTTCATGCTGAGCTGTGTGATCCAGCATAAGATCTGTGTGTTTGACTACAATAATGTCTTCATGCTGAGCTGTGTGATCCAGCATAAGATCTGTGTGTTTGACTACAATAATGTCTTCATGCTGAGCTGTGTGATCCAGCATAAGATCTGTGTGATTGACTACAATAATGTCTTCATGCTGAGCTGTGTGATCCAGCATAAGATCTGTGTGATTGACTACACAATAATATCTTCATGCTGTGCTGTGTGATCCAGCATAAGATCTATGTGATGATTAAAATAATATCCTCACGCTGAGCCTTAGGATCCAGTATTAAATCTGAATAAATTATTACCATAATATCTTCATGTTGAGCTGTGTCATCCAGCATAAGATCTGTGTGAGGTCTGTCCATATCCAATAAGAATGAACAAGTGTAACTATGTGAAATACTATTTATATTATTTCTACTCCAAAATTACGAATAATCTGAACTTAATTACTGTAGTCCTACTACACTATATGGCAGATAAATCTGTGTGATAATTATATATTGAACTCACTGCGCTGCTGATAAACAACATGAATCAAAATTATTTACCTACCTATTACCATACTTTCATCATGATAAAATTACTAGAGCAATGTACTGTGCTCTTGTTGTTTTCAGATACAACCCAAAAAGGATGCTGGAGAAGAACGCCGAGGAGGACCACGGCAGATGCAGGATGGCCGAGTGTAACACTTCCTACCAGTTCCTGCTCCAATATCAACAGTGCCACAACCAACGCCATCTTGTGTAAACATTCTTAGTTCCAATATTCAATAATGTTCTACAACTAACGCCATCTTGTGAAAACATTATAAACTGCTTAGTTCCGATATCGACTAATGTTCTACAACTAACGTTATCTTGCGTGGATATTATAAACCTTACTTAGTTCCGGTGTAGTTCCTATATAATTATTTAATTATTAATGAGTTATTGTTAATTACAAATTCACTATAAATTATTAATTTGCATTGACTATATTATTATAATATGATTGTAATTTAAATGTTTATTATCTAAATAACTAATTGCTTTATGGATGTTAAATTGACTAATTGATTGCTTCCGGTTGTTGTTCGTTGTGCGCTGTGATTTTTGGAGGGACATTATTAAAAACCTGCTTCGAGTTCGAGGTGTGCATCTTTTATTTGGCTATTTGCTGCACCTATATAATATAATTTTCAACACCTTATCATAGTATGTATGTATGACATAATAAATGCATTTTGTTTTATTTTAGTGATAGTGCTGTAGTGGCGTTGAAAGTGAATGCGTTTGGTTCGACTTTTATTATTTGTATTGGGTGCTTTCGAACATTCTTTATGCTGGTGTAAAAAAACATACAGTCGAATTGACAACCTCCCCTTTTTAACAATAGTTACCTTACCATCACGCTAATTATTCTCCACTTTCATATTAATACCTCTATAACCACTGCCTCTTTGGCCGAGAGGTCGCAAGTGCGACTGCCGCGCAAGGGGTCTCGGGTTCGATTCCCGGATCGGGCAAAGTACTACTGGGTTTTTTAAAAAACCTCAGTTGTAGTACGAAGTCTGGAATTGCCCGGTATATAGCAATACGCTCACCCCCTATTACATAGGACTCATAACATAAATAGTGAAAAGTGGGTGTTACATTGTACAGTGGCATAATTTACACCTCTGCCTACCCCTTCGGGGATAAATGGCGTGATGTTATGTTATGTAATAATATAACTTGTAAGCTTATTATTGGCCAAAGGATCAGTAAGTTGAAGTGGCAGTGGGCCGGTCATATTTGTCGAAGAACCGATAACCGTTGGGGTAAACGTGTTCTAGAGTGGAGACCGCGTCTAGGCAAACGCAGTGTAGGGCGCCCTCCAGCTAGGGGGAGGGACGACATCAGCAAGGTGGCTGGCAGTGGTTGGAAGAGCTGAAGACCGAGCTCAGTGGCGTGCCATTGGAGAGGCCTATGTCCAGCAGTGGACGAATATGAGCTGATGATGATGAATAACATAATAATAGGATAAACCTATGATAAACGCTCACGGCTGGGTTATTGCATCGACCGCCTGCCAGAACCAACTTGAAGGATTTTTCTGCTCTGTCTCGACTGTCAAAGTCCTATAACGAAATTTCTGGTGACGTGGATATTTTTGCTGACACGCTACCGAATTTTAAAAAGGCTGTAGTGATATTGTTGAGTGACCATAATACGTAGATTTTTAATATGTACTTATATTTTTTATTTCAGTTTTTTATTATACCTATGTTTTAATTTTAAGTATTTCTTAGTTTTTATTTTACTTTCCAATTATCACAAATACTGATAAAAGTGTCATCGTTAGGCTACTGCGCATGTTATGACACCTTAAAATGTTGTGCATTTAGCATTTATTACAATGTCAGTGCTTAGATATAAGACCTAATGTAGCAACTACTGGTTGTCCAAATTATAAATAAATAAATAAAGAATCTAATGTACAAAATAAAACAGCCATCATAGAAAAACTAGAAGTTTTAATTCATAGATTATGTACAACATCTCGACTTATACTAATGCAGTAGCTTCTCTGCGTGGTACTAGAAGTGTGCAGTCAGTCTGTCTATCTCGTAGAGGTCGGACATTATCTCTTCTACTTTTGTTCCGATTTTCTTTGCAATCTGTAACAAGATGGGAGCATTACATTATATGTACATTTGTTACTAGAGGTTGGTCACCAGCGTGGAGGCTTTTTTTTAAGGGGGGGAAATCATCGAATGTTTGCTCCCGCCCGGGTGAGGCGGGAGGGAGTGTCAGACTCTTACTGACTAAAAACCACCCCGTTCCTTCTCCTGCACGTCGGGCCGGAGCCCCGGTTACCCGTTAGGTTCTCCGCGACAGCGTGGAGGCTGCGGCAAGCCTTTCTATGTAGAGAAAGCACATAGTCTAATAGTGAACTGACCCGGGCTTTAAACTGTCAAACACCAAGCGGTCACCGGTGACCGCGACCTATTGTTCTTTAATTGTGTCTATAAAACCGGTACTCGACGAGTTAATCTAAGTTTAATCGACTTCACGGTTGGCGCGGTGGCTGGGCAACCGGCTGCCGTACAACGTGGGAGGGTTCGATTCCCGCACGGAACAACACTTTGTATGATCCACATATTGTTGTTTCGGGTCTCGTTGTCATTGTGTATGTGAACTTGTATGTTTGTAAACGCACCCACGGCACAGGAGATAATCCTAGTGTGGGGCAACGCTTTTAAAAAATAATCTTAGTAAGATACATAAATTATATCTAAATTATATCTAATTTATGTATCTTACTAAGCCTAGGCTAAGAATATTGTTACTAACTAATTACTCATTTATTTATTTGTATATAATTATTATTTCTCATTGTTGTGTGTATTTTTACTAACACTATTGTCGGAATACTCAAACGTTACTCAATTTCAAGTCGCGCTTAAGCATCAGCATAAGTTCTGTCTCCACAAATTCTTTGTAAAATGACAGAGATGGCACGATATTTAAGCACGACTTAAAATTGAGTAACGTTTCAGTATTCCGGCATAGGTTAAGAACATTGTTACAAATATGGACTAAGTCTGAAATAAAATTAATTATTACCTATTATTATTATTAAAATGTAGATATTTTTTATGGTGGTTACTTGGTTCTAATCAGGTGGGTTGCCATTTTTATTGGAGAAATTATATAAGCAGTGGCAGTCAAACCTAGCCAGCCCTAATTTGTTTCTGAATATAAGCTAGTATAAAAAGGAAATTCATTTGCGTTAAATGACGTGTACCTACAATGAATAAAAAAACAGTAAAAGTAATTAAAATATATGTTATCGCCACTCACATCAAGTTTCTCCGCGTTGGGCATGGTGGTGTAGAGCGCGACGAGGTCTCCGTCCAGCACGCCGCGCGCCGGCCCGCCGCCCACCGAGCGGCGCGAGCTCTTGTACGTCCTGGGGAAACACAGCGTATACAATAGGGATGACGACAGGGTATGAAAATTCAAAATCTAATTAATCCGTCAGTTAGGTAATAAAAAAATATTAGACACGTATTTTGGTAATAAAAAAATATTACACAAAATGATACTTAGATATAAAAAATCAAAGTTTAGGAGTGGGGGCTAAAACGTCATTTCTTCGCAAAAAATGTACATAGAAGTGACATCACGCGACGTTTCAAATCAATACATCGTCGAAATTATTCGTTTCTGTAAGAAGATAAAAAATACGTGTGTAATGATTTAAAATAATCTACCAGACGGACATTAAAATAAAAATTAGTCATCTACCCTATTGTAGACTTTCATAGTGAACAATAATCATGGTGAAGTATAACCGAAAAACTTAATTGCCACATTACACCTTCGAGCTAAAGGTAGGAAGAATATTTAAGAGCTTAATACGACTAACACGCATTAACCTCTGCCTGTGACAAAGTCAAATCATTAATTTCAATAAGTCTTTCATTTTTGAAAGTCAATCTTATAAGATAGGGTTAGTCTGTCGGTCAGTCCTCGAGTGGGGTTCTGTGCTCGTTTCAAAGTGTAGATTCCTATTAAGAAGGACAAGCAAGAACCTCCATAGGTTACTCTTTTTCAATCAGGTTCACAATGGGATTCTAGGTTCCCCTAAGTAACTGGTAAAGATCTGATAAATGTCGCCTATTTGGACATTAATTTGTCATAAAATGTTTTGTTCTATAAGCAATGCTATTGTATTTTAAATATTTCAGCACCTTTTTAACTTGAAACACAGGCTTAGTAGTTAGCCTAGTTCAGGTTTTACATATAAATTTTAGACTTTGTTTAGATAGTAAGATTCATTTTGCACTCTGACTTTTTACACCAAATAAACATTTTATTTATGTTTATTTGCGATGATGCAGTGTACCTGTACGCCCTGGGGTTGAGTCCCGCGACGTGGCAGCAGTAGTTGTTCATGACGTTCTGCAGCATGAGTAGTCGCCGGTACATCTTCTCCGTTATTGGCAGCACGTAGCCCACGCCGCCGTCCAGGGTCGCTGGGGGGGGAGGGAATATTGTTAGCAAGGCAATTCAATCTATATTAATCCTAATGTAAGCTAATATAACATTACATCACGCCTTTTATCGCCGAAGGTAGCCAGAGGTACACATTACAGCACTTAATGCCACTGTACAATGTAACACTCACTTTCCACTATTTATATTATGAGTCCCATGTAAAAGGGGGTGAGTCTATTGCCACATACCGGGCACAATTTCAGATGCCATGCTACTACTGAGATTTTATTTAAAAAAACGCAGTAATACTTTACCCGACACGGGAATCGAATCCCTTGCCCTTCCCTTGCAGTCTTTAGGTCGTTATTACACGAAAATAAATATCATTGCACCCTTCTTAGATGTATTATTCACTGAGGTTGATCTACTAAGAGGACCCGATGCCTCCTTCAAGTGCGGATAGTGGCCACCGGTGAGGTTTTAGTGAGGTAAAAATCCCACATTCCCTAGTATTTTATGCCCAAAAAGCTAGGCGCCTTTTGAAGGTTTCCCACGTCAAAATAAAGTGTATAGTACTGACTGAACATGGTGACATGTCTCCTGTGAGTGGAGCTGGGGTCGGGGCGCGCGTTGATGCGGAACATGGCGTTGACTTGTTGGCCCAGGTGGTAGTCACTCTTGCGGATCAAACGCTGGCCTGGGGGGCAAAACAAAAGGTTTGTTAGTCTGTGTGGATATCATACATTTATTATTCTTAACTCGTCGAGTACCGGTTTTATAGACACAATTAAAGAACAATAGGTCGCGGTCACCGGTGACCGCTTGGTGTTTGACAGATTAAACATACATTTATTAGTCATATTATACATACATGTATTAGTCATAGCATACATTTATTATTCTTAAAGTATTATTTATTATTCTTTAACAGCCTATAAGTACCCACTGCTGAGCAAAGTCTTTTCTCTCACGGAAAAGGTTTGAGCATTAATCACCACGCTTGCTCAATGCGGGTTGGCGATTACAAACTTATATTTAATAATTCTAAGCCCAGGTTTCCTCACGATGTTTTCGTTTACCGTTTGCCAGTGGCCAGTGGTGTCTATCTTAGAAAGTACATAAAATATCATTTTTTACTAAAAAAACCTTTTACTACAATATGCTCTCACATTTTAAATTCTGAAATCTACCTTTTATACGACATACATTACCAATTATTTAAATACATTTATCTAAAAATATTTATCAAGAAATTAAGAAGAAAATATATATAAATAATATTAATATTCTTTTATAAACTGCGTCTAAAACCAACTTCAAACCCCTCCTTTTGGAAGTCGGTTAATTATTATACTAAACTTAAACCTTATTTTAAGTGTAACAAACACTTTGAAACCTGCATCAATCTTGGTTCAGCTAACCGCGAGATATTCGCATACAAACATACATAATTATTTCTACTAGAGATATCATTTGAATACGAGTTTTATACAAATTGTGTCAAAATTATACACTTGGGTGCAACGAAACGGGGCCACTAACATTTTTAACCGACTTCGGTTGCTGGCTGGGCAACCGGCTGCCGCACAACGTGTCGCGGGTTCATTCCCGCACGGAGCAACGGGGCTGGGTGTGATGTGTATGATGTGAACTTATGTTTGTAAATGTACTCACGACACAGGAGTAAATCCTAATGTGGGGCCACGTTTCTATATATAAAAAAAAGAAAAAATTACCTCCGTAGCTCTCCCTAGCCTGTGGCTGGTACATGAACAGTGCGAGATTGCCTTCAGCCTCGCTCACTAGGAACCCAAGCGTTGTATTGTCCACCATAAACTCCATGTCGTATATCTATAACAAAAAAGCAATACGTTGGAGATACAACCTGAATAAATTAACTCCAGACACAATGTGTGTTCTATTGTGTCTCATATATTGACATTCTAGAGGTTAACCCGTTGAAAATCATCCCCTAAATTTGTTCATACAAAAGTAGTCTCTAAACATTGGAAATAAGGTCTATAATGTAGTTAGTTGAGAGCGGTGACCACTTGAGGATGTATGGGTTAATTGAAATATACGAAAGAAAGAAAAGCTCTACCATTTCGAGTCACACCGGGACTCATATTTCTATTAGTCGATGTGTTATCGAAAAGCTTTTTAAGAAGATAAGAAAACGAAGAAAGACAAACAAACTAAGAAAAAGATATTTAGACAAAATAATAAAAGAAAAAATAATAAGAAGAACTGAAGCAGTGACTTAACATGGCAAATTCAAAGAGGAAAACATAATACGGTAGTTGACAACTAGTCAAAATCAATACTTTTATCGAAACGTCAAAAACGATACTGTTCTATGAATTTTGTACGAAATACTAGCTTATGACGTCATCATATTTTCGCGTCAAACAGCACACTTGTATCTAAAGAAAATGCGAGAATGAATCGAAAATTAAGTATATCGGCAAGTCAATTAATAAAAGTGTAACTATTTTTCAATATTTAATTGGACTGAAAAATCTAAATAATTTATTTTTGGCCCAGGAAACTACCCAATTATTTTTGTTGTACATACATTTACAGGTTATATACCTGTAAAAACAATTTATCTTAGTCTCGCCTTGTATGATCTATCCGTACATTCAACGGTCAGTTTATACTGGTTTCTCATTGTTTAATGTGTACCCCAGTTTACGTACTCATTTAGATTTAGAACTTTATCATTTTGATATAAAATCGAAAATCAAAAGCATTGACCCGTATAGTACTTTGGGTTACCTCCTTTTAGAGCTAAATTATTATATACTAGCTTTTACCCGCGGCTTTGCTCGCGTCACAAAAGGATAAAAAGTAGCCTATGTGACATATACCAATACACACAGCGTCATATATACCAATACTTTTGTTTTCCCTCAGGAATATCACATTTTTCTGGGATAAAAAGTAACCTATCATTTAATCCGGACTTCAAACTTTACGTCTGCACAAATTCAAAGCAATCGGATTAGTAGTTACGGCGTGAAAGCGGAACAAACAAACAAACAAACAAACTCACTTTCTGATATATAATATTAGTAAGGATTCCTTTAGATTTAGAACTTTATCATTTTGATATAAAATCGAAAATCAAATAAAAAGCATTGACCCGTATAGTACTTTGGGTTACCTCCTTTTAGAGATAAATTAGTGTATATTTATCTTACCTGAGCACTCCTAAGATCTCTAGACACAAGAGACAGTGTCCTATGCTGCGCCTGGTAGCGGAGTAGCGAGATGGACTTGTACACGTCGGCCACTAGCACCAAGTTCTTCACCGACAACATCTTGTGGACGTATATCTGCGTGTCTATGAACGCCACGCCCACCAGGTCGTTGTCTTTCAGTTGCCATATGTAGATCTGTGGGGGGAAATTATTATATTTTTTTTATGGCATAAGCCGGTAAACGAGCAGACGGATCACCTGATGGTAAGCAGTCGGCGTCGCCCATGGACACCTGGAACACCAGAGGCGTTACAAGTGCGTTACCGTCTTTTTGGGGATTAGGAGTTTGAGGATTGTTGGGGATTCAGGGATTGGGGAGATTGGGGAAGGGGAGGGTAATTGGGCAGCCGGTAACCTCACTCACACGACGAAACACAACGCAAGCGTTACTTCACGTCGGTTTTGTGCTCGTTGGTAGCATCACTCCGGTCGAGCCAGCCCATTCGTGCCGAAGCATGACTCTCCCACACTTAAAGGTTAGGTTCATCATCATCGTCGAAAACATGCAGAGTATTATGATATTCTTCATGTGTCTGTGGTGTACCTTTTTTTGAATAACATTCTAAATCCACCAACGATAACTAATAGCTTTAGATAAAGTAACTATATCAACATACCTTCTGTCCTACAGCGGATATAAGATACCCGAGCACCTGTGTGAGTGCAGTGACAGGTCCCTTCTGTTCCTTGGCGTACAGTTCCTTGAACCTGTTCTTCGTCAGGGGCTGGCCTGGCTCGGGGACCACGTCTATGATGTCGTAGATTATTATCTGAGGAATAAACATACATTTTATTGGATAAGGAATGAACAATCTAGGAATAATGTTGAGCAATTGAGACGACGACAAGTAACCTATGGAGTTTCTTGCTCGTTCTTCTCCATAGGAATCTACACTTAGGAACGAGCAAGCTTCACTGGAGGACTGACCGACAGACTGACATCTATTTTAATATTTCAATATTTTTGTTGACGTTCAAAAGTGTCTTCCTGGTCTAATAAACATTTTAAATACACATACCATAATGTCTTCTTCGTTTATCTTGACTCGTTCTTTCGTTTATCTAGACTCCTCTATATCATCCAAAATAAGCAAAACAGAGACCCCCTCCCATGGTGCTTACGTAATACTTAAACGGCCCCGATAAGAGAACAATATGTACTTAGATAAATCACATACATACATAACGTCACGCCTTTAACCCCGAAGGGGTAGGCAGAGGTGCACATTATGCCACTGTACAATGTAACACTCACTTTTCACTAATTATGTTATGAGTCCCATGTAGTAGGGGGTGAGCCTATTGCCATATACCGGGCACAATTCCTGACTCCGTGCTACTACTGTTCTAGATCTAAGCTACTTTGTTTTATACTACATAGTGACTCTTAAGAGTAATAGTTTCCAGATCTGTAAATAAAAAAATGTGGGACGCTTCACGATTTTGCGTGTCATCCTTGCGCAGGGGCCAGGCTAATCTTCTCTGTATCGTTCCAATTTTTGGATAAATCAATAGGTTAGTTTAGTAACTTGAGCTCACTACGCCACGCCTAATCAAAAACTATGCTTAGAAGTGACGTCACGTGACTATTCAATCAATCCCGTAATTGGTAAATTAATTATAGTTGTAATGACAACTTACCCTCCCTCTAGACGTAATGTCTTCACTATAATTATAGTTAGTTCCTATTGCTATGTAACCTCGAAGACCAGATCTGTAACAAAAAGTATCAAATTACGGTTTACTCACGTAACTATTCAGATAATGTATCAATGAGACTGTAAAAAAATTTTTACAGAAATTGTATCATTCATAGATTGCCTCGTTGGCCGAGTGGTCGTAAGTGCGATTGCCGGGCAAGGGGTCTCGGGTTCGATTCCCGGGTCGGGCAAAGTATTACTGGATTTTAAATATTCTCAGTACCTAGTAGCACGGAGTTTGGAATTGTGCCCGGTATATGGCAATAGGCTAACCCCTATTACATGGGACTCATAACATAAATAGTGAAAATTGGGTGTTACATTGTACAGTGGTATAATGTGCACCTCTGCCTACCCCTTCGGGGATAAAAGGCGTGATGTTATGTTATGAGACTGTAAAAACCATTTTTTTAAAGAGTAACGATGTAGTTCATTGTTTAATCATCTACATTCGATTTACACTTTGGAACGAGCGCCTAGCTTCACTGACAGACAGACGGACGGACAATTCAATGTTTGATGTCTCAAATGTCTTATAGATTAAAGTTTAAAAAACTTCTATTGATAAGAATACATTTTTTATATTATATATACAAGGTGTTGTTTTAAAGCCGCGTCATTTTCTAGGAGGTAACTCGGCTATCGATTCTGAGTCCGAATCAATAAAAAAAAAATTGTAGGTAAATATTTTTCAATTTTCTGTAAATTACGGAAATACATAAGTGCGAACTACGCGCCGCGGTCTTGTAACTAGTTTTGTAACGCGGCTTAACACACACAAACTCAAACACGTAATTGATATTATTCCTAATTCCATAAAACTCTAATAAAAAACATTGCTGTGGCTTATTCTGAAATACTGTCGAACTTAAACGATTTATTATAGCCGTATTTTTAAGTATTGGCCCGAAAATTTCTCTTACATTGAATCTTTATGACTTCTGTGACATGCCCCCGAGAAATGCCACGGTTTCAAAACTACACCTTGTATTTTTTATGGGATACGACACCAGCGGGTAGAGTAGGGCCGCTAAAATATATTCTCCTCCTCCATGTAATACTGACCTGGTCCCCTCATAAGACAGGGAGACGTTCTTCAGACAGGTGACATGTTCCCAGTCGTCCAGCTCGATGCGAGTGTTGGGGATGATCTCCCAGGATACCGGGGAGAACAGGGTCACGAAGAACTTATCCTGGTGTGGGTAGGGGAATCTGGAACATATTTGTGTAATTTATTGAAAATCTATATCAAATTTGTTTAATTGAGTTCAGTTTCGAGATTTCATGTTCAAAATTATCTTTTTACTAGCTACTTCCGCGCGGTTTCACACGCTCTGCTCAGCTCCTTTTGGTCGTAACGTGATGTTTTATAGCCTATAGTCATCCTTGATAAATGCGCTTCTATATATATAAAAATGAAACTCGTTTCCCGTTGTCACGCCATAATGTGAGAATGGTTAGACCGATTCGGCTGATTTTTTTTTTGTTGTGTTTGTTATTGTCAAGAGAAGGTTCTTATGATAGAAAAAAAATCCTGAAAATATTATGGGAACAGGAGAAAACGGAATTGCGCGTACGAAGTCGCGGGCAGAAGCTAGTTTTAAATAAATATAAGTTAAATTACATATTTTAAATGGGCCGATCTTATAAAAGCGTGTTATAAATAAACTTTTGCAGAGAACAGAGAGTAAAGATCCCTAAGATTGGAAAAGGAGGATCCTCCGACCAGGCGAGGTGTTCGTGCCGGGCGGACTTTCTGCCCAACAGTTGTTCGTCAGAATTTTCTATCCGTATTAATTCGCATGTAAACTTTACATGTGCGATGTAGGATTTCGTGATGTCATCCGTTGATTTGTTTTTATCTATGTGCGTAAGCTGTCATTTAACATTTGACATTATTGTTACTAAAAGTAAGTCAGAAATCGAGTCACCTGTCCCCCTTGTTGTCGCTGGTCTTCTCCTTGTCCTCTCCGTTGAACTTGTAGTAGGCCTGCGTGGGCGCGCTGGTGGAGGCGACGAGGCAGTAGGTGCGCGACTCGACGTGGAACGTGACGAAGTGCGGCGTGGCGCGGAGCGGGACCTTGCGCACCGGCCACGCCGCGTCGTACGACAGGTGCGTCGCCAGCGCACTGATGCGCAGCGACGACTGGAACGAGGGCGCTCGTTACTTCCAACCACAGAACATGTATTGTATTCCCCAAATCTTTACATAATATATATTTCTTCAGTGAGTGTGCATGTCACTGAACTTTTCTCAAACGAGTGGACCGATTTTGATGAAATTTCCGATTTTGATGAAATTTTTTGTGTGTGTTCAAGGGGATCTGGGAATGGTTTAGATTCACAAATCAGCCCGGCAGATGGCGCTGCAGTCTAAGTTTTTTTACATGTGAAACAAGTGAATTTATTTCTGCAAATAGGCTACAAGGCAGCACTTTTACACGTCAATTTTATCAAGCGAACGATAAGGTCGGTTAGGTTATTTATCCTAAACGGCTGAACTAATTTGAATGATTTTTTGTTTATACATTCAAGTGGATATGCAGGACAACGTCTGTTGGGTCCGCTAGTATGTAAATATAAAAATGATAAATGAGTGTCCGGAGCGGTAACGGGATCATAGCGCGATCAAAATTTAATAATAATTAAATTATTATTAATCAGAGTTGTCGCGTCGCTCGATATATGGTGTTAATATCGAATATGGTGTTAATATCGCGCTATGGTGTCGTTACATCAATTTGTTTCGGTTCCTCGTCAAATGTGACGTTGTCGAATGTAACCAGCGCCATTAGCGGGAAAAAGGAAGTGAATAAAAAGTGAAGTAACAGTTCTCCAAATCCCTCGTAAGCCGACCCACTGTCTTGTTCAATAAGAGATACCACGAAAACTGTATTTTATTGAATAACTTTAACACATATGTTACATGGGGAATCTTAGCAGATTGTTTCTGCTGCTCAAACCGAAATTTAATTCTATTGGACTTTTTGTTATTTTAAATTGTTAATTTTGACTAGTCAATGAATAGAGAGTATGTGGTTTGTTTTTTTTAAAGTGAGTTATTTCTGTGATATGGATTAATGAAACACATACACCACAATCCTCAAATTCCCAATTCCCAAAAGGCCGGTAACGCATTTGAAACGCCTCGGTGTTTCAGATGTCCATGAGCGGCGACGATTGCTTACCATCAGGTGATCCGTCTGCTTGTTTACTGGCTTATACCATAAAAAAAATCAAATTTGAAACAATAACTTTCGGATTATGCGAAGTAATTCAGAAAAAATCACGACAAGAGATTTGTATGGAATCATTATTTTATATTAAAAGACATAGAATTAGGGTTACTGACTGTCTCGTTGGCTGAATGGTTGCAAGTGCGACTAACGAGCAAGAAGTCTCGGGTTTGATTCCCGGGTTGGGCTAAGTATTTTTAAACAAAATATCAATGGAGTAGAATAATAGAATATCAATAATAGAATGGAAAGTGGGTATTACATTATACAGCGGCATTGAGTGTCGTAATGTGCACCTCTATTTATCCCTTCGGGGATAAAAGGCGTGATGTTATGTAACTAGTGTTATATTGCAATTACATGTAGTAGTATTATATGAGACCAGGATCCATAGCAATCAGTACCAATAGTAAGACAGTACCTTGGCGTTGAAGTACAGGAAGCCCTGCGGACAGTTGGTGTTGTGGAAGGGCGCGAAGCTGGCCACGGGCGCGTGGTCGTGCGCCAGCGCGTGCACGCGCACCTCGCCGCGCGCGGACACTAGTATTATATGAGACCAGGATCCATAGCAATCAGTACCAATAGTAAGACAGTACCTTGGCGTTGAAGTACAGGAAGCCCTGCGGACAGTTGGTGTTGTGGAAGGGCGCGAAGCTGGCCACGGGCGCGTGGTCGTGCGCCAGCGCGTGCACGCGCACCTCGCCGCGCGCGGACACTAGTATTATATGAGGCGTGCGCCCGCACACGAACACTCCGTTGTACCCGCCCACGTTACCTGCACGCAACATTAATATATAAATATTCACCATCGTATTGTGGAAGAGCCAGACGCTACACTGTGGAAGAGACAGACCGGACATGGGAGCTTCGGGAGGTACCTGTTGTGATGGGGCGGGAGGAAACGCGAGTGTCATCACGGCGGGGACCGCCCGGAGGACACGGTGGAACACACAGTTGGAGAATGCCCTGCGTCAGCTGAGCACCGCCGTCCCCTTGGGGACGTCAGCGGCTACGGCGACTTCTCGCGTCCGGCTCTAGTGCGGATGCGGAGCGAAGGGAACTGGGATGCCGTCTCGTCCTTTTACAAAGCAGTTATGCTAGCTAAGGAGGCGGGACGCGTGAGGCAGCAAAACGCTGCCTCGTCACAACCCAACCATCGCGAAGGACACTCCGGCCACCGTAAGCGCGAGCCTGCGGACGACGAGCATGGGTGGCTCGCTGTCCGACTAGAAACAGACCCGAGGGTACGGCGCCGAGCGTTCGGCGCGCGCCTCAAAGAGCCATCAGACCACCACGAGGGGACCCAATAGGGCTGAAGCCGATACGGAGCCGCGGAGAACCTAACGGGTTACCGGGGCTCCGGCTCGAAGATCATAAGTAGGAACGGGGTGGATTTTAGTCAGTAAGAGTCTGACACTCCTTCCCGCCTCACCTAGGCGGGAGCAGTCATTCGATAATTTTCCCCTATTAAAAAAAAAGTGTGGGATAGCCATGCTTCAGGCACTGCTGGGCCAGTTCGACCGGAGTGATACCACCAACGAGCAGAAAATCGACGTGAAACAAACCACGTGACGTGTAACCAGTGTTGTGTTTCGTCGTGTGAGTGAGGTTACCGGAGGCCTAATTACCCTCTCCCCATTCCCCGAATCCCTAACAATCCTCAAATTCCTAAAGCCCAAAATGCCAATAACGCACTTGTAACGATTCAATTGTTTCGGATTTCCATGGACAACGCCGATCGCTCACCATCCGTCTGCTCGTATACCATAAAAAGACCCCAACTGAAATATGCCATACAACATTTCAAGAAAGATAATTGATTATTACGTTTTCGGCTTATCACGTAACTGTTTGACGAGGAACTCGACTTGTTTCAAACCATACCAGAGACTCATATTCATGAGCAGCATTCCGCGACCGCCACAGTAAACAATTGGGTAGTTTCCAGGGTAAGAAAATTAAAAATCTAATTAGTCCGTCAGTTAGATAATGAAAAAATATTAGACACGTATTTTTGTTTATTTTGTCCTATAAAGTTACAATACTTAGATAAAATGGAGTTAAGTTTAGGAGTGGGACGTAGTTACGTCACAACGTGCTACATTTTATAGCACTCTGTGACGTCACACGACATTTCAAATCAATATACCGTCGAAAGCATTTATATTTATGAGAAAAGAAAAAATACGTGTGTAATGTTTTAAAATAATCTACCAGACGGACATTAAAATAAAATTTAGAAAACTAGCCTATTACGTGAGAGAGCCGAAAACATGATAATAAATTTAGTACGTCTCACGTCTGACGTTGCGTATTTGTTGTGTTCGGCCAAAACAGACCATGTGTGGAGGGTTTATTCGTCTTAATTTGCTATATACATATATTTGCACGCTTTTACATTTATAAATACTATTTGGACGCCATTAGTACGTAGTTCACAAATATTTGTACAAATGAAGCGAATACGCAATGGCAAGTGTAATACCGCCTTTACGTACCTTTTGCACATTTTCAAAGTGAAATAACTTTTGAACCCAAAGTTCTAAAAATATGTAATTTTTTTCTAAACTTCATAATAAAAATATCTATCGTTCAGATCATTTACTTGGTAAGAACAATGACAAATACAAAATTTTATAGCGGTACAAAACCTCCATACAAACCTGCCATTCTCCTTTAGATAGAAATTTAGACAGAACATAAAAGGATCGACATAAAAACTTAAGCTTTGCATATCTCTATTTATTAACCGCATCCTCAGACGAGGTTTTAGGTGGTATAAACTCGATACCTATATTTTTGAAAGCTTTTTTTCCGAAAGAAAAAAACAGTAAAACAAAAATGTTTATCAATTTTTCTATTAATTACTCAACAAATCTTCTTGAATACATATAGGTAGGAGTAGGGATAAGAACAGAACCTACTTCATAGAGGTAAATCTAAATATTAAAGCACATTATTATTATTATTGCTACAACTTACTGAAGTATCGACACTGCCTAACATTCTCCTTGAGTAGCGCGGTCTCGTACGAGTCGTCGGGCGAGGACAGTGGCTCCGAGCTGTATCCGAAGGGAAACGATACTCGCACGCGACTGAACCTGAGCTTCAGGTTGCCGCGGGGGTACTTGTACGCCTGGGGAGACAGATAATAAAATATAATATAATAATTCTTTATTCATAATAACAAAAACGCAAAATTCAAAAATATATCTAAATTACGTACAATTTACCTCAAATAGTTAGATGCCTACACTAGGACAATCCTGTATCGCAGGCGAGAGGAGGTCTAAATATAATTTTTACAATAGCACATCTTATTTCTATAAACACAAATATTTATCAGAATGCAATAGAAAATAATATATAATGATTATTTTAATATACATACATTCAAACATAATATATCTAATAAATATACATACGTAAACAATATAATTATAAATCAGTTCGGAAATAAAACTATCACTATTGCCGAGGAATTAACATGCATCAGCAGAAACATATACTTGGCTAAAGTCCATACGGTCAGTTACTTAGTTCTTAATTTCACAATAATAATTGTGCTTATTCAGCAACAGATGTATTATGTTAATAGAATTAGGTGACTGCCTCGTCAGCCAAGTGGTCGCAAGTGTGACTGCTGGACTTAAGGTCTAAAAAGTTGCTTAAAATATTTTAAAATTCCTTAACCTTTTGAACGCCGGAGCAAAAACACATGAACCTGCCCTCAACGCCAAGCCACAAATTCCGCGCAAATTTCTACGGAAGAAATAGGGATTCCAATAGGGAATCAAATTGTTGATTTCGTGTTTCCGGTTCCGCTTTTTCTGTCATGTATTTGTGTCGTTGGCGTCCAGGGACAGTTTTCACTTGTCACTTATATGTGACATCGGCGCTCAAAAGGTCACTAACATTTTACTGCACGATTAGATGATATGACGAAATAGACTGCACGGTTGGCGCGGTGGCTGGGCAACTGACTGCCGCGCAACGTGTCGCGGGTTGGATTCCCGCACAGAACAACTCCTTGTGTGATCCACAGATTGTTGTACCGGGTCTGGGTGTCATTGTGTATGTGAACTTGTATGTTTGTAACTGCACCCACGACACAGGAGTAAATCCTAGTGTGGGGCAATGTTTTTTTTTTTTAAAAGAAAAAAAATTTACGTGATTTTAAGTTTATTCGGAAATTATTTTATTTAGATTCTGTTACAAACTAATGTGAATGTCTCTTACATACCTGATATATCATGAGTTGGTCCTCACACCGCATCAACATGAGTACCCGTGCCCCTTTATGTCCCAGCCCAACAACTAACAGTTCCCTACATTTGTCCGCATCCGCATTCTGCGCACTGCCCCCCAATTCCTCCTCGTCAATTCCTCCGCTGGGTATGGGGACCGATTCCAAACTGTCTGCTAGGATCTGTGGGAAATAATAAATAGTTTTCTGAAAACTGCATCAAAAGTGTGGGAGAGCCATGCTTCGGCACGAATGGGCCGGCTCGACCGGAATGATACCACGGCCTCACAGAAAACCGATGTGAAGCAACGCTTGCGTTGTGTTTCGTCGTATGAGTGAGGTTACCGGAGACTCAATTACCCTCCCCTTCCCCAATCTTCCTAATCCCTGAATCCCCAACGATCCTCAAACTCCTAATCCCCAAAAAGCCGGTAACGCACTTGTAACGCCTCTGGTGTTCCGTGTGTCCATGGGCGACGCCGATTGCTTACCATCAGGTGATCCGTCTGCTCGTTTACAGGCTTATGCCATAAAAAAAAATTGGTGAAGTCAATCTCGAGATAATTGCGGACAAACATACATATATTAGCTTTAAGCCAAGAACCTTTTGTTTTAATTTTGTGCTCACCAGATCCTCCGCAGAATATATAATAATATCGAATTCTTATTTAAATGAAACGATTAAATCAAATAAACAGTACATACAATAAACGGTAAATAAATATTACAACATTCGTGACAGTACATAAAAAATGCACTCTCCATCTCCACAACAATAAAACTCAGTGAATGCACGTACATATCATCATCTATCAAAAGACTTAAAGCGACGCTAGCGCCACTGAAAACGCAACTATTTTGCCAAAAACTCACCCTGTTCCCGGCGCAAGCGTCCCGTACAAGGAAGCTGAGTCTCATCTCAGGCAACGAGTATATCTCCAGGTTACCATTCAGACGGAGCACGAATAGCCAATATGTCGGCTTTACTTCCACCAGATATTTCTTCCACCACCGAGATATACGACGCGGTACTCCTGGGTTCTTTGATTGTTCTGCTAACATAATCTAAGAAAAGAATAATTTCATATTTGTATTACAACATTTCATATTTAAATAAAGGTGAATCCCGGCAGAGGGCGCGCTGGGCCCGCCCCGCAGGCTCGAGTAGCCAGTAGCACCGACAGTCAGCGGTGGAATGCTGCTCATGACTATAAGCCTCTAGCATGGCTTGAAACTAGTCGTGTTCCTCGTCAAATAATTACTTGAATAAGTCGAAAAACACAATAATTAATAATTAAAAAGAAACTTAAATTACGCTTTTAATATGGATATATCAAATGAAATCGTCAATTAATTAAACATGTTTTTCTTCTAGTCCATAGGCCAACGTTCATTTGATCCGGCTTAAATTATTGCCAAAACTGTTAAAATATGTTCAGTAGTTTCGGGGCCTTTTGTGTACAAATAAACACTATTTACAAGCTTCTATTTAACTTGCAATGTATGGAAGTATGTATGAATATATGTATGTGAAGTGGAATATGGATACAACTTCTTTTTTTTAAATTTTTAATATATTTTTTTTATATTTGATGGGCCGACGTTTGACCACTATCTCGCCTGGTGGTATGCAATGATGCGGTCTACGATGGAGCACGTCGTCCCATAAGCAACCTATTCACTCGGGCCTTGAAGACACCCAGGTTCTACCCTTCAGGAAATACAGACCCAGAGCCTGTCAAATAATTCCACTCTTTAGCAGTTTAGAATAGGAGTATAGATAATAGGAATAAAGTATACTCACGCTAGCCATTGACGCAGGTGTCTGGTCCCCTCCATACAATAGTTCGTCTTCATCATTAAGTTCATACACTGCGCCAGGCTTGAATCCTTCTGCTTTCACGTTTTTACCTTTCATCTTACCACTGAACTCACCTTTAACCTGCAATAATACTTACGTTTAAAATGTATACTGTTCTTAAAATATCGTAAAAATAAACTTTAGGAATAGACGCTGGTTACGTAATTTCTAAGCATAAAATGTACCTATAAGTGACGTCAAGCGATATTTTAAATCGTTATGTCGTCGAAATATCTCTTCTATAAATATTTCTTTCCATTAAAAAAATATTTACATTAAATTATTATGTAAGCGCTTACCTGCGCATTCCCTGCATCAGGTGGAGTGAACAGTCCGCTAAGGTCTCTGTATACTGTCGCACGCAGTAATGGCGGTCTGTGAGGCACTGATTGACGGGTCGGGGCCAGACGACCTGACGACTGAAACATACCATAATTTTCATATACAAACGCCGGAATATTTTTTATTCGATAACATTCATAATGATTTGCTGTAAGATATATTTTGTGATATAAATTTTCAAATATTATTAGGTTTACGTTATCCATTAATTAATATAGTAGTTTTATAGATAACTTACAAAGTATTATAGTTCATTATGATCATAACATTAAAGATTAATTGCCGTCCTTCCCCCGGAACTCCCTGAGTGCGAGGACGATGGCCCGGCCACAGAGACATTGGTACGTTACAGAATGTATGTATGTCTACTCACGCTGCCGTCCTTCCCCCGGAACTCCCTGAGTGCGAGGACGATGGCCCGGCCACAGAGACATTGGTACGTTACAGAATGTATGTATGTCTACTCACGCTGCCGTCCTTCCCACGGAACTCCCTGAGTGCGAGGACGATGGCCCGGCCACAGAGACATTGGTACGTTACAGAATGTATGTATGTCTACTCACGCTGCCGTCCTTCCCCGGAACTCCCTGAGTGCGAGGACGATGGCCCGGCCACAGAGACATTGGTACGTTACAGAATGTATGTATGTCTACTCACGCTGCCGTCCTTCCCCCGGAACTCCCTGAGTGCGAGGACGATGGCCCGGCCACAGAGACATTGGTACGTTACAGAATGTATGTATGTCTACTCACGCTGCCGTCCTTCCCCCGGAACTCCCTGAGTGCGAGGACGATGGCCCGGCCACAGAGACATTGGTACGTTACAGAATGTATGTATGTCTACTCACGCTGCCGTCCTTCCCCCGGAACTCCCTGAGCGCGAGGACGATGGCCCGGCCACAGAGACATTGGTACGTTACAGAATGTATGTATGTCTACTCACGCTGCCGTCCTTCCCCCGGAACTCCCTGAGTGCGAGGACGATGGCCCGGCCACAGAGACATTGGTACGTTACAGAATGTATGTATGTCTACTCACGCTGCCGTCCTTCCCACGGAACTCCCTGAGTGCGAGGACGATGGCCCGGCCACAGAGACATTGGTACGTTACAGAATGTATGTATGTCTACTCACGCTGCCGTCCTTCCCACGGAACTCCCTGAGTGCGAGGACGATGGCCCGGCCACAGAGACATTGGTACGTTACAGAATGTATGTATGTCTACTCACGCTGCCGTCCTTCCCACGGAACTCCCTGAGTGCGAGGACGATGGCCCGGCCACAGAGACATTGGTACGTTACAGAATGTATGTATGTCTACTCACGCTGCCGTCCTTCCCACGGAACTCCCTGAGTGCGAGGACGATGGCCCGGCCACAGAGACATTGGTACGTTACAGAATGTATGTATGTCTACTCACGCTGCCGTCCTTCCCACGGAACTCTCTGAGTGCGAGGACGATGGCCCGGCCACAGAGACATTGGTACGTTACAGAATGTATGTATGTCTACTCACGCTGCCGTCCTTCCCCGGAACTCCCTGAGTGCGAGGACGATGGCCCGGCCACAGAGACATTGGTACGTTACAGAATGTATGTATGTCTACTCACGCTGCCGTCCTTCCCACGGAACTCCCTGAGTGCGAGGACGATGGCCCGGCCACAGAGACATTGGTACGTTACAGAATGTATGTATGTCTACTCACGCTGCCGTCCTTCCCACGGAACTCCCTGAGTGCGAGGACGATGGCCCGGCCACAGAGACATTGGTACGTTACAGAATGTATGTATGTCTACTCACGCTGCCGTCCTTCCCACGGAACTCTCTGAGTGCGAGGACGATGGCCCGGCCACAGAGACATTGGTACGTTACAGAATGTATGTATGTCTACTCACGCTGCCGTCCTTCCCCCGGAACTCCCTGAGTGCGAGGACGATGGCCCGGCCACAGAGACATTGGTACGTTACAGAATGTATGTATGTCTACTCACGCTGCCGTCCTTCCCACGGAACTCTCTGAGTGCGAGGACGATGGCCCGGCCACAGAGACATTGGTACGTTACAGAATGTATGTATGTCTACTCACGCTGCCGTCCTTCCCCCGGAACTCCCTGAGTGCGAGGACGATGGCCCGGCCACAGAGACATTGGTACGTTACAGAATGTATGTATGTCTACTCACGCTGCCGTCCTTCCCCCGGAACTCCCTGAGTGCGAGGACGATGGCCCGGCCACAGAGACATTGGTACGTTACAGAATGTATGTATGTCTACTCACGCTGCCGTCCTTCCCCGGAACTCCCTGAGTGCGAGGACGATGGCCCGGCCACAGAGACATTGGTACGTTACAGAATGTATGTATGTCTACTCACGCTGCCGTCCTTCCCACGGAACTCTCTGAGTGCGAGGACGATGGCCCGGCCACAGAGACATTGGTACGTTACAGAATGTATGTATGTCTACTCACGCTGCCGTCCTTCCCCCGGAACTCCCTGAGTGCGAGGACGATGGCCCGGCCACAGAGACATTGGTACGTTACAGAATGTATGTATGTCTACTCACGCTGCCGTCCTTCCCCCGGAACTCCCTGAGTGCGAGGACGATGGCCCGGCCACAGAGACATTGGTACGTTACAGAATGTATGTATGTCTACTCACGCTGCCGTCCTTCCCCCGAAACTCCTGAGTGCGAGGACGATGGCCCGGCCACAGAGACATTGGTACGTTACAGAATGTATGTATGTCTACTCACGCTGCCGTCCTTCCCCCGGAACTCCCTGAGTGCGAGGACGATGGCCCGGCCACAGAGAGACAGTACACAGAGGTAGGGGTCCGCGACGCCGGCGTACGCGGCCGTCCACTCCAACTGGATCGTCTGGAGCTGACTGCCGCCTGAGGGGACCAAGCAATGATAAATATTATAAGCAAAACTGTGTAGAGAGGCTCAATTTACAAAGAAAGCGGAAGGCAATACAAGGGACTTTTTGCATGTTTTTATCTCGCAATGTAAGGATAGTCTGTCTGGAAATACTTGCCTTTAACAAGTCGTATGGAAGTCGTAGTGACTTGTACCATAAACTTGTTGTTCCCGAGGTTGCCCGCGAATATTGTTGGGGAACCCGTCATGAACTCAGAACTGTCCACCTCATTGATCTCCTGACCTGTGTGGGAAATTAAACAATGAATTTATTTTTTGTAAAAAGGCTGACTGCAATAGAGTAGTTTCTTAAATTTTATTTTAATGTCCGTCTGGGAGATGAATTTAAAACATTAGACACGTATTTATTCTTTTCTCACAACATTAAATACTTTCGACGATATATTCTCTCGTTGTACAGACGCAGTTAAAATAACTTTGTTCAAAGTGTATTGCACAATTACAGTGTAAAAACCAGTATTTGTTTGTCTTACCTGTCTGCAGTACCATGCTCCCGTCCTCCTGCGTGAGTATAAGGTACGCGTGCGCACCCTCCGACTCGCGCGCGCCCTCCGGGGTCTCTCCCAGGATAGACCACATGTCTATACAACCTGGGGGAATAATTCATTAATTATAGCGTATCTAATGATAAGTACAAAATAGTACAAAAATGTTAAATCTGGGGACATTTATTTGATTGAAATATGACACTTATCCACTTGAATTTATTCAAATTCAAATTCTTTATTGCGTCCTACCATGTTTTACAGGTGATAACATAGAATAATATAGATCATTGTGTACCCTGTCGGGCATAGCAAGGACTATAAGACTGGCACGTACCGGGCAGGTTGAAGGACGTGATGAGTTGCGGGCGCACGGCGCGCTGCAGCACGGTGAGCGCGCCGTTCTTGCCGCGCCCGCTGACAGGTTGTAGCTTGACAATAAGACTGGCACGTACCGGGCAGGTTGAAGGACGTGATGAGTTGCGGGCGCACGGCGCGCTGCAGCACGGTGAGCGCGCCGTTCTTGCCGCGGCCGCTGACAGGTTGTAGCTTGACAATAAGACTGGCACGTACCGGGCAGGTTGAAGGACGTGATGAGTTGCGGGCGCACGGCGCGCTGCAGCACGGTGAGCGCGCCGTTCTTGCCGCGGCCGCTGACAGGTTGTAGCTTGACAATAAGACTGGCACGTACCGGGCAGGTTGAAGGACGTGATGAGTTGCGGGCGCACGGCGCGCTGCAGCACGGTGAGCGCGCCGTTCTTGCCGCGGCCGCTGACAGGTTGTAGCTTGACAATAAGACTGGCACGTACCGGGCAGGTTGAAGGACGTGATGAGTTGCGGGCGCACGGCGCGCTGCAGCACGGTGAGCGCGCCGTTCTTGCCGCGCCCGCTGACAGGTTGTAGCTTGACAATAAGACTGGCACGTACCGGGCAGGTTGAAGGACGTGATGAGTTGCGGGCGCACGGCGCGCTGCAGCACGGTGAGCGCGCCGTTCTTGCCGCGGCCGCTGACAGGTTGTAGCTTGACAATAAGACTGGCACGTACCGGGCAGGTTGAAGGACGTGATGAGTTGCGGGCGCACGGCGCGCTGCAGCACGGTGAGCGCGCCGTTCTTGCCGCGGCCGCTGACAGGTTGTAGCTTGACAATAAGACTGGCACGTACCGGGCAGGTTGAAGGACGTGATGAGTTGCGGGCGCACGGCGCGCTGCAGCACGGTGAGCGCGCCGTTCTTGCCGCGCCCGCTGACAGGTTGTAGCTTGACAATAAGACTGGCACGTACCGGGCAGGTTGAAGGACGTGATGAGTTGCGGGCGCACGGCGCGCTGCAGCACGGTGAGCGCGCCGTTCTTGCCGCGGCCGCTGACAGGTTGTAGCTTGACAATAAGACTGGCACGTACCGGGCAGGTTGAAGGACGTGATGAGTTGCGGGCGCACGGCGCGCTGCAGCACGGTGAGCGCGCCGTTCTTGCCGCGGCCGCTGACAGGTTGTAGCTTGACAATAAGACTGGCACGTACCGGGCAGGTTGAAGGACGTGATGAGTTGCGGGCGCACGGCGCGCTGCAGCACGGTGAGCGCGCCGTTCTTGCCGCGGCCGCTGACAGGTTGTAGCTTGACAATAAGACTGGCACGTACCGGGCAGGTTGAAGGACGTGATGAGTTGCGGGCGCACGGCGCGCTGCAGCACGGTGAGCGCGCCGTTCTTGCCGCGCCCGCTGACAGGTTGTAGCTTGACAATAAGACTGGCACGTACCGGGCAGGTTGAAGGACGTGATGAGTTGCGGGCGCACGGCGCGCTGCAGCACGGTGAGCGCGCCGTTCTTGCCGCGGCCGCTGACAGGTTGTAGCTTGACAATAAGACTGGCACGTACCGGGCAGGTTGAAGGACGTGATGAGTTGCGGGCGCACGGCGCGCTGCAGCACGGTGAGCGCGCCGTTCTTGCCGCGGCCGCTGACAGGTTGTAGCTTGACAATAAGACTGGCACGTACCGGGCAGGTTGAAGGACGTGATGAGTTGCGGGCGCACGGCGCGCTGCAGCACGGTGAGCGCGCCGTTCTTGCCGCGCCCGCTGACAGGTTGTAGCTTGACAATAAGACTGGCACGTACCGGGCAGGTTGAAGGACGTGATGAGTTGCGGGCGCACGGCGCGCTGCAGCACGGTGAGCGCGCCGTTCTTGCCGCGGCCGCTGACAGGTTGTAGCTTGACAATAAGACTGGCACGTACCGGGCAGGTTGAAGGACGTGATGAGTTGCGGGCGCACGGCGCGCTGCAGCACGGTGAGCGCGCCGTTCTTGCCGCGGCCGCTGACAGGTTGTAGCTTGACAATAAGACTGGCACGTACCGGGCAGGTTGAAGGACGTGATGAGTTGCGGGCGCACGGCGCGCTGCAGCACGGTGAGCGCGCCGTTCTTGCCGCGCCCGCTGACAGGTTGTAGCTTGACAATAAGACTGGCACGTACCGGGCAGGTTGAAGGACGTGATGAGTTGCGGGCGCACGGCGCGCTGCAGCACGGTGAGCGCGCCGTTCTTGCCGCGGCCGCTGACAGGTTGTAGCTTGACAATAAGACTGGCACGTACCGGGCAGGTTGAAGGACGTGATGAGTTGCGGGCGCACGGCGCGCTGCAGCACGGTGAGCGCGCCGTTCTTGCCGCGGCCGCTGCACGCGACGAGCTCCAGTAGCGGCGCGCGCGGCTCGGTGTCGGCCGCCTCCTCGCTCACCAGCTGCGGCTCGCCCATCGACACGTCGCCGATGGGGCAAATGTTCAGCAGCGAGTCGCATACCTGGAATACAATACAGTTTTCCAAGTCGAAACAAATTATTTTCAACATAACAACACCACGCCTTTTATCCCAGAAAGAGTAGGCAGAAGTGCACATTACGGCACTTAATGCCACTGTACAATGTAAAACCCACTTTTCACTATTTATGTTACGAGTCCCATGTAATAGGGGTTAGGCCTATTACCATATACTGGGCACAATTCCAGACGTCGTGCTAGTACTAAGGTTTTTTTTAAACTCAGTAGTACTTTGCCCGATCGTTAATCTACTACTGTACTGTACTGGTACTGCCAACGCTTGCCCCTTAGACTCAATCGCCTGTGCCCACCGGTGCGTTAGGTAAACTAAACAGTGTCGAGTTGGACGCAAAGATTTCCCAATGCCAACGAATCCCCACCCATGTGCAGAGCTGGAAATGACGGCCTGCAGAAATTGCCCTCGATAGCTTTGGCGAGCGACCAGAATGCACGAGTTTCTGAAGGAAGGCACTCAAGCCTCTCACCAAATCTACCGATGTGCTGCGACTTGGACCCTGCTACAGCTCTTTTGAAGGACTTTTTTTTTAAGGGGGGAAATCATCGAATGACTGCTCTCGCCTGGGTGAGGCGGGAGGCTCTTACTGACTAAAAACCACTATGTTCCTTCTCCTGCACATCGAGCCAAAACCCCGGTAACCCGTTAGGTTCTCCGCGACTCCGATAGGTTCTCTGCGACTCCGACTTTAGAAGGACATGGAGGCAAAGTTATACTCCTTTTTTAGTGAGCTGGTATTTACAATCCGTGCCACCGCCGCATCGACCCAGGCTTGGTAGGCACCCCGCTTTCTGCGTGAGGCCTTTCTGGTAGAAGTACCAAACCAAAGCCGATATCTGCCTCTGACGGACCCGAGAAGATATGACAAAAAGATCCATCGGCGGCAGCGGCGTTGGAATCAGCCTGCAAGAAGCAAACCCGCCTCCAAGGGTAGGATGCAAAAAAGGACCGCATCCCATCCCAATCTGCCGACCTATAGTACCATACGGCGACCGTGTACCTCTTGTAGTCGCGGTGAGCACGTCCAAGATACAGAGCTCCGGACAATGGTCTGATGAGCCTAGAGGGGCATCAACGGATACGCTGTAGCCGTCCGGGTGAGAGGTCAGCAGGAGGTCCAACAGTGTAGACTCTGGCCCTCCACGTCTAGTATTCGCGTGGGCGCGGTCACTAGTTGTGCCAGAAGCAAGCGCAAAGTCGTGGACAGATCTCCCCGCGTGGTCAGTATTAGTCTGGAGCAGAGCCAGTCGGCGTGATGGGCGTTGAAATCGCCTAGTAAAACCACTTCCGCTGAGGGTATCTGCCCCTGCACAAGATCTACAGCCGTTTGGATGTGGTCCATGAGTCGGTCAAAGCTGTGGGACCTATATAGGCACGCATAGACACGGGGGTGGTCGTCGTTATCTACATGCAGCCATAAGGTGGACAGGTTCCTACCTTCAAGATTAATGAGGCGACAAGAGCTGATGTCGTCCCTGACGTACACGCATACCCCGGCCCTAGGCAGGAAGGAATGTTCTAGTCCATACCCAGGGTAGGTGAGGTAGGATGTGTCCAACGGAGACGATATTTGCGTCTCTGTCAAAAAGAGCAAGGCCAGCTTTGCTCTCTCTAGGTGGTGATGGACAACATTGAGGTTGGTGTGTAATATAATGATTATGATAGTCCACGTTCGGCGTGGTAGGGGGTGCCATAGTTATTCTGCTCTTGCCTCCAGCTTATACAATCTGCAGTCCTCCCCCCCCGTACGATATGGGGCAGCCTGGACGTCCACGCTCAGGGTACTTGTGCTGAAAATGGACGTCCAGAGAGGGATTCTCCAACGCAGTTGGTACTCTCCTGGGGTAGAAACTCAGATATCAACTGCGCCATTATGAAGGGGGAGGGGGGTTGGGCGTCGGATACCCTCAACTCACTCGGTAACACACAGCGCAAGCGCTGCTTCACACCGGTTTTCTGTGAGACCGTGGTATTACTCCCACGGTAAAAACAGTACCAATAAAAATAAAAACATTAGCATACAATCATGAACATATTGTTTTGGATATTAGAAATACACTCAGCCAAATAGTGCACACAAACATTGTGATCTGTCTGCCGACATATAAATATAACTCACATTGTAACATGTATAACTGGAGAGTTAGAAGTTTTAATAATTTACTATATCAAGATGTAATAACTCACAAATATGCTTTTGTTTTAGACTCCAACTCAAACATTTCTTACGACTACAACACATTTTATCGACACTCTGGACAACTGAATAACTTTGGATTTCGTACTATTTTTGTAGACTTACTTTCTCTTGTTACTAGCATAAGCATGCATGACAACAAAATGAATACAAACAGTAATTTAAAAATATTGACAGAACATAAACCTACAAATAATATCGTAATGAATAATTGGCTTTTTCGTTGAGAATCATTTATATGTCATGCATCAAAACATCGCAGGATTATTGAATAAGGTAGAATCGTTATGTATCTGTTTAGACGAACTTTTAGATAAAAATATTAATGTTGACATTCTATGTATAACGGAACATTTTATGATGTTAGGCTACGAGAGTCATTTAACAATACCTAACTATACTTTAGTGTCATCATTCTGTAGAAATGACAATAAACGCGGTGGGACATGTATTTTAATTAAAAATGGACATCAATGGCGTAAATTACTGCAGATTAACGATTTGTCTATAGCGGGTGTGGTTGAATGTTGCGGTGCGGAACTTATCCAATACCAAATAGCCATTTTGTGTTTCTACAGAATACCAAACAACAGAATCAGTAATTTCGAGTTATTTTTTGAAATTTTAGAAAAAGCATTACAATGTATAAGTAGAAAAAAATATAAAAATGTTATACTAGCAGGTGACTTTAACATTAACGTTCTGGAACGAAATAGAATTACCCTAGAATTTGAAAACATGCTACTAAACTTTGACTTAAAATTAGCTTTTAAACAACCCACAAGGACCCAAAAACAAACATGCATAGACAATATAGCACATAATTTTAAATCTTCGTGCGAAACAGATGTTGTGGAGTTCGCATTATCTGACCATACGGCCCAAATACTAAAAATTCCCGTGAAAAAAACATGTATTTTAAAATATTGGCGTATAAAACGACGGGACTACAATATTGAAAATATGACTAAGTTTAATGAATATCTGAAACAACTGACTTTCTCTGATCTATACGACACAAGTGATCCAAACAAAGCATATGACATTTTTATTGACTACTTTAAATTATTTTATGATTTGTGTTTTCCACACAAAATAATTAATGTTAACTTAACAAAAAAGCCAAGATGGATGTCGCGAGGCATTAAATTGTGCAGTAAGAGAAAACGACAGCTATTATGGCGCTACAGACTAAACCCTACATATTGCAACAGGGAAATTTTCAAAACCTACTCAAAGAAACTTAAAAAAATTGTCACATTAACTAAACGTGTTCAACATAATCATTCCATTAGAACCTCAACTAATAAATCTAAAACCACTTGGAGTATAATAAATAATACAAAATGTAACATCCCTAAAGAAACCATTAATAAAATTAATGTAAATAATGTAACAATTAGTGACCCCCTTGATATAGCCAACGCATTTAATAGTTATTTTGTGGAAAAGATCAAACCCATTCAAGGGTCCGGGCAAAATGTAAAATCTCTCATCAAAAGCAGTAAAGATTCAATCTTTGTCGCACCATCTACACCGATAGATGTAAATAAGATTATAAAAAACTTAAAATCATCAAATAGTGTAGGTTATGATGAAATTTCTACAAAAGTCATAAAATATGTCTCAGAAACCATAGATGTCCACCTAAGCTACCTCATCAACTTGTGTATAAGCTCAGGTATACCCAGATGCCTTGAAGATATCAGTGGTAAAACCAATATTTAAAAGGAAAAATAGCAGAGAAGATAGGGAGAACTATAGACCAATATCCCTTATTCCTATCATATCCAAAATAGTCGAAAAATACTTATATAAAGAACTTTATTCCTTTATAGAAAAAAAACAAATCCTATGCAACGAACAGAAGGGTTTCAGGGAAAATAAGACTATAAATATGGCCATCTATGATTTTTTAAGCAAAATAATGGTTAGCGTCGACAAGAAAATCCCGGTATCGGCTGTGTTTTGTGATATGACACAAGCTTTTGACTACGTTGATCACAGAATCCTATTGCAGAAACTGAGGCTTATGGAATACGCGGAAATTTTGAATCTTATTCAATCGTATGTAAGCAATAGAAAACAATACACAGAAATTACTAGGATTAATGTAAAAACAAAAAAAAGAGGAAATTTTCGTATCAGACGAACTCTCCTCTATACGGTGTCCCACAGGGCAGTGTATTAGGGCCATTGTTATTTATCTTATATATAAATGACCTGCCTAAAATTATTGACTACCCTATAACTCTATTTGCCGATGACAGTACAATGACCATAGAATGTAAAAATATTTTGACATATGAATCTGACATTAATAACTCCTTGACATCAATAATAACTTGGTTAGATAGAAACAATTTAAAAATTAATTTGAATAAGACAAACATTATCCATTTCAGCCAACGAGACCAATCTAAATCAAATGTAAATGTTGCCTACAATGACACAATAATCAATGAAGTTGAATCCACAAAATTTTCGGTATAATAATTGACAAGAAATTGAATTGGAAACATCACATTGAGAATTTAAGCAAGAGACTAAACTCATCTGCGTATGCACTATACAAACTTGCACCAGTGCTTAATCCTGACGCTCTAGTGACAGCGTATTATGGATTGGCTGCATCAGTGTTGCGTTACGGTGTAATTTTCTGGGTAATTCTACAGACAAAGAAATTGCATTCAAGTCCCAAAAAAGATGCCTTAGGGCCATGTTTAACCTAAAGTCAACAGAGAGCTGTATGCCTATCTTTAAAAATATAAAATACTAACTCTACCATCTCTTTATATTCTTGAAACTGCGACTTTCGTAAAAACGAATCCTGATCTTTTCCCACGTCTGTCTGACACTGTGCCTCGGAATAGACGGGATAACAGCAGACTTCGCCTGAAACCCGCTAGGACTGCTCTTATGCACAAAAACGTTTTTTGTATGGCGCCAATAATTTATAATAAAATTCCACGGGATTATAAATGTTTAAACACCAATATGTTTAAGATAAAAATGAGACGCTTACTAGCAGAAAAGTGTTACTATTGTTTGAATGACTTTCTGGCTGACACTACTTTTTGACACTGTATGAATAAATGTAGACCGTAATAATATTTAATAATACTTTTTTGACATCTTAATATGAATTGTAATTAATATAAATTGAATTTGTACGCCCCTAAGGGCAAAACATGTATTGGACACTGATTTTAAACAATTAACATCTTGCATGCTTTTGTATGAATGACACATGTTTATGCAAATAAATGATCTTTATCTTTATCTTTGAACATGTTCTGTAACTAGCTCTCCACCATCGGCTCCATCTGCGTGGAATTTTGTAGATTTCGCTCAAATATGCTTTGTAGCTAAGGCAGCTTTGACTTTCTCTGTGTAATGTTACCTACATATATCTTTTTATCTAATCTAGAATATCTAAATCTATAAATAAAAATCAATGACCGTTCGTTAGTCTCGCTAAAACTGATCGAGAACAGCTGAACCGATTCGGATAATTTTAGTACTGAAATGTTCGTGGAAGTCCAGGGAAGGTTACAAAACTGAAAAATAAGTTAGGCGTTATGAAGTTGTCATGGTCAGCTACAAGCACAGCAATTAATTATTTTCATTACTATAATGATTTACAACTCCACTATAAACAAATTCAAATTCAAATATACAAGACTCACCTCAAAAACATAGCTAGTAAGTTGAGTAGAAGTCCTAATATCAGATCCGTACACTTCGAGTTCATCTTTATCACTGATTTCTATCACATTGGTGGCCACACAGTCACTGATAGTGTCTAAACGACGCTTCTTGGCCGCCGGGTCTTCCTTCGACTGTTGTGCTTGTTGCGCTGTTTGGGCTTGTTGGGCTTGTTGCGACTGTTGGGCTTGTTGCGACTGTTGGGCTTGTTGTGACTGTTGGGCTTGGTGCTCCGCTGAATAGAAATAAATTATTATATTAAATGAAAAAACATTGATGGTAAAGTAGAATACATTTTGTAACTAGCACTTTTTCTGTTTGTGTCGTTAGAACCGACAAAGGTAACACATCTAACAGAGACCTGATAGCAATGTTCTATTGCAAACCTAACTAAACCTTTTCATATGCGATTACCAATCAGTCTACCAAGCACGGAGTTAATGGCGAACCCCTTTTATTTAGAGGTGGCCCGGGCAGGAGCAGTCATTCGATGATATTCCCCCTTAAAAAAAAAAGAGGTGGCCCGTAGTTCAGCAATGGGCTGTTGAAGTGAAAAATCTATGTTTTGATTATGACTTATCTAGACTTGAATTTTTAACTATCTTTAATAGCATAGAGATAATCTATAATAATAATTGGTTTGTTTGACAATAACCTCGCATTTTAAATGTTAGCAAGCAAACTGACTAATGAATTATTGCATAGTAAGGATACATGGACAAATGCGTTGCCGGTTTTTTAAATAGATGTATGTGTGTATTATCACTTACCATTTTCCGACACGGTGAGATCAACGGTAGCTTCCAACGGCTTGTCTACAGAGAACAACATTCTGTTCTCTCTCTCCGTCACTCTCAAGAGTAGAGAGTTGCCGAGACGAGAGCCAAGGAATAGGAAGTCTTCTTCTATTACACACATCTGTAGAAAAAGTTTGTTTAACATTAATTTATGTACTACTTATATTGATAGGGATAATTTTAAAGTCAATTAAGGCATGAACAGACGTCTGTGGTGTGGTTTATATAACACAAGGTTCTGCCAGGAGCTTCGCCTGCGATACCATGGAATATTGTATTGTATGTGTTATTACAGACCATAATATACTCCTGTTTCAAATATCATCTCGATCCCTTCAGCCGTTTTGACGTGAGAGAGTAACAAACAAACAAACAAACAAACAAACACACACACACACACACACACAAACTTTCGCATTCTAGGGCGAATGAGAGCAGTTGAAAATATTAAAGTAGAATTGTCCGTCATTCTATCAGTCAGTGAAGTCAACGAGCACCTACTCAACAAACAAGAAATTCCATTATAACCCTTTTAAAAAAAATAACACCTATACGTTACGTGACGTAACATACGCGAAACTATGTGTCTGTTTGTTTGTTCAACTTGTTTGTGCGCACGGAGTCCGCCAGCAGCGTCAGCACGTACAGCTGGCCGCCGCGGGGGACAGTGCGCGGGAGTATTGTACTTACACAAGTAGTGAGCACGGAGGCGGCGGCGCGGTCGAGGTGGAAGCTGCGGACGGTGCGCACGGAGTCCGCCAGCAGCGTCAGCACGTACAGCTGGCCGCCGCGGGGGACAGTGCGCGGGAGTATTGTACTTACACAAGTAGTGAGCACGGAGGCGGCGGCGCGGTCGAGGTGGAAGCTGCGGACGGTGCGCACGGAGTCCGCCAGCAGCGTCAGCACGTACAGCTGGCCGCCGCGGGGGACAGTGCGCGGGAGTATTGTACTTACACAAGTAGTGAGCACGGAGGCGGCGGCGCGGTCGAGGTGGAAGCTGCGGACGGTGCGCACGGAGTCCGCCAGCAGCGTCAGCACGTACAGCTGGCCGCCGCGGGGGACAGTGCGCGGGAGTATTGTACTTACACAAGTAGTGAGCACGGAGGCGGCGGCGCGGTCGAGGTGGAAGCTGCGGACGGTGCGCACGGAGTCCGCCAGCAGCGTCAGCACGTACAGCTGGCCGCCGCGGGGACAGTGCGCGGGAGTATTGTACTTACACAAGTAGTGAGCACGGAGGCGGCGGCGCGGTCGAGGTGGAAGCTGCGGACGGTGCGCACGGAGTCCGCCAGCAGCGTCAGCACGTACAGCTGGCCGCCGCGGGGGACAGTGCGCGGGAGTATTGTACTTACACAAGTAGTGAGCACGGAGGCGGCGGCGCGGTCGAGGTGGAAGCTGCGGACGGTGCGCACGGAGTCCGCCAGCAGCGTCAGCACGTACAGCTGGCCGCCGCGGGGGACAGTGCGCGGGAGTATTGTACTTACACAAGTAGTGAGCACGGAGGCGGCGGCGCGGTCGAGGTGGAAGCTGCGGACGGTGCGCACGGAGTCCGCCAGCAGCGTCAGCACGTACAGCTGGCCGCCGCGGGGGACAGTGCGCGGGAGTATTGTACTTACACAAGTAGTGAGCACGGAGGCGGCGGCGCGGTCGAGGTGGAAGCTGCGGACGGTGCGCACGGAGTCCGCCAGCAGCGTCAGCACGTACAGCTGGCCGCCGCGGGGACAGTGCGCGGGAGTATTGTACTTACACAAGTAGTGAGCACGGAGGCGGCGGCGCGGTCGAGGTGGAAGCTGCGGACGGTGCGCACGGAGTCCGCCAGCAGCGTCAGCACGTACAGCTGGCCGCCGCGGGGGACAGTGCGCGGGAGTATTGTACTTACACAAGTAGTGAGCACGGAGGCGGCGGCGCGGTCGAGGTGGAAGCTGCGGACGGTGCGCACGGAGTCCGCCAGCAGCGTCAGCACGTACAGCTGGCCGCCGCGGGGGACAGTGCGCGGGAGTATTGTACTTACACAAGTAGTGAGCACGGAGGCGGCGGCGCGGTCGAGGTGGAAGCTGCGGACGGTGCGCACGGAGTCCGCCAGCAGCGTCAGCACGTACAGCTGGCCGCCGCGGGGGACAGTGCGCGGGAGTATTGTACTTACACAAGTAGTGAGCACGGAGGCGGCGGCGCGGTCGAGGTGGAAGCTGCGGACGGTGCGCACGGAGTCCGCCAGCAGCGTCAGCACGTACAGCTGGCCGCCGCGCAGGGACAGCGCCAGGCGACCCTCGCCCAGCGGGGCCACGCACGAACCGTCTAGCGTTATACATACACCTTCTTGGATTCCTACAGGAAGAAGAGAAGCAAATTAATTAAATTGTCTTCACAATTAATAAACGCTCTAAACTCATAGAAACACTACAGGGGGAGAAGTAGACTTCGTATGAAACAAAAAAAAATCACTAACATTAACTCGATTATCCTCAGTAATATTATAAATCGGAAAGTGAGTTATGTAGTTTGTTAGTTTCTTTGTTTGTTTGTTCTGCTTTCAAGCCGTAACTACTAAACCGATTGCTTTGAAATTTTGCAGACGTAAAGTTAGAAGTCCGGATTAAACAATAAGGTACTTTTTATTTCGGATAAATTTATATTCCCGAGGGAAAACAAAAATATTGGTAAAGATGGCGCTGTGTGTATTGGTATCGATGGCGCTGTATGTCATTTAATACAAGTCAACGAATTACCTACCAATTGGAAATCTCACGCTTTTATCTAATAGCGCTACCTACACTTATTCGGTGCACTTTTCGACGCATTTATCTGCTGTTTTATAAGTCAACGAATTACTAATTGGTATCTATGTAGTAGTGGCTGTACTTAGCGACAGATGGCGCTGGGTGTTTTTAAAAACGTGGTAACGTTGTGTTTTTTAAGCATTTTTGAATTTTGGTTCCTACCAATTTACATTAAATTGTGTATTTTCTAAACTTTAGGTTGATAAAGGTACACTAAATCATAGCGTCAACGATACTCAACAAATAGCAAGTAAATTGTACGCTGTTGTTTCAACGTTCGATAGATGGCATTCGGATCGAGTTAGATGGCGCTATGGTTTCTTTACCGGCGAAAGTATAGTTTCCAAGCTTCCGTAACAAATAAATTTTGTTGTAAGCATCTAAGCACTATGATTGGTGTTTTTTTTCGCTCGCTTAATAATAGGTTTGATTGTCAAGTGTTTTTTTTTTTCTAGGTAGTTATTGTTATCTAAAGTAGTTATACTAGTTATTGTTTTCTCGTCGTTTTAAGTCGCTTTGTAGAACAAAGTTTGTACATTGTTTAGGTTGATTGATACAGTAGCTGTAGGTATATTAGTTAGGTGAAGTCTTTTAAATTTAAATGGGAGGATGGTATTTGTGGTAATGCAAAAATAACTCCTTCTGTGTGTTGTTCTTTTACGCCTAAACAGCTGAACGGATTTTGAAGAAATTTAGTATGAAGGTAGTTTGAGTCCTGGAAAAGAAAGGCTTTACCGCGGCAGAACTTCTCATTCCCACGGAAAAATCTAAAAAGCGCGATATAACCGAATTGCACTCGAGCGGAAAGCTATTTCTTTGTTTGCCAGTCTTAAACTGCAAAGCGGAGGTACTAATTAACGTGATTTTTTAACTAAAGGTAGTTGATGGGATGGATAGTCACATAGGCTACTTTTTATCCTTTTTTGACGCGAGCGAAGCCGCGCGTTAAAGCTAGTTTTATATAGAACTGGGTTAGAATTGTAAAGAATCGGGTACTCGCCAACTAGTCAAATTCAATACTTTTTTTCGAACTGTCAAAAACTACAGTTTTGATTAGGGCTGCCACCTTTTATTTTGGTATTTAAAGTACATTGACGGTTGTAGGTAAGAAAAAAAAGTACACAGTACAAAAATAAAGTACAAATTATTCTTATTTAGTATTATATTTAAAAATATACTTTTAATTGCTTTTTGCAGGTTGTATTAAATTAGTATCTTTACTAAACAATTGCATCTTAACTAGAAATTGTCTAAGTGGCGCTGGCGAGCGGTGAAATCGATTCCACATAAGTCGATAAATATCGATATCGAATTTTGCAAAAATAAAGTATTTTCGTGTACTTTATTATTCTTATAAAGTATAGAGTACAATTACCTTAAATAACGTACAATACTTTATTATAAAGTACGGGTGGTAAGTGTCGTGGTGGCCCGGAGGTTTAAGACGCCTGCTTCTCATGCATGAGGGTGCGGGTTCGGAACCTACCAACTGCAAGTACCAATGTGACTTTTTCCGAGTTATATGTACTTTCTAAGATTATTTAGACACCACTGACAAACGGTGAAGGAAAAACATCGTGAGGAAACCTGGGCTTATAATTTCTAATTATAAGTTTGAAATCGCCAACCCGCATTGAGCAAGCGTGGTGATTAATGCTCTAACCTTCTCCGTGTGAGAAGAGGCTTTGCTCAGCAGTGGGCATTTATAGGCTGTTGATGACGGGTGGCAACCCTAGTTTTGATTGTGAACGACATATTGTGTATTGTGACTCCACATTTTTTTAGCGTCAAACAGCATACTTATTTCTTAAAAAATAGTAGGAAAAATACTAAAATTATGTTGGTCATAAAATCAATTAATAAAAGTGTGATTATTTTTTAAATATTTTATTGTATTGAACAGTCGAAACAATTTATTTTGAATTAAGGAAATTACCCAATTGTGTTATATACGATTAACTCGATTGTGTTAGATTGTGTGTTAGAACCTAGACAGATATAGTAAATCCTCATGTTTTGAAATCTGTTAGTAAGAAAAGTTTTAAGTGTGGGAGAGCCATGCTTCGGCACGAATGGGCCGGCTCGACCGGAGTCATACCACGGCCTCACAGAAAACCGACGTGAAGCAACGCTTGCGTTGTGTTTCGTCTTGTGAGTGACCGGAGTTACCGGAGGCCCAATTACCCTCCCCTTCCCCAATCTCCCCAATTCCTGAATCCCCCAACGATCTTCAAAATCCTAATCCCCGAAAGGCCGGTAACGCACTTGTAACGCCTCTGGTGTTCCAGGTGTCCATGGGCGACGCCGATTGCTTACCATCAGGTGATCCGTCTGCTCGTTTACCGGCTTATGCCATAAAAAGAGTTGTTTTTAACGTCTGAATGCTATTAAAAATTTATATAAGTGACTTACTAAGTGGAAAGTTAGTGGTATGCGTAGCTATACTGTTTAATGACACGCCGTACGGCGGCACCGACTGATTCAAGTATATAAGAGAGTTCACAGCCATTATTAGACATCCACCTGGAATATAAACAAAAAAAGATACGAATTATTAATCTGTGTACAAAATTAAATTCTATGTCGAAAGAAATAAAGTTCATATTTATTAATAGGAGATTTATTTCTGTTCATTGATATATGAGCATTCTGTTTGTTTGGTTAAAAATTTACTTAACGCAGTTCTATGATGCTCAACTAGTTTCAAGCCACACTGGGGCTCACATCATCATAATCACAATTTCATATACACCGTTAAATTTGAATCGTTTTAATCCCTTGGAGGTTCGAACTGGTCCATGAAATACTATCGATTTGTAAAGATAAAATTAAAAAAAAAGTACTTTTTTTTTAATAACTCGAATCAATTCTCGCATGAGTGAATAAATAATGCGAACCGTTAGTACAGTTATGTCGATCCTAAGTAAAAGTATGAAGGAAAATTTGGAATCAATTTATTTGTTTACCTACGCAAACATCAGTTGATCGAGTCAATAACCTTATGCTTGATCGGGCCGTGTAGGTACCTACACTGCCCGATACGCAACGACCGACGACGACGTAGGTAACTATCTCGTGACGCAACTTTTGGTTTCATACATTTTGAGAGTATAATCTTATCATTTGCTCATTTATTTATTTTTTATGTTACACCACAGTACAAGCTTGTTATGAGTAATATTCTGTTAGTTAAACCACAGGTCCATGGGATTAAACTTTAACGGTGTAGAAATCGTTACATTACATTACAGTGAAATCTTTAAAGTAGATACAAGGTTGAATATCTCGTAGTGACTGACCCAGAGGCTTGTGTACGGGCACGGCGCGGATGCAGTCGAAGGGTAGGTGCGCGGTGGCCCAGATGACGGGGTGCACGCGCGCGCTCATGTTGAGGCTCACGCCGCACATGGCGCACGTGTCGCTGCGGACCGCCGTGCGCCTGGGGAACATATTACTCTTACAACCAAATGTTCTTATTTTACAATACTTCTATCAGAAAATATGTATGACGAAATGAAAAAGAAAAAAGACGAAGTGGCTCCGTTTCATTGCTCTCAACTCAAGTACTTACATAACATCACGCCTTTTATACCCGAAGGGGTAGACAGAGGTGCACACAGAAGTAACACCCACTTTTCACTATTTATGTTACGAGTTCCATGTAATAGGGGGTGAGCCTATTGGCATTTACCGGACACGATTTCAGGCTCCGTGCTACTACTGAGAATTTATTAAAACGCGGTAATACTTTGCCAGACCCGGGCATCGAACCCGAGGACCCCTTGTCCGGCAGTCGCACTTGCGACCGCTCGGCCAACGAGGCAGTCAAAGAAACAAACAGTAGTAGCACCGAGTCTGGACATGTGCCCGGTATATGGCAATAGGCTCACCCCCTATTACATGGGACTCATAACATAAATAGTGAAGAGTGGGTGTTACATTGTACAGTGGAATAATGTGCACCTCTGGCTACCCCTTCGGGGATAAAAGGCGTGACGTTGCAATATCTCCATAGGGGTGGTAAATTCAAAGACGTGTTGCTGCCAATAAGTCTTATTTATTATTGCCAAATTTCCTTATATTCAATAACCATACAACACTAAAGTACTTAAAACTATTCGCTGATTAAGCGCAACGTACCTTATTGTTTCTCAATCAACCTTGAGTTACAAAGATGTTCTTATGTCCTTACACGTCCCTCGAAAAAGTGGGGCTTCACCCCTTCCCTCAGGGAGAAAAAAAAAATGTTGATCGATACTGCAATAAGTTACTTTGTAAAATATATTTTTTTTTTTATCTTTCCTTTATAACATATAATTCAAATAATTTACTTAATCGTAAAACATCTTAGTTAAGTTCTTATGAATAACATATTCTTTATTATTCTTTATTATTTTTACATTAGGTGAAATGTCTTCTATAACCTCATACGGTCCAATATAAATATTATCTAATTTTGTACCTGTTTGATTTTTTATTAAAATAAGATCACCTTTTTTATAATGGATAGGAGACGAGTTTTTATCGTAAATATTTTTCCTTAAAAGTTTACATTGTAAAAGATTATTCCTTGCATTACAATGAGCTTTTTGTAGCCTATATTTAAGTTCTAAGGGATAGCTATCAAAATTATACAATGGATCAAAACTACTTTGTAAGTTACTTGGCAGATTACATAATTTTCCGAATACTAATTCATATGGAGTGTACTTTGTTGCTGAATGTACTGTGGTATTATACGAAAAACACCAAAAGTGTACCCAGTCAGACCAATCGCCTTTATTATTATTCCATTGTATTCTAAGAAAAGCACCTAAATGCTTATGTGAGTTTTCAAGGGATCCTAAAGTTTCATGGTGATATGGTGTTGAATTTAATTTTTGAATTCCTAATATTTGACAACATTCTTTTAAAACTGACGACATAAACTCACTGCCGTTGTCTGTTAAAATTTCTCGTGGTATACCATATCGTAGGATAAAATTATTTACGAACGTCCTAGATACTGTAACAGTATCCTTATGTTGAATAGGGTACGCTTCAACAAACTTAGACAAATCACACTGAATGGTCAAAATATACTTATTATTATAATTATCTACATCTAGGGGGCCCATTAAATCTAAAGTTATCCTCTCAAAAGCTGAACTAGGCGTAGATGTTACAGTCATTGGTTCCTTAACATTTTTATTAGTATGCTTTTGTAGTTGACAACTTTTACATTTTTTTACATACCTTATTACGTCACTACACATACCTGGCCAGAAATAGTATCTTTTCATATTACTGAGCATACGATTCATACCCGCATGGCCACTGCTGGGTAATAAATGAAAATCATTTAAAATAACTTTCTTTTTGTTATCATCACATATTTTTGTAACACCTTTTATTACAAGAAAACGAGGTAAATTAACTTGCAAGTTCTTTGTTTTACTCAATAAGACTTTAATAAAGTTGTCAGTCTTTTTATTCTTTATAATTATTAATTCTTTTATTTTTAATTGTTCACATAATTCACCTAAATCCCTCGCTAACACCTGTGGGGTCGATAACGATCGGGAGTTTAGATATATCGCAGATTGCGATAGAACAAATATGCAATATTTTTTATTTGAACCGACATTCTCTTTATCATTTAAAATATTATGAAACTTAATTTCATCGCATAAAACGAGCTCGATTACGTCATCAGGTTTCTTAAGAATCTCCACCGCTACAGGTTGATCAGACCTATTTACCGCGGGGCTCTCATAAGTCTGGTCATTGTCATTATTTAGCGCTAAATTTTTCTTTTGTTGTCTAGTTAAGACGTTGACAACATGTTCTTGCATATCTTTAAGATCTTTGCATGTTACAGGAATCCGACTCAATGCGTCTGCAGCCGCATTGCTTCGACCCGGAACATACTCAACCTCAAAGTCATACTCCTCTAAATATAAACGGAATTTTGTTAATCGACTTGATGGATCCTTTAAACTAAATAAATAAATGAGTGGTTTGTGATCAGTATAAATTTTAAATTTTCTACCATAAATAAGGTCTAAAATGTTTGATTGCCCAAACAATGGCTAGTAATTCCAATTCAATCACAGGATACCTAGTCTCGGCTGGTTTCAAATTTCGACTTGCATAAGCAACTACTTTACCATTTTCATTTGATAGTATTGCTCTAGACCAATTTTTGAGGCATCGGTTTGCAATTTAAACATGTTATTTTCTGAAAAATTTGGATATCTAATACTGGTGGATTCATAAGTGCTTTCTTTAAACTCTCAAATGCTGACTGACATTCCGATGTCCAATCAAACTTTACACCTTTTTTACATAAAACATTTAATGGATAAACAATGGAAGCAAAACCTGATATGAAGCGTCTGTAATAATTTGCAAACGCAACAAAACGTTTCACATCTTCAGCACATACAGGTGTTGGAAAATTTCGCAATACTTCAATCTTTGCTGGATCGGGGAAAATTCCACTCGATGTTATTTTATGGCCCAAATAAACAATTTCGTGTCTCAAAAATTCACATTTAATAGGGTTTAATTTAAGATTTACTTCTCGTATAGTCTATTCAATACACTTATGAGATTTTTGTTGTGACTTGATAACGAGTTTCCTATCACAATACAGTCATCCAGATAAATAAAACATTTTTTATAGTTAAGGCCCGCCATTGCAATTGTCATGAGCCTTGAAAATACGCTTGGACTGGTTTTGAGTCCCATTGGACAACGTTTCATTTGATACTGTTTTCCTGCTGAAAAAGCAGTGCATTTACGTGAATCCTGGTCCAGAGAAAGCTGATACATTTTATTGACACTAAATGAAGTATTTTTCGAGAATTATCACTAAGAGAAAGTTGGTAATAACTTTGTGAAAGGTCTAATTTTGAAAAATATACTCCCTGAAAGTGAATCTAAAATTTCAGTTATATTAGGTAATGGAAACTTGTCATCCTGTATTTTATTATTCAACTGTCGGTAATCAACGACAAGCCTCCATTTCTTTTCATTAGATTTATCTGCTTTCTTTGGAACCAACAATATTGGACTCGACCACTCCGATGTTGTTTCCTCAATAATATCGTTTTCCAACATATCTTGAATTTGCTTTTCTACCTCGTGCTTAGAGCATGGGGAATTCTATACGGTTTCTGATAGATAGGGGCTACATTATCCTTCAATTTAATAGTATGTTCCATTAATTTGTGACTGATAATTTATCCCCTGGCAAATGAAACACATCTGCATATTTTGCACATATGTTTTCTATGTTAATTTGCTCTTCCTTATTTAGATAACTGACATCGAGCAAATTAAATAGTGTTTTAACACGTTCTACACTTTTACTCTCCGAAGTAAACTCACATACGTCATAATCGTTCAGAGAATAAACACCTATGTCAGATACATCTATCTGTATTTCCGTATTCCTTGTATTTAATATTCTAACAGGGATATGATTATTGCTAGGTTTTGCCAGTAAACCTGCAACAAAGACCCCTTCATGGATCTCCTTGGCCAATACGACTGTATCCTCACGATAAGCGCAAGGAATATAACTAATTACCTCACAACGTGGTGGGATTGTGCGAGTATACCTATTGTCAGGTTCAATACTCAAGTTAACCTTCTGGTCATTATGAGTTAAACATAAAGTCATTGTTTTATAATTAATTATTCCTCTATAATGCTTAAAAAAATTATCACCTAATATTCCATCAGCGGAACACCACAAGTTCTTAAAAACATATTTTTGATTAAAAACTATACCATCGCAAACTAAATCTAAATAAAGAACCCTTCAGAAATTAATGTTCCACTTACACCTTTTATTGTTAACCTATCATACTGAAGCTTATTTAATAGTTCCGTATAGTTAGACAACCATTCATATTTTAAAATACATAAACTAGCTCCCGTATCTACTAATAAATGAGCTAAGCCTCCATAATTTACGTTAATTAGTATTACGCTACTATTATTGTAATTAAAAATATATTGTTCATTAGTTTGTCGAACGAAAAAAACTCATTGTTCGATGAGTTGCCGGTATTTGATTGCGAAATTTGTTCATTGTGTGGTCCGTCCGAAAAGTGATGCGCGTTGCTGACACGTGTGCGCGTTACCGAGAATCCGCGCCCCCGTGCTGTACCTCGGTAGGTTCCGCGAATATTACGATTACTTTTGTAATAAGTCACGGGTAATGTATTATTGAAATGCCTATAATTAAAATTAGATTGAGAAGGCTGATTCCGGTTTTGAAAATAATTTCTAGTCCCACGATGTTTGTTTGTAAAGCTACGTCTATTACCACGATCATTCTGGAAGCGTCTAACATTCATAACTGGGTTATTATCAGGAGAAAGCGTTTGTTCATCTACTGCTGCCCTAATCGCCTCAGGCAACGACTCAAATTGTCGAGAAGCCACAATCGTACTTAGACGGGGGTCACTTAGACCATCTGAAAAACGCTTTATTGCGATTTTTTCGTTGATCGGTCGCAATACACCAAACTTAGTATCGTCCCCATCGGCTTGAGCAATTGTCAAGTCAACGAAAAGTGTTTCCCTGGACTCCGCTCCTTCTCTTCGAATTATACTGGTTCGTGTCGTGAGACGGCACTAAAATTGTGTGCGTTGAGTTCTCGTCTCAATGTTTTTACAGCAGCATTTTGGCATTTCTTTAGGATGAAGTAAATGCCAGCGGTAGATAGTATTACCACTACTACTATTAATAGTACTTCAGCGACAGTAAGAGCATCCCTTGACTGATGAGCAGATGCATTCGCTTCACCGTTGGCGTTTTGCGCGACGACAACCTCCTCCTTCGAATAAGTTTTTCCCATATTATGATCTTGGTATATTTTCTGTCTTCGAGATCTTCTTTGGTTTTTTTTTTTTTTTTTTTTTTTTTTACTTCAATCTTGAAAAGTAACTTCTTAGTTTGGCTTCATTTTCATTCTTCTAATATAATTTTCTGAGTTCAGTGGCAGGGTCGCCATGCAATATCTCCATAGGGGTGGTAAATTCAAAGACGTGTTGCTGCCAATAAGTCTTATTTATTATTGCCAAATTTCCTTATATTCAATAACCATACAACACTAAAGTACTTAAAACTATTCGCTGATTAAGCGCAACGTACCTTATTGTTTCTCAATCAACCTTGAGTTACAAAGATGTGTTATTTGTTTGCTTGAATCCGCTAGTCTTCAGAACTACTGGTATAATTATACCGAATTGTATAATTGTTTTAGTACTGGATAGTGCATTTATCGAGGAAGGCTAAAGGCTACAAAACATCACGCTATGACCATGAGTGAGATAGTGATTAAAATTAGCACTTACCCAGCAAAAGTCCTAACCGGTTCATACAATATCAGCAGTGTCGGTTCATAGTATCCGTGTAGGAACTGTATGTCTATAATATTGTCTATTTTCTCGTCAAGGTCTTTTAATACTATCACGTAGGATGCTAATGTGGGCGCGCGGTTGATCGGTTGTGTTGGTTGCTGGAATGAAAAATATTTTTGTTTTCAATTGAACAGCAGTATAGTACTCAGTCAGTATTTTTTTTAAGGGGGAAGTCATCGAATGACTGCTCCCGCCTCTTCTCTACTTTCTCGTGTCAGACTCTTACTGACTAAAAACCACCCCGTTCCTTCTCTCGTCGAGCCGGAGCCCCGGTAACCCATTAGGTTCTCCGCGACGTATAAATGCTTAATTTAACAAATTCTGCATCATCCAGCACCAAAGCTTGAAAAGTGCTTGGTATTTGCCTTACAAATATTGTTAAGTATTGTAACTATTGCAAGCTATGTTAACAAACCTTTTGAAGAGCACTCTGAACCTGATCTATTTGCAATACTTTTTCTGCGTTAGGTGTTTGAGTGTAATTGTTTAGGTCAGACGATAAATTATTCACCACAAAGATCGACCAACGAGTGATACACATCCCACTGCTGCGCATACATAAATGTAGGCTTGCAGGTTACACTTACCACTAACGTTTATACATGTGTTTGTGTGGTTATACACTATAAAAGCTACACTCCCATAACCTTCTTAAAAAAAATCTATTTTACTTAACAATCTCCAATATACTCACCGCCAATTTGCTATCAAGAGGTTTAGCTTCTAAAGGATCTCCGTCTTCATTCGTAATATCTTTCCGGAATGGCAATACTGCTAATTTCTTCCCGTACAACAACATGACTGCACATCGGCACTCAGGGTCCACTCGGATCCATGGAATGTGAGGGTGGGTGGTCCAACCATTCTGTGAAAATATATGATCAAATATAGCGGTAGTCACAATAGTTAATAATAATTTAGTTAATTATACTTTAGTAATTTTTTGTGTAGCAAAGCAATATACTTTTACGTTTGATTTTTTCAGATTTATTTTTAATTAATTCAAATAGCATTTTTTTAAATATTACTCCACATTAGCATTTTGTCCTGTGTCGTGGGTGTGTTTACAAATATGCAATATTACATACACATGAGATCCAGACCCGGAAGAACAAATTGTGGATCACACAAAGAGTCGCTCCGTGCAGGAAATCAAACCGCTACACGTTGCGTGGAAGCCGGTTGCCCAGTCACCGCGCCAATCATGCAGTTACAAGGCAATGTGGTACTAAAACGTATTTATGTACATACATAAAACCTACATTCTTGCAATAGTTATTTACTTTAAAATCTTACCTTCATGTCTTCCTCTTCAAAGTAATGCATGCTTAGTGTGATAAGGTTATCGGTTTGCGGATCATATTGTAACACGGACAGCTTGGCTTCTCTAAATGATACAAGTAGCAGATCTCTACCAGCACTCGGACATCGTACTGATGCCATAGACATTACGTTGCCCCATAATGTGTAGGAAGCTAGACATTCCAGCTTCATCTTTGGAGGTATCGGTTGACCGGCTAGAAAAGAAGTGTTCATTCAATTAGTCTTTTTTTTTATTTCAACGTTTAAATTTTCCGTGACGTGTTGTTAGCAAAGCTGAATAAAATATGAATAAAAAATGGAGCTCTACGGTCACTAAAATGCTTAGTCAACGTTTTATAGGTTTGGTCAAATTGCCTTTCTTTTATTATATCTTGTAACAAACAATCAAGAGGTTTACATAAATTTTGAATGGTTATAGGTATCATCACGCCTTTTGTCCCTGAAGAGGTAGGCAGAGATGCACATTACGGCATTTAATGTGACTTTACAATGTAACACCCATTTTTACCGACTTCAAAAAAAGGAGGAGGTACTATGTTCGGCTGATTTTTTTTATTTTTTTTTTTTGTTCGCGCAGTACTCCGCCGTTTGTGGGCCGATTTCGAAAATTTTTGTTTAGTTTGAAAGGGTATACTCCCGAGATGGTCCCATTTCCATGAAGTCAGGATCTGATGATGGGATCCTAGGGAAACCGAGGGGAACTTTCGAAAATTCTATGGGGGAGTAATGCGCCTATTATGTTTTTCAATTACGAATTTTAAACACTACAATTTGATAAGGGTCTGAAGTCGACCTGATGATGGAGTCGACAGACAGTCGAGGGAATTCCTCAGCGGTTTATATTGACTACCTTGTGTTTGGGCTTGATTAATTTGTATTGATGAGGACTTTACACCTAGATAGAGTGGGGCTGTCATTAAGGGTCTGATGATGAAGAAGTGTAATTGTTAAGGGAACTCCTCAACGGTATACAGTAACTACCTTGAGTTTGGGCTTGATTAATTTGTATTGATGAGGACTTTACACCTAGATAGAGTGGGACTGTCATTAAGGGTCTCATGATGAAGAAGTGTAATTGTTAAGGGAACTCCTCAACGGTATACAGTAACTACCTTGAGTTTGGGCTTGATTAATTTGTATTGATGAGGACTTTGCACCTATGTATATTATAAGTAACAAAACGGGTATATGTAGCTTTACACTGAAAATGGTAAAATAATAAAATAAAAACTGCGTTTAAAAAACCGACTTCAAAAACCAAAAACTAATAACAAACAAAAAGTCAATACTAAAAAGCAAAAAATAACTATTATTAGTACTGATAGGTTACCCACCCACTGATAGGTTAGAAGTCGGTGCCATAAGCTCATATCATAATGATATAACTTAATGTCCACAAAATTGTAAATTACCTAGATACCTATTAAGGTTTTAATGAATAATTTTGTATGGAACTTATGGCACCGACTTCTTACCTATCAGTGGGTGGGTAACCTATCAGTACTAATAATAGTTATTTTTTGCTTTTTAATATTGACTTTTTGTTTGTTATTAGTTTTTGGTTTTTGAAGTCGGTTTTTTAAACGCAGTTTTTATTTTTTCACTTTTAATGTTATGAGTCCCATGTAATAAGGGAAGAACCTATTGGCATATACAGGGCACAATTCCAGACTGTACTACTACTGAGATTTTTTTAAAAGTCTAGTAATATTTTGCCTGAGTCAGGATATGGATATGGATACAGGCAATATAGTCAAAATTTTAATTCGATTCCAGATTTGACAATTTCAGTGTTGCAACGTTATGACAAATACTAAATAGTGACGTTGTGAAATTATTCGATATGGAAATGCAATATTTCTGGATCGATTCTTCTCTTTTATAATTTTACTCTCGTAAACTAAGTATATCAGGAAATTGAATATTTCTGAACCGACAATTTAGTTATGACGTATAATTAACGATCTGAGACTTTTCTTTTATAATTGTGTGTGAAATAAATAAAAAAATGTAATCATGAAGGAACATGACAAATAAAACAGATAGATGTATTATGGTAATAAGTTATTTTATAAATTGTCGCTGTCACCGCTATCGCTATCCTGTCACTTTCTGTAACATTTATTATAAAACACACACACTGATTGTTTATCGATTTTTGTGTGCATCACTACACTACATTATATGTGGTATCATTATTTCACAAAATGACAATAGCTATTGTCAAATCTGGAATCTAATTAAAATTCTGACTATAGATATGGTTATCTAGCCTAATTTTTTATTCAAGTACCTATGTTAGTTTTACGTTCAAAGTTTTAAGTCTGAAGGAGTTTTGTATCAATTTAATATTTACGAACTCTTCAAGTTTTCGAGAGCGAAGATTTTAATGTAAGTATGTTTGAGCAAATCCAAGACGATGTTGATGTGGCATAATTATTATTATTATGATGATTGTTGTTTGTAAAGCTAAGAACATGAAAACAACAGAAAACAAACAAAATTGATACTAAAATCATCAGAGAAAATTTCCGAATTTACTATTTAAGGTTTGTAAGCAAAAACGCTTAGAAGTAGGCCATAAAAATCCATAAACTAAAACTTACCGGCGTTAACCTCTTTTGTTTGTCCTTCAGGTAACAATCGGAAAACTTTGATGATGTTGGCTCCAGCGGTAACGAGACATGTTTCTTCATTGTTAAAGAAGCAGCAGCTAACTGCATGCTCAATTCCTGTAGCAGGATGCGTTTGCCGGCAAATAGAAAACATCTTGAGCTCACGTACTTTTTGAGGTTATGTTCTAAATCTACCACTTAAAATTAAGAACTAAAAGTAAATTAGCATTAATAGTTTTACTGTTTTCACATATTTTATTAAACTCTTAGAGCATTGTATTGTTAGTCATTTATTTATTAGCACTGTTGTTTATTTTGAGATGCTGTTGCGTCTCTTGCTTGACAGTTTGACACTTCAATGATTTCAATTTCAACAACGTTGTGTGCGTTTGGAAATTGTACCAGTGATATTGTAGAGTTGATAGATAAAGGAGAAATATTATTTCGTCCAAATAAACTACTAATGTAGGTAGTTCATAGGAAGTGATAAATTAATGTTTATGTATTGTTTTAGGTATTTGTTTCTCAAACACGAAAAGAAATTATTGGAAGCAATGATACAAAACCGTTACTTTAAATTCAGAACGAAACTCATCAAGGTCATCTAACCAGAGACTACAATTTTATTTTTCAATCATTCAATGTTATCTAACATTGAAAGCAAAGAGTATAATAAGTCTCAAGATTTCTCAAGTTCTAGAACTATAATTCAATTTCAAGATTTATCTTGAGGTGTTGAGGAGGTGAAATAAGTTTCTAAATGGTCACAAATAACTATTATATCATGTCCTTGTTCTTTTATCCTTTATTTTAAACTGACCACATCATACGTACAATAGGTACCTACCTAGGTATCTTTATATTATTTTTGGCTGTAGATTGTCTAACAGTGCCTAGATTTTGTATTATCCACTATCTACTTATTAGGTCGTAATTTTGTTCGGTATTATTAAATAATACTTAGTTCAAAAATGAGTCGTAAGCAGTAGGTAAATTAAAGCCAAGTGGAATTGGTAAATATCCTTATTTATTCAGACGATTATCTAGCTACAAACATAAATGTGAGCAAATAATTTTTATTTATAATTCATTTTATATTTTCATCATGCAACATGCTATCTAATATCTAAGAAATAAAATGATCCGGTAGTTCAAAAGTTTGTACCACAACTTACAAATAATAGGAATATAAAAATAAAACATTAAATTGAATTACACAAGTCATTCTAATACAATTAATAACTATTTACAAGTAGGTAATTATTTGGAAAATAGCTAAGTAATAGAAAAATTACTTGCTCTTGAGGATCAGCAGAGTTCTAGGCGGAATTTTTGACTCGAGTATTTTGTTAGCAATAATTTTACAACAAAATTCAATCAAATTTTGGGGCACTGGTGTTCATTTCAGATACCAAAGATCTCAGAATATCTTGCTATGTTTAATCACACCAGGAGGAGCACAAAAAGACTAAATCTCTTATCTCCACCTCTTGATGAGAGGTCTACTCCTTTTTATTGGCATAGCCCAATTATCACTATACTAAGCGTACAATCGCATCTCTGCCGATCCCATTTATAATTTAAATGAACATACATCAGTTCTCACACATTGCTGAATCATCATCTCAAATCATTTATTAATAAGTAAACACGCTAGTTTAAGTATCAACGACTTGCGCCAGATGGCGCTGCGGGCCCTCTATGTCGCCCAAGTCTTTGAAATCTGGTGATAGGCATCAGCAAAATTCCTTTATGATTTTTGGAACTCGGAAAAAATTCACGTCAATAATGTCATTGAGTAACCGATGACCTATAAGAACAGCGTGTACTATATAATGTGTATAATAAGCTACATAACATTAAAAAATCAGTTTTCAGACCGTTTGCTAAAGTAAATGATCCAGTGATCATTTGGCATCAGAGATTGGCAAACCAATCATATCATCACAACTTCAGCATAAATTAAAAGTAAAAAAGCCTTATGCATAATAGGTAAATTAAAATAATTCGAAAACGATGCAAACTAAAATGTATATTAAATAATATATACAAACACTAACATTGAGCAGAATGAAACTGCATTTTTGGAACCATACACCGAATCAAGAATATAAACTAAAAGTTCACAAACATACATAGCATTATTATATCAATACGTCATTATTAACATTATGGAGAGCAGTGCATTACTATTATAGTAAATTACAAGACAATAAAGGCAATCCTAATACAATTTCAATTACTATTTCATACATTTATCAGATAAAACATTACAGACATTGAATATTATAGTATAGTAGAAACAAAACATTTTAGCAAAATCATCATTAGACCAGCTTGTATTTACATCACGTTATAAGGATAATTGTTCATTGACATGATATCATTCATAGTCCATTGCCATCACAAACACCCCTTATCAAGTATTCAGAACTATAAAATCGTCCAGATTAATCAGTCTTCAATCCTTCACCGACCTCCAAATATGGTAGGGCAACTCACTTCTTAATGCTCAGAGAAACTAGTATAAAGCTATAATGGCACACTTTATACAATGCAGATTTCAATAATTATATTAAAAGCGCAATATAATCATTTGTGCATAAACATAAGTCACACAGCGCGCTTTTGAGAAGTGGGTCATCCTATACCGTTTTCATGGTCTCATTTTGCTCCCTAATTCCCGCTCCATTCTGCCGATCTGCACATCTCAGCAATCAACTCATCAAATTCAAGTACAGAGTTCTCATACACCTCAAGGTCCCTTGACAAATCTTCACTTGCCAATTCCATCTCTTTAACTGACTCGGGACTCTTGGATTTCGATCTTGCAAGATCATCAGCTAACTTCAAATGTGGAGCGTTGAAGAAGTCTTTATAAAACTCCGCAAGTTCTCTGATTGGATGATCATCAGCGAAAGGAAAATGCAGGAGCTTTAAAGGTGGTTCATTCTCATTTCGGAAACCTGAGAATTTCTTCGGTGGCATTTCCATTGAGGTCGGACTTTTGGAAATAGTTGTGAGGTCCAGATCTCGTGTGCTTTGCATCTCCATAGCACTACTTTTAATTTGAGCTTTAGATCTCTTCCTGCATTTTGGAACCGGGATCTTGGTGAGGAAATCGTCGAAGACCTGCATGATAATATCTTCATCCGCAAAAGCTGCCATTCGTAATGGTTTATTTAGGTCGACAGGTCCAAAATTTTTGGGTTCCTTTTTTTGCTCCCTCTTTTTTTTCGATTCAAATATCACGTGTTTTGGACTGAGTTCGAAGTGATCGCTCTTTAGTAGCAACACGTTGCTTTTATCAGTTCGGTTTGGGGATATAGAGAAGTTGGTTCTGTATGAAACTGAGAAGCATATAGCTCCAAGAGGAGTTTTCAGCATCCCAGCTTGTATCTTCTTGACAGAGTCGCCAAGGGCGTTAACTTTGGGTTCCCCACTGTAAACTCTATAGAAAATAGTAAAAGATTCCATCCTCTGCTTTCTTGATAAGTGATACGCGGGGGTTATTCTCGTAACTGTGATCAAAGACTTTAGTAAAATCCCCATCCGGAAATATACCGTGTTCATAGCTTTCAAGGAGGTATCAAACTGGCTCTCATCTAACTCTAAGGTCCATAACTCGAGGACCATTTCATCACCATCTTCCGTTTGGACTGATATTTCAACGTGCAGTTGTGATCTGATAGTTTCAAGGATTTTGTCTGATGGAAGAGCATTCTTCGTTGCTTGGTTGACTTCAGGAGTGTCGGGAATTTGGAGATTGAACCAATCAGAATCTGACGATTGTGGTTTACTATTTGGTTCTATTTTAAGTCCTTTCCTCGATTCTACTATAACTTGGACGCCTTTATAAGCTAAAAATTTTGTGAACTTTGTGAATTCGTTTTTGTCACTAATATTGGAGAAAGCTGCGTCGGGCGCCATTGTTGTAAGATTATTCTTCGTCAGCAATACAGTTTTCAACAAGATTCCTCAAGTTCGGGTTCTCCATTGCAGCTGCAATCCTCTCTTTGTCGTTGATTTGTTTGTTAACTGTAACAAGAGAAATGGAGCAATTATAAATCAAAGTGCAAACAACAAGTTGATAAGATAAGCTTTCTTTACAATGCCTTATCGAGGACACAAAGTTCTTAGGATCATAATAAGGATTAGACCCTTTTTAATCATTTTACTACCAAGATACACAAAGAGAGTATAAATAGATAACTTTTGTTTGGCAACAGGTATCTTGGAGAATGTAGACCGACAAAAATTGTTCCGAAGTTTTGCTGTTATGACTGATACTATATTTACCTAAACATACGAAAGAAATATTGCACCAATCAGCCTAGCAACAACCTCCCCACGCAGAATCCTTTCGTTCGTAACGTTACAGTCTATAAACAGCCAACAAGAAGTCTAGACCGGTTAGATCGCTACTGTTTACTAACCGGTTGTGACTCCAAGTTTAACTACAAATCCATGATTACATGAGATGAGATAAACAAGTGTTTTTGCAGCTATATTTAGACATTCATTATGACTGACGTCATTGGAGAGTTAGTTACTCGAAAAAGATGAAGTGCAAAGTATGAAGCAGTCGTACGATTGAATTCAACAAACTTAATCAATCCCAAATCTTTGGATTACTATCGTTTTTGACATTAGTTTCAAAGAACTATACATGGCAAGCTAGGTGGTTGCGTTAATTTTTGCTTGCTTTTAAAGAGCAGTGGTATGAGAATGTATGTCAATGATGACAATAATAATGATATCATCACCGCTGCAGCCACAAGACGTCTCCTGCTGTCCATAGACGACCCCCATGACTTTCCGATCGGTCGGTTGTAAGCTACTTTCATCTATATGTCTACGTATCATCCATCAATGTTAATGACTTGCCAAAATATTCACGAGAATGTTCGCAAAATGATTATGAAAACAAATACATTGAAACTCATTACGTGTGATGCGACCTTGCTCCATAACTTTGGAAGGTCATTGACAAAATGATTATGCTTTATTTGTAGTTTATTTTTCAGCTAGCTGTTATTTGCATTTGTCTATCATGTGATTTATTTTATAATTAGCTAGACAATAGGATTTTCCCTGGCTTTACATACGTCAACAACCGTCTCTAGAAACTTTGATTCATCAATATTTGTTCATAAGTTTCGAGTCACATCTTGTAAAATCTTTCATAATGCAGTGACGGTAGTTTTTTTTTAAGGGGGGAAAATCATCGAATGACTGCTTCCGCCTGGGTGAGGCGGGAGGGAGTGTCAGACTCTTACTGACTAAAAACCACTCCGTGCCTTCTCCTGCACGTCGACCCGGAGCCCCGGTTACCCGTTAGGTTCTCCGCGACTCCGAGTGACGGTAGAGTAGAATGCGTTTGAACCGCCTCTGCAGCTGTAGCCAAATGCCATTTAACGCTTGTCTACATTGAACAATAGAAAACTAAATTGTATCGAATTGCCGTAAATTTTGACACTTGTCAGTGTCATCCCTATACATTTAATTTTCTACTCTCTCAGGAGACAAGAGCGCTAAAGAGGTGTTTGGCTAAAGGCACTGTATTTCTTGTGGGTGTAAGAGCCAACTGCGATCACGTAACTGCGATTTCCAATCCGTCTGCCATACGTGAATCGTGAAGCTTTGGAAAACTCCCTTGTGAAGAGATATAATCTAGCAGTGGACTGTCAATGGGCTGTACAATTGTAGATGTTGATATAAGTTAGGAGCAAATACAGTTCCGGAATCTCATTAAGTTATTTACAATGTTGATACCTATTTAACCTTTCTCAAGGATAAGCAAAATTCGAGTATCAGTCGAAAACAACGTGTTCAAACAAAAACATAGTCCTCATGTCGGTTACATAACATTTGTGGAGAGCAAAAAAAGACAGATGCCTTAAAAACTACAGTCAATATTAGCTCATGTTCAACTTGCCAGCGACTTTTGCACCTTCCATATTTTTCTGCGCTAAAGACACATGATTGTTAAAGTACGATGCAAATCTCCTTACAAAATAATTCCAGTGGTTCAGATGAACTTATTGTTTTATTGGATTTCACGGGCGAAATATAATATATTTTTACTATATTAAATTATAAAATGAAGGCGAGGGATACAGTCTTTTGTTGCAAATGCTCTGTATTCCATAGCCTTGTTCGACAACAATCATTACTAGACGACGCAGAGACATGCATGGTGTCTAACGTTACAGGTGGAGGTGTCACACAGCTACACATAAAACTCGTATCACCATTTTCAACTCTGCAGTCAAAGTATTAACTTACATATTACATCAAAGAGAATCGCTTCCGTATTTATAACATATCTTTCAGTTTACACAAGTATAAATATTTAAACAAACGGTAACCTTGCTGATATCAAGTGTGGATAGTATGAAAACAGTTCCCATAGAATAGATAATTATGAAGATAAGTGTATAAATAGAAAAGGCTAAAAGGTCGTAAGAGTTTCAACCTTATCATTTGCACTATGGGCAGTGATAGATAACAAGTAGCGTCACGTCTTTTATGTACTATCCACTTTTTGCCTATTCAGAGGGCCCAAAAAGGGGTTTATTGTCATACACAATTCATAATGGCATGATTTATGCTATTACACATGGCCGTATTATTACGATTTCTAAGGTAAATGGGGCGCCAAAAAGGGTCACTGCGAGACGCGCGTGCCAACCGCACATAGAAGGGCAACAACATCATCATCATCAGCTTATAAGTGGCCACTGTTGACCAAAGGCCTCTTCTCACATGGAGGTTTGAGCATTAATCGTCATGCTTGCTCGATTCGGGTAGCAATACCAAACTTATAATTAGAAATTATAAGTTTGGTTCCTCACGATGTTTTCCTTTACCGTTTGTCAGTGGTGTCTAAATAATCTTAGATAGTACATATAACTCGGAAAAGTCACATTGGTACTTGATGCTGGTCGGTTTCGAACCCGTCTTAAACCTCCGGGTCACCACGACAGCGTAAAGCTAATATAGTGGCAGCGGCGCCAAAACAAATAGGGGAACTTAAATGAGGTGGTTGCCTAGGATACTATCTGGGTTTAATCCGCCTCGGTTATTACTGACAATTTCCGCATACCCAAAAACCTAATTAATGTTTAACCTAACATGTTGCTTGAATCGACCTCAGCAATTAAAATTCAATCAATAAGGCAATTATCGGTGCATTTCAGCACAAATATGAATACAAAATCGATAAAACAAAGTAGCAACCGTAATCTACTTTCTTTATCTCTTCTAGGCAACGGGATCATCTAGAAAGTGCAAATAAACAATTTCTTATCAACACATCTGAGGATTTATCGAATTAATAACATAATATCATTATCATTACTTTGTTTGCTTTTACTCTGAAGGAGAAGTTGGAACTTTAAAAACCAAGTTTGGAGTTCTGGCGCCTTTCCTCCATAACTAGTTTGGGTAATTTTACTTCGAAAAACAGTTGGTCGTAATACAGAAAGTTATGAATCCATACTTTGGAACAAGTCGCTAGACAACTTCAGTAATGAACAAAAGAGGTTATGTGGTTAATCTGATTCTATCCGTCTACACAACGGAGCCGCAGAGAACTTAACGGGTTACCGGGGCTCCGGCTCTAAGTGCAGGAGTAGGAACGGGGTGGTTTTTAGTCAGTAAGAGTCTGACACTATCTCCCGCCTCGCCCAGGCGGGAGAAGTCATTCAATGATTCTCCTCTCTGATGATTAAAAAAAAATCCCTCTACACAGTATTATTGTCAGAGTATATAGTAGTGTAGTAGTCATGAAGAACACAATAACAATATTGTCATTTGAAACTTTTGAAAAAAAAACCAACTGAACAAACCAAAGCAGTAACGTGTGACATACTTACTGCCATAATATTGTCCACGAGTTATTTTTCTTTCAAATGGACAGACGATAGCATACAAAGCTATCTCAATATGTATTTCTTTAATGGATTTTCAACCTTACTATTTTTCAATTCAGTTGAATTTGGCATTGGCAGTTTGCCTGTACAGTACAATGTGCATACAGAATAAACAAGGACCAAAGATGAGGAAAGGGTCTTACAGGTACATTATTTTTTTGCTAGTCACGTCATGATCATAAAGCAAAAAGGCTCGCCTTTTGCATAAAAAAAAAGAAAAGGAATTTGTCCATTTGGGTCCAAGTACAAAACTACGTGCCCACGCGCTTGCTAATGGCATGCAACCACTAAATTACAGAAGCAATTAAAGAACTTATCTATCACTGGAATTTGAAGAACAAATAACGTTCAAATTTCCGATATGAGACAGTAGCAGCGCTCAGCGCTGGTTTTACAATTTTGTGGACGCAATAAGAACAATAGTCTTCGTAGATAATTTTTTTCATATTTTTTTATACTTTGCCCCACACTAGGATTTTCTCCTGTGTCGTGAGTGCGTTGACAAACATACAAATCACAACCAGACCCGAAACAACAATTTGTGAATCACACAAAGTGTTGTTCCGTGCGGGAATCGAACCCGCGACACATTGCACAGCAGCCGGTTGCCTAGCCACCGCACCAACCGTGCAGTCTAATGGATACAAGTAGCGAATTATTATTGTCGTTTAGTAAGGAATACTAAGGGGGAGATCTTTGTTCAGCAGTAGACGTATTAAGGCAAGGCTGATGATGATGAATAAGAGAATGGGTTCCGGAGAGAAGACGTAGGTACATGCAATACTATCAAAGTTAACTGCATGTATTTACACACGAAGAGCTAAAGATCAAGTCCTGTGACACGCTATTGGAGAGGCTTAAGTTCATTAGCGGATGACAAAAGATGATGATGAATGCAAAGAAACAAAGTTAACTAATTATAACACTGATTGAATATGTTGCCGTTATAAATAAATCATGAAGAACGTTGGCAACTATTTTCTTTATCTATAGATACATACATAATGCCTTTTATCCTCGAAGGGGTAGGCAGAGGTGCACATTACGGCATTTAATGCCACTGTACAATGTAGCACCCACTTTTCACAATTTATGTTATGAGTCCCATGTACTAGACGGTGTCCCTTGTCCGATAGTCTCACTTGCGACCACTCGGCCCACGAGACTCTTGTGATATTTTCTTTATGATTTACTTATATCGGTATGCCGTCGCCAACCAGCAACATCACTCACAACCCTAGTGACGTACGTGATTACAGAATCATTAAAATACCAAATATTTATATTTAAATGCCAAAAATATCATTGTTTTGCTTCGTATAAAGTGGAGAGATACTTTAACGCCTCGGCATACATAAATATTTGTTCGGCACTATCTTATTATCTGTCACTTAGATAATTTCAATAACAACTTCTTACCGCACCGTGTCATAAAAACAAGTCGTATCTTAACATTTTTATTTTTAAGTACTACTAGCTTTTTATTGGCGGTTTCGCCTGCCGTAATATAGAATTCTTTCTTGGATTAGGTCTCGATCCTGAAGAAATTTGGGATAAAGAGTAGCCTATGTTACTTCTTGAAAAAACCGACTTCAAAAACCAAAAACTAAATAACCAACAAATGGTAAAAAGTAATAAAAACTGAAAGCAAAAAATAACTATTATTAGTACTGATAGGTTACCCACCCACTGGTAGGTTAGAAGTCGGCGCCATACGCTCATATTATAATGATATAACTTTTTTTGAGGTCGGTAAAAATAAGGTTTTCCTATGGTAGATTTTTTTTGAAGGGTCCAGTGCTCAAAGCCGAATATGTGTAACTAAAAAAACTACAAACAGTCAGTTTGGAAGTGTCGGGTATCGTACCCAATGCTCAGCAGGTACACAAACTTGTTAGTTGGCAACCTAAAAATTGTACTTACATAGAAGTACAGAATTTTCGACAGCTGCTTTTACATTTTTAACTCTATTACTCAACACTAGAGATGATATTCTAAATAAAATAAATATAGGTATAGATTTTTTATAAAACTTAATAGGTACCTAGAATGCAGAACAAAATTGATCATTACCTACTATATTTTGGTACATGTATCCATTTAAGTGAACATGCACTTCAGTGAGGTTACGGCACAAATTGTACAGAGTTTAATATGCATTGTTTACGGTAACGCTCGCGTTTAAGTATTTAATTGACATAAAAATATGGACTCTGGAATTTGGTTTTCGGGTCACCAAGTTACGCGTTAATGAGTGATGGGTAAATAAATTGTTATCATTAGGTAATACCTATTTGAAAAATGCCCTTTAGCCGTGATTGACTAACAAATAAACACTCAAACTCACAAACATTCGCATTTATAATATTAGTGATATTAATTGTGTGAGTTGAAATCATTTAAGTATTTCAATTAGACCAGAAATGCAAGGCACTTTTGAACGTGAAACAAAAAGTTTTAAAGTGTCAGTCTTTTTGTTAGTCTTCTAGTGAAGCTGTTTGCTCGTTCCAAAGTGTAGATTCCTATGGTGACTTCGACATTGACTATGCCTTTAAATAGACCCGCTGCGGGCTTCAAAAAAGCCCCATAACATTAAACCATAATCAAGTCTTTATAATAACTATCGTGAGACATAGTAAATTAACTAAAATTGCGAGTTACTCACGTGAATATACTAAGAAAAGCTCTACTAGTTTCGAACCACAGAGGGTTTCGAACAGTGAGCTTCGCGGCGACGTCGCGCAGCTCACTGTTCATGACCGCGCACGCTGCTCATAAGGAAGAACCCCTCTGTGGTTCGAAACTAGTAGAGCTTTTCTCAGTACATTCACGTGAGTAACCCGCGATTTTCCATAATCAAGTCTTTGACTTTCTGTAAATGTGTTGAAGCCTTGAAGGCACATCTTCAGTTGACTACGCACATATGTACCTAATTGCAAAAGACAGTTGAATGGTTAAAGAGAAATATAGTTAAGAGTTTAGTGTTACAGAATACTGTCTGATGGAGGACAATTACAAGACAAAGGCCTAATAAAAAGTTAATTGCATAAGTTAGAATATAAACAAGACTTGTCTGGTGATAAGAAAGTTCACTTGAGTCATGCGAATGTATTATCTTGAGAATGTTATGCTAGACTTACATTATTTATGCTAGCTCAGTAAAGTTAATTTATTTCTGCTTTTGAATTACCTAATTAGCATTATGATTTAATTATGAGATTCAATTACAAGCTGGGTTTAATGAACTGTTTGTTCTTGTGTACTGTTTATTGTGTCGGACATAGAAAGATTGTTTGATGATTTTAAAACTTGTAAAGTATACATAAGGTTGAGATTACATTACCGGGTTTACGGCTTACTCTCGAATCTTTTCCACAAGGTTACTCAATTAGTTTCAAACCGCGCCTGGGGTCCATAATTATGAGCAGCAAGTGCTACAACGTCGAACAGTTACGCGAGTAAGCTATGCCATGTTTTTCTTCATACATTATGTAAAATTTATGAAAATGCTGTTTTAAAAATAAACCTAAATTATTCAATAGAAAGAGCAAATGAAACTTTGAATGAAAGTGTTACTTTTTACATAAATGTAGAGGATACGCACGTCTCCCGTGAATGTGGACATAGGACTAATAACTCGACATAAGTTCAAGCAGAAGTGGGAACGGGGTGGTTTTTAGTCAGTGAGAGTCTAACACTATCTGTCGTTTCATAACTCGTCAAAGATAGGTTTCAGTGTTGGACATTTACTATTTACACCCTTATTACCTTACTCGTTAGGGTTAGGGGAAATGGAAGGTGCAACGCTTTTATGCTATTTTTTATGGGACAAGGGGTGAACAGGCATACGGATCAACAAATTGTGATGAGCGCCACGCCACCCACAGACACCCGCAAATTGCAACACAAGAAGAGCTGTGAAATGTGTAGCCGGCCTTAAAAAACGAGGACGCTCTTGATATGAATACATAGCAAAATTTTTATCTAGAAAATACAAAAATCATCCTAATTTTGCATCTCATATTGACAGCCCTATCTACACTGTTACTTAGTTCAGATAATCTAATGACGTAACAACTCTTTGTGCCATTTAGATAATAATGGAATATTCCTATCTATATATCTGTCTGTGTGTTTAAACGCCAAAAGAGTCCAAACATTAATTTGATGAGTCAGTGTCATTCATATTGGTTGACAATGGGTTCTGTGAGATAGTATCAATAATGAATATTAGTCATCTCATTCTAAATATTAATTAGACTTTACTAACTTTCAAAACATAAGGCAATAAGAAACACATACATAACGTCACGCCTTTTATTCCCGAAGGGGTAGGCAGAAGCACACATTATGCCACTGTACAATGTAACACCCACTTTTCTCTATTTATGTTATGAGTCCCATGTAAATAGGGGGTGAGTATATTGCCATATACCAAGCACAATTCCAGACTCTGTGCTACTACTGATACTGAGATTTTTTTGAAAACCCAGTAATACTTTTTGCCTGACCCGAGACTCCTTTCCCAGCAGTCATACTTACGACCACTGGGCCAACGAGGAAGTCAATAAGAAACAATTTAAGTTTATTTCTATATTCTGTACATAAACTTTTCTAATAGCATGATAGTAAAAAAATTAACGAGTCCAGTCGTTTTCGAGATTTATGCTGGTAATAAACATGCAATTCAAGTTATAAAAGTAGATTTAAATTATTTATCTTAATCACACAAGAATAAATGTTAATTTAAAACTACTTTATATGACATAGTAATATTTCTTCCGTTTATAAGTTAGTTGTTAACTGATTTAAAAAAAAAATGGAGGTTCTCAGTAGGACCTGTATGTATGTATGTATGTTTGTGGTGATTACCATGTGTAAGGCTGAACTGATTTTGATGCGATTTTTTTAAACTGTTAGTTACACTTAGGAGAATGTTTAAGTATATTAATTAACAGACTCCAAAAAGAGAGGGTTAAAGTCAGTTTTTTTTTAAACATAGTTTATAATATAATTATCTTTATTTAATTTATTGAAGACTATATTTTTATGATTATTAATAACTTTGTTAACTACATGAATGTTTAAAATAAACCAAACTAGACTTCTTAGTATTAAAAAAAGAAATTATAAGTAGCCTAATCAAATTTAAATAATAATTCTACTGTATTCAGTGTTTTAGTTATTATTGCATTGTGAGTGGTAATTTTATAATAATTAAGTGGACAATTTAGTATGAATAAATAAATGTTTAATACTAATTGTATTAGTATTAAAGCTCAATTTATTTTTACTCATTTTATCAGAAAAAAAGTAAATTATATTTTATTTGAGTTCCTATTGTGTATTTTTAAATACAAAATTACTTTAATTAGTTATTATGGTATTTATAGTCATGACAAAATTAACTGTAATTTCAGTAATGTCATAGTCAGCTGATGGAAACAAGGTCATTATAATAATTAATCAAAATAAAATCTTTTAAAATCATATAAATACCTAATTGCTAGAATTTCTTATGTAAATACATAATTTACCTAATTTATTAAAATTTGTTTTGCAGAAAAAATATTGTATTTCAACAATGACATCAAAAAGTATTTGCATTAATTTTTATAACAACACAATGGATTATGTTGGAACTATTTTTGAATTGCACATTAATAGATATCTAACAATACATTACTGATGCTACAGAATCGAAATAATGAATAAAAAGCAATAGATTCATACAGAATTAATGTCTTTGTGACCTTTGTACGCGATTAAGTAAATGCCAATACTCACTTTCATCTTCAGTGGTATGTGCGCCTTTCTTGATATAAATATCCAATTTCACAGGATGGTGTATCGAACGCTGTATCTTTATACGAATGCACAGCCCTATTAGCGTCGCCAGCGAACAATGAGGCACTGTAGGATTGTACTCCACTCGTAACACGGGAACTTTATCGGCAGTAGGCTCCTTCACAAAAATTCCCTCTTCATAAACCACCTTCAAATCTTCGAGCGTACTCGGCTTTTCAGGGTCCCGTATCGTCCGCAAAAAGTCTAAAACACCACAACACACGTTAAAGCCACAAATAACCAACCCAATTAGTCCAAAACAACACGAAAACTGATCAAAACAAACCGTATATTGTTTCTTTCAAGTCGTTCTCATCTCTATACCCTAACTCCTGTAGTGTCGCACTTTTGTCCATATAAGCTGGCTTCGCGAGCTCCACTGGCGGCTTTTGTGAGTTATTTAGAGAGAGTTTTGAGAAGAACGATATCATATCGTTTGGTAGAAATGAAATCCGCTAGGTCACAGTCACAAGTCGGACATGTTTGTTTTGTTGGAGCTTCATATTTTCCCGTACGTTGTCTATGAACTTATGGGTGCGTTCAGATTAGAATACTTTGCTGGTAAGTACACAAAGGACTTCCCGCCATTTTTAAAGTCGAATGGGCGGCGGGCGTGCGATTGAGGGACAGGGATCTATCTATAGTTATCTGTTATCTCACTCTCTACCTGAGTTGGGATCATGGAACATAGCAGCAGGCTATATTGTGAATTTATGATATTGGAGAAGAAAAGGTGTTCACCATGCTTTTAACAAAAAGCATTTGTATATCGTGTTCAAAAAATTTATTTTTTTCTTCGCTTTACCTTATTTATTTATTGCATTGCGACCTGTTACCTGTACCTGCAATGTACCGTATATTTTGTATGAGATATTTAATATAAAATAGCTACTCAAAATGAATAAATAAATACTGGGTATTTCTTTATTATTTTAGATAAATACTCATGTAAAATCGGAGATATAATCGGTATTACTCGGTATAGGAGATATAATGCCTATTTTGAATATTTACCTGTCATCTATATTACATACATATTATTCGGTGTAATAATTTCAAATTATTTATTTGTTAGTTTTACTCTGAAATAGGTACTTTGAACTAGTAAGTAGGTTTTTTATAATGATATAAAAACCTATGTAAAAATATTATGACAATGCAAACTAAGACAATTTCATCACAAGGGTTCGTAGGCCAACTTACGTGCAATTTTAAGCCATGTGTGTTTCGTTTCCCTGTCCCCTATAACTGCAGCGACAGGTCTTTTGTTCGGATTTTGTCATCGCTATGTATGGGATTACGAATGTTTTGAATAACTATTTCAATCACGTAAACAATTAATATACCTCCTTAATTAATTCAAAGATGAGACGGGAAGATGTATTTAATTTCTTGTCCCTAAATCACATTCAATTCAAACTACTTATGAACTAAATACCTATGATTCTATAAACGTTCAGTTAATATTAAGAGCAATATTCATTAGACCTAGTGTTTCTCTTAACTATCGGGAACGGGCTAATATTTTTTAATATACTCGATGAATTTAACTAAAGTGTGAGTAATTAAAACATCTTTGTTTTTTTAGTTGTGTCAATTAGAGTAATTTACGACAAAGGAAATGTTAAAGGGCTATAAAAATAATGAAAGACTTACCAATATTGTAAGAGACAACTTCAAACAAACTGTGAACTTGAATGACTGAAGAAACTAAAACACTGAATAACTAAAACAGTAGCTTATCACTTTAACACTGTTTATGTCAGTTTGCTTACGATTACATCACACGCATCATCGTGATGCTTATGCAAGTTTGAGTGCGAAATACAAAAGAGATTTTTTGTTCCATTTTTTTATGAACATTTTCGGAAATGTGAACGCTGTTCATAGACAACGCTGTCAATTTACTTGTCACGGGAAAATAACATTAAAAGTAACCACCAGTTTGAACTAGATGTCGCTGTTACAAAATTTAATTTTGTTCATGATGTTCGTCACGTAGGTAGGTACCTTGTTTTGGGAAGCGAATTATGGTAATTCCAATGTTCAGGAAGTACTGAAGAAAAGCATTGAGTTTGTTTACTAAAAATATCCTTGTTCATGTAGCTTTTCACCTGAGTGCTTGTGGCTCAGGGTTAATACCTACCGAACTAATTTATAATTATTAACTTCAATAACTTTAATTCTACGGTTTCAGTCATGGATAACTGATGAACTAAGTAGTTCAGTACTTTGGCACATTTGATTATTTTGACTAATGCAGTTTCAGTCGTCTAGATAGATACCTAGGTAGGTGCGGTATAATGTACCTAATCTTTAAGGTGGATGGATGATGATCTCAAATGCCATTTTGTCGCTAGATGGCGTAACTTCCACAATTTGGAACATTTTCACGTTTTACGCCTAACTTCGAAATCTTTAATAGATAACTTTATTGTTCGCGAAACCTAGGGCATTAACTTGATTTTTTAGATAGTCGTTGTGCTTGTTATCTGGTCTCATACAAAGATTACTACAAAATAAAGATTTAGCCGCTTCACTTTACTGTTTACACACACATGCAAAGTAAATAGTAGTAACTTTCGACACCACCAGATGTCGTTATACTATAAAAATATTAATTTACATACTTGAAATTATGTTCCCATCTATTTCTTATTAGTATAATAATTGGTCTAAGTATACTTTTGTTTCTAGACTCGATATCTAGCAAATTATTCATAAAATTTATTTTAGGTAAAATAGGTACCTACACTGTACACTATATACTATACCCCTAGACCCTACACCTGTCGCGGAGAACCTAACGGGTAACCGGGGCTCCGGCTCGACGTGCAGGAAAAGGAACGGGGTGGTTTTTAGTCAGTAAGAGTCTGACACTCCCTTCCGCCTCACCCAGGCGGGAGCAGTCATTCGATGATTTTCCCCCCTTAAAAAAAAAAAAAAACCCTACACCTAAAAAATTGTTGTAATGTGACTGAACCTAAATTGTAATGTGTAAATAGTGACTTTACTAAATAAATAAATGAAAGACTATTTATTCCATTGTAAAGCTTTTTATTGTACCTTACTATAAATTAATAATATTTATTTAGTAAAACTAAGTTAACATTTTCATAAAATAATCGTTTTATTTACTCTCACTACATTTACTTAGATAGTTTCCATCTGGATTCAAACCATGGAGTCATACCACCATACAAAGATAACATAATTTTTTAATTGTTTTGATATTTACTTAGTTTTATAATTTTAAATTTAGTATTATAAAGAATTATTATGTATGTAGATCACAATATAAATAACATCATAAGTATATATAACGGCACATGTAAGTTTGCAAGTATCTTACATTTATTTATTTCAATTAATTAGTATAACATTACAGTCATAAAACCAACAACAAGTGGTTGCTAGCTAACCATAACATTTATTTATGTTTCAAGAATACATGTTTATTATACAATTTTGAACTTAAATAAATAATGTTTTACAATTGAATTGTTAGGCTGGTACCTAAATGCATGAGGCAAACTTATATACACAGAAAAATCTTATGGACTAACAAAATAACACAAACTATACATCGCACAAGTGGTTGCTAGCTAACCATAACATTTATTTATGTTTCAAGAATACCTATTTATTTTACAATTTTGAACTTCAATAAATATTGTTTTACAATTGAATTGTTAGGCTGGTACCTAAATGCATGAGGCAAACTTATCTACACAGAAAAATCTTATGGACTAACAAAATAACACCAACTATACATAGCTACGTGCAAAAATAGCTTATTAATTATTCTATAATGTTCACACTGCTGAGAATCAGGCTACACAAAGCAAAGTGCCGGCTTGGATTCGAACAATCAACTCGTACCACCATACAAAGATTCTTATATATATTATAATAAAATGTCTTCTTTTTGCAGTCACCGCCGCCACCGCCGCGCCATATCAGTCTTCTGTTTATCGCTTTTTACTTCCATTTATAATTTCCGTGCAATCTGAATCAAATGCTGGAAGACGCAGTTTTCGCTGCAACAAATGAATTTACACAGTTTTGTTAGACTATTCTTACTGAACCCACACCTCAGAGCCCTGAGAAATAAGTTAGGAAATGAATAAGACTTATATTTTTATACCTTTTAATTCCTTGATGTCCAGACATTTAGCATTTTTCTCAACTCTTCTCAAAATAATTTCTGGCAGTACACATCTTTTAAAAACTGTCACCAACTTCGGCATCATAGTACTGATAAATTCCTCATTCTGGTTAACTTCTATGACAGTCAATGGTTGGGTGACTAATAGCAAATGAAGTAACATTTATTCATTTTGGTAATTCGCAATTGACCCTGGACCTAGAATCAAAATAATAATAGCTGTTAAAAAGAAACAATCCAAGAAATACATTATTTTTATACATACATACCAAGAAATAATGATATTTGATAATAATGAAATAATAATAATGATATTTGATAATAATGATATACTTACTTGATAATAGTAATTATGCTTTTTGTTCATAACTAAAACATCATTTTCCAAATGAATAGGAAAATTTCTATTTTCTGATGCTTATCGAATATTTTGAATATCTGTAAAAAAGAAAAGTTTTTAGGCTTACGCTACTGAACCCTATTTAAAATATTCACGCGACAAAAACTAGTTATTTGTATATTTTTATTATCGAATAATTTTACCATCAGGGCTAGCTACTAAGAATCCAAATTCTTCATTAATGAAAAGTCCTGATGGCCTGACTATTTGCCATATTATTGCATAAACATGCTCTATGCAACATGTTCATTTTGTTTTCCATACAAATCTTTAGTACAAATATTATTTTTATAGAGAATGCATTTCACATGATTGTGACATGGTGTGGCATTGGTTGGAGTGTAGCAAAGGGTGTGCAAGGAGTTTAGGACTTTTAATTATTTTTTCATCAAAAATGATAATTCTTATAAGTGGCTCGGTTTTTCATTTCTATCGTTTAGTATACCTAAAAATAAGATGACTATTATCTAGGCACTTTTTATCTAGATAAAAGGCTTCAGGTTCGCCTGAAATTGAGCCCTAAAGGTCAGTTGGGGGAGTATGTAAAACACTTTTTGGGCACCCCAACACATTTGGTTAGTTAGGTGAGAACTGTGACCCTCATAAGGCCTAGATAAAAGGTGTCCAAATGATTTTCGCTTTATTATTAGGTATACTAATCAGTGAAAATGAAAAACTAGCAATTTATAAGAATTTTCATTCTTGATGAAAATGAAAAATAAAGTCCTAAACTCCTTGCACACCCTTTGCTACGCTCTGACCGTGGCAATACGACGTTTGCATACCTAAAATGAACAAAGTGACAATCATTATTCTGCAATTTGTTAAAACTTTCTCAATACATAATAGGTACTAACCTTATCGAGCATAACGACCTTTTCTAGAACATAAACCAATGAGTATCAAATAAACTTCACTCACGTAAATCTGATTTGAAATCCTATAGTAATCTGATTTCTTCACTATAGATCACTAAAAGAACTTTCATGATGTCTTATGAATGCGGCTTGCACCTTTTTTCTTGAATTTTGCGGCCCTGAATACATAGTATGTCGTATACACGCAAGTTTATTAGTCGGGTTCATTTTAGGCAGTTCAGTTGCAATTCAATCTCAACATCAAATGTATCTTATTTATGAAATGTTTCAAGAAATTTGTAATAGCAGATCTAATCTAACACCACCATCAAGTTGTCAAGTGCAGTCAACACAGAACATATATACCCTAAGGGCAGTCAAGTTCTATTAAGCAGTGTTGCCAATTGCCAACACGACTAATACAAAATCTGGGAGACTGCTACTGAATTAAAATGTCAAAATTATTCTAAATACTATAAAACTATGCTAAAATACTGTGCTAACATTCTTCAGTGTGAAATAAAACATCTTTTAATTTGAATCTTTAATAATCAAGAAAATTCGAGTAAGGAGCATTAAGAAACATTATAATACAAGTATCCGTACTTGTTGTTATATGTAGTAGTGTTTATTAATATATTTTTTAAAGTAATAATAAACATGGTAAATATCCCGTTTAAGTTGTAATGATACTGGTGTTTATTGTTTCGTGTGGATTTCATGACAAAGTCTCTTCCGAGCCCCTTTTCTTTAGTAAATAAAGCTCGTAGTAAAGTTTCGTTGCTAAATTGGTGTACGGATTCTTAAATATTATACCAAAAGGTTAAATTTTGCGTTGAAGTTATAGTAATACCACATTCTATTGCCATTTATTTTTTAATTCAAAGTACGATCTTTTAAAATGTATGGTACAATCTTCCAAAAAAATAAAGTTGGCAACCCTGCTTGACGCACTTTGTGTATGTGTATACATGCTAATAATACTAGTAAAATAAGCAATTAAGAAAAATCTTAATGGTTTGTCTGTATATTCACTAATGTTGCTGGTTTCACATGATTTAAATATGATTTAATCAATAGATGTACGTAGTACCTACGTTTCATTATTGTGTAGGTAGCTTCGCTAATCACCTGATTTATAACTTACTTATACATCAAATTCTATTCTCTGATTTTATTCAACCCAAACCAATGGATTAGTACCTAAGAGTATCAGAAAATGTGTTATCAGTATCTTCTTACATACATTACAAAGATTTTTGAATCTGCAGTCAAGGAATGTTAGTGTGTACTAGTACAGGCAGGCTGCAATCACGGCGTCCTGACCTATCGGTTGACGCAGGTCCTCACCAGACCAAGGACACATCGCAGAGATATTTTTTTCACTTTATGTAAAGCATTAATTCTCATCCCATTATAAAAAACATTTTATCAATCGTTAATTTTAACTCCGTGGGTAAACCCGCGCGCCCGGTGCTAACTTGCTAGAAACACAATATTCTGGAAATGATTCGCAAGTTGTCAAGATTCAAGACATCACGCATGGACGGAACGGCAACAGCGCACGCGCTGCTTCTTGACCGGCAACGTCGCATTCCCGCACGCGTCACGTCACATTGATGCTTGTTCGAATTATCGGACAGCGCCATCTATTATGAATGTTTACCAATTGTAAACTCGGAACACAACAGCAACCAAATTTCTCGGTGGTTCTATAAATTTCTATCAGATGGCGCGATTCAGGTCACTCACACATGCAAAGACTTATCGTTTTTTATTCGGTCTAATTCTCCTAGAAATACAATTTTTTAATAAAATTTGGGCTATACACAAACATAATACATTATAAAGTCTCATTATAGTTCCTTTTCTTCTGCAGAAACTGTTTATTTACGAAGATTTCCGCACCTGAAAAATGTATGGCGAGGTCTAACTAGGCATCCACCTTAACGGTAACTTCTCAAATAAGTACTTACCTACCAGGCTATAAGGAGCACTTTTACACGTCAATTTTAATAAGCAAATGATGAGGTCGTATAAATTTCCTTTCAAAACTACACTTTTTTTTTAAGGGGGGAAAATCATCGAATGACTGCTCTCGCCTGGGTGAGGCGGGAGGGAGTGTCACTCTTACTGACTAAAAACCACCCTGTTGCTTCTCCTGCACATCGAGCCGGAGCCCCGGTTACCCGTTAAGTTCGTGTGCGTTACCCAGTTAAGTAAATTCTCCCCGACTACTTACCGGTTTAGGTGTATTAAATTGCACGCCGTGAACTTTTATGTCAGTTATTTAAAATTACAAATCCCATCTAATGAGCACATTGCTAGACAGAACTTATCACAAATGCGTTGCAATTGTGGAACAGAGAACCCTGTTTATTGATGGTGCAACTAATTCTGAAGCATATTTTGCAATAGCCTACAGCCTGACAGTCCCACAAGCCGTATAGACCGCATAGGACAGAGGCGTATAGAGAAGGGTTGTGCATCAAGTGACGCGAGCACTAGACGACACGACTTTCAGTAATTAAGAGAACAACTAAGAAGAAGTTTCCAGTGATTAACATATCTGATTTACTTTTTAGAGCAGGGCTGTCCAAACGAAGACCCGCGGGCTGCATGAGGCCCGCGTCTTGTTTTCATGTGGCCCGCGACACGTATTTTATTCTCAACATCTCATCTTATACGTAACAACAATATAATTCAATTCAGTGTATGATTTGTTTGCAAGTACCCAGTGTAGCTATGAGTAAAGAATACAATTTTAAACGTCATTATACAACTAAAAATATTTTTCTAGCCCTCCAGCCACCCGAGCGTACGGCGCGTCGCGTTCCGCGCGCGCCTCAAAGAGCCATCAGACCACCACAGATGGGGCTCATTAGGGCCGATGCAGATTCGGAGTCGCGGAGAACCTAACGTGTAACCGGGGCTCCGGCTCGACGTGCAGGAGAAGGAACGGGGTGGTTTTTAGTCAGTAAGAGTCTGACACTCCCTTCCGCCTCACCCAGGCGGGAGCAGTCATTCGATGATTTTCCCCCCTTAAAAAAAAAGCCCTCCAGCCAGCTTTTGTAAGAGATTTAATTAGCCCGCGAGGGTATATAGTTTGGACAGCCCTGAATTAGAGTAAACACAAACAAAAAAAAAACAAAATACTTAAAACATAAGTTTATTTAGAACTTTTTGAAGGATTTTTTGGAGCCCTTGCCCTTCGTGACTTTGAGTACGTTAAAACGGATGGTCTTGGAGAGCGGCCTGCACTCGCCGATTGTCACGATGTCTCCGAGTTCAACGTCCCTGGAATTATACAAAAGAGTATATTAAAGAAAAAAGTTCATTACATTGTATGTTGTCTGTGGTAAGGTCTAGAATCAGAGTTTGGGTTAGAAACACGTCTTTCGTCAATTGTTGTTCGGAAGACCGTCGTGTGAGTATCATCATTTGGATTACCAATCACTACAATACCTTTTGGTGCATTGAAGGCCGAAAGCCAACATATTACGTAAGTTTTTGTTTAAAAACTTTAGTCTAAACAGTATGGTTGGCGCCAAAATCAAGTTCTATTTAACTAGAAATTATGAAAATTCTTGGTTTGCTCACCTGAAGCATGGAGATAAATGGACCGACATGTTCCTGTGACGTTTCTCGAATCTGTTGTACTTAGGCAGGTAGTGCAGGTAGTCACGTCTGATGACGATGGTCCTCTGCATCTTCATCTTCTGGACCACTCCGGTGAGGATACGACCACGGATCGACACGTTACCAGTGAATGGGCACTTCTTGTCGATGTATGTGCCTTCGATCGCCTGAATTGAGATAAAGAAATTGAGTATTTCATTATGGTTTGATTTAATGTTAGTTTGCTTTGAAGCGGTTTTGTTTCCTTAGCCCGATGAGTACATGATATTTTTATGGATTATGGTAATTTATTTTTTTATGTAGCAGTGAAATTCTGTGCGTAAATATTACTACAATTATTTTGTCTAGTAATAGACTCAGACATTAATCTGAGGGACTAAATAATAAAATGTTTAGATTGAGTAATCAATAGAAGAATCAAGAATTTAGTCAAATGCATAGAAGTTCTAATGCCGGGTACACACGCTTGGCAAACAGCAAACACGAACATGTTTGTATGTGTGTGCCTGTTTTTGTTTATGTTTGCCACTGTTCTAAATCAGTTTCGAACAGTGGCGAACATAACTGAGATCAAAGGCTGTTCGACAAACAGTTAACGATTTGTCCACATGCTTGTTCATCCATGTTTGGGACTTTAAGAGTGTGAAGGGGGCATAATACTCAGCACTTTATTCACTGCTACACTATACAAATTACAAAAGTAATGGAGAACTAATTTTTAAGTACACTTGTACGACTATAATCAGAATTTGGGTTAGAACACATTCTTCGTCACTTATTTGTCAGAAGACCGTCGTGTGGGTATCATCATGTTAGAGTCAATACAAGTGTATATTCCTTTCCCAGATCATGCAGTTTGATGATAAATAATTGAGTGTAATACCTCCACCTTTTTGAATAAATAATGTTAATTATTTTTGTGTTATGAAGAAGCTGTTAAGTTTATTTGTAACCTGTTTGAGAAGTTTAAACATAATGCGCTTTATCAAATTTTATTTTCATTCTTGCAAGTTTTGTCTTTAGTATTGTGTGTAAATGATGACGCCACGCAATTGGTATTTAGTTTGCTATAAAAGAGTTAAAAATTAAGCTTATATTATGGGAGTAAACTATTATTATTAAAAAATACTTTATAAAATTTATAAAGGGACATTTAGGGGCAATCAACACAAATAGATCCTTATACTTAAATATACTTAAAAATAAATAACAATAAGTTATGTACATAATCTTAAATATAATAAACATGGTTACATCGAGAGCAGCATGCATACCATACCTTCTGATGGATGATAGAACCTATTATAATTATAAAATAAGATGAGACCGACACCTGATGTTCGGAATCATCATTTTGATACTTAACATGCTAAGATTATGATTTAAACTTGTTTCAATAGGTAAGTTTTTAAGATTGAGCAAAGCCCAACGCAGTTATATTTCTTCAAAGTAACATTTTGCATCGCATTATTTAGTGTACGAAAACTAGATGGTATTTTTACTAGATAATATCAATTGACAGTAACACTAATTACTGAGTTTTCAGTTTAAGTTATGTATGGTGACTTAACAGCATTAGAATAATAATTTTTAACATGTTTCCCATAATGTATCGTAAAAGTATCAAAATGATAAATCCCAATATAAATTGAGTTACTGGACATTTCCAGCCATGCACATGTTAAAGCAAGCTCCTCCTGACCAACATGGAACAGCTTTGTGAGCAATTGACTTGAAAATTTTGCAATCATCTCAATTTTTTTATTTTTCTTCTTAGAGATGAGAGAGAGCCTCTACAAAAACTTACACTAGTAAATTCGTGTAAAAGAAATGTTATGAAAAAACTTTTATATCTGTAATCTTGAATACATCAATAATGTAAGTTAAAGTTCAAACTAATAATGCAGTCAATTGAACACAAAACAAACAACGTAGCCACCACCGCTGCAAGCCTCGTTCCCATCGACCATATCTAAAAGTACCACACCTCACGCGGAGTCTTGAAACCAAGACCGACATTCTTAGAATGTCTCATGTCTTTCCTCTTCAGTCCCCCCTTCTTGTTGAGGAAGACCGTAGCCTGCTTCTGAAACGCTTTCTCTGTCTACGGAAAAATAAACACGTTAGTTCACACATCATGCCTTTACCTCACGAGGTGTTTTGAAACCGAGTCCCACATCTTTGTGGTACCTCAGTGGTTTCCTGCTACGCTTCACACCGATACCCTTTTTACGGTTCAAGAAAACCGTTGGTTGCTTTTGGAATGAACGTTCCGTCTGTAATTTTATCAATACATTAGTATTATGATAAAATATTGCTACTTCTAACTACTGCGAGTGTGAAGGTAAGAGGTAAGGATAGGACGAAAGAAACCAAGGTGTAAAGCAACTACAGACAAACTACAGCTGAAAAGAAACATTCTAGAAATTGAAAGTAGAGAAATTATAAGATCACACAATATAAGACTTTCTGATGATAAAATAATAATAGAAATCAATGACATTCTGAAAACTAGACATTTAGTATTAGTTTCAGTCACTATTCACGTAACAATTTTATAGCATATAGACAATTTAGAGATATTGAAGATTTTTGATGACCATAATCAGAGTTTGGGTTAGAACACGTTCTTCGTCATTTGTTTTTCAGAAGACCGTCGTGTGGGTATCATCATGTTAGAGTCATTATTGCAAGAATCTTCAATACTCATTTTTTTATCTTGTTTGTTCTAAGATATAAGATCTTTTTTTTTTTTTTTTTTTTTTAAGGGGGGAAAATCATCGAATGACTGCTCCCGCCTGGGTGAGGCGGAAGGGAGTGTCAGACTCTTACTGACTAAAAACCACCCCGTTCCTTCTCCTGCACGTCGAGCCGGAGCCCCGGTTACCCGTTAGGTTCTCCGCGACTCCGAATCGGCATCGGCCCTATTGGGCCCCATCTGTGGTGGTCTGATGGCTCTTTGAGGCGCGCGCGGAACGCGACGCGCCGTACGCTCGGGTCTGTTTCTGGTCGGACGGGGAGCCACCCATGCTCGCCGTCCGCAGGCCCGCGCTTACGGTGGCCGGAGATCGTCCCGCGATCCCCGACGCCCGGTGTGTCCTTCGCGATGGCTGGGTTGCGAGGAGGCAGCGCTTCGCTGCCTCACGCGTCCCGCCTCCTCCTTAGCCAGCATGACTGCTTCGCAAAAGGAGGAGACGGCATCCCAGTCCCCCTCGCTCCGCATCATGGCCTGAACTAGGCCCGGACGCGAGAGGTCTCCATCGCCGATCACTTCCCTGAGGGCACGGCGGTGCTCAGCCCACGCAGGGCATTCCGCAACAGTGTGTTCCACCGTGTCCTCAGGGTGGTCCTCGCAGTGATGACACCCGGGCGTTTCCTCCCGCCCCATCAGACACAGGTACCTCCCGAAACTTCCATGTCCGGTGAGGACCTGCGTCAGGCGGTAGGTGAGGACGCCGTAGCGTCTCTCAAGCCACTCCTCAAAGAGGGGACTTACCGCTGCAATGGCAGCGAGCCCAGCCCTCGGTTGCGACAGTCGTTGCTGCCATTCCGCCATGAGATCGCGCCGGAGCTCATCCCGCCACGCACTTATCTGGCGCGGCAGCGGAGTTTCGCCCCGGCGACGTGCCTCCGCGCGCATGCGATACACGCGCGCGAGCACCTTCGCCTCCAGATCCCACGGCGGTAATCCGGCAAGGAGGTTCGCCGACTCCCCAGAGATCGTGCGGTATCCGCGGATCATTCGGATCGCCATGACCCTCTGTGCCATAAGCAGCGCCCGAGCGGGCCGCTGCAGCAGGTTCGGCGCCCAAACAGGGGCGCCGTAGAGGGCCATGGACCGCACGACCCCGGCGTATAACCTCCGGCAGGAGGCGTTTGGCCCTCCGAGGTTGGGGAGGATGCGCTTAAACGCAGCCCCCACCCTCGCCAACTTTGGAGCCAAACGTCGGAAGTGCTCCACGAAGTTCCATCGACTGTCGAGGACGAGTCCCAGGTACTTCATCGCCGTCTCGACGCCGATGGTAACCCCTCCCGCCATTATTTGAGACCCACCAGGAGGTGGCGCATTCCCGCGGCCATGAAAACACATGGCCTCGGACTTGTGGAGCGCCACCTCGAGTCCCAAGATATAAGATCTGGCTTGATTTCCATCTAGCATACATTTTGTTTAGTCATTTAACATAATCTTAGGACTGTAAATGAACTAAATTTGATTAAAATAAAGAATTGCTAAATGATTGTTTTGAACTGGTGCAAGTTTTCGTTTAGTTGGTTTTCTGTAATCGTACTTATAGCTTGGGCATTGTTTTAGAGCTACAAAGATTATCACATTCATAAACGATTATACACAATAGTAGTCGCTGAGTATCGAAAAATTTCACATGTAAACATAACCTCCAAACCGGTCAGGAGACTTAATTTTTGACATTTCCGAGTATACAATATTAATAATACGATTTATCATGATTTTATTCGTGTAACACACATTATAATTTCAAGGAAATGGTTAGCAATCGGTACCAAAACTAACCTATCGATCGAGCACACTGTCATTTCGAAATAAATATTTCTGTACACCGGTAGCAAAAAGTGAAAATTTAACTGAAATTATAAAAAATCTGGTGTAAATACTTTGATTTATAACAACTTTGAACACATTTTGATAGCCTTTTCGACGAAAAAGCCGAATCCCACGTGCACCAACTTAAAAACCACATTTTCACAAATTTCACAGTTTTAACACTTGGAAATCATAGCACAGATAGAAAGTTATCAATTTAAAAACACTTTATGAAGGAATTTATCAAAATTTATCTGTATTTCGAATTAATTTATCAAGAAAACCAACACGTACCTGATCCGCCATCTTGCTTGACAACGAAAAGAAGGTCGTGTTGCAAATTAATAACTAATGAAAGCTCCTAGCCGAAAATAAACAATATTGCCAATTAACATAATTTTGAAACTACCTACTTACTTGATTTTAATAATTCTTACGTTGAAAGAAAAATCAAAGAGTAATGCAAAAGTATATTAAAACGGTGGAACTGCAAACCGAAATACAAAAAGAATTGAAAAACATTTTTTTGATTCATTAATAGTTTTTATGTGCGGTAGGATATGGTAGGTTTTGTAAATAGTAATTCTGTTATTGAGACAATATCAAAATTACTACAATTTCTTTATTTAATATGTTTTTGAATTCGATAATCACAAAAACAAAAAACTAAAAAATCCGTTACAAAAATATAAAATTACTTTTTGCTACAGGCAATTACGATAGGGAGCATCTTGCATCGATTTTCATATCTTGTAACATTTATAAACGAAACTGTCACAACGCGAGTTGTTATGAAAATAATCGCTAACTTATTTTTCGCATTTTCGTCTGTTCTTAACGTTTAACTCTATAATTTTATTTTATTGCATTTTTTATTTTACATTTACCTCATATTAGTTTCAAACTGCTTTCCGATGTTCACGTAGTGATCACTATACTCGAGTGATGTTTCGGGATCTACCTTTTTGTTTTGTCCAGAAATATAAAATTTCTGGTTGATTTGCGATGGAGGAAGTGAGGCAGCTGGTGCAGGAGGAAGGCAGGGAGGCGCGGAACCTAGTTGCATTCCATGTGGCCGTCGACCAACCAAGTAAATGCATTTTTTTATTGTGTATATATGAATGTGCGTCAAAATATTTTTGGCCGTGGGCGGTAGGATTTGTTTCGGAAAACGTCGGTAAAGGAGTGCCTCCTAGGTAATAGACCATGGTTTATAGCTCATATGCCATTAAAACATCCAGAATGTGGTCTAAGGGCCTTCATTCAGAATAAAACGCAGAATGGGAGGGTAACTTTGCGTCTTCCGTAAAACATGTTTTGTTTTGAACACCATTTATGTTTTGGTTAATCAATTATTACGCGGTTCAAATGCACGGTCAATAAAAACTATGAAAAACAATTTATAGTCACTGTTAAGTCACAATAAAGTTTTATCCTGTAGGTACCTACAAACCTATTTGACCATTTTTTTGTATGCACATTTGCACTTATTAGAATTAGCAACCTTTCTTTGTCCTTATATTTGAAGATTTTTTGCATCATTTGTAGTTCTATGGCATCTTTATAAGTCGGCTGCAACACCTGCAATATATTTAGGGACATACTACACTTATTCATTGTTCTGTAGTCTAAATCTACACTAAAAGAACCTCTATTCCTTAGAAACTACTTTGTAATAAAAGGAGGTAGATGATTAAAAAAACAGTTGAACATTTTTAACAAAAAGTTTTATTCTCAAATTAATGGTAACTTACACAAAGGTTAGTATTTAGTTGGTCATAAAAGTAATATCATTGTTCTTTCAAGCATATTACTAAAAATGGTATTACAGCACAGTTTGAATAATAGCTTGTTTATCCCTAAGAAGTATGGCATTGTATTCATTCTGTAAACTAAAAATAATTATGAATATTACAAAATTAAAGTACAATAAATGCCATTGTATACACTTTTTACTATGACCTCACAGAAAACAATGTTTGCAAGAGTGGTTGAGTTCATGAGGTTACTGGAGGCTCAAACTTTATCCCCCCAGCTGTAATCAAAAAACCTAATGGGGGCTATTCACCAGATGGCGTAAATGAAGCAACTAGTAGCAAGAGGTTTTTCATCCAATCGCTGCAGCTGTCAGATTTTGAACACCAATGGTGCGACTCTAGCTGATTTCCTATTGGACGAAAAACTAAAGGCGCACACATACTGCATGCTCACCATCTGGTTACCAAAAATAGAGTAACCCCGTTCTTTAAATCCTCGAATATCCAAAATGTCAGCACCATAATAGTAACTCTATCTCAACTATGGGTGGACCTGATCAGGATATTAGTTGAAACCAGTTTGCATCTGGAGCTGTGTCCAATAAGATCACCTCCTATTTTGTCGTAACATACATACATAGTAAATATGTGCAAATGGAAATGCTTTTTATAAACATAAAACTCTTTACTTTCAAATTAAAAAAACTAATAGAGTTACACCCAACACCCAAACTGATGTCCTAAAAAAAAATTAAAATTTTTAATATTACTTCTTGTAACTATGACTTTTCTACTATACATATAAGGTGTTATAGATTTACATTAGCATACCAATACATAATTAGCTAATTTCTAAGAAATGTTGACTATTCGAAGCTGTTTAGACAGATGCGGTTGTAGTTTGTTATCAACCGTTGATTAGTCATCAGCTTTAAATAGTTTGGTATGTCATTGTAGTGGGCAATTGACTTTTTAGTTGGCCAACATCCTTACTGTTTTATGAAGAAGAAGTTTTTGGTTTGTAATAAGAAGCAAAAAAAAAACAACTGATAAAAAAAAGAACTTTAACCCCTTGTACTTAGGTTTAATTTTTGTATGCGATCATGGGAGGGACATATTCGATTTAGGATAAAAGCCCTATATTTAGTATAAAATAAAGATAAAAAAGTATTTGACCAGTTATATTTGTATAGCTCCGTTTACTACTGTGGACATACATTTAGACTTTTTGGTAGGTATTCTCTTGAAGTAAAAGACGAGTGGATTGATATAAGTTCTACTATTCTCTTTGTGATTTAAGAACCTTTGCAAATCAAAGACTCAAGGTAAGGTCTAAAATTGTGACCAGGCACTGAGAAACAAACAGCACTGCATAATCCACCAAATAATGTCGTGGTCTGGTGGCCCGGAGTTTTAAGACGTCCGTTTCTTATGCATGAGGGTGCGGGTTCATGACCAATGTGACTTGTTCCGAGTTATATGTACTTTCTTAGATTATTCAGACACCACTGACAAACGGTGAAGGAAATCATCGTGAGGAAACTTATAATTTTTAATTATACGTTTGTAATCGTCAACCCGCATTGAGCAAGCGTGGTGATTAATGCTCAAACCTTCTCCGTGTGAGAAGAGGCTTTGCTCAGCAGTGGGCATTTATAGGCTGTTGGTGAAATAATCCACAAGCCGTCTGCCAAGCATGGGAATTATACCAAACTTGTCATTCGGGGACATCTTTTGGATGATGAATTGATGACGACTAGTTGAGATCTGTATCCGTAACCTTACTACTTATCTTGGATATCTAGTCACCCCATTGTGACGGTATCGTAATTGCCTGCAACGTTGTAAGTAAAGAGTTGTGCTCAATTGATTCGGCGGATAAGCGCACGTAACGCATCGAGGCACAATGGAACGCATCGTCAATTTATTGTAACGATATTTTATGGGCGGCGGTCTTCTGTGCTCAATAAAGAAATGTGTGATCGCAAAGAAAAAATGATTCGTTAGTTTTGTCTTTGGCGGTGAATCGAATAATACAACCTTTTTCTATTAATTCTTTTATCCCTTGAATGTCAGAATGGGTAGATGACTAATTTTTATTTTATTGTTCGTTTGGTAGATTATTTAAAAATATTAGACACGTTTTTTTTTTATTTTTTTACGGAAATTAATAGTTTCGAAGATATATTGATTGGAAATGTCGCGTGACGTCACTTCTATGTACATTTTATACGTAGAAATGACGTTTTAGCCCCCACTCCTAAACTTTGATTCGTTATATCTAAGTATCATTTTATTATACAACAAAATAAAAAAATACGTGTCTAATATTTTTTCATTACCTAACTGACGGACTAATTACATTTTTAATTTTCATACCCTGTCATGGTCATCATGCCTATTGTAGTAAGAACCAAGTTTCAGAACATTTCAAGATCTGCCATTCTTTTTCCTAAAATAAAATTGCCATAGTAAGATCACCCCCTTGTGTTAGCAATAAAGGGCTGTTGTGTCTATGAGTTGCTAGATATAATTCCAGGTAGGGCAAAGTGTTATTTAGTTACTGGATTCAGGTTTATTAATTTTTTCTAGCAATTCTTGTATGCCCTCTTCTTAAACTATTAGCAGGATCAAATCAATCGATTCAGTAATATCAAAGTACCGAGGTCAGTCTACTCATTACATTTTTCAGCTTTATTGTTTGGTAATAAAACTGAAAATCGTTCACAAGAACGCGGTTCACAATTTCAACTCGACCTCTCCTTAAATGGTAGTAGCTTTTTCGTCTCTACAATAGATATCGTAAAAGGTATTACTGACGTAGATCGATAACAAATCTAATTCTATATATCTGCTCCATGTGATGGGAAGTAATGGCTGTGGTGAAGGACAAAACGATTTACTTGTTTGCTATGAAGGGTTTGTGTTTGTATGTATAGGTATCGGTTTATTTAATCCAATTATATTTTCGGAAGGACGTTTCGGAATTCTATATTGTTTCAGATCTTCTGATTCTTATACACATCAATTGTATTGGTTTCGGTTGGTAGACAGATATAAATCAGTCGTGACTACGCAAGTACTAGTAGACTCCGCTCATACCTTTTTTTTAAAAAGAAACTTTGCCCTACATTAGGATTTTCTCCTGTGTCGTGGGTGCGTTTACAAACATACAGGTTCACATACACATTACACCTAGACCCGGAACAACAATCTGTGGATTACACAAAGTGTTGTTCCGTCCGGGAATTGAACCCGCGACACGTTGCGCGGCAGTCAGTTGCCCAACCACCGCGCCAACCGTGCAGTCAATATCTAAAAACTATCCCAAACTTTTTTACTTAACAATTTCGGTTACCAGTGCTTTTTCCAGATATCTGACAATGTCCTTTCTGAAGCTGCAGTACAATATCTAACGTTCACCTATCCCATTGTCCTCGCAGGTCGCATCTCCCGCAAGCCACCGCGTTCCGGCGCCCCTCCGCCACGGCGCGCTACTCCCCGCGCCGCCACCCGCCTCCGCTCAGCATCGGCTGGCAGGGACAAGCGATCCGAACTGCGAGCCAGATACTGGGCCCTGCTGTTTGGAGACTTGCAACGAGCTGTGAGTATGAAACTACTACCTGGTTCTCTAGAATCTGGTTAGATCCTAATATGGACGGGAAGCGACATCCTCGAAGTTTCTAACGACCTATTGAGTATTTCCAAGTTTTTTTTCCTGATTGCCTCGTTGGCCGAGTGGTCGACTGCCGCGGCAAGGGGGTCTCGGGTTCGATTCCCGGGTCAGGCAAAGTATTACTGGGTTTTAAAAAAAATCTCAGTAGTAGCACGGAGTCTGGAATTGTGCCCGGTATATGGCAATAGGCTCACCCCCTATTACATGGGACTTATAACATAATTAGTGCAAAGCGGGTAGTACATTGTACAGTGTCGTATGTGCACCTCTTATAAGAGGGACGCCTTTGTTTAACAGTAGATACCTTTCGGCTGCTGCTGATGATCACGATGAGCTAGCACGTGCCAAGTGCTAAATTGATATAATTGCTGAGTCCATTTTTGGAAGTGTTTATGAAAAATATCCGAAGCAGGATTACGAATTAAATAGAAACGATTTTACTCTTAAACTCTGTAAAAGATCTAAATTTTCAATCTCGAAAATCTCAGTTAAATATTTTAAAGATAACCATTGCCATGATTACACTGTCAATCTATTTGAAACCAAACAAACCTTTAATAGCCAGTAAATTGTAGCGGTAATTTTAAAACAAAATCAATCGGTAGTCGTTTAAAAATAGAACCGCATCAAATATTCAGTTGCACCCTAACTGGCGGGTTCCTGTGCCCGGTACACGAGTACTAAAGCTCCATTTAAATAATTCAAAGCGGCCCAAATCAATTTGAATTTGGAATGAGCGTGGAACTGTCGACGCTTCGCTCATGTGCAATGGGAATTAGCTGTCTTGTCTGTTACTTGTCTAACGTAAATTGATTCCAACCGGCTTCCGATTTTAAATAAGGAATTGTTTTTTTCTTTTAATTTGTTTTCTGGAAACTTGACCTTTTGGTTCCTGGTATTTAGTCTGTAATGGGTTGTATTTCCGATGTTGTGGGTAGTTAAGATTTTATGAAGTAGGTAAAAGGTTTAAAAGTGTTCGTCAGTTATATTAATAGAGTAAAATACCTTTGTTAAATTGAGGGACAAGAATATTGCCAAATTCAGATTGACAGTTTTTAAACCAGCTGTTCTTATTTCAAACAAAGGGTCCAAAATCCTTTATTTGACTCAGGTACTAAACCCTCCCGACCGGGGCTGCAACGAACCTCAAGTATTAAGGATTAAGCACCGGCTTGAAGCATGAGTAGGGTGGTTTATAGTCAGTAAAAATCTGACAATCTCTCTCGCCTCACCCTGGGCGGGAGGAGCTAGTTCATGATTTTCCCTCCTCAAAAAAAAATTTACCAAACGCTCATGTTCTTCCGTCGGTCCGCATTGGGTGAGGGGAGGGGAGTGTCATGGCCGTTTTCGCCAACCGCATCTCTTACCTAAGAGTTACTTAGCGTGAGAGAACACCTAAACTAACTCCATGTTTGTACTGTTAGGTGTCACTTACAGGTTGGTGAAAACCAAAAGGTCGTTAAGTGTTACCTTTCTCAGCTTAAGGGTTCCTTAAATTTTAGGAGAGGTAGGTTGGAATTAGATTCTTCTGACTAAAAACCACTCCGTTCCAACTCAGTCCGAAGTGTTTGTTATACAAATCGCCCTCGCTTGCAATGCCTTATAACCTTTACTGCAAGCGAGGTTCAGTATTGATCGCGTTATAAACAACCTTCATACTGTGACCTTTACACTCTCGTGGACATTACATACATAGCGCATAGGTATTGATTTGTTATTGTTTTGTGAGATTTCATTTCACCAAAGGGGTAGACAGAAGAACTCGTGTACAATGTAACACCTTCTTATCTGCAGCTTTGTTATGATGGTTAAAGAATAGGGGTTAGCGTCCTGTTATGAAGTCACTAGCTACGTCCGTGCGGTTTCACCCACTCTGCTCAGCTACTATTGGTCGTAGCGTGATGTTTTATAGCCTATAGCCATCCTCGATAAATGCGCTATCCAACACAAAATGAATTATTCAAATCAGACTTGCTGTTACGGAGATTAGAGCGTTCAAACAAACAAACAAATAAAACAAATTCTTCCGCTTTATATAATAGTATAAGATTGTATCGTGAGGTTCAATATTAATTTCGTGACGTCTACCCTGTTGCTGCTTCCAAGTTTGGTTCATGCACTTGGTTACCAGTCGTAAAGATGGTAACAAACGTCTGTGTCTAGGTTAGTTTTTTTTTAAGTTCTGGTAGTTATGTTATTTGGCTTCTGGGGTGGGTACCCCCTCCCCTTGTTTGCTTCGGTACTAGAGTAATATACTGACATCATTTCAATGTTTTCATTCACCGTTTGTAAATACAAGGTTGAATTTTATTCTACCAAAGTATGACCTATACTTATACCCTGGTCATGTCGCGGAGAACCTAACGGGTTACCGGTGCTCCGGCCCGACGTGCAGGAAAAGGAACGGGGTGGTTTTTAGTCAGTAAGAGTCTTACACTCTTTCTCGCCTCACACGGGCGGGAGATGTCATAAACACCCTAGTCATAAAGTCCGTTTTTTACGAATGAAAAGTTACGCTTAACGAAAGTAAGCTCTTCACAAAAAGGGCATTGACTAAAATTGGTGCCTTTCTTTTTTCTGGCGGCAGTCGATGATTTATGGAAAATATTATCTAGAATGTCTACAAACGAAATTGTCTATGGACTCATATATGGAAATCTCAGTCTGGACTGAGTTATGAGTGTTGAAAGGAGCTGGAATAAAACATTTTACTTTCGTTTTTTTATTGAAATTATTAATATTTTTGTCACAATTCCTAACTTCAAATTGCGTGCCACTGTACGCCGGGCACAGAAACACCAAATCACACCACAATATATCCATATTGCCAGTCGCAAATTTTTATTAGCTATTTTCTCTCAGTCGATAACTTGTGGGATGCTTCTAGGAATTGTGTCATGAAGCTTCATGAGTGTCAGCTATGGTACCATTTGTGGGTTGAGTAGTTGTAGCCGTCCAAACATCTAATAAAGTATTTTTTTTGCCGTTGACTCCTGGTGGGAGACTAATCTACTTTATAGTTAGCATAATCTTTTGAAGAAAGCAAACCGTCGACTTTGTAAAGTGATGGACTATACGTCAGATGAGCGCATAATTTTTTCATATAATGTGATCATTCGAAATGCATCACTTTGTGACTGAATGACGATTTCTTTGTACAGAATTTTATGCTAGATGTAGATTAAAGTATTAACTGTAGTTAGATAAGGTACTAATTGCTACTAAAACCGACGCGTGAAACAACGCTTGTATTGTATTCTGTGAGTGAAGTTACCGGAGGCCCAATTATCCCAAATTTCTAATCCCTAAAGGGCCGGTAACACACTTGTAACGCCTCTGGTGCTCCGGGTGTACACAGGCGACTCCGATTACTTAACACGTCAGGTGATCCGTCTGCTCGTTTACCGGCTTATCCCATAAAAAACACCTATTTATAAAATAACAAAATAATAATCTAAAAGTGACTGCCTCGTTGGCCGAGTGGTCGCAAGTGTAACTGCCGGGCAAGGGGTCTCGGGTTCGATTCCCGGGTTGGGCAAAGTATTACTGGGTTTTTAAAAATCTCAGTAGTAGCACGGAGTCTGGAAATGTGCCCGGTATATGGCAATATGCTCACCCCCTATAACATGACACTCATAACATAAATAGTGAAAAGTGGGTGTGACATTGTACAGTGGCATAATGTGCACCTCTGCCGACCCCTTCGGGGATATAAAGGGGTGATGTCATGTTATGTTAATCTAAAAGCATTTTCTAGCTTGCCCCACGTTCAATGTCACGCCGCGCGCCGCTGCCGGCGAAGTATCTCGAATGCATTTAATAAATATACCTGTATTACATTCTGCGACCTTAGCTCGCAATAACATCCCTCGTCGAGACAAAATCGATATTTCCCGGAGCCGAGCGAGCTATAATTGCGAATTGACAATGTTGGTGCATTATGCGAATGATGTTATGATATTTAATTTTACGACTGCCTCGTTGGCCGAGTGGTCGCAAGTGCGACTGCCGGGCAAAGGGTCTCGGGTTCAATTCCCGGGTCGGGAAAAGTATTAGGTACTGGGTTTCTAAAAATTCTCAGTAGTAGCACGGAGTCTGGAATAGTGCCCGCTATATGGCAATAGGCTCACCCCCTATTACATGGGACTCAACATAAATAGTTAAAAGCGGGTGTTACATTGTACAGTGGCATAATGTGCACCTCTGCCTACCCCTTCGGGGATAAAAGGCCTGATGTTATGTGTGTTAATTTTACGAAATAACTTTTACACATCAGGCTAACAATGGAGAACGCCTGTTGATTATAACACTGGTTGTCTTCTAGAAACCCAGATGTTGGCAAGAAACTTTGCTCCTTAGCGGTTTTTATAACCGGAGCAGTGGATAACCTAACGAGTTTCCGGGGTTCCGACTCAAAGTAGTACTAAGAACGGGGTAGTTTGAAGTCAGTAAGAGTTTGACACTCTGTCGCCTCACCGATGACGGGAAAGAAATCATCCGATGCTTTTCCCCCGTCAAAATATTAAGCGGTTCTTTTAAAGAAGGGTGAATGGGTGGTGTACTCCAATTCCATCACATAGCTTGTGGACCGAAGATGCAAATTACTTATATTCAGTCAAATCTAATTAATATTTAGTAACTACCCCCACTCTACGTGAGTAATAGTAGTAAAGAGTAGCTCACTCCGTGTTACACAAAACTCTTTAGAGATCACATCAACAACATCAACAGCCTATAGGTAGCTAATGCTGACTAAAGGCCTCTTCTCACACGTAGAAGGTTTTAACATTAATCATCACGCTTGCTCAATACGGGTTGGCGATTTCAAACTTATAATTACAAATTATTAGCCCAGGTTTCCTTCACGTTTCCTTCACCGTTTATCAGTGGTGTCTAAATGATGTTAGAAAGTACTTCCATATAACTCGGAAAATGACAGTTTAGTAAGTTGGTAAGTTTCGATGACTGATGAAGACTCTTGCATGAGAAGGTGGCGACTTAAATCTCTGGGCTACCACATCATACGACTTGTTACAATAAATGATGAAAAATGAGTGTTGCATTGTTCAGGAGGACGTTTTGTTATTGTATGTTTTAAGTAAGAACTAATCTATCTTTAGTTCCGAGCTAGAAATAACATCCTTTGTCGAGACAAAATCGATATTTACCGGAGCGAGGCGAGCTTCTATCTGTAAATTGAATATGGCGGTACACTGTTGTGTGTATGTAGGTGTATCTTCGAAGTATTGGTTCAATTAGATCATTAATATTACTATTTTTGTGGCACGGGACCTGCAAAAGTTACCTCCAGTACTTTTTGACCACGTAGATGTAACTAGGATACTGAAGGATATTGTAAAAATGAGAAGTGACTTAGACCGTATTTGCGAAGAATATGCTACATTGGAACAGATGAGGAACCTGCGGGTGGAGGTAGAATCTCTAAAAAACGCGTCCATAGTAAATAATTTCCAACGCAATGTCAATACCAAAAGGGGTGCTGCCTCCATGCTATCTAGTTTTGAGTGTGAAAGCGGACCCATGGGTTTGTCCCCTCTGTGTAATGCACCAGTAGCTCGCAGAAAAAGTCCAACAGTCTCTCCTGCAAAAAAACGCATAACTTTTTCTGATGAGGGTACATTGAAAACTACTCCGTGCCGGGAGCCTAACGGTCTACATTCCGACGGAGCGCTCAAAACAGCTGACTCCAACACGTCATCGGAACGCGCGCCCCCCGCCGCCACCGCTTTCTCAACTACAAAGGATTCCTCACAAAAAAGTTTTTCCGAAATCTTAAGTGACTCGGAAGGCGAGTTTAGGTCACAACCTTTGGACGACGGCTTTATACTGGTTCAAAAAAAGAGGTTGAGAAACCGTTTCCAGGGTAAAGTTGGAAAGGGTAACGTAGATAGAACTTCGAACTTCAGGGCCGCTGACGTCAAGGTTCCGATATATATCTACAATGTATCAAAGGAAACATCTACGAGTGACATTAAGAAATACGTTACAAGTAAAGTAAACATAGACATTGACCTTCAGAAAATGAATATGAAAATTGCGAAGGACTACAATGCTTATAAAATATTTGTACCTAAAAATAAGCTCAACGTATTTCTGAGGGATGATTTTTGGCCAAGTGGAGTGATGTTTCGGCGATTTGTTGACTTTTCTCACAACTCTGTGGTACGTGAATATCGAGATATTGATAAAACCAAGCTAACATAATAGATAAAACTACCAAACTAATATCGTTTAATTGTAAAAATATCTCGAGGTCAATCGAATGTGTGAGAAGACTTTGTAATCAAGCAGACATCATTGCGCTGCAGGAAACGCTATTGCAGCACGATATCCCTATGCTGGGCAACATTGATGGTGCATTCTCCTTCACTGGAAAGTCGGCGGTAGACCTGTCTACGGGTGTGCTTCGCGGCAGACCGTACGGGGGTGTGGCCCTGTTGTGGCGATCAGCTGTGTTCCCGAAGGTGGTCGTTATTCCGTGCAGTAGTGTGCGTATCGCTGCTATAAAAATTATGTGTGAAAACCGGTCTTTGTTGGTGATAACAGTGTACATGCCTACTAATTCAAATGATAATCTATGTGAATTTACGGAGTGCTTAAGTGAACTAAACGCCATTATTGAAGGTAACGATGTTAACTCAGTGATTATACTTGGGGACTTCAACGCTCATCCGGGTAAGCTGTTTCATTCAGAGTTGTTATCATTTTGCACGGAACAATCTTGGTCGTGCGTAGATACGGAACTTTTACCTAATGACACTTATACGTATGTGTGCGGTGCGAGTGGCAGCCACAGCTGGCTCGATCATTGTGTGGTGACGAGCGCTGCGCGTTCGGCCATATTAAGTGCGTCTGTACTTAACAGCGATGTATATTGGTCCGATCATTATCCGCTATTGCTTGTTTGTAATTTTAATGCTATCCGCTCAAGTTGCCAACAGCCGACGAAATCAAGTAATATATCTCGCAATAGTGTAAAATGGGGAGAAAGAAATACAAATCAAATAGACAAATATCATCGTATTTGTAATTCTAAATTAAAGTTAATTGACTTTCCCCCGGAATTTCAATGTTGTGCTGACGGTATGTGTAATATTGACGAGCATAAATATTTATTAGATGACATGTATAATAAGATAATTAATATTTTGACGAGGGCTGCAAAAGCTAGCTATTCTGTGCCTAAACGTAACAACCGTAGGTATGTTACTGGCTGGAACCGGTATGTCAGTGACGCTCACAGGAGGGCTCGATTTTGTTTTCGGACGTGGGTGTCCGCTGGGAAACCAAAGTCTGGTGATTTATATATTAGGATGTGTGAATCCAGAAAAATATTTAAATCAAAGTTGGCTTCTTGTCAGAAAAATGAAACACAAATAAAAATGAATATTATAGCAGAAAACCATTTTAATAAAGACTTTAGTAGTTTTTGGAAAAACACTAAAAAGCTAAGCCCGGGGTCGAGCCTTCCTGCTAGCGTTGGTGGTGAGCATGACCCCCATGATATAGCTTGTGCGTTCCAGCGGCATTTCAGGGTTGAGTCCCCGCTCGGGCCGGCGTCTCGGGTGCCCGCTGCTGAGAATCTTATCACCGCAATTAGTGTACGATGTACTGCGAAGATAGTTGCTACTATTATAAATAAGATGGTGAGGGGCAAGTCTCCTGGTCACGATGATCTCAGCATCGAGCACCTTAAGTATGCGGGAATGCACCTGCCTAGAGTTCTCTCGATGTTCTTCAGCCTCTGTATTGGTCACAGTTACTTACCCGAGAGACTTATGTACACTACAGTGGTGCCGATCCTAAAGAATAAAACAGGTGACTCATCGGATCTGTCAAATTATAGACCTATCTCTCTGGCTACTGTTATAGCAAAGGTGCTGGACAGTTTGCTTGACAAGCAGTTGGAAGAGCGTCTACAATTACACGACGCCCAGTTTGGGTTTAGACCAGGACTTTCAACTGAGGATGCTATCCTCTGCCTCAAGCAGACTGTTCAGTATTATACTGGTCGTGGCACACCTGTCTATGCATGTTACCTTGATTTATCAAAAGCTTTTGACTTGGTGTGTTACGATAGGCTGTGGCAGAAGCTGGAGAGTGACACTGAGGTACCTCGGGAGGTAATTTCATTGCTGAGGTTCTGGTACGCCAATCAGCGCAACAGAGTGAGATGGGCTGGTGCACATTCTGATGTATACGGTTTGGAATGCGGAGTTAGGCAGGGGGGAATTAGCTCCCCTCATCTCTTTAATTTGTACATGAACCGGCTCATCGGTGAGCTCAGTAACACTGGTATCGGATGTTCCATAGACGGAGTCAGTATAAATAACATAAGCTACGCTGATGATATGGTGTTGCTGAGCCCATCGATTGCAGCGTTACGGAAATTGATGTGCATCTGCCAATCATACGCGGAAGCCCATGGGCTCAGATACAACGCGAATAAGAGTGAGTTCATGGTGTTCAAGTCACGTAGCAAATGCTACTCCCATGTTCCTCATGTAACTCTGTGCGGCATGCGTCTGAAAAAGGTTAGTGCCTTTAAGTATCTGGGTCACTGGGTGACTGAAGACTTGTGTGACAATGAGGACATCGAGAGGGAACGCAGGGCTCTGTCCATCCGGTGTAATATGTTGGCTCGCAGGTTTGCACGTTGTACTACTCAAGTAAAGATAACATTATTCAAGGCGTACTGCCAGACCTTTTACACGTGCAGCCTGTGGACTAATTTTGCGCTGCGGGGGTACAGTGCACTGCGAGTGCAGTATAACAATGCGTTTAGGATATTATTGGGGCTGCCACGCTTTTGTAGTGCTTCCGCTATGTTTGCTGAGGCGCAAACTGATGATTTTTTCGCCATAATCAGGAAAAGGTGCGCCTCGCTGTTAAGGCGTGTGCGTGGCAGCCCGAATGGTATTCTGAGCACATTGTCCCAGCGGTGGGACTCACCAATGCTGATGAGGTGGATGCGATTGCACGCGAGCGGTCCCTCATATTTATAGTTGACATACCTATATTATTGACTTGTATTATTATCTATTGAATTGTATTATCTATTGACTTGTATTATTATCTATTGACTTGTATTATTATCTATTGACTTGTATTTTTTATTGACTTGTATTAGTATTGACTTGTATTATTATTGACTTATATTGAGATTGTATTGATTATTTATAATTGAAACTGACTACTTATAATTAATTGACTATGTATGTTCTTTGTGTGTTTGTGTAATTTATTATTTTGATTATTTGATGAATGAACGATATGATTTTTATTTTTATTTTATGATACTTGCTATAAAGTCAATTTGTTAATTTATATAATTTTGAACCTGAATTCGTTTTTAATGTAATTTTATGGATTTTATTATCTGAAATAAATTGGTATTATTATTATTATTATTATGTATGTCTTTACCATTCACGGGACCACAGGGTCCCGGTCATTTGGGAGGCGTACGAGGGGCCGAAGCCAACTGCGCAGAGGCCCTTTAGACAACTTTAATCTAAATGTAATGGAGACACAAACCGGCGACTATCCCTGTATGCACTATGGAAATGCACCCAAGGACAGTCCCCGGTTAGTGTAGGACTATTGTGAATAATGGAAAAAAAAGGTAGGGCTATGGATGGGTTGCTATGGACTGGTAAATTGGGAACTATGGATGACTATGGCACCTGCCGAAACAATGTAATTTTTACACGTAAAAATGGCAGGCGGAGACTCGCCAACTCACCGACCGGGCCCCGGGAATGGTTGCTAGATATAGCAACAGAGGGGCAACGAGAATGTGAGTGGCTGAAGGGTTAAGAAACTACCACCGCTTTCTACTCAGATCATCTGCTCCAGCCGAAGCCTCCTGCATCCCTGGCCCACTCGCGACTTACGGATAGTTTCTTACCCTCCGAGCAGGATCACTGCTCTCGCGACTCCACTCTGGACGGCCAATGAAGGCAAGCCAGAGGTGGGAGACCTGTTCCTTGTCATCGTTCACTCCAGCCAGCCAATTAAGGCAAGCCGGAGAAGAAGGAACGGTGACTTCTCCCTGGAGCACTCGGGATGATGGTAGCCCGCGGGATCGCTAATGCCCGTCACCTCGCCTCAAGGTGCCCTGCGGGCTCTTATTATTATTATTATTATTAAGGACACGATTAATTGCCCGTCACCTCGCCTCAAGGTGCCCTGCGGGCTCTTATTATTATTATTATTATTAAGGACACGATTAATTTCAAAGTGTTTGTATTGATTTTTGTGGATTCCAATTTAGTTCTTGAACTTTTTTCCTGTATCGTGATTGTCTTGCAATATATGCATAAACATCAGCACGTTATACTTAGACTTAGAACCACAATTTGTGAATAATATATAGTTGTTGTTTGTGGTTGATTTTTTAAAGTGATGATTGCTCTCGGTGTAAAAGCTAGCGAAAAGCGAGTTTTTACTTCAAAATACTAATCCTGGATTTATTTATTGTTCTCAGATTGGCGAGATTTACAACACCGTCGAGGCTCATGAGAACCTGAATGAGTGCCAAGAAGTAATTCTAGTTCTTGAGAACTATACGCGTGACTTCAAAGCACTCGGCGAATGGTTCCGGCTCAAGTGGGAGTACGACAACACGCCTCCACCACAAAGACCACAAAGTCTCGCATGGGAGATCAGAAAGACGGACTTCGTACGACCAGAGTCACGAAAAGGATATTCCGTCAAAAGCTCCCCATCAGTGTCAGGCAAAAATAGTCCTTGCCTCTCTGGACATAACACACCAAGTGGCAAAAACAGCCCTAACTTAACCGGCAAAGCTAGTCCCGGCAGTGGCAAAGTTAGCCCACGAGTTACTGGACATTCCAGCAACAGTCCAAAAGCAAATATTGAGTTTTTCAGCAACAAAATTGCTTCGAAAATCACTGCTAAACCTGAGCCAAAATCTGCTAAGGATATATCAAGACTTTCCGACATAAAGGAGAAAGAGATTAAGGACATAATCGACGATAATGACGTCATTGATGTGATTACGCCTGCAGTTGACAAAGAAGAGAAATTGGCTAAAGAGGCGATTGAGAAGGATAACAAACTGATCAAAGGACCTGTGGTAGAAATAGGTAAAGCCAGAGAATGCCCAAATACTGCACCAAAGATGGTGGTTATCAAATCACCTAAACGACAAGCACAGGAGGATGCGAAGGCAGCTAATGGAGATATTTCAAGCCAAGCCAAGGCTACTGTTGCCAAACTAGACGCTATGGAGAACGAATTCTTAGCTAAACAACTTAATGAAAATGCAGCTAAGAATGAAAATCAATTGAATCTCGATAAAGAATCTGATGATGCAGTGTTTGTAAAACCCGCTCCTATAAATACTGGAAACTTGACAGAACATAACAAAATACATGACGAGAAAAATAAGCCCATTGATGAAAATAGTACTGTTGATGAAAAAATTAGCATTTCTTCTGTATCTCCAGTTAAATCTGAGGACAACTTTGGTGATGTATCCAATGACAGTAGCAAATCAAGCGACGATAAGACTTCATCCAGCGATGATAAATATGATGTCAATAAAGTTGATGTCAAAGAATATGCTTCAGAAACAAATCAAAATGACATCCAAATTGAAAACGTGACCGTAAAAGATCAAGATAATAAATATGATGATACAAAAGAAATTGACATAACCAAAGTTGGTGAAAACCCTGACAAAGATACGCAAGAGAAAGATGGAGAGGTCAAAGATAAGAAAGAACACGATCCAAAGAAAATTGACCTCAAAACTGCTTCAGAGAAGCCGAGTACAAGGCCCGCGTACTCACAGGCAGCTGCCAAACCAAAACCAGTGACTACTCCCAAAACCGAAGTCAAAACTCCTACCAGATTGATAGCTAGAAGCAAGACTGTCGTTGAAATGCGACCGAATTCCGCTTCTAAAGCTCAAAGACCATTCCAAAAACGCAACCAGACCAGCAAGTGCAGCTACCCTTTCAACCTCACCACGGGAAGGACATCTCTATTTGATGCTCCATCTAATAAAGTTGTATCCAAAAAACCACCTATTCGCGCCCAAATGGGTTCCGGCGATAGTAAGAACACAGCTAAACTTGACGTGAAAAAACGTCCCCCGCGACCTTCTACACTTAAAATCAATGAGAAAGGAGATAAAACGGAGAAAGTTAATCCGTCATTTGATAAGAAAGAAGGCGAAGAATTCAGCAGTAGCGACACCATTGTTACTCAAATAGATATGTCCCGCATTGAATCTAGTGAGAGTTTGAAGACATTAGTGCCAGAGGAAGGAGACTTCGCTAATTCAATTGAAGTACTTAACGTCGATAATGCTAAGAGTGATAACGATGGCTGGCTGACCGTCAAATCCAGACGTCTCAGTCGCGAATCGAAGAAGCAATCTAAATCGCACTGGGCTAACAGATTCCACCAGCCATCAGCAACTACCAGCTTGCCGACTCTTAACATGATTGAGTCTCCTAAACAGGAGGTGAAAGAAATAGTATCGGCTTCGAAATTGGATCGAGCGAAGTCAGAACAACCACAAAACAAGCCTGAGAAGCCTAAAATAGTGAAACCAAAACCCGAAGCTAAAGAGGCAAAGAAGGACTTGTCTATAATAAGACAAAAATCTGACGTCACAGGTCTGAAAACTCGCACTTCCAGGTCCAAAGCTTTGAAACGTGAGAAAGTGAAGGACACTCCCAAAGATGATGGTTCGGAGTTGACTAAGAATCGTTTACATTCCTCTCTAGAAAGTCTTACTACGGGACTAGCAAGATCGCAAGAAAAAACCGAAGAGAAATTTGACTTTGACAAATGGAAATCTGAGTTCATGTCTACGTTCAAATTTTTGGAAGACGACGATCAAATGAATGAAGATCACAAAGAGATTCTGAAGACGGCAGATCCGTCAGAAATGTCGGAGATTGCTGAAATGACGTCACAAATTGAGGAGAATGAAAGGAAGATTAGTTTAGCTCTGGACTTCCAGTCGGTGGACGACGAGAGGAAGTTGTGTGAGGAGGAGGATTTACTGAACCGACAGATAATGGAACTTCAGCAGGTTTCCGACATAGATCTGGATACGGAGACTGACGATACGGAGGTGAGCTAGTAAATAATTGTTACCTTTGGCTTATTATCCTTTGGTAAGAAAGACTCATATAGTATCTCATATAGTAGACTCATATGTTACGCAAATGGAAAAAAAATATTTTCAAATATCAATAATCAAGGCCGGCAACACGCTTGTGATTCCTCTGGTGTTGCGGGTGTCCAGAGGCGGCGCTGATCGCTTACCATAAGCCTTGTTTGCCTCCTATACAATAAAAAATAAACGCCAAACTTCATGATATTACTGAGAATTACAAAAGTTGAATAACTCAATAATACATTACGCAACATCATTGATTTAATTTGCCAGATAAATTGTGATCATTTTAATAATAAAACCAGTAAACAGTACATCCAGTACTGTTTTCATAAAATATTAATAATTTCTTTCCCGGATAAAATCGCCTATGGTACCTACTGATTTCTACACGTTTGTCCTTTGTGTTGATTATATGGTGTACAATAAAGAGTTGTCTATTCTATTTTTATAATAACTATCGTGAGACATACTAAATTAACTAAAAATTACGAGTTACTCAGTAGGCTGCGTGAAGTAGCCGTGACCGCGCACGCTGCTCATGGCGAGGAGTTCCTCTGACTCGAAACTAGTAGACCTTTTTATAGTAAATTTACGTACCTCGTAATTTTTAAGTAATCTATTCTATTTTGTCTCAAAACATATCCAAATACGATTTCGTAATAATTTAACCAATTTAACAAGGCAACAAACATTAAAATGATTCTCAAATAACGTCTTCGACAGACTGACGCAGAGATCCTATGCGAAGACGCATCAGCGGGTGTATCCTGTCAATCTACCGAGAACCTATCTTTAGCTGCCAGTTTAGAAGACCAGTATGAAACGGCCCTCGCCGGCATGTCCTGGGCTGAACGGGTTGATACTCTCGGCGCCTTAGAGGCTTTGGTGGCAAGGGATCCAGGTAAATTGGTCACTATTATTAGCCTATATTTAAGTATGTATGTGTGTGTTGTTTTTGAATAGGAATTAGAATAGAAAGAGGCGAAGACCAGAGTAAGAGATTTTTTTAAATACATTCATTCGTTCATTCATCATAAAACAAAATAGCCAATGAAAGCTATCCAAACAAAATGGCGTCAATTTTAAAAGCTTAAGACCTGTTAACCCTGGCTAAACATGTATGCCAAGGGCACGGACCAAGAGTCCGTGGAGAATTAATATTTCACATTTAAAAACCCTGGGTACACACTGCTGAAATGGAGTTGATACTTTTTATTCTTCAAAAAGTACTTTATGACAAGTATTTGTTTTGACGCCATTTGTTTTAGACAGCTTTCCTTAGCCATACTCTAACTGTTAAATTCATAACATTCTCATTAAAACTACAAATTACATACTAGTACTTTCATTATATATATCAAAATCACTTCTGCATGAAGTTGGCTTAAAAATGCTTTAATTCTTTTTCGCATTTTCAAATTTTATAATAAGGTAGATGACTTATTTTTTTTTAATGTCCATCTGGTAGTTTATTTAAAAACATTAGACACGTATTTTAATTTTTTTTTACGGAAACCAATAGTTTCGAATATATATTGATTTGAAATGTCGCGTGACGTCACTTCTATGGTACATTTTATACTAAGAAATGACGTTTTAGCCCCCGCTCCTTAACTTTGTTATATATAAGTATCATTTTATTATACAACAATATAAAAATATAAGTGTCTAATATTTTTTCATACTGACAGACTAATTACATTTTTAATTTTCATACCCTGTCATCATCCCTATTGAACTAGCTTTTTCTTATAAATAATAAGTTTTAACATAATTTTGTTTCATTAACATGCCGCAAAAGTAGATTATCATTTTTCTCATTCTCTTTCATCTTACGATCAGTCTCAAGACCATATCTGTCGACAGATTTGCCTGCAGCAGGTAAAATTTTGACATAAATAAGCTTCATACAAAATATTTCAAAATTCTACCTCTAGTAAGCAAATATAAAGGTACTGTTACGCATGCTCTAAAATAACATGAGCATGTTTAAAAAATCGGACGCAAACATGGCTGAAACAAGCATAATAATTGTGAGCCATATTGTGTATATTTATGCGACAGAGTGACAAGTGCTCAATGGGGCTGTCGTATTTTTACTCACTAGATGGTGCTAGTGTCAACCTCTCGTTCTGCGTCCAATAGGGAATTAGCTAGTGTCCACACCATTGGACGTTCAATATTTGACAGCTGCTGTGATTGGACAAAAATACTACTTCCTATATTTCCGCCAACTGATGAGCAAAAAAACGTTAGCCCCCATTGAAGTACGCTTTCGTACTTCAAATTAGCATGAGTAAGAGTACCTTAAAGATAGATTGGTAATTATTGACACTGATCGTCAGTTTCACAACTAAACACAAGAAAAACATATTTTTTTCATGGGATAGAGGACGACGAAGAAGACGAGTCCTCTGATGGTAAGTAATCAACGCTGCCCACGGATACCCGCGACACTAGAGGAGTTACAAGTCCGTTGCCTGCCTTCGGAGAGGTTTAATGGAGTGTCTCCAGTAACCTCACTCACACGGTGACATACGACACGAGCGTGGTGTCACGCTGGTTTTATGTGAGGCCGAATCACTACGGTCCCATGCTTTTTTTTATTTATTTTTTGTTTTTATTTGCAACACGCTACTACATGGCGTTTGGCCACTATCTCGCCTGAACTGGTGGTAAGCGTTGATGCGGTTTATATGTAGATCACGCGTACTCATATAATCCGTGAAGATATCTAAGATAAATCCTTATTAATATTATAAATTGGAAAGTGAGTTTGTTTGTTTGTTTGTTCCGCTTTCACGCCGTAACTACTAAATAGATTGCTTTGAATTTTTGCAGACGTAAAGTTAGAAGTCTGGATTAAATAATAGGGTACTTTTTATCCCGGAAAAATTGATATTCCCGAGGAAAAACAAAAGTAGTGGTATAGTACCTACTTTTTATCCTTTTGTGACGCGAGTGAAGCCGCGGGTAAAAGCTAGTATACTATAAACATAAAATCTAGCAATAAATTTTACTTCTTATACCCATAGACGTTAAGGTTGCATGACGATTTTATCTTTGCATGCAAAGCCGTGCATACAATCCCTAGCGTGTACGTATAATATTGTGCAGTAATCAGTGCAATACTACTCAGTTTTGGCTATTGGCTGCATGTAAGGTTACAACCGTCATGCAAAGGTCATGTATCAGAGACATTGTAGAACATACTTTTTTTAAAAAGAGTAACGAATGGAGTTTCTTGCTCGTTCTTCTCCATTCGAATCTACTTTTTGGAATGAGCACCTAGCTTCACCTAGTTTCACTGACGGACTGACTATTATTTATTTTGTATTTGTTGACGTTTCAAAAGTACCAAACTATGGTTTAATTGAAATAAATGCTTTGACTTTGACTTTGAAACATAACCGGTTCTTATAAAAATCTCACCTAGTTTATGGAACTTTGAGCTAGTCAACATATCTAGTTTGTACTCATTAGATACGTACTCTAATATTTTCTCCTGATGACGAATACATTACTATGATTGAAATCTTTTTAGTTTAATTTTTTGTTAACTTTGAATTTATTGATGTCTCTTTCCAGTCTCTGACTGCCTCGTTGGCCAAGACGTCGCAAGTGCGACTGGCGTGTAAGGAGTCTCGGGTTCGATTCCCGGGTCGCGCAAAGTACTATTGAGTTTTTAAAAAAATCCCAGTTCCCGGAGTCTGCTCCGTGCTACTACTGGAATTCCAGAGAATTGAATATATATGGCCCGGTATATGGCAACAGGCTCACCCCCTATTACATGGGACTCATAACACAAATAGTGAAAAGCGGCTGTTACATTGTACAGTGACATAAACTGCTGTAATATGCACCTGTGCCTAACCCCTTCGGGAATAGAAGGCGTGATATTACGTTACTCTTTTCAGGTCGTGCTCAACAACTACACGCGAAGTTATCCCAAGGCATCAAGCGTCGTGGTAGTTTGCAGGACGCACTGCGTCGCTTGCAGCTAAAGCAGGCGAGGGCCGAGAGGCAACGGATTGAGTATCAGACCGAACGGGCCAGGAAGATACATCAGTTGTTGGCTAGAGTTGAGGAGGTTAAGGTACGGAGGTTTTTTTTCATGGAATAAGCCGGTAAACGAGCAGACGGACCACCCGATGGTAAGCAATCGGCGTCGCCCATGGACACCTGGAACACCAGAGGCGTTACAAGTGCGTTACCGGCCTTTTGGGGATTAGGAGTTTGAGGATCGATGGGGATTTAGGGATTGGTGAGATTGGGGAAGGGGAGGGTAATTGGGCCTCCGGTAACGTCACTCACACGACGAAACACAACGCAAGCGTTGCTTCACGACGGTTTTCTGTGAGGCCGTGGTATCACTCCGGTCGAGCCGGCCCATTCGTGCCGAAGCGTGGCTCTCCTACACTTAATATATATATTTGATAGGCCGACTTTTGACCACTATCTCGCCTGGTGGTAAGCAATGATGCGGTCTACGATGGAGCACGTCGACCTATAAGCAACCTATTCACTAGTTTGGAAGCATTTATAATCAAATTCAGTAAATATAAGAATCAATTTGTCACCATCACTACCTTTTCTGTGTGATGTCGTAAGAGCCGACCAAGAAAGTACATAATATAATAACTATCGTGACACCTACTAAATTAACTAAAATCGCGGGTTTCTCACGTGAATATACTGAGAAAAGCTCTACTAGTATGAGTAAGCTGCGCGACCGCGCACGCTGCTCGTAAGGAAGAACCCCTCTGTGGTTCGAAACTAGTAGAGCTTTACTTAGTATATTCACGTGAGAAACCGGTGGGCCGAGTGGTCGCAAGTGCGACTGCCGGGCAAAGGGTCTCGGGTTTGATTCCCGAGTCGGGCAAAGTAATACTGGGTTTTTAAAAAAAATCTCAGTAGTAGCACGGAGTCTGGAATTGTGCCCGGTATATGGCAATAGGCTCACCCGCTATTACATGGGACTCATAACATAAATAGTGAGAAGTGGATGTCACATTGTACAGTGGCATAATGTGCACCTCTGCCTACCCCTTCGGGGATAAAAGGCGTGATGTTATGTTGAGTTATTTTATGTAATTGACTTAATTGATAAAAACCGTATTGCTAGAGTCGATGAACCCAATAATTTATGTTTCATATTTAATCTTCCCAGATCGCGAAGAATGAGTTGATAGAAGAGAAGAGGCTTCGCATGGAGAGACGACTTCAGAAGGCAGCTGCAAACAGGGATCAACATCTCAAGGTAAGCGAGAACACAGTGTTTTATTTCTCTTGTTTCTTCCTTTTGCCAGCTGCTTGAGGAAGAAATAATTACATGATAGGTCAAAGTTAAATTATTATGTACGTTATGTAGAAACTCCATAGTTTCTTGCTCGTTCTTCTCCATAGGAATCTACACCTTGGAACGAACAAATAGCCTCACTAGAGGACTGACCTACAGACTGACAATTTTTCTTATTATTTAATACTAGCTTTTAACCGCGGCTTCGCTCGCGTCACTAAAAGAAAAAAAAAGTAGCCTATGTGACATATACCAATACATACAGCGCCATCTATACCATTACTTTTGTTTTCCCTCGGGAGTATCAAATTTTTTCAGGATAAAAAGTACCCTATTATTTAATCCGGACTTCTAACTTTACGTCTGCGAAAATTCAAAGCAATCGGTTTAGTAGTTACGGCGTGAAAGCGGAACAAACAAACAAACAAACTCACTTTCCCATTTATAAAGGTAAGTAAGATATAATAGTAAGGATTTAAATATTTTGTTTTGACGTTCAAAAGTGCCTTCCTGGTCTAATTGAAATAAATGATTTAGACTTTTGACTTTAGATGTAAGTTTTACTAACATTTACTTTAAATAAATGATATTATTATTGTTCATTATTATATTACCCACTCCTCCATTTCCCCAGGACATAGTACGCAAGGCCCACGATGAGGAAGAAAAACTCCGAGAGATAGCTTTCATTAAGCAGTTGGAGGCAGAGAACAGACGACATGAGTTCCTGGACCAGTGTCGGTCGCATACCACGCGGCTACGGCAGATGAGGAGAGATAGACTCTCCAAACTGGTAAGTTAAAACCTCCTCCTTTTTTGAAGATTGTTAAAAAAACTGCATCAATTGGGGTAGTACTTTTTGAGTTTTGAACGAATTGACAGACAGATTCGACGAACTTTCTTTATTATGATAGTTAACTCAGCCAAGGCAGTGCTATAATACTCAGTTTGTAACTACGTTACTGTGGGGTCACATTTAGGCATGGTATCACCGTTGGTCACGGTTTTAAGATACTTCAGCACCTTTAGCCAAACGCCACTTTAGCGCTTGTCTACAGAGAGAGTACAAAACTAAATGTATGGGGATGACACTGATAAGTGTCAAAATTTACGTCAATCCCATAGTTTTCTACTCTACATGTAGACAAGCGCTAAATGGCATTTGGCTATAGCTGCAGGTCACTGTACTTTTTTAAATATGGAATGTTGGTTAGCATTTAAAACTTCATTAATAGTAATGAAATATTTATTGATTTTGTTACTTAGCCCAGGAAGAATCACTCAAGAATTTCTATGTGCATGTAAAACGCAACAAATTTACTGAATCAATACTCCGTAGTAAACTCTTCTAATCATATTTTTGTTATACTCTTCTTAAACAGATAAGCAAACAAATTTTATAATGCTTGCTCGCAATGCTAACTTTTGTTTATAAGTGCGGGAAAGCCATGCTTCGACACTACTGGGCTGGATTGACCATAGTGATACCATCAACGAGAAGAAAAGTGTAGTAAAGCGTTTTTTTCTTCGTGTGATTGAGTTTATCGGAGGCCCTACTACCCCCCCCCCCCCTTTCAATTCGTAAATTACCAATATTCCTCAAATTCCGAATCCCCAAAAGGCCGGTAATGCACTTGTAACGCCTCTGGTCATAAAAAAACCAAATGTAGATTACCTATACGTAAGAAACAGAATACAGCAAGTCTCCCCCCCCAGGAGCAGAAGGCGGCGCGCGAGGCGGCCGTGGGCGCGCGGCGGCAGGCGCTGGAGGCGGCCAGGAAGCTGCACGTCGAGACTCTGCTCGAGAGGAGGAAGGAGCGGGACGCGCGCGTCGAGGAACTCAAGGAGCTCAAGAAACAGGAGAGGGACGACGCGGCGAGGGAGAAGGTGAGGGGCTTAGTGTGAAGTGGTGTCGTGGTGAGGGGCTTAGTGTGAATTGGTCTCATGAAGCGAAACAGGCGTGGTATTATAGACGGTCACTAACAAATTTTGTACGGAACTTATGTCCAATTTCTATCTTTAGTAGGCAAATATGCCTAGTTTGGAGCCCACGGGCACCTCTGCCGTGTTTGCATTTATGTGAATGCTGTTCGCTTCCATGTCTACATGTAATGTAACTTGTGTATACCAATAAATAAATTTATGCTTAATTTATTTTTAAAAATCTACCGACAAAAAAGTTAATTTCAATATTTGTCAGTTCATAATTTGTAACAGTGCAAATAAACTGCTTTTTTTCTCCTTTTCATCATAATATTTTCTTCGTTTTGGCCACTAGAAAGTAATTTTATACTAAACGATGATATTAAAAAGTATGTAATAATCGTATTAAGTGGGGCTCTGTAGTTTCTGTTTACTATGATGAGACAAGCGTGTGTTTCTGTATATACGTAAAGAAAGAAGGGAAAAATTTGTTAAGTATTTGTCATCTTTCGGCCGATGGTGTATAGTTATGTGGTATCCCCAGGCACAAGGCGTGAAGTCTCGTCTGTCGGCCCTCGCCGCGGCCGCCGAGCTCGAGGCCGACGCACTGCGCTCGCGCATCCGGGACAAGCAGGACCGCAGCCAGCTCCGGCTCGAGTCCCATCTACAGGCCATCAGGGAGAAGGCCACTACTGGACCACGACAACCTGTGAGTATATTAGTTACAAACAAGACCGCAGCCAGCTCCGGCTCGAGTCCCATCTACAGGCCATCAGGGAGAAGGCCACTACTGGACCACGACAACCTGTGAGTATATTAGTTACAAACAAGACCGCAGCCAGCTCCGGCTCGAGTCCCATCTACAGGCCATCAGGGAGAAGGCCACTACTGGACCACGACAACCTGTGAGTATATTAGTTACAAACAAGACCGCAGCCAGCTCCGGCTCGAGTCCCATCTACAGGCCATCAGGGAGAAGGCCACTACTGGACCACGACAACCTGTGAGTATATTAGTTACAAACAAGACCGCAGCCAGCTCCGGCTCGAGTCCCATCTACAGGCCATCAGGGAGAAGGCCACTACTGGACCACGACAACCTGTGAGTATATTAGTTACAAACAAGACCGCAGCCAGCTCCGGCTCGAGTCCCATCTACAGGCCATCAGGGAGAAGGCCACTACTGGACCACGACAACCTGTGAGTATATTAGTTACAAACAAGACCGCAGCCAGCTCCGGCTCGAGTCCCATCTACAGGCCATCAGGGAGAAGGCCACTACTGGACCACGACAACCTGTGAGTATATTAGTTACAAACAAGACCGCAGCCAGCTCCGGCTCGAGTCCCATCTACAGGCCATCAGGGAGAAGGCCACTACTGGACCACGACAACCTGTGAGTATATTAGTTACAAACAAGACCGCAGCCAGCTCCGGCTCGAGTCCCATCTACAGGCCATCAGGGAGAAGGCCACTACTGGACCACGACAACCTGTGAGTATATTAGTTACAAACAAGACCGCAGCCAGCTCCGGCTCGAGTCCCATCTACAGGCCATCAGGGAGAAGGCCACTACTGGACCACGACAATCTGTGAGTATATTAGTTACAAACAAGACCGCAGCCAGCTCCGGCTCGAGTCCCATCTACAGGCCATCAGGGAGAAGGCCACTACTGGACCACGACAACCTGTGAGTATATTAGTTACAAACAAGACCGCAGCCAGCTCCGGCTCGAGTCCCATCTACAGGCCATCAGGGAGAAGGCCACTACTGGACCACGACAACCTGTGAGTATATTAGTTACAAACAAGACCGCAGCCAGCTCCGGCTCGAGTCCCATCTACAGGCCATCAGGGAGAAGGCCACTACTGGACCACGACAACCTGTGAGTATATTAGTTACAAACAAGACCGCAGCCAGCTCCGGCTCGAGTCCCATCTTCAGGCCATCAGGGAGAAGGCCACTACTGGACCACGACAACCTGTGAGTATATTAGTTACAAACAAGACCGCAGCCAGCTCCGGCTCGAGTCCCATCTACAGGCCATCAGGGAGAAGGCCACTACTGGACCACGACAACCTGTGAGTATATTAGTTACAAACAAGACCGCAGCCAGCTCCGGCTCGAGTCCCATCTTCAGGCCATCAGGGAGAAGGCCACTACTGGACCACGACAACCTGTGAGTATATTAGTTACAAACAAGACCGCAGCCAGCTCCGGCTCGAGTCCCATCTACAGGCCATCAGGGAGAAGGCCACTACTGGACCACGACAACCTGTGAGTATATTAGTTACAAACAAGACCGCAGCCAGCTCCGGCTCGAGTCCCATCTACAGGCCATCAGGGAGAAGGCCACTACTGGACCACGACAACCTGTGAGTATATTAGTTACAAACAAGACGTATAATCAAATAAGAATATCATCATTAACATAAAGGTTATTAAATAATATGAACACAAAACTTACCAAATTACTCTCCATCCCCCAGACCACGTCCGAAAGTCAAGATCAAATGTCCAAAGAAGAGAAGGAGTTACAAGAAGAAACTCAGCGTTTAGAACAAGAGAGAAAGGACAGAGAGAAGCAGAAGGCTATCAAGAAGAAAGCCAGGAAAGTTAAGCAGAAGTTGTTGACTACGTAAGTTCGCTTTATATTTCTTTTTACTTTGTGCTACTTATATGTTTAGTTATTTTCCATTAAAAATGGTTCTGTAAGATTGTGTATCTTTTTGCTATCTTAGTTGAGTATGCGATTGTCAGGTAAAAGCGTTCTAACTTGATTTCAGGTTAAAAAACATTAAGTAGTATACAAATAGAGTTTTTTGCTTGTTCTTCTCGAATTTGCATTTTGGAACGAGCACTTAGCTTCACTCACGGACAGATTAACAGATTATTATTTATTCTGTATTTGTTGACGTTTGAAAAGTACTAAATTATGGTTTAATTGAAATATGTAAATGCTTCGACTGTGACTTAGTGGGAGGTTTCGACTTAAGTTATCAAAATGCGTTTAAAAACTTACCTGTAGTACAAAGTTACCAATTAATTTACTGATTAAGCCTTTAAACTGCCAATAGAAAATTGCTGAAGGCAACTTCTCCGCTATCATCGGTCACCGTGACCTCCGTGGCGTTTAACGTGTTAAAATACAGAGTTTTCAATTATGTTATGTCTATTTTCTACTATTACTACTATTTTAACATACATAACGCAGCAGAGGTGCACATTACGGCATTTAATGCAACTGTATAATGTATCACCCACTTTTCACTATTTATGTTAAGTTAATGCCATGTAATAGGGGGTGAGCCTATTGCCATATTCCAGACTCCGTGCTATTATTGAGATTTTTTTAAAACACATTAATACTTTGTTCGACCAGGCAGTCGAACTTTCGACCACACGGCCAACGAGACAGTCAATTAACTTACTGATTAAAATACGGAGTTTCCAATTACGTTATGTGACAATACTATTTTCTAATCCTTAAACCTCTCTCCACAGGAGCAACGACACGGTAATAATAGACGATGCGTCCCTAGTAGACGTTATATCACCAACCACAACAAAAGTATGTAAAGTCATTCACCAACTGTCACACACACTCGAACCATTCTTAGAACACCCTATAACATTCACTATTGAAAATGAAAACATTACTCAAGAGAACGGCTTCGATCCACTAACTAAGAAACGACATAGAATTATTATCAACGGAGGAGCTAAGAATACGGTGGAAAAGGAGGATAAAGACAAATCAGAGTCTAAAGAAAAAGAGAAGGAAGTAAAGAAAGAGAAAAAGGGAGTAGATAAAGAGAATAAAGGAGTAGATAAAGAGAATAAAGGAGAAGAAAAAGAGAACAAGGAAAAAGATAATAAAGTTGTTGAAAAAGAAAATGATAATAAAGCAGCAGAAAAAGAGATCAAAGGTGAAGAGAATGAGTCAACTTCTAGTGGTAAAAAGAAGAAGAAGAAGAGTGACAAAGATAAACCCAAGTTGAGTAAGACTAGTTCAGTCTGTTCTTCTCTAAGTGATATGAGTAAGAGTTCGGGGAAGAATGAGAAACCTCGCACTATGATTGATATGCAAAGCTTAGAGAAACAATTAAATGAAGTGCATAGAACTGTTGAGAAGTGCGCTAAAATGGTGAGTATACATATTTGATGTTTTCTGTGGTGTCTCTTATTGATATAACGATAACCTTATTTTTTTAAAGCGACAGGTTAAGACTTTATAATTGATATAGGAAAGGAACCATGTTTAAAGTTATTACAGTAGTGATAAAATCCTATTAAGATAAGAATTAATTGTATAAATTGCGGCAACTTAGCTCCTGTAGGAGTCAGGTGGCCGGCAGGTAGGTAGGTAGGGGTCCAAATAAAGTACACTTTTTTTTTTTTAGAAGTAGTTCACTCTATTATTGCCAAATATCTGTTGCCCCAATCACGTCCAGGTTCGGGGTAATAGGTACGCTGAGAACACTGGCCTGAACCGTGGAGTAGCTCTGCAGGCGGTCCGGTCTCGTTCCAAATGCCTTCCAGGTCTTCAGCAGGGCCTAGGTAGTTCCCAGGTAGAAGGAGGTCTGGTCTTCCACTCGCCGCCAGGTAGATGGCTGCGATGCGAGGTTAATAGTAGAATATAAATCCGCCAGGTAGATGGCTGCGATGCGAGGTTAATCGTAGAACATGAATCCCCAGCGGGATTCCGATTACAATTTATATAATTGATTTAAGGTAGATTTAATTAGGTAGGTAAGTACGATCTTGCAACGTAGGTCGTCCGCGATCGAGTGACACAGCCGTCACCTCTGATGCCTTTAAGTTGACTGTTCGTTGGATTTTACGAATGCGCCCGAGACGAGCCGACACGACTAGTTATTAACTCGTTTAGAGATGCGTAGGCGCAATAGAAGCGAGGACCTTTGCGTAAACAATTAATATTGGGTTCCGTAATGTTTTTATATAAAATTAATTATTTTGATGCGTTTTAAATTAGTAAGTAGTAAGATGTGTTTCTATTTGTTTATTTAGTGTATTTTAATAATAGTTTTAGAATAATCTATTGTAATTATTTATAATTTATATGGTTTCGAAGCTATTTTTAGGGCAACAAGGTACAACGTTACAAAATGATGAAATAATAATAATTTTTAACACAATTTTACCATCGCTACAACTCAACGATCTGTCGTCGGCAGTATTTCCGAACCGATACGACCTTTAAACCTTCAAGAAAAGAGAGTATTCCTTTTTAAAGGCCGGTAACGCACCTGTGACTCCTCTAGTGTCCATGGGCGGCGCTGGTCGCTTACCATCAGGTGATCCGTCTGCTCGTTTGCCTCCTATTTTATAAAAAAGCAAGTTTAAATACTAAAAGTCATAGTACACTAAATGAAATCAAGTACCTATAGGAGAATAGGAAAACTCAATAAGGGAAAACTTTAACTCTTTGCATTAGCAACCATTTTTAATAGGGACCGCTATACATATACATGATTATTATATTAGCGTTTATTATTTATTACCTCCTTGTTCCAGACGCCTAAAGACAGGACCTCGCTCCACAAGATCCACCTTCTCAAAGTACTTGGAGAGATGCTGTGTATCGCCTGCGACCGCGAGGATATCACGCCGCAGTTTACTACCAAGTAACGCATAATTTTTAGTAATTGAACTCACACATACCCCTTCCCGCTCACCCTCCCGTCCCCCCCGCTTCCCCTCCCCCTTCCCCCTACTCGTCCTTGTATCCAATCAATAAGCATTCTTAATGATATATCGTCGTTTGAGTTCTGTGTTATTTCATTTTTAGTTACCTTTCAGTACAGCTAAAATAACGATTAATTTTAACGATATATTTAGATGTACTGTTACTATAGCGTAACTATAACAGTATTTATTGCTTACTTCCATTCTCTGAATAATTAAAAAGCCATGTATTGAGATAAAGTATAACATATCTATACGTAACATCAAGTAATTGTTTGCCGAGGTAAACTATTCTGATGATCAAGATTATGAGCCCATACCTTTGCTTGAAACTAGTTGAGTGGCGTCGTCAAACAGTTATGACGTACTAAATCCTTGAACCATAGAAATGAATACGGATAACAATGTTGACCCGTAGAGCCCTCAACACTGCAGTAGTGGCGATGTGCCGCGCGGTCTCCTCGTGCACCATGAGCGCGCGGTACTTCCTGTCGACGCGCGCCGCCATATACGTCGTCAAACTACTCAGCATGCAGCTCGTGAGTATTGCTTCCACCTTTATATCTCCGTTTGTAGGACTGCCTCAATAGATTATATCATCGACATGAAGTTAGCAACGCTTGAGAACGCCTATTTTGCTGTACAAAGTTAATCTTGGCGCCGGCACGAAAAAGGTATGAATTTGCAAATTCTGGATATCATCCGGGCAGCAAAATGTCATTATAATGTGCAATAATGAATAAGTGAGTGTAATAATCATTGAAAAATTTAGTTCTAAAGACATAATCACGTAATACACCATTTGTTTTTCACCTTAACACAAAAATATTCCAGGAACAAGGAATTTTGTTGATAATAGCCCATTCGACATAAAATGTAACAGCGACACCTGTATCCTGAAGTATGAACTAGTCTATGAAAGCAAGCAACGCCATCTATATAATAATATAATGACTTATACAAATACGTTGACTTAGCACCAACATAGATGGCGTGACACGTCTGTTTAAAGAGCTTTTCCATACTGGATTCGATCAAGCCTTTTTGTGCTTTAGATTTATCAAAAATGTAATTTCAGCTTACTGACATTTTCCTATAAATGCAAAACCTACTAGAAAAGTATGATAGAAAATAATCCCAATATTTTAACTGCCGTTTTCTTGTGAGTTTTCTATAAAGTAGTTACTTTAACCCGTCGAGCTTCCACGTTCCTTATGATTCAACGGGTGCACACGTGACATTTGGAGAAAGAAAGAAATAAAGAAAGAAAATGCATTTATTTGGCCATTGGCACACGAAAACAAGGATCATTACAATAGAAATAAAACAAACACAGTCAAAATAAAACCAAAACATTAATAATAGATTTTATAAAAGGGAAAGCAGCATGGAGCATTTTTTCTTATGATCCACCGGGTGCTCATAAGGACGCTCGAGGGGTTAACTAAACAAGAATAACATTTACGACCAGTAGCCCTAACAAACTTAACAAAATGAAATTCACCAAAAACTTCGAACTCTGCTCCCAAAACGTTTACGAACAAAAACTACAAAAAGTTAATCAATTTGGAGGTCAAATAGCGAAACACATGAAAATTAACTAGGCAGAAACTGTTACCCTTTCTGTACGTACGGAGGTAATGTAAGGGTTGATCTTTATAGTGGCAGGGATGATAGTGATGCGATATTTCGAATCTGGATACGGATATAGATATAGGATTAAAGTGTAATGTTTAACTGCTTCGTTGGTTAAGTGTTAGCAAGCGCGAGTGCTGAGCAGTGTTTTTTGTTTTACCGATTAATTATTTTTTGACCAATTTCGGTTACCAGTTAGATTTTAGCTACCAAGAATTTTATTGGAATATAAATTATAATATCATTATTGGATTTAATATTATATTCCAAATTTGTACACCAGAAATGGTCAAACATGTTGAAACTATGCTCACTGCTCATCTGTACAACTTATAATGTGCATTCTATGATGTATTATTATTTCACACGTGTTTTTGCAAATAAATAATCTTTGTCTTTCTCTTTGTCTTTATCAGTTTCTGTCAGAACGCCTTTGATGATATAATTACTAATCTCATTTAGCTGCCGCGGAAGGCCTAACGGGTTACCGGGGCTCCGGCTCGAAGGGCAGGAGTAGGAACAGGGTGGTTTTTAGTCAGTAAGAGTCTGACACTCCCTCCCGCCTCACCTAGGCGGGAGCAGACATTCGATGATTTTCCCCCCTAACTCGTCAAGTACCGTTATTATAGACACAATTAAAGAACAATAGGTTGCGGTCACCGGTGACCGCTTGGTGTTTGACAGTTTAAAAAATCTCATTTAGTTTCCACTCATAATGGAAGCTAACCAAAACTTTTTATATCGGATTCAGTTACGGTTCCGAAACAATTATTACTTTTCATATGGAATAATAATATAGGTTTCAGTTACGGAACTGCATAACATCTCTAACGTGTATGTCCGAACTTTGGTTGTAATCTCGGAAAGTGCTCGCCTTACTTGCGATTACGGTTTTTATTGAAAATATTCGCAATATGTAATATTTAGGGGTCATATAGTTTTATGGTTTATTTCGTTAGTTTTGGTATGAAAGGGGTAAGTCGCTGCTTGCTCAGTCGAGTGGTTGCGTGTGTGGCTTTTGACCGTGAAGTTCTGAGTAAGATGCTTTGGTTGGACTAAGTTAGGTATTGGACTTTTGAGTTGGTACAATTTCAGTAGTAACATGTATAGACGGGCTTTGAAAAATCTTTCCTATACTTCTTTGGCGATTAAGAGTCTTTTTTCTACTGTATAACAGACAATGAAACAGGTTTTATGATTGATTGCGATTGTAGTTCTTAAAGTAAAGGAGGTAAAATAGTTAATTCCATGAAAAATATTATTCCTAGATTTCCTATGGATAGGTATGCTCCATCATAAGCCACATCACCACCTGGCGAGATAGCAGCCAAACATCGACCCATTGAATATATAAAAATAATACCCCAAAAGCATAGAAAGTAACAAATATAAAGAACTACGAAACTATAACACCTAATTCGCGTATAATATTAGTCTGTAGATGTATGTAATAAACAGTTTCTATAAAAGCATTCATACTCAATTTTCCACTTTTCCTTTAGTTAGAACTCGGCTTAGTCTCTAGTCTCTACCAGGCGAAGTCGTGACGATACTACCTACTCCACTACTACTATATAAATGTATATAGTATATATGTAGGTATGTATGTGTTAGACGCCGCTAGACGCCGCGCCATGAGACGAATGACGAACATGGTTTTAAGGGGTGTCACATAGTAGAAAGTGAAATATTTTTGTGTCGAAAAATTGTTGGTTAAATTATTAAATACTAGCTTTTACCCGCGGCTTCGCTCGCGTCACAAAAGGATAAAAAGTAGCCTATGTGACATATACCCATATACACAGCGCCATCTATGCCAATACTTTTGTTTTCCCTCGGTAATATCAATTTTTTCCGGGATAAAAAGTATCCTATTATTTAATTCGGACTTCTAACTTTACGTCTGCAAAAATTCAAAGCAATCGGTATAGTAGTTACGGCGTGAAAGCGGAACAAACAAACAAACTCACTTTCCAATTTATAATATTAGTAAGGATACGTTGTCTGCTAATGTTGAACAAAGGGTTTGATTGCTAACCGTACTTATTTAACCTAGGAACAGAATAGGGGGGTTATTGAGCGTCCCGGATTTTTTTTTGTCAATTTTGTTATTCACTGTTTGTGAGTGTGTACCTGGTATTATTATGATACTCCCTATTACATGTTATTTATAATTTAACTTATTTTTTTTAACAAATTTATTCATTGAAATTTTACATAGGTATTGCCTTAAATCTAAACTCGCCAAACTTTGACGTTTGATGGCGAGAGACGCTCATTTTACAAACTATTTCTATTATTATCATAATATGATGGGAGTCTTTTTTTTCTTTAACATATAGGTAGGTACACTATAACCCAAGCAGGACATAGCAAGTATGTGTTATACCACCTGCATTGCTTATATTGAATAAAAACAAAAAACAATACCGACACAATAACAAACTCTTTTTAGTAAAAACACTAAGTAATTAAAAATATATATATATGAAAAATCAAAAATCCCAAACAAAATCCCTAGTCTACATCCAATATAATTATTGTTAATTTTGACTTTATAAGTCCGTTACTGTTAATACTTGAGTAAAACGCCTGTTACATTGTATTTGAAAAAGATTTTATTAATATCGGTTCCTGTCATGTCAAAATTTTGATTAATTTACAGCTTCTAATACTATGTATGTCCGGCGTTTGGTAATAGGAATAGGCTTAACCATAATGTAACTAGATTAATAAATTAAATGCATTAGCCTTACGCATGCAACTGTAAATCAAATTGATTTACTTTATTGCCAGTAATAAAATTTATTTTATAGGATTTTCCTGCCAGTTATAATTTTAACATGGCAGTTCTAGTTTTTAATAGAAAAAAAAACCTTTTAAAATTGCTTTAAACTTTAGGATACAATATCTTTACAACATACTAACACAAACTTGATTCAGCAACTTCTAATTAGCTCCTGGTGCTACTTTTAACAAAAGTAACCCATATTGTGTTAATTGAGACTTTAATTTCATCTGTGTGCCGAAACTCCATCTAGAACTCACAGAAAACCGACGTAAAACAACGATTGCGTTGTGTTTCGTCGTGTGAGTGAGGTTACCGGGGGCCCAATTACCCCCCTAGTCTCCGTTTCCCGAATCCCCCGAATCCTCCACAATCCTCAAATTCCCAATTCCCAAAAGGCTGGTAACGCACTTGTAACGCTTTGGTGTTTCGAGTGTCCGTGGGCGGCGCCGATTGCTTACCATCAGGTGATCCGTCTGCTTGTTTACCGGCTTTGCTATATAAAAAAAAGAACCGTTCAGAGGCCTTAGTACGAGTTTGTTTTACGTTTAAAGTATTCGTAACGAGTACGCGTTCGGCGCTCTGATTGGCCAATCAATCAAAGCAACCAATCAGAGCGCGGAACGCGTACTCGTTTCGCTTACTTTAAACGTAAAAAACGTGCATGTAAGACTAACAAACATACACACATTATCACAAACTGTCGCATTCGTAATATTGGAAGGATCATAAAATAGAATAAAATGTTCTGTTTTCAAATTATTTTTAAACGAACAAGAACAGGAGAGGTTTTTAATTCAGTAAGGACTGATTCTTCCAACGCCAGATAAATTTTAACTGAGGAATAACTTTGAACATTTGACAATTCTTCCATACTAAAAACTTGTAAATTGTCAATTTTGTTCTATATTTAAGAATTAACTGATGATTAAAAAATCGTCCGTAAATAAAATAATATTTAAATTTCTTCTCCCGCGCCAGCCCTGTGCACTACTGGCAGTAGCCCGTTGAGTGGGTGGGCGCCCTAAAAGCGCCGCTAATGCATCTGACGCGACCGTTCACGTTGTCCTTTATACTCGCCTCGCTACTTGCGCTAGTACTTATTCGAGTTATGCGTCGTTAGATAGTACGGCTCTAATGTCTGAAGATGTTCGTGTTGGATGTTCAGCGGACTTATTGAATGTATTTTTGAAAGATTATTAAAACAATTTATCTTGAAATTAGGGTCTTTTTAAGTGGGGAAAATCATCGTATGACTGCTCCCGCCTGGGTGAGGCGGGAGAGAGTGTCAAACTCTTACTGACTAAAAACCACCCCGTTCCTTCTCCTGCACGTCGAGCCGGAGCCTCGGTAACCCGTTAGGTTCTCCGCGACGAAATTAGGGTTCAGGATGTGATTCCTATTTTATAAGTACTCTTGAAAGTTGACATTGACATTTTTTTTTCTATCGCCTGTCATGTGATTGTGGCTATTTGCTAAGTCCAAATTATGTAAAAGAGATAGATAATGCAAGAACATAGAAAAGATAACAATGTTGTCGATAACGAACAAATCATTGATCTTGTAGGTACTTAATAAGTCTTTTTATAGAAAGAGTTTAAAAATGCTGTTGATAGAGAAACAAGGCAAAATTTTAGAATGATCTGTCTTCGGCGGTATTTCCGAACCGATACGACCTTCAATCCTTCAAGAAAAGAGCGTATGCTTTTTTAAAAGCCCGGCAACGCACCAGTGACTCCTCTGGTGTTGCGAGTGTCCAAGGGTGACGCTGATCGCTTACCATCAAGTGATCCGTCTGCTCGTTTATCTCCTATTCATCTCACCAATTTTATTAGAGTTATGTACTTTTGAATCATCTAATTAAGGAAACTTTATCTCAAATCGTTGCTAAATAACGCTGTCTACACATAAAAGGATTCGTCTCTGAAACAATGAAACATCAACAATATAATAATATCCGCTTAACTATAAAGATTTTATCTCTGCTCGCTACCGTGTACAGAAATAAAAAAGATTCCAGAATATTCGTACCGTAAGCTTTTACTGTTTGTTATAAAAATAAAAAATAAAATAACTTGGCGTTCTAATTAGGCAGTTACCGGCTCTCCGATACAAATTCTAAAGTCGTTAAATAAATAAAAACAGGTATTTTTTTCTTCAGTCTTTATCTTCAGTGTTATCTTTAGCGACGGGTCTAAGATATCGATGGGACTTGGCCTTATAAATTTGAGGTTTTAGATGATTGGGAACGTTTTAGTAGATGTTCGAGTAGTTCGGTGGGTATTCCCATCTTAAATGGCCTGGTTGGTCTAGTCGTGAGAAGTAAAGTCTCTAATGAGAATGTAATTTATTTATCTTTGGATTTATTAATGGAGTTACCTATTGGAGTAATTTTGATACTAATAAACTGAACATGATTTGGTATTTGAGAAATATACGAAAGGTCCGCACCGATGTTAACCAAACTTTGAGTTATGAATAAATTTTACTTACTAAATTTTTTTTTATGGCATATGCCGTAAACGAGCAGACTGATCACCTGATGGTAAGCAATCGGCGTCGCCCATGGACACCTGGAACACCAGAGGCGTTACAAGTGCGTTACCGGCTTTTTGGGGATTAGGAGTTTGAGGATCGTTGGGGATTCAGGGATTGGGGAGATTGGGGAAGGGTAGGGTAATTGGGCCTCCGGTAACCTCACTCACACGACGAAACACAACGCAAGCGTTGTTTCACGTCGGTTTTCTGTGAGGCCGTGGTATCACTCCGGTCGAGCCGCCCCATTCGTGCCGAAGCATGGCTCTCCCACACTAAAAACCATTTAAATTATTTCACCAATCTAATCAAATGACTTCTATTTGATAACATAACAGTGCATAAATATAACAGAGCGGTATGCTATGGCCGAAGGCACACAGATTGTATATTTCTGCATTAAGATATTTTATTCTCTAACAAAATAACAGTGTCCTTACTTTCAAATTAATTAAAACACTGCCTTATTACTTATATATCGCATTGTTTCATAAGAAGTACTAACGGATTAATTTTTTATATCCATCCTTACGACTTCCCACCGGCCGTGCAATAAAAAACATTATTAAAGCCTCGCAAAAAGTAAGTATTATAATTGTTGCATTTTTGTAATAAAAATAAAATTGGGAATTTTAATCTTATGCAGTTCTTTCCGTAACAGAATGGCTTTGGATAAAAGCGGCTCGGGTCGGTCTACTGCCGAATGTACTGTTAACAAAAATAAATGACATACAATGTACTGACTGTTTGAAGAGCGTGTGATTATGATTGTTTAGTGGAGATTTTGGGTAACATAGGTCAATTCTTATGTCTCAAGAGAGCTACCTCACTAGGTAGCTCTTAAAATAACTAGTATAAGTCTTTACTGTATGTGTTGTACGTGTTAATATTTTAAAACATTATGATATTTTAAAATATTAACAAAATATTACTGGGTTTTTAAAAATCTCAGTAGTAGCACGGAGTCTGGACATGTGCCCGGTATATGACAATAGGCTCACGCCCTATTACATGGGACTCATAACATAAATAGTGAACAAGTGGGTGTTACATTGTATAGTGGCAAAAAGTGCCGTAATGTGCGCCTGTGCCTTCGCCTTCGGGGATAAAAAGGCGTGATGTTATGTTATGTATGACATTCCTATCAACCGCAATAAGCGAGTGAAAAAAAATTAACGTTATTTGTAAGTTTGAGCTGTCTTTAGCATTACTTTACAAACTGTGCGCCCGTGTAGAAAACTCGATCAAAAAATATATTCCAACACGATTACCATTTTGGGAGCCAAATGTAAGGCTATTTAGAATCAACTTATTGAATCGTACTGCGGCAATGTTAATTGACCGTTATCGTTCACGCCATCTTTGATTTTTTCAAAATTCGAAAAAAGAAGTAGGCACTTTTTTCTCTCGTAAATCTAGTAGTTTATGAGGGTCGAGTGACCGCGATAACATCTTTGCCCGATATTTGGGTTGCGATTTTTTGCAACGAACAGATATTTACGATATCTAAGGGGCACGGGTTTGACGCCAGGATGCACCATGTGTTCCGGTTCAAGTATGTTTTGAAGTAGAATTTTAAAATAGGAGAGATAAAATTTTGGATGGAACATAACATAACATAACATCACATCACGCCCGTTATCCCTGAAAGGGTAGGCAGAGGTGAACATTATACCACTGTGCAATGTAACACCCACTTTTCACTATTTATGTTATGATGTATAGGGGCATGTAATAGGGGGTGAGCCTATTGCCATATACTGGGCACAATTCCAGACTCCGTGCTACTACTGAGAATATTTAAAAACCCAGTAATAAGTAATACTTTGCCCGACCCGGGAATCGAACCCGAGAACCCTTGCCCGGCAGTCGCACTTACGACCACTGTATACTTTGGTCACGGCGCACTAGAACTTTACAACTACTGCCAATCTGGCTGAACAGGGTTTTCTTCAGGGATACTACACAATCACACCACTGTTTTACGTACTTTGAACTGTATATTGTTATTACCACTTAGGTACAATCTTCTTGCGATCTACTTTCGAACTGAACAATCATAAAACATTCGCCGAGGGTCATTCAACGGCGGAGAATCTTAACACCGCGATTCAGAAAATGGACTAAAACTAACAACACCATCTAGTTACAAAATTGGAACTAAAACTCTATTTGACACAGATTCAAATTTCGGTTGACGTTTGAACATACCGCCCACCAAGGACATTATTGAAGAATGTCCTACAAAAAAATTACAATAATAATTCTTACATGAACTTTAGGAACTGTAACTTACAAACAAATAAACTTCTTTTACTAAATAACAATGTAAACAAACAAAGTAAACTTAATTAAGTATTACACTTGAACTTAAATAAATAAAATTATTACAATGAACCTTAGCCTTATATTTACTGTTCAATTACAGTCGACGTATTAAAAAATATAGTTAAACCTATCACTATGCATACTAAAAGTTTTAAACCTTGAAATTTAACTTATGGTCTATACTTGACACATTATGAAACTAACAACTAAAACAAACATTTAAATTACTTAAATAGGTACAATAAACTAATTTCCTTCATTGACTGGCAGAACACAGAGCTTTGATGTAGGACGCTTCAGTAAACCTTTACTAGTGCGTAAAGTAACCACACGGGTGATGCCATCGTCACCCGGGTGTTTCTCCACTATGGTACCCAGAAACCAACAAGCAGGCGGCATATCAAATTCCTTAACTAGAACTATATCACCGATCTGAGGCTCAGGAGTCTTATGCGACCACTTATATCTATGAACTAAATTGCTAACGTATTCTACGGACCAGCGTTTCCAAAATGCTTGGACCATTTTTTGTATATACTGCCAACGAGATAAAGAACTGATATTAGAATTTTCATAGTTCCCATCTGGAACAGTGACAAGTGGTTCACCGATTAAAAAATGACCAGGGGTCAATGGCATAGGTTCATGAATGTCTTCTCCATTGATTACAGTCATCGGCCTAGAATTTAAACAAGCCTCTATTTGGCTCAACAACGTGCTCATCTCCTCATAAGTGAGTGTTTAGTTACCTATGACGCGTTTTAAATGAAATTTGGTCGACCTCACTGCAGATTCCCACAGTCCACCGAAATTTGGAGTATGTGGTGGTATGAAATGCCACGTAGTGTTACGATCTTCTAAGGTTTTTGCAATCTCTTGTTGAATCGCTGATAACTCACGAAGTTCCTTAGCTGCACCCACAAAATTAGTGCCGTTATCGCTCCAGATATTTGAACAATGACCGCGTCTGGACACGAAACGACGAAAGGCTGCTAAAAATCCCTGAGTGGTCATGTCACTCACTAATTCTAGGTGTATGGCTTTAGTGGCCATACAGACAAACACACTAATATAACCCTTATGAGCGCGATGACCTCTTCCCTTCGTTGTCCTAATTTGAACAGGACCTGCATAATCCACGCCGCTATTCAAAAACGGTCGCGATGGTGTGCAGCGTGATGGTGGAAGTGATCCCATAAATTGATTATAAACCTTAGCTTTATTTTTGACACAAATGACACATTTACGTACATATTCCTTTGTAAGCCTTTTTACACCTAATATCCAATAAGCAGATCTCAGATAGTTAATCATTATCTGAGGTCCACCATGTAAAGTCCGATCGTGTGCGTCTGCGATCAACAACTTAGTAAAATGTGTATTATGTGGTACAACTATTGGATGTTTTTCGTTGTCAGACAATGATGCATGATGTAACCTACCCCCAACTCGTATTATATCGTCCTTGTCTAGAAAAGGACACAATGAACTAATATTACTTATTTTATTAACAGGTGAATTATTTTTCAACTGCATGTATTCTACTTCGAAGTCGACTCTTTGACATTTCCTTATACAACACTTTAATGCTTCATCTAGATCTGACCGTTTTATATATTTGGGTATATCTCTACCCTTGACATAATGATAAAAGAAACTTCTACATAACGCTACTATTCTTAATAATTTTCTTAATGAACTATATCTTTCCCATTGTAAGGTGTCGTGTTTTAAAGCTATACAGGACTTAATATTCTCTTCCATGTTAATATCTGTATTCAATAGTCTATTGTACTCTATATTTTCATTATATAAAAATTGTGGTCCGTGAAACCATATAGTATTTTCAGGCAATAGTGACGGTAAAACTCCTCTTGACGCACAATCTGCGGGATTCTCCTTCGTAGAAACATGTGCCCATTGATCTGCGTCTAACGTGGTTAAGATCTCCGCGACCCTATTACTAACAAAGGTTTTCCATCGGCTTGGGTGGCTATTCAGCCATGCCAACACGACTGTAGAGTCAGTCCAAGCGTGCACCTTGTCCTTGTCAATATTCATAGCCCTCGCCACATCGATCAACAACCGTGCCAAAAGTACTGCTGCGCATAGTTCTAGACGAGGGATACTAACTGTTCTTATAGGGGCGACCTTTGTTTTCGCCATTAGAAGAGTGACTTGTATATTTCCTGAAGTGTCTACACAACGAGTATACACAACTGCTGCGTAAGCAGCCTTTGACACATCGCTGAAGCCATGTAACTCTATGACTGAACTATTTGATGTTCCTAACCATCTCGGAACATAGACTTTGGATAGATTTTCCAAGTCTTTACGGTAAGTTATCCATTCTTCTTTTAATTTTTCGGGTACATGATCATCCCATCCTACTCCTGCTAGCCACAATTTCTGTATCAATATTTTAGCTAGTATTATACTGGGTGCTATCCAGCCTAAAGGATCAAATAAGCGTGCGATATCCGATATAATAATACGTTTAGTTAATGTTTCAGATGCTGGTGGGAGCTGCACCGTGTACTTGAACTGATCTGCACTACGACACCAGGTAAGTCCTAATATTTTTGTACTATCGCTTAATATTTCCTTTTCGTCCTTCCTTTCATATGACTCGATTTCCCCTAATAATTCCGAACTGTTGCTGTTCCATTTTTGTAGTTCAAATCCTGCTTTTGCTAATAATGCCTTCATTTCAAAATACAAATTTTTACCTTCTTCTATTGTGGAACATCCTGTCATTAAATCATCCATATAAAAGCTTGTTGGCACTATTTCAGATGCCGTGGGAAATTCTTGCACATAGTCCAATGCGACCTGGTGCAATGTCTTGACCGCCAAATAAGGAGCTGAAGCTGTACCAAAGGTTACAGTTAATAGCTCATACTCTTGCATTTCTTCATGTGGCTCTTTTCGCCAAACTATTCTCTGATATTTTACATCGTTTTCTGCTACTCTCACTTGTCGGTACATTTTTATTATGTCTGCAGTAATTGCTATTTGGTGAACTCTCCAGCGAAGGACGATATGCCGCAAATCCGACTGCAAGGTAGGTCCCACCATCAACGTGTCGTTAAGTGACACTCCCCTTTCATTCTTGCAGGATGCGTCGAACACTACGCGTACCTTCGTTGTGGATTTATCTTCTCTGACAACTGCGTGATGAGGTAAGTAAGCTGCTTCATTGAACTTTGTGTCTGGTTTCTGTACTTTTCTCATGTGATTCAAATGTAAATATTCTTCTATAACTTTCGTGTATCTTTCTTTCAGGTTTGAATCCTTCGTGAATTTTCTCTCCAATGCCTTGAGTCTTCTTACAGCTATTTCTTTACTGTTACCACCCCGCAGGTGGGCGTTGCTTCCTTAAATGGTAACTTGACTACGTATCGACCGTCTGCGCATCTTGTAGTCGTAGCTTTATATAACTCTTCACATTTTAACTCTTGTTCTGTTAACGTAATACTTTGTGGCAACTGATCTTCAATCTCCCAGAACTTCTTCAGAATATCGTTTTGGTCCATTGCTGTATGCATGACTGTGATATTTGCGATGTTACTCGACCTAGTTTCTGTTTCACCAGAAATTATCCAACCTAGCGTGGTACACTGCGCTACTACTGATCCATTAGGCGCTCTCCTTAAACCATCTTTTAGTATCTTACCATACACGTCTGCACCCAATAAAATATCTATCCTATTAGGTGAAGAAAACTGTGGGTCTGCCAACGTAAGTTGCTTTAATTCCGACCAATCAAGAGGGGCTACTTGTCGTTCCGGTATATATGATGTAATATTTTTTAAAACATACGTGTTTACCATTATTGTAAAACTAGGATCAGCTAACGATTTTAATGTCAATGTTACAACTGAATTCGCGGGTGACTTGACACTACCTAGACCAGAAACAATGCTTCTAACTGGAGTTCTCTTTAATCGTAAAAATTGTGCTGTACTTTCCGTGATAAAGGAAGCCTGGGACCCCTGGTCTAACAAGGCCCGAACTGTCTGAAATTCTGCTGTGGCAGTTTGAACTTGAACTAACGCAGTAGCTAACAATACCTGTTTAGGACTGACGATGTGTTTAGTCGATAGACATGACACAACTGGACTGTTATCAGTGGAAGTATTATAAGAGGAGCTAGCAGCTGTTTGCTTATCTTCCTTAGCGTTATGTTCATAATTAGCGTGTAAGAGAGTGTGGTGTTTCTTGCCGCAAATATGACATACCGCTGTTTTCTTACATTGATAAACTAAATGGTTTCCGCCTAAACAGTTAAAACAAATTTTATTTGACTTTGCAAAAGATCTTCGTTCATCTACATTAATTTTTGTAAACGGTACACAAAAGCATAACTTATGGTTGTTGCCGCAAAATTCACAACTAATCTTAAATTGGCCAGATGGTCCAGGATTAACGTTCCGAGCGAGCAAAGTTTTCTGACCTGATAATCTTTCTGTACGTGGACCAGCTCGCCACTGACCCGATGGTCGCTGTGGTTCAATGAACTCAAGTGCTCTAAACCGACTCTCCAGATATATTTTAAACTGTTCTAGAGTTGGAAGTTCAACTGTTGATTCGTCGGAAGCCTTCAACTCCCACTGCTTACGGGTCTCTGGGTCCAACTTTTCAGAGACTACGTGAATTACAATAATTTCCACAATGGTGGTCATGCTAATCCCTAGGTTAGAGAATGCACTCATACAGTCTGTGGTTGTATCCAGTATTTGTTTAATATTAACCGCAGATTCAGTATTTACTCGTTTTTGGTTGAATAGCCGTTGCAGAATGGAATTTGCCAAGTGTCGCTTATTGTTATACCGATGCTCCAATTGCTTCCAACATACTGAGTAATTCGCAGCAGTAATTGGTATTTGACGAAGCAACTGCTCTGCTTCACCGGTCAAACATCCCTTCAAATAATGTAACCTCTGTACGTCATCTAAACCTTTATTGGAATGAACTAGCGAAATAAAAAGATCACTAAAACTAGTCCATTCATCGTATTTGCCCGAAAATGAAGGAACATTAATTTTTTGTAACCTAACGTTCGAAGCAGAATAGGTTCGTGTACAAGGTTCGTTTATGTTAAACTGTAAATTACTGTCTTTTAACTCTGACTTGTACGTTAAATAAATTTCCTCTGTCTTATCATACAATTCGGATGTAAAATAATTGTTTTTCAAATCTGTTACGGTGGCTTTTTCAATTATTTTCCGATGTGTATCATAAAATCTAGACCATTGCTGCTCTAGATTTTCCAATCTAGTTTCTACATATCCACGAGTTACTCGTTCTTTGGGAGATTTTTTGAAATTACTTCTCCCCTTTTCAATACTACTTTTTACATCATCTTGTAGTTTAAATAAAGATTCCATGGCAATGACTTAGAAAACAATTCAATAAAGCCAACAACGTATTCGAACAATCTGTTCTAACAACTAACAAAGTGAACTTACAAAATATGTTGCATTGCATACGAACATAACAAGTTATTTCAGACTATCAAATAATAAAACATTAAATTAATAAAACGTAAATTGCCTAGTTACTTAACTAAAATTATTCTAAGTAATTATAAAATAACTGTCTTCCCTCTGATGACCTTCTTGAACTATGTTTATAAATTATGTTGAATTGTACTCACAACACTTCACTGAACTTTGACCTCGTACTGATGCTCCTCCACTCGAACTCTCCCGGCTCCACCTCTCGAACTCTCCCGGCTCCACCACTCGAACTCACCTGGCTCCACCACTCGAACTTCGCCGCAACCTCCGCTCCGGTGTGCTCGTACTGGGTGTTGAACCCGGTGCCACAACTCACCAGCACCTTGGCGCCATCAGCAGTGGATCCACTACTGTGTTGGCACGGCACCCTCTCGGCAACCACTCACTGTGACTACGTCACATCCGACTCACAAGGACCAATGTATACTTTGGTCACGGCGCACTAGAACTTTACAACTACTGCCAATCTGGCTGAACAGGGTTTTCTTCAGGGATACTACACAATCACACCACTGTTTTACGTACTTTGAACTGTATATTGTTATTACCACTTAGGTACAATCTTCTTGCGATCTACTTTCGAACTGAACAATCATAAAACATTCGCCGAGGGTCATTCAACGGCGGAGAATCTTAACACCGCGATTCAGAAAATGGACTAAAACTAACAACACCATCTAGTTACAAAATTGGAACTAAAACTCTATTTGACACAGATTCAAATTTCGGTTGACGTTTGAACAACCACTCGGCCAAAGAGGCAGTCATTTTGGATGGAACTTGTGTTAAAATTCAAAGTCAATGAACAAAGTTTCTATTTCGTGCAAGTACTGGATCAAGTGCACTTGCCAAATCAAACGGGTCACAGCAATGCCACAGCGTGCCGCGGCGCTCGGTCAACGGGGACGTAGATATAAATGTTTGCACAGAGAGTAGGTAACTGTAGTCCAGCAACTGGGGCTTAATGAAAACCAGTACTAATTCTTCATACTTCATAGATGATGATGTAGTATTGTTCCATTCCAGGTGCTCTTGTCATATTTTTTATTTATTTACTAGCTACTTGCGCGCGGTTTCACCCGCTCTGCTCGGCTCCTATTACTCGTAGCGAGATGTTTTATAGCTTATAGCCTTCCTTGATTAATGGACTATCCAACACAAAAATAATTATTCAATTCGAATCAGTAGTTTCCGAGATTAGCGTGTTCAAAAAAACAAATAAAAAAGACAAACTCTTCAGTCTTATAATATTAGTATTGATTTAAATTCACAACAGTGTACAACTTAATATGTACTTTATGCCTTGTATCTACCTATAAGAAGTTTTTTCTCTTAAAACGTCCATCACAAACTTACAGCTGTACAGTTTCGTAACGGCAGATAACAATATTTTTACTACGGGTGTTGTAATAGTTTAAAGCCTACTGTCCACGACACGTCATTTCTAGGTGACTTTTGTTATTTGTATGTTGCATGCATTCGTACAGTATGTCTTGGAGATCACGCTAAACGTAGACAAAGATCGGGCGATAGCGTTGACAAAGATGGTAAACTGTCGTATGTAGAAGGGGCACCAGTGGCTTAAAACTGGGATAGCCTTTTGCAAAAACGTTGCCCCACACTAGCATTATCTTCAGTGTCGTAGGTGCGTTTACAAACATACAAGTTCACATACACATGACACCCAGACCCGAAACAACAATCTGTGGATCACACAAAGTGTTGCCAAGTGTTGCCCAGCCACCGCACCAATCGTGCAGTCAGCGTTAGACTTGAAGTACTTGTTTTAAATAAAAACGTTACTCCACACTAGAATTTTCTCCTGTGCCGTGGGTGCGTTTATACAAGTTCATATACTCATGACACCCAAACCAGATACAACAATTTGCACCAAGCGATGAACTGTGCGGGAATCAAATGTAGTGCACAATAATACATTACATAGTACCAAATAGATTTTAAAATATATTTTTGATTACCCCCAGGAAAAAGATTTACAAGCCAACCAACGTGAGATGGACCTAGCCATGCAGCTCAGTGACTGTCTCTCCGTAGTCCTGGACGGAGTGCTCTGCTCCTCACGACTGTACAACGATGGCAAGAAGGACAACTCCAAGGAGGAATCAGAAATGCTCTCTACACTGAGAGGCCGAGCTCATATGTTGATCAGGTAAGTCAATAGAGTTAGTAATTTTATTGTTTTCAGGACCGTAGGATTTTCAGGATTTTTTTCTGCCACAAGAACCTTCTCCTGACGATAACAAACACAACAAAAAAAATCTGCCAAATCGGTCTAGCCGTTGTCAAGTTATGGCGTGACAACGGGAAACGGGTTTCATTTTTATATGTACGCTTATAGTTCTGGAGGTACCCCGAGTGCGTAGCTGGCTTTCTTTGGAATGCTCATTCGAAAATTGTTTCGGTTTTTTTTATATTTGATGGGCCGACGTTTGGCCACTATCTCCACTGGTCTGCCTATAAGCAACCTATTCACTCGGGCCTTAAAGACACCCAGGTTATACTCTTCAGTAAACGTAGGACGCACAAGGAAACTTGAACTACCATGAATCGGTGACGCTTCGCCGATTGTCTTGTGGTACGATGATGGAAAGGACTAGGGGGAAACAAGTTGTGCAATTCCCCCGCACACTCACTCTGCCTGCCTCGTTGGCCGAGTGGTCGCAAATGCGACTGCCGGGCAAGGGGTCTCGGGTTCGATTCCCGGGTCGGGCAAAGTATTACTGGGTTTTTTAAAAACTCAGTAGTAGCACGGAGTCTGGACATGTGCCCGGTATATGGCAATAGGCTCACCCCCTATTACATAAATAGTGAAAAGTGGGTGTTACTTCTGTGTGCACCTCTGCCTACCCCTTCGGGGATAAAAGACGTGATGTTATGTAAAATGTTGACGTTTATGTTAGTCTAATTTTAACATAGACATTTTGATGAAAAATCGATCAAATCAATCGTCATGCCATCGAAAGACAGCATGCATATAATAATAAACACATAAACAAGTTTACTCCCCAATAACAACAAAAATACACTCCTACACGCATATAAACGCAAGTAAACACTTAAACTTACCTACTTAATATTTTTACGGAAGGAAAAATAATAAAAAAGCGGTTGCCATTTCGCGCAGTGGCGCCCTCTGCGAAAATTACGGGGGTCGCCGAGGACGCATCACACAAATTAGATTATGATCTAGTAAATGGATAGAGCGATCTCGAATGTGCAGACGTAGTTTTTGAGATGGTTTTTTATGTATTTTCTATTTACTCACAGTTTTATGTAGTAAATAGTTTTAGTAGAAGATTAGGTTGTAAAACTTTTCTAGTACTTATCTCTATACCAAAATTAGTTTATGTGTAAGAAATAAAGTGATTTTCTTACTTCTAACCTATGAGAAAGCGAACTTCGACCTTCCTCTGTGGGATTGTCATAATCTTAACACTTGACTACTGGCAGGCGAGTTGAAGATAGAATTTTGTAAGTACACAAGTGAATTTCGGTTGAGTTAGCCTCACGCCTGTCTCCTATAGGGGGCAAAGACTATGGAACGCCAATACGGTAGTTGACAACTAGACAAATTCAATACTTTTATCGAAACATCAAAAACGATACTGTTCTATGAATTTTGTACCAAATACTAGCTTATGACGTCATCATATTTTCGCGTCAAATATCATACTTATATCTAAAAAAAATCTATTAACGTGGTGGCCCGGAGGTTTAAGACGCCTGCTTCTCATGCATGAGGGTGCGGGTTCGAAACCTACCAACTGCAAGTACCTATGTAACTTTTTCCGAGTTATATTTACTTTCCAAGATTATTCAGACACCACTGACAAACGGTGAAGGAAAACATCGTGAGGAAACCTGGGCTTATAATTTCTAATTATAAGTTTGTAATCGCCAACCCACATTGAGCAAGCGTGGTGATTAATGCTCAAACCTTCTCCGTGTGAGAAGAGGCTTTGCTCAGTAGTGGGCATTTATAGGCTGTGGATGATTATCTAAAAAAAATGCTAGAATAAATCGAAAATAAGGTATATCGAGAAGTCAATGTATAAAAGTGTAACTATTTTTCAATATTTAATTGGACTGAAAAATCAAATTATTTTTATTTTTGACGAAGAAACTACCCAATTGCTACGGTTCTTACATACATCTTTTGCTTCCTCAACAGTCATCATTTCATTTATTTCATTTATTTATTCTTTAACAATTATTACATTGTGTTTGAATTTGTACAATACACCTATATTCTAAAAATTATACATGCAATCATCAGTCGTTTTATGCATGCTCTTCGGTTAAGGTTACCAAATGATGAGCAGACGGATCACCTGATGATAAGAGGAGGCACAGTCACACACCAGTTCTTCTATAAAAACTAATACTAACCCAACCTTGTCAACAAACATTTGCGCCAACCTTTCGACCCAACATTCAACATGTCAGATATAATTCAGAAAAAGCATTTAATCACTTAAAACGCTGACTCGTCAGGGTAGAACAATGGCTTGGTTTTGACACCCAGTGCTATGTTGCCGGTGACGAGCGAAGTCGGGGGATGTAATACTTGTATGTGTTAATTAAACGCGATGGGTTTTAAATGGGGTCTTGTAATTTTTGGGCTAAGTTGGGCTTGGCTAGAGTGATGTGTAATCTTCATGTTGAATTTAGTCTTGTAGAATGGAAATTGTTCGTTTTTAGGCTATTTATTGTCGGGTTTCGGTTTTTCCTTAATTCAGTATGTTAAGTGTTTTTTTTGGTACTTATTTTTATTTATTTTATTTTATAGATAAAGTCATTGATTACTCTTATTATTTTTTTACGTTTTCTTCTTCTTCAATAAAGTTTTTAGTCTTTTTAGTCGTAAAGTTGGCAGACTAACTTCATATAGATTATAGCATTGGTAGATTTTTACTTTACATACCGAATTTTTAGTACAAAGTCCATACTTAAAGACTCCATAGTCATCAATATGTCCTGTCTATAGTATTCGGTGCCCTTATTATTATTAAATTACTTACAAAAACTCATCCCTAATTCCTAGGTCTATTATTTTATGAATTTATCAAATTTTCGCAATATATCTACTAATCTGTATTTACACATGAAACAGGCTTGGACCTAGTTCAGGTTTTAGACTTTCTTTTGATTTATTTTTTAATCTGGCTTTTTACACCAAATAAACATTTTATTTTATTTTTTTTATTATTACACATACGATCAAAAACAAATATCCACTTTGTTTTCTTTAATGCGTTAATATATAGAAAGCTAGTACGTAGAGTAATTACAAGGGTATTTCGTTTAATTAAACACGATGACATTTAATACAGTTGACCGGCTCCAGTATTATGTGCCAAGCAGTACAGTACCTACGGTGCAGCGCTTACAATGCACGCCGCCACTCCATTGTGTCCATATGTCCTGTTCCACTTGCATCTCAGTATTAAATGCTGTGACACGGCATATGTAGTGACAGAGGGTTGAATTAGCGTTGATGATTCTGTACAAGAGTAACCTTTGGAGTTTCTTGCTCGTTCTTCTCCATAGGAATCTACAACTTGGTATGAGTGAGATTGACGTTCAAAAGTGGCTTAGTGGTAAATGATTTTGACTTGACTTTGCAGAAAAATTGTGTAAGTTGTGAGAGGTACTCTATCGTAGACCGTATCATCGCTTACCACTAGGCGAGATAGTGGCCAAACATCGACCCATCAAATTAATATTAAAGAAAGAAAACAAGAGGATCTTCTATCTGCCTTGCGAAAACGTGGTGTGCACTTTTCAATGTACCATAACAAAAATAAAACCAAAACAAATTAAGTACTTAAAATATTCTGCTTCGTTGGCCGAGTGGTCGCGAATTCGACTGCCTGGCAATGGGTCTCGGATTCGATCCCCGGGTCAAGCAAAGTATTACTGGGTTTTTAAAAATCTCAGTAGTAGCACAGAGTCTGGAAATCCCGGTATATGGCAATAGGCTCACCGCCTATTACATGGGACTCATAAATAGTGAAAAGTGGGTGTTAAATTCCCTCCAAGGATAAAAAAGGCGTGATGTTATGTTAAAATATTCCTAAAAGATACATAATGTAATCAATTCCTCCTCTATTATTTCTATTTGCAACATTTCAATCATGCGGCTCAAGCCCAGATCATATCAGAACTAGTAACATAATTAAATTAAAACAGAATTACAGTCGCGTGCACTCTGCGTCCCCTACTCCGTGGCGCGAGGGTTGTGACATCGATACTCGGTAGATTACAGACGATTATCGATTCAATCGGATACCGGCACATTTAGGGTTGTAAGATGTAATAAATTAGCGGCGTTTGTTGCCATATGTGACGATTGATATCGGGTGGATTAGATTTGTTTGGTTTAACTTTGTATTTGGTTATGCTTATGAGTTTATGACTTTGGGTTATTTTTTAAATATAGTTCGAATTTGGATCCTAAATGATTGGTTTATAGTGAGTTCAGAAGTCATACACGTCTCACAAAATTCCTATTCTACACTGATGAAGTCGCGGGCAACGGCTAGTAATTACAATAATTATCTTCATCTTTAATAGAGTTTTTAGTCTGTTTTGGGAATTGCAATTCTAAGTTTCCTTTGAAACGATTTTCTACGAAATTTTTAGATCAGGCAGCATCCATTTGACAAATCAAAAGTATGTGCTACATAACAATTAAATTAAAAGCCTCAATAATTTCCCTTCAAGCTACAAACTCAGCCACAATTACTTAGTGCCTATTGCCAGCCCTGTATGAAAGGGTTTCAAAGAGCTACTCGTAACGAGTGCCGTATCGAGAACCATTCGTAAGTGAACAGGAATCGAATTAAACTCTCGAGCAGTACTCGATAACATCGTTAAGTTCTCGGGAATGCTGAGATTTTGATTTGATGCTGCCTTTTCTATTTTCAAATGGAGCGTTCCAATTGGCAAGCTTTCAGAATATCGATTAGTGTTTTTGAGTTTTGTTGTAGTTGTGAGGTTTTTTCGGTCATTGTAATTGAATCGTCTATCAAAGAGAGTTCAGTGGATGATTTTATTGTTGATTGTTGCCGGTGCTCTTGTAAAAAGTGGTTGAAAGTTGGACTAAACTTTCATAGCCTATCCAATACCATTCATTAAGTTTTGGACATTAGAACAAATAGCTTGTTTACTTCGAGTCTATCTTAAATAATGGCCCTACTTTTCAACAAACGTCTAACTACGTAAACTTCCAATTAACTAAAGAATAAATTGAGAGCCAAGGCTAAACCTCTCATTATAATTACTCCCCAAATTAATTTGACGACATTCTGCAAAGAGAACGCGCTTCAATCTGGCGATCTGCCAATAAGCTGCTTTGTAATTAGACAGCATGTCGCCCGCGACCAATCACTGAGCTCCGCCCACCAATTGGTATTAAAAAGTCGCCTTGTTAAGTAAATGAAAACAGCCCCGTACCCCGTGGTGTGTGGTTGTGGGGTTAGTGATAGCGGAGTCATAAGCGGAGCGATAATGTTCTCATATTGAATAGTGTTTTAAATTAGTCTCGTATTTTTTTCTCACTCTTTACTTTAAAATTCATTTGATTTATATTACACAAGGGGTAGGCAGAGGTGCACATTATGAGGGTACAATGTAACACCCACTTTTCACTTACTTAAATTAGTAAGTTAAAATATTTAAAAACAAAGCTTTTGAAGCATGACGATGTGATTGTGCACTGCTAATTTAATATTTGTATTCCGCCAACACTGCAACCACACCCCAAGTCCTATAATTTCACCGGGAACGGGACGGGGACATTTTTTTTTAATTTATTAAAACGTTGCTCGATGATTATTTGATATTCAAAGTCAATATTTATTTTTTATTATCGTCCGTTCTGTTTGCATCTGGACGTCAGTGTGTTTGGCGAGGCCGATTGTTTTCTTACGTGTGTAATACTTATGCTGCCCTAGTACTTACTTTGATTAGATGTACGAGTGACTGGGCTTATGTACAAGTTTATTTATTAATAGCTTTATTACTGAAATGGAGGTTTGTTATCATTAGCTTGTATGACAGGTACAAGGGTCTTAGGAATACCTTTTTGACCAAATTAGTTACTCTAAACAAAATTTGATACTAATTTACTTGCTATTTTAAAACGAATGATATTTCTGCGAATATTAGCATTAATAATTGTTTAATGATGTATTGACAACAAAACTAAAACCACTTAAATTAAACCAGTACTTTTTTATTTATTTATGTTTTTATAGTTCGTTTATAGTACGTTACAAAATAAATAATTACTAAGCACATGATAAATGTACAATGTATGTAAAAATGATTGTTACTGCGACTAAAGCCATTTTAGAGGCACTTTGAAGGAAGGTAACTGGATTTTTCCAACTTTTTAATTTATGCAACTTACTGAGATGAACACAATAACATAATTCATTTCAAAATATTGTAGATACATTACAAAACCCAGGACTGTTAAGAAAATTGTGATTAATAAAAAAATTAAATTAAGTGCTCTGAGGAATTGTTGGACCTGATACCTGCCGCATCTTTTCGCCATCGACCCTCACGACATCATATGCATCCCCACCATATGGATAGTTGGCAGGCCACAACTGTGCGCTTCTCACGTAGCTTTCTGCCTCGCATAGCAAAACTGTGGAATGATCTGTCGTCGGCGGTATTTCCGAACTGATACGACCTTCAAACTTTCGAGAAAAGAGCGCATTCTTTTTTAAAAGGCCGGCAACGCACCTGTGACTCCTCTGATGTTACGGGTGTCCATGGGCGGCGCTGATCGCTTACCATCAGGTAATCCGTCTACTCATTTGCTTCCTATTCCATAAAAAAATTGCACCGAAGTCATAATAAGTCAATCCAGAAAGTCCGCTTAAATATTATACCAAACATCTGCAAGCGATGCTAGCATCGAACTGTCACATCCCTACATCTCAATACTTATGAACAATATTTATTCAATAAGGAAGGGGTGCAGCGACGCTCAACTAGGGGTCGCATTCAATTTGTGTGTCGTCAATGATGCGCGCTCGATTTAATGGCAGGTGACGTTTATGGTATAGTTTGTGCCCCCTCTAGTGTTATGTATGGCCAGTAGCATTGGGGCTTTAATGGTGGGTCTTTGTTTTTGATGTAGTGATTTTTGTGTGAAGTTTCTCTTTTCAGAAATGTTATTACCGTTGTTATAAGCATCTCGTAGGACTGTCTACAAGTACTCATAACTTTTTCCACTGCTTAATATAAGCATTTTTATAACACTCTTTAAGGTCGGTCTTTAATATCCAACCACCAAATTAAGTAAAAACCGCGGGTTACTCACGTGAATATACTGAGAAAAGCTAGTTCGAACCACAGAGGAGTTCTTCCTCATGAGCAGCGTGCGCGGTCGCGGCGACGTCGCGACACCAATTTAACAGTATACTTAAATAGTTTTAAAAGATAATCGAAACCTTTCCTAAATGTTACTTTCTTTTCATCTCCTTTTCTTAAACGTGCTTTTATCTCTACTCACACTACTACAGTGACCACTTACAGTTATACACACAATACCTTCATAACGTAAGTCTTATTCGAACTGCTCCTTTCTTGTTCTTCTATCTTCTCGTTCCTTCGTCTCACTTCATTCCTCGTTTCTACTGAATTGGTGGTACAGTACAGCAGTACACAGATACGCACGATATACATCAGAGTACCAAGCACGAATAACTATCGCAATCGTAACGTAATAGTATCGAGCGCGTTAGGCGCTCTGATTGGTTGGTTTACTGGAGCCGGCCAATCAGAGCGCCGAACGCAGTCGATACTATTACGTTACGATTGCGATAGTTATTCGTGCTTGGTACTCAGAATATGGAAGATTCTCCAATCTTTCCTCAAGTACTATTTTCTTTTATCACCCTTTTTTAAGCGCTTCTTCATTTCTCCTCTCGCTATCACAGCGACCACGCCCCACAGTACACACAACCGTTAAACATGTTACTCCGGGATCTGTTTGTTTACTATTATTATCTGTGCCTTTTGTCCATATGACACACACTGTCTATTAAACTGTAATTCTGATGGGCCGAGGGCTGTTTTACATGTATCCTCCTTTGAATACGTTTTGTATGATCGTGATGGATTGTTTTGTTTAGTATAATGGGAGTTTTGAATTTTAATGTGCTTTTTGTTCTGTTATTATTTAATATTGGTCTTTTTTGATGGTACTGGTTGTGGGTCATTCTTGTTTTAACTTTAACGTATCAAATCAAATCAAATCAAAAATCATTTATTTGCCCGAACAAGGTATACAGTGGTGACATTATAATTATAGTCTCTCTTATTCTGCCCACAATTCGGGCGTGCAAAACTTTTACATGGAAGTCATAATAATTAAAACTATAAAACAAGGTATGTCATATTAAACTGTCAAACACCGCGAGGACACCGGTGACCGCAACCTATTGTTCTTTAATTGTGTTTATAATGACGGTACTCAACGAGTTAATTGAGAAAAAAATTATATTAAAGGTACATGTCAAAATACAAATTACTTTATAAAAAAGGAGGTTCATATACTCGTGCTGCGTGATTATTTCAGTGTTTAACAAGTATGTATTGAATATGTTGCTGGCTAGTATTTCTGTGTGTGTCAACTTACATTTCTTTCTTCTTCGAATGATTTTCTATCCTAGTCACAAGGGGGAGGTGTGAGAGAAAATGGCCGACACAAAACTCGGATAATTGATAACCACAACACCCGATAAACCCACAAACCAATTATTACATGAACTTAATACAATTATACAAATTCACATCGTTTTATGACACGTGCCTCACCAATAACTAAAATTGTCACTATACAGCTAGCCACATAAAAATATACCTTATTCCGTAACGAATAAGTTTAATATTTCGATAAAATTGATAGAGTTGTACAAATGCAACGTTAATTTCTGTTCTGATAAAGCGAAATCGACTTTATTTCCCCAACTTGAAGGTTCGTATTACTGATTTAGGAGAAAGTTATGGAAATGCATAGGCACGTGTTACGGTTGTCAGTGTTTGCTCTAGGGATTGGGACGGGAATCGAACCTGTGACCCAAGAGGATAGACACGCGGCTGATGTAGTGTGTGAGTAACGGTTGTGCCTCTACAAGATGAAGGGAGATGTTTTGTCAATATTCTGGGAATGACAGATGAGGTTGAATGTAACGGACTAGCAAGATGTTTTTTTTATGGAATAGGTGGCAAACGTACACACGGATCACCTGATGGTAAGCGATCAGCGCCGCCCATGGACACATGTGTGGTAGGTAAACACCATCCAAATATGTAAGAATTCGTAAGTACATATTTACACACAGACTGGTGGCAGTTTAACTCGTACACAATCACCTGATATCTCCCCAATGATTTTGTTTTTATAATAACTATTGTGAGACATATTAAATTAACTAAAAATCGCGGGTTACTGCGCTGTAGGCTGTGCGACATCGCCACGACCGCGCACGCAGCTCATGAGGACCCTCTGTGGTTGGTTGGTGAAGACCACTTCTTTGATTCGAAACTAGTAGAGCTTTTCTCAGTATATTCTCGTGAGTAACCCGTGATTTTTAGTCGATCCCCAAAATTTGTTAACATAAAAGTAGTCTCTGAACATCGGAAATAAGGTCTATAATGGAGTAAGTGGTGAGGGGTCACCGGTGACCGCTTGGGGATTGGTCAGTTTGTTGTAAAGGCAGATAGGCAGATATAATTTTGTTTTTATTAATAAGCGATCGTGCTTAGTATTATTACGTGGTAGGAACTCGTTCAAGTAACATGAATCGAAACAGATAGATATTGAAGTATACTTTTCTTGTAACAACCAGGTTGCATTAAACATAATTTTGCTGATTTCATAAAATTATCATGATCATTTACTTTGTCTCTTACTAACCTTTGCTGGAAGAGCCAATAACACGCCAAGAAGTCCAATCTTCAAGCTCTGCGCCAAGTTATACTTGACAAAATTTTAATTAAAAACGTACCAAACAATACATCAAACCCGACATACTGCAGAATTTTTAACACCCCCTCTAACTATAACACGTGAAATAAAAACATCAGCCACTTCCACTTGATTAAGCTTTTGATCCTAATAAAATAAATGTCCGTATGACGCCATATGGGTAGGTGTCGCCCGTGAAATTAAATCAAAACAGTCCTGACTACTGAGGGCCTAGTGCGAGTATTTTTTATCGAAAAGTTACCGCGTTTACTCTGCTGTTAACCACCCAATCAGAGCGCCGAACGTCATAAACTTGACGCTCACGTTAACGTAAATTATACTTGGATTAGGCACTCTGATGGAAAGTGCGTCGAGTGCATTCATTATTGTCGGTACATTGCGTCGCGCCCTGTAATTGGTCGTCATGCGCAATCATGCAGGTTCTTTGTGCTAATGTGTGCACTAACATTTGTCGTTGTTTTGGCAATATGATTAAGCTTTTCTTTAAATTGATATTTGACTGTGATTTTTTCGAAAATATGTCTACGTATCAGTATTTCATCTTCAAAGCAGTTAAGATTGTGTCAATTAATCTGGACATGTACTTTTATTACTGCCCGTTTCCTACTATTGTATTGTTAGGCATAGGTCACTCGACTTTGATCTTCGGATCTTCATACCTAACCAATGCGGCACTTTGAGGTCTTTTACGCAAAGTTATATTTGCCTAAATGTGGTCTACAGTCCAGAAGACGTTTTTCCCAACAGCCATTAGTTCTGTTGCCGTGTGACCTATAGCATTTAACCTGTAAGATGAGCTGCCAAAACCCCTCTACTATCAAACTAAACTTCACACGGCTCAACTATAGAATAATATTCGCAAAAATATCATAATAGTAACGCGTGCCACAAATGCGGTTTCTGTGTAACCCCGAGGGAATGACCGAAGTCGTTACATTACAGGTCTCCAGTGATAACTGTCTGCCAATGACACCGTGTCCAAAGGGTCGTGTCGCACTCCCTGTAATAAATACGCGCGAAATTTTAAAAATAGAAAGGTTATTAACAGATGCTCTGTGGATTGGGACGCTCGATTCGTGACGTCAAAGGATTTTTTTGTTTTCTTTTTGGAGGTATGTTTTTGTTTTGGTTGTGATGTAAATAAAGGTAGTGGTTTATTCTAATTGACATGCTAGACAACTGTTTGGCAAGTTATGAAAATATCTCTGTGGTTCGATTCGAGAATATGTTCTATCTTATGATTTCTCGATTACATTCATATTCTTGTTCGCAATTTGAATTGAGAATGTGCCGAAATGTTGATATCAAAACCAAAGAACATGTAAAGTTCCCTATTACACAAACCAATCTTTTGTTCCAGTTGTGATTCCTAAATGACAACTGTGATACTGATACCCACAATTTGAGGGGTCGACTCATCTGTGTTATACACGCGAATCACACAAATAGAAAGTCTATTAACAGATGTGCTGTGGATTGGGAATTTCTGCCCATCGTCTGTGAAATCGTATCGGGGATAAAAAAGGCTGTCAATCAAACAGCTTCTATCTACAAATGTGCCAGAAATTGTTAATGTGTGACCAACCTCACGATCTTGTTCGTTCTTTTAAAAATGATAAACGTGAGGACTGTTGCGTCGTGCTTTGCAATAGTCGGATGAAAATAAAAGCTAGCAGATTTTTGTGGTCTTTGATTAAGCGTTTGAAAACTTCGTCTTTGTTCCGTTTTGTTCTGGTGTAACCGGGTATGCAGGCAGGCTAGTTGGTGCAGAATGGTCTATTCTAAATTTTGATTTGATGAGTCGGTATATTCTCCTAGGACTTCTAAACAGTTCCAACAAGTAATACTCTTACAAATTTTTCCACTGTGCCCATGATACTCGTAATTCGCGGTGACAGTGACTCCTGGTCCCCGATGACGTCTGTCACTCGCATGACACTGACACCGAGGGTCGTCACATGTTTCTTCATACGTCACTCGATATAAAATTGTATAAATAGAAAGTATATTAACATCTGCTCGATTTAGGTATTATTTTACAGCATTTTTAAATCTGGCTGTTCAATGTTGTGTTCGTATTTTTGTGATGTTGTTTTGTCTTGAACTGCTGAATCGATTGTAATATATTGTGGAATGATATGGCAAGGATACAAAAGTGTTTAGCAAAATTGATGGTGCTAGTGAGAAAGACATTTTTGAAATGGATATACATCAAAGACATCAGCATTATGGTGTGATTCATTTAGAAACAGAAAAGATTAATTTGCACATGCCAGATATTTCAAAATAATAGCATATCTCTCAGATCTAACTAAGCGTAATCAACCAAAACACGCTAATAATACAATCGGCTAACATCTCAATTGACGCCCCGCGGCGCCGCCCGCTGTTCTGTTGTACTAACGCCTACCGAATGCCTTTCATAGATCTCTGCGTGTGGCCATGTTTGGGGCCACCGAATGAGATCAATAGAATTTTATTATGTTATTTAAATTCATTGCTGAGTGGATAAGGCAATTATATTTTATGCGTATTAAGAACTTATGTATTACTTAGAAGGAATGTTAACGCCTTTGGTGCTTTTCTTATTGGGATGTCGTTGACGCCGTAGTTCTTGCGGTCTATGGAATAGAACTTTAGTTTATTCTTTAATTTTAACTAAACTAAATCTCTTCGCCCGGTTAAGTAGTCAACAGTCTTAGCGTGCTGAATACGAGTGGTCATACTATAAAAAAAAACTAAAGCTGTTACATACAACATGATTTGGTCTCTATTTATTTACTTTTTAAATCAATTTGGATAGATTTTGTCAATAGTTTTTAGGACCTTATGTCTAATGTTAATGTTTTCTAGTGATCTTAAGATACAAATGCAAAGTATAGCATAAACAGTTACTCCACAGTGACTTAATTAAATTTTAATATTCTCTCACCCTTTCATTTCCAATTCCAATCACAGTATCCCTCTATTTGATCTCCAAAATCTTTCGAAGATTGCATTGCATTTTTAATCAACCCTCCGAAATTCTTGGCTCGGTCTTATCGACCGCGTTAAGTGCCGTGCGAATCGCCAGGTGTGGTTCACGCGTCCCCATCTCACTCAAGGCCCACGTGAGATATGTCACACTTGCGGGGTAAATTGGGGGTAAAATGCGCACTGCTGTTTTGATTTTCAGATTATTTCTTTGAGGGTTAGGCTTATGGACGTGGTCAGTGATTGTTATTGTTGATCTCTCGTTGATTAGGCCCTGTTTTGCTTGGGATCTAAGAGTCGTAAAGTGATTGCAGTCTATTGTTCATGTTTTGTATGATTTGTTTGTACAGGAGTGGACTTTGGTTTCATTTATTGAAACTGAGATTATTAAGGTATTTTGAGAAAACACTCATAATGTACTACGCCCTATACATTTATAGCACACTGGAAATGAAATGATAAATGCATACGGTCCCTCCATGGATTTATGGACAATCGGTGATAAATTCATGAGGTGCTGTAGCAATTTGTTCTAGTTCTTATTGAAGTATGTCATCGTGTGTGTTGCAAAAGGAAACACGTCTGGTTTTGTCATGCGTTTATTATAGACTAAAGTCAAAGAGTATACTAAAGTACATAAACTACTTCACCTCCGAGGGTTAAAGATCCTTCGCTCCGAGGGTGAAGATTGTCCCATCCTTATGTATTACATTTACTTTACCATTTTTTTAAATCATCTTAACATTAACGTCTAAATATACTTCATTATATTTAAACTATATACTTACTTTTCATTCCACACTAAGAATTGATCTTCAATTGTACCAAAGTAACTTTTGTACGATCAATCAATCAACATCAGAACAATTTTTGAATTAGCGATACATGAAACGAACTTCACATTTTCCGTTTCATCTCGAACTATAACAACAAGAGGCGTGCTCTGAATACGAATCTACAGTAATCAAATCATCGTAACTCGAGAACATTGTTTTTTTAACCGAATAATCGAATCGGACGGAACAATCCAATACATCGAAACAAGCGATTATCGCTCCGCCATCACTAAGTAGTTGCGACAGCCGCGAATAGGGTATACTTGTGACTGGGGCGTGTGAAAGAGACAGAGACATCTCAAATGGTAAGTGTGAAAGAGATGGGTGATGTGCTTGAAGTGCATTCGCGTAACAACGACAGATTGGCGCGCACATGTCGAGTTGCGATGTTCTTTTTGCAAAGTGTGTTGTAGTGAGGGGCTGTGTGTCGATAGCTTGATTGATTACTATCGAGATTATTTATTCTCTTGTTGAGGCTGAAAGTGTTAAGCATGGTTTATTTGATGAAATTATGTAAGAAGCATAGAATAGTATTGAAATTTTAATAAAAGACTCGAATGCTTGTATGCAAATTGACAGCAAAGCTTGGAAAACGAACCTTTAACTGGACAAATTTTATTATGTTCCAAGAACTAAAGAAGTTGCGTATGTATGTCACGTATAGTTCTACATGTATCTGTATTTATCGACAAAGAACTTCAACATACATACTCGCATCTCTACACAAGCTTTCAAGAGGACGCATGAAAGGGGAACGGCGGGTCGTACGGCAACGCTTGTTTGTGCGATTTAATTTCATTTATCAACGCATTACTTACCGGGAGGGAATTACTTATCCGGATTACCCTGATACCCCCACTCTCCCCTCGACACTCTTTCTATGTAAATACGCAACGAGCTCTGAATTTTTGAGTAGTATATGATAAGGTCCTATACGAGATACTGTATTCGAAAAATGCGGTACACAAGTTGAATTATTTTTGGCCTATTTTGACAAGAAATATGTGGGTTTTTATAGAATTGAAGTGTGGAGAACTGGAGATGGTTTATGATGATGCTGATGTCTATCATGCACTGTTCCTTGTTCAACATTCATGTTTCTTGCACTGAATCCTTATTTATCTTCATTTATTTTTATTGCCTCATTGGCAGAGTTGTCGCAAGTGCGACTGCCGGGCAAGGGGTCTCGGGTTCGATTTCTGGGTAGGGCAAAGTATTACTGGGTTTTTCAAAAAATTCACAGTAGTAGCACGGAGTCTGGAATTGTGCCCGGTATATGGCAATAGGCTCACCTCTTATAAGATAAATAGTGAAAAGTGGTTGTTACATTGTACATTGGCATAATGTACACCTCTGTCTACCCCTTCGGGGATAAAAGGCGTGATGTTCTGTTGTGTTATTTTTATTGGTCAGGATTTTCGTAAAGCTTACTTGAAGTCATCAAATATGGATAGAATTTTAAAACTTTAAAATACACCACTAAATCTAAAACAAACATCACAATATATTTCAAAAAAGGCGAGAGAAAACGAAAATCCAACGCAGGCATAGATCACTCTCAATTTGAACCAGTGCCAAATGAAAATGTTCAGCTGCTCCAAAAATTTGTTAAAAGGTTATAATTTTAGTTCTGCTCGCTTTAAAAGAATCTATCATTAGTCTTTAATTGATAATAATAATTAGAACGACTATTACATAGGCCATAGAATGGTTAATGTTTAGCATATATAAGAAAGAATTTGATGGTGTTAATGGTTTCTTCAAGATTTTGGATCGAGACATATTTTGCATGTTTGGCATTTGATTGCCTGTTTTCTATAACACGATGGGGAATTAAATGTTGCTAAGGAGCTAGAAGAATTTGTTAATGGTCTCTATTATTAATTGATTGTTTATTTGGTGCTTGTACTACGGTTTTTAGCTATCTCTTGTCTGTTGGATTACTGGCTCCCGGTATAAAGACTTTCAATTAAAATATCCGCAATTTTTTTAACACACAAGAGGCTATGGTACTTGTAGAAACGTTTTTGTTCCATTTTGAGTTAATTTGATTTGAATAAAATTATTATTTTCGTTAGAAGAGCTAAATATATGTGTATGGCTAAGTTATGCCTTGATGATATCAGAATCTTTAGATATCTATTTTATACTCACGTAGTCTTCTTTTAAAATATGTCTCCGTTTAGTTCTTCTGTGGTAGATAATAGTCAATATCTATCAAGTACCTACATATCTTTCTATAACTTATTTTCTACTCGTAATGACAGTTGTCACGTTCTTTTGAAGGGTAAATAAAACATCAGTGATTATATTGGAGTACTGTAAGCCGCTTTTGACCCTATTTGTTCAATTGTGCACGAGTGTAGTATCAGGTGGCACTTTGTGTGCATTGTGCCGGAATAGAGAGGTATCATTACAGTGTTTTATTTTTATACTGATCGTGATAATGATGATAGAGAAGTAAGTACTTCATCGCCAATATGGATAAGTAAAGAATTGTTAAATAAAGTTGGGTTGAATAAGTTCTTCGTAATAGTACATAGACTTTGGATTGTTTGACTAAAGAAGAATAACTTGAAAATTTAAAGGAGAATTACTTATAAATAGTTAGCCTATGCCGTTGCATAATGAATATGACATAAATACTTATTTGTTAACTAAATGAACACTTAAATATTGGTGAATAACTACATTGAAACCTAATACTTTCACACAGCTCCTTCAAACCATCTGTTACGATTACTGACCTTCTAATTAAAAGCCAAATACCGATACAATGAGTCAGATTACGATTTTTTCATCTAATTGACATTATGCATTTAAAAATTAGCATTCTTTACTCTAGTATCTCGTCTAGATGTGGAAATTATTTCAGCTATGTTAATGATGATTGCTTCGCTCGCTTCATTAGCGTTGTTACTTTGTTCATTATCCTCTTGTTCGCATGCAGCTAATTGTTCATTATCATCGTCATTGATTGGTATTGCTTTGCTATGCTCTTGATTTTTATGTTTTGCATTGATTGGTCGTTTAGTAGTTGGTTTATGTCGTGATTGTGTGCAGTAGTATAGGATTTTATTATGTAATTGCTTATTAATTTGACTAGTGTTTAAGTTCTCGGATAACATTAACAATTTAAAATTCAATCTCATGTTGTTTCTAGGGATAGGATGAGGTATACAAATTCTTGGTTGGGGAAAGGTTGCAGAGTGATATAGGTTCAACTTTGCCTCAACTAGTAACGTATGTTATGTTACAAGTGCCATGGTGACGAGCCTACTGCTATAATCTACGACAAATTTTGATCCAAGTCTAATAATAAATAGCCTGGTTCAAAATTTCCCTTCTGATATGTTATCCTCACCAGATCACCCCACCTCATCAGACCACCACGGATGGGGCCCAATAGGACTTATGCCGATACGGAGCCGCGGAGAACGTAAACGGTTACCGGGGCTCCGGCTCGAATTGCAGAAGTAGGAACGGGGTGGTTTTTGGTCAGTAAGTGTCTGACACTCCCTCCCGCCTCACCCAGGCGGGAAAAATCATTCGATGATATTCCCCCCCTAAAAATTCATTACCAGATGCACTGGCAATCACTAAACAAAGCGTATCTTTAAATAGTATGCCCTAAAGCAGTCCAACACTAACTTAATATTTTTATTGCCATGCTCAAACCCTTTCGAACTATTAATATCCATTCATACAATATCCCCACATTGCATTTCAATTCACGCACAACTAAACTAACATTTGTTGGGGGGCGCGCGAATTTGTTTAAAATGAATTTACATATTTATTTGCGTTTATTAAAATGAAATAAATTTGATGTCTCTATGTAGGCCCCCTTCGCTTTTGGATGAAAATTAAACCCATATGGATTTATGGGATTTCTGGTTTATGTTGCAAACACCTGTTAGTAGCCTTTATAAGAATATGGTGTTATTTTAATCGAAAATTACGGATTAGTATTAAGTGGTTATTGAAATGCGTAATAAGGTTTTTTAAGCGACATTTTAAGGTCTTGGATGTTGAATTGACATATTGTATTAAATTATGTTAATGCTTTTGTGATTCGATAATTAATATGTTATATTTTGATTGTTATGGTGGCCCGGAGGTTTAAGACGCCCGCTTCTCATGCATGAGGGTGCGGGTTCAAAATCTTCCAACGGCAAGTACTAATGTGCCTTTTTCCGAGTTATATGATACTACTATTATATACTAGTCAAAACAAAATAAGGGCCACCACGTTTTTATAGTTTCCTCATGAAATCTTGAGGTTTAAGTGTTGATTAATGATTAGATTTGATAAATTAACTGTTTTTTATTATTAACAACACAAAATGATGAAAGACACATTCCAAAAAAAAAAATTACCATTTTTTTCTGAAAAACTAACATTTTTGCAAGCAAAACGTATGAAATCAGAATCAAGTAAAAAAATAAACAAATCAGATATTGGTTGAATTGTAACTCCTCAATATTTACTATGCCCTCCTCGTTTTCTAATGCACTCTTGAAGCCTGGATGGTACACTCTCCACCAAGTGTACCACTGTTTCTTGAGGAATTTGTTCCCAGCTTGATTTTAAAATGTTTATTAGCTGTCTTTCATTGTGCACGGGTTGGTTTGTGCTTCGAACGTTGCGATTGAGTAAATCCCACATGTGTTCAATGGGATTGAGATCCGGACTGTTTGCAGGCCAGGGCAGCACCTGTATACCAGCCTCCTCTATAGCTTCTCTGGTGGCCCTAGCTGTATGAGCGCGAGCATTATCGTGCATCAGACGGAATCTTGCGCCGATTCTTTGTGCATATGGGACCACATGAGGTCTTATGACCTCCTCGACGTAACATTGAGCTGTAATTGTGCCTTCATTGAGAATTATCAACTCAGTTCTACCTGATGTAGAGATTCCTCCCCACACCATAACGTTAGGGCCCCCAAATCTGTCCTTTCATGGATACAAGCATCCGAAAATCGCTCACCTTCACGCCTCCAGACACTAATACGACGGTCATCACAAAAAAATTTTACTTTGCACTCATCCGTAAACAATACTGTGCTCCATTCACTCATATCCGATTCCAGATGCTGCCTTGCGAACGATAATCGGTTTGCACGATGAGCACTTGTCAATGGTATCCGCACTACACGTCTCCTAGAGAACTGCTGGTCCTCGTGTAACCGATTTCTAATGGTTTGATCACTAACACGTGTACTCGTAGCCTGCCGCAAACGGTTTTGTAAGGAACGGGCTGTGATGCAGCGTTCTCTGCGCGCAGTCAAACGTATGTAGCGGTCTTCCTGTGCGGTAGTTGCTCGATTTCTGCCAGATCCCCGTCTCCTGGTTAGTCTCCCAGTCTCTTGAAATCGATACCAAGCATTCTGAATTGCTCGCCGCGAAAAACCCAGCTGCATCGCAACAGAACGCTGCGAATGGCCTTCTTGAAGTAATGTTACGGCCCTAGTTACGGTTGGTAAGTCTATATGACGTCGGATTCTCGGCATATCTTTGTTAAAGAAATAATTCAGCCAGAAGTAAAACAAAACTAAACTGTTCTTGACAGAATCGTCAGTTTGACTGAGTTAAAATGCATCTTAAAATCGGGTAAAATCAAGTGGGTACAATAAATTATCAAAAACTGCTCACTTTACAGAGTTATGCCTGTAGAACACTTAAATAAATGTTTGTAAACAAATAAGGTAACGCTATAATAACCATTCAGCTACTTGAGTACGCAGAAAAAATAAATTATCGCTACCGCTGTTAAAAATAACAAGTGGCCCTTATTTTGTTTTGACTAGTATATGATACTTTCTAAGATTATCTAGACTCCACTGACAGACGGTGAAGGAAAACATCGTTATAGGAAACCTGGGCTTATAGTTTCTAATTACAAGTTTGTAATCGCCAACCCGCATTGAGCGAGCGTGGTGATTAATGCTCAAATCTTCTCCGTGTGAGAAGAGGCTTTGCTCAGCAGTGAACATTTATAGGCTGTTGATGAATGATGATGATGATGATGAATTAATATGTTTAATGTTACCGAAAATAGCAATAGTAAAATACACGATTTGTCTATAAAATACCCATTACACTAAATCCCTAAAATTAGTCGCAAAAATAATCTTTATTTGTAACGATGATGAGAGGACATCTGAAAGTAACAACCTACATAATCTACAAAGAAATATTGTTTCACGGCAAAAGAAAACATGACCACAAAAACGCGTCTAATAAATACATCTCAAAGATTAAAGCCACAGAAAAGTCTGCAATATATCTTCAAAAACAAGTTATTACGAAATGTACTTAAAATTTTGTCTTTTTGGCGTAATTTATCAAACCAAAACTCGTACAACGCGAGCAATAGCATTTAAAACGTACATAAATCCTATCGTACAAAGTAATTTTCATACGAAAAGACACATCTATAAAATATTGGAACATATTGGAGCGGCGAACTTGTGCTTCCTTTCATTACCGACTTCCTTCAATTAAAATAAATCCACACACGAAATTAACATACCTCACGCACTTAAAATGCCACAACGATTTTAATGTGTGTCCATTTTAGCCTGACCTTCCCTGCCCCGGAGTTACTAACTGAAATGTTCGACAAATGAAGATGTCTGTCAAATTATAAAGGTCTTTGTGTATTGGACGTTTTAAGTCTCGAGGAATATCAAAGGCGACACAGTGTCCTTAATGGGTATACGTATTTCACCTTGTAAAAGGCGCCGAAATGCGCCTGAGTCGTTTATCTAACTGAAATTAAGAACGAAAACATTTTAAACGAGCCATAAATTTTTCTTAGGTGAGTGCTTTCTTTTGGTGTTGCCAGTTGTTGTGATGTGGTTTTGTTTTATAGGTAATCGTGGTTATATGATATTTTGTACTATATTTTTGTTATTTGAATAATATCAAGTATTTGGGTGTAAATTAATTAAGAAAAACTTCTTTAGCTAGCAGCTTATTGTAGGTTAAATTGTTTGAAACACACCGAATTTAAGATTCCATTATTTATCGTAAATTATAAACATGTAGTTTCCAAAGTACTAATAAAATATTTCCTTACGGAAACTTCCGGCTTTCGAAATAAATTCTGAACGTATAAAATCCTCGGCCACCTGGCAACACTGATCCGGATAGATGCACAGGCGCCTCTTGGATGCTCGCCTTCCATTAGCGCGTTTGAATTTAGAACGCGCCGTGATTGGCCGGCGGAGGCAATGAATCATGGCGCCGGCGCTGAGACGTTACACAGGATGTTGTTTAAAATGTTTCCATTTGTTTTCTGATTAATTAAGCAATTGTTTAATTAGGCTTTTTTAAAACTATATCTAATTAAGAACCTGAAAGGATTGAACACTAATACTTTATTTACCAGTAAATAGAAATTGGCCAATGTATTTCATTATAGTATACAATCAAATTAGCTTGTGACAAACATGTAACACTATGGTTATACGATACACGTGTTTTTTATAAAAATAATTTAATAACAGTACAAATTCAATTACAAACTTTGTTGTCGCAAAAACATCAACCTGTATACATCACATGAAAATAACATGGAAGTTCGCGTGTGTAGTGAACGGTGAAATGTCATTATATCATACGCGTTGAAATCTCGCATCCATCACATTTAGAGCACTATACCAATTTACCCGCAGCTTTGCTTGTGTGAATTTAACTTATGCCTTTCTCCCTGTACTCCCATCTACATACGAATATACCAAGCTTCAAGAAGCATGTTTCAGTTTTTTATTATATGGATTAGGTGGGTAAATAACCACACCGATAGACCACCGGTAAGCAATTGGCGCCGCCCATGGACAATTTTAACACCAGAGTAGATACGGAAGGGTATTGTTGATATTGAGAATTTGGGAATTGAGAATTGTTTAAAATTTAGCCTCAGGTAACTGTCTACGTAACTGTTATTTGACGAATACATGCATCTTTCACAAAAAATAGGCGGTTAACAAATAACAAATGCTTGCATCTTGCCTAGAAATACTGAAAACTGTCCACAGAGCGGCGACGTTAAATCCATGCATTTGTCAAATGACGCAACGTGAAGTAGGCCTTATTCATCAACGAGTGACAGACAAACTTGTTCTCGTATTTTTAACGTTAGTTGGGATTCGGATGGTGCTATTTATATTACGTCACTTGTCTCTAAGATCCTGCCAAAACTAAATAAAAGGAGGTTGGACATATGGCGCATAATCGGCATAATATGTTAATGGATCACGATAGAATTTTGTTTTTATTGAAATTAATGTCCAAATGTGGACTGTTAATCATGTTGAAATCATAACTTATGTTAGTTCCGCAAATGTGAGTGATTTGTTGTGCTTTTAGACTTAAATTGCTGTGGCAATTTTGATGATTGTTGGTATTGATATGTAGTTGGGGATTTGTAAACTTTGTATGTAACATGCGCCTAGCTTCACTGACAGACGGATGGACGGACAATTCAATTTTTGAAGTTTCAAAAATGCCTAATTAACCCTTTGTGTACCGTCATTATAGACACAATTAAAGAACAATAGGTTGCGGTCACCGATTTCCTCGCGGTGTTTGACAGTTTAAGGATTAATTGAAATAAATGCTTTGACTTTGACATGATTTACTAACAAATATTTGGATCGATATAAAGCTTTCTTAAAAATTCCCTTCACGTAATCTTCTTTTGTCACTATTGCACAAGAGAATGAACCGGTTTCAATTTTAACTGTTGCAAAACGCACTTCTTCTACCGCTAGTAGTAAATCTAATGTCGAAGTCTACAATCTCTAGATTGGTCTAGGTTAATGACAAATATTCAACAGAACCAATATAAAAAGTTCCGGATTAAGATTGTTTATTAATATCAGCCGTAAATTTTAAGTTCTCATCTTCTGCCAAATATCTTTGTGTCACAAAACGTACTTACGAGGTCGAAGACATCCTTTAGTTTTATTTTTTCAATCCAGTTTTGCTGCCATCAATCTCTGGTCATTTACCATACAGCCATCCTTAAAAATGTGACCTTTTAAGTCTCACAAATATTTAAGATTACATTATCTTAACCCGTCTCTACAAGGAGGTCTGACATTATCAAAAAGTTTACAACCAGACTGACTAATATACACCCACATGGACCCTTATTTCTTCACCTTAAGGTTTAAGATACCCTTTTTGAACTATAAAAAACAAATGGTATAAAATATATCGTTGCGCGTGAGTAACCAATCACGGGGCGTTGCTCGGATTCCAAATTTTAAATTCCTGACGTACCAACGGCGCCATCTTTTTATCGTTATATTTTTTATTGGTTTTTCTGGAACGGAAAATTGTTTGTTCGTTTTGTGCCTGCTATAAAATTATATTGATTTGTCGTGGTCAATTTTATACGGTAAAAAATACATACATACAGTAACAGAAACCTTAAATGGCTATAATAAATAATTATGATGCCGACGTTAGTAGTAAACATATTGCAATACTTTTAATCTTTTTCAGTCAAGGCATGTTTGGTTCTAGTGCTATTTCTGGGACAAAAAGAATCGCCTGATTATGACGGACTCTCTTCATTATTAAAGCAATGCACCTCAATATCTGGACTCCAGATAACCAATTTTGAAACCGCTTACATCGAAGATTAAATCCGTAGTCACAAAATCCGCGAGTTCAAACCAAACTTACCGGTTACTCCCGAGATTCAATTACGACAGACTTTCTCAAACTTTTTCGTCGATTTTACATTATAGGGGTCAAGATTTTAGTACTGTCGAGTTTGGGGGCTTGTTATTTTATTGGGAGAGGCCTATTTTAAACAATCTCCGCTTCACAAGAGTTAGCCATAATGTCCATAATTTAGTAGGTTGGGGAATGCAGTTTAAACTGTCAAACACCTCGAGGACACTGGTGACCGCAACCTATTGTTCTTTAATTGTGTCTATAATGACGGTATTCAAATGGTAAATGTTCGGATTTATTAGAAAGCGCTCCTACTAGATCTTAGTCCCTTAATATCTCTAACAACAACTACTGAAATAGTAAGGTTAATAATTGTCTTTACTTTAAGTACCATTATCACGGAGGCAAACTAAATACACACCACGTAGATTGTTAAATATTGTTTTACAATATACTTGTAAAGTTTGAGCATCGCTTGAAGCGGTTACAAGCGTAGCAAATATTGACGCTACTTATAATTGGATGTACACCAACGAAGATGCTTGCTAGCAAAACGAGATTTTTTATAATTTTCCCCCTTTTAGTTGGGGGTACACAGCCGTGAAATGATTTTTAAAAACCAATATTGGATAAAGTAATAAGCGTGCTTTTTGCAAAGAATAATTTAATCTATTGATTGAACTGTTAGCTGGACTGCCTAGGAATTCGTTTATTAGGGAATCTAACGTTGTGAATGTTTTACGTTCTTTCAGTGTATTGTGAACCTGATTGAAAAAGAGTAACCTATATAGTTTCTTGCTCGTTCTTCTCCATAGGAATCTACACTTTGGAATGAATAAATAGCTTCACATTTAATTTTTTTGTTTACGTTCAAAAGTGTCTTTCTCGTCTAATTGAAATAAATGATTAACTTTGACTTTCAGCAAAATGTAGTTCCCAATATGAACATAATAAAGAAGTATTTTTTTTTCAATTATAGGTGCTTTAGGTACCTACTTAGTTGAAATAACATAAGGCATATTTAAGGTGAATGCAACAAGGCATCGCCAACAAATTGAAACTTACGTCCACTAAACTAAAGACCTTTGATAAAACAGACAGCAAGTCCCATTAATTCCCTTACACAGTTCATATCCAGACTCATCCAGACACATCAACAAGCCAGCCAATCTCAAACTCTTTACCTTAATCACACAAACCAGGCGCCATGTTGGAATCCTAACACAACATTCATGTACCGCCTAAAGCAGTAACTGACCAACAACACACACTGTTATTGTTGTTCTTGTAACACAAAACATACAATGTTGGTCTTTCATACGGATTTAACGGCTTAACCAACGTGTGGTGATTATGTAAATTGACGGTAGGTGGCGTTAAAACAAAATGGTGGACTGATGTGACAGAAACGGTAGGTACATTGGATTAAAGATGAGAATAATTTTCTACTTAAAATAGTACCAAAATTATGTCTGCCTCTGTAAATGTGTTGATGTAAAAAGTAATTACTGAAGATGATCTATCTCATCATTCTTCTAGTAAAAGTAGTGATACATCTGAAGGATCTATATATTTTTTATGCGTTTTCAACTTTATTACAAATACATATAGTTGGAAATGTTATTCGCATACAATTTTGGGTAATATGACGTTTTGGCTTCAAGATTCTTTACATGTCCTTGACGTCTTGCTTACATACGCTCTTGTGTCCGTTAGCTTTATAATACTAAATTTAATTCTGGTAACATTACTTGTGATAATTATACTTCGTTTTTTGCTTTTTGACTTTTGCTGTCTACCGACATCAAAAGTATAATTATAATGTATTTCGAATGGAAGAACTCACTATGTATTCAGGGATCGAACTGTTCGGATTAAAACCAATTATTACTACCTAACCTATATTTTACTCGAGTGAAACTGCATTGATCGTTCATGTGTCCTCTGGCCATAGGCGGCGCTGATCACTAATTTTGCTCGTTTGTCCGTTTGATAAAAAGCTATACCCAAACTTACTCATACACTTTGTTCCAGCTACCTCTGCCTGACCGGGTGTATTACTCGCGCGGAGAAGGCAGGTGCCGCGCGGGAGAGCATTCAGACCCTGCTGACTGTCTGCGCAGATCTCTGCCATCCCTGCGAGGTTGATGCTGTAAGTACAACTTTATATAGATTTTAATTTTGTATTATTAAGCCTGTATTTGGTATTTTAGAAGACATAAAAATTGTTATGTTAAACACATAAAATCCTTAAATTTTTATATCTAACTTCTGGCCCCGTCTATGTCTAAGAAACCATTTTAACTAGGCTTTTAAATTAAATAACTAGAAATATTAGATCACCTTTCACTACAAACCTCTTTACTCGCAGGGTTCCGAACGTATAGTCGCGGCCCAGTCTCTCCGCTGTGCTCTCGGCACTGGTATCGCTGGCTCCCGTGCAGAGTTCTGTATGCTGTTCGCCCAAGGAGCAGGATTGGAACATAGTGGTGGATTCGTCAAGGCTGCTCGCACTGCCCATCTGCTGCGGACCTTGGCTGAACTGGATCATATGATTGTGCAGGTTAGTAACAATTTTTAGATGCTGTTACACTTTTCAGATTTTTTTGTATGTAAAGAGTGTAAGCTTAAGAATTATAGATATTTTTGTCTTAATCTTTTGGAATATGTCGTAGTTAGTTGATTATATGTTTAACTGACTGACAATGTGAACCTGGCGGACTTATAATGTATACTTCATACATCATAATCGAAATTTTACAAACTTAATCTTTATAGACACAAAATAAATCGAATTGACACGTCTTTATTCCAACAACCTCAACCAGAAAGCTACATTCCAATCCAAACACAAGAACCCCCAGTTCATTACCAAATCACCTTTCTCAAACCAATTCCCTCGTATAACAAAGCAAACTCGAAGAATCGATAAAAAGAGGCGGCTGTCCAACAAATGAGAGGTAATGAAATATTCCGCGCACATCTGTTAGAAAGCATATTTACTCGGCGTCCTTAATTAACTGGAGTATCATTGTGGTGTTTGCTCAGTACATAGGGTAAACGATGAGAGCGGTGTGCGGTAGCTGGACGGAGGTATGAGGTACAATGGGTCGGAGGAGACATTTGATACTTTATTTTATACCAACGGTTCGCCCAGGCATCGACTGGGTACTATTTTCCGATGATACCGGTGAATTTTCCTTTTTTTTTGCAATCCTAATTATCGACTGAAAAATGGACGTCTAATTTTGAAGTTATTTAAGATGTGACATTGAAAGATGAGTTTACCAACACGTTAAAAGTCTGATGTGGTTTTTGACGTTCAAAAGTGCCTTCTTGGTCTAATTGAAATAAATGATTTTGATTTGATTTGAAAATATTGTTGTTTTATTTTAGACAAAACGGACCAGAATGATATTCTCATTCTGACAATTGGCAATATGCTATTTTCAACATTCATTTTTACATTGTGGGGTACATTATTATTGTCTTCTATGCCATGATTCTCATCAACAGCCACAGTGGCCACTGGTGACCAAAAGCCTCTTCTCACACGGAGAAGGTTTGAGCATTAAGCACCACGCTTGCTCAAAGCGGGTTGGCAATTTCAAACTTATATTTAGTAGTTATGAGCTCAATTTTTCTCATTATGCTTTCTTTCACAGTTTGTCAGTGGCGTCTAAATAATCTTGTCATAAGGGCATTAAAATCATAAATTTTCAAATCAAAACCGCCATATCCACCTCATCAAATTACCTCTCGCACGACACACTCCGTACACAATACACTCGTGCCATCGTTTCACGTTACTCGTACGCTTACTTCAAGCTTAAAGCTACTGCCATCGGTTACCTCTACTCAAAGACTTTGATTTGGAAACCCATCGCGTTGTTTGTATTGATATTCAACTGCATACTCATTATACATATTCTATCTGTCTGTGTTTGCCGTTTATTACCTCATATTTGTGAATGAGAATTCTGTTTGGTTTCATCTTGAATTAGGGTTTTGATTATTTTTTTGTTTCGTCGCTGTGTTGTGATGTAGTGGTGTGGTTTTATATTTTTTTCGGTTTTGTCTTCTATGTGGTGGTATTCAGTTAATTTGACATTAACTGTTTTGTTGAGCTTTGGTTAGTGATTACTGAGCATAAGTTGTTTCCAGATTATTTTCTATGGGTTTTTGGTATGCATGCGGTTAACAGAAAATAGCAAATCTCCTAAATTAACTATTGTATAAATCACAAGGCCCGACTAAATAGCCCGCATCATCGCTTACCACTAGACGAGTGGCCAATCATCGTCCCACCAATCATAAAAAAAATGTATGTGTCTTGCTTAATACCATTTTTGAGCACCAACTTTTGTCTAGTGTTAAATTGATTTTATTGAGCAGCTAGCTTGAGTAATGTATTCTTTCAAAATTAACATTTTATACTCCTTGAACATTTAAATACTGAATCCCACACGTTAATGTAATGTCCATAACAATAATTCGCAATGTCCCAAAGTCACGTGTCACCATTGTTCGCGCCCCGCCTCAATAAATAGTGACTGACACTCGATGTGATCGGTGTAGATACTCCCGTATTGCTAATTACAGCTATTATTGTCCAAGATATTATGTTTAAATGTCACATTGTGAGAAATATATACGTGAAATTGTTTTAATCTTAGCTAATTTGAAATGGGATAAGGACCAGGACTTTTTGAAATTTATAACGTTTGGATTATAATGAACTTGCTGGATCTGAATACCTGGAACCTGTCTTGGTTTTCTCCATGCCCTGTCTTCCATGAGAGTATACAAGACCTTGCTTGCTTTTTACTCCCTAAAAGTAAAAATACATCACTTGGTTTTGATGGCAAAAAGTAAAACACAAATTGATGATGTAATCAAAAGCAACGATGTTTTCCCTAATTTGGAAAACAAACATAAAACCTATGGTGACCACTCGATCAGGATTAACTGAACAAATCAAACCAATTTTGCACAAAAACTGCCCTTAACCCTGTGAGTACCGGCATTATAGACACAATTATAGAACAATAGGTTGCGGTCACCGGTGTCCTCGCGGTGTTTGACAGTTTAATATCGCTAACCCTAATACAGATAATCGCGTCTGGCCAAAACACGTGGCGGCATTGTGACGGTTTCGCTTCAGTAAACATCGATGGTCACGCGTTGTGACAACATACGACTAACGATGACATCTCACGCGAGGCGAGACGCTGCAGCCGCGCCGCCATATTCGATAATTATCGCAATATCCAATACAGTGTTACAAATTCTTTTGCACAAGTCTGTTTTTAGTTCTACTTTGTTAAATTGTTACTGTTTGATCTGGATGATTGTTATTGTTTGATCAGAACACTCATAAAATATAACAGCACGCGTTTTATCCCCGAAGGGGTAGGCAGAGGTGTACATTACGGCACTTAAAGCCACTGTACAATGTAACACCTACTTTTCACTATTTATATTATGAGTCCCATGTAATAGGGAGTGAGCCTATTGTCATATACCGGGGACAATTCCAGACTCCGTGCTACTACTGAGATTTTTTGAAAAAGGCCAGTAATACTTTGCTTGACCCGGGACTCGAACCCGAGACCCCTTGCCCGGCAGTCCCAATTGCGATCACTCGGCCAACGAGGCACTCAGTTTGATCAGAATGTTCGACGTAAAACTAAAGATGTTATATCATTTTTGTACCAATCGTAATTAGTGTTCTATAGTGTTTGTTTTTATAAGCAATTAGCGACCCGCCCCGGCTTCCCACGGTAGCAATATGCATGTATTATACATATAAAACTTCCTTAAGAATCACTCTATCTAATAAAAAAACCGCATCAAAATCCGTTGCGTAGTTTTAAAGATCTAAGCATACATAGGGACAGACAGACGGCGGATAGCGACTTTGTTTTATACTATGTAGTGATTAAAACGTGTCGTTAATCAACAATAATAATTATGTTTTTTTCTAAGATTCATCATCAAAGACATCTTAAATTCTATCCACCGTATCTACTCACAAAATAACTACTTGAATCAGTGCCACGGCTGCCACGTGCTCGCTCCCCGCAGTGCCGTACTTTAAACAAATTGTTTGCATTGCATTACTTGCGATTGTTTGCTGAGCTGCTGCTGCAGTCTCTACTGTAAATACTCCTTGCTTCTTGTCCTGTGATGTTGGAGGTTTTCGAGGGAATGTTGAAGGAATTGGTACGTGTAGATTGAACTACAGCATTAACTAGGTTCCTGATAGCTAATTTATTTGCAATATTATTGACTCGCTGAAATTCATAAGGGATCTCAGTCTACAAATTTTTATATGGAGCTTCTGTTCAAAACTTAGGTTGATCTAGATATTTTGAATATTTTGATTTCCATTCCAGTTCATTGATGTCCATACAGGGTGCTTGGCGGGAGAAGGGTTTTCGGGTAAAATGTAGCTAATAACTTTGGGAGGTCCAATCCCTGAAAAAATTGTGTCGGTCTATGCGCCAAACACCCCGTATAAGAATGAGACCACTGCTATTGAGAATAAGATCATTGCCAGTGCCAATTTTGAGCTCTACCATATTGAGGTTTTAATCATTGGTAATCGCGAGACCTATTCCTAGTACAGTATAGCATTTCTAACTTCCATTTTGTTGTAGATATCTGACTTCTTCGATCGCACTAGTGGCACGTTATACTGCGTAACTGTCGCGGAGAACCTAACGGGTAGCCGGGGCTCCGGCTCGACGTGCAGGAGAAGGAACGGGGTGGTTTTTAGTCAGTAAGAGTATGACACTCCCTCCCGCCTCACCCAGGCGGGAACAGTAATTCGATGATTTTCTCCCCTTAAAAAAAATACTGCGTAACTGCGTCAACCTAGTCATCAAAATAAAAACACCATTAAAAGACCATACTACAAACAAAAACAAAGTACACACTACACACATATCTCAAACCCCTGGAGATTCCAATGATACTAAGTTTACACTAGATGCCCTTAATGTAAACATTAACATTTACAACTACCCTCACTTAGCGGCGCTCGTTACGACGCCACGTGCCGCTCTCTATGTAATCACTTGAAACTGTGCCAATTTTAAGGGTACGCGAATTATTTGCTGAATTTAATTATTGTTGTTGTTTTGTTAGTTTGGGAATTGGTCGGTTCTTGTTATATAATCATATCTCTTACCTATTTTCTAAAAGTACAGATGTGTGTATGTTAAATGTAATATCCACTTTTCGCCAGTTTACAATATGTAACCTTCATAGTACTGAACTTCTAGAAAATTCGAAAATCCCAATGATTCTTTGTCGGATATGGGAATCCAACTCAACACCAAGAAAGGTTTTATTTAAAAGATTCGATTTAAAATCAAAAGGGATCATTGTAATATCATCCACAAGATATCCATTGCTGAGCCATTGCTTCTCCCGATGACATTCAAATAGGCCGCTTGGTTTATTGCTCATTGGGGTTCTAACGGTTGAACCTAAACTTAGGCAATCTAAAAAATATACCGACTATTGATTGTCCAGATGCATAAGTGAATATAAAAACCATCTCAACTAATCAAACAAAATCACCCACAATCGAAAAACTGCAAAAATATATTTTATTCATACTTCCAAAGACCCTAACAATAGATTTGAAACCCGAGTCTCCCTAAAAGCGTCGGTATTAATGTTTATATAGCCATCCACTGCTGGCTGTGTACGCTAATGGCCGGTCCCGGGAGGTTGATGCCACGTAATCGATACTCCTACCTCTGTTAATGGATTAGGTGGCGCGCCTATGTGGACGTGATTTTTTTTAAATGGAACACTGGGCCTTTGTTTGTGTGTGTTGCAGTTTTCTTGTTTGGTCTAGTGAATGACTGTCGCTTTTGAATTTGATTTCGATTTTATTTTTTGATTAGTTTGTATGTTATCGATGCGTTTACAAAACGATTGTTGCCGTACACTATTGACCTTACTGCCTCGGTGGCCGAGTGGTCGCAAGTGCGACTGCCGGGCAAGGGGTCTCGGGTGTGATTCCTGGGTCGGGCAAAGTAGGTACTACTGGGTTTTTAAAAAATTCTCAGTTGTAGCACAGAGCCTGGAAATGTGCCTGGTATATGGCAATAGGCTCACCCCCTATTACATGGGACTCATAACATGGGGGTTCAGTGGTATTAAGTGCCGTAATGTGCACTTCTGCCTACCGCTTCGGGGATAAAAGGCGTGATGTTATGTTATGTTACTATTGACCGTACTCAGTCAAGTCTGACGTTTGTCATCGTCGTTTTAGTGAACATTGTCATACTGTGTCCATTCATTACTGAAGGTACACCTCTCCTTTAGCTCACTACTGAATTATTGCAGCATGTTCAGGTTCATTAATGTCCGTGTTTAAAACATCTAATACGAAAAATCCTCTATGAAGGTTCCCCAGTTCATTTTCGACACAAAGCTCTGCTTCTACAAATCCCTGATCAGCAACTAAACAATACATTGACATACTTAAACACACATCTATCTACTACAAAGCCAATAATTTTGATTTATTAATTAACTCTCTCTTTTCAATCCACTCCCTAAAGTTCCCCTCTCCCAGTGGACCTCAAACTTTTGATGTCCGCAAACGATGCGCCATGGGACTCCTGTTTGTAATACTATGGCGTAGATAAACATCATTATTAGTTTATTACGCACATGGGTACACGTTTGTATTGAAGATATTATTTATTTGCGGTTTCTGTTAGCGGATAGATGATGTGCTGTTGTGTTTTGAAGAATGTGAGTTCGGTTTTTAGTTGGTTGATTGTGAGTTTAATTTCGATCGATTTCGGTTTGAAGAGAGCGAGACAGAGAGAGTGAGAGAGAAAGAGCTGTATAAATACTGAAGTTTTCTTGATATCTTAAAGATACTCTTTTTACGAATACGTTCTTGCATATGTATTCAAGTGTACGTATTTGTACTGCCTCTTTGGCCTGGGTCTCGGGTATTGGGTCTCGGGTTCGATTCCGGGGCCGGGCAAAGTTGTACTGGGTTTAAAAAAATACTCAGTAATATACGGCATAGGCTCATCCCATTTTACATGGGACTCATAACATAATTAGTGAAAAGTAGGCATAATGTACACCGCTGCGTAACCCTTCGGGGACAAAAGGCGCGATGTTATGATATGTACGTATATGTCATATTCATTTTTCGTTACACGCGTGAAAATAAAGACACATAATATTCCGTAGATGTTTCTCAGGATAATATTAATGAGCCTTTTACTCGTTACAAGTTGAAAACAAATCCAAAGAACCAAAGACGTGATTCTAAAGAAACGTCTAAATACATTGAACCTCTAACCCAACTTCATAACAACGTTACCATCCACAAATCTTGGCTGCCCACTCTTTTATTATGTACCCTCAGTGCGTGGTCAGTCCACATCTCCAAGAGTTAGTAACTCAATCAGAGCTTGCGTGACCTTTGCACTTACCGCACGGATTGTACGCTCGCTGGCTGACGGTCATCCCTCATTTAACTTGGGAGTTGTAACGTCATGCTCCGTGGGTCCTTGTTTTATGTTCATCTGGACTCGTGTGTATCCATTTTGTTTCTTTGGGATATAGCGATGCTCCTGACAGGAGAGCTCTTTTAATAAAATTGAATCTTTGAAACTGATCTCAAATCATTTTTTAGTATTACTTTTCACCCGATGTTTGTTCCAATAATCCAACCAAATAATTCCAAATCCACTGTGCGAGATTGTGGCCAAACGTCGGCTCTTCAAATTTAAAATAAAAGTCTAATGGCAACTTCATTGTCAAAAATCAAGTATAATTCAAAATGTAACCTAGATTGCCTCGTTGGCCGAGTGGTCGCAAGTGCGACTGCCGGGCAAGGGCTCTCGGGTTGGATTCCCGGGTCGGGCAAATTACTACTGGGTTTTTAAAAAATTCTCAGTGGTAGCACGGAGTCTCGAATTGTGCCCGGTATATGGCAATATGCTCACCCCTATTACATGGGACTCATAACATAAATAATGATAAGCGGGTATTTTATTGTTCAGAGGCATTTAGTGCCGTAATGTGCACCTCTGCCACCCCTTCCGGGATATAAGGCGTTAAATTATGTTATGTAACCTAGAATTTCGAAAACTATATAAGCTCATCCTATCTAAATCAAGTTAAAATAACTTAACAAGTTAGCTAAACTTATGTGATTGTTAAGAAAGGTTCTGAAGCAATTGTGGGTACGATGTGGATACTTATGTTTTTAATTTCGTCAACAGGACGCCTTCGGCGAAGGCGGTTGGCCTCTGGAGTTCAGAGCGGCAGTTGCGCGACTTCTATCTCAGCATGCACCCACCGACAAAGAAGCGCCAAGGACTACGGCTTTACGTAAGCAAAAATCATCTAAAGGTATAAAGTAACTAGCGACCCGCCCGGCTTCGCAAGGTTCTTCTCTACTATATGCATGTATCATACATATAAACCTTTCTTTTGAATTTATTTATTAAACAAAACCGCATCATAACCCGTTGCGTAGTTTTAAAGACCTTAGCAAACAGAAAAAGCGACTTTGTTATGTACTATTTAGTGGTGGTATTTGTACTTTTGTAACTCAATGAATTCAGTATTCAATGGCTTGTAAGTACGTCTAGATAACTAAACAGGTGTTGACGAATGTTTTTGCAATAGACGTTAACATAAACGCCTATAAATGCCCACTGCTGAGCAAAGCCTCTTCTCACACAAAGGTTTGAGTATCAATCACCACGCTTGCTCCATGCGGGTTGGCGATTACAAACTTACAATTAGAAATTATAAGGGTTTTAAAGAAAGTAATTAAATATAAAATAGTAGTGTGTGCTTTAAATGGTAAAATACCGTTAAAATAGAAACAACACGAACTTGTGATCAATTTAAGAAAAATATACTAACATGATATAATTTCGTTCAGGTACGAACAATCAGCGCCTTGACCAGACTCTCTCCGAAACGATGGTGTTGGACTTGATCGTTCTAGTCGGATTTGTTGTCGTCAACAATCCACAATTACAGGTGAGTTTTAATACTTTATTTGGAACCTTTAGTTACCTTCTAGTATTATATTAAAATCTTTTTTTTTGAATTTACTGAACATGGTTTTATGTTTTACGTTTCCAAGTGTTACTTCTGATGAAGTGCTGGAGTAGGGACAGTCAGTAAGAGTCTGACACTTCTCGCTTCACCCAGGCGATAGAAGGTTGAATGATTTTCCCTGACCAAATTAATCTTAATTTGTAAACCAACCAATGGATTCCGTTGTTGGTTTAAAAGTCACAATAACTAATACACTTGACCTCTAACAACTAACGTCTCGCATAATTTCCTCGTCCGTTTTATTAGGAAGTTCTCATGCGGGCTACACCTGCGTTAACACGTGTCATACCCCATCGGTTAGCGCGTTAGCACCGTTTACATGGTCAACGTAATCGATCGAGCCAACCAGTTCTATTGTCTTGTGTTTATCTATTAAGATATCGGTTTGTGGGAACTTTTCTAGCTTGCTTTTGATATGTATAGGATGTCCTTTGGGCGTCGTTTTTTAATAGTTTTGGTCTGTGTATGTGTTTGATGGTTAGCATCATAATTATTAGTGGCATCAATTGGCAGAATGTGTTAGTTTTCAATGTTTGTTTATTTAATTTGTGGAAGATGTCTTCTTATTTTATGACCCTTTATTTATTTTCGATAGCATATATTTAGTTTAATTTATGTATGACCCTCAGAAACTTTCTTTGTTTTACTAAAGTTTATTATTGTTTATTCAGATTTACCTATGTATTTGAATATTTAATACCCAACAGAAGCTTTCGACACGATTACTTACCGGTAATCATCGAAAACTTTCTTTCTGAACACATTATACCGCACTCAGGTCCTTGTAAATTATTCCACGGGCTCATTACAACAGTTTTACTTGGCCGAAGTTCTCACGGACACAGGTGTCCGAGTGACATCGGACGGGGTTGCTCAAGGAAGTGTCCTGGGGCCATTAGGAAAATTTATGCGTCGACTTTTTTATTTTGTTCATAATTGGTTCTTGGTCTTTGAGTAAAGTGTTCTATTATAATATTTTGTTGTTGTTTATTGGTCATAGAAGCCAACTTGTTTCATTATGTCCAGCTAAATTTCTTATGAAATTGATATTGTTAGCGATTTTATAACAGTTGTCATTATTGAGTGTAAAGGTTACAATGGTGCGATATACAATTGTAGTTTCTTGAGAAGAAAATAAAAAAGATATATCCTATTTTCCCTGTTTACGAGACAACAAGGAAACAAACAAATTCCCTCTCCTTCAGGAATTACTCCGACATTCTCTAACAAGCGTTAGTAAATTATAAATTAGAAAGGACCCAGGTGTTATCTTGTTGTTCGGTGCCCATTTGTCCTGGCGACTGCCCTCCGTCCATTACTCTACAATTTATACTCGCGATGCCTTCGTAGTCTACTGTTGATGTTCTACATTATACGCTTAACGACTTTTTGTGTTTCGGAAGTTAATTGGTAATTGTTTTAAGTAGTCTAGTGTTTTGTGTAAAAAAATATTATGTTGTGGTAATTATGAATTGTTTCAGACATTAATTTATTACTTTATACTGTATTGTTTTTTTAAATTAATGTTGATTATTGTTATCTGATACTTTACTGGAACCATAAGTTTACTGATATAGAATTAAATCGGAGTTATGAAATTTTGTCAGTGTCTTGTCATTTTGACTATCTATTAAACGGTATAATACTGTATCTGCCCTATAAGTGAAAATGTAGCTATTAACTATGAACTAGTAGAATTTTACTAGGAGCAATATGCTCCTTTAGGAAAAATACGACTAAGGGCCAATTTTCAATCGTCAGTTAATTTTTAACTATTGAATAAACTGACATTTGACAATATGTAGTATGAAAGAATACTCAAATATTCCATTCTTCCTCAGTTAAAATTAATATAGCGTTGGAAAAATCGGCCCTTAATGCTTAATACTTTTTAATATGAATCAATTACTTAATTATCTAGGAAACAATATGTGACGGATGGAGTGTTATCAAGACGCTGTGCACTCTGCCAGCTAACTGGCTGGTCTCCAAGCCACAGAGTGACTGCCTGCTGCCGACGCTGGTGGCATTATCTGAGCTACCAGCCGTAGCCAGCGCTATGTCTTCGGAGCTCAGCATGCAAGTAAGTAGATGTTGAATTTGATTATTGGTTTTATATTTGAGAGTGGGTTTTATAGTATTAATATGGTAATTCTGGCTGTATTATACTAAAATCAGCTTTCCGCTCGCCTGGAAGGGAAAAAGTGACATATACAAATTTCTTTTTTGTTGAATGCAGTTCTTTCTGATTAAGCAACCGAATCCAAAGATATTCTCTCTTACATTTCGGCAAATAAGATTAAAGCTTGACACGCCCTATTTGATGAACTCTCAAAAGGGCTGCAAAAACACTCATGCTTACGAGGGCAAGAAAACGACAAACTAGCACACTTTCGTCTTTATAACATTAGTAAGAATAAAGACAACTTCTATTCCCAGTAAGGCCGCCCAAACAAATAGGACACAATGTTAACAAACTCGACAATGTATTTACTGGTAGTAATTGCAAAACAGAAGTGAACCAATTTGTGCTACTGCATATTTGATGGGGTTACACTACACTGTGGCGTTCCGACGCAGCTGCATTTCTACATTATATATACGGTTGACAAGTGAAATAAGTTGCACAGGGTAGATAGACCGCAGAAGGGAAAAGTGACAATGAAGAACATTGGAAGGCTACACAATTTTAAGTTGTACTTAAATATCGTGCTATTTCCGTCATTTTGTGCGCAAGAAGCGCGTCTCAAAGAGCCATCAGACCATCACAAATGGGGCCCAATAAGGATGATGGAGCCGCGGAGACGGTTTACCGGGGCTCCGGCTCGAAAAGCAGGAGTAGGAACGGGGTGATAAAAATCAGTCAGTAAGAGTCTGACACCTCTCGCCTCACCTAGGCGGGAGCAGTCATTCGATGATATTCCACCCTCATAAAAATCTATGTCATTTTACAAATAACAAGTAGTGACAGCACTATATTTAACCGCGACTTAAAATTGACTGGTGTTTCAATATTCGGGCATATGTGACACTTACACAGCAATTATTAGTCGGTAAATTAAAGCAAAATGTTAAATGCAGATTGACACGATGTAAATGATGATTAAAATATTTTGGTTCTTGACCGAGAGATGGATAATAAAGTGAAATATAAAAATAAAAACGAAAACTATACTTACTATTGACAGGCAGGCAAATAATAACATTAATTTGTACGTAATCCTAACGAGCTTACATAGGAAAGCATAGGATATCAACTGTCATGATAGGTCTCCATTAACATTTTATATATACGTATAGCGCTCACATCTAATCAGAATAATAATTTTTTTCGCAATGACGACCGAGTGGTCCTTTTCCATTTTCCTACACAATGTTTATATCCAAAAACAGGTGTCAACACGTTTTACGAGTCTTCCGTAACACGGCGCTTTGTATTAATAATTCCAATAACGTCGCGCCATCGTTTCGTCGCAAACAACTCGCCATTGATGTTACTCTTGTAATTACTAAATGTCATAGTGAATTTTTTTATTTCATATAGGTTGATTAACACGGCCAATTATTGAGAAAGAAGTGTTGTTGACTTTTAGTTTGTTTTGACTGTATGAGTAGGTTAAATAATATTCATAGTTCAAATCCAATGCGCTTTTCCCATTCTACACACAAAGCATTGAACTGATGTTATAATTTTAACAGTAATCTAAGATACTTGTATCTGAGATTTCAGTAGCAAGTATGAAACATAATAGCAATTGCGTGGTTTACACCTGTAAAATTATTAACTTTTTATGATTAAACATAAATGATAATGAGGACGGAACGTAATTACGTAGTGTAAATTGGAACAAGTACATATGATAAATATTAATGTAGAATAAACGATAGCAATTATTACAAAATTATTGAAGATATTAAAGATAATGAGAAATAGTAAAACTATATTAATGGTGTAAGACTTAAACTAAACTGTAACATATCTCTAACAGATGCTGCAGGACTACATGAAGAGCCCATGTGCACAAAAGATAAAACTGGTACAAGTGATCAAGCAGGGACGCACAAAGAAAGGTAAGAACAAAGACAAGTAGACAGAAGTTCCAAGAATGTTTATGTAAAGTCTGGAAACAATCAGAATGAAAATGTTGATCATATTTGTAACGATGCATTCAGCAAACGTGTGAGCGTCTACGCGGGTTAGCCGACACTGGCCAGCTGGCTCGTCGAACATTTTAAATTATTCATCCCAAATAGTATCCCGATTATACGAAGGCCTAACCTTAGTATTATAGTACTCCAATTTGATGTTTCTCTTTAAATGATCATTCATAGCTGGGTGATGTAAAGGGTTTTGCTAATCAATGGAGGTATGATTTGGTATTTGAGCTTGGTTTAAATGATATCGTGGCTTTAGCTATGCATTTGATTGGTTAAAGTTAAATTTGATGGCTGATTGCAATCGTAAAGGGATGATCATTCGCATTTTTAAAAGCACAATGTAATTGGTGTTTAAGTAGAATTTTATCCATTTGATCTTTGGTAATTTTAATCGTACTATCATCACATTTAGCTAAAGTAATGCAACTATATAAAGACATAATCTCTTGCATTTGTGTAATAGTTTGTTCTCTTCTTAGTTGTTTTTGAGTCATTAATCGTAATACGAGTAGGTTTAGAACATTTTTGCTGTTCAATGTGAAATTAATCTTATTGTATTGATATAAAGGGACTTTATTCAAAATATTAAATTAGCTAGTTTGTTTGGACTTTGCAATTCAATGCAATATTTGCTTAGAATATTTCTAGGCACATCTGTTGACACATTTACTTGCAAAATGTATTACTATCTACCGCCACCGGTACTTTGTATCGATTATATTTTTTTAGTTTTATTTTGTTGCCTATATTGAACTTTTTGAAGTTTGATTTTAATTGTGTACTTACTTCACGAGTCGTCGTATGCTTATCATCCATCAGGGTATATTTGCTCCCTTTTGTGCCATTCATTTCTGTGCCAATTCTTGCTCACGTCGCACGGTCAGTACTTAATGGTACTCGATTTCCTTCATTAGTGTCCCCAACAAATTCTGCAGTAAAGCAGTTGGCATTTGCAAAATTGGTGTCATTTCGACGCACTTTTTCATCGATAGCTTCATTATTGTTATTAATTTGTCCATCTCGTTCGTTATTGCCGATTCCTTGCTTTGTATTACTATGTTTCGTAAACATTCCCAATTTTCAATTTATGTTTCGTCTATGCACAATTTCGATATGCGCTCAACTTTATCTTTCGCCTCATTATATTTAAGGCTAAATTTTAAATACATCATAAAAATACTAGTCACTCTACGTAATTTTATTCGCAGTATTTTAGAGTATTAGTAGAAACTCAATTGATTAGCAACACCATTAATATATTTAATCTATCATAGTTTGCACGGCCCCTCGTGGCGAACACCCATATATTTTAATAATCGATATTAAAATTAGTAGTTTCAGCTTTTACTAAAACAGTATAGACATTTTTCTCTAATGTTTGAGTAAACGCGTTTAGATCGTTAGAGTTGATAATGTTGTACACTTTTTGATGTGAGTCTATTTATCTATTTTTCTATGGTTGTAGATTAGAACTAGACGGAAAAAATATGTAATTCAACAAACCTAATAACGCATTGGATTTTGTAAGCTGATGTTTTAAAACGTGGACGCCTTTGACTGCTTTTATCTTCATTTTAATTTTAATAATAATTTCCTTATTTAGTTTAAAATTCACTATGGTTAGTGACGTTACTTAATTAGCCAAAAATGTTGTGTTCTGATTTTTTATTTATGGTTTGTGCTAGTCAACCTCTGGCTTCGTTCCAGTGTATTAATGCTTTAATATAATTATGAATGTAGTTCATAAATGACTGAGCTCTCTTACTGATGTTGTTTGTGTGTTAACAAATATCTTTCAGTAATTGTATTTTATTTAGAATGCATCTCTTTAATTTTAACTTTGTTCGACTGCCGACGCAAAATTGTGTAGCTATATTATGTGCCAAGTTTTAGTACATTTTATTCTTGGTTCTAGTAATTTCAATGTGCGACCACGCTGTAGAACATCAACAAATTATGCCCTGTTATGTATGTTAACCTTTCTTCAAAGGAATGAGTTTGAAAATTGTGTGCTAATAGAGTGCCTTGAGGGACACTCTTACTGAATGTATGAAAACAAGGTATTTTAACGATTCGAGTATTTAAGAGGATTTCGAATGCTGTGATAGAGAAACGGACGGAATTTATTTCTCGAAAATAAATAAATTTGTAACAGAATACGATGGAAAAGTTGATGTCAATGCTATCAAACGCTTATGTCAGTTCATCTCAAGGTTTTTCTAATTTTTTCCGTTTTTATTTTTGTGATAAGATTCTTTTACTGACAGCCCGTTTGCATGTGACACTGGTTGTAATCTTAATGATGCCCATTGTGAGGAATTCGTGTACTGGCATATTTTTGTCGTGACGTCACATTTGGGCCGTTCTTAGAGAGTAGTCTCTCTGTTTGCTGTAATGCCGTACCACTCCTATATTGTGAGCATGTAAGTGTTAGCGGTTCTCATAGATTTAAGTGAATGTAATCTAATATTTTTCTGTGTCTATATTATCGTGTCTATACGGGTCCCAACGTCCATGAATTCCGCACCTAAATGCAAACGGGTGGGGGACTGTGATTTTATATGTGTTTTAAATTTAATAATTATCACTTGCAAATGTAATATATGATTTTTTTATGTTTAGTTAGCGACACTTGTTTAGTCTTATGTACTTTATCTGTGATTCCTTTTATTAGCGTAACTTTCGTGTAACTCATGTCTATGTGGAAATAAATATTTGTGTAATAATCGTATTTTTGTTTTATTTAAGGCCCAATTCCCTCTTTTCTTTTCCCAATCCCTCAATCCCCAACAATCCTCAAATTCCTAATCCCAAAAGGCTAGTAACGCTCTTGTAACGCTTCTGGTGCTCCAGGTGTCCATGGGTGACGCCGATTGCTCACCATCAGGTGATTCGTCATACCGGCTTATCCCATAAAAAAGATATTCTGTTGTTTTTACCGTGCGTCATATTATTACGCTTCCTGGTGTACTGAGTACGATACGTTGCAAGTGGCTTCAGAAGATATGTACATTTCTGCATACTTTGGATGTGGATAACCGGACAATAGTAAGGTCGGTACAACTAACGCTATTCGTTATTTCTTAGTCCTATGTAATCTGCAGCTGTAGCCAAATGCCATTTAGCGCTTGTCTACATGTAGAATAGAAAACCAAATTATATGGAATTGACGTAAATTTTGACACTGACAGTGTCATCCCCATACATTTAGTTTTGTATTCTCTGTAGACAAGCGCTAAAGTGGCTAAAGGCTGATTCTGATTTGGAAATTCGACTGAACACCTTTTTCCAGTGACTCAATAAAATAATTTCTAATTTGGAGAATATCGATATTGAAAACCCACAAAAAGATTGCAAATGCGCAATTAGGGAATGCCCTAGCCACATTTACGATCACAAACCCACATTCATAATCATGAACTCTTCGTCCCAATACCAACACAAACAACGTCGAACCTACACCAATATACAATATAAAAATGTGTACAACTATAAATAGTAACCATTTAGACGGACACATTTTAAGAAATATTTTTAAACTTCAATTTGTGAATGAGTTACTTAGTTGTGGTCGTAAATTGTAATAGAAGTAAAATCTTTTTATATTTATAACTGTTGTGTTACTTATAGAAAGGTGACGAGAGATTGAGTTATGGAGATGGAATTGGTCCCCTTTTGGGTGGTCAGGATTTAATGTATTGTTGTTATGTTTCCGTATTATTGTATATTGGAAATAATTGATGGTTATGATAATAAGGTAGATGACTTATTTTGATTTTAATGTCCGTCTGGTAGATTATTTTAAAACATTACACATGTATTTTTTATTGTTGTTCAGAAACGAATACTTTCGACGATATATTGATTTGAAATGTTGCGTGACGTCACTTCTATGTACATTTTTTACGTAGAAATGACGTTTTAGCCCCCACTCCTAAACTTTGATTCGTTATATCTAAGTATCTTTTTATTACGCATCAAAATAAAAAATACGTGTCTAATATTTTACATTACCTAAATGACGGACTAATTAGATTTTTAATTTTCATTCCCTGTCATCATCCCTATTATCAAAAGGATCTAAGTAATATTTGAGTTGCGTTTTGTTCCTGACTATAGGCGATTGCAAAGAGATTGCCGAGTTTTTTTATCAAATAGGGGCAACTAAGCAAGCGGATCATAAGCACCCTGATGGTAAGCAAACAGTGCCGCCTAAGGACACTGGCAACAGCAAAAGGAGTCAAGTGAATTACCTAGTAAAGGAATTTGGGCTTTGGGTTATTCCGAATCGTATAAACTATATACAATAAAATTATTTCTCAAAGTTCTAAGGAGTGTTTCATACTTGCAAAGACAATATAAGACACAAATTTAAACAATGGAGCCTAAATAGGCCAAAATTCATCTCAATAATCGCTTCATTCTTCAATAAATGATCAAATTCACTTTTCTCAATTGCGAATCTGTATAAGAAAAGAATTTGGCCCTCTATCAACGTGTTACGTATACATGAGCGCTCCACAATGACGGTATAGGAATTTAAATTGTTAGAAAAATTTTGCATGATCAATTGAACGGAAAAATATTTCCGATTGAGGAGGGGCGGCAGTTTTTGTTCACAGATTGTAGGCACTTTTTTAAGAAGAGCGTAGTACGTGACTAGCTTTTGTCATTTAAAGTATACGTATTCTATATTTTGCAAGTCATATTTATCTGTATTATTCACCATCAACAACCCATCTCAATTCTTTTGCCGCTAGTCTATGAGCTTCGTCTATAGAAGTGTGGGAGAGCCATACTTCGCCACGAATGGGCTGGCTCGACCGGAGTGACAGAAAACCGACGTGAAGCAACGCTTGCGTTGTGTTTCGTCATGTGATTGAGGTTACCGGAGGCCCAATTACCCTCCCCTTCCCTGAATCCCCAACGATCCTCAAACTCCTAATCCCCAAAAGACCGGTAACGCACTTGTAATGCCTCTGGTGTTCCAGGTGTCCATGAGCGATGCCGATTGCTTGCCATCAGGTGATCCGTCTGCTCGATAAAAAAAGGCAGTTTACCATAGTCTCCACGGGGTTGGAGATCGTAGTTAAAAAGGTTCAGGTTTACCAGAGGACACTGCTGTCGGGTCTCTTTTTTTTTGGGACAAGCCCGCCACAACCTCCCAAAACCACTGCAACTCCTGTAAGCCAGGATCTACAGTAGATACAACCAAGGACACACCGGAATATTGAAATCCTGCGCGTCCCAGGGACACGAGTAACTGTCTTGGTTCCTGTCGGGTCTCTGTCAAAAGTCCTTAGCCAGCTATTACGACATCTATAGAAAACGTACCACTATCTTGATGCTTACAACTCTTATTCATTAACTACCCTTCTATATCCAAAAGACCAAGGACAGACCCATTTCAAAATATATTTATAAACAAATTTTATAGACACACTAGCGGTACAGACAAGGCCACTTTTCACGCGTAACGGGAGAGCATACGAAAATACATGGAGTACTTTAGTTGTATTTATATCGCTAATGGAGCTTTTATTATTGTTTGTTTTTAGTTGAAATTTTGTTATCGATGCGGCTAGATGGATTTCTATTTGAATCGTTTTTTTTTGTTTTAAGGTTAGGTAAGTGGTAGTTTGTGATGATTTTGCTTGTGAATAGCGTAGAAGTAATTGTAATTGATTGTATAGTGTAGTGTTTATGAGATAGCGATGAAGCTTATATATGGAAAAAGGTAAATTGAAGAGATAAATATGCTCAAGTAAATAGTCATCTTGACTTAACACAACATCACAGTATGTTTTTTAACTCCCGAACAGGGATGGCACAGGAGCACATAGGTATGTCATCAGTTATGAGCTAATTTAATAGATATAAATCCCATTACTTGGGTAGGTATATCGGTCATGTTTCCAAACTCCTATTTTATTGTTTACTGAGAAACAAAAAACAGCAATTAATATTTCGCCAAACCATAGAAATAATCATGATACCTCTTCCTCGATAGTCACCGTTGCGCTCGCTCCACCAAAGAGCCACTAAAATAAATGATACCACAATCTTTCTACAACAATACTCTACGCCATTCTCTACCGGTCCATTAGCGGCACGATTGACTGTATCGTGTTCATAAACCAGTAGTCAATAGTCGGTACTAGTCGCTAGCAGTGGAGTGGCTCACGAGCTCACCGCACGACCGTCGAAGGTTTGGGTGGATACTGCTCACGAGGTAGCGTTTGTTGCGGGGTGGGTATATAGGTGTTTCTGTGTAACTTTAGGTGTTATTAGAACTTGGTAGATTTATTGTTTCAATTTTTTATGTAATAAGTAAAGAGGCGACGTATCACCTGATGGTTAGCAATATGCGCCGCCCATGGACACCCAAAACACCAGAGGATTTGAGGATTGTTGGGGATGGGGGGGGGTGGTAATTAAACCTCCGAAACAGGGAACTACTAACTCACACAACAAAACACAACGCAAGTGTGCCGTCATATCACTCCGGTCAATATACTAAGAAAAACTATACTAGTTTCGAGTCACAAAGGGACTCTTCCTCTTGAGCAAGCCTGCAAGGTAAGTAACTCGTAATTTTTAGTTAATTCAGCATGTCTTACGATAGTTATTATAAAAATAAAACAGATATCGTTAGAAAAAACTATTTGTCAAGCGCACTGCGCAGCCGACAAACTATCAAAAAATAACTCTAACCACTCTAACGTCCGGGCCGCGCGACCGTTTATCTCTCTAACGTCCAGCTGCGCGCGGCGTCCGAACCGCGCGCGACTCGCAAGTTCGTCGTAACAAAAAACCTATATAGCTACTGAACCGTAATGGCTAGAATAAAGAAAAAAATACCAAAAAAAAGATTGAAGAATACTGATCAATCTTAACGATTTTTTTAAATCGTAAGTTATAATCTTTGATACAAAAAACCGGGTAAAACATGTAATTCAGAAAAAAAATACACAATCATTTCTACCTTTTTAGAATATAAGGCACAACTATTGCATATTTTATCAATAAAATATTTTTACAACAAACTAGACTTATTACCCTTTCTTCTGATGTATATACGATTACATTCGGTTAACTCTAAGTATTTTAATTCAATCAAAACAAAACACTACTCCTCGTAATTTTACCGCGATGTCCCGAGCGCCGTTGACTCGTCCGAGAAGGCGAAATAATAGCAATATGGCCGCCCGTCTAAGGTTTCCCACACACGATGTAATTTTAATAAAAAATTTTAAATAATTTTATGAATTAGTTTTATGCAATAATTGTATTTTTGAAGTTGTTTATTTGTTCTAGTTGGTTAAAAAGCAAATAAAAAAATCAATATATAATATAATAATTTATTCCTTCCACACATTTATATATGGTAAGCCATAAAACAATTTTTAATGCAGAGATTGACGTCGCTGTGAATAATTTAAAACATTAGTATTGTTAAAAGAATAAAATAAAATTTGGCGAAGCATTAAAATATATGCGACCATGCAACACGTGCAAGGGCAACAGTAAAAAAGAAAGGTAGTCAAATCCACAAGTGCATTTTTTTACATTTAGCGGAAATTAATCAACACGAATGCGCATGCTGAATGTCAAAAGATCAGACAGACTGAAATACAGTGTCATAAGAAAAAAGACAAGAACCATAGATGTAGTACAGAAAATTAAAAGACTCAAATGGAGATGGGCAGGGCATACAATAAGAGGTCATGATAAATGGAGTAAGAAGGTGACAAAGTGGTATCCAAGGGAAGGCAAGAGGAAAAGAGGCAGACCGCAGAAAAGGTGGGACGACGATATAAGAGAAGTGGCAGGAGTGATGTGGAACAGAGTGGCTCTAGAAAGAACTGAATGGAAAAGGTTGGAGGAGGCCTTTGCCGATTGGCAAACAGATCTGCAGAAAATAAAAAAGCAGCAAATACTAGAATAAGTTTATATTTTTACTCTAAGTTTTATGTTTGCTCTAAAATAGTGTTATTAGGTTAAGCTATGTCGATCTGAAATAAAGGCTATTATTATTATTTACATATATTTATTTAAAATTCTCTATAAATTATATTTCTAAATACTACTTACAACATAAAAAAAAATAATATTTAAAAATATAAAAAATAGGACCCGACCAGTAGCGGGAGCATGGTCCAAGCTACCGGTGGTTAGGGCTCCAGAGACAGAAACCTCCTCACGATACGTGCCGTTTCTAGGAGAACTGCCTTCTGTATCAGGCCCTTGATCCATCCACCTAACGCCAGCCTCCTGAGATGGATGTCGAGGCTTTTAGGGATTAACCCATTGGCCGACACGACTATCGGCACAATGATAGCCGAATCCACACTCCACATGTCGACAACCTCGTGAGCTAAGTCTAGATATTTTATTTGTTTATCTTTCTCAGCTTTCACGAGGTTCTCGTCATGGGGAATGGTGACATCGATTATCATCGTGCGGCGTACTTGACGGTCTATCACTACTATGTCAGGTTTATTGGCTACAATAGTCCTGTCAGTAATGATAGACCGGTCCCAGTACAATGTGATATGGTCATTTTCCAGAACTGGGTCGGGCACATACTTGTAGTACGGTACCTCAGAATCAACAAGTCGATAGTGTAAAGCAAGTTGCTGATGGATAATCTTGGCTACTTGATTATGCCTATGCAAATATTCACTGTTAGCCAAACGACCACAACCAGAAATAATATGTCTAATGGATTCACCGGGACTATGACATGCCCGACATATGTCAACCGTCCCATCCTTAATTATATATTTCCGGTAGTTATTCGTAAGGATAACTTCGTCCATATTGCACAGACAAATCCTTCAGTTTCCCAAAGAGATTACTGAATCGTAGCCAAGACACGGACGCTAGAAAATCTACACGGGCCCATGAAGGGCCCGGAAGAAGCGTCCGTGGAGCTCCTTGCTATGCCATACCTCCTTGCGATCATTGACGCTCAGTACAACAGGTTTGCGCCAGTTCTCTTTTGCCAAGGATAGTGGAGTGAATCCATTGTCCACCGCTGCTACTTCTCGATGCATACCCTCGTTGACTTTCAGGAAATATTCCCTGAGGCTGCACACCTCACGGTTGTGAAGGGTCTTAGCATTTAATAAGCCTCGACCACCACACTTCCGCGGGATGTACAACCTCATGACCGACGAACGAGGGTGATGCATGCGATTTGCAGTCAGCAGGGTCCGGACTCGTCTATCCAGGGTGTCAAGTTCAGTCTGTGTCCACTTGAGTATACCAAAAGAATACATTAGGACTGGCATGACCCAACCGTTAAAGGCTCGCACCTTGTTTCCGCCTGATAAGGAACTTTTGAGTACCTTATTCAGGCGGCCAAAGAAGCGCTCCTGTAACGATTGCTTCATGTCCGGTCCATTAATGCCTAATCCTTCTGATATACCCAGGTATTTGTATGTATCGTTTGCGAGAGTGATCTCAGTTTTGTGAAATCTGAGAGTTCTAGTCCCTCAGATTCCACAATCCCTCCTCGCTTTACATGCATGACCGCACACTTGTCTACTCCAAACTCCATTCTGATGGAACTACTAAATTTTTCAGTTATATTCAGTAGTTCCGTCAGTTGTTTCTTGTTTGGAGCAAACAACTTGAGGTCATCCATGTAAAGTAAGTGGGATATAACTAAACCCCTTCTCCGCAAAGGATAGCCTAGCCCTGAATCCTCCAGTAGAGTACTTAGAGGATTCAAGGCCAAGCAGAACCATAGTGGGCTCAGGCTGTCACCCTGGAATATTCCTCGTACTATCCTTACAGGTTCTTCATTCCCTTGGATTTGTCTACATCCCGGATAGCAAAGCACGGTGCTCCACTGCCTCATACATGACTCCAAGAAGGCGCGTAAACTTGCATGTATTTTATACAACTCCAGCACCTTCAGGAGCCATGTATGTGGCACAGAATCATATGCTTTTTTATAGTCTATCCAGCATGTAGACAAATCTTTTCGGGACCGACGAACCTGTTGGCTAACAACCATATCAATGAGGAGTAGCTCCTTAGTTCCACGAGACCCCTCCCTACATCCATTTTGAGACACAGACATGATGGAATTTTGTTCAATATGTTTTGTTATTTTTGTCCTCAAAATGGATGTAAGAAGTTTATAGACCGTTGGTAGACATGTGATTGGTCTATAATTTTTGGGCTCAGTGGAACTACCTGATTTATGGAGCAGTGGGTAACTCCTGTTGTTAGAAATTGTGGTAACGACCCAATTTCCAAAGCTGCCTGGAAGTGTAATGCTAAGCGAACGTGTGAACTCTTGAACCATTTAATCCAGAAATTGTGCAGTCCGTCCGGCCCCGGTGATTTCCAATTTGGAACCGAACAGGCTGCACTGGCTACATCAGAGGAGGTGATTTCTACCTCCTCCATCTCTGGTATAGTCTCACACCTTCGCTTAACATCACACATCCAGTCACCTTCTGTGTGGCTAACAGGTACCGACCAGATGTTGCGCCAAAATGTGTTAGTGGCATCATCATCCGGTCGCCGCCCGTCAGCCACATCTTGGTTGGATCGTTCCCAATCTCTGTATACCCACCTCTGATCTCTTTGGAACATGCGATTCTGAGTATAGCGCTCCACTCTTTTTTTGTTATTATTATTATTATTAATCAACACGAACAAACAAGTAATTAATGTTTCAAAACAAAAAAAACCATTAGAACATTATACATATCCAACGGAAACCAAGCGAAAAATAAATGATGAATATTAGTACAAAACCCAAAAGTGCATTTTATATTAAATATTAGTATCATCTCAAGCAAAATATTATACCACCACTAGCAAAACAAAAATAATGCAAACATATTTTGCCGTGTATAGCGAACCTTATTTATCACGTTTCATGTAACGTCCGTGGATACCAAACAGTCCACATCAAAAAACCTGAGGAACACATTGACATTATTATGGAATCTTCAGTGAATTTAGTATATTTCTCTTTGAAAAATGTATTATTTTTTATTACGAAATGTATTTCGATATTTTATATACTATTGTAATGCAAAGTATGTAAAATATGTATAAACAAAACTAAAAGTGGCCGACACCATACGACCGGCCATTTTTTTTCGAAACAACAATTGTTTGAAGTTAAAAGTAGACTAGATTTATCAGCTAAAACTGTGATATTTATACATCATCGTAAAGCACAAATCTTCTAGTTTATTTTGATGTATAACACTTGCAAGATAAATAAAACAAAACTGTAGTACTTACGACATAATTGTTGGCATTCACAAAAACACTTCACAACACGCGCGTCAAACGAGTCAACTGAACTTAAAAAATTATATTTTGTTTGTCAAAGCTTATTACACTGCCATCTCTATTTTTTTCGTCGAACTATTTATTCATCTGTATAGATAATCTGTCAAAACTCACCAAACAAGACCGTATTTTAAACTAGAGGGCGTTAAACACAACTCGTCGCTTTGGATACTATAGTATCCATGGGCGTATGACGCTACTTTTTTCTTGGATACCGTACTATCCACGGACGTCAGAGTGGCTAAGAGAGACAATTACAAGTTTAACACCATACTACAACATAATACGAACGCCATAAAGATTACATACATACATACGTAAAGGCTTAACAGCCATAAGTCACAGATATGTTATCAGTACATTTTGTTCGGCGCTATCTCAGAAACTGTATAAAACTAACGAAGCGTGTTTGTTTAAAGATTATCGTGTTTTGTTTTAGTATCGATTGGGTTTTGATGTGTGGGGAAATTATTGTACTATAGTTTTCTATTTAAGTAGTTAGCGATAGAAAATGGATAAAGGAAATGGTACATAGTATATTGGAATGAGCCGCGGAGAACGTATAAGGTTACCGGGGCTTCAGCTCGAAGTAGGAACGGGGTGGTTTTTAGTCAGTAAGAGTCTGACACTCCCTCCCGCCTCACCCGGGCGGGAGAAGCCATTTGCTGAATTTTTCCTTTCGAAGACATAGCTTGCTTAATTTCCCTATATTTACCTATCGACAGCTGTACATCGTACGTCACCAGGCGCGCAGTTCTTGGATGTGAAGAGCTGAACATTAAGCTCAGTAGCGTGTTTTAAAAGAAGCTTATGTTCAGCAGTTGGAAAAAGGGTTGATGGTGATTACTGGTTATGCAATGGTCTTACTACCGTTTAACACTGAGTACCGTCATTATAGACACAATTAAAGAACAATAGGTTGCGGTCACCGGTGTCCTCGCGGTGTTTAACAGTTTAAGGGAAAATAATGTAAAAAAAATAAGAAAGATTAGGTAGGATTATCATGTCAGGCTGGGTAACCGGCCACTGCGTAACGTATCGCGGATCGCTTTTAACGCAAAATAATATAAACTGACTTCGGCCCTCTTTCTTTTCGAAGTCGGTTATTTAATATATTAAAACCTTTTTCTAAGTGTCTTAAACACTTTTCTGAAAACCGCATCGGTTCAGCCAATCGCGAGATAATCACATTCAGAACCTCATTTTTGAAGTCGGTTAAAGATAATAATTCTTTAATAAAATACGTTTTAAAAAAAGCGACTTGAACCCCCCTTTTTTAAAGTCTGTTAGGTAATATACTAAAACCTTCTCCTAAATGTAAAAAACACATTCTGAAAACCACATCAAAATCGGTTTACCCAATCGCGAGATAATCGATATAATATATAGGAAATTTAATAAACAGGAAAATTACTGACGTTGCCAGAAAGGAAAATAATGTTTACTTAGTATAGTTTGATGTGCAGTCGTCTACAATCAGCCATACGCTCATCAGATCAAGAGATTACACACCCCACGCATGTAGCCAATGATTTTATTACTGCATCATCTAATTACTGGCGTATAATGTAGATGCCTATCTTTCATACATATGGCGTTCCTGATTTACATTCCAGATAGCAACACCAGTTGGAAATGAGCTTTGCGCATGAAGGTGGATAAGGAAGGTCAGGGTTTTTGTAAATTTGGTGTGTTAAACGATGGGTCTTTGAAAGAAAAGCTTTTTTCAAATGTTAGATAGGTTGTAGCTAACTAGGTTCTAGGTTTCATCTTTCAGCGTACAGTCATCAGACCACCACAGATGGGGCCTAACAAGGCTGATGCCGATACGGAGCCGCGGAAGACTTAACGGGTTGCCGGGGCTCCGGTTCGAAGTGCAGATGTAGGAACGGGGTGGTTTTTAGTCAGTAGGAGTCTGACACTCCCTCCCTCCTCACCCAGGCGGGAGAAGTCATTGGATGATTTACCCCCCTCAAAAAAAAAGGTTTCATTTTTCAAGTCAAGCGTTTCAGTAGTCAGTAGCAGCGCGACAGTCGCCGCGTCGCGGGTCGCGGAATGCTGCTCATGAATATGAGCCTCTAGCATGGCTTGAAACGAGTCGAGTTCCTCGTCAAATTATTACGTGAGTAAGCCGAAAACATAATAATTTTATTAGTTACATACTTTGTGAGACTAATGTTTGACCAAACTCCTTGTTTATGGTAAACGAGCAGACGGATCACCTGATGGTAAACAATCGGCGTCGCCCATGGACATATGGAACGCCAGAGGCGTTACGAGTGCGTTATCGGCCTTTTGAGGATTAGGAATTTGAGGATTGTTAGGGATTCACGGGGAGATTGGGAAAGGGGGAGGGGTAATTGGGCCTACGGTAACCTCACTCACACGACGAAACAACGCAACCGTTGTTTCCAATCGGTTTTCTGTGAGGCCGTGGTGGCACTCTATAGTTTCGCTAAGGGAAAAAGGTATGACTACTTATTAACTTAGATGTATGTATTTATGACTAATACATATATCTGATAAATATTTGACTTTTTCCAAAATTATATATATGATCAAAGGACTTCCACGATCACGCTATCCCCCCAAACAAGGTGAGCAGTGAGCAGTCCACAATACAACGATGAGTCAGTCATTATATTCAATTTGAACCCCACACCAAGTCAAATAGATTATTGCATGATTATGCGTGCGCCGGGATCGAACCCACTACCCCTCTCATTAACTAAATGCATGGCCATGGCCAATATAGTATGGGGTGTTGTTTAAATTTGAAACACGCATGAAACACAACTGTATTTTTTATGCTATGCCCCGGTAAACGAGCAGACTAATCACCTGATGGTAAGCAATCGGCGTCGCCCATTGACTCCTGGAACACAGGCGTTACCGGCGTTTTGGTGATTAAGTATTTAAGGATTGTTGGGGATTCAGGGATTGGGGAAGTTGTTGAGGAATTAAAATGTAGAATATAGCTAATGTCTTGTCCAGAGTTTGGTTATAGGATCCTCCCTTATGTCAGTCTAACTAATACATAAAATAAATTACAAAAGTTCCAATCCTTTGGCAAACAAATTCAAATGTCCTTGCTTGGTCTTTAAATAATAATTATGTAATACGATTTTTATTTATAATTATATCCATCAAATCATTTTTTTTGCATTGATAGCCTGAAACACAGGATTAAATAAACCTAGTTCGGGTAATCCCTATATATACTTAGAACGTTATTTCCTCGCATGTATATTGTATAAGACTAGATTAAGTAAACTATTACGAGTGTTATTATTAAGACTTTTTATTACTATAAAATCTGAGCGAACTGTAATTCTAAATGTGTTCTATGTTGTTTGTAATAAATTTTATTTTATTTTATTTAAATTGCAATACTACAAGACCTGTATGTACATACTACCTTTACATGCAAATAAAGAGTTTGAGTTTACAACGATAATTGAAAAAAAAGTACTTTTATTTCGTTTGAAAATAGAACCAGACGTCTCTTACGGTTCTTTTGTCCCTTAACCAAAAACTATTTCATCACAATATTGACTTACACTCGCAAATGTCAAAAAGACCAAGGACTGTCTCCGTCATACAGTGCAGATGTCAACAACACACGCAGATCAGCAAACAAGTAACACTATACGGCGGTGTCGTGTGTATAAACAACACCCTGTGTTGTGGCTAGCGGTGGTAATGGGTGAGATATACTGATGGGAAGGTTGGTGAACTTGCTGGCTTGGTTGGTAGTTTTAAGATAGGTAGAAATGCATAATAAACGAAAAAGGATTAATTACTTCATAGAATTGGCGTGTAAATATAAAACCAATTTTGAGCTACCATTGCTTTTCTTATGAGGGTCGGAAGAGTCGATTAAGAAACGACACACTTAACAGCATTTGACAGAAACACGGAACAGCGTCTTCTGATAAACTCATTCCTTTAAAACTGTGATCTTCAACCCGTTTGCTAAGTCTATAGATGATGGACAACTCTTCTTATGTAGAGGTCTCAAGTCAAGCAATGACAGCCTAAATTAAGTAAAAATCGCGGGTTACTCACGTGAATATACTGACAAAAGCTCTACTAGTTTCCTTTTATCCCCGAAGGGGTAGGCAGAGGTGCACATTATACCACTGTACAATGTAACACTCACTTTTCACTATTTATATTATGAGTCCCATGTAATAGGGGTTGAGCCTAATGCCATATACCGGGCACAATTCCAGACTCCGTGCTACGACTGAGATTTTTTTTAAAACCCAGTAATACTTTGCCCGACCCGGGAATCGAACCCGAGACCCCTTGCCCGGCAGTCGCACTTGCGACCACTCGGCCAACGAGGAAGAATAAATGATATTGTTTAACTTGAAATGTGTGGTCAAGAGTGTCAGATAGTAACGACGAAAGGCACACAGGAAAACTTTTTAAAATAGATAAATTATACGGAACAACACATTATATTTACACATTGTTCGCCATCCTACATTCTCCTACGTCACACCGCCCACCTGGCGTCCCTGGACAATCACAATTATATGAAGATTAACTTCAGCCGGCACGTCATCGTCACGTCACGGCTTGCTGCGGCGTGCAATATGATGGGTGCGCCGTGATTACAGCTCGTTATGTAGTTAGCTTGCTGACCGGTGCTGTGTGCCTTTATATTCAGGTGTTAGAGAATTTAATTGCCACTAATTATTGATTATTTTTTTCTATCTAAGTATAAAAAGGAAATATAAGTTCATAACCTATTGATATGGACTTATATTAGTGGATTAGCTTGGAAACTTGGACCTATAAAAACCTTCTTTACTTCAAAAGACGATTAACTACACAGTCTATCTTGCACATGCTGAACTGGTCCAATTTCGCCGCAGACTTGGGACATTAGTAGATATTTGTAAAATCTGTATGTATCACCTGTTTTTAGCGTGTGAAATAAAGATTTTCTTTCTTTCTTTTCTTTTCTTTCTTAGACCTATATACTTAACCACTTGACTGTCAGCATATAAGATACAATAGAAGACACATTGTTTCTCGCGTAGATTGACGCTCCGGCATACCACGGGTTAAATTAGCAGCTAATAATAAAGTAGCATTCTTAGCAACAGGGTTTCCTAAGGGCACGCCTAACTTAAACCATGCTGCAGACTTCGATTTTCACCATTATCACATTTCCATATCTTTTTACCACTTTGTGGATATTGTCTTTTAATGAGGCCTACAGTACCTAGTTCTAGAGGTAGTTACGTTTGCCTAAGTGTGGACTTCACTTCAGCAGCTGTAGCCAAATGCCATTTAGCGCTGGTCTACATGTAGAATAGAAAACCAAATTATATGGAATTGACGTAAATTTTGACACTTGTCAGTGTCATAACCATACATTTTGATTTGTACTCTCTCTGTAGACAAGCGCTAAAGTGGCGTTTGGCTAAAGGCCCACATCACATAAGTATGTATCTAAGGAATAGCTAGATTTCTTTTGCCACACAAAAATCACGACTTCAAAGAACAAGAGAACAGGGTAAAAGAATAATATCTACATTATAATGAATCAGTAAAAATTCACACAATTGTGTGAGTGCGTTACTCCGGCTCCCTCACGTAAGGGCCGAGGGGAGAGGGCGGTAAAAGCATATTTATGTTAGTTCCTGATTGACGATGATGGGTTCCCCTTGGTTAGAGAGAGTCACGCTTGTATACTACGAATTCATATAGAACAATTAAAATCGTAAAAATGTTTTCACTTTGAAATTAATTTATTTTTGTTCTTGAAAGCAATCGAAATTATTGTACCTATTTTGAGTTTTATAACATAGAATTTGAGAATTACTTATGTCATAGACGATCGATAAAGAGCACCACTGAAATTAGCATAGATTTTGTACGTATTCCACAACAACATTTATTGCTGTTTGAAATTAAATATGGATATCTTCGAAAGTATTACTGGGTTTTAAAAAAATCCCAGTAGTAGCACGGACTCTGGAATTGTGCCCGGTATATGGCAATAGACTCACCCCCTATTACATGGGACTTGTAACATAAAATAGTGAAAAGTGGGTGTTACATTGTACAGTGGCATTAAGTGCCGTGATGTGCATCTCTGCCTACCTCTTCGGGGATTAAAGGCGTGATGTTATGTATGTTAATCTTCGAAAGTGTAATAGTAGCTTTGCGTGTCACATTATGTGTCAGCACTCAAATACCTATTTAAATATAACTAATGACTAATCTATACGAGTTTGTTTTTTTGTTTGTTTGTTTGAACGCGCTAATCTCCGAAATTACCAGTCCGATTTCAATAATTCTTTTTGTGTTGGATAGTAAATTTATCGAGGAAGGTTATAGGCTACAAAACATCACGCTTCGATTATTAGGAGTCGAGCAAAGCGGATGCAACCGCGCGGAAGTAGCTAGTAAATTAAATAAAATCTAAACATTACATTCGTCATATACGAGACGCACCGCCCTCACTTAACGCACTCCACAGTACTTTGCAGATTTTCTCCGCACGACATTACAACCACATCTGCAATGTATGAAATGTATGAATATGAGTGTCACTACGAATATAGCCTTACTTAAGTAGCGGAAAATATGGCCGTATGTATGTATGACTCGTAACTATAGTTTGAGGTCCATTTATGGTAGTGTTGGATTATGGTTTTTTTTGGGTTTTATGATAACTAGTTTTTTACATTATTCCTAAGTTTTCAAAGGATAAATATGACTGTTGTGTCCTACAAGCATTACGACATTTTTTTTTCTGATTCACTTCGTTGCGGGAACCAAGACAGTTACTCATGTCCCTGACGCGTCCCTGATGCGTCCCTGACGCGGGACGCGCCGTACTTCAGTGTTCCGGTGTTTTCATGGTTGTATCTACTGTAGATTCCAGCTTACAGGAGTTGCAGTGGTTTTGCCAGGTTGTGGCGGGCTTGTCCCATATAAATAACTAGCGATCCGGCCCGGCTTCGCACGGGTGCAATATGCATATATTATACCTCTATATAAAAACTTTCCTTAAGAATCACTCTATTAAAAAACCGCATCAAAATCCGTTGCGTAGTTTTAAAGATCTAAGCATATATAGGGACAGATATACTCTCTTGTGTGTTCGAGTTCGATTTTGAGAACAATTTTATATACCTGAAATACTAAAACTATCAAAGTCAACGTTACTAATAATAATTTGCTCCAGATTTAATTCAAACGTTTTTGGTCGACAGCGATACTTGTAACCATTCGTCGTTCTAAACATACTTTACCATCACACATTCTTCCATACATGAGTAATACATAATATTTTGTAACTTGCTCATCAAATGAAGGGTTGAATGGTAACCAGGCAATTAGCTAATGGCGATCTAATCCGGCAGCGAAGGGTTAACGTTGACAAAACAACGAGCGAATTATTTAGAATGGTCTTTTATACCCTACAGCTACACTCTAGTAATGACAGTTCATTTTCATGATTTGTGTGTTAAAGGGTTGAATCGTTGTCTCATAAGATGAGTAATTAGAAGTAATTAGAGTATATAATAACCGAGCGGGAGGTTCCAGAAAGTCTTAGTTTTCAAATATCAACAACCCAGTATATTATACTACAGATATACCTACAGAAAAGAGATTTATGTAATCCATATGCTAAGCAGGTTTTCTTCTCCTCTTATAATATCTTCTGATTCACTTCGTTGCGGGAACCATGACAGTTATTCAGGTCCCTTTTTTTTTTGATGGCGGAAACTCATCCAATGGCTGCTCCCGCCTGGGTGAGGCGAGAGGGAGTGTCAGACTCTTACTGACTAAAAACCACCCGACTAAAAACAACCTCCTTCTCCTGCACGTCGAGCCGGAGCCCCGGTTACCCGTTAAGTCTTCCGCAGTTCCGTATCGGCATCAGCCCTGTTGGGCCCCATCTGTGGTGGTCTGATGGCTCCTTGAGGCGCGCGCGAAGCGCAATGCGCCTCCCGTACGCTTGGGCCTAGTTCTGGTCGGGCGGCGAGTCACCCATGCTCGCCGTCCGCAGGCCCGTGCTTACGGTGGCCGGAGATCGTCTTGTGATCCCCGACGCCCGGAGTGTCTCTCGCGACGGCCGGGTTGTGAGGGTGTTCGTTCCCTCACGAGCTCCGCCTCCTCCTTAGCTAGCATGACTGCTTCGCAAAAGGAGGAGACGGCATCCCAGTCTCCCTCGCTCCGTACCATGGTCTGAACCAGAGCCGGACGTGAGAGGTCGCCGTCGCCGATCACATTCCTGAGGACACGGCGGTGCTCAGTCCACGCAGGACACACCGCCACCGTATGCTCCACCGTGTCCTCAGTTATTCAATTCCCTGGGACGCGCTGGACTTCAGTGTTCCGGTGTTTTCATGTTTGTATCTACTGTAGATCCTGTAGAGTTGGAGCGGTTTTAGGAGGTTGTGGCGGAAAAGAAAATAATGCGGTTTATGAAAAAAAAAGAGTAGAGTCGACTCAGAAACCTACGGGAAGATTAGGGGTCGTGAATATCTTCTACTGTTTAAGATAGTTTCGTTACTGCGTTCGTTACTTATATTTATTTGGGAAACAAAATACATAATGTTATGCAACTTTTATTTTTACAATTGACAATATTATAATTGATCATCTGACCTCATACCGACCCGTGACAAATATATAATGACACGAGGCAATAGATCAAACTGTGTCAGAATGAGGCATAACTATCGATAATGAGGCAAAGTCGTTAATTCTATGTCACGTCCGATGATTGATTAGGTCATATTATTATGGTGACATAATGGACGAGCTTCATTTGTATTTTTTGTTATTTTTAGACTCGAATTAAGTCTATTTACTTCATTTGTGTTATTTTTGTAATTTTGTGTAATTTTTTGGTACTAAATTGTAATAGATATAAAGTCTATTTCCGTTTTATTACCAATGTTTTTCCGGAATATTTAGCTAAGCATTGTCAGTTTTACAGACCTTGATTTTTAAAAAGATAGCGTGGCTTAACTTTAAACAAATATCAATCTTATTTATCTTGATTGAAAGAAAAAGTTTCTATAATTTTTTTGATGTTAAAGTATTTGCTCTAAGAGTTTTAAAACCGAAAACCATCAATAATTTAGATAAGCAAACATGTATTATAACTTTCGTGAAACAGATAATAAAAACAATATCACCATCCCAGTAAAAGATGAACCAGATCATTGTGATTGCCATTACGTATCTTACGGATTATACTGTATCAGATCTGTGATTCTGTAAAAGGTTTTTATAATAACTATCGTGAGACATACTAAATTAAGTAAAATCGCGGGTTAATCACGTTAATGCGCGTGCGCGGTCGCGGCGACGTCGTGTAGCTCATGAGGAAGAACCCCTCTGTGATTCGAAACTAGTAGCTTTTCTCAGTATATTTACGTGAGCCCGCAATTTTACTTAATCTGTAAAACGTGTGAAATAGATGCATGAATGTTACCATATATTCCAAACAGAATTATAGCTGAACCACAAAAAATATCTTAACAAAACTGAGGTTTTGCCAGTCTTATTAATACTATCTATCTACAATGATTTTTTTACCAATTTCCATTCAATCACTTACCACCGGTATTGTTAGTACCTACGACATCAGGATTTCTAATCGTACCGTCTTTCTGCGTCACTGCCCACCCTCGCAGCACACAGTGGAGCGTGATAGTGTCAATATAAATACCACCCCGTGTTAATATCGAATGCTGAATGATTATTGCGAGTTTCATTTGGTTTTTTGTTGAGGTAATTTGTGTTTGGTGAGTGCTTGAGTCTTGTTGTTTATTATTAATGTTAAGAGAGACTGACGTCGACTGGCTATTGGCAAAATCGAAAAACTAAATATGCATACAGAGACTAAAGGAGCATTTTCAGGTATGGTAATTAATTTGGGGAACTTCACACCATTTTTTTAATAGAGTAGGTAACGATTGAGGTTTCTTGTTCGTTCTTCTCTATTCGAAACTACACTTTGAAACGAGTGCTTAGCTGCATTGACAGACAATCGGACTGATATTCAATTTTTGACGTTTCAAAACGTGATCATTATAGTTTTATAGTTTTTACCATATTAATTAATTTATTCCAAATCCTAAACGTGAGGACTTGTTATTGGCTACTTAATTGTTACCTACGCCTATATACATATATGCCTATTGTTATTTTTATCCACTTTTATAAGCTATAACTCCTCCATGAATTATAAATAAATAAATAAAGTAAATATATAAATAAATAAATTAAAATAAATGCTTAAACTTTGACTTTGAACATTACGCTTTGTGTGAAATGTTACAGGGTTATCTCATTTCTAAACAGTGTAGTCTGGAATAGTGCCTTGTGCCAGGCGATAAACTCATTTCCTAATTCATAAAATAGGTGGTGTGAAGTTACCAATAATGTAAAAATAATTATTCTGTACATTACAGGAAAACATTTAAACATTTCCCAATCTACGTCAGGAAAATACGTTCCTATAATAAAAAAATAATAATAAAAAGCTCTACAAAATAATCGTTCGTCCTTCCATTGTCTGAGTACACCATGATGATTGCGATTAGCGCTGCGACAATGCGACCGGTAGCAGTGACGCGTGTCGCGGGCACATCGACGATTATTAGACGCAGATTGCAGAAAGTACTTTATGGATATTGCTCTCCATTTATTGGGGAAATGGAGGGGCAATTGTTAAGGTGAGCTGGTGAAAGTTTTGTTAAAAATACTCATGAATTTTTAGGTGAATACCAACTGCTGTCGAGTGTATCAGAAAAATACGCGGAGTTTTCTTTATCTATGATTCAATAGCAGTATTATTAATTTTAAGTTACATAAGGCACATAACATTACGCCTTTTTACCCCCGAAGGGGTAGGCAGAGGTGAACATTACGGCACTTAATGCCATTGTACAATGTAACACCTATTTTTCACCTTTTATGTTATATTTACCGGGCACAATTCCAAACTCCGTGCTACTTCCGAGATTTTTTTTAAAAACCCTGTATTACTTTGCTAGACACGGAAATCGAAGCAGAGCATACATAAGACACATACATTTTTATAATAACAATTGTGAGACATACTAAATTAACTAAAAATTGTGCAAGATTGGCTGCGCGACTTCGCCGCGACCGCTTCTCATGAGGAAGAGCCCGTCTGTGACTCGAAACTAGTAGAGCTTTTCTCAGTATTTTCACGTGAGTAACCCGCGATTGTTAGTTAAGTTCTTCACACCCCTTGGACCTTCCAAAAACCAAATTAGCACCCAAAAGCATCAAGATTTTTTGGCCAATTTTTATACCTAATAAAGACCCCCAATACTGGCGACTCCCTATTCAATAGATGGCATGATGTTCCTAATTATCACATACGACAGTTGCAGAGTCAATGGCGCGTGCGTGCTATCTCTCCGCCATATGTTGCAGGGTAGGCAGAGTAATAAAGATGGGGTACTATCGTGTTTTTTAGATTACAATTTGTAATTACTGGTGATTGATAATTTTGATGATCATGGTAGATACTACCTCAGTTGAACTCTTACTTCTGCGTATGTGTACAGTCAAAGTTAGTTTTTTTATTCATCGTTTAAATGTATCAAACAAGCAAATGTATCAATTACTAGATGGTACTCGTAAATGATTACCGCCATATTAGCGCTGTTAATAGACATTTGTAGAATGAGAGGGGTTACAGATGCGTTGCAAGTTTTTTAAAAAGGAGTACGCGATGTTTCTTGTAGTGTTTAACGGTTGTTTTGGTCTACCAGTGTAATATTTACCGCAAAATAGACCCACTATCTTTTGCACACAACTTAGGATAAAAGGCCAGTTTATTATATTGTGTTACTGTTATAAATAATAATGAAAAGCTTCTTACGTTATGTCATTTTCAGCTAGTGGCTACCCATGTGACATAACCACCATAAGAAGATATAGCAATACACACATAACACCTTACCTAAATGAGAAGCAATAAGGAAACTAGAACAATATTTTCCCTTATAAAAAAACCTTGTAAAAAGTCCGTACATAACACAAGCGGGTGTGAGCACAAGACATTTTGGGTGAATTTTCCTCAAGCCCCTTGTTCAGACATTGTCTAAACGCACACCACCACGACAGCAGTCATACATAAGTGTATCTATAGGTATCTATACCCTTTTCTAATACAGTCCACTTGTATGCATTTTTAGTGAAAAATAAACCGTTAAAGCGTCCACACGTAGTTTTATGAGCAAACACCGTCCAAGCAAAACTCATCCTTATTGCCGTCATCATATGGTCCTATTTCGAACCGAATCTTGTCGCTTACCGGCGGCTAACCAGCGTGTGTCGTGAACAAAAGAAAGCGATAAGGAACACGTTTTAATGGCATAGTTTTTGTGGACGGACTATGACATCGTTAATATCGTGGTTAATATTATAACAAACAAGAACATTAGCTGTGCTTACAGTGTGTGATCGGATTACGACTAAAAACTTACTGTAAGTGCTAGTTAACACGTGGTCTAGGTGCTCGCCAACCGCTACATGTGGACCTTATTTATCCAGTGAAACTTACGAGTGTTAAATACATATATTGTCATGGAAGATCTTGTGGTATATCAACTTGAGCTATTAGATAACTTAACGAATGCAGAGAAAAACTATAAAAAAACGCCGAAAGATAGGATTAAAAGACCGTACTTGGAAACAAGGTTAGAAATGCTTGAAGAGCTTTGGAATAACTTTAAAGATGGACACAAAAACATTGTTTTGAGCATCAGCAGGGACGAGCAAAGAAAAACTCCATACTTTAAAGAAAAAACATATGAAGTGTTTCAAGAATTGTATGTGCAATATAAGTCGATTATGAAGGAGGCTCTTCAGCCATTCCTGGATGCAGCACAACAAGCTTCAACGCCTTATACAACTGAAGGTCAAGGGTCATTCGCGACGTGGTGCTCGGACAGTAACGAAATAAAATTGCCACGTATCAACATACCTACATTCAGCGGCAAATATGACGAGTGGCAGACATTTTACGACTTGTTTACAACATTGATACATAAAAATACGAAATTATCTCCAGTGCACAAACTCCATTATTTAAAAAGTAGCTTAAAGGGCGAACCTGAAGTAATTCTTCGTAATTACACCACGACAAATGCGAACTACACCGATGCTTGGAACGAGTTAATACTGCGTTATAACAACAAAAGATATAACTGTAAGGCTATTTTGAGAACTTTTATATCACAAAAATCTATACATACTGAATCGGCGAGTTGTATAAGGCATCTATTAGACACAAGTTCTACGTGTTTAAAGTCGTTGAAGAACTTAGACGTGAACACCGATACATGGGACTTAATTATCACTTTTTTAATAGAAGCCAAACTAGATCCAGAATCAGTAAGACTATGGGAACAACAACTGAGTACATCTAAATGTGATATACCCACGTGGCAAGATTTAAGAAATTTTCTGGAGTCTAGATATAGATCCTTAGAGATGATCGAAGCTAATAAGACAAAAACGTCACAACCGAAGCCAGTAGCTAAACCTAAGTCCTTTCATGCGAATGTGGCCAAGGAAGGGAAAGAACGCGAAGTTAAATGTATGTTATGTGGAGATCAGCATTATATATATCATTGCAAAGCATTCGCCGGTATGTCTACCAAAGAAAGGCAGGAGAGTGCCAAAAAGAACAAACTTTGTTTCAACTGCCTCGCGCCATCACACTCGGTGAACAAGTGTCGACAGTCAGCGTGCTGCAAACGATGTGGACGTCGGCATCACTCCCTTCTACACTTCGAGAGAGTAGAAAATGCCGAGAAGTCCAACGAGGGGACAAACACGGCTACAGGTATCAATCGTGAGGCGTCGCCAGGTGAGTCATCTTCGTTAATTAATGCTGAACATATTGTATCTAATTTTTCAACTAAGCATATTCAAACAAACACGGTGTTATTAGCTACTGCTAAGGTTTTAGTTAATAGTAAGAACGGTTGTAAACATATTATTAGGGCCTTGCTAGACCAAGGGTCACAAGCGTCATTTGTATCTGAGGCGACTGTTCAGTTGCTTAATCTTACACGTATATCAGTCAGTGGTTGGGTGTCCGGTGTGGGAGAGGGGCAAACGAAAATTAAACACATGGTTTCACTCTGTGTGAAATCACGCCACAATCCCAATGAGTCAGTTAGAGTAAATGCGTATGTACTGCGCACATTAACAACACTGTTACCCACTAGTTATCTTACATTCCCCGATTGGTTAGATCTTCAAGGACTGGATTTGGCTGATCCAGGGTTCACAACACCAGGTAAAATAGATATTTTACTTGGAGCTGAGGTTTATGGCAACGTACTGTTGGATGGTATTATCAGGCACCCTGAGGGCAATTTAGTGGCACAAAATACAATCCTAGGGTGGGTGGTATCTGGCAGGATGACACTTGAAGATAAAACAGGAAGGAAACGCATCACAAACCTACATGCACAGATAAATGACGATGATTTACTGAGGCAATTTTGGGAAATAGAGAGGGAACCAAACAACATAAAAAAAAGTTTTCAAAGGAAGAAGAAATGTGTGAAGAATTTTATGATGCCACGACCGTGAGAGATGAAAACGGACGATTTGTAGTAAGATTACCATTTCAGAACGAAAATCCAGAATGTAAATATGGTGGTTTGAGGGAGATAGCCATTAAAGATTTGAATGTTTAGAAAGAAGGTTGTCAAAAATCCTAAATTGCAAGATGAATACCGTAAAGTAATGGATGAATATTTAAAATTAAATCACATGGTAGAAATCACTCCTTCAGAAATTGATAAACCGGCTGTCTATCTTCCTCATCACGCAGTGTTGCGAGAAGACAAGTTGACTACAAAGCTTCGTGTAGTGTTCGACGCTTCTTGCAAGGGTACAAATAACGTGTCTTTAAATGATAACTTGTGTGTTGGACCTCAACTTCAGCAAGAGTTGCGACACATTTTAATGAGATGGAGAACACACAGAATCTGCATAACATCTGATATAATTAAGATGTATAGAATGGTTAGAGTATCAGATGCCGACACAGACTATCAGAGATTAGTGTGGAGGTCTTCACCCGACGAGCCTATTAAACACTTCAAACTTTTAAGATTAACTTTTGGCACTGCTTGTGCACCATATCTCGCCGTGAAGTCTCTACAAACACTTGCTAAGGAAGGGCAGTCAACTTATCCTATCGCAGCACAAATAACAATGTCTGACTATTACATGGATGACCTGCTTTCTGGCTGCGACACAGAAGAGCACGCAGTGGAAATATACCACGAGATGAACAGCCTAATGAACTCTGGGGGATTCCAACTACAAAAATGGAGTAGTAACAGTAAAGCTGTTCTACAGTACATCGGAAAGAATAATTGTGACGATCATGAGTTACCTTTAAAGGTCAATAGTGTTGTTAAGGTATTAGGCGTAAACTGGAATCGTGAAACCGATAGTTTTGAATACACAGTCAACTTGCCGGAGCCTCAACAACCTGTAACTAAAAGAACTATTCTTTCCGAAATAGCTAAGCTATATGATCCTTTGGGATGGATAGCTCCCGTTGTAGTAGTCGCAAAGATGATCATGCAGAAATTATGGAAGACAGGGCTCGAATGGGATGACCCTATTGACGGTGTCTTGCTAGCAGAGTGGAATCGATATCGGGAGAATTTAGCACACATCAAAGGCCTTAGCATACCACGATGGCTACACTACAGTAACACATCGAGGGTAGAGTTGCACGTCTTCGCAGATGCTTCGCAAGTCGCATATGGAGCAGTAGTGTACATGCGAGTCGTAGACGAAGATAGAGTATACGTCAGTCTTATAACATCTAAAACAAAGGTAGCGCCAATAGAGAAACAAGTCTCAATTCCAAGATTGGAAATCTGCGGTGCGGCGTTGGCGGCTAAACTAATATTAGAAACATCTCAAGTGATGTGTGTGCCTAAAAACAAGTTATTTGCGTGGACAGATTCCACCATTGTACTTGCTTGGCTAAAGGGTGGGCCAAGCAGGTGGAACACTTTCGTGAGCAACAGGGTGTCAGACATACTTAACACTGTAGATTTCGAACAATGGGGGCACGTATCTACAGACATGAATCCTGCTGACTGTGCGTCACGGGGCTTACAAGGATCAGAATTATTAAATCATTCCCTGTGGTGGAATGGACCAACTTGGCTGTCTAACCTAAATATGAATATAAACTACGTTCCTTACTACGAAGATACGCATGAGGAAGAACGCACGAGATCTTTAACTGCCATATACAATACTGAACAAGAGTTAATTTGGACAAAATTTTCGAGTTTATCACAAATGTTAAGGGTAATCTCATATTGTAGACGGTTTCTAAATTTAAAATTACCTGTATCCGAACGTGAACATTTTTCCAAATTTATTACGTCAAAGGAATTGTCAGAAACTTTAAATAACTGTATTAAACAGGTGCAATCTATTGAATTTAACGAGGATATAAAACAGTTAAAGTCTCGTGGTTACGTGTTGAAAAGGAGTAAGCTTCGCAACCTTTGTCCCATCGTAGATAACAATGGAATTTTAAGAGTTGCCGGGCGTATTCAGAAATCAGAAATGGCCTATGATACACAGCATCAAATAATTTTACCCGCTAATAGTCATCTTACCAGGTTAATAATTAAAGATGCTCATTTCAGGACAATGCATGGAGGTTCTTTAGTGATGCTAAACTATCTAAGGTCAAAATACTGGATCTTACGAGCTAAAGATCTAACAAAGAAATTATACCGTGAGTGTATTACCTGCATTAGGTACTCCAAAAAGAATACCACGCAGCTGATGGGTCAGTTACCTGACGTAAGGGTAAAAGCCGATAGGGCTTTTAAATCATCTGGTGTGGACTACGCAGGCCCCATCAACATTCGTTTCTCGCCAGGCAGAGGAGCTAAATCGTACAAGGGATACATATGTTTGTTTATCTGTATGGTAACGCGGGCCATTCACTTGGAAGCTGTTACAGACTTGACTGCTAAGGCATTCATTGCGGCTTTCCGTCGCTTCACGTTCGAGAAGAGGACATTGTCACGATGTTTACAGTGATAACGGCACCAATTTCGTGGGTGCAGATAGACAACTGAGGGACATGTTCAACAGTGCCAAATCTTCCATTCCTGGTGAAATAGCAGAGTTGCTTGTTCTTGAGCGTACTACCTGGCATTACATACCTCCTCACGCACCCAATTTTGGCGGTCTGTGGGAGGCTGGCATACGCAGTACCAAAACTCATCTTAGGAAAGTCATTGGAGATGCTACACTTACGTTCGAGGAGTTAACCACAGTACTAGCTCAAGTCGAAGCATGTTTAAATTCGCGACCCATAACTGTGTTAAGTGACGACCCTAATGACCCCCTTCCACTCACACCCGGTCACTTTCTGATAGGTGAACCTTTATTAAATTTAAGTGATGAAAACTATACAAATTGTAATATTTCTAGTTTAGACAGATGGAGGCTAACCCAAAAAATGGTCAACGATTTCTGGAACAGATGGCACAAAGAATACCTCGTGAATTTGAACCAAAGATATAAATGGAACACCAAACAATCTGAGCCAGACATCGATGACATTGTAATTCTAAAGGAAGATAACATTCCTCCTAGTAAATGGATATTAGGCAAAATAATTAAAAAACATGTGGGCCCAGACGGCATTACTCGTGTTGTGACAATAAAATGTAAAAATGGTGTCTATAAACGACCCGTAAGTAAATTATGTATACTACCTAAGAATACAAACTAATTTCATTGTTAATGGCAAAAAAGAACAGATAAATTTAGCCGGGATTCGAATCCGTTACAAATGCATTAGATTAGAGTTGTTACGTCATCAGTGTCATCACCCATACCTTTATGTTACGCATTACTTATATTATGTATCTCATAACGTCTCAATAACAATGTAAAAATTCTATTTGTTTGAGTTAACTAGTGATTCATACTTAAATTACTTACCTAAATACCTACCTATATGTTATAATATTGTTAGTACTTACCTTTTTTTTGTTATCAGAATGATGTAAACATTCTTATATAGCTCCATAACATCCTACCTAAACATACCTACATAAACCTATATAGCTAACTAAATAATATCGCACGGTGGGCGGTTGGCAGCTATGAATGATTAAACCTTTGTTTTTATACTTACCCGTTTTTTTGCAGGCAATGGCAGCCGATTAAGTTGGACAATGCGTCTTATTTGTTTACCATACAGATTATTGTTCTTTGACAATGTCAAACTTGATCTGCTAGCATTTGTTTTTCTACCTACTATCTATTATAATGTGAACTGGGTTCTATTTGATATACTTACTAGTTATGTAAACTTAACGGTACTTTAATTTTAATTTACTTTTTTGTTAATACTTGGATAGTGGTTTGATGTTACTTGTTTATTTTGTTTTCATTTACAATTAAGTGTCTTATGAACATCATTGAAAATACGTTTGTTGTTGTCGTTTTGTTTATAATATCACTAAAAGGATAGATCCTTTGGTGGGCGGAATGTCTAAACGCACACCACCACGACAGCAGTCATACATAAGTGTATCTATAGGTATCTATACCCTTTTCTAATACAGTCCACTTGTATGCATTTTTAGTGAAAAATAAACCGTTAAAGCGTCCACACGTAGTTTTATGAGCAAACACCGTCCAAGCAAAACTCATCCTTATTGCCGTCATCAGACATCGCATATTGAGCTACCCTAAACTGACAAATTTATTCAATTGATTTACCACTCAATCCCAAAACAAATAAAGTTGAAAGTCCAATGATGACTTTGGCCCGGTAGGAGTAGGTTGTAGTGCTGCCTGTAGCTATAGCGTAAAGCAATGTATAGCAGCGATGCAGCGCTTTTAATCCTCTTAATGGAAGTGGGGTAGAGAATGGAATAGGACCAGCTATGGAGATGAATAGTTGTGGAAAAGTGTAGGACGTTTAGTACAGTCACTGTTCCTGTTCCGTGATGACTATTAATGCATGATAATCTTACCTTATATCTTATAGTTTATGTTTTATTATCTTACTAGCTTTTACCCGCGGCTTCGCTCGCGTAACAAAAGGATAAAAAGTAGCCTATGTGATATATACCAATACACACAGCGCCATCTATACCAATACTTTTGTTTTCCCTCGGAAATATCACATTTTTCCGGGATAAAAAGTACCCTATTATTTAATCTGGACTTCTAACTTTACGTCTGCAAAATTTCAAAGCAATCGGTTTAGTAGTTACGGCGTGAAGGTAGAACAAACAAACAAACAAACAAACTCACTTTCAGATTTATAATATTATATTATATATTATTATATAGTAAGGATACTTACTTATTATACATAGTATAAAACAAACTGACAAACAAAACGACTGCCTCGTTTTCCAAGTGGTCGCAAGTGCGACTGCCGGGCAAGGGGTCTCGGGTTCGATTCCCAAGTCGGGCAAAGTATTACTGGGTTTTAAAAAAATCTCAGTAGTAGCACGGAGTCTGGAATTGTGCCCGGTACATGGAAATAGGCTCACCCCCTATTACATGGGACTCATAACATAAATAGTGAAAAGTGGGTGTTACATTGTATAGTGTCATAATGTGCACCTCTGCCTACCCCTTCGGGGATAAAAGGCGTGATGTTATGTTATGTTATGTACTACACACGAATTAATCGAGTATAGAAAATCTATTATATATTTATGTTATGTCTGTTGATGAAGCGAAAGAGGTACCTATGCAGGAATCGTAGCAATTGGCGTTCCATAGTCTCTGCCTACTCCCATGGGAGACAGGCGTGTAGTTATGTATTTATGTTATGAAGAGTTCAAAACTAATTAAAGCGGTCTATTTTTACTCATAAAATATCTTACCCTAAGTCCTCTCCACTACATTCCCGATTGTCGTCAAGTGGCGCACCCTATGTTTTTGTTTCTGTGCCGCGGTGTGACCAACTGTGGCAAGCATCGGCAACTGTGGCGCTGGCGACACTTACCGATGTCACCAGGCAACACTACTATCTAAAGCTATAATGTTATTGTCAAGGTTTTTTAGAAATCTTTTCTGTTCTGATAGGCTGAAAAGACACACACACACACACACACTTATACACGCGTGAACAGACGACTTAATTAAAGGTTGCTGAAACCCGTTTTTTAAGGGGGGAAAATCATCGAATGCCTCCTCCCGCCTGGATGAGGCAGGCGGGAGTGTCAGACTCTTACTGACCAAAAACCACTCCGTTCCTACTCCCGCCCTTCGAGCCGGAGCCCCGTTAACCCGGTAATTCCTTCGCGGCTCCGTATCGGCATCAGCCCTATTGGACCCCATCCAGAAACTCGTTGGATGCAGGTCGCTTCCCCCCGGTAGAAATGGAAATTTATGAGAAACTGTGACATAGTACATAGTAATTGTATGTGAAGCAGTTGACGCCTTGTATGAATGGGGCTGAAGAGTTTGTTACTCATATTATAAGTTCCATGTAATAAGCCTATACTATACTACCTGTCGCGGATAACCTAACGGGTAACCGGGGCTCCGGCTCGACGTGTAGAAGAGGGAACGGGGTGGTTTTTAGTCAGTATGAGTCTGACACTCCCTTCCGCCTCACCCAGGCGGGAGCAGTCATTCGATGATTTTCCCCCCTTAAAAAAAATACTATACTACCTATACTTTAATTCCAAACCCCTTGCTTGCTATCACACTTTAAATTAACTTTATTTTCATTAAAGTCATTCTCGTAATTATTTGACGACAACCTCGACTAGTTTCAAGCCGTACTGGAGGCTCATATTCATGAGCAGCGTTCCGCGACACGTGACGCGGCGACTAGAGATACGGGCTACTGGCGTCTCTAGCATGGCTTGAAAGTAGTCGAGTTCCTCGTCAAATAATTACGTGAGTAAGCCGAAAAACATAATAATTAATTTAATATGTCTCATGAAAGCTATAATATAAATAAAGTTATTTCTCCTCTAACTAAACATAACATAACATAACATCACGCCTTTTTATCCCCGAAGGGATAGGCAGAGGTGTACATTACGGCACTTAATGCCATTGTACAATGTAACACCCACTTTTCACTATATATGTTATGAGTCCCATGTAATAGGGGGTGAGCCTATTGCCATATACCGGGCCATTGCCATATATCTAACTAAACATATGTTACGTCATTCTAATCTCATTACGAAAACAATCAAATCGTAGATCTAAATTCAAATGCTAACGCAACACTAGCGCCCTCTACAAACGGATATGAACGCCAATTTGAATGCTATTACTTCCGTAGCGATTGTTTGACCTCTTCAGGGAATATTGGCAGGCTGACTTTAAAGATATTGGATTCTAAACCTCATCTGAATGTGTTAAGTGTTTGTTTTGCACTTACAGTTTTCATATTGGAAGTTTGCGTTGACGGGTGACGTAATTGAATGGTCTGTGACGGGAGACTGGTCAATGGTATAGTGACGTACAATTGGGTACTTACCTTCATCAAAAATAAATTATTTTGACTGTTTAATACAATGAGATATTAAAAAAATAATCACACTTTCATTAATTGATTTTATGACCAACTTAATTTTAGTATTTGTGCAGCAAATTTTTAAGAAAGAACATGACGACACAATCTCGTACAAAATTCATAGAAAACTGTCATTTTTGACAGTTCGAAAAAAGTATTTTGTAATTTTTTGTACATTGTCATCGTTGATGAAGGGATAACCCCTTCATCAACGATGACATTGACACAAGAGGATTGAGTGTTGATTCAGGGTCTGCGATTTGATTTCTAAGGCTTTTCTGACTGCGGACAGAATGCAAATTACTCCGGTATCTAGGGTGAACTCATCTAACTTCGTGACAAAGGCATTTGAGTAATATAATACCAATAAATTATTAATTAATTTAATTCAGTCTCCGCATGAGTTTTAATCAGTCTTTTATGAGGAATATTAGCACAAATAATCAGATTTTTTTCTAAAAAGTTCTACCAAATGACAATGACCAAATTTGTATGGAGCGTGGTGCCTTTTAATTTTTTCGCGGCAGTTGATCGGATGTGGATAAACTGATGCAGAATAACATTACAAACAAAAAAATGTATGGGGTCTTATATCAAAAACACAGTCCGAACCGAGTTAAATCAGTTCAAAGATGTGAAAATGGTGCTATATAATTCCTGTGATTTTGTTGATGGTGACCGTACACAACATATTTCTTCATTTACTTGTCAGAAATATTTTGTAATAAATGTTTATAGACGATTTCAAGGAATATAATAAAGCTTATTGTGGACTTTTATAATATTTTTTTTTGTTTGTTATTTCTTTTCTTTTTTTTTTTTGTTATAAGGCCACGGAATCAGAACAGAGTAAACCATTAACTGACCATTGCTGAAGAAAAAAAAAAGATTTCGTTTGATTGGCTAGCGTGTTCAATTTATATGTATACGGGTTATGGCCTATGACAGATTTTCATGATCAATTCCCTCTCAGTCAAAAACCCGCAAAATACTTTACTGAGCCTTAACATGAAATGCTATGTTTGTCAGCTGCGACGTCGGTAGCGGATTGAGTAGTAACAGTCGTCAAAACACGAAAAAATCATTTTTCTATCTACTTCTCCCGACTTACTTCCGATTAGTAACTAATCTAACTACAGTTAATACTTTAATCTACATCTAGCATAAGATTCTGTACAAAGACATCGTCATTCAGTCACAAAGCGATGCATTTCGAATGATCACATTATATGAAAAAATATGCGCTCATCTGACGTATAGTCCATCACTTTACAAAGTCGACGGTTTGCTTTCTTTAAAATATTATGCTAACTATAAAGTAGATGAGTCTCCCACCAGGAGTCAACGGCAAAAAAAAACTTTATTAGATGTTTGGACGGCTACAACTACTCAACCCACCAATGGTACCACAGCTGACACTCATGAAGCTTCATAACACAACTCCTAGAAGCATCCCACAAGTTATCGACTGAGAGAAACTAGCTAATAAAAATTAGCGACTGGCAATATGGATATATTGTGGTGTGATTTGGTGTTTCTGTGCCCGGCGTACAGTGGCGCGCAATTTGAAGTTAGGAATTGTGACAAAAATATGAATAATTTCAATAAAAAAACGAAAGTAAAATGTTTGATTCCAGCTCCTTTCAACGCTCATAACTCAGTCCAGACTGAGATTTCCGTATATGAGCCCATAGACAATTTCGTTTGTAATGACATTCTAGATAATATTTTCCATAAATCATCGACTGCCGCCAGAAAAAAGAAAGGCACCAATTTTAGTCAATGCCCTTTACTAAACCGAATTATTAGGCGAGTCACAGAATTAGATGAGTTCACTATACTTAGATTTTGATATTTATAAATATGTAGTTCAAACTGCCTCGGTAGCCGAGTGGTCGCAAGTGCGACTGCCGAGCAAGGAGTCTTGGTTTCGGTTCCAGGTCAGGCAAAGTATTAGGTACTGGGTTTTTAAAAATCTCAGTAGTAGCACAGAATCTGAAATTGTGCCCGGTATATGGCAATAGGCTTACCCCCTATTACATGCAACTCATAACATAAATAGTGAAAAGTGGGTGTTACATTGCACAGTGGCATAAAGTGCCGTAATGTGCACCTCTGCCTATCCCTTCGGGGAAAAAAGGCATGATGTTATGTCATGTAGTTATTGTTAGTAGAGATTACAATTACAATAGAGCATTATTTTGTCTCTACAAGTACTACAAATAAACAATTCTGCTAAAAACATTAAAACTACACATATGAACAGGTGGAACTTAAACTTTTTATAAAAAATTCTTCCGAAACACTTCAACATCCACAAAACAGAACATTCATAAGTTGACTATAGACTATAGTTCCACTTGACGTTCTGACGTCACGTCACAAGCATCATGGCGCTTACATCAAAGCACCCGCCTCGTCTGCTTGATAAGATCACCCTGAGAGCTCCACAAATACTTTCAAGTATTTATAGCTACCGTCTGAGTGGTGTATGGAGATAACGGAACATCATACTTGGTGTTCATTGGAGAATAGGCAGTGGTATGATTAGAATGGAATAATATGTTGTCAATTATTGTAATGCAGAAATGTGTAGGAATAAATCAGCAAAATTTTCGTGCCATCCTCGATCTAGAGCATTGCATTTGCTTTTGCATTTGCAAGCAAATGCTTTAGAGAAAATTTTTGTGCCTTCACTTTGATTTTGGAGTGATACCACGGCCTCACTGAAAACCAACGTAAAACAACGCTTGCATTGTGTTTCGTCGTATGAGTAAGGTTACCGGAGGCCTCTTCCCTAATCTCCCCAAACTCTGAATCTCCTCCAATCCTTAAATTCCTAATCCCCAAAAGGCCGGTAATGCAAATGACACCTCTGGTGTTCCGGGTGTCGATTGGCGATGCCGATTGCTTACCACTAGGTGACCCGTCCGATAGTTTACCAGATTATCCCATAATAAACATGATCAGTAGTTGTAGTTGTATTTGGTAAAAGGGTTAATGCAATGGTTGTCAGTAAGTTACTGTCATATAAAAAGGTCAATTACAATATTAGACGGGTAACCTTTTGGTGTTACAATTAAGAATATTCAGGCAGTGATCAAAATGAGCGTACAGTTTTTAGCTTCTGATGATGAGAATGTAAAATGTATGTTCTTGAAGTTCAGAGACACACCTACCTCTATGATAAGGAAATTGGCACGTGTATATCAAGGGTGAAGAAGAAAGTACCTAACTAGAATAGTGTAGATATGGGAAAAGAGCAACTGATTCCAAATCACGGTTCGTTACTTAGAACGTGGTAACAAATCACTGGAGTACCGGGAAACATTAGTTAGACAAGTAGGCCAAGCAGTTACAGATCCAATCTTCACCAGCTCATCACAAACAACAGTTAAAGCCACATAAAAACTAAAATGGATAAACAAACACCTGAATCACTTAACCAACATAAATGTAACAATAATTCATAACTGAAGTAAAGGGAAACACGAATCGAAACAAACAAATATCGATATTCAATTTGATTCCAAAAATACATACATTTAAGTGCAACCAATGTTATTTATTCGAAACGATATTTCAATGTTTTAAAAGCTAAATGTGAGCCGACGAATGATCTACTCAGAAAATTACGCACGTCGATACATTTATCATTTATAAACTATAAACATTTTTGGACTTTTTACGTGCGCACGAGTCTCGCGGCCGGCCAATGGGAGGGCGCGGTGGAGTTTCAAAGCGAGGGGCGTGGCTTGAGGTATGCTGATCGACTGGAAGATTGTGTGGTGCACCGTCATGCTTTCTGAGAAGCTCTTGTCAAAATATTGAGGGTTCCGTGAGAAGGGAATGAGTTCATAAACCCTAAAATCGTGTCTTGACACATTGCTCTTCAGTAGGTATTTTTAACTGAATCTGGTTGACTGCACGATTGGTGCGGTGGTTTTGGATTTGGATTCCGGCACGGAACAACTCTTTGTGTAATCTACAAATTGGTGTTCCAGATCTGGGTGTCATGTGTATGTGAACATTGTAAGTTTGTAAACGCACCCACGACACAGGAGATAATTCTAGTGTGTAATCCGTTTTTAAAAAGAAAAATGAAAATGCTTTGTTTTACTATGTTGTACTTAATGTGATTATGATGCACATTGTAACATCCTAGCTTATAACACTGTGACTATAATTTAGATACATAGGTAACCTATACGTTGTTATCATGATCAATTTCAATTCTAAAGCTAATTTGAAGCTCTGGTATACTTTCTTATTTCTTATTCGTTTCCCAATTTTCATTTCATTTTCTATGAAATAGTTAAACGAACAATGTATAAGCCGACGGCGTTACGTGCCCATCGGTCATCAATCCCCATATAGGATGACTCATACAAAAGCTAATCTACAAAGCAATCTATATTGCAGCTGTTATTTAAGTCTTCATTTTACTTTACGATTTTAATGTCAAAATTACGGTTCAATTTTAATGAAAAGACATAAATATCACTATCAATTTATACATCTATATTCAAACGCAATGCTTGCATGCCACGTCCGTTTGAAGGATTTGACCTTTCACACTAAAAACCTTTGCAGCAATCTTATCTCGCTTTAACAATGCCAACTCACGCTAAAAAAGGGTAATTACTACATTAACTTGTTTCACACAAAAAAGAAAGTAAGGGAAACGTTTAAAAACTTTATCATCTGTCAAATCTGACGTTTCGGCGGCCATTGTGAAGCATTACTGGCCAATGGCGGCGCCCGCTTTGAATTTCGAATGTTTTCTTTTTCGAATTGAACTGTCCATTGTCTTTGGTGTGTATCTTTTTTAACGATCTATTTTTAGTTGTATTGGGAACAGGTCGAGCGATTCTAGATACTAACTTCATTTGCTTTTTATTGATTTGTAATTTGTGACTAGATATCGTTATTGTCAAGGTTGTAGCGTGAGAACTATCGCCTGAGAGGCATTTTGAAGGGCATTCGGTTTTATTAGCAGCAGTTTCAAGTAGCCATAAAGTAAAAATAATCGTGACTTCATTATAGAATGAAACTTCAAAGCGTATACAATTAATTAATCGATAAACATTGCATAACTTGTTTGGCAAATAAATTCACAATATCTTTCCTACTAGTAACGATCGACAGAAACTCCTACTGAAACTCAAAAATAAATCCAATCAAAACTAAAAATTTGAATCAATAATCTGTAGACCCAACAAAGCAGTCCACTATAATAAACTTATTATATTGCACTTTAGAAGGTCCATTGAAAGTAGTTCAAAAATTGGACTATTTTAGGCTACTCTAACTCAAAAGAGACATTATATCACTCAGCCAATTTATACAAAATCACTGCAATTACTATAATTTTTGAACGGACAAAAACTTCTTTTTACTTTTGATCTTACAAAATTAGCTAACGTAACAAAAATAGGTCTAATTTTGAGTTAAAAAGTATTGTTGGAGTTAAAAGCTTTTTATGCCGCTCACCCTTCGGAGGAAGTACGGGGCAATTTTGAGGCGCTGGGTACAGTCGGATACAGTTGGTGGCCTTCTTGCTTGAGGAATGACGACATTCGGCCTACACAACTTTTAAAACTAAATTCACGTGGACCCAAAGTTTTTACCTTCAACAATTTAAATATAAAATAAAAATTTTAAAAATATATTTAGTGTTTTACCGAGAATATGCAAAAATATATAACCTCAAATTTAAAATTCTGAATAACTCCTTTTTAGAAGTTTAATGGAAAAGTGAAATCACAAAATGCTTTTGGCATTAAACAATACAAAAAAACCTATGAATATTCACTGTCCATTGAGCCAAAGTTACTATAGACATCTCACATGTCGCGGAGAACCTAACGGGTAATTAATCGGGGCTCCGGCTCGACGTGCAGGAGAAGGAACGGGGTGGTTTTTAGTCAGTAAGAGTTGACACTCCCTCCCGCCTCACCCAGGCGGGAGCAGCATTCGATGATTTTCCACCCTTAAAAAAAAGACATCTCACATTGTTCTTATGTGAAAAATATGCGCTCTGTTTTAGAGAAACATTGGTGGTCGTGCTCTTATTTATAGTAGGTGTCGTTTCAAATTCAGGTTTAAAATTATGATTTTATTCTCGTTATGATTATTGTTTTTGTCATAGACATAGAAGATGTAATGGTGGTAGGTAATGGTGCATGTTTTAGTTACGAATAGATAGGTTAGAAGGTTATAGGTATTTGCATTGGTACATATTTTTTTACTTCCAATTCCACATCATATACGATCGCTTTTCACCAAGTTATCTGATAAATAACATAGTATTCATAAGTTTGCTTTTATTATTTCTATACGTGTGTCGACTGTACATCTTCACCCTTGATGCGACCGACAATATTTTGACAGGCGATTTTTGGGGTACCGCGTTTCAAGTTAAAAGCTTTTTTTTAAATATGTCGGCAAATACACACGTATAAAAGTTTTGCATAAGACAACTTGCAAGTTTTTTCATATGATAGAGGAAATTGGCCCTTGACTGTTTAAATGGCTCTTAAATAAGGGTTTAGGCATGATATAGAACATTTTCGTCCATCTTATTTCTTACGTTCAGAAAAATTTATGTTTTTTTTTATGGCATAAGCCGGTAAACGAGCAGACGGATCACCTGATGGTAAGCAATGGGCGTCGCCCATGGACACCTGGAACACCAGAGGCGTTACAAGTGCGTTACCGGCTTTTTGGGGATTAGGAGTTTGAGGATCGTTGGGGATTAAGGGATTGAGGAGATTGGGGAAGGGGAGGGTAATTGGGCCTCCGGTAACCTTATTCAAACGACGAAACACAACACAAACGTTGCTTCACGTCGGTTTTCTGTGTGTTCTAATTGTGGTTTGAGTGTGATGCATTTTGCTTTAAAGTAATGTCAAATGTGGTAAGTGTCAGTTTCGGGTTAGAATCCCGGATCGGGCAAAGTAGAACTGGTTTTTTTTTAATTCTCAATAGTAGCACGGTGTCTGGAATTGTGCCCGGTATATGGCAAAAGGCTCACCCCCTATTACATTGGACTCATAACATAAATAGTGAAACGTGGGTGTTACATTGTACAGTGGCATTGAGCGTCGTAATGCACCTCTGCCTACCCCTACGGCTATAAAAGGCGTGATGTTATGTTATATCAAATTTACTGATTTAGGGAGATCAATAATAGAAAAGAAGTTTTATAGTCACATCGACTACTCATGACTCATATTTCATTTCAATCTCCATGATGTCGTTTCACTTTGAGTTTTTTGCGTAAATCGACTTTTTAATGACAATTTAGTACCCATAATAAAATTACTATTAAGTCATCCGACCTTACATGGTATAGCACTTAGATATAAACGAGAAAAAATAATTCTTCTAGGGCTATAAAGATGGAAATTGGAAAAACAATGATGGTGAATGTTTACCTTGAATGACTTGAATTCAATGGGAAAAACGCGTCGATCGATTCTGCCATAAAAGAAAAAGTGTATTTAAATGAACCGCTCCAAACAATAAAAGAGTCTGGAAACATTTTAAAAACTTTATCATCTGTCAAATCTGACGTTTCGGCAGCCATTATTGTGAAGCGTTACTGGCCAATAGCGGCGCCGACTTTGAATTTCAAATGTTTTCTTTTTCAATTCCGCGGCCCATTATTTTCGGTCAGTATCCTTTTAGTAATCTATTTTTAATTGGTTTTTATTTTAGCGGAATATATTAATGTGTTGATAGCTTGGACCGGTTTTTAAACAATAGACGTTATATATAAACACTTACATAATATCACTTTTTGTTGTTGTTTAATGTAGTATGTGAGTGTTTATTTGTGGCGTGCTTTTACGTTTAGCTTTTTATTTATCTCTACTGATACAGTTAGTGTTGTGATTAATTTTATTTTCGTAACCAACAGAGAAATCCCGCTTTTTACCACTTACACAGTGAATGTGCCAACATTTAATTTTGTACAGGAAGATTGTTAAGAATTTCGCAAATTATAACCCCATTATTTCCTGACCTATCTAGATGTCAAACTAAATGGTTAGTTAACTAAGCTTGTCTAAACTGGCATTTCATTGCTGACTATTTGAAGAAGTCACACTTAAACAATTTGTAATCTCTTCGGCCAGAAAAAGTCAAATAAAGGATCATGTCACTGTTCTTAAAAATGTGTAAACAGTGCATTAAAAAGGATTTATAGGCTAGTTGCAGATCGTAGGAGATCGTGGGAATATCATTACGAAGCATATTGTGTACTACCCTTAACTTTCAAGTTGGTACGTTGTGAATGATACTCCACTTAGTATTCTTATTGGAATTATTTCTTATTAGTAAACGTTCGTAGTTCGTTTTATAATAAATATTAATGTAATGCTGTTCCTCGTAACTATTAAATAAAAGATTTTGATTAGAAAACATCAAAAAAGATCTGAAAAATGTAACTGCATTTATGATTGAAATTAATGCATTCGTGACTGTGGTAACACGGCTTGGCTTCAGTTATCGAATAAGAAAAATATAATTGAATCAGAAAAAATATGATTTAATAATACATGAAAGTTTTTACAAAGACAATACCGATGGAATTTGATGAAGAAAATAATAGTTCAGCCTCTAAATACTTATTTAATCAATGAACTAACAATAAGTATGATTTAAAGAACTTACCAAAAACTTATATTTTGTACACATTTAAATAAAAAAATAAAACATAAGTACTAAAATAAAATAAATTTATTAAAAAACATTGAAACACATTTACAATTACAGATCGCTCAGATTTTATAGTATTAAAAAGTTTTAATAAAAAACTCGCAATAGTTTACTTAATCTAGTCTTATACAATATTATATGCTAGGAAATAACGTTATAAGTTTTAAATAGGGATTGAAATCTACGCTTTAGTTATTTTCGTATAAAACAGAGTATATTCCGAGTCGTATCCCCATCGTATCGGCACCGTGTCGGATCGTGGTCGTGAGAACGTCTGCCGTGTCGAATCGGACACGTGTCGTGCCCGTCACGATTAAATTCACCTACTAATGAACTCTTATTGAGTGCTAAATTGTAAAACAGTAATAACATCGCGCCTTTTTTGTTTCCAAGAGGTAAGTAGTATTGAGTTTAAGTAAAAACGCGGGTTACTCACGTGAATATACTGAGAAAAGCTCTACTACTACTCAGCGAGCTGCGCGACGTCGCCGCTACCGCGCACACTGCTCATGAGGAAGAACCCCTCTGTGGTTCGAAACTGGTAGAGCTTTTATTAGTATATTCACGTGAGTAACCCGCGTTTTTACTTAATTTTGTATGTCTCACGATAGTTATTATAAAAACAGTATTGAGTTTTATTTTGTGTGACTTTCGTCTAGCGTCCGTTCATATAGACGTGCTTCATCGTAGGCTGCTATATCGCTTACTACTAAGCGAGATAGAGACCAAACATCGACCCATAAAACAAAAAAAATACTCCTAAAAATTGAGTGCTTTGTTTTTTGATAGTACGAAGTCCTAGGTAGATTTAATTCCTAAAACAAAGAATTATCATCATCATTAGTCAGTTATAATCTACTGGTGGACTATGTGCGTCCTTTATATTAGTGCCACAATCTTCGCGCTTGGTCTACAGATTGGATATTGCCACAGGGATATCAAAAACTGGATTGTATTTTAAAAGGTTCAAAGTCTATTTTAGGTAAATGTAACTAACTAACTATTTAGCACTAGCTATGTTATGGGAGTGAGAATTGTCCACTGGCTACAATTCCAGACTACGTGCTACTAAAGAATATTCAAGGCGCCCCTATATTTTTAAGTGTGGGAGAGCCATGCTTTGGCACGAAAGGGCCGGCTAAACCGGAGCGATACCACGGCCTCACAGAAAACGCTTACGTTGTATTTCGTCATGTGAGTAAGATTACCGAAGACCCAATTACCCCCCCTCCCTAGTCTCCCCAATCCCCGAATCCCCCACAATCCCTTGGCCGGCTCGGCATCTTTTCCCAAAAGGCCGGTAACGCATTTGCAACGCCTCTAGTGTTTCAGGTGATGGACAGCGCCGATTTCTTACCATCAGGTGATCCGTCCGCTCGTTTACCGGCTTATAGTTACTAAAAAAAAAAACCCAGAAAAAATAAAACAAATAGTACCTAATATTAAGTCAACCACAGTTTTTGTTCCTCCCTTGACCCTCTTCTTGTGACATATGTACAGTTACTTCACACACATGTCCCGAAGACAATGGCGGGCCATTTAACTTGCAACGCATTGTACAAGTAAATACTCTCAACTGTGTTGGTAATTATATCTTACATACAGTGTAAGGAAGTGTCTATTGTCCAGCCACGGTCTATTTAGCAGTGTCTTTTATTCTTTAGGAGTCGTCTTAACAACGGTTCTACGGTTGCTTAAGATTAACTTTGTTTTTTTTAAATGACTAGCTGACAGCGGCTTTGCCCGCGTTGCCAGGGGTAAAAAGTAGCCATTGTTACCTCAGACCATCATCTACTTCTGTTCCGAAATTCAATTTGGTCCCGTCCCGTCCCGTCGTCCCGTATTAAACTGTTAAACACCGCGAGGACACCGGTGCCCGTACACCTATTGTTCTTTAATTGTGTCTATAATGACGGTACTCAAAGAGTTAATGTGATTGAGTTACAAATAAATACACAAACTTAGTTATTTATTATTATTACTTTAATATATTTTCACATTTATGTCCTGTCTTTGTTTGGATTTTAGTCCATAAATCACCCTGAAACTACTAAACGGATTTTGATAAAAATTGGTAAACAAGCTGGTATGGGCTGACTTAGGTGACAGGATACTTTTTATTCTGATTAAATGCTCGTATGAGATAAAACAGGACTCATATTCTACGCGGACGAAGTCGCAGGCAACAGCTACTCTCAAATAAATGATATACTTTCCAATTTTTAATATGAAATCTGTATATACTATAGGCTTATATATTATAAGCTTCTATCTTTAAGCTAAAAACCCAGAAGTTAACATAACTTCTAGGTTGTTTCAAACTAGCGTACGGCGCGTCGCGTTCTGCGCGCGACTCAAAGAGCCATCAGACCACCACAGATGAGGCCCAACAGTGCCGATGTCGATTCGGAGTCGCGGAGAATCTAATGGGTTGCTGGGGCTCCGGCTCGACGTGTAGGAGAAGGAACGGGGTGGTTTTTAGTCAGTAAGAGTCTGACACTTCCTACCGCCTCAGCAGCTATTCGATAATTTTCCCCCTTTAAAAAAAAAGATTTTTCAAACTACCAATATTCATTCATGACAAACTCATACAAGGCCCATTTCGTTTCGGTTACACTGAACGGTGAACAGTTACATAGTACAACACCACGGAGGCTACACTAACTTAGTTGTAACCCCACCTTCACATGCTACACTGGAAGACATATTTAAAGGCGCAACTATGGAAAAAATCTTGCAAAAAAAAAAAACGAATAGAGCCACACGCAGTTTAATAAACAATAATGAGTGGAATTCTTTGCTAGAGTCTGTATTTCCTAAAGGGGTGTTTTTAAGGCCTGAGTGAAAATGTTTATGGGTTGACGTGCTCCATCGTAGACCGCATCATCGCTTGCCACCAGGCGAGATAGTGGTCAAACGTCAGATAGCCTACGTCAGATAGTCAAACGCCATCAAATATATACAGGGTGTTTGGCAGAACGTTGGACATACGAAAATGGTGGATAGGTGGGGTCATCTGCTACTTACTCAGCCCTAATTTATTTGGCCCTGGCCCACTGGATATTTTTAAATAATTTTTTTTCTTTCTTCTTGTTTCACCACTTTCTTAACTTAAAAGTGTATTTTTTATTAAAAATGGGTAAAACAGGCAATATTTAGTTTTTAATATTTAGTTTCCTGTTAGTAAAAAAAGTTGAACAATATTTTGACTATATACAAATTGATATTTTGTTCCAAATCTGAGATTTTTTGTGGCCGTGGTTGTCTGTAGTTGCTAAACAATATCGAGTTATTTGATTTCGAATGTATCTACGGCTGCTTAACTAATGAGTTATTTAATTCAAACTTAAAAGCATTTATTTCAATTAAACTGTCAAAGTCCGTGAGGACACCGGTGACCGCAACCTATTCTTTAATTGTGTCTATAATGACGGTACTTAAAGGGTCAAACCATAATTTGGTACTTTTGAAACGTCAACAAATACAACATAAATAATAGTCTGTCACTAGTGGTGAACTTCAAATGTATTATTATTTTCTTATTTACGCAAACAAAGGAAACACAAAATAAATTCACTTTAAAAACACAAAATACATCCTTACCCGCCATTCTCCACTTCAAACAAAAACACCACAAACAGTACAATTCATCACTGGGTGTCCCAATAATATTGTCCGCCAGTACACAAGGGGCGCACCTCCAATTTCCCTAAAAGCATCGCGGACGGCGCCGGGTGGCTCGCTAGTGTAATAAATTGAATAATAACTACCTACTTTGATGTATTGTTGTGTACTATAGCTTTTTGTGTTAGGTAGTGTATGACGTCAGATGTTTAACGTATTTTGCTAGATGTGGATATTGTGTGTACCTAATAAGAATTAAGGATTCTTCTTCAATTGATCATGGGCCCTTTTCACCAACGACCTCTTTTTTTTTTTTTTTTTTTTTAAATAACGTTGTCCCACTCTAGCATTTTCTCCTGTGTCGTGGGTGCGTTTACAAACATACAAGTTCACATACACAAAGACACCCAGACCCGAAACAACAATTTGTGGATCACACAAAGTGTTGTCCCGTGCGGGAATCGAACCCGCGACACGTTGCACGGCAGCCGGTTGCCCAGCCACCGCACCAACCGTGCAGCGTGCGCTAAGTAATCAAGAATTACTTAGCGCAGCGTGACGGTGCATCTAAACTAACCACTTCCTTGACACCTAACAGTAGTTAGGTGTCACTTATAGGTTATTGAAAACCAAAATGTCAAGTCAATCTTAGTTTAGAGGTTCCTTATAATTTAAGCGATGTTCGTGAAAACATTGGGCTTTACCAATAGCTCGTCATTGAACTCTTGTATCTAATCACTATTCGTAGGTAAATCACAATAGGCTTTATTTTTGAGAGAGGAAAGTCTTCCAATGACTTCTCCCACCTGGGTGAGGCGAGAGGGAGTATCAGACTCTTACTGACTAAAAACCACCCCGTTCCTACTCCTGCACTTCGAGCCGGAGCCCCGGTAACCCGTTAAGTCCTTCGCAGCTCCATATCGGCATCAGCCCTATTTGGCCCCATCTGTGCAGGTTTGATGGTTCTTTGAGGTTTACGCTTCGGTCTGGTTCTGGTCGGGCGGCAAGTCACCCGTCCTCGCCGTCCGCAAGCCCGTAAATAACAATAGGCTACAACATTCTTTCCATTCCTCTCAGTGCTAAGGTTTCTACGGCAGCAATCCTTGCATATTAAGGTTGAAGGTCTTAAGTTCGCTATCTCTCTCTTGATGTTGAGTCAGTGGTCTGTAGGGGATAGAGTCTTAAGAGGATGCAAATAATGCGCTTTTTCTATTCTAATTCCAACTACTAATTAATCAGTAAGTCTATTACTGATCTATAGATACAATATGCATTTAAAAACCAAGTTGCCCCACATTAGGGTTTACTGTGTCGTGGGTACGTTTACAAACTTAAAGTTCATATATACACGTGACACCCAGGCTCAAAACAACGATTTGTGGATCACACAAAGAGTTGCGCTGTGCGGGAATCGAATCTGCTGCACCGGGTTGCCCAGCCACCGCGCCAACCGTGCAGTCATTTGTGTAATCATATATCTAGATATTGTTTTATATTTTTGATCAGCAACTCGATCGTCTACCAATCAACTAATGCACCGTACAAAGATAAAGCCAATTAGTGTTGTGCTGATGGCCAATCAGCACATTGAGCCACCATAAGCCACAATACTAATTGGCTTTATCGTAACATCACAATTGCAAGCTCATAGTTACTATTTAGAATTTCATAACTGAATAAATCAACAATATCTTATCCACACACAAAAAAGTAACATATGACGTCATCAACCACCACAGTGCCTACCCTGTGCCTACCCTATACCAAAAACTGCAAGATTGGTAATCACACATTACCGTAATAAATGTAAAACTCCAAGGAAAATAGGATTGCAGTATTAGTATGTATTGGTAGGGTGACAGGGTAGGGTACAAGGGCGGAGAGATGTATGCGTATATTCTAGTAGGTGTATTTATAATCTTATGTTTACTTTGTGGCCGCACCCGCGAGGACGAATTTAGGATTTAAATTAAAATGTTTAATAATAAAATTGGCAGTATCTTTGGTCGCACGATGGTTATAGTAGTTGTGTGGTGTAAGTCTTATTGTAATTTAAAGTTATTATTACTATTATTTGCCCGTAATTCAATAGGATATGGGTTTCATTTCATTATTATGCAAGTCAAGTGCAAGTGAAGAGAAAACGAAACCATTTAAATGAAGACTTATCGCTTACTCTACCCGATTGGAATAAGACTTGATTTCTTCCATATAGTTAATCAGTATTTCTCAGAGGTACTCCAAGTGCATCCCTGCACCCTTATGTAATTCCACAATCAATTCCGGTAATGCGTTGTACTGCAATTTCCCTGCACTGGCGCGCAGTCGACCACATTGCGAATGTACGCGTTCTTTTATAAGCCTCTACTACGAAATATCGGAATGTATTAGCTTGTGGATGATGTTATGAAGAACTGAGCGAGTAATAAAGTAAAAAATTCTATTGAGCTTTATCATCAGCTCGCGACAGTTCATTATCATGGGTCTCTTTTACAGAAGTAGGTTTTTTTATAGAGGCATTATCATGAGACATACTACCTAAATCAATTATTATGGTTTTCGGTTTACCTACTCACGTAATTATTTAACGAAGAACTCGACTAGTTTCAAGACATACTAGATGCTCATATTCACTAGCATTAATCCCCGACACACCATGACTGCCGCGCTGCTACTGGTAATACGACCATGCATTATGGCTTCAAACTAGTTGAGTTTCTCGTAAAATAATTACAAAATAATTAGAAGAGGGGTAGTTATAGACTCCGTAGTTAGGTTATGTTATGTTATATTATGGCCGGTAAACGATCACCTCCTGATAGTAAGCAATCGGCGTCGCCCATGGACACCCGGAACACCAGACCGGCCTATTGGGGATTAGGAATTTGAGGATTGTTGGAGATGATTCAGGGATTGGGGAGGGGGGAGGGGCCGTTGTAATTGGGAATCCTCAACTCACACGACAAAACACAACACAAGCGTTGGTTCACGTCGGTTTTATGCGAGGCCGTGGTGTCACTTGGTATCACCAGTGGTATTGTACACTTCGATATTGCCGAAGCATGGCTCTCCCACTCTTAAAATAGAGAATTAACGTAATAAAAAATGGTTCACTCATGTGAATATACTGAGCAAAGCTCTTCCTCATGAGCAGACATGAAAACGTAACCAAAAAATCTTTCATCGTTGTGAACTAAGAATTTTAAATAAAATCATTGGATATAAATCTTGATTCTCTCTAACATAACACAAAAATAATTTTCCTGCTTCGAACATCAAATACCACAATAAATCGGCTCAGTGCGATGACAGATCGCCGGCTAATCCAAGCCAGGGGTTCGATCCCCGTTGCGGTCACAACCGATTCATAATTTATTAATTTATCTAAGTAGTAATACAAACTATTAATCGTATTAACGGATAGAGTTAATACGGCGGACGATTTTTTGTTTAAAATTTATTCTTTACTAATATTTGAAAGAAGAATACATTTAATTTAATTATTATGTTTTCGGCTTACTCACATAACTCGTCGCGGGAATGCTGCTCATGAATATGAGCCTCTAGCATGGCTTGAAACTAGTCGAGTTCCTCGTCAAACAATTCCGTCAGTAAGCCGAATACATAATAATCAACTTAGTATGTCTCCTAAAAGTTTAATTAGGAAAAAAGCTGTTAGGTGATGTTTAGTTGATCGAGTGGCTGTAAGAGAAAGGGGTCTCGGGTTCTATTCCTGAGTCGGAAAAAGTTCTACTGATTTTTTTTGTTGTGAGTAAAGACTGCTTGGTTGAGTGAGTGGCCGCATGGTCTTGAGTTCAATTTTTGAATCGATAAAAATACTGCTGTGTATTTAAGGTTATTCTTGTAGTCCCAGTGTAACAACAATACCAAGTATCGAGCATGCACAAGTAATTTATTTATTAACATTATAGAGTCATAAAACCAAGGCGTTATACATTTCAAATAATTACAAAACGAAAAAACAAGCTGAGAAAAGTCCTTAAATGACAAATTGTAAACATGGTAGAAAAATATAAAACAAACCTTACATCCTTACTAATATTATAAATCGGAAAGTGAGTTTGTTTGTTCCGCTTTCACGCCGTAACTACTAAACCGATTGCTTTGAATTTTTGTAGACGTAAAGTTAGAAGTCCGGATTAAATAATAGGGTACTATTTGTCCCGAAAAAATTTGATATTTCCGAAGGAAAACAAAAGTATTGGTATAGAAGGCGCTGTGTATATCGGTATATGTCATATAGGCTACTTTTTATCCTTTTGTGACGCGAGCGAAGCCGCGGGTAAAAGCTAGTATAAATATAAAGAAAACCTTAGAAACTATGACACGCTTTAATGTTATGTTACTAATCCTATATAACTTATCTCAAAGGAAAGAACTACCAAGAAAATCTTAACAGGGAGTCCCTATCTAAGAGAAAGAGACACAAATCTGTGCAGCTTCTAAAAACGGATGATATAAAAGATCATCTCCATCATCCATAAACAGGACAACCCCAAAACATCCGTTTAAACAAAGATTTGATCCGGAACATCTATCATCCGTATACCGGAACCGGAAGTATTCGCGGATAGATTTATCATCGAGAAAAAATACGCTTGTCAAGTGTAACCGCCATTTTGGTAATGGCGGAAACTCCCGCCAATTTTAATTCAATATGGCGCCGATGGTGAGGGAAAATTGTTTATATTTCTTTAATAATGTTTTAGAAATCCTTGCTAGAGTTTGTTATCGAGAAGATTTTAGATTTATTGATACGGGAATTTAGTAACGAAATGATTTTAGACATGATGAAAATTAGCTATGATATATTAATTTAGCTTTGCTACTTTTTCAGTTAAATGTGTTGGTCAATTAAGTAAGGAAGTTCATTTATTACTAAATAAACATACAATGAAGACGTATCCCTATAACCTAAACAAAACTTAAGACCTAAATCCCTTGCAACTACTGTTAACTAGATTAGTGATCTTAATTTCTAAAATAAACATATAAAATGTTAATTTTATTGCAAGAGCCGAAAAACATAACCGACTTTTAAGTCTTGGAGTAATCCTACCTAGAACCGACCCTCTCACCAATTCCCCACTCTCAAGTCTAAATTGTACCCTTCTTCACACGATTTCAAAAATCTTATTCCAAAAATTCCATTTAAAAGCACCCAATATGTAACCGCAACGGTATCCAGTCGTGACGTCAACAATAGCCCACATTACAGCCACGTGGCGTACTGACGGCGCGACGTACGGCCGCGTGCCGCACATCCAGTCATTACGGTGTTTTGTGTTGATTAGATTAATGTGCCCACCGCCTTTTACTGGAGATAGGGACGGCAGGAATTTCAAGTATTTTATGGGTGGGTGGGTTGGTGTGTAAAATATTGAGCTTTTTAGGCGGATTGGAGCGAGATGTAAAATGCTGACGTCTTTGTTCGCCTCGTGTTGATGTTTAAGTCTTAGATAAGACGTGCTTTTATTTACACCCACGTGAATTTAGTCTATACCTTTTACATACTCAGTAAGCGTACCTATGCAAAATTTCAAGAAGACCGATTGACTAGATAAAGTGTATAGAAGAAACTTTATTTTCACATTTATTATCTATTAGGATACATTGACAGGAAACCCAAGCCTACCACCATAGTCCACAACTACACTTGTAAGCATTAAAGAACCGAAACAGTCCAGTATTTTAAAATCAAAATATTAATATCAATAACAGTAAGAGTAATTTTGTTCCTCATTCATATTTCATACCCCTCACTTTAAACCATATGACTTCGGAAGTGGTAGGGAGTGTCCATAACTTATTTTATTTCATTCGTACTATCATACCGCTACAAATTGAGCAATACAAAACCAATTTATCATGACCTCGCTTTGTATGATCTTTCCGTACATTCAACGGTCAGTTTATACTGGTTTTCATAGCTTGATGTGTGTGAGTGACAATATGTGACCGCACGCGCACGCGTACACTAATGTTTCCGTCACGGGTAACTGCATCGCTAATTGTATGCATATTGTTTTTTTTATCATCTATCGCAGTGAATTATGGTTTGTAGTTTCATCATTTTCTCTATTTGATTTTAGTATTCTGTGATGTAAGTTATTTTTTACTTTTAGCGGCAATGGATCGACTTGACACATAGTTAGAACCTTATACTAAAGTTCTAACAATTATTTTTTATTATTTTTATTTACTCATGTTAGATAATGCTTTAGTTAGCAGAATTTTGATTTTTTTTATTTATATATTCACAGTCTAAAATTTACAATATGTTTCTTTTGGACCTACATGTTATTACAATTCCATTATGACTCGTACAAAAAAAAGCAATCAACACCAAGATTTTAGTGATAAACAAAACTAAATACGGTACAATGAATCGGAAGCGACCTAAGATTCACCCCTGCGGCACACCCTACTATTACAGTACATTTTAATCAAAAAATCTATGGGTGTGAAGCCCAAACAAACAGGGGAATACTTTCCCATAACGATAATGAAAACAACGGGAAAATATAACAAAAAACATGATTTTTTGTATATATTTCACGTGTGTCAGTTAATCAAACGCTGATCACAGATCAGGAAATAGTTTCTGTAAACAATTACTGTGATTGTCGCGGTGATTTTTATTACAACTTTGATAATTATCTGGAGGGTGCGCCACCGTCCGTCCGTTTGTGTTTTCTATTTATTTGATGTTGTGTGTGTGAATTTTTGGACTATACCAATATTTGAATTATCTATGATATGGTTTTGTTTTACTATTATGATAACGTCGGTCAATCTAATTGTACTTTACTTTTATCTAACTAGAAATTGATAATTCATTCTTACTTCGAACTTATTTGAAAACATAGAGGTTTAGACAAAACAAATAGATTTTTTAGCGAATCTCAAATCTTAGCATTAATTAAAAAATAATGTTAATGAAATATTATGTTCGGCTGAAGTCTTATTGGATTATTCGATTTCGATTTACAGTTTTTTATGGCATATTTCGTTACAAGTCGTTACCAGAAGCGTTACAAGTGCGTTACCGGCCTTTTGGGGATTAGGAGTTTGAGGATTGTTGGGGATTCGGGGATTGGGGAGATTGGGGAAGGGGGGAGCTGGGCCTCCGGTAACCTCACTCACATGATGAAACACATCGAGCCGGCCTATTCGTGCCGAAGCATGGCTCTCCCACACTTAATAGTTATCAATGAGTACCTAATTTAGGTTTGTGCTTGATTTTCGCCAATATTTTGAACTGCAAGAAAAAAAAATTCTCGTATCCCTTAATAGTCAAAATACGAAAAGTACAGTCGTGGGCACGGCGTCATGTTTTATAAACAAAATGAATTATGAATTGAGAAAGAATTTGAATAGGTAATGCAAGTGAATGGAGTGTAATATAATAACGAGATCACAAAGAGCTCAATGAATTGTACTGAGTGAGTGTACTTGCATATGGCGACCATAATTTTATACTCAATAGATGATTTTGATACTTGGTCGGACTAGAAATGTAACTTCGATATGAGCAGATGAATTTTAAAATGGTGTTAGTTGTGGGATTGAAATAGATTTGTGTAATTATGAACAATGCTATTAGATTGCGTCATAATAAAAATGTATGAACTTGGGAATGATTAATTTCTGGATTTTAACAAGTTCAACACATTAAATACTATCATGACCATTTTGTCTATTTAAGAACTTTGTATGTTAATTACGATTTACTTTATTTGTTAACCGTAACCATTTCTATATTATTTGTATTTACAAAACAATAATTGACAAAACCTATGTTACCTAATTTACATTATAAATTTCAGTGAAGCATGACTGATTTTTCTCTTTATTCAAATTTAGGCTCAAGTATCAAAACCATTATCCCACCGTACAATCACCCCATTTTTACTGTAGGGTACAACTTGACTGACGTCTAAATGCATAATTTTTAACACATTTAAATATTAATTATATTATAATCCATTCAAAATATTGCGCCGAGATTCGTAATATTCAGTATTGTGTACAAAGTTGTGCATTTTGTTATGTATTCATTAATTTAAAAAAAAAGGTTAAAGGGTAACGCAAGTGCGTTGTTGGAAAGTTATTGTTGTTCATTCAGTTACAATTGGGATGATGACAGGGTATAAAAATTAAAAATCTAATTAGTCCGTAAGTTATGCAATTAAAAAATATTAGACACGTATTTTTTTATTTTGTCGTATAATAAAACAATACTTAGATAAAACGAATCAAAGTTTAGGAGTGGGGTCTAAAACGTCATTTCTACGTATAAAATGTACATAGAAGTGACGTCACGCGACATTTCAAATCAATATATCGTCGGAAGTATTCGTTTCTGTAAGAAAATAAAAAATACGTGTGTAATGATTTAAATAATCTAACAGACGGACATTATAATAAAAATTGGGCATCTACCCTATTATGTTGTGATAATGTTTAAGGGTTTCAATAATTTGAAGAATTGGAAATGGCTAATGATATAATGTATTACCTACGTTTAGAAGTCACGAGTCCCAATATCCCAGAATTTGTGAAGGCAATAGTTTTATTTTCAGTATTTATGTAACAACATACATAACACCATAACATCAAGCCTTTCTTCCCGGAAGGGGTAGGCAGAGGTGCACATTACGGCACTTAATGCCACTGTACCATGTAACACCCACTTTTCACTATTTATGTTATGAGTCTCATGTGATAGGGGGTAAGCCTATTGCCATATACCGGGCACAATTTCAGACTCCATGCTACTACTGAGAATTAAAAACACAGTAATACTTTACCCGATCCGAGAATCGAACCCGAGACCCCTTGCTCGGCAGTCGCACTTGCGACTACTCGGCCAACGAGGCAGTCGTCTTAGGATAACCTGCCGTAATATCATTCGCATTACATGTCTGCTAGGTATTATTCCTACCCTCACGTAGTAATCTATCAATACAATGACTAGCAATTCATAACTAGATCAGTATTACAACCATTAATATCAATTCTCGTTGAAATGTGAACATTTTTTAGCAATCTACGCATATGGCGGTGACTGGACACTTTCGTTTGAGGGTTAGTGAGACAGTGGTGTACGAGTATTGTAATATCAAAATTATGGTTATACATCTATAAAATGTTTTCTTTTTTAACGAACGAGATTTAAATAACACGATAATGAATTATGTGCAACTTAAAAGAAATATAGCATAATTTGAAAACAAAGGACAAAATGAAAGTAAAAAACAGTAGATAGATTAGTGATTCATAAGCCAATGGCATAGCATAGATACTAATTTAGCCGCTAGAATATAGAGCGATGTAAAAAAAATCTTATCTAAAAAAGGGGAATGAACCCAAAATCTCAAGCCCAGTAGTACCACTCACAACCACTCAGCCAACGAAACAACATTTTAAGTAGATAGACAAGTAAGTACCATTATACAAAAAAATCAAAAATTTCCGGTTTCGACATAAAAAAAATCGCAGTTTTTTGTCGACAAATCTTGTTTCCTTGAGTATGTCGACATCTTGGCAGTCGAGACGTTGAAAAAAGTCCGTCGCGTGTCGCTAAGATTTATTGCTTTTGGTTTTCGAAATTGTTCTAAAGGGTCCATTTGGCATTTGGCGTTTGGGTGATTTTGATTTTTGTACCATGTGTCATGAGGGGACTGGTGACTTCATTTGTTTCTGACTAAGATATTTTTGTTCCGTTTCGTGATTAGCATTCATTAAGCTAAGGATACACTAGAGAATTTTATCGACAACATGTCAAGCGAAGCCTGCCGATTTTACCCGACATATTACTTATAAGTCGACAACGCACGCCTTATGTCCATAGCGATGTTGATGTTGTTAGACATGTCGACCAAAATCCGGCAACGTCGCGCTACTTCACCCGACGTCGCTGGCCACACGTGTCGTAAGACCAAGATATTTCCCTCAGTGTATCCTTGGGTGTTGGGATTTTGAGTGTTGTAATTAGAGCTTCTATAACGTATATTGGTTCAAGAGAATTCAACTATAGTTAAAGGAAAGGAAATAGTATTATTTGATCTGTAGAACGAAATTGTGACAGACAAATTTTAATACTTCGGATTCATTCAGGTTTTCAGGAATGTTTGAGTTGTGTTTCGTCGTATGAGTGAGGATATCGGAGGCCCAATTGCCCTCCTCACCTATCTGTTAAATCCTTGAATACCAAACAAACCTCAAAAACTTAATCGTCAAACGGCCGGTACCATACTTGTAACGCCTCTGGTGTTCTGGCTATGGCTCGACATATGGGCGACGCCGATTGCTTTCCATTTGGTAAAACGTCTGCTCGTTTACCAGTGTATCCCATACGAAAAGGAACAAACAATGTAATGTAAGATTGTTAATTTGTAACTATTAAGTCCAGCGGTCTTTCCTTCTACATTCATCTCGTTGGTACAGTGGTCGTAAGTAAGTAAGTACGACTATCTAATAATCGATTATCATAGAATCGATTTTGGAGTTGACCAATCTCACATGGGGTTTGGAACTACTATATTTACGATTCATAACATAATCAGTAAGAGTTGGCAAATTTCACCTAATTTTATACGAATCCAGTCCTTTCCGAGAATTAAAGCTTTGAATACACATAATTCCATAGAAAAGCCGGGTACTTATCTATTTTCCTGTACAACCTTATCATAATGGAAAGCCATACATCGGATGATAAAGCAGTTTTATAGATGGGTGTACAAATATGACGAACAAGTTTATCGGCTATCGTAATTGTGTTGGAGTTATCTTAATAAAGCAAATAGTGGACACCATGCGCCTACTACATTAGCGATAGCTGTGGGTAGCTGGGGACAGCTACCTACTTACCATATGCTATGGGGATTATACTTATAGAATAGAATTATGTTAGACGGTTTTTGAACCAACAGAACTATGTAATTAGAGAATAGGGTAGATGCCTAATTCTTATTTTAATGTCCGTCTGGCAGATTATTTTAAATCATTACATACGTATTTTTTTTTCTGACAGAAACGAATACCTTCGACGATATATTGATTTGAAATGTCATGTGACGTCACTTCTATGTACATTTTATACGTAGAAATGACGTTTTAGCCCCACTCCTAAACTTTGATTCGTTTTATCTAAGTGTTGTTTTATTATACGACAAAATAAAAAAATACGTGTCTTATATTTTTTCATTACCTAACTGACGGACTGATTAGTTTTTTAATTTTCATACACTGTCATCAACCCAATTGTGTTGTGAACCTGATTGGAAAAGAGTAACCTATGGAGTTTCTTGCTCGTTTTATCTACAGGAATCTACATTTTGGAACGAGCAAATAGCTTCACTAGAGGACTGCCCAACAGACTGACAGTCTTTTAATATTTCAATATGTTGTTTTGACGTTCAAAAGTGCCTTCCTGGTCTAATAGAAATAAATGATTTTGACTTTTACTTTGAAAAAACAACGCCTATGGAAAGTTACTGGCAGTAATGGTCGGATGAGAAGAGATGAAGATCGAGCTCAGAGACGGAAAATTGACAGAAATGGACTGATGATGATAATTATGAAACGCTTACGACTACACAGGTTTGTTTAAAAAAGCAATTGTAAGTATATTAACACGTTCGAGGACAGAACGAGATTATACGTCATCGTTCGAGAATTTAATATCGCACAACGTACGATGACGTTCAAATAACATTTAAATTATACGGCAGAACGTTCATTTCCGATGAAAGTTCAAGTAAAAATCCTTTTAAATGTATCTTGTGTCACAACATATAAAATACCCAACTCTGTACTGTCACGTAGGGTAAGTTTAGAACTATTTAAAATAAGTGTCGTTGATAGTGTGCGGTTACGGTATTCACATACGCACAACGTGTTTATACGTCCCGCGCTCCTACATTCAGCGCGGCTGTGTCACTGTGTACATTACTTTAATGCAAATTAATGATTTTACAGCGTGAAATTGATGTTTAATGGGCTATTGTGTGTTTTTAGATGGATATAAGCGCAAAATAAGACACAAGATAAGCATGTTTGATGATTCCGACATCTCCAACGAGGCGGATCCTTACCTAGATGCATATACACGTTGACGTGATAAAACGGTTGTGTCATGATATGTTTAAAACGATATTTCTTCATGGGACACTACGTACTGATACGTCGTATAATTTTGTATAGACATGTACTGTGTCATTTTGAAAACCCGACTCAAGTGGTAGCGTCCTCGAACGTGTTAAGGTTCGCTGGACATGTTGTTGTTGTCCAATGTTGTTTTGATATTTGTCAAACGTCGACACGTGAGAGCAATGGACGAGTTTGGTTTTGTATGCGCCAAAAGTTTTAAATACCGTCACTTGCATGGTGCTCGTGACGACCAATGCGACTGTGCGCATGTGCGTCACTAATGAGGGAGAACCATGCTTAGGCTTGAATGGAACGACTTGACCTGGGTGATACCACAGCCTCACAAGTCCTTAACAAGTTGGCAACGTACTTATAGGTAATCTATTTGGTGTTGTATCCAAGGTGTATCCATATAGATGATGCGTCTGTTTATTTGCCCCTTCATCATCGTCTCAGCCACAAGACGCTTAGGCTTTCCTCAATGACTTCCAGATAGGCCGGTTAAGCGATATTTGTCCCTTGGTCCATAAAACATTGATTAAGTTTAATTGGTGACTTTCTCACGCTAGTTTCAATCTTCATAAACTGTATTACAGTAGCATATGGTTTTAGAACAAGGATTCTTCAGATACAAAATGTCAAGTGCTTCATATTCTTGTGTGTAACTTCTATACTGATTAAGCTGTTAAACGTCGTATTTAGGTTATTATTTCTTGTGTTAGATAGAGATGTGTCTACAGTAGGTTCAAGATATTTTTAATAAAATTGCCTTTTGGAAGAATAGAGATTATATAAATATACGGACGTTTCTTCGTGAGAGGATTTAACATTAATTTTCACTTGGTAGTCAATTTCTAATCGCAATTTAAAAGGTTTATTGAAGAACACTGCTATCCCGCTACATACCTTACGTGTGTAGAGCAAACAGTTAAACTGTATTCGAACCGGAGTCCTGGCAACCCGTTAAGTCCGCGGCTCCGTATCGGCATCAGTCCTAATTGGGCCCAACCGTGGTGGTCTGATGGCTGTTTGAGGCGCGTGCGGAACACAACGCGCCGTATGCTCAGGCCTGGTTCTGGTCGGGTGGCGAGCCACCCATGCTCGCCGTCCGCAGGCCCGCGCTTACGGTGGCCGGAGATCGTCCCGCGATCCTCGATGCCTAGGATGGCTGGGCTGTGAGGAGGCAGCGCTTCGCTACCTCACGCGCTCTGCCTCCTCCTTAGCTAGCATGACTGTTTCACAAAAGGAGGAGACGGTGTGTATGTACTTACGATTTTATTGTACAGTTCGACTGTACAATTAAAGCGATAGATGTGTTGCCCGCATTAGTCGGGTCTTAACGGATAAACTAACGAACTTATGTATACTACAATGCTGTTACCACACAGCTTACTAATAGACTGCATGTCGAATATTAAAAAACTACTACTAACGCACGAATCAAACCCACAGCACGCAATAAAAACATCATACAGGTACATATCTCTAAAACCTTGCATCTGAGTAACATACGAAACAACATATTATATTAAACCTATAACCAAATTATAAAACACACCCACAGCACCTTATGTCATAAAAAATAGAGTATAAATTACACAAACAAGGTCTCAACAAAACTTGGTTTCATATATCAGTGTGATAAGGCCGAGCGCACATTACACGATCATTGATAAGGCTAGGTACACACTTAGTCGGCCGTTTTGTAAACACACTTTTATCTTTACGTTTCGATAAATAGTTACCCGATTGTGCAGAGGAGGGTTATGACTTGTGGTTACAGGATTGCGAATCTCTTTAGTAATAAAGTTTGAGTTCAAGGCTGTGCATTACAAAACTGGTTTTTATTTCTGCGTGAAGACCGACTTCAATTCGGAGTCGTTACAATAGGGTAGATGACTGATTTTAATTTCAATGTCCGTCTGGTAGATTATTTAAAACATTACACACGAATATTTTTTTTTTAAGGTAACATACTTTTCCGCTATAGGTATATTGATTTGAAATATCGTGTGACGTCACTTTTGTGTACGTTTTAAAATCAAAAATGACGTAGCTAGCTCCTAAACTTTCATTCGTTTTATCTAAGTAGGTAAGTATTGTTTTCCTATACGACAAAATAAAAAATACGTATCTAATATTTTTTCATTATTTAACTGACGGACTAATTACGTTTTAAAATTTTATCATCCCTATCGTGATTGAAAATGACGATGTTTGGCATTGAATCCTATGTTTAACAATAAGCCTAGAACATGAGTGACAAAGATTAAATTGCATTAATAAGCGTCTGAAGAATTAGGCATGGGATCTTATTCGTAACCAGTTGGAAGCAACGATTATGTTTGAATTTAAATCTGTGAAACACTAATAATACCATAATGGTCAAATACTTAAACGCCATTCTATTTATAGGACTGCCTCGTTGACCGAGTGGTCGCAAGTGCGACTGCCGGGTAAGGGTCTCGGGTTCGATTCCCGGGTCGGGCAAAGTATTACTGGGTTTGTAAAAAAATCTCAGTAGTAGCACGGAGTCTGGAATTGTGCCCAGTATATGGCAATAGGCTCACCCCCTATTACATGGGACTCATGACATAAACAGTGAAAAGTGGGTGTTACATTGTACAGTGGCATAATGTGCACCTCTGTCTACCCCTTCGGGGATAAAAGGCGTGATGTTATGTTATGTATGTCTATTTATAGGATCCTCTCAAGAAATAGTTCTGTTACTAAAAAACGATATTTAAGAAAATTTAAATTGAACATATAAGTATACGGGTGTAAGCGCTCCAGCACAAAAATGCAGGTGAAAGTACAAGTATTTTAGAACAATCATCCTAGACTCTAGAGCGACTCAAGTTCATTAAGTCATTCATATGTCTCTTAAAACATCACAAAAGTGTTCTTATAGAAAGTTTATTTATAGAGGAAAGACGATGTAGTGACAAGGATTGAATAGGGAATATTACGGTGGTTTGGACATGTAGAAAGGATGGATGAAAGTAGAGTAACGAAAGAAGTATACATAGTGGATATGAATGGAGCCGTCGGTAGAGGGCGTCCTAGACGGACATATACTGACCAGATTGGCGATATATTAAAGAAGGGCCAAATTAAAAGTACCCTTAACCGACGAGCATACATAAAAAAATTGATGGCTGTTGATGAAGCGTAATAAGTATGTAGGAATCGTAGTAATTGGCGTTCCATGTCTCTGCCTACCACCATGGGAGACAGGCGTGAGCTATTGTATGTATGTATGTAATCACAATACTTTTATATGTGCAGGTATAGAAGCCTCCCTACCCAATAGGTAATTAAACAGTCCTCCACACAATAATCTGGTCCGTAATAATAAAACTAAAGACAGACGGACGGACGAACATTCCCCGTCGGCGACAAACTTATCTGCCAAATAAATTTAACGGACAAGTCTGACCAAGTGATATCTATGTATAATAAAAGTGAGGCTGTGTGTCTGTACGGTTGTGGTTTTGTGGTCAGTCGTGTGTGAATATTGTGGCTTTATTTATGCGTTGTTTTTTGTTAATTAAGTTCAAGGCTCTTTGTAACGATTTCAATAACATGATATAAATCAGTTGAAAGTCGATGCCAGCCGGAAAATTGGAAATGCTTGTATTTAGGGTGCGTCCACACTGGCGAATGCTCTGCTAATGCGCAGCTCGCTAGCCGCCCGAGGACCGCGCGCTTGCATTTAATGTTATTATTTATACGACCATTGTATGAGTTTAGCACCAAACCATTGCCGTGACTGCACGCGCGCAGTTCGCTCTTTCACCAGATGTAGACGCACCCTTAGATCACTCATAAAATGATTATAAATAAAAATAAAAGTATTTTTTTTTATTTATGGCATAATCCGGTAAACCAGCAGACGGATCACCTAAAGGTAAGCAATTGCCGTCGCCCATGGATACCTGGAACATCAAAGCGTTACTAGTGCGTTACTGGCTTTTTGGGAATTGGGAATTTGAGGATTGTGGAGGATTTGGGATTTGGGAGACTGGGGAGGGGGGTAATTGGGCCTCCGGTTACCTCACTCACACGACGAAACACAACGCAACGTTATTTCACGTCGGTTTTCTGTGAGGCCGTAGTATCACTCCGGTCGAGCCGACCCATTCGTGGCGAAGCATGGCTCTCCCACACTTGACAAAGAGGTAAGTTATATTATTATGACTACTTAATTAGCTAGACTACGCCTTAATTTTTTTTATTGTAGTTGAAACTAAGTAAAGCCTTCTGCATACCTTCGAAACAAACCAAGAGCGATTTGACAACACTGTTATCAAAATTCATCTCAGAATCAAAGCAAAAAGGTTGGGATGGCTCTTTGGGGACAATTCTACACAAAACCATCGCTGTCCAAATAAATAAAGCTTACATAACAAGACATACATACAATACACTGCTCCTTTTGTACATAAAAACCAGCTTTCACACTATTATAACACTTCAATGGATATAAAAATGCCGGTAGCGCTGTAGAAGCCATTATGATTTTCCGCTTCGACGATTTAAAACGCACATAGGAATTCCACACACGAATTAACAATAAAAAAAAATAAAGAGGCAAAGGCGATTATCACTTACAGCCACAACGGTGGGTCGGGAGCGTAATCCTCTTTCGTTGCGCACTTGGTTGAAAAAACGCGGCGTTGAAGTGTAGCAAAGCAATGGTTAATCAGACTTCTGATTTAATAATATGTGATATTTGGTTTTCAACTTTAATAGTGAAACATTAGTGTTTTTGTTTTGAAATTTTTCAGAAAACATCATTAAATTTGACTTAATAGAGTCAGGAGTATGGTATTGCTATACTATCCCTAAAGCCTATAACTATGAGAGTATAAATAAGAAAACAATTAATACTAAGTGTCACTAATAGTCAGTGAGAATGATTATCACCCGTAAGCATTGGAATAAATTCAACGAAATCACGATTTTACTATCTTTTCCATTTTAAAGCTATAAAAACCGCTGCGTTTAATCAACCGAGTGCGTACACTAGTAGCTACCGTACTGAAGAGCTTACGCACTAGTCCGTGAAACAGCGGACGTGTGACGTGCTCCTAGTAAATCTTTGACGTGACACGACGCTAGTCTATGACGCGTTCTGTCACGGCACATCTCTAGTGTTTTGTTTGAAAAACGAATACAGATAGTTGGTACGGCTGAGGAATATTCCAGAATGTTGTTTGAAGGATATGTTACTAAATATGGCTGGCAGAGTATGACAAAACGTGATCTTTGGACATCTGACATAACTTTATCTGAATGAGAAGAAAGAGGCAATGTGTTTTTTCTTTCGGGATAAAAGTAAATTAATATTTAAAGTGTTCTTTATTGTTTTGGTACGTTACGTATTCTCATTGCAATGTTAATTTTTAGACAGTTTGCAGCTATAGTTTAAAAGCTTTTACTAATTTTAATAAGTATTAGTTTCTAATATTATAACCGAGAAATCGTGTACAGATGAATTTAGGAACGGCTGAGAGAACATTAGTATAAAGTACTATCCTTTTTTATGCTTAATTCAAACTCTGTGATACTTACTCTATAGAAAGTAAAAGCGTAGTAGCCGTTTGGTTCCACTGAACCAAAAATACAATATTGTCATGATCACTGCAAAATATCTATTACATCTTGTCTTTTTGTCACTACTTAATATCAAGTTACTGAAGCGGGTATACATAACAACACTTACACAAACTAGTATTGTCCAGACTTCTTCAAAAAAGGACAAAATCTATTTAAAACTTGACACAGTGGCCGTCAAACGAAACCGAATACAACATCAAAATGAAACAATAAACTTTTTTATTTTGTAAACAACGCAACAGTAAGGGCGAGAACAGATTTGCGTTAATCGCATCAGCGGTGAGCGGCGAGCGTTAAATCCGTACTTTTGTGCGCGGCCTAATGCGACGTCTGTCACCTTCGGGGAAACTCGGTGAAGCCGAAAGTTTCCGAAGTGTTAGTAGACTTACAAAGTTAGATTGACTTAGTACTCCAGTTTTGTGTTATCAGCTTTCTCTTAAACTTAGTACTCTATTTTTGCTGATAATGAAATGCTGATGTTTTTTTTTGTTTCCCCACACTAGGATTTCTCCTGTGTCGTGGGTGCATTTACAAACATACAAGTTCACATACACAAAGACACCCAGACCCGAAACAACAATTTGTGGATCACACAAAGAGTTGTCCCGTGCGGGAATCGAACCCGCGACACGTTGCACGGCAGCCGGTTGCCCAGCCACCGCACCAACCGTGCAGTCAGTCAGTTTGGTTTTATGTTTTACGTGCTAGAAGTAAATAGCACATTGCAGACGAATCTGCAAATACATATAAGCTACTACAAAAAATGTGATAATTTTAATGGGTACGCCTTTTAAAACATTTTTGCACGAGTGAAGTCAGAGATTGACCTAGTTTAATGTTTTATTGTATAAAAACCATCAATATAGGCATGATGGATGAAATAGGTAGGTAATAGGTACTTATACTCCGAAGAAGACAAATTCCATAGGAGGATGTATTTGCGATTCATGAGTAGTAATTTTTTTCTTGTAAAAACTTGACTGTAGAGTTCTTTGCGAACTAATCAAGCGATATTGACACATTATAGTCACTATCACGGCTCAACCACTCCAGAAAAGAGCAGTGTCACAAAAAACCCTTAACATAAAGAAAATCCGACCGAATTGAGAACCTCCTCCTTTAAGAAATAGGTTAAAAACTACGAAAATTACATATTACGTGATTTTAGAAAAAGTTTATCGAAAAAAGTATCTATTTATAAATGACACAATAATGCGTCACCGACAAAGCTGAACGAGAGATGCTTTGTCATCGAGAAAGAAAAAAAAACATTAAAACCTCTTTTGTCAAAATATGGCCGCGTTTAACACATCGTTGGCGCCATTAAAATTTCGAGTGAGATGTTACAGATTATAATTTAGATAGACATTAGATATTATTGTGATTTTTTCTTAAAATATTCCCTTTGTTGCGTTCTTTCGTTACCTTTCGCTTTTGAGAGATTTTAATCTGTATCTTTTTTCTTATTGGATTAGCAGTAACAGAAATTTAAAAGTTTTACTACGGGTCTAACCTAAAACACATTATCACCAACACTAACTTTACTCTTTGGGTTTTTGTCATCAGCAGTGGGTTGCGTACCTAGTAGAAGAAAGTCATCAATATTAACCCGTGGTATGGGAGCTTAGATATACGCGAGACACAATGTGTTTTCTATTGTTTCTCACATGCTTTATAGAGCTTATGCTTTATAGATTAGGGGTTGATAGCCCGGTTACTGCAGGACTATGAGCACCTTCGTATAAGAAGAATCAATCTCAATGCTTGTAAGGTGGGTTGGAAAACACAGTATAAAAAATTCAGATAATTTATGTCAGAGAGCATTTTTTTGAGGGGAAAAGTCATCCAATGACTTCTCCCGCCTTGAGTTAGGTGAGAGGAGTATCAGACTCTTACTGACTACAAACCACCCCGTTCCTACTCCTGCTCTTTAAGCTGAAGCCCTGGCAACCCGTTAGGCCTTCTGCGACTCCGTATCAGCATCAGCTATACTGAGCACCATCTGTAGTGGTTTAATGGCACTAAACACACCGTACGCATGTGTCTGGTTCTGGTCGGGCGGCGAGTTACCTTGTTCGCCATCCGCAGACCTATCAGAAAGCACCGTCGCCCAGTTTTTATCATATAGGCTCATACTACACCACATGAAGAGTAAAGATGGTGTCAAATATCTTTGACTCTATTGTTACTTACTCTAATTAAACCAAACTCCACGAAACATCTATCTCACAGTAAGTAGGTGTATGCGTAAAATGGTTCTAATTGAATTAGTTCCTAGTACAACCAATTAACGTCACGCACACACACATATACACATAAATTGTGACTCACGTAGTATCTCTTTTAACTACAGAAACAGAAAGTAAAATATTTTTTAAATGGAGTCACGGAAGATGTTTGTAGATAGACAAAGGTTTGTCTTAAATATTTGGCATAGTGCCTAATGTTTTGTTTATTTACTACAGGGCATAATAAAAGTACTTATCCATAATCTATAGGTGATATTTAGAAGAGCTTCCTGCTACTTTCTTTGTTGTTATTTATAATTATAAGTACTTACTAATAATTTTTCTTCATTAAAAATTACAAAAAAATTATAGTAGGTAGACAGGAATCCCATCCAGCAGCAACTCACTTTTTCTACTACCATACAGGGGGAAGAGGAGAATATCCATTGTACCTACTCGAAGTATTATTTCGAATCTCATTATTTTATATATCTCATATTTTTTTTTACGATTCACTATCGTCCACTTTACCCTTTGAAATTATGATCAAAGTATTAAAATACCAGAATTTAACCATGCCCTTTTAAAAACCCTCAAATATATAACAGCATCCGAACTGAGAAGTCATCAACCAATTAGCATTATCATTGTAAAGGAATGTGGGGCATTTACGAGCAAAAAAGTACAGCCCGCACACGAGCGGCGCCCGCGGTGACAGGAGTATGTCAAAGGGATAACTTCTAGTCGAGGACCAAGAATCTGCGTAAGGTAATAACTTAGCTATCCCTTTTTCCAGAGAAGACAGGCGTCAGACATTGGAGTCAGTACCTTACATTACACACACACATTACATCAACAGCCTATAAGCCCACTGCTGACCACAGACCTTTTCTCACACGGAGAAGGTTTGAGCACTTGCTCAATGGGGGTTAGCGATTTCAAACTCATAGTTAGATATTATGAGTCTTAAACCTCCAGGCCACCACGACTAGTACCTTCACAGAAATACTTCTTTATTATATCTATGAGTACTTACCTTACAGGACGTTTTGAATTAATACAGTTTTTCTTAAAACAAAACAAAACACACTTTGATAGTTCACACGGTAGATATTTCTCGACCCACTCAATTAGCGTAGCGCAACGTATCACGGGTTCGATTGTCACACGAAACGGCTTTTAATGTGACCCTCTAATTTTTTTCTTGTTAATAAATTTATTTAGAAGAATTTTACAAAGGAGTGGCTTTAAATCTAAACTCGCCAAACTTTATAGTTTGATGGCGAATTGTTGCTTTTGGTCTGGGTGTCTGTGAATTTATGTGCTTGTAAAGATACCAACGAGGACACGACACAGGAAGAAATCCTAGAGTGCCCCAAACAGAAAGAAAGGTATCTAGAACGGCAACTACTTAGGTACTTATATTCTCCATCTACATCAATTGAGATAAACACTCACAACTCACTCAAAACAATAAAATGAATTAGCCGCAATCAATAAGAAGTCCACGTCACTTCCGGCCGGTCAGCCGCTTCCGTTCGTTTCCGTTTCCTCCCGACACCCGTATCCGGTTCCTGTGGAAAAGTATCGAGACTGGGGAATATTAATTCTCTTTGTGTAAGGATGTTAATGTGTTTGCCTTGTGCACTCATCTCGGGAACTGATGGATCGATTGCGAATCTGGATTTTGGGGAGATAATTTTGAACGACATTCGGGATGTTTTAGATATAGGTGTATCTGTTTCGTTGGTGTTGGTAAAAACTAATTTGAAAAATGTACCTATTTAGGTAGTTTGAATTTATGAACGGTCTAATTAGATTTAAGGATAAAACAGTGTGAAAATCTACAGCAAAGAATTGATTAAAACTGAGCTTCTACTTAGCTATGCACTCTCTATTCGATAATCCAAATGATATAAAAAGATTGCTGTTCCACATAAGGGTTGACAGATCTAAATATGAACTTATTTTAAAAATACAACTACTTACACTTATATCCCTAATAAAAGAGAAAGGAAATACCAAAAATAGTTTAAAAAAATCCATTCTGCCTAACATCTGCTCCTAAAGATAATGTTATCTGTGTCGCTATTTTATCTGTGCTTAACGACTTTTTGGCGCGAACTCTCGGCGCCATTTTTTTGCGTCACCTCACACATCGTTGATGAAGTAATTAAAGGAGAAAATAAATGTTTTTTGTTTTTAAAATGTGTTATTTTTTTGCAGTTAGTAAGTGTTGGCACCGATAGATAGGTGACAGGCTTGTTAGGAACGTATTGATGATTTTATCAACAGATTCTTCCAGCTTAAGTTTCTACTTATTAGGTTAGAAGTTCCTCAGGTTTATATTTACAATAGACTAGCTTTTGCCCGCGACTTCGTCGGCGTAGAATATGAATAATTCACATACCTGGCAATAAAAGTCTTGCTAAACCGGTCCACCCATTCCAGAGATTTGCCAGTACAAACAAACAGACATACAGACAGACAAATTAAAATTGAAATAATGTTATTTTGGTACGTGCATAATATTCATATGCATGTAGTAAAATGTGGCGATATCTATGAACAAGGTGTAATTGCTAAATGAAATAATCCAGGAATGTATTCAAAATTGGACCAATAGAACCTAAGTCGCGGTTAACCTAACGGGTTGCCGGGGCTCCGGCTCGACGTGCAGGAGAAGGAACGGGGTGGTTTTAGTCAGTAAGAGTCTGACACTCCCTTCCGCCTCACCCAGGCGGGAGCAGTCATTTGATGATTATCCCCCCTTAAAAAAATCCTATTAGGTAAAGGTGGTTATTTACCTAGGTACCAATTTGGTGATTTCTGTGGTATTTTTGCTTACACAAAAAACAACAAAAAAATCAGTGGCTCACTATCAATTTTACATTACATTACCCCATTTCGGGAAATCCATTCAAATATCTCCTTTGTAATCCATCAATGTATACGTACAGAGTAAAATAGTTTTACAAAATACTGGCATAGAATTAGAATGCGTCGCCCGCTAACTATAGTTTTAAGTGCTCTAAATATAAACACCATTAAAACTAAAACTGTCTTATTGGCCGAGTGGTCGCAAGTACGACTATCGGGCAAGGGGTCTCGGGTTTGATTCCCAGGTCGGACAAAATATTACCTACTGGGTTTTAAAAAAATCTCAGTAGTAGCAAGGAATCTGAAATTCTGCCCGGTATCTATATGTATAACAATAGGCTAACCCTATCCTATTACATGGGACTCATAACATAAATAGTGAAAAGTGGGAGTTACATTGTACAGCGGCATTAAATGCCGTAATTTGCACCTCTGCCTACCCCTACCTAGATAAAAGGTGTGATATTATGTATGTAAAACTAAAACTAAAAATAAATATTTTACTTGTATCTATTACCTATACATGGTTATATAAATATTTGAATAAAGTAAGTAGGTATGTTCGGATAGTGATCACTGATTTATTATTTATACGTACTTTAAATAGAAATGGTAAGTTTGTTATTGTTAGATTAAATATAAGTAATTGGCGTGTACTCGAATCAGTACCTGTATAAGATAATATCTATATAAGTAGGTTTTACTCAAAATAAATAAGATTCATTCATGCGACCGCGCACGCTGCTCATGAGGAAGAACCCCTCTGTGGTTCGAAACTAGTAGAGCTTTTCTCAGTATATTCACGTGAGTAACCCGCGATTTTACTTAATTTAGTATGTCTCACGATAGTTATTATAAAAATAAGATTCAGTGACGTAATGACTGGCCAGTAGAGGTTATTCTATTACCATACCAAGTACCTACTATGAATAATAGGGATGATGACAGGGTATGAAAATTAAAAATCTAATTAGTCCGTCAGTTATGTAATAAAAAAATATTAGACGCGTTTTTTTATTTTGTCGTATAATAAAACAATACTTAGATAAAACGAATCAAAGTTTAGGACTGGAGGCTAAAACTTCATTTCTACGTATAATGTGTACATAGAAGTGACGTCACGCGATATTTCAAATCAATACATCGTCGGTAGTTTTCGTTTCTGTAAGAAAATAAAAAAAAACGTGTGTAATGATTTAAAATAATCTACCAGACGGACATTAAAATAAAAGGCATCTACCCTATTGTACGTTTTAGTAGATAAAAATACTGCCTCATTGGCCGAGTGGTCGCATGTGCAACTGGTAGGCAAAGGGTCTCGGGTTCGATTCCCAGGTCGGGCAAAGTATTACTGGGTTTTTCAGTTGTAGCATCAGAGTTTGGAGTTGTGCCCGGTATATGACAATAGGCTTACCCTCTATTGCATGGGACTCATAATAATATAATATTGCAAAGTGAGTTTTACATTGTACGGTGGCGTTAAGTGCACCTCTGGTTACCCCTTCGGGGATAAAAGGCGTGATGTTATGTTTTGTTTCTGCTATTTTTAATAAACTCCATGTAAATTTTACTAATTTTGTAATTTCAATAAATAACTAATTATCCTAAATATTTTCGTCTTAATGTTAAGAAAAATGTCGCGAAGAACCTAACGGGTAACCGGGGCTCCGGCTCGACGTGCAGGAGAAGGAACGGGGTGGTTTTTAGTCAGTAAGAGTCTGACACTCCTTTCCTCCTCACCTAGACGGGAGCAGCCATTCGATGATTTTCCCCCATTAAAATAAAAAAATAAGAAAAATGAAGGAGTTTACTAACATATACCAACTCTGAGAATGAACTGTGTTTAAAACATCGTCTATATTAGCTCATCAATAGCAACCGCAAGTGAAAACAAAAGCTACTCTTCTATTTGAACGCAATCTATTAAATTATTCGCTGACGACCAGCTGATCCGCCCCTGTCTCATCCCCATCTGACACAGAAACTCCAAACGCGATCAATAAAACGCACCTCCCATCAAATAGGTCGCGCCTAACTACGGCACCACACAATCTATAAACTTAGGTAAGTATCCAAAGTCCCATAAAATCTGGCCCGTAATGACGCTCACTTAAAATTCAGCGAACAACGAAAGCAAGACATAAATAATACCTTATACACAGTCCGGATCAAATAAAAATTGGTTCGCGATTAATCAAAAACAAAACACGAAACACCAAAGATTAACATGGCAAGATTATAAAAAAAGTACAAAAAAAACATACCGAGTCGACGGATCAAAATCATAAATCATGCTCATTATATCCGAACCGGATTATTTTTTACCGAATAAAATGTTCAAAAAAGCATCAAAAGGCTGTAGGGAGCGCCATTTTGTAAGGGCACCGTCGATTTGGGCGGGAAAATGGGAAGCTATCTGCCAATCAGCGCGCTCGTTGCCAATAGGCGTTCTACGATCCCACCAATGGGAGGGAAGGACGGTCTGCTCATGCGCTTTCGAGTCGATCCATAGAATTATAGATATAATACGGCAGTGTGGGCTTGGCCGGCGCGGGGACACGACGTGCGTGACAAAACGAACAATTTTTTTTTGTAGAAATAAAATGTCGAAGTGCCTAACAGTAATTAGTGGAATTTTTATTTAAGCCTAAAACAACATTTTGGTGTATTCCGTTTGTGATAGACTATAGTGTTTGAAAAGGAACTTTATTCGAGTGTAACATAGTAGACTTTGGTAAAACACATTTATATTCATACAGTGTGATGTCATTGCAATAAATAAACAACTGGATCCAGTTTTTGAAGCACAACGCGAGCTGTTTGTAGGAAAAAATAGAAAAAAATACAGTCGAAATAAAAAATACGGGTGTAAGCGGTTTTGTAAGGGATCATTAGTTAAAAGTATTAAAGGTGATCACCGGTGACGATATAACTGCGTCAGTGATGGTGATGGCCAGTGGGGGAGGTGGTGGACTGGTCCAGTCCCCACCCGACATGATGCACCATCACAATATCATGGACACCTCGTCACACGTCGAAATGATGCCCAGTGAGTACCATTTTATACTAAAATTTAATCTGATTGCGTCAAAATATTGTCTGGTTACCTATTTGTTGTTGTTTTAGTATACCTAGCTGTAGATTTTCAAACCATTATACTTGGTTGAGTACCGACTGATAGCCTATCAGTGAGTATAATTTTCAACCGTTTCATTTTAATTCATCTAGGTACTTACCTATCCATACTTGTCCAGTATTTTATAAGGACTGTAGGACTTCTTAGAGTTATTATTTCTTTAATTTTGTCATTCAATATCTAAGCAACACAATAAACAAAAATCTATCAACATGATTGCCGATAATCTACGGCTACAAAGTGGGATAAATGAAAAAAAAATCTAGATTTTTTGCAATCACCAATTAACTAAATGTTTGTTTAAATTAACTTAATATAATAACTATACAGGTGGACTTAATGACTTAGGTATTGTCTCCAAATCAACCTTTGTACTAAACTTTGTTCTGTTAATGTTACTTATACAGTTTTCTCAATTATTACCTAAGTACTCGTTTTACCTACGTTAACCCCATGAGCACAAGGTGGATCATAAGAAAAAATGCTCCGAATGTCACGTGTGCACCCGTTGGATCATAAGGAACGCGGACGCTCGACGGGTTAAATACTATAGGACTAGGTTTTAAACTTCACTTAAAAAAACGAGGTACTATAGGACTAGGTTTTAAACTTCACTTAGTTATGGCAATGCCTATACCAAAATACAAAAAAGAAAAATTTCAAAAATAAGATAGGTACCAGGCGAAAGTGATTGTTGATTGATGATAATTTGTTATTAGAACCTAGGTAAATAAATATTATGCAGATTTACCCTAAAATAAGATAAGAAACAACTCTAAGTAATAACATATGTCATTTTCTATTTAGATACTTACTTTTTTTTTGGTATGGTACAATAGAACCATATAATTATGTACCTAAAATAAAATAAAATAAGATTAATGAGCCAAAACAAAGAAAAATAAGAGTTTCAAAAATATATTATACTTATACAGAGTATTAGACCTAGGTTTTATTAGGTATCTTTGCATATGCAGTTGTTAGGGCAAATTCTACCAAAAGAAAAAAACCGTTGTCAGCAGTATTTCCGAACCGATACGACCTTCAATCAAACCTTCAAGAAAAGAGCGTACCTATTCCCTTTTAAAACGCCGGCAACGCACCTGACTCCTCTGGTGTTGTGGGTGTGCATGGGCGGCGCTGATCGCTTACCATCAGGTGATCCGTCTACTCGTTTGCCTCCTATTCCATAAAAAATAACCAAACAAAAATTAGCTCAATAAAACTCACTGCCTCGTTGGCCGAGTGGTCGCAATTGCGACTGCCGGGCAAGGGGTCTCGGGTTCGATTCCCGGGTCGTGCAAAGTATTAATGGGCTTTTTCAAAAAATCTCAGTAGTAGCACGGAGTCTGGAATTGTGCTCGGTATATGGCAACACCTTATTACATGGGACTCATAATATAAATAGTGAAAAGTGGGTGTTACATTGTACAGTGGCATTAAGTGCCTTAATGTACACCTCTGCCTACCCCTTCGGGGATAAAAGGCGTGATGTTATGCTCAATAAAAAAGTACAATTTAGATACCTGTATTAAGTACTTCTTTGTTAAATGTTTACGTCCTAAAATTACAAAATTCCCAGCACATTGTTAGCACAGTAAAGTGTTAATCTAATTAGTTAGTGACCATAGGTGGCGTGCGTGCGACACCCGGTTTCATACCGGTTCGGATCCGATCAGCTATAAGAGAAAGGTGACAATGATTCCAAATTATCAACCGGCAACGTCGCGTGGGTTCACGTTGTACGGTTATAGGTTTTTATTTTATTTATGTCAGATTAATTTTTGTGACATAAATAAATGTTTCATAAATTTTATTTATGTTGGATTTACCTATTGTTATTATTTCTTTTTTCTGTTCAAAAGCAGATCTGTGTTATTTTGGAAATATGTTTGTTTTTACATATTTATTACGTAATTTTATGAATAAAATATTAGTCTGTTATGCAGGTGATACATAATAATTTATAGGTAGATGTTATATTAAAAATTTAAAACTAAACAAGAAATATAATTTTCGAAGTTTATTTAACGTTAGGAGTGAATAACCAAAATGATCAGTACCTATCATGAAAACTACATGAAATTTTGATTTTAAAATATAAACAAAATTCCGATTCAAACATCCGATTACTTTCTGAAATATCATTAGTAGGAATACCTACTAATACCTGGTCGTAAACAAAATAATTTGTTTTATACAATTATTTACAACAATTTTTTTTATAAAATGTTTTTAATTTTTATTTTTATTTTTAATTTATACTAAATTTATCCAAATTTTTATTATCTTTTTATATTAATGTAAGTTAAAAAGCTACCTATATGCATGCTGTGTTTACCTGTAATTGTGTATACAGATAGTCTTGAGGTATTTTTTAAGACAAACATATTTTCATTGTGCAATATTGCTGTATTTACTCATTACATTTCCAGACTTCGTTCTACTACTGAGATTTTTAAAAACCCAATAATACTTTGCCCTACCCGGGAATCGAACCCGAGACCCCTTGCCCGGCAGTCGCACTTGCGACCACTCGGCCAACGAGGCAGTCTATCTAAAATATATTCCACTCAATTCGCCTTCCTAACATTTTTTGCAAAGAGCTTGAGGAAGATTTTTTTTTGTATTTTTTTTCTTATATCTACAATAGACCAAATATGTTTAGCCCAACACGTACTTACAAAGCTAGGTATTCGCAACTTCCAATGAGTCAATATTTTAACGAACTCAAGGTTTTTGTACGACTGTCTTACATTCAAAATTCATATCAAGGTAACTTAAGATTGGGGACAGTGAGTTGTGTTCTAGTGAAAATTCATGAATTTGATATCAAAATTATTAATCATTTTGTTGACCATGGACTGCCAATAGAAAACTGTAGAAGGTAAATCCTCCGCTAACGTCGGTCACCGGTGACCCCCATGGCGTTTAATGTGTTAAGGCATAAATAATAATGTATGGTATTTTCTACAAGTATTTTGGAAAGATTTTTATTTTCTGTATTCACTGCCATTAAAAGTACCTATTAATTCAACCGTGGAATGAAGATTTTCTTAGTTTTCAAAATCCCACTAAAAACCACATCGAAGGCATTTTTGTACGTATCAAAGAGGCTATAACTTTGTAAATCCTGTATTTTTAACATTTCTTATTATGTTTTAAAATTATCGCATCATCACTTACCACCAGGCGAGATGGTGGCCAAACGTCAGCCCATTAAATATATAAAAAAAAACCGACCTATACCCAGTTATGTTATAAACCCATAATTATAAGAACATAACAAAGTTAGTTTTTATAGTCTAGATTTTATCGGAAAAGTCTATCAAAAATATTGCGGACTAAAATGCGACCGAATTACTTTAAACACCCTATGCTATAAACTTTAAGGGCTTTTAAGAATCATAATGTTAGAATAAATATCCCGTTATAACTATTTATAACTATTTTTATAACGGTACCGCTATACTCATAAAAATTAAACAGCAAGCTGTTTCATTAATATTTTAATGCATGAAAATAATACCTATAGGGCCATAGGTATTGATAGTAACGTCGTATGCTTATTATTAATAGAGGCTAACATTTATTTTTAAGTGTTACTTAACAAAATACTTTTAATGTCTACAGGTATTTGTTAAATAACAGACTTTAACAAAATGTCTACAGGTATTTGTTAAATAAATTAGACTTTAAAAATGTCTACAGGTATGTTAAATAACTGACTTTAACAAAATGCCTACAGGTATTTGTTAAATAACAGACTTTAACAAAATGTACAGGTGTAATTTAAGTAATAAATAATTAAATTTTAATTGCAAACAAAATGCCTGAAATGTTTAACGGGTTTGACTAGTGTTGACTACTGGGTTGGGCAAAAACTTTTTTTTTTCAATACCTACGAGATCTTTTTTAATGTTCCTACACTCTGATTACAAGTTTTATCCCCAATGCGTTATTGCGGTTTAACTTAATGTAAAAAATCATCTTTGAAAATGTTCTGTAGGTAAGTACATTAGTAGCACGGAGCCTGGAAAAGTTGTCGGTTGTAATTATAAGCTTATTGTTGACTGTATAAGGTTCAAAACTTAATTGGCGGAAAATGGGTGTTTCAATTAGTATTTTGTAACTGTAACTATGAGCGTCTCTAGCTAATTATTTGCGTATTCAGAGGCTTTAGTACGAGTTTGATTTAGGTACGTTTAAAGTTTTCGAAACGAGTACACGTTCGGCGCTGTGATTGGCCGGTGCCAATGAACTAACCAATCAAGGCGCCGAACGCATTCTCGTTTCGATTCATCATCATTCATCAACAGCCTATAAATGCCCACTGCTGAGCAAAGCTTCTTCTCACACGGAAAAGGTTTGAGCATTCCTCACCACGCTTGCTTAATGCGGGTTTGCGATTACAAACTTATAATTGGAAATTATAAGCCCAGGTTTCCTCACGATGTTTTCCTTCACCGTTTGTCAGTGGTGTCTGAATAATCTTAGAAAGTACTTATAACTCGGAAAAAGTCACATTGGTACTTGCCGTTGGTAGGTTTCGAATCCGCACTCTCATGCATGAGAAGCGGGCGTCTTAAACCTCCGGGCCACTACGACACTAAACCCTCAGGCCTATACAAGTAATGTCTCCAAAAAGTTGTAATATTTATATGAAAACAACGTATATACGTACATACATACATACCTACTACATATCTACAAATACTTTTACAAAGAAAAAATAAAATTTTCGATAAAATTTTTAGCGTGCCCAAAATTTTAGTGTAGGCACTTAATCAAATAATGGGGATTCCATCCAATCTTACGACAGAAAGGGGAAGATTTATAAACCGGGGTCTTTTCGACCGGGGCATTATTTTTGGCAGTGCAAGCGTATCTACCCATTAGAGGGTTACGCAGGGAATTTATTTGATAGAATGAATTATCGTTGTTTAGTAGCAGAGTGTACTTATTATTACTGATGTGTTGGTATTTTGAACTTTATGCAGAAGTATATAACACTTCAATCTGTTTTTTATAGTTTTGTTTAAACATATATTTTTATTTGTGTAAAAATTACTTTTTAGGACAGTTATAAGTTCAAAACTACCTCTTAGAAATCAGAATATTTTTTATATATTTAGTTTATATATCAAACTAGTTAGTTTTCACATAAATATCGCATTTATTTTAAGAATTTAAACAATCTACGCAGATGAAACGAAAACACGTGGAATTTTATAGCCACGGTCGATTCTATTATTTCAATTAATTATCTGTGGCAACCCAGCCATTTATATGACTGTCAGTTATTTTTAAATGTCAAATTAAATTATAAAAAAGTCAAGTCAAATTACTCGGTGTAATTAGTGTCGTAAAATTTTTAAAAGTATATCAATGTAGCTACTAAATATAATGGCTAATTGTTAAATTTAATTAATCGTTTATATTTTTAATTTTGACGCAAATTTACGACTCCATTTTGAATTTTTGTTGCGCTCTTTTTATTTTTAATTTGTGCTAAAGGCCTATTAGTACGGAAAGTTGTTAAAGGACATAGGACACATTTTTTAAACTGTTAATTATCTGTATTTTTGTGTAGTTGTAAAAACGTAGCTACTGTTTTTTTCATTTAAGTATAACTAAACTTTATTTTGCATTAACAAACCGTGGCTGTCACGACTTGGAGACTTGGAGACGCTTTTTCCTCATACAAGTGTTTGCCATATTCTGGGGAAATAAGTACTTTCGTTTATAGCTTTCTTTTAATTCTAGGTCTGTTAAAAAGGAATGAAACCTAGAAACCAAAGAGTTTAGTTTTATTTCAGTATCTACAGTTCATCAAAATGTTAAGGTACCTACCTTTTTATTTTAATTTTTCTAAGCAAGCTCTTGAGTTTAATTTTTATACAATTTACATTGAATTACGCCTAATATAATACCAACTGGTGCCCGCAAATTCGTGTGCGTAGAATATGATTTATTACCGTTGTTGCTGTTTTATTACATGGGAGCATTTAATCGGGATAAAAAGTATCTTATTACCTAAGTCAGCCTATGCCCCTATTAGGTACATGGCACTCATAACATAAATAGTGAAAAGTGGGTGTTACATTGTACAGTGGCATTAAGTGCCGTAATGTACACCTCTGCCTATCCCTTCGGAGATAAAAAGGCGTGATATTGTGTTATGTTCTTTAGCAAAAATTTAGCACGACACGTGCAAGTCTCGTGCTCATATCGTTAGCAGAATATCTCGAAGGCTGCAGCTATAAAACCTTCACTGTATGCTAAACAGTAAACAAATAATTAAAGAAAGTGCTGCCACGGGGGAACGGCTGTTTTAACAAGGCTGTATGCGTTTGTGCAAATGTCTAAGTAACTAGGCTTGGTAACTAGAAGGTTTTTTTTGAATTTTTAATCTATACTATTAAAAATAGGAAGTAGCGGTAAAATGATTCATTACTAGCTTTTACCCACAGCTTCACTCGCGTCACAAAAGGATAAAAAATAGCCAATGTGACATATACCAATACACACAGCGCCATCTATACCAATACTTTTGTTTTCCTCAGGAATATCAATTTTTCCGGGTTGAAAAGTACCCTATTATTTAATCCGGACTTCTAACTTTACGTCTGCAAAAAGTCAAAGCAATTGGTTGAGTAGTTACGGCGTGAAGGTGGAACAAACAAACTTACTTTCAGATTTATAATATTATAAAATAACATAAATAGTGAAAAGTGGGCATTTTGTACAGTGGCATTAAGTGCCGTCATTTGTACCTCTGCTTACCCCTTGGGGAATAAAAGGCGTGATGTTAGACACATTTGAAAACTGGCTCTTATCATGTAACATTATTTATTTAAACTTGAAATAGGTATTAAAAATTAGTACCTAGATGGACACGAATAGGCATTACCTAACTATTAAATTCATTGACGTGAAAATTTAACTCTACATTTAGGTATAGGTGTAATAATAACAATGGCCATATTTTCTATGAAAGAGCAAAATAACTGTAGCTAGTCTTCTGATATAAAAATAATTTATGAAAACCTAACATGCATCTAAAGCAGTATCTCAAAAAAAAATCCTTCAACAACTATTTATCATCCTAAATTCGGTGGCTCATAAGTACGGGTCACTACTTTTTTATGGGTATAGTCTAAAAGGCACCTACCATAGACCACCAGAACGTTTTATGGGGGTGCGAAGTCAGTAGCATCTCGCCATGACGTGTTTATACTGCAACCCGTTTTCCATAGCCGACAAAAAATATCATGGCGTCCTCTTTTGAACTCAACGACAGACAGCATATTAAAATAAGAATTGAAATGAAATTTAAATTTAAAATTAAATTTTTATTATTATTTTTTACAAAAATAGAAATGAATAATAAAATAATGAATATTTTTTAGATAAATAACGTTTTATTTCCTTGTAGACGAATATTTGATAAATATTATTGAATAATAATAACAGCTACCAATTTGGACGTGCATTAAAGGAAAAAATATAATTTGAGGAAAGATAACAACAAAATTCATTATATTATATAGATTTTAAACTAAAAATCGTTATACAATTTAATTAATTGTATAATATAAAATATGTTTTCTAATTAACAGAGTCGCTTGGTCTGATCTTTGATTAATTTATGTTATACATAATGTTCTTATTTAATCGACATTGGCTACTAGAATACAATCTGGGAGTAATTCTTAGACATTATAAATGAAACTACCTACTCTCTGAGACGTTAATGAGTGCCAAATTAATTCATAGTTTCATTTAAAGTAGCTTTATTTATAGCTAGCACAATTATACGTAAAAATCGTGTGATTTTACGTTAGTTTTTTTATGTCATAAGCCGGTAAACGAGCAGATGGATCACCTGATGGTAAGCAATCGGCATCGCCCATGGACACCTAGAACACCAGAGGCGTTACAAGTGCGTTACCGGCCTTTTGGGGATTAGGAGTTTGAGGATCGTTGGGGATTCAGGAATTGGGGAGATTGGGGAAGGGGAGGGTAATTAGGCCTTTGTAGTTTTTGGGGTAATCTTCGTAAGTGCTTCTTTGGTCGATGTTGTTTAGTGAAAGCTTGTAACTTCTACTTCTACTGGTCTACAGAGGATATGCTCTCGGATAGGATACTCTGTTGTTGAAAAGAGGTAGGAATCATACCACGATGCTTAGTGAGAGACACATCAATAGATACGCCGGACTAGACTAGATCGTCATTTGATTAAAATTGTGTATGTGTGGTAAGTACTTTACGCTAATCTATACATATGCTTACCACAACATTATTAGATAACCATTAGACTTACTTAAAGACAGCGAAATAAGGGTTACAAAGTGTCAACCAATCAATTATTGCAGAAACATCTATTACCGCATCATCAACACAATCGATAAAGAACATTATTTTTCATATTTATAAAGTTCAGAATAATTTGCATCCTAATATCGTAAGTGACCATGTAAAACAACTATATGTAAATATTTACTTAGATATTAATGTACATTACATTGAAGATGATTTGAATGCTGATGCTATCGTTTCAGATAAAGATTTTATGCTTTTACATTTAATAATAATAATTATGTATATTGGTTGTTTGAATATAAAACTAGCTATTTATAGATATCAGGAAAATTATGGTTTACCAAAGAACCACCATCAGTGTTTGCAACAAATTGCGAATTAACTCGGTCCCTTAAATAGAGGAAGTGAAGGAAATTTCTGCCAGAGTCTGTGTTTCCTGAACTTGGGTGCCTTAAAGACCCGAGTGAATAAGTTACTTATAGGCAGCTGTGTTCCAACGTAGGCCGTATCATCGTTTACTACCAGGCGAGATATGAGTAATTTCGTCGCTACCTTATGAATCATTAAGTACTTAGTTTAATTTTATCCCTGCTACCTGTATCGTTGCAGAAATTTACTCTTAAAGATCATCTTTCGTCTATCTAATCTATAGTTTGTAGTACAGATCAAAATAATAATTCAAGGTCCAAAGTTATAATTCAAAAATAAATCTAGCCTCAAAACAGTTAAACATTTTTTAATTCTAGCAAAAGCTTCCGATCGCCTTATTAAACGCAATAAAAAACGAATTTGAATTATACAACTTCTATTTCTACGTGTCGAAACAATGGAGAACGCGCGCGCGTGTCGGACGCTATGATCACCGCATTACAAGTTTACAATCACATTTATAGTGTTAATTTGTGAGCTTTTGTAACGGACTGCCGCAAGGATGTATCTTGGGCCAATGTTGTTTTCGAAGAGCGATGCAAGGGACTGGTTTTGGATCTTTGTTTAAGTAAAACAGGATAATATTTTGTTTTTCCATTGTACATAAAGTCGATTGCACTTATGTACTACTAATATGTTTAAATTTGAACAATGAAACTTAAAAACAAATATTGGCATAAATATAATGTAAAACACAACAAAATTACCAACTACTTTAGCCACAAATTTAAATAAAATGCTCTAGTAATTGGACTAAGGTAAAACTACATTATCACCGATTACCTTAATGCTGCTTACCCTAAACCTACCACAGCGTGACTACCACTTAGAGGGCTAACTGTAACATATGTTCAGTTGAACCGTTCGTTATCTAAAACAAATACCCAGTAGTTAAAGTTTAACTTATGCAAATAACTGATAACTCCCGTAATACAGTTAACATGTGTATAACTTGTTTGTTTGTCTGTTTGTCTATTAGACAAGCATATGCGGATTAAATTGAAGGTTTATTTATTGGCTTGTATTTTCTTAAAAACATATATGAAGTAGATAGAAACTTAATAATTTTTACCATAATTATGTTATATATAGCAGCGCGATAGTTGAGCCTCCAGTTGCTCATAAATATGAGCCTCTAGCATGGCTTGAAACTAGTCGAGTTCCTCGTAAGTAAGCCAAAAACCATAAGAATTATTTTTTTACAATGTGGACATAGATGTTACCGCCTATGTAATGGGGATTGAAACGAATGCGGTACGCATATTGATTTTAATAAGACTTGAGTATCCAAATAGAATTGAGACCTAAGGCTCAGATGATAGGTTATTAAACCGGTTGATTTGTTTTCTAACCATTTCCATCAGTAGCCCGTAACACTGTGACAGACCATATCTGATTGTGCTTTTCTATTTGGCTATCCCTTTTCAAATGTATATGAAATCCATTATTTTATTCAGTTATAATTTTGTGTCTTATTGGAATGTTAATCAACTTAGTAATATTTTGAATTTCTGGCTAAATATATAAAGATTAAATTATTATAGACCGTAAATAAATAGTAAATACAATCCTTACCTTGTCATACAAAACTAAACATAAACACTTCACTCTAACCAATAAATAATACATATACAACAATAAAGAAACAATTATGTAAAAACCTTTTAACTCTAAAACAATTTCATGCAAATCTGTCCAGCAGTTTTCGATATGAAATAAACAAACGAGTATTGATGGAGCGTTAACATGTAAATGGTAATATAGGGTCTAAAAGACCGTATGATATATCTTATCTTATACATTGGTATTCATGTGGAGGTAGCCAAAGGGCAGATCTAGTATCAAGACTATCAAGAATGCACAGATGACGGTTACATATGTATTGAGCAGAAATATTTCTCGATACTCGTTCCTTATCTAGTAGATAAGTTTGCAGTCGGTTTTCAAAAGGATATTTTAGTAAGCGTTGAAATAAAATTATAGTATGTACCTATGTTTATTAATATGTGGTGTACGATGATTATCGAAACCTACCAATAGCAAGTACCAATGTGTGTTTTCGAGTTATAGGTACTTATATACTTTCTAAGATTCTTCAGACACCACTGACAAACGGTGAAGGAAACGTCATAAGGAAAGAGGAAACGGGCGCTTGTAATATCTAATTATAAGTTTGAAATCGCCAACCCACATTAGACTAACGTGACAGTTAATGCCCAAACCTTCTCCGAATGAGAAAAAGCTTTGCTCAGCAGAAGTCACTTGTATGTTGTTGACGTGAATGTGATGATGTATGCTCAATTCGTTCGCCGCACGTAGGGACTATGGCGAAATCTCTTAAGCAGAGGAAGCCCATAGCCACGAGTTTATTTGAATTTAATACGACTCTAACTTCACGCTGTCGTTTCTAAACACCATCCCAATAATATCAATTAAAATTTCCAATCACCAATTTTCATTCAATCTCACCCTGTAACGCCGGCGTCAAAAAATGTTAATCACCTAACAGTTTCCGGTGATTTTGATCAAAAGATACCGCTTAGCGCCTCCAAGTGACCACATTCAAATGACCACATTTCGGAAGTCGAAAAATGTTGAGATAATGATCAAAAGTACCAGATAGGCGGCGAACAGTTAATGTATTAGCTTCAAGTGGTATTAAATTAACAGCTTTTTCTTTTTTTTTTGGTATACTCTGATTTGAATTTTGGTTGTGTCACTGTGTAGGTTTGGGGACTCTTTATTGAAAGTGAGATTAAAGAACATTCGTTAGGGCTTTAAGTTTTAATAAAATTATACTTTTAATACATAAATTTCTCAGTAGTAGCACGGAGTCTGGAATTGTGCCCGGTGCACCTAGCTTCACCTAGTTTCACTGGCGGACTGACTGACAGACTATTATTTATTTTGTATTTGTTGACGTTTCAAAAGTACCAAACTATGGTTTAATTGAAATAAATGCTTTGACTTTGACTTTGACTTTGGTAATGGCAGTAGGCTCACACCCATACATAGGACTCATAACATAAATAGTGAAAAATTGGGTGTTACATTGCACAGTGGCATTAAGTGACATAATATGCACCTCAATTACCCCTTCGGGGATAAAGACGTGATGTTAGGTTATGACATGTATACTTTTAATAAGAATACGAGTTATAGTATTTAATAATTACAAGTTACTATGAAACGTTTCTTTTAACACACCAATACTCTGAATTCAGCAGGTTCTGCTTCAATGGTTGAGAGATCACAGGTACGATTGACGAACAACGCAGGTTAAATGCTTGGGTCAGGAAAAATTTCAATGGGTGCAGAGTGCATTATTACGGTACGACAATGAAATGTTTCGACCGAAGAATCAAACTCCCAATCACATTCATAATTAAAGACCTGAAGCTCATCAAGGTATTTATAAAAACGTGTAGGTACATATACAAGTTGTCTGTTCATTGTCTTCCGTTTTGTTATCAAATAAATTCCCATGAACTTTGAAACAGTGGCACATCAAACTAATTACTGTTATCGTTGATAATAATTCATGAGAAATTATTGTTGTTCACATATAGTATGTGAAATACATAATGTTTATTTATTTATTTACTAGCTTTTACCCGCGGCTTCGCTCGCGTCACAAAAGGATAAAAAGCCAATGTGACATATACCAATACAAACAGCGCCATCTATACCAATATTTTTGTTTTCTCTTGAGAATATCAAATTTTTTCAGGGTTAAAAAGTACCCTATTATTTAATCCGGACTTCAAAATTTACGTCTGCAAAAATTCAAAGCAATCGGTTTAGTAGTTACGGCGTGAAAGTGGAACAATCAAACAAACTCACTTTCCCATTTATAATATTATAGTAAGGATTCTTATTGCACAATGTACATATAATAAGAAGTATTACATACAACTAATTCAGTACATAACCCTGTTAGGGTGCAGCAATTTAAAACGTTACAAAATTTAGTGTCAGCTGAAATTTATAACTTTTTCTTAGACGTTGCGCTTGTTAATCGCCGACGATGTAGGCAGAGGTTGACAAAGATGGTCATTTTCAATGCTACACCCAACACTTTACATTCTAATCCAAGTCCCTTAACTCATGAAAGAAAGATATATTTATTTATAACCACCTTTGCTCGTCCCGCTGGGTCAAAAAACCTGAAAAAGGGGCTACACGTTTTACAGACACCGGACTGCATCGCTTGTTGATAAACCTGAACCTTTTACACTCCGATCTTCGACCTGCCATACGATAATCATCATCATCATCATCAACAGCATATAAGTGCCCACTGCTGAGCAAAGCCTCTTCTCACACGGAAAAGGTTTGAGCTTTAATCACCACGCTTGCACAATGCGGGTTGGCGATTTCAAATTTATAATTAGAAATTCTAAGCCCAGGTTTTTTCAGGATGTTTTCCTTCACCGTTTGTCAGTAGTGGCTAGATAATCTTAGAAAAGTCAAAGTCAAACTCATTTATTTCAATTAGACCAGGAAGGCACTTTTGAACGTCAACAATAGAGGTATACAAATTTAAAGTGGAGCTATTTGCTCATTCCAAGATGAAGATTCCTATGGAGTAGAACGAGCAAGAAACTCCATAGGTTAGTCTTTTCCTAAGTACATATAACTCGGTAATTGTAAATTGGTACCTGCCGTTGGTAAGTTTCGACCTCATACCCTCGTGCATGAGAAGCGGGTCTTATACCTCCGGGCCACCACGATAAAGGATAATAAATAAGACTAAAATGTAAACATTTAAACTTTATTCAGTAGTAAATAGAGGACTGCTTCGTTGGCCGAGTGGTCGCAAGTGCGACTGCAAGGCCGGGCAAGGGGTCTCGGGTTCGATTCCTGAGCCGGGCAAACTATTAATGGGTTTTTAAAAAAATTCTCAGTAGTAGCACGGAGTCTGGAAATGTTCCCGGTATATGACAATAGGCTCACCCCCTAATACATGGGACTCATAACATAAATAGTGAAAAGTGGGTGTTACATTGTACAGTGGCATAATGTGCACCTCTGCCTACCCCTTCGGGGATAAAAGGCGTGATGTTATGTTATGTTAAATAGAAGCCTAGAAAAAATGTCTAAATAATTAACTTTTCACATCCCATCAATTCTATACAATAAGCAAACGGTACAACCACAAAAACACTTACAACTTTTTAAATTCACTAACACACAGACGTAACGGGGCAAAAAATTGAACTCAAAAATCGAAGATCAAATTTTTGAACTTCATATTCGGAAGTCAATAGGAAGATCAGATAAGGGAACAACTGTACATCAAACACGCCGCGAACACTATTGAATAGTGTGAGAGAACCAAACTTCGGTACCTTTGATCCTATCTATAGTTCAAGTGTTGAACCTCGTTCATATTTTTTAAGTTTTTTAACCATTGAATGAGCTATTGATAAATTTTGAAGAGTGTGACGTTGTGGGAATTGAATGATGATGAGTATATAGCATTTATTACTTCTTTTGGTAATTGTTAATCAATTGTTAAGGTATAAAAATAAGAGATTGAATTCAAATTGTAGACAATGTATATCTATGTATTATTTACAGCTATTTACATGCAAAGAAATGTAAACTCCTTACATTTCTTAGTTTACAAATATGCCACCTATTATCTCCGAAGGGGTAGGCAGAGATGCACACAGAAGTAACACCCACTTTTCACTATTAATGTTATGAGTCCCATGTAATGTGAGCATTTTGCCATATACCGGGCACAATTCCAAACCCCGTGCTACTACTGAGATTTTTTTTAAAACCCAGTAATTCTTTGCCCGACCCAGGAATCGAACCCGAGACCCGTTGCCCAGCACTTGCGACCACTCGGCCAACGAGGCAGATCGAGAACAAACTGAAATAATCTACAAAACCAAACCTAACCCTTTGAGCGTCAAAATAATTACAACGCCCATACCTACATATTCAAAAAGGACCTGGCCCTTATCGAATGTCCCCATAAAAGCGACTGAGCTCAAGAAAAAGGTACAAAAAAGGTTTTATTCCAACCTACGTTATCTCCGCCTGGCGCCGGTGGCACGAAATTTCGACTGTTTTTTTTTCTCGAAGAATCTCCTCGTAATTGACAGAATTTACGCAGCTGATAACAGTGCGGAGTCTGGACTGGTTTATATGGACCCTGGAATGTCTGGGCATGTGGTGTGGTCACTACGTGTGGGTACTGTAAGGAGGGCCTAAATATGATGGACCTTTTGTAGTATTAAAATCTTTAATAAGTACTTACCTGTAGTTTCTGTCTGACCTCGTGAGACAAAAGCCTATGAACGTTTGCAACGTTAGAGGATTGACTCGTCTTGTTTCTTTTTTGAAATCCTTTGGCATTCCTTTTATAGAGAAGCTCACGCTGTATGTAATATTTTAATAAAACATAGCCAGATGACTCATTTAAAAATTACAGTCATTCACTTCCAATAACATCTTCATTAGACAGTATAGCGTATAACAGATTTCTTCAGACTTTACGAATTCAAGGAAACAATATATTTTAGTAATTTTAATTAAACAATATTTTCAGTTGGTACAGATGACATAGGAAGAATAATAAGGAAATTAATGTTGAAATAGTACTGGCAGTGTGATAATATAATAATAATAATAATTGGGCATACGACAGGATATATTTAGACCAGTCGATGTTTAGCTCAGTTACCAGAGATAAACCAAAACAATACCAAAATTCCGAATCGGAAACAATCGATTACAACAATTCTTTGTTATTAGCATTAAGCAAGTCATCGTTTTCAAATACGAGATACAACAAATTAATGAAATGAAATGAAATGAAATGAAATGAAATGAAATGAAACTTTATTTGTGATACATAGGTACATTTGGTTGGTCATTTTTAGATTAAAGTGCGCTATGATCAGCCTATTTTAGGCATACAAATACTCGTATAAGATTTAAATCAGTAAGTCGATTAATTAGTTAGATAAGTAAATATGAATTTGTCGTGTTTTAATAAATTATATGTCAATAGTGTTCGTCAAAAAGTCAGATGAAGACTACTTAATGCTTAATAAATTATAATAATTGATGTCAATAAGTAGGTAATTAATAATTATTGTAGTCAATACGTATAGCTAAACATAAGTCAACAAATAAGCAAAATCAAAATTTATCCATTAAAAAATCTAAGACACTATAATAACATTTTTGACACAGTAATTGTTTTAAAGATTTTTTAAAATAATTAACATTAGCTTGTTTTAGCTCTTTAGGTAATTTATTATAGATAGCTGGAGCCATACGAAAGATACTTTTATGCATTAATGCGGTATTCGTTCTGGGTATACACAGACGACTTTCATCCCTTTGTGGCCGATTATAAGCTTCAGATAATAAAATAAAGCGTTGAGGATTTTGCTTTACAAACACCGCGGTTTCATAAATGTATAGTGATGGTAAGGTCATAAGATTGTGTCTTTTGAAGAAAGGTACACAGCTGTCAGTGGCCTTCAAACCAAATTATAATAAATTAATTAATTTATTTATTTATTTATTTCTTCTTCACAAAATACCGTGAATGGCGGACTTAATGCCTTAAGGCATTCTCTTACAGTCAACCATAGGGAAGTGCAGAGAAATGAAGTGGTCGCGAAGCCAGAACACAATCAAAAAAAAAAAAAAGTTATGTAATATGTATACTACACACATAAATACCTATAGAATAAAAAATTAATACAATATTTATAAATACATATACATACCATATAATAAATACTAACAAACAAACTTATACTGCATAAATACTACAATATATTATATAAAAAATAAAAAAAGAAAACGTTGTTCGAATAGTTTCCTTAACTATTTTGAGTCTGCCAATGCTTAATCAACTAACCTATGCGAAAAAGATGTTAAAACTCAAACAATTCAACATTTACAACTTTCAACACGTCAAGAGCTACAAAATAATTATACTTAAGTATCAACCATGAATATACCATTCAGGTAAACAATGATTCACCAATTTGTCCATGACCACCGCAAATTCTCAAAATATTTTTCAAAATCTACGCGTCAATCTCAATTTGACGACAGACCCGCCCGTTTGACAGCTGTCATATTAGTTTGACAACTATGTAGCCGCCTTTTTTTGACGTAAGGGTCCATTTCTTTCGTAATATTTAATTGAAATGTTACAAAGATTTGGGAATTTTAATTATGATTAATGATTACTGCGTTGATTTTGGAAAATATAATTATATTAATGATTAAGACTTTTTCCAAATATTTTTGTTTGCAATTTTGTGTTAGGATTTAAAGATTCAAACATAAAACAGTGATTTGTTGCTTAAACGTTTAATATCATAAGATGGTATTAGTGAAATAAAATAAATAAAATCTGCGAACAAAAAGGACACGACAAAGAATCAATAGTATTCAAATTTAGACCAAATTAAACAAAAACGCATCAATATTAATATTTTTTTATACAGTTGCTAACTTATTATCTAACAAAGAAATAATATCTACCATAATAATATAAACACCATATCAAACTGCATAGTAAAACCTAAACAGATGAAACAATGACAAAAACTCTTCATTTCACTCCAGATATTGTCATCTGCAGAATTCCAAACTCAAAACATTTGCGGCCATTTTTTTCGAAGTGTCAGGTATTTTTTTTTGTTTAAATACTGTCATTTCTGTCCGATGACGTATCGGCTAAATATTTGCTGTAATCTCGAGTAACGGGTGATATTGGCGCCTTTTGGTATTTTGACAGAATCCTGATTCGTGATAGGTTTGTTAAAAGATGACTATTGATGTTTTTGACCTGAGTAAGTGCGTAAGTAAGTAATAAATGGGACCGTTATTTTAGTTAGATTAGTTTTCAATGGACAATTGTTTTGTTTGGTTGAACGCGTTGTAGTTGTGAATAAAATAACTTTAGATAACTAGGTATTTTTACTTTTTTGTAATGGATTAATTGTTGAAGAAGGTTGGGTTAGGTTTTCTATCAAATGTGGATATTCATGTCATTTTAAAACCTGCTCTCCGCGACTTCGTCCTCATAGAATATGATTCGTGTTTTATCCCATGGGAACATTTAGTCGGGATAAAAAGACGTATCCTAGCTGATCTAAGTCAGCGCATGCCCAGTCTGTATAAATTTTATAGAAATCCGTTCAGTAGTTTCAGCGTGATTAACGGACAAACATCCAAACAAAGAAATTTTCACATATTTATAATATGAGTTTGATATTCAGTAGAAAATAAATAATCTTTTTTTCTGAAGAATACTTTGCCATAGATTATGATAAATTAATTATTTAAAAAGTATTTTTTTTTTCAATTAAGGTTTAACTGTTACAATGACCAATTTGGTTTATAAATGAATTAAAAGAGTTTAGGAGTCTTATCTTCATCATATCAACCAAAACTGTGGTAAAAAAACTGAGCAGAAATCATCCTCAAAGATATTTAGCAAAACAAACATTGGACATTTTTTATAAATGAACAACAAAACTGACCCTTTCTGAGACAAAGATAAAATAATATAAGAAACGTTACATTCACGCATACAGAATAATGGTCATTTGATTTTCAATCTCATCACTTACGTATTAAAATTCAATTTCCAAAACACAAACAATCCTACAATAGTCAAAAACTAATGCCATTGTCACCAGTAATTCGACACTATTTTACAATAACAAACTCTTCCGTCAATCCAGACTTTAAGCCGTTGAGATAGGGCTTAAAGTTTAATGACAAAAAATGAAAAAAAAAATACTATAGTCGTACAAGGCGCCATGCTTTTGTCGCCAGCGTAATGTCGCGCCGATGATATCCGGTGAGGAGAGAAAAAAGAAGAAAAAAAAAACTGTTTTTTTTATTCTCCTCATTCGGTAGGGTAAGTGACCATAGAGGTTCAAAAATACGGGACCTCTAATGATTTATAGTGGACTGCTGTTGAAGAGTTTTTTTTTTATTTTTCTATTGTTTTTGTATTCGGAAGTTCCGATTTTAGGGCGGTCTGTTGGCGCCTTCAATTGGCATAATTTACACGTGCTGATGTTTAGAGGCTGAGATTTTAACCTAATTTGTGGATTTGGATATCACAATGGGCGAATGGTTTGATGTAATGATTCTATCTTTGATTACATTCAGCTGACTACCAGTTTATATTTAAAAATCTGCTACGTGTATATCTGTCTCCAAAATGGTTTTTTTAAGCATAAGCCGGTAAACGAGCAGACGGATCACCTGATGGTAAGCAATCGGCACCGCCCATGGACACCCGAAACACTAAGGCGTTACAAGTGCGTTACCGGCATTTTGGGAATTGGGAATTTGTGGATTGTGGAGGTTTCAGGGATTCGAGAGACTAGGAAGGGGGGTAATTGGGCCCGGTAACTTCACTCAAACGACCAAACACAACGCAAGCATTGTTTCACGTCGGTTTTCTGTGAGGCCGTGGTATCACTCCGGTTGAGCCGGCCCATTCGTGCCGAAGCATGACTCTCCCACACTTAACTTAATAGCCATAGTGGATGCTTTACAAACACGATTGAAGGACTGTATCAACATCAAAGATTCGATTACCTCACAAAACAACGATGCTATTTAACTCCACAAACTGTAGCTTCAAGTTTTGTAGGTCTAAATGTAATGCGTGTTTGAGCTATAGGAGTGGATATAATGACAAATTGCTTCTACGATAGGTACAGGAAAAAATATCAGAAGCAGCCATTACTAAAAAGATTGTACATGTCTTTATAATAACTATCGTGAGACATATTAAATTAACTAAAATCGCGGGTTACTCACGTGAATATACTGAGAAAAGCTCTACTAGTTTCGGGCCACAGAGGGGTTCTTGAGCAGCGTGCGCGGTCGCGGTGACGTCACGCAGTTCAATGAGTGAGCTCACTGAGTGAACTGCGCGACTATTAGAGCTTTTCTCAGTATATTCACGTGAGTAACCCGCAATTTTAGTTAATTGTACATGTCTGTCTATCAACGTAGATACTCGTTGCAAGATCCAAATTCCAAAGTACGACTGCAAATTAGCAATTAATTACGAAGTTGACAGAACATTATGAAGGAATTTGGTGCCCAATTAAGTTTAATTAAACACCAAACGAAGCACTAATTAGCATGGTAACAAATATAAATTATTTTTCAATAAAACATACGTTTGGATTTGAACACGAGCTTAGAATTGAGTAAATAGAATTTACTAATACATATCATATATCAAATGAAATATTGATTTAAAACAAATTCCTTCACGCCTTGCTTTAATACGTGAATGTCAGAAGATTAATAAACTAAATGTATGAAAATATTAAGTAGGTTTTAGAATTTGAATGCTTCTTCTGAGAAGCTTTTACTGTTTTTTAAGTTAAGGCAAATTTAAAGCGTCTAATTAGTGTCAAATAGACCCAAAATTGCATTTTTGGAATTCAAAATACAAAATAAGAATAATTAATTGATAAACTACATTCAAAAACCGACTCTAACGTTCTATTTTTTGGAGTCCGTTAATTTATATACTAAAACCTTATTAAGTAAAAACGCGGGTTACTCACGTGAATACCTCTATACTGAGAAATGCTCTACTAGTTTCGAACCACAGAGGGGTTCTTCCTCATGAGCAGCGTTCGCGGTCGCGGCGACGTCGCTTACGGTATATTCACATGAATAACCCGCGTTTTTACTTAATTTAGTATGTCTCACGATAGTTATTATAAAAACATACTAAAACCTTTTCTTAAGAGTGTAATAAACACGTTTCTGAAAACCGTATCAATATCGGTTACGTCAATTGATACATACAAACGTTAGTAACTACCTACATGTCTGTTACGTTGGTGGATTAATAATTTGTAGACGGATTTATAATACTTGGATTTATTACAATAATGTGCAGGGCGCACGACGTATACACACACTTAGACTATGTGTTAACACGTTCGAGGACAGAACGAGATTATACGTTATCGTTCGAAATTTTAATATGGCACAACGTACGATGACGTTCAAATAACATTTAAATTATACGGCAGAACGTTCATTTCCGATGAAAGTTCAAGTAAAAATTCTTTTGAATGTATCTTGTGTCACAACATATAAAATAGTACCCAATGTACTGTCACGTAGGGTAAGTTTAGAACTATTTCAAATAAGTGTCGTTGATAGTGTGCGGTTACGGTATTCACATATGCACAACGTGTTTATACGTCCCGCACTCCTATATTCAGCGCGGCTGTGTCACTGTGTATATTACTTTAATGCAAATTAATGATTTTACAGAGTGACATTGATATTTAATGGGTTATTGTGTGTTTTTAGATGGATATAAGCGCAAAATAGGACACAAGATAAACATGTTTGATGATTCCGACACCTCCAACGAGGTGGATTCTAACCAAGATGCGTATACACGTTGACGTGATAAAACGGTTGTGTCATGATATGTTTAAAACATTATTTTTTTATAGGACACTACGTACTGATACGTCGTATAATTTTGTATAGACATTTACTGTGTCATTCTGAAAACCCGACTCAAGTGGTAGCGTCCTCGAACGTGTTAATCAATAGTGTTCTACCTTATATAACACATTATAGTGAGGGGGCCACTACTTACTAATTAGTGATGTTCATATCATACATGTAACATCCCCCTTCTTAAGTTTAAACAATTACAATAGGACTTAATCTATTTCATCAATAAACCTCTTGGTCGGTTTGACAATACGACCTGACTTTGTCTTGTAGAATTCTGACTGTGGAGATCTTGAATTCTCGTCAAACTAAACCTCTTTCTTTTTTGAAATCGGTTAATAATAAGTACATTCATAATTATTAAGTCAGACACAAAGACGGGAAGGAAAACCTCTTGAGGAAACTTTGACCTGTCTGAAGCAAACTGCATCCGTATTGAGCAAACATGGTGATTAATGCTTATATTACATTCATTTCTTCTGTTTATGGGGCATTTTTCATAGCATGGTTGCCTGGGTAACCGAGGTTGGTTGTGTCATATTGGTTGCTTCAGTCGTCATTTCTTTCATGTCCAAGTATTTTTTGTCTCTTTATTTAATTAGGATTTTTTGTACATAAATACATCACAGTTCCATTTCACCTTATATCTTACTAGATATGCGTAGGTAAGAGAAATAACGATTCACAGCTTGTCCCCTGTAGATTATAGCGTGATAATATGTAGCCTATATGTTGACCCGACCTGTTAGTAATAGTTAGCAAAATTTTAAGTAAATCCATGCAGTACTTTTTGAGATCATCCCGGACATACATACAGACAAATAGACAAAAATTCATAAAATCATATTTTTGGCTTTAGTATCGATTGCAAATCACGCCCCAAGTATTCTTTAAAAAAAATTTCAGTGTATAATTTTGACTTTTCTACGATTTTATTATATGTATAGATACTAGCGACCCGCCCCGGCTTTGTACGGGTGCAATATGCATGTATTATACATATGAACCTTCCTTAAGACTCACTATCTATTAAAGAAAACCGCATCAAAATCCGTTGCGTAGTTTTAAAGACCTAAGCATACATAGGGACAGACAGGCGGCGGATAGCGACTTTGTTTTATGCTATGTAGTGATGTTAAACTTATAATTTATACAAACAAAATACTCTTAATATCTATTTAACAAAACGAACAAACGATATTTAAAAAACATGTCCAAGTGATTTTGTAATTCATTGCTTAGAGAAGAATCACCTATCGACTGTTAATATTTCGTTTGTATTATATCTATTTATATTATCTGTGGCAAGCTATCCACTTTAAAGGATCGAAAACTATTCATGTTCTTCTTTTGTTTTATAAAATATATAGAGAGCAGTGTGCTTCTGAACAGCATGTTTATAATTACGACATAATATTTTATTGAAAATATTTACTGCCTTGTTGGCCTAGTGGTCGCAAGTGCAAGGCTTTCGGGCTCGATTCCCGGGTCGGGAAAAGTATTACTGGGTTTTTAAAAAAAAAAAAAGCACGGAGTCTGGAATTGTGCCCGGTATATGGCTGTAGGCTCACCCCCTATTACATGGGACTCATAACATGAATAGTGAAAAGTGTGTGTTACATTGTACAGTGGCATAATGTGCACCTCTGCCTACCCCTTCGGGGATAAAAGGCGTGATGTTATGAAAATAATTATAACAGTTTGTTAAATTAAACTGTCAAACACCGCCAGGACACCGGTGACCGCAACCTATTGTTCTTTAATTGTGTCTATAATGACGGTACTTAAAGAGTTAACTAATATGACTATTGTGACTAAAAACTTTAGTCTACCATACGACAGTTACATAATGCTAATTATTTATAACTTTACCAGTTAAAACTGGATCTTCCTTATTTTGTGTCTACATTTTAGGGAAAAATCAGATTGATATTTTGCCTGTTTTTAATTAAACACATAGTTTATATATACTCTAACATCCTTATTCTATATTCAGTCTTTGGGCACCCTACCTCACGGTAGTGATGAGGAAAATGTTTTCTCTGATGCCTTATGATTTATTTTCATTATTATTATTTTATCATTATTATTATTTTTCTTAAGGTGTAAATATTTTAGTTTGAATAAAAGTTAGATAATTCTATATTTGGAAAGATATATACACGTATCGGTCTACATATATGAAGATGATAATAATAAATTCATCCCGAATATGTCGGATGAAGTTTTTGTCATATTTTTTGTTCGTCTGCGCTCATTGTCATAAAACCCTTTACAGTAGCTCGAGGGCTGTCAAAAATGTATGTTTTTTATGTTTTATAGTTAGGTTAGGGACACACTGAGTGTAAAGTTTATTATTGTCTGTTATGAAATGAATTTATGCGTGTTAATTATTTGAATTGGGTACAGTTTTTGGGTCTTGGAAGTAACAAAAGTTTATATATTTCGTTAAATTATGAATTTGTCTTTGTTTTTTCTTGTCTTTGTTTGTGTCGTTTGTAATTTAAGTTTCTTATTAGGAAGTCATGCTTACATTCGAATTAATTCATATTATTATCTATGTGAAATATAAAAAATATCATTACCATTTCTGTAATCGACCTTGTGGCCCACATAGGCGAACTAGCGACTATCAAGAATGTCACATATGTCCAACCTATTAAAATGAGACCAGTTTGCCTTAGATTAATTTATTTAATTATTTTGTTCAATATTTATTCTATGCATGACATTACATAAGTATATTTTATTATTAGATAGGTACTTATTCGTTAATATTCCTTGAATAATAATATTTGTGTAGGAAAAATATGTCGTGATTATTTTTAAGGTGTAAAATTCTATAAAATGTAATCTCATTTTTTAATCAAAATAAAATTTACTAGATAAAAACAAGACGTATATTACGATAAATAAAAAATACGTGACAATTTTAGTTATCAACGCGTTTTAAATTAATAACGAAAAAGGCGACTAATTTTCAAAATTTAAATTCATTGATTTCACACTCAGTGTATTCCCAACCTAACTAAATACCTCAGTAAGCTGATAATCTGACAGAAGACGTTATTAATATTTTTTTATTACAATATATCAAAACAAGTGCACGACAGAACTGGATCTGACGATCATACGTATTCAGAGGCGCCTCAAGTCAAAACCAAACTTTAATACATTATCTTGTTAGAGAAGTTTCTGGGACACTCCTGGATTGAATAAAATAAGAGACATGTAGATATTAGGGACTTTGAGTGCAGTAACACCATAGGAATGGATGCAGTGGAAGTCAGTTACTTAGTTCTTAAAAGACGATATAGAGACAAAATCATGTTAGGTATGTAAGTACATAGGGCTTCATAAATATCAATGATACTCAAAAAATGAATGAATAAATATCTGTGACACATTCGGAATATAAATTAAAAGAAAATGTAGACAACTTGATCAAAGATTACATAACATACCATCACGCCTTTTTATTCCCAAAGGAGTAGGGGTGCACATTATGCCGCTGTACAATGTAACACCTACTTTTCACTATTTGTGTTATGAGTCCCATGTAATAGGGCGTGAACCTATTGCCATATACCGGGCATAATTCCAGACTCCGTGCTAGTACTGAGATTTTTTTTAAAACCCAGTAATACTTTGCCCGTCCCGGGAATCGAACCCGAGACCCCTTGCCTGGCAGTCGCACATGCGACCACTCGGCCAACGAGGCAGTTAAGAACATTGATCAAAGATCATGTGTTAATATTCAGTTCATTCATTTCAGAAAGAAAGAAAGAAAGTCATCTTTATACTCTTTCTTTCTTTTTCTTTCTTTCTCAGTTCATTCGTTTCAAATATAACCGTCAATGTTCGACAGTTGCCCCAAAGAACAACAGTTGCATTTCGACCATATATTTACAAACGGCTGATCGTACCCTGGTCGTATCAGATTGCCTTCCCATCCCATGGAGTATTTACACAGATGTGCATTGTAATAATATTCTATTGCTGAGATTCTACCACTCTTACATCGAACTAAGACAAAAAGAAAGAAAATCGTTTATTTTCCACATAAATCAAAAGATAAAGCGCAAAATTATAGGCAATAACGTAAAAAAATATGGCTTACAGGATGTCAAAAAGTCAAAGCATTTTTTTCAATTAAACCAATATTTGGTACTTTTAAAACGTCAACAAATACAAAATAAATAATAGTCTGTCAGTCAATCCGTCAGTGAAGCTAGGTGAAGCTAGGTGCTCATTCCAAAATGTAGATTCGAATGGAGAAGAACGAGTAAGAAACTCCATTCGTTACTCTTTTTAAAAAATATGTTCTACAATGTCTCTGATACATATTACAATACTGTACGTATATAATGAGAACAATGCAAAGACACGCTTGACGCATTGTAGGTACTAATTACAAAACTTACTAAAAAATAAATAAAAAGAGACCTATTTCAAGTCTGCATTGAAAAGAAGACCAGTTCAGCATGTGTGCAAGACCAAGTCGCTTGGTAAATTCCACGGACCCAGGGACCAGCCCTTATATGAAGTGTTTCTTATATACCCTGGATTGTCCACAAATACTATTCAGTTAACCTTTACAAGACCAAGCAACTCACACGAACCTATTCCTAAACACAATGTCATGCCGCTAACTACAATAAGATACATTTTCAAAAGAATTCCCGATAAGAATTAATCTCGAATCATTTGGTAGTAATATGGACAAGATTTTACTTTTTTTCAAAGATGGCGTCGCGATATTTGAATTTAGACGTCAGGCGAGCACACTGATATTATCTGTGGTCTTAATTTTGTGGCCATAAAGACCGTTGGAAGAACTCTTGTGTTTTTTTAATGAATTATTTAAATTAGAGGTATTGTGTAATTTTGTTTGTTTAACGGTTCAGTTGTATTGTGCTTGTATATTAAAAGCTATGAATTTACTTAGCTACGCTTTATATGCAAATTAGTTGTTTAGCGTTACCTAAGTTGTTTATTCACATTTTCCGCGAAATATTCGAAAATAAAACACGTAGTTACACTTGTTTAATTTTAATTTCTATATTTTTAATGTTATCTCAAACTGTCTCCAATGATTAACGATATAGTTTACCTCCACACTATTCCATAACAATCAATACTTATGATACTATTTAGCCCGAATCCTCCCGATTTTCTTTAAGAAACCCATTTTTTTTTATCTCGGAAGACGGTGGCTGTCACGTACTCAGTGTAATCTCATATTTCGAACAAAATCGTTACTAACCAACAATCAATTAATACAAGAGCTTCACTCACACCACTGGATGCCCCATAATCGCTACCGCTCACACCACAAGCGTTTCACCCGCTGGTTTCCTAGCCCCATACAAGACAGTAGCACTCTTAGACCTTCATACTTCAGATCACATACAATCATACTACCAATTGCTTCCCACGGTAAGACTAATTAGATTACACGGGTTTACTTGCACTGAGCAGCCAATCAGAGACTGATTGACAGCTCTGATTCTACTATCAGGACGGTCTTGTATTCGATTCTTGTGTGATTAAGTCTTGAGTCTAGGGTTTTGGTTTTTCGATTAAGTGATGCTAGTGTCGATAGACATTGTTGGACTAGAGGTCTCGGGTTTGATTCACGATTTGGGTAACATATTAGTGTTAGATTTTTGAATTGAAAAATTTGTCATTTGAAGGCAGTGTCTGGAATTTTCATTCTAAATGATAATAGCAGAAAACTTCAAATTACTTTAAGTTTAAGTTAAAGGTAAATGATTTGATCCACTTACAACGAAATAATCTTTGAAAACGAAACTCGTCATATCAGAGACGGTTGATGCAGTACAAGATGATCTCTACCTACCTTCTGTATTAATAATAGACGTAGCATTGTTACATAACATTTAATAATTGTTGTCAAAGAAATAATGAGATAGATTCTTTATTTTTTCTGGACACAATAATCTTCCACTCCACACCAGGCCAGAAAAACATAACATCCAAAGCTGTGAACACTCCTAATTCCTTTCAAAAACACAACTTTCTTTCTTTCTTTCTTTCACCCAAACACTTGAATCCGAAGCACCGCGTCTTTCTCCCCCAGAAATATCAATAATACTCAATCCATTACATTTTTTTTACCGAACGTATTTTTACCGCGTTCGGTAAACAGTGTTACTGCGGCCGTCTTTGGCGGTAAAACGCGGTAAAAAAGGCTTATAGGACGGAATAAATATTGGGTACTTGAGTCACGGTAACTGGGTAAGCAGAAATGGTGGTTCGTATGTGTAAAAAGTGGTGTTTTTGAAGTTTTTAAATGATACGAAATTCAAAGTTATGAAAGATTAAAATTATTTTGAGGATACAGATGTATTGACTTAAAGTTGTAAATGCTTTGTATCGCCCTAAATGACGAAATATATTAAGCTATACAAATCGTTTAGTAAGTTCTCAAATTTTTAAATTTTTAGGGGACGATAATTGAGAAAATAAAGATCTAATAAAAATAAAAAATACGTGTCTAATGATTTAAAATAATCTACTAGACGGACAATACCAATGAAATAAAAATTAGTCATCTACCCTATTGTTAAAAGAAGCGCAAACTACAATCTGAAACGATATCTTAACTCTATCGGTTTGAACCCCACACCCACCTAGTTGCAACCATAAAAAAATAAACAAAAATTAAACAGGCAACAAACTGTAAAATTAACATCGCAGCAAAACCTAACTAAAGGGAATAAAAACATCGAAATCCCGACTCTAATAACTTGTCAAACAATTTATCTTTACCTCAAACCACACATAAGGACTACATTCCCTTGAAACATTCTGAACAAGATAAAGATTTTGAATGTGTAATTTGAGTGTTGTGCATGGTATTTTGACCTGTACGTTACATCCTGTTGACTGAAGGAGTGTTTGTAAAGGACGAAGGCTTGAAATTAGCAAGTCCTACTGCGGTAAAATTTAAAGACTTGGTTTACTAATGTTTAAATCAAATATGGAGTCTAATATGGTTTGGGTAAAGCAGTATTGTCGATGTCGTTCGAAGATTTAATGTGAGCATTTAACGTGTTAGGAGTCCCATAACTGTGGCGCCGTAACGTTAGGTGGTGTGTGACAATATGGCGTATGAGAATGCTTTGTGATGGTGTTTGGGGACCGAACCTACCTGATGCTAACTGCTGGTGATCGTTTAGCATCGTATAGTAAATGTTGTTAAATGTCGTTGACGTGAAGGCAGTATTAAAGGAGACCGCCCCGACTTTGTATGGCGAGAAAGATGTTGTTATTTAAAATTAAAAGAGTTTCTATTTATTAAATATTGTAGTCTATTTATTTCCAATCTTCTCAGTGGTTTGTTTGTGGTTCAAAGTCCTTTAGTGATAGACTTCTGAGGAGGGGAATTCTTTGTCACAGTCTACGTTTCCTGAAGGGTTTGTGTTTCCTGACTGTCTTCAAGGCCCAAGTGAATTGGTTCCTTATAGGTCGATGTGCTCCATCTTAGACCGCATCAACGCTTACCATCAGGCGAGATAGTAAATGTCGGCCATCGGTCCATATAATATAAAAAAAAAAAATTCACGAGATAAGCGTCCCATTGATTTTATATTAAAAGTAAATTGATTTTGCAGATATTGTTACTCCACGTAGATGAATTGTATACTCCACTTCGCACACCAAATTTTCTTAGGCCTGGTCTTATCTCTAGACCGCTGACAAATGTGACCAGCCAACAGCGAATTCAGCTTGTTAATCTTATGGACTATGTTAACAACTTTGATTCTCGGACCACCTCATTTCAAGTGCTGATCGCTGAGCTAAGGCAATAGTACTGTCATAAGAATCATCATCTTGAAGATGATTCAGGATGGGTCATCAGTCGCTGTTCTCCATAATCCTTAAGGTTGGGCATATTATCACCGTTTGCTGAGCAAAGGTTTACATTTAACGAATGGAGTTTCTTGCTCGTTCTTCTCCATTCGAATCTACTTTTGGAATAGCACCTAGCTTCACCTAGTTTCACTGACTGACTGACTGACAGACTATTATTTATTTTGTATTTGTTGACGTTTCAAAAGTACCAAACTATGGTTTAATTGAAATAAATGCTTTGACTTTGATCTTAGTGCTGTGAACAATAAACTCCACGCTTGAGGATCTCACTTAGGTCACCGACATCCGTCCGCCGATGCTGCCTGACTCTCGAAAATATCTTTCAAATGAAAGTGAATATTTAATTGTAGTCGACGCAATAACACAAGGAGTCGAGTGTAGTATTATTTTAGTAGAGGGCCGTGGCCCGCTCCTGCGCCGTGTCGCCGAGATATCGCGGTTCGTGTACGGTCCGTCTTTGACTCGCCGCCGCTTTGCCGCGCCGCCTCCGATTTTGTTATTGCTGTAGGGTTGTTGCTGTGAGATTTCTTCTTTAGTGGTGTATTTGGTTTAATTTAGGCCTTTTAATTTGTACGTGTTAATCGGTGTTTCTTGTTACTGATTTAGAATGAATTAAAATGATAATTTTGGATTATTAAAACGTAGTGTTAAAAATGCATTCTCATAGATTTGATGGTCAAATTGTAGGTGGATTTCAAACTATTTGTAGATTAATATTTGTGTGAAACCAGTGTATAAATAAAAGTATACTTGAAAAAATCGTTAATAGAAATAAAAAGACAAATTTGCACGTAGTTAAGGGAGTGAATCCATAATTCCGTATATCGGGCATAATTTAAGCTTTGTGCTTTGTAATTTACCAAAATACCGAAAATTGCAACTCTAGTTCGTGGCAGCCCTACCTCACGCGACGCCAACCTTATTATTGACACTATAAATTCTAACGCACGCGTTTTTAAAACCAGCCTCCCACCCACACATACACACCGCAAGATCAGGTGTGAACACACACTACGCACACAAACACACCAATCAAACGTATCGGTACGTTACGTGAACTTGTTAGGTGCGCTTGCGCAAAATTTAATTCATTTTATCTTTTTAAAGGGATTTCATTTATTTTCTGTTTCTTCTTTCTAGGATTGGTTCTTTTTCGTTTTAAAAAATGGTTTTAATTGTATGATAGCCTTGGGATGATAGCAGAGATAGAATACATATTTCATTTGTCATGTCATCACCTTTTTTCCTTTCAATGAGTGTATTAGGTAAGCACAAAACATAACACAAAAGAGGGTTTATATATGTTCTGTGGTCTAAAGACAGCTACTCATTTGACATGCACTGAGTAGAAGCTGGAAAACCTAAGTCTTTTAATTTTAAATGAAAATTTTGGAATATTATATGTATGTTTGTTGAATTTGTTTTTTGTTTGTTGAAATTGAATTGAAATGAATTAATGAATGAAATATGAATATTAATAAATGAAATAATCGGGGGGTTAATCGGGTCTCCGGTAATCTCACTCACACGATGAAACACAACGCAAGCGTTGTTCCACGTCAGTTTTCTGTGAGGCCGTGGTATCACTCCGGTCGAGCCGGCCCATTCGTGCCGAAGCATGGCTCTCCCACACTTGAATGCTACCTGTCTCTGTCAAATCTATTGGTCATTTGTATCTAAATATCAATGTACTAAACTCTTCCATCGTCACACTATTCATGTATTATTTAAGGGGGGAAAATCATCGAATGACTGCTCCCGCCTGTGTGAGGCGGGAGGGAGTGTCAGACTCTTACTGACTAAAAACCTTCTCCTGCACGTCGAGCCGGAGCCCCGGTAACCCGTTAGGTTCTCCGCGACACTATTCATGTATACGGTAGTGTGGAATAAGTAGCAGTACAATGATTAATTCTAATGTTGACATTAAGTCAATGGTTCGATCATCATTCATCACGGACCATAACCGGATCTCATTGCGTCAATAGCTTGTGACGTCACATTGTATACGTACCCGCTGCTTTGTGGCTGCGAAAGTAGCTTTTGTTTTTTTTTATTTGACTGTGTAAGAAAAGAGTATTAATTAATTAAAAGTGAGTTAATTGTAACTTTTTAGTGTGTGTCAGAGAATAGAGTTTTAAATTCAATGTTACAATAATTTATGAAGATTTCTGGGGTACATACAGTGCTACCATTAAGTTTAGTACGACAGCAGTCGTGCCATCCGTTATCAAAGCTTTCTCTTGAATCCAATTTTATTCCAATCGATCGTCATTGGTATTGTAAACTTTCGTACTCTTGACTTGCAACGCTAGCGCCCATTGCATCTGTATTGCGTGGGTATTTAATGAACTAAATGGTATTGAGTTTGGCTTTATATTCTGTACTCTGAATGGTATTGTAACAGCTACGATTGTGGTTGTATAGTTTTGACAATGAATACCTAATTGAGATTTTACATATACATAAAATATCACGCCTTTTATCCTAGAAGGGGTAGGCACAGGTGCACATTATGCCACTGTACAATGTAACACCCAGTTTTCACTATTTATGTTATGTAGTAGGGGGTGAGCCTATTGCCATATACCTGGCACAATTCTAGACCCCGTGCTAATACTGAGATTTTTTTTAAAAACCCAGTAATACTTTGCCAGACCCGGAAATCGAACCCGAAACTCCTAGCCCGGCAGTCGCACTTGCGGCCACTCGGCCAACGAGGCTGTTGAGATTTTATTGGGTGAAATTGTATTGACTTTGAGATTGGTTTCTGTAAGCACCCAGTTCGGACTATTTTTGACTGGGATTGTTGATTCTCTATAATAAAACAGCCGTGGATTGTGCATAAAACAAGAAGCCTTCATTTTCTAATATTAAGACGTTTTATAGTAGAAGTATTTGCTTGCGAGACTTAACTTGCATTTTTATTTAGATCACACTTCATTTGCAACATTGTCAACTAAAGCACAGATACTAAAATTATTATAATTATGTTCGGAGTAAAACAAAATGTTACGGAAACTTGCTTTTATGGTATTGACATTTAATTAAGAGCGCCTCTGCTTACCCTGCCAAGTAATTAAGTGTAGTTTTACGAGGTGATCATGTATAACTGTATTAATTATACGGGATTTTGCGAGGTGACCCTATAGTCATAAACTGGGTGTAATTTCGTACACCAAACCAAAAAAACATATTAACATTGAGAGTCCATATCAAAATTAATTTAAAGGAATATATAAAAGAAATAAAGGGGTCACTGGTTCGATTCCCGGGTCGGGCAAAGTATTACTGGGTTTTAAAAAAAAATCTCAGTAGTAGCACGGAGTCTGGAAATGTGCCCGGGGGTACATGGGACTCAAAACATAATTAGTGAAAAGTGGGTGTTACTTCTGTATGCACCTCTGCCTACCCCTTCGGGGATAAAAAGGCGTGATGTAATGTTATGTTATGTTATAAAAGAAATCTAAAAATAACTATTTACAAAGAGCGTCAAATAATTCGTCCGCATCGATGTCAGTAGGGAAAGTACCAAAAAGGCTGGCAACATTGCCACGTTGTATGGCAATGCTTAACTTCTGACTAAGGAACAGACCAGCCAGACCAGTATAGAAGAACAAAATCATTTTCCACTGACTGTACTTTTTTTATGGCATAAGCACCGGCTTACGTCTGCTCGTATACCGATACGAGCAGACGTATCACCTGATGGTAAGCAATCAGCGTCGCCCATGGACACCTGGAACATTAGAGGCATTCCAAGTGTATTACCGGCCTTTTGGGGATTAGGAGTTTGAGGATCGTTGGGGATTCAGGAATTGGGGAGATTGGGGAAGGGGAGGGTAATTGGACCTCCGGTAACCTCACTCACACGACGAAACACAACACAAGCGTTGCTTCACGTCGGTTTTCTGTGAGGCCGTGGTATCACTCCGGTCGAGCCGGCCTATTCGTGCCGAAGCATGGCTCTCCCACACTTGAAATTGTTTCTATGTATACTTAGGTTTTTAAGACTGCGCAACGGATTTTGAAGCAGTTTTTTTAGTAGATACCTAGTTAGAGTGATTCAAGAGATATTCACTCTTTACTCAATGTGTCTTTACGTGTGTCAAGCCGCGGGTAAACATAGTGCTAGACAGATAGAATCGCCGCGGAAGACTTAACGGGTAACCGGGGCTCCGGCTCGAAGTGCAAGAGTAGGAACGGGGTGGTTTTTAGTCAGTAAGTGTCTGACACTCCCTCCCGCCTCACCCAGGCGGGAGAAGTTATTCGATGATTTTTCCACCTTAGAAAAGGACAGAATCGACAATACATTGTAATGGATTTTATGTCTTTTAAAAGCCCTCGTTATACAGAGTGAATTAGCTAAGTATCACTTGTCGATTGTAGATTTCTATCTAAGATCTGTGTGGGACGTAACATGGAGTATATAGTTAATGGAGGGCTATGGTGAGGGGGCTATATTGACTAATCGCTGTTTAGTGTGATATTTTTACATATAAAATTTTAATATGTAGGTAAGTTTGTCGTTAATATGTAAGTTTGTATTTTTTGTCTTCTAATAAATAAATAATGGAGTATCAGGGGCATTATTTTAAGGATTAAATGAAGGATATATTGTCAGATACATCAATGCTCATTGGCGTTTTTAATACGTCTTGATATTAAACATATAATATTGTTTAATTGCCTTTTAAGTTAGGAACATAAAAGAATAACATTTGATAATAATTAATTTTATCTAATAGTAAAATGTAATGGTAACAAATGATTTAACAATAAAGGATGTTTCTATGAGTTATTTACGTCACACACACAATTTGTAATATAGTTTAAACCCAGCTTTATAATAATATCGACTGTATTATGTACAATCTTAATATGGCATGATATTTTATGGCATAGGCTTATGATAGAAAGATACAGACATTATACAGACGCTACTTTTTCTCTTTAACACCACAAGCAAAGCTGCAGGTCGCAACCTAGCGTTTTTACAATCACTGTGGGCCGATTTTTTAATCATGAGTTAATATTTAACTGTACACAAAATTGTCATTTCACAGTTTTTAATATAGAAGAAAAGTAATTTCAAAGTTATTTCTCAGTTTAAATTTATCTGGCGTTGGCAAAATCGACCGTGAACCTTTTTTAATTTACAACCCGAGATTTTAATTGCGTAAAAATGTAAACACTTAAAGTCTCTATTAATATCACGGCCTAAGGTTTATTAATACATGATTTACACGCATCGTAATTAATAGGTTCACTTGAAGACCACATTTTGAACTTAATGCAACATTTATGGCTTTTCTGATACTTTTTTTGATCCTACAGATAAAAAATTGTACATAGTTGCACTAGTAGGTACATGGTAGACTACGTAGGTAAACGGCTTCCGTGTAACATGTAGCGGGTTCCATTCCCACGAAGAGTACCTCTCTTGTTTTTTCTATGGGATAAGCATAAGCCGGTAAATTAGCATGGTAAGTAAACGGATGGTAAGCAATCAGCGTCTCCTATGGACACCCAAAACACCAGAGGCGTTACAAGTGCGTTACCGGCCTTTTGGGGATTAGGTATTTGAAGATTGTTGGGGATTTGAGGGAACTGGGAATGGGTGTGATAGGCACTGTGTAATTCACAAATTTTTATTCCGGGTCATTTATATGTGAACTTGTATGTTTGTCAACGCACCCACGACACAGGACAAAATCCAAGCATAGGGCAACGTTTAAAAATAGTTAAGTCTCTGTACAAAGTTTACTCAAGTGGCCAGAGTAACGATATCGGCGTGGCTCAGTAAAACGGATCGTTATTCCGGCCGCCAAAGCTTACAACGTACAGTTAATTACCAATTAAATAAATGTGTTCATTAAAATTTTATACTCTTTTTAATTTATGTTATATGCTGTGTAAGGTAGCTCTAGGTGGTTTTTATGGATTTTGCCTATATTAGTAACATAGGCAGCTACTTAATTTTGATGCGTTTTTTAAATTAATTATGGTTGTATTTATACAGACAATGTACTTATATTGTTTGCCTGGTTATTGTTGTTTGAGCGGTTGCTAAAGCAACTGTTGAGTAAGAGGTCTCAGGGTTCGATTTCTGGATCGGATATAACTTTTTTCGTGTTTTTCGCTATTTAAGTCCTACTTTTCATACATACATCAGTTGTGTTTTGAGTTTGAGGCACTGTTTTAAAAACCTTGTTATTACTGAAATAAATTGAAAAACCTCAATAACATAACATAACATCACGCCTTTTATCCCCGAAGGCAGAGGTGCACATTACACCACTTAATGCCACTGTACAATGTAACAACCACTTTATATGTTATGAGTCCCATGTAATAGGGGGCTTATTGCCATATACCGGGCATATTTCCAGATTTAGTGCTACTACTGAGATTTTTTGAACAAACCCAGCAATACTTTGCCCGACCCGGGAATCGAACCCGAGACCCCTTGCCCGGCAGTCGCACTTCTGATCACTCGGCCAAAGAGGCAGTCATCAATAACACTGTGCCCGATTCGCGAACCAAACCTGTGTGTGACCTCTTACTTACCAGTTAAACTACCATTCAACACAAAAAAACAACCAATGCTTAAACGCATAAATGAATTGCAAAATTCTTCTTCGACCGATTACGAAAATCCTTCACGACTTAGCCGTTTGACTGATCACAACCTCTATACAGAAATAAAGGCGTTGTGCTATCGGTCAGATCTTGGTTGCATCGCATTGTGTACCGTCCACCGAGCGTGACGAAGTCATGCATGTTGTATGTAGCTACTTGTGTGTGTGGACTCTGGGATGTGCGTAATCCTTGCTATTTAAGAGTGCAATTAGCAAAAAGAGTTCCTCGACAAATAATTACGTGAGGAAGCCGAAAATTTTTATAATTAGTTACAAGATTTTGTACCTCGACTTGACTTGACGTTGTTCGAGGTTCGATTCCCGGTTCGGGCAAAGTATAACTGAAATTTAAAATAAAAGTCAAAAGTAAAAAAGTCAAAAGTCAAAAGTCAAAATCATTTATTTCAATTAGACCAGAAAGGCACTTTTGAACGTCAATAATAAAATTAGAAGTGAAGCTATTTGCTCATTCCAAGGTGTAGATTCCTATGGAGAAGAACGAGCAAGAAACTCCATAGGTTACTCTTTTTCGTTATACTCCATAGGTTAATCAGGTTCACAATACAATTGTCCAGTTACATAGTTTGCTGTTTGGATTGTGCGAGAACAATGTAACACTAAAATCTAGTCAAAGTGATTGAAAAAAAAATAACCTTAAAGACAATAAATAATACAGTCTGGAGCTGACCAGTCCCAGTTGACGGCGCCCGTTCACGAACATGACACGTACACCAGCACCGCCCAAATCAACCATATTGTAGGGAATCGAGCGATCCACTTCACGCGCCACCGCCAATGAGACCTTTGAGTGAGCATGACAACTCCACGCTGACACAAATGCATTCTACTAGTCTAATTTAATATTAAGTTAATTACAGGGCTCTCACATTCACAATGGTTATCTAAGTTAAACAATATACAATTTAGCAAAATGGCTGTATCATTTACAATTTCATTAAAACATCAGTGTTTTTTGTTATCCTGTGGAGCCGGACTAGCCTGTATGTAAAGTCTCAGTAGTAGCACAGAGTCTGGAATTGTGCCCGGTATATGGCAATAGGCTCACCCCCTATTACATGGGACTCATAACATAAATAGTGAAAAGTGGATGTTACATTGTTCAGTGGCATTAAGTGCCGCAATTTGCACCTCTGCCTCGGGGGATAAAAGGCGTGATGTTATGTTATGTTATGTAAGATTTTATACTGAGTTCAGTTAATTTCTTTTGGCTTGAAGTTGGGTTTCTCGGTGTTTGGTATAATAATTATATTTGTTTTCGTAATCTTTATGAGAGTTATCATAACGGGACATACTTATCTATATAAAACAAAATGGTTGTCAATCATTCATTGATCTTCAAATTGTTTTAAGAATAAAATGTATTATCTAATTAATGTACCTAATTCCATTGTAAATATCTTATTGCTTTAATAAATTATTTCCAACTTGGCAATACATTATTAGTATTAACATCGTCAGTCAGGGAACCCCATTTAACGGCTTCACCTAGCTTCACTGACAGACTGACTGACAGACTATTATTTATTTTGTATTTATTGATTTTTCAAAAGTATCAAATTATATGGTTTAATAGAAATAAATTCTTTGCCTTTGACTTAGATCGCTAAAACTCGGGTCAGACAAAATGAAAAAAATGTCCTTAGGTAAACAGTCAGACTCAATAAGTTGCAAGTAAAATGATGGACAAAATTTAGTAGTAGGCTAACATCATATATGTATACTTACCTACCTATACATATATGTTTCATAAATGATCGTTTCCTGAAAAAATCAACATGTTTACAATACTTGACTGCACGGTTGGTGCGGTGGCTGGGCAACCAGCTGCCATGCAACGTGTCGCGGGTTCGAGTCCCGCACGGAACAACACTTCGTGTGATCCACAGATTATTGTTCCGGGTCTGGGTGTCATGTGTATTTGAACTTGTATGTTTGTAAACACACCCACGACACAGGAGAAAATCCTAGTGTAGGGCAACTTTTTTAAAAAGAAGAAAAAAAGAAGAATAAAAAGAAACTATGCTTAACTTTGACAATAAACATAACACAACACAAAGATACAAAGCATTTGCCCCCAATCTCAGAAACTAGGTCTAACAAGCTCTATACGTGTGGTCTAGACGTATAAACATCACTTCAATTTCAAACCACCTGACATTTTACAATTACAACATCAACCTCTACGAGGGAGCGAGATAACAGCCAAGAAAGAGACGACTAGATTATCGCAGTGCTTAGGCGAGGGGCGGCGCTTTACCACGCCCACATATCGATCGCACAGCTATAATTTATTCATAATTTCAGTTATTATGGCCCCGGTACGAATAACATGCGAGCAGAGGGTTATTTCCAAAAAAATGCTAAGTATAATCTATATTTTGGGTGCAATTACATAGTCATTAAATAATTCCTAAAAGTCAATTAAATCTTCATTAAAAATGATTAATGAATATTTTATTAGACTTTGTAATTATCTATTTCCTTTTACAATTTGTTATTAATTATGTTCTTACATAGTAGGTAACGGAGATGGAACATAAATTGCTTGCTATATACATAAATTTGATTTAGGTTTCCTTGTTTTTGAGGTAAAACTACGTAGAACTAGGCCTGTAAATGATTACAAGACCATTAATATTTTATATTAGACCATTTATAACATCCTTTAAGTTTAATAACCAATTTATTTAAGTAAGTATAGTTATATTACATACCTTTAATTGCATCAAGTTCTATCTAAGTTCTTTGCCAGAGTCTGTATTTTCTGAAGGGAAGTGAATCCGAGTGAATAGGTTGCTTATGGGACGACGTGCTCCATCGTAGACCGCATCATCGCTTACCACTAGACGAGATAGTGGTCAAACATCGGCCCATTACATATAAAAAAGAATCTAAGTAAAGTATGCTTAAATCAATAAAAAATATAGGTACCTTTGTCCGCGATTTCTTAAGCATATAAAATCCTTGTTTTTCCCGTCATACCTGTAAAACACTTGCTTTCCCCATGGTTTTACCTTGTTAACCCTTGTTGTATAAACTGACCTTTTTTTTTTCATAAGTACCTACAACTAATTACCAAAAATCAATGCAATATATTGTAGATAAAGATGTACTTCCTCATTTTAAAACTTAACCAAAAGAAACAATATATATATTATATATATATAACAATAGAATTTTACCACAATACTTAAATAAAATAACACAATATAATAAGAGTGTAAACGCACCCACGCCACGGGAAAAAATTCTAGAGTGAGGCAATATATAGTACCTAATTTATAAAAAGAAAACAAAATTTTATTTATGTCTATTACCATCATTAAATTAATTCTTCTTTTTCTCTCTTCACAGAAAAGCTACGGCTCTCCCTGTGCGTGGGTTGTGGTGGTCAGATCCACGACCAGTACATCCTGAGGGTGGCCCCCGACCTGGAGTGGCACGCAGCCTGTCTGAAGTGTCAGGAGTGTCGGCAGTTTCTCGACGAATCCTGTACCTGCTTCGTCAGAGATGGGAAGACTTATTGCAAGAGGGATTATACTAGGTAAGACTTCTTCTTCTCTCTTCTTCTCTTGTTTTCTCATCTTCCAACTCGCTTTGAGTAAGCGTGGCGATTAATGCTCACCTTCTCCATGTGAGAAGAGGCCTTTGTTCAGCAGAGGGCGCTTGTAGGCTGATGATGAGTGTTTATGTGTTTCTCTAATTCTACGGGGTATTATTGATAAATGTAGAATCCATTTAGACATAGGTATAGGTGTTCTTTTTTTTCTTCTCCTCCTATAATATCTTCTGATTCACTTCGGTGCGGGAACCAAGACAGTTACTCATGTCCCTGTGACGCGCCGGACTTCAGTGTTCCGGTGTTTTCATATTTGTATCTACTGTAGATCCTGACTTAAATTTATTTTTATTTATTTATTTATTATTACAGTCACAACGGTTGAGAACAAAAACCAATTAAAGTAACTTAAAGGAGTTGCAATGGTTTTGGGAGGATGAGGCGGGCTTGTCCCATAAAAAAAATACGTGTACTTGTAGAAGTGTTTCAATAGTGCATAGAATGACATAAGTTCATGCAGTGATTAATTAGTGGACTGCTGTGAAAAATATTTCGGGTCCGATACAAGCGAAATAACGTTAACATAGGCACATACATAATAGTTTTAATGATAATCTATTTGTTGAAGAGGTATGTTAGCTTACATTTCGCCTTAAGAAAAGTAGTTCTTCATTTAGGTAATCTATGGACATCTGAAACACTATAGATATTTGATGAGCTCCCGCTTATTTGACTCCAACACCTCTAAAACAGGTTTCTAACATATTGTTTCCAGTAAATCTATGTGATATGACTTATAGTTACCTATCGATTTTCGTAGACTAGCGATTTTCGTCTTAAGAGAACAAGAACTACCTACTACCGACTAGCTTAACTTGCTTGCACCAGTAATGTATGTACTGGCCGCAACGTATTTAAAACCTAGATAATATAGGCAGTAGATGGCTAAAACTGTCCTCACTTATTTAACCGTCCACTTCTGTATGTTTGCAGTCAAAACATTGAAAAATAATGTCCAAAGATAGAGCCATCAAGAATTAAAGAATAATATTTTTTTCAATAAGAAATGCTAGTTGTCGGTTGATCGATCAAATATTGATCTTCATATCCCAGTCAAATGAAGACACCAATATTCTCACCAAAGCGTAGCATTAAAACTACAAAACACGTTCTCATTACAGATCTAACAGCGATCACTAATTTCACATTTCTAAAAAAAATATCGTGACAAAAAAAAAAAGAAAAAATCACAACACAACATCGGTAATCGAAAACCCGCTTATCCGGCCGGTGTAAACGGGAACAAACACAGATCGTGTTCCCGCCGCCCGCCGCGCTGTCAAACTGACGTTTGTTTTGGCGCCAAAATACATAATGCTGAGTTGAGCTCCGTTTGTTTTCACTTCGGCACATCACAGTGAGACTTTACCAACACATTTTACTGTTTGTGAAAACGTATTTTCTGTTGCTTACATTCGATTTTAGTCTTTATTACTTTTAGGTTAGGGTGTATGAGGTTATGAATTTTTTTTACCAATCGTTTCTGTTTGTTTGTATTAGTGTAATACTATATTTTAGCAGCGAGAAATGGAAGGGTGAAAGGATAAACATTAGAGGTTATTTTAGTGAATTTCATCTTTGGTGTCTGTGTGTACAAAGTGGCGCCCGACTTTTGATTGACGTAACGCCATCTTTTTTTAGACGAGAGTTTTAGGCTTTTTGTAAACTTTTGATTAACGGAAGAATTTATATTTCTAATTTCCACTGGTCAATGTTCGGATTTAAATTATTAATGCGAAAGCAACCGTGATCATTATCAGATCTGAACTTAAAAAAAAAATAACTTTAACTAGTTTTCTTTGAATATTTACTTCTTATCTATTTTAAAGTATAACAATTAACTATAAATTTTCTTATCCTGAGATTTGTAAAGAAAAAAACACATACACATGGAACTGAAAACACATATAACAAAAATAACAAAAATATTGAAATACCTCATATATTATTATTTATTTATTTATTTATTTATTTATTTATTTATTTATTTATTTATTTATTTATTTAATGCACTAACTACTACCATTACAGATACATACATTCCAATACGATAGTGTAGCCATCAGTCTTACCACATCTTTTAGTAATTACTTATTATCTAATTATAATTAAAATAAAAACCTAACACTTATACATACCTATATACTAATACAATAAATTTTCCTATACAAATTTAACTGTTTAACATTTCTAACTACTGAGTAACAGAATCATAAAAACCAAATTCTTATATATAACACTTAAAATTAAATACTCACAATGAATCATAAACGATATTTTACTTAACACCTATTCAGTATCTACTTACTAACATAAACTATTATTACAGTACAAAACAAAGAAATAACTTCGAGACTTTTTTGAGAGAGTAAACAATTTTGAGTTTGGTAATTCTATTGCAACGTATTATTATATGCACTTATATTAATTAATACTCTCACTAGATCACTCGTATTGCACGAAAATATGTCAATGCGGCCATGAACCTCATTTACCGTGCAAATGGCTCGTGTGAGCGGGGTCTTGGCCAGAAGATTGGTCCTGGCCACCGGTACAGCGAGCAGTGGCGGACGATGTCGCCTCCACACGTATCGGTCGGGCACACACAGCTGCAGGTGGCGCAGCACTCCCGGGTTATGTGCCACACCCCGTAATAACTTCACCACGTAAGCAGCTAACGTAAATTCTCTGCGCACTCTCAGCTCACTATACCCCACCATGCCCAGTACAAACAATGTCGGGTACATTAAAGGGTAAAAAGGGTACACACCATACAGCTTGAAGTACAAGTGCCTTGTGAACTTGTTCTGGACTCTCTCTAACATGACACTGTACTTCGTTTCATGTGGATCCCAGATTACCGCACTATGTTCAAGGTGACTTCTGACTAAAGCATCATAAAGTACCTTTAGCGTTGATATCCTATTGAACCCCTGTGTCTGCCTCAGTACAAACCCCAAGTTCCTATACGCCTTTTTACACACCTTAATAATATGTCCCCGAAAGGTTAAGTCTGGTGTCATTATGACTCCGAGATCTCGAACCTGAGCAGCCCGCTTCATTGGTACAGACTCCACCGTGTACTCATATTGTATTGGTGCTTTTGCACGAGTAAATGTCATCATGGAGCATTTTTCCACATTAAAATGTAGTCTATTCTTCTGGCTCCAATCTACTACTCTTTGTATATCTTCTTGAAGACGTTCAGAATCTGATACATCTTTAATTTCCAGCAGCAACTTGAGGTCATCAGCAAACAACAAAGTGCATGCTTGACTACCTCTGGCAAATCGTTGATCATTATAATGAATGCCAATGGCCCCAAGTTGCTACCCTGACTTACTCCAGACCTAGCGAAATATAGTTCAGACTCGGAACCCCTGTAGTCAACATACTGCTGCCTGTTCTTCATGTAACTGGCGAAGAAGTTTAACAGGTGTGGCGTAAACCCAATCTCCGCCAATTTACTGAGCAGTATGTCGTTATCAACCGTGTCGAATGCCTTTTTAAAATCGAAATAAGCGGCATCTACCTGCACCCCGGCGTCCACTGCCGGCACCACGCGCGCCATGAAGTTAAGTAGATTGGTGGCAGTACTGCGCCCCGGCCGAAACCCGTGCTGCGCTTCCGCTAACCGCGCCTGCACCTGTCTTTGCACACTGGCTTGAATAGCAGACTCGAACACCTTTGCCACCTTTGTATTATGTTCTTATACCTAGCCAGTTTATTAGATACCCGTAGATTCGTAGACCTACACTTAAATCTTCCTCAACAATCACACTTCCCCTAACTGTAAAACGAACAAAACTTCGTGTAATAGTTTTTGAGACACAAAAAGGCACTTGTAATATGTAGTATTGATTTACTACGCAACAAAATAAGTCTTCAGATTTCCAACCACGATAGTCAACCTATTTAATCAACAAATAAAAAATAATCTGCTAAACATCTACACATAGACAAAACTAGAACAAAAGTCGGCATCTTTGAATTAAAAAAAAAACAATCGATATTTAATAAAATTCCTAGAATCTAACTACGGGTAGCCGCTTTATTCAAAGTCCTTATCTACAGCGATTTCACTGTTAAAAATCTACATAGTCCATGTGTCTATTATCTATCATTTTCTTAGAACTTTACGTTCAATCCTTGTAATTATAAGCAAGGTATGTGACGCAATAGTGTACCTATTTCGTATTATGTAAAGGTAGCTAATAGACAAGGTTTTTTTAAATGGAATAAGCCGGTAAACGAGTAGACGGATCACTTGATGGTAAGCAATCGGCGTCGCCCATGGACAACCGAAACATCAAGGCGTTACAAGTGCGTTACCGGCCTTTTGGGGATTCGGAATTCGAGGATTATTGGATTGAGGAGATTGGGGGAGGTAATTGGGTCTCTGGTAACCTCACTCATACGACGGTTTTCTGTGAGGCCATGGTATCATTCCGGTCGGGCCGGCCCAGTCGTGCCGAAGCATGGCTCTCCCACACTTGGAATAGGCAACGTAGTATCTAATCACCTATGTAGTAAATAAGTATTATTATATAGAGCTGTTCCGCAGTATCGTTTGCATAAACAAATGAAATAATAAGTATTTTTAGCAAAAATACGCAATGCAATGTCTCTCTTTGGTCTTTTTACAAGGAACAAGGAGCGTTTATTATTTATTTATTTGCAGCCAATCCTTGTCATAGATGGATGTCCTAGCTCTAATAGCGTTTAATATTAAATTATCGAGGGTCAGCTTGGACTAGTTGCGACGTAGGTAAATGTTCCTTTCATTCAACTTTTAGTATCAGTATTGCAAAAATCCCTTCATTTCTATATCATTGCACACATTTATAAACTCTATGTTTTTACTGGAATCAAAATAAAATTGCCGTTCAAAATAGAAACACTTTGCAAAGCTTTGAAATATCATAGGATCCATTCTGCAAGCGTATTTCATTGACTAAAGGATATTATAGTTCTTTAAAATAATAATTATTTGAATAGTATTCACAAACCAAAACAATAATCAAAATAAAACTAAAATATAATCGAACGTTATAAATAACTCATCAAACGCTAGCGTTGGACGGAAATGGATTGTTTACACCACCGGTCGAAGCGACCGCGTCCATCATCCCAGTGGTAAATATAGGAAATGTACTGAAAATACTTCATTTCACATGTTTGTTGTAGTGAGTACTTTATCATCAATCATTTTGAGGAAATGACCGGGTCATATGTTGTAGTGTTTTTGTACCGTACCAGGATTTCCTATGGGAAGTTGTGACGTAAACATCTTAGGGTTACAATTGGTTTACTTTTAACGTGAATAAAAGAAATGTGTGATTATTTATTTTTTTATTGTCTGTCAAGGATGTTTTAATTTAACAATTTTTAAATAGTATTTGATCTCAGACATGTTTTGCTGGATAATTTAAAACCTACATAACATCACGCCTTTTATCCCCACAGAGATAGGCAGAGTACATTATGCCACTGTACAATGTAACACCCTTTTCCACAATTTATGTTATGAATCCCATGTAATAGGGGGTGAGCCTATCGCCATATACCGGGCACAATTCCAGACTCCGTGCTACTACTGAGAATTTTTTTTAAACCCAGTAATAATAGTATTGCCCGACCCGGGAATTGAACCCAAGTCACACTTGCGACCACTCGGCCAACGAGGCAGTCTAATAATTTAAAACAAAAATTTAGGTACATATCAATTTCTAATCCCCTAAAATAAATTACCGATGTTTTGTCTACGAAAAAACATATACATCGGGAAATGAAATGTCCACGAAATCCACATCTGAAAAAACACACGTCAAAATTAAATCAAAACATTTCGACATACCAAATAAACGAAATTGAAATTAATCCATCCGATTCCAAATTCGAACACACTGACAGTTCTGACTAAAATAAAAAAAAACAAATTAAAAATAAATAAATAAATAAAGAATCAATAATGCCAACATAACCAAATGAATTCGCATACGCATCCCGTAGCTCCCGCGCGCATGCGTCAATTAGCGTAACTTAATACTGCGTTGGCGTATCGCGTTACTGTTTACATGCTATTTACAGTGACATGTCCTGGTGATGGTTGACGAGGCTGTGTGGTCCTAGGATACCAAGAGACGGGAAAAAGGACCAGAAGCTTTGTCCAAGTTCAGCATCATGTGTTTTTTTGCCACAACCCCACTACAACCTCTCAAAAAATGTGCATCTACTGTAAATCAAAATCTGCAGTAGATACAACCATAGAATAATGAAGTTCGGTGCGTTTCAGGGACATAAACCACTCTTTTGGACATTTTATTTTAAAGAAAAGGTTTTCAACTAAATCTTGATAAATATTGGACAGTTGAGGAACAAAAGTTTATGTTTCTGATGTCAGTTGTTTATTAATGGTTTTTTAATAACCTTATATATCAGGTATTAAAAAATACTCAGTGATAGAGCAGAGTCTGGAATTGTGTGCGGTAGCCGTAAAATATACCATTTTACGGCTTACTTGCCATTACATAAAGCATCATACGTTACATTATCTATGTGGTTCAAAGTCAAAGTCAACATCATTTATTTCAATTAGACCAGAAAGGCACTTTTGAACGTCAACAAAAAAATTAAAAGTGAAGCTATTTGCTCATTCCAAGGTGTAGATTCCTAGTAGCAAAGTACAGTGCCTAAGCCAGAAAGCAGAAAATGGTGTAACGTCATTATTATATTTTCTCATATCTACCCCTTTACGAATTACCAAGAGATACAAACATTTCGTCCCCAATTACGTAAACAAATACTATCAAAAAGTCCATCCATAAAAAGAGATAGTAATCGCAAATAATGTTACCTTACTATCGGACCGCGATAATCATTGTGTTCGTCGATAATATGTTGATAAGTATGATAGACAAGTTCCTAATTCATCATAGTCTAACATAAATATACTATCAATACTAATAAAGATAAATTCTTTCGTTATATTTTTACGCTGGGATATTTGCAACGATTGGAAATATACAGGGGTAAAATTACTTTAGTGCATTTAGTGTTTTTCATCTGTGAACTATAATCAAAACCAATAATTTTAATACATCACGCCTTTTATCCCCGAAGTGGTAGGCATAAGTGCACATTATACCACTGTACAAAATAACACCCACTTCTCACTATTTATGTTATGAGTCCCATGTAATAGGGGTGAGCCTATTGTCATATACCGGGCTCAATTCCAGACTCCGTGCTACTACTGAGAATTTTTTAAACCCAGATACTTTGCCTGACCTGGGAATCGGACCCAAAACCCCTTGCCCGGCAGTCGCACTTGCGACCACTCGGGCAACAAGGCAGTGCAAATTACTTTAGTGCATTTAGTTTTTGTGTATCTGTGAACTATAATCAAAACCTATAATTATAAAAACATAAATAAATAGCTATACAGCTAGTTGTAATAAATTAAGTAGAACCATACCAAAGTAGGAAACTTTCCATTAATTCTAAAATGACCATTATCTTTAGCAAGAAGTCTATAAAAAAACAATCTATCAAAATAGACGATACAAACAAGCTGACCATAAATTACATGTCAAATAACCATAGATATATTGATATTATTTTAACACACGACTCAAAATACCCATCCAATAACATAATGAAACCATACATATACGTAATTCCTAAAAACCGACAATCCAATTACGGAATAGAACAATTTTTTTACTATACCAACATAAAAAAGCGGCCATACTGCCAACATAACGAGACGGGCAATTGTGCCAACATGAAAGCACGGAATCCAAGGCTGCCAACATACCTATAGTTACAAAGTAAATACGATACAGGTATACTATAGATATAGGCGATGCTTTTAGCGGGATTGCCGGGGGTGGCAACTTTTCCCGGTCGATGACCCCTCCCTACAGGGTGGATTTTAAAAATACATCGACATCGCACCACCGTGGACGTTCCGCAATCTATTTCAGTTTTATGAAGTTGCTGATTGATGTTAATTCGATTTTGTTATGAAACTTTTTTTGAACAGACTTTTTGTTTTTTTTTTGTTTTTTAGTGTTTTGAGATTTATTGTTTTTGTTTTTCGTTTTATGGTTATCGTTTGACGCTATTTGTTGATGAATGAGTTAGTAAATATTGTTTAGAAGTAACTTGATTCGGTAGCTTTAGTCCCATTACGGTTACGTTTAAAAGCAAGGTGTGGTAGAAAGGTTTATATTCATTAGTTATAGTTTTCAGTCCATCCATCTAATGTCTATTTATTAATTAGAATATTCTTCATTCTACTAATAAACCATAAATAATTACTTATACTCTATTTTTTTATAAATCCATAACACAAACTTCAGGAAAAATATAAGGAAATACTTTACAAGGAAATTCCCCTTAGTTATCTACATAAAAAGATAATTGTAGCGTACTACTGAACTCAGGGTCACGCTTCGATTCCCGCATGAGGTATACCTTCAAACTAGGTACTTAGTTAGAGATACGGGGAATCCTAATACATGTAGGTAGGTACTGATTCATCATTGAATTGTGTATTTTTTTTATTTAATATGCGCTGTTTTTACTTGCAAAAGGTTTGATTACTTATTCCGTACACAAAAAAGTATTTTTCCCTTTTTGTACATAATATGTACCTACAAAGAAATAAATATTAAAAAACTGACATAATTAATTATCACGTATCACGCCTTATATTAGCGGGTACTATTTCAAAATCCTCGCGGTTTTATTTAGGTACCTATAAAACCTATAAATGTGTTAAGTTTATTTTTAAATTTCCAATCTTTGAGAGCCATGCTTCGGCACGAATGTTTGGCTCGACCAGAGTAATAGCACGGCCTTACAGAAAACCGGCGTGAAACAACGCAAGCGTTGTGTTCGTCATATGAGTGAGGTTACCGGAGGCACTATTCTCCCCTTTTCCCCGATTTCTCCAATCCCCAACAATCCTCAAATTCCTAATCCCCAAAAGGCCGGTAACGCACTTGTAAATCCTCTAGTGTTGCGGGTATCCATGGGTGACGTCGATTGCTTACCATCAGGTGATCCGTCTACTCGTTTACCAGCTTATCCCATAAAAAAATCCAATGGCCAGGCGTAGATATAGGTATTGGCAAACCTTATTGTGTAGAGAAGACCTTTAGTCCAGCAATAGACTCATGGGCTGTTAAAAAATGTGATGTGAAGTTTATTTTAAATTCTGTCCCCATTTACGATTAAGTGATTAAAGGAATTTGCATCTTTGTCCTCAGGTTATTTGGTACAAAATGCGACAAATGCGGCTCGTCGTTTAGCAAGAATGACTTCGTGATGCGAGCTAAGACAAAGATCTATCATATCGACTGTTTTAGATGTTGTGCTTGTGCGAGACAACTTATACCTGGTGAGTATTGTATCCCTTACACTTTTCATACGTACTATCGGCAAAGTTAATCCAATCCAATCCAAAATCCTGTGGTAATGTAACTGCTCCACCAGGCGTTTTACCTTTGGTCGCTAGCACTGGGTGCATGCGAATATCGCCTAATGATGGTCTGCCGCCAACTTAGTCGATTGTATGTACCTAACTCATTATTACTCTATATTTTTTTCGACTCAAAGGACCAAATTAGTCAATGACAATAGTTCGTGTTGAAAATATACAATGTAATTTCACTTTTCTACTTTTCTTAGTTGGTAACAAGCCTGTCTTATTCTTTTTCTCTTAACCTGTCATGGTGGTGTTAAACAGTTTAGTTCAGATAAAATAAAAATACATGTCGTTTCATAAAACTACATTGTTTTATTTATCTTATCAATTCGCAAGAAATAGCGAAATGTTTTTTCATAACAAAGGACCAGAATGTAAACATTCTTAATAGACAATTCGGTCTTTTAATCCGCAAAGTGAAGTAGTAACCTAACTTGCTTATAATAAACTAGAGTATTTTTATTTTATTTAAATCAAATCAACAGATCTTAACAGGTTACACCCAATACGATAATATGGTCACTCAATACTAAAATATATAATAAACATTGTAATAACACAGGTACTTGCAGTTATCCATCAAGAAGAACTAACAACATCGTTACCTTTACGAACTCCGTGTATGAGCAACTGAAAATATCAAATTCTTGTCAAACGTTGTCAATTATTTTATTAGCTACAGTTCTAGTGAAGATTCAGTGCCGACCACAAGCCTTATTTGGAGTGAAAAATGTGCATTCTAACCGAATTCCTTTGTTTTAGGTGACGAATTCGCGTTACGAGAAGGAGGGGCTTTATATTGCAGAGAAGACCACGATGTGTTAGAAAAGGTTGGTTCTATAAATTATTATAACTACAATAGGTACAATATGAAAATTTGCAGCAGTGACTTTAAAATTTTTAAATTGCTTTTGAACAGCTCTAATGGACTTTTGATAACCCTAAAGACTACTGAAACCACCATAAAATGTAGCACTATTTAGTTAAATTGCGTAATTTATTACAAGTTTTTTGTCTAACAGCGGCGTAATCTCGTCAAATTTTATGTATAATTATTTTAAACCGAATTCAGGAAGATTATAGAGGAGGTTCTCAGCTTAACCTGTACGTTGAATATACATATGTTTGAGCACGGTTCTCTCGCCATTGGCTAAACTGACTGAGACTGCCTCGTTGGCCGAGTGGTTGCAAGTGCGACTACCAGGCAAGGGGTCTCGGGTTCGATTCCCGGGTCGGGTAAAGTATTACTGGGTTTAAAAAAAATTACAGTATTAGCACGGAGTCTGGAATTGTGCCCGGTATATAGCAATAGGCTCATCCCCTATTACCTGGGACTCATAACAAAAATAGTGAAAAGTGGGTGTTATCTCTGTGTGCACCTCTGCCTACCCCTTCGGGGATAAAAGGCGTGATGTTATGTCATGTTATGTGGCTTAACTGATTTTCATTCGGTTTCCATAAAAGTATTTATTACAATTAGGAGAAGGTATATTAATTAACCGACTTTCATGGGGATTAAAGTCGGTTTTTAACATAGATTTAATAATGTATTGTTATATACATATAGATACACCATCACCTATCAATAATCCTCGTTATGTACCAGCGAACATGTAAGAAATTAGTCTAAAAATAGTGAAATATGTTTGTTCAGAGCGCGACTGCGAGCAGTGGCACGAGTGGCAACGCAGAGAGCAACAACAACACCACATTAAGCAACAACAACTCACATCATCCACATGAACTCGGGTCTATGTCTGGTGAGTCATTTGTCATCTACGTCAACAGCTGTTAACGTTACTACATTGAACAACAACAACTAACATCATCCGTCAACAGTTGCCCAGGTATATGAATAAGTATGTGAGCAACAACGACTTATATATGTTTTTATATCAGTAGGTTTTTTCACATTGTTCTCATATGATATTATTGCATCTAGCTGCCTTGAAGCAGTGTCTTTATATTTAAAGAGCAGATAGTCTTTAAATACTTTTAATTGTCTTTAAGAAAGAAATTCAAGAAGCATATACAATTAGTTATAGAAATTAGTTCCTTTTTTGTTGATATATACCAAGTCCTCCATCGATTTATATACCGAAAAAATGTATTATGAAATACTAGTACATTCTTACGTCATTCTCAAGCCTTAAAGCGCCACCTGCCTCATGTTCAAACTATTTACACAACTGTATAAAGAAAAACTTAACCGTCACACAAAAATTTTTATAAAAACTTAGTACATAAAGACATGATAGGTATACAAGTTAAGCGAGTTATATACCACAGGGAAAAATAGGCAGAAAATCTGTACTGAACTTTTCTTTGTATTTTTCTCTGAAATGGTAAATAAAAGATTGATTTTGGCAGTTGTTTAATGATGTAACCCTTGTAATAAGGTTACTTCAGTGTCTACATATTCTTAGGGATCTAATGGGGAGGCTTGACCAGAAATATTTAGTTCTATCTCTACCAGCGCGTAAGGTCGAAAAACCCAAACCACAAACAATATCATGCTGCAGTCATGGAATTCCGAATACAAAACTCAAATTTTGAATTCACAACTAATAGTGTAAACTTTATTGCAGTTAAGAAATCAAAATCGACCAATGAACTTAAAACCTTGTTGAGCTTGTTACCAATCACCACACAAACCAAAGAAGTCAGTCATGGCCTCAAAAAACCAAAAAAACACGTCAAAAAAAGGTCGTACTTACATCAAACACGTAAATAGCGATAACGCACGAATCCGCCGCAAAACTTTAGTCTACAATCTTAACATCAACCAATATTAGATCTTTCATATCATAAGTACACGCGATTACTAGAACCTTATCGATATTATCGTTACAAATTCGAGTATCGATAATCGTTTCGCGATCATGCCGTGATTTGTCGATAACGCCTTTGAACTACGCCGACAAAGGCACCGACTCTTTTGATATTGCCGAACAGAGTTAGTCGCTTGTAATAGTTATCGGGTTAATTAAAAAATGTGTTAAACCTAGTTCGGGGTCTGAGATAGGTAAAGATGAGGTGTGATAGCATTAGTAGGCACTTTTATTTTTTGGTCCTAATTTGTGATTAATCTAGGTTTCCATTCAAAACAGACGTTATCAGTGAAGTAACTTATCATTGTGATATAACTTCCTTGGCATTGTCACCATTTTTAACGATTCAGACAGATAATGAATGTTTATCCTCGGTATCTACCGAGGAGATACCTATGGAAACACGAAGGACCAATTTTAATGCTTTGTCGGATCTTAGGACCAATTTGTCAACGATTCATTGATATAAATAGTACTGCGTATCTGTGTTATAAGCTTTAGAAAACTGATATTTCTGGTTAGCTGAGTAATAGTACGTTTATCTAGATAAAGGCAGACAATGGTTGCATTCTGCACCTCTACATACCAACTTGCTTAGATCATTCGGCATGGATGGCCCCAACAGTTAATAAAATTACTGTTGAAAATTTTGACATTTTCTATTCTATGTTGACAATTAACAACTCTTAGGTAAACCTTCATCTTAGATAAATAATATCTTTATTTCTCATGAAGAATCACATAAATAATTCGCTTACTGATAACGTTTGATATAAAACTACGCAATTTAGAGCGCACAGCACATGTAAACAAATAACAATAAACCTCTTTAGCATTTAATGTGCATTCATTCATCATTCATTCATCAACAGCCTATAAGTGCCCACTCCTGAGTAAAGCCTCTTCTCACACGGAGAAGTTTGAGCATTAATCACCACGCTTGCTCAATGCGGGTTGGCGATTATAAACTAATAATTAGAAATTGTAAGCCCAGGTTTCCTCACGATGTTTTCCTTCACCGTTTGTCAGTGGTGTCTAAATAATCTTAGAAAGTACATGTAACTAGGAAAAAGTCACATTGGTACTTGCCGCTTACCAACGGTTTCGAACCCGCACCCTCATGCATGAGAAGCAGGCGTCTTAAACCTCCGGGCTACCACGACATTATATTCGTATAAAATCATGATTGTCTAACTTGAATGATACAAATATAATACAGCAGCAAGCATTATTATAAGATTATAAGTAACATAGAAACCATCTTAAAAAGATCATTGGACTAGTTCAAATCAACCCCTTTCTAAACGGTCAATTTCAAAATTAAATTTTAACACCCTTTCGCACTGTCCAGTGCGAAGTTGAAATAATTAGCTCTAATTGGAAATGTACAAAGGTATTAGTGGGATTATAAAGGTGTCAATTGGGGATCGTATGGACAGGGGCCCTAATCCAGGAATTTAGTGACCCTCTGTTGTATTAAGTTTGTCATCTGTATACTGTAGCATTATGTTGTTTGAGGAGATTCAATTGTGTGCCGGAGTGCATAATTAGAGAAATGTTCATTTTTGTCCATATCGAATAATGGTTTGTCCTGTATCTCCTATGTTAAATTCAAATTCAAATTTCTTTATTATCTTAAGAATTTCAATATCTGTCTAACATTGAGTCTCAGTAAGTTATTATACAATACTTGTAATGGGACTAACTCGATCCTTTCTTTATTTATTTAACACTCTTAAGAATAATAGCTTCCAGATCTGTGAACCATCTAATTAAAGGAAAACAACAAAAATGAAAGTAGATATAGAAATGTTCCTTGACCATTTGAGAAAAGGACTTCCAATGGAATAATTTACACACTGAAATCCATTGGTGTGTGTCCTATAAGTGTATTTAGATATATTTTATTCGGATCAAACACAAAATGAAACACTGATTTCGTAAAGACCAACTTTTTACCTGATTCAGAAACTATTGTTCTAGCTAATCAAGTATTTAATGCATCCATAATGTACACGTACAGGTGGTTAGATTAAATACAATAGTAACTGTTACGGACCCTGTCGGACACAGCTAAATTTAAAATTAGTAGTAATGTAGGAGAGAGAAAAGTCGTTTTGTTTGATATTGTGTATGTTAAAATTAATAAAATAGATGTCTAAATTTTTTTTATGGGATAAGCCGGTTAACGGGCAGACGGATCACCTGATGGTAAGCAATTAGCGTCACCCATGGACACCCGAAAAACCATGGGCCCATGGGCCTCCGGCCTGGCCGGCATGGCCTCCTCACTCACATGACGAAACACAACGCAAGCGTTGTTTCACGTCTGTTTTCTACTCGGTCGTGGTATTACTCCGGTCGAGCCGGCCCATTCGAGTCGAAGCATGGCTCATGTGAATGTGATGTGTAGGGTATTGACTGGGGACCCAAATAAAAGGGAACTGTTTCCCTGTCCTATCCCAGACTCGTTAACACTGATCTACCTTATTAATATAGAAGAAGTTCAGGCGATTAAAAGTATAGATTTTTATTAAAAGTCAGATTTCCTTGTCTCCGCAGATTCGGGCAGTGAGTCAGGGTCGCATAAGAGCGGGCGCGCGCGCACTACTGCGGCGGCTGATGGTAAACCGACGCGAGTGCGCACCGTGCTGAATGAGAAACAGTTACATACATTGAGGTAAGAATTTTTCTATTTTAATTGGATGCAATAAATAAGAACTAAAAGTGGCAAATAAAATTAACTTGGACTATGAGAGTATTGAGCGACATTGCGAATTTTAACTTAAAAAAATATTCTGTAAAAAATGCTATTAGGTATAAATATGACATTCTTCTTTCCTATACCTTCGATGAATACGGAATACTGGTCCTTATTCTTATTCTAGTAATAGTGCCTGATGTCAATAGATTCAACAAACGATTCTAGTTCAAGTTAAAGTCAAAATCGTTTATTTCAATTAGACCAGAAAGGCACTTTTGAACGTCAATAATAAAATTAAAAGTGAAGCTATTTGCTCATTCCAAGGTGTAGATTCCTATGGAGAAGAACGAGCAAGAAACTCCATAGGTTACTCTTTTTCAATCAGGTTCACAATACTATTCTCTAGTTACATAGTTTGCTGTTGCTGTCAAGCCTTATTAACCTGTATAATTTTAACTAACAGAACTTGTTACGCCGCTAATCCCCGCCCTGACGCGCTGATGAAGGAACAGCTAGTGGAGATGACAGGCCTCAGTCCACGGGTCATCAGAGTCTGGTTCCAGAATAAACGATGCAAAGACAAAAAGAAAACCATGCAGCTCAAAATGCAGATGCAACAAGAAAAGGTGTGTACTCCTTCATATATGACATTCATGTACTCCTTCATATATTCTGTGAGATTTGTGGCCGTTTTCACTAACCACTTAACTTAGAGTTACTTAGCGTGATCGAGCACGTAAACTAAACTTTACTGTAACCTAGAGAGTGGTTTGTTTTTTATGCCATAAGCCGGTAAACGAGCAGACGGATCACCTTATGGTAAGCAATCGGCGTCGACCATGGGCACCTGGAACACCAGAGGCGTTACAAGTGCGTTACCGGCCTTTTGGGGATTGGAAGTTTGAGGATCGTTGGGGATTCAGGGATTCGGGAGATTAGGGAAGGGGAGGGTGAAAACCAAAACATCGCTAAGTGTCAGTAGCTTAAGGGATCCTTAAAATTTAAGAGATTAATGAAATCTATACATAAGTCTGTCCAAAAATGGTTGTAAGTGAAGCTACCTATAAACCGTGGTGCTGGTATGGGCAGGGGTTGGAACGAGGTAGTTTTTAGTTACGAAGAGTCCTCTTCCCTCCCGCCTCACCCAGGGGGACCAATTTGATGATTTTCTCCCCTCCAAAAAGATAGAAAAAAAATGTGCAATAGTAACAACACAACCATCTCTATTGTCGAAGGTCCCAACTTATAATTTGCCACAGGAAGGCCGACGTCTCGGGTACATGTCCATGGGAGTACCACTGGTAGCTGGGTCTCCAGTGCGGCATGAGCCAGCTGGATCCCTGGCTCTGGAGGTGACCGCCTACCAGCCACCCTGGAAGGCTCTCTCCGACTTCGCGCTGCATGCAGACCTGGACAGGGCACCGCAACATAGTGCTGCGTTCCAACAGCTTGTCAACCAGGTTAGTTGGTCCTTTGAGTCGTACTTTGAAAATTATAATGTATGTACCTATATGTGATGCAAGTCTGACTAAAGAGTTTTCAGTTTCGTATTAAAAAGACTAAAGTATTCTGTATATATAAAGTATTCTGTACCACATTTGAAAGAAATTTTACATACATAGGTATTTATATAATACTAAGAAGCAAAGTAAAAATTATTATTCTTAACTCAGCTCTTTTCTGTTTGATCAAGGGCAGACACTTCTTAAAGGGGTCTTACTATGCCTTAGACCTTATCTAGTTATCTATCTATCTATAACTTATCTCTATCCTTAATCTATAACATATTTACTAAAGAAATTCATTATCTTCCAGATGCACGGGTATGACATCCCGAACCTGCCACCGCCGCGCGCGCCGCACGAGGACAACTACGTGACCTACCTTGAGAGTGACGACTCCCTCCCCCCCTCCCCCTAGTGCCGTGTCACTTAAACCAAGCACTACGACAGTGCTCAAAACTATCAACCTATAATAGCCTTTATAGAAAAGAAAATACTGTTCTATCTTCTATGGTGTTTCGTGAGTGGATATAGCACCTTCTGGCTTCGAGTGCAGGAGTTTTTATGAAGATAAGCTTTCTGAGTTCTTAAGGCCTGGAAATGCTATGCAGTATGATTTGTTGTTCGTTTGACGTCACGAGAAAATTGTCTATATTGTATATACACCATTAATGTGAATTAAGGATGGCAGTTTGACGTGAGTGAGGAGTTTGAAGAGCCAACCCTAGATTGACAATAGCTTCGAAAGAAAATGTCGATACTGGGTAAAAAAAGTAAAAAGTTTTACTGTAAAGTCTGCTAAAAATATCGCTGAAAAAAACTTATTTCTGTTCATTAAGTGATAGGAATAGGGCTGAACAAGCTACTACTTCAAAATATCGAATATTTTTGAGCAATAATGACATACTACTTAATATAAAATAATGTTTTTAATATCAGTACTTATTAATAACATGCCTGTCTTTTTAATTATAATTTATAAGTCGACAATTTATATATAAACTTAAACATTTTAACTGCCCAAGAATATGTAATATATTTAACAAGAAATCAATGTATTTAGGTATTATAATATTGTGATGTTTACCATTAGTTTGTATATTATAAAATGTACTTATAATTTTTATAGTTTTTACCTTTGGGTTATTTTTTTTATTTTTATAATGATCTGTTAGTGTTTTCGGTGTAAATAGATTTCAATGTAAATATTACTGTATAAATTATGAATATAAATATATAAATGTAATTATATTTAATTATTAATTAATGTAAGCGTGTATCAACTAAGGCCTACTTTATGTAAAAACGTAGTCACTTTTATACATACTATTTTTATTTTGACGTGTAATATAAATAAATTGACATTTAAATTTCACTAAACAGAAATTTTAAATTTTTGCCAAGTTAATTGTGTAGTCCGAGTGTCGCTAGTTTCTTTGTAAAACAAGTTACTATGCTTAGGATTTTGTTAGTTCCAATTTTATCCGTCTGCACAAATAAGTTGGTGAAATGTTTTTAACGATAATTTTTTATTGTTGTTTTTTTTTTTGTAACGCATATTCTAGAGAATTGTATCGAATTGTAAAAAAAAATATATCGATTTTTATCGTTCTATTTCGATAGGAATTACCAGAAGTTAATTTATTTGGTAGCTAATTACACTGTACTTAGATTGTGAGCATAATATTATTATTAATAAAAATATTGAATACGTATTAAATGTCGATTTTGGTCCTTTATTGGTCCTTGTTCCTTTTTTCTTTAAAACTTCCCTGTAGTTTTCCTAAGCACTAAATAAAGTAGCCGCGAGTCTGAGAACAGTCCCAAACTCTCTCGGGCATAGGCCCAGTGTATGGCATTAGGCTCAGCGCTCTTTTACATGGGATTCATATCATGAGAAAAAGTAGGTGTTACATTGTAAATCTTCCACTACCTATCACTTCCAAGAGAACTGAAAGGTGTGATGCTAAACTTCATTTAATACCTAAATTATTCTACTAATATTAAGGCCTAATGCCGATACGGAGCCGCGGCAACTTAACAGGTTACTGGGACTCCGTCTCAACGATACGGCTACACATCGAGCCTTACATAACCACCGACCCTCACGACAGCATATAGAATGCATCCCCATCATATAGATGGTTGGCAGGCCACAACTGTGCGCTTCTCACGTAGCTTTCTGCCTCGCACAGCAAAACTGTGGAATGATCTGTCGTTGGCGGTATTTCCGAATCGATACGACCTTCAAACCCTCAAGAAAAGAGCGTACTGCTTTTTAAAAGGCCGGCAACGCACCTGTGTCTACTCTGGTGTTGCGGGTGTCCATGCGCGACGCTGATCACTTACCATCAGGTGATCCGTATGCTCGTTTGCCTCCTATACTATAAAAAAATAGTATAAACTGTACGTTAAATGTGCGGAAAGATGATGCGGCGCGACACCAGGATAACTGGTTTTGCATGGATTGATATGTGGCCGTGTGTACAAGAGTAGGAACGGGATGATTTTAGTCAGTAAGAAACCAAAAACCACACTCCCTCTCGTCTCACCTATGCGGGAAAAGGCATGCGATGATTTTCCCCCTTAAAAAAATCTTCTATATTACCTATATCGTTTCTCCTTCACGTCAAAATGGTTGGATGATGATATTTAGAACATGGGTAGAATACATAAGCCACTTTTAATCCTACATGAATACTAATGAAGCCGCTGGCGGATGCTAGTTAATAAATAAATAATAAATGTATAACTTTCATTGGCTATTTCCTAGTAATCTGATTAAAAAGGAACGATTCTGTTGATAAATAATTATAAACACAGTATAATTATAAACAAGATAATATATTACCTCACGAAATGCTAAAAATACAATTGATAAACTAAAAGTAAATAAAGCTTCGCCATCTATGCTTGCATACTGGAACTTCTTTCTATCGTTGTATGCTGAACATTGACGCTAAAGGACGACAAAATTCGTATCTAAACACATAGATGGCGTTATGTTATAACATTACGTACTGAAGGACCTACAATATTTTACTTATGCGGCTGTAGATGGCGCTGTTTTAAATATACAAAATACTTTTATACCTACTAAGAGCATTTTCATTAAAAAAATAAGTTACTGAATTATTAAACATATTCAATAATTTGAAATAAATAATCAAAGATTTAGTGTATGAATTGATAATAATTAGTGGTACGTCGTAAACTCAATACAAGGAGTCCGTGGCCGGTGCGACGCTTACCATCAGGTGATCCGTCTGCTCGTTAGCCTCCTATTCCATAAAAAAGTGGTAAATTACCTAGGTAATTAATCAAAACTTCTTATATGATTTAGAGAGAGAGATTTAGGACCAAATAAAACAACATTAATTACATTTTTTTGGCACTATATTACTAAACACATAAATGAGTAGTATTCGATGACAGTAGGAAATCCTGAATAATAGGAATATCAGAAAGGATAGAACTAGTTTGTGACATCAATTACTACATTTTAAAAGGTAGTTGCCTACTATTTGTGTCAGCCTGTTTAGGTACGTCTCCTGCTGAACACTAATACTGCTTCTTTAATAACATACCTATGAGCTTGATCTTCAGCCCTTCGCAACCAATTCGACTGCACGGTTGGTGCGGTGGCTGGGCAACCGGCTGCCGTGCAACGTGTCGCGGGTTCGATTCCCTCACGTAACAATACTTTGTGTGATCCACAAATTGTTGTTTCAGGTCTGGGTGTCATTGTGTATGTGAGCTTGCGGTATGTTTGTAAACGCACCCACGACACAGGAGAAAATACAAATGTAGAGCATTTAAAAAAAACACAGCTAGCCACATAGGACATTCTCACACCATTTAGCTGGAGGATGCTATATTTATACTGCTTACCTAGTCGTGGTCTCCACTCAAGAACACGTCTACCTCAACGATCACCTGTATATACGATATTACCATATTGTGTTATTACTTTCAATGGTGTGTCAGTGGTTGACCAATGGAAAGTCACAATGACGCATTACATTTGTAGATTACCAAACTATCAAAATCAATGATAGATCATTCTGACATATAACATCACGCCTTTTTGTTCCCGAAGGCAGAGGTGCATATTTCGGCACTTAATGCCACTGTACAATGTAACACCCACGTTTCATTATTTATGTTATGAGTCCCATGTAATAGGAGGTGTTATTCTGACACTATTATAATAGCAGAGTTGAGGCCCTATACGGCTGTGTAGTATAGGCAACTACCCATTTTTGATAAATAAGTACATATAAATACATACATATACATTAAATTAGAGACATCAGAACACTTACTGTTAATAATGGCTTCAATAAACAACGTTTTAAAGTAGTTCCTATTGTGAATATTTTAGAGTTCAATATTTGATTAAAATTGTGTGATCCGTACATTGTTTTATTTGGGTTTTGGTGTGCTTGGGACATCTTTGTGTAGGTCTTTATTTTACTTTATAATAAGAAAAAGCACTTCTGAAACCTTTTGTATTCTGTATTTTTATCTATGGATTATCTTGTATAGAAACCATGTCATCAGTAAATATTACAATGTCTCTGTGTCGTATAAAATACTGATTATTATCTATCCAAGCATTTCTCCCGCGTGTTTTGTTGTACCGTGATTTTCCGGGATAAAAATTACATTGTCTTTATGTCCAAGCCTTTTTGAAACTTACGACATACACATAGTGTCCCTTTTCTTTTGTCCAATCTCTGTGATGGTACCTTTTCTAAACAATCCTTCATGCTCCACTTGAAAAAAAATTACAAATTTATTAATTTGCACTTCATTCAAATGATTTTGATTTCTATTTTATAAGCAATATGGATGACCTTGAAAGCAAATGTAATGTTGTTCAATTCTGCAGTTTTCATATGTTTTATTACTAAAGTGGTAAGTATCAAAATCAGTTGGTTTAACTGCAGATAGATTTGGTAATTTTATTTCAAACGGAGAGTACTTAAAACTAGCAATATCATAGAGAACATGATATGATAAATAAATAACAATATTCTAGACAAATACTTAAGTCTAATGATTAAACTCATTCGTTAATAACCAGTAGGAAAGAAACCACGACAGTTGATAATAAGGACAAAACAGTCCTTCCAGGATTTTATTTTTGGTCCTTTGGGCCAAAAATACTGCTTATATCGGAATGAGCCTTATGACTATGGGCTTCTACAATATCATACCAATAAAGTTGTTTATAGATACTGGTAATACCAATTTATTTGATACGGTATTGAAAAACCATTTACTAAACATATGCAGCTACACAAAACCATTATATCAAGGTCTCATTTAGTATGATCTTTTTGCACATTCAACGTTCAATTTATTTTGGTTTTGCATAGCGTGATGTAGCCGTGTGACAGATATTTAAATATTAGTGATTATGTACTGTAATCTGCATAGTTTTTATTCGATTTTGACACTTTTGTTCTTGTTATAAGGTTTTTTTTCATATTGGTAACAAGTTTGGCACGAAACATTAAACTGTAGGTATAAAATGGGGACCGCCCTGAGGACACGGTGGAACACACCGTAGCGGAATGCCCTGCGTGGGCTGAGCACCGCCGTGCCCTCAGGGAAGTGATCGGCGATGGCGACCTCTCGCGTCCGGGCCTAGTGCAGGCCATGATGCGGAGCGAGGGGGACTGGGATGCCGTCTCCTCCTTTTGCGAAGCAGTCATGCTAGCTAAGGAGGAGGCGGGACGCGTGAGGCAGCGAAGCGCTGCCTCCTCGCAACCCAGCCATCGCGAAGGACACACCGGGCGTCGGGGATCGCGGGACGATCTCCGGCCACCGTAAGCGCGGGCCTGCGGACGGCGAGCATGGGTGGCTCCCCGTCCGACCAGAAACAGACCCGAGCGTACGGCGCGTAGCGTTCCGCGCGCGCCTCAAAGAGCCATCAGACCACCACAGATGGGGCCCAATAGGGCCGATGCCGATTCGGGGTCGCGGAGAACCTAACGGGTAACCGGGGCTCCGGCTCGACGTGCAAGAAGGAACGGGGTGGTTTTTAGTCAGTAAAGTCTGACACTCCCTTCCGCCTCACCCAGGGGAGCAGTCATTCGATGATTTTCCCCCCTTAAAAAAAAAAAAAAAAAAAAAAAAAAAAAAAAAGCGAGAGGGAGTGTCAGACTCTTACTGACTAAAAACCACCCCGTTCCTACTCCTGCACTTCGAGTCGGAGCCCCGGTAACCCGTTAAGTCTTCCGCGGCTCCGTATCGGCATCAGCCCTGTTGGGCCCCATCTGTGGTGGTCTGATGCGGTGGTCTGGCGCGCGGAACGCGACGCGCCTCAAAGAGCTCAATTCATACTGAATGTGAAATTCTTTAATCGAGTGTTTAATTTCTCTTGATGGAGTTATTTGGTCCAGCTTTACAAGATTGTAACTGACATTGAAGATTTTACAAAACCTACCACTGTAAATTACAGCGCGCCTTAAAGATTTATCAGATCACCACAGATGAGGTGGTGCGTCAGATCACTACAGTGGTGCCAGAGGAACTGTAGACGACGTTGCAGCTTACCGAAGCTCCAGCTCCCAGCAGGAGTAGAATGTGGATGGTTTTTAGTCAATATATGTCTGATACTCTTTCTCTCGCTTCACCCTGGGTGAGAGAGGTCTTTGGACAAATTCCCCCCTCAAAGAACGGTCCCTGTAAGTTGTTGCCTGGATTCAGCTCCTCTTTTTATCTGGATCTAACTATTCAGTAGAATTTAACCTCGAAACTCAAGCCCCATCGCACGTCCCGAGTTATCAATATCTCATTGTCTTCGAATCCGTATTGGTTCAATGTAAGTCCGTGCAATCAACAAAAATACGGTAGGACCATTGGAAACCTATTAATGTCAGCTTAAGTTTTAACGACCGATCATAATAACTTCTCTGTCTGTGAAAAGAAAAACAGAAATTTTGATATTTGAAAAATAATGTTCAGTTGATATACAAACGTAAACCAAAATATTAGGACCAATCAGATGTTTGATAAACTTCATAAAAAAACAATCAATATTGGCTTTTCAGCCGAGATAAGCAATTGTCTGAGTTTATACGCTTATCTCGCCTGTGCCTTTAGCCAAACGCTACTTTACTTTAGCGCTTGTCTACAGAGAGAGTAGAAAACTAAATGTATGGGGATCACACTGACAAATAATGTCAAAATTTACGTTAATCCCATATAATTTGGTTTTCTATTCTACATATAGACAAGCGCTAAATGGGATTTGGCTACAGCTGCTGAAAAGAAAGCGCCTAGCGTCAATGTAAACCCATTAAGGGGGAAAAAAGAAATGGAGTCGGCATGTTACAGGATGTGCAACTCTCCAAAGTCCCAATAGCAACGACATCTCATCTGATTAAAACCGAATTAGCTGATTGTAGCTAACAAAAATGTTGGCTCCCGGTAGCCAAATCTACAGACAGATAAGTCATTGTAACTGGTCTTATGAGAGATGATGGCCTATGTCTCCATCTGGTCCAAACAAAAAACAAAAGGAGCTTAATTAAAAACGGCCCCTTCTATGCAGCTTGTACAACAACTCCTCAAGCTGCTTACTCACAACAAAGAACTCTTGCTTGCCTCTGAAGAGGGTATCAACCTCTCGCTTACACTCCTCCTGAGTGATATTCCTCTGGAGATTATAGTAGTTACGGATGAAATTAGTCAACTCCACCCTCTCCTTTTGCAGAGTCTGCAGCTTGGCATGCTTCTCTTGCAGCTCTTCATAGATCTTCTTCATCTCTTCATCAGCGTTATCTGGCAAGAAGACGAGGTTCTTCAGTTTGTGCAGAAAGTCGTCCTGTTTCTTGTCGTGTGGTGGTAGGACTTCTTCCAGCTGCTCCCGTAGGAATGCCATGTAGTCATTACAGTTGGTGATCATCACTCCGTACTGGTCCAGCTCTTCGATTGGCTCCTCATATGGAGTTTCTTCATTCAGCTTCACCATCTTGGCTGGTTCTGGAAAAATTGAGAAATTTTTGTTAATTTTGGCTGTACATTATTTCTATCAATTCTATATTATTGCACATACATGTTGTAACAACACTTCATTTTGTCGCGTCATAAATAGCAGTAGCTAACAAGTTAATACGCAAAGTTTACCAATAGATGGCGTTACATGTATTGTACTCATAATAGAAATTATATTTAGCTCGATTCGGAAATCTTATCGTGAAACCTCGACTCGACACTTTCACTTGCGAATTTATAATTAATAATCATAATTATGATAAACAAATATATTATTCCTACGTAACGTTTTGTATGTGGGTGCCTTAATTTATAACGAAACACGAATTAATATTCTTCAAAGAAGGAAATGAGTGCTCAGTAGCAGTAGCTAAAAATAGTTAGCTATAAACAACTGAAATTTTCCAGAACCATGTTCATCAGAACTTAAAAAAAAAAGCCAACGTCATTAAATTAAAAAAAAATACAGACGCGACGTTCTAATCCTCTTAATTGAATTCAAACAAAAAAGAACGTTACTGTAACTTAAATAGAGTCAATTTCCGAATAAACATCACTTACAAAAATATGTAACAAGCACACTGAAAACTGTGCTCTATTTATTAACAAAGGTAACATTTTATAAATGTTTTTGTAACAGTACATTTCCGTCCAAACTAAACGTTACTAAAGTACAAAATTGTTCCGAATACAGCCATCGAAGCTTTCAAAGGAAAGTAGACTTTAATATCCTGCTCATCAAAGTTGATTTTCCTGAGAACTTTGTAGCTACAACTCACTTAATGGAAATTGAACCGTACACTCTAGATATTAAAATACAATTTTCCAGAAACGTTTTAATCAGTACAGGTATATTTCAGTGTATTGCAAAACTGCAGGGCGTTGCATAAAATCAATATTCATGGCGCATGCGTGTCGCGGTGGTGTAAAATGTGCCGTACACGTGTTTTAGGCCCAGATTAAAGAATAAGGTAAAATGTTTATAAAGTTATATTTTTTCCTGAAGCCCCTGCCCGCCAACGAGTCATAAAAATAAACCAAAAAGTACCTATGCGGACAGAGGTACAATTTCGACCTTAATTTTGTGATTTGGTTACGTTAATGTTTATATTCTAGCTTTACATACATACATGCATAACTTCACGTGTGTCTCCCATGGGGGTAGGCAGAGACTATGGAACGCCAATTGCTACGATTCTTACATACCTCTTTCGCTTCATCAACAGTCATCAATCTTTTCATGCATGCTCGTCGGTTAAGGGTACTTTTAATTTGGCCTTTCTTTAATATATCGTCAATCTGGTCAGTATAATATGTCCGTCTAGGGCGCCCTCTAACGACGGCCCCATTCATATCTGCTCTGTATACTTCTTTTGTAACTCTACTGTACCTATCTCTATTCCACCTTCAGATGGCTATATTCCAGTTGTGAACTAGCGCGCTAATGATCGTCTTTCAATCATAATGTACTATTTCATAAATATTTGCCTAAATTATAAGTTAGCAACACCCTATACATCAGCGACCGGTCGCACAACCCACGCTTTCTTATTTTGGCACGTGTAAGAACAAAGCTAACGTTGCCATGGCAACGATAGGTTGTTTACCACAAAAACAGTCCAATGAACTTAAGATCGTATTAACAGTCAAATAAGATCGAAAATGCTTTGATATGGCTAATGTTCGAATGTTAATAGCAGGTCATGTAGTGTTAATACTGTGTAGTCAACTGATGGTAATGAGGTTGACTATCCAAGCGACACGTGTACTTAGGTATCAACATAAGCTAGTGTTACTATGTAGTGTAGATGTCCAGTCAATAACGACGTATCGAGTGTGGCTGTACAGGCGATACATAAATATATATTGGTTTTGAGTTAGCATCATAAATTCCTTTTATTTTTATTTTATAAAACGTCCGTCCTTCCCTCCCGCCTCACCCAGGCGGGAGAAGTAATTCGATGATTTTCCCCCCTTAAAAAAACCCCTAGGATTTTCTCCCTTGTCGTGGATGCGTTCACAAACATACAATATCACATACACATGACACCCACACTCGAAATAAGAATTAATGGATCACACAGTTGTTCAGTGCGGGAATCGAACCCGCTATACGTTGCACGGCAGCCGGTTGCCAACTGTGCAGTCAATTTATGGAAACTCATGCAATGCAATTATTCCACTCACTTGAACATTTACTACTCTTTATAACATAATTGTATTTTCTACATGTATCCATGACGACCATAAAGTACGAATATGATCGGATGGTTGACCTCGAGCTTCTCAGAAATCTATCTATCTATATCTTCTATATCTTCTATACATATAATAACATTGCAGCGGTAAGTCCCCTCTTTGAGGAGTGGCTTGAGAGACGCTACGGCGTCCTCACCTACCGCCTGACGCAGGTCCTCACCGGACATGGAAGTTTCGGGAGGTACCTGTGTCTGATGGGGCGGGAGGAAACGCCCGGGTGTCATCACTGCGAGGACCACCCTGAGGACACGGTGGAACACACTGTTGCGGAATGCCCTGCGTGGGCTGAGCACCGCCGTGCCCTCAGGGAAGTGATCGGCGATGGAGACCTCTCGCGTCCGGGCCTAGTGCAGGCCATGATGCGGAGCGAGGGGACGGGATGCCGTCTCCTCCTTTTGCGAAGCAGTCATGCTGGCTAAGGAGGAGGCGGGACGCGTGAGGCAGCGAAGCGCTGCCTCCTCGCAACCCAGCCATCGCGAAGGACACACCGGGCGTCGGGGATCGCGGGACGATCTCCGGCCACCGTAAGCGCGGGCCTGCGGACGGCGAGCATGGGTGGCTCCCCGTCCGACCAGAAACAGACCCGAGCGTACGGCGCGTCGCGTTCCGCGCGCACCTCAAAGAGCCATCAGACCACCACAGATGGGGCCCAATAGGGCCGATGCCGATTCGGAGTCGCGGAGAACCTAACGGTAACCGGGGCTCCGGCTCGACGTGCAGGAGAAGGAACGGGGTGGTTTTTAGTCAGTAAGAGTCTGACACTCCCTTCCGCCTCACCCAGGCGGGAGCAGTCATTCGATGATTTTCCCCCCTTAAAAAAAAAAAAAAAAAAAAATACATATAATAAAATCGTAAGAAGGTCAAACTGTACATTGAATATTTTTTAAAAGAACACTTGAGGTTTCATCTACTATCGATACCGAAACCAAAAACATAGCTTTTAGATTTTTTGTCTGTTTGCCTGTTTATCTGTATGTATGTCCGGGCTAAACTCAAAAAGTACTGCATGGATTTACTTCAAATTTTGCATGTATACAAATAGGCCAGGTCAACATATAGGCTATATATTATAATTTTTTTTGAAAATCATCAATGTCATTCGTCATCGAGGCGGGAGGGAGTGTCAGACTCTTACTGACTAAAAACCACCCCGTTCCTTCTCCTGCACGTCGAGCCGGAGCCCCGGTTCCCCGTTAGGTTCTCTGCGACAGGCTATATATCATTACGTTATCACCAACGGGAGAGGAGCTGTGAAGAACTATCGAAAGTCCCTCTTCCACACGGATGAGGTCGCGGACATTTACTAGTGGTTCATATATTATGGAGCTTTCCCAATCAACAAGGATGTAGTGAGATTGATGGTATTAAGGTACGCGAGGTATACTTGAGTACGGTAGTGTGAATAATGAATAGGGTCACCCCTATTACATGGGACTATTGATGTAATAAGATAATGTTACGTTATGAACACATACGAATACATTGCCTATCTTTCCGACTCTTTAAAATGAGATTTTATTTTTAAAGGGGGGATAATCATCTAATGACTTCTCTCGCCTTGGGTGACTTGAGACAGAGTGTCAGACTCTTATTATTGACTAAAAACCACCCTGTTCTTACTCCTGCTCTTCGAGCTGGAGCCCCGTCAACCCGTTAAGTCCTCCGCGGCATCAGCCCTATTGGGCCCCATCTGTGGTGGTCCGATGGCTCTTTGAGGCGCGCGTGAAACGCGACGTACGCTCGGGTCTGGTTCTGGTTGGGCGGCGAGTTACCCATGCTCGCCGTCCGCAGGCCCGTACTTACGTGGCCGCAGATATACTCGCGTAAAAGGAGAGCTAAGATCTAATAGTAAGCATTACGATAGTACGTTACATTTCATTTTGTATAAATTTTATTGTTTACACAAATTCTGAGAGTGAAAAATATAAAGTAATTAAAGTCAGCAAAATATTGCTTATTAAAGATAATAAACGATCGCGTAAGCTAGTCAGAGTAGCGCAGAGCAAACCGAAATTAATAAACGCTAGCTGAGATTGGCATAAGGATGGGTGGAACAAGTCGTAATTATTTTTGTAAAGAAGTACACACTTCAAAGATAGTCACCAATAAGACAAAAGTCGAATAGTGTGTCTAGTTAAAGATAAAAAAAGGAATACAGCGTTTTATTTAACAAAAAAAAGTAGATAATTATCTCAACACGGTAAAAAAATCAAAGTATACAAAAATAGAAAAAATCAAAATGGCTTCCAAGTTTTTCCTATTAACAACACGTGTCATTAATGAAACCCCGGGTCCTTTACCAGGAACACAACAAACCATAACAATCCAAATCACCTTAAGTAACAATAAAACGTCTTAGCAAAAACAGTTCTTATCCTTAAGATGATAGGATTGAAATTCATTGTTTCCATAGTCAGTAAATAAAAACATTGAATAAAAGTCTTAGAATCAATTGTAAATAAGAAACTATAGTTTAAAAAATATAGAAATGACATTTATTACCTTTTTAACAGCAGACCACAGAGCACAGACTGTAAATTAAATGATATTTTTAATATTTTTCTCGGAAAATTTAACGCGTCCGTTCCGTATGGCGGCAAATGCTAGACTGCCGTACCCCGGGCGAAGCTCAGGTCACATAGACACCCTAGGGAAGCTAAGCGATCGATAGTGAAACAAAAATAGTCACCACTTATGTGCAACCACCTCATTGGTTGCAGTGTATGACGTTTTAAATTTCGAAGCTTTGGATAACTGGCTTTTAATTTTTGAAGGTTTTAATTTGTGGCGGTTTTTTTTTTAATTTAGGTTTTTATATTACATACTATTATTTCTTAATTATAATTATTATAATAGTACTAAGATATTATTAATGAAACCTAATATTTGACGCGTTTTGTTGTTTGTTGTGCGATTCATGACAAAATAACCTAAAGATAACCTTTTATATGATAGTAGAAAATGAACTTTATCGTAAAGTGTTAAAGAGTATAATTATTTGGAATCTCGCATCACAGCTTTTCGCTTACGGCCTTATGTTTTAATAAGATTTCCTCTTAATTTGATATGATTTGTAATTCGTTTTATGATATTGCGATCATAAGCTGCTTATTTATTTACCTTTACTAACAATATCGTCAAGGCTTCTTAACCAAATGGTTACCATCATTATATATCATCATTATCAAACGCATATGCGTACCGTCATTATAGACACAATTAAAGAACAGGTTGCGGTCACCGGTGACCTCGCGGTGTTTGACAATTTAAATGTTCGAACTTGAGAATAAAACCATATTATAGAAAATAATATCATTAGTTTTTGATAGCCGTACTTATTCCTATTCCAACTAAAGGGCCATCAATTCAAACACAAATTAATGTTTAAATTAACATAAGAATTAACACCACACTTTATAAATTATATAAGAAAATATATGACTGCCTCATTGGCCGAGTGGTCCCAAGTGCGACTGCCGGGCATGGGGTCTCGGGTTCGATTGTCGGCCAAAGTATTACTGGTTTTTTTTTTAAATTTTCAGTAGTAGCACGGAGTCTGAAAATGTGCCCGGTGTATGGCAATAGCCTCACCCCCTATTACATAGGACTCATAACATAAATAGTGAAAAGTGTGTGTTACATTGTACAGTGTCATAATGTACACCTCCGCCTTCTCGATCGGGGATAAAAAGCGTGATGTTATGATGTTATGTAAGAAAATATATATTTCATTACATCAACATGACCAATTCACGTAACCACGTCAGCGTAGTAATAATTTAGAAGCTTGCTACATATCGCTACGTAATTGGCTACGGCGTAGCACGGCGCTACGAAACTGCTACGTCGCGAACGCTGAAATACTCAAACGCTACTCAATTTCAAGTCCCTTAAGTATATTTCTGTCTCTATAATTTCTTTGTAAAATGATAGAGATGGCATGATATTAAAGTACTACTTAAACATAAGTAGCCTTTTAATTTTCGGGCGTAAATCTTACTAATGACGAGTTTTGTTTTCCTTTCATTACAATTACTTAATATCACGTTGGTTAGGTGATTAAGTGCGATAACTTATTCAAAGGTTGGATTCCCAGGTTACTTTTTTGATAATTTATAGTAACTAATAACATGTAGTCTTGAATTGTTTTCAAATTATTTCGAGAATTTTTTCGACGCCACTATATTTCACCACACTAGGATTTTCTCCTGTGTCGTGGGTGACATGACACCCGAAACAACAACTTGTGGATCACACAAAGAGTTGTTCCGTGTGGGAATAGAACCCGCGACACGTTGCGTGGCAGCCAGTTTACCCAGCCATCGCGCCAACAGTGCAGTCAGAATAATTATTTCATGCATTTTTATAATCAGTCTTTACATTCCATGCCAATACTTCTTAGGAATACAATTTTTTGGTCAAATATAGATTATATAATAGTTTAACAGGCACCTTAATGAATAGAATGCAATTCTTTAAAACATTAGTTGATTACTTTCTGTCCTAAATTATGTACGAGAGTTATTATTTTGACTCTCAATAGATGGTAGCACACACCCCATTGAAATTTGTGAGACCGAATGTAGCTTAAAATTCCAACCAATCCTAGGTAATCATCGAGGTTGTTGTAAGATGGCGCTAAAACTACGAAAACTTTTTAATTTGCTTCAAAACTATATATTTTTTCTTCTCATCTCTCTCTCTTCATTCTGATTCATTTCGTTGCCAGAACCAAAATATTAATGCCCCTGGAACACACCGGACATCAATGTTCCGGTGTTTTCATGGTTGTGTCTGCTGTAGATCTTAGCTATCAGGAGTTGCAGCGATTTGGGAGGTTGTGTCTGGCTAGTCCCAATGAAAATATATATTGATACTTTTTTATTATTCTCTGTTCTTCGCTTACAACAATTATATAAGAGTATCAAAATATATGTAAGAGGTAAGTAAGTAGATATTTTTATGTGATCTAGCTGAAACTACAAACGAAAAAACAGCGGTACTTTAAACTAGGGTTGCTATTAATATGTATTATACAAGTAAATTGTACATGATCATGATATGGTGGGTTATCTATGTGTGTATGCGACGTAAGTATACGAGTGTGCAGACCAGGTTATTCACCTCGACCTTAGGGAAGAGTTGATCTCGACAGTTTATATAGAAAGAACTTAAAAGTTTCTGGCAAATAATATTCTTTTCTGATCTAATTTTAACAAATCATTTATTTTTGAAGCTATAGTACATGATTGACGAGAAATCGCATTGATTACAATGATTTATAACTCAATTGAAGATGATACCAATAGACAATACAATAACACGACAAAAGAAAATATCGACAGTATATCGACAACACTGCCGTGTCTACACTACACATCCCTACAGTACAGACGCCGCACCGCGCACATCTAACCAGTCTCGTTATATACCACGCGCGGTACAGACATGTGTCATAATTTCACAAGAAATAAAAGTAATTATTAAGTAATAACATCCTGAATTTAAGGTAAGTGTTTACACTTCACAAAATATGATTTCGGTAATTTAAAAAGATTATTTCTCAGACTCTTAAGGTCAATAAGATGAAGTGCGTGTTCAATGTTAGGTGGCCCTGTACTAAGTTTTATTGAATAAACATGTGCTTATGTATAATATTTTATTTTCCAGTTTTGGCTGCCTCGACTGAGATGTCGTCGAGATCCTTCCACAAAAGCGGCGCCGGGAGGGGCGGAGTTGTATTAAAGGTACGAACTTATTTATGACATTATTTCTACAAAATTATTCAAGAGACAAATTATGAATTGTGTTCAATTATTATTTACCAACAAAAAGAATTATTCCAGAATTCAAGCTGTTACTAAGAATTTTGAAATATTTCAGTAGTAAGGACTAAGCATTTTGACCAACAACGAACTACATTTCAAACACTGTGCTATTAGGTACTGAGAAACTCTAAAAACTCAACAATTCCTTTCTAGAACCCAGATTTGTATCAGCTCCTCATATAGCGTATAAACTAATTAAGTTTTTTTCTTTCCAGATGCTGCTATGCCCGCAGTCTGATAAGCTATTGTAGACTATTCAAAGAGTTTCTTGAAAGTATTATTCGGTACAAATACATACATTGTACGTCATATGAGTATAATGTATATGGCACCAAACATATTTAAATAAAGAACTAAAACTTTATAATGTTGTTATTTATTTTAAACCCCTTTTACCTTACAGAAGAAGTAATAAAGAAATCAACATACTTCTATTTGTTGCTTCTTTGGTTTTGGAAATTGCCAATGAAGTGTGTGAACGAAGGTCGACTTGGAGAGGGTGGTTAGATTAATACACACTACTGTAATATTAATCACGTATAATATCACTGTTACTATGCTTGCTGCTCACATCGTAGATGTCATTTATCCGTACCCTATATAAATCCCGGTAACGAAACCATAGCGCCATCTAACTCGATCCCAACGCCATCTATCGAGCGCTGGGACAACTCGTGTTAATTAATGAATTATTTTAATATAAAATGTTGATAACGCTATGATCCCGTTACCGGCACGAACAGTGTGTAAGACTCAGGTTCGATCCCTGAGTGGTGATATCAATACTATGCAACCAATATAATATTTCACGAGAAATTAAAAAAAAACAATACCATTACGCATTACCAACATACCTACTCCAGTGTATGTTTCTATCAATAAATACATTCTGTTTAGCTCTCACCAGATGACAGCACTGTCGATTTTAGACTCCTTACTTCTCACTATCAATGGTAACGACATTATTAGTGGACCAGGTTTGGTGTTAGGGCTCATATTAGTTACACAGTTCAAAACTAGGTGGCGTTATCCTACAAACTTTTTAGGTGTTATCTGTTCCTTGCTTCCAGGACTTCCACTAGTTGAAAAGAGTTTCACTGGAATCAGTAATTAAACTATTAGTAGGAATGAGACATCTACGAAATGTGAAAAAATAAGACATACGTAGCGCAATGTAGACATGAGTGCTACGGCGTAGCACAGTACGTAGCAACACGTAGTAAGAAATCTCGCCAATTGGAAACCAGTTTTGTAAGTGTCTACCATATTGTAGCATGCATAGCATTACATCACAACAGGCCGATCCACGACAGATGGTAGAACCCCTTTCAATGTATAATTTATATAACATGTAGCTACATGCGTAGTCGAAGCTTATAGTGTCAAAAGCGAATTGACTGAACATTTGGTGTTCCGTAGATTCAACCTACTTTTCACTCTTACAACGACTGTTCGTACGAAGCGTTTTGTATCAAGTTTCTTAAGAACCACTAAAGTGTGAAATTACTAGAGTCTAGATGTCTCCTAATCAATAAACCTGGGTAGCTTTAAGTTCAGAGTAAATAGGTTACTTATGAGCAGCCATTTTACAAAGTGAATACGAAAAGTTAAATTGTTCTTATTGTTTCTTTCCAGAACCACGAAGTATTTGTAATGGGACAGGAATAAAGATCTTCGGGAAAATGAGATGATGAAATAAATGTGATTTCACAAACTGAACATTTTAAAATCTGTTGGAACCCTAAACAGGAACTTGTTGTAAATAGGGGTAGTGTCTATATATCAGCTATCGATCTGTCTGGGTTTGTATGTGTGTGTGCGACGCAAGTATATATGTGTGCAGACCAGGTGCTTCAGTACAGCTTTAGTAATGAGATAATGTCGACAGATTTTGCACAACAAACTGACATATTTTATTTTTTCTTATCGAATGTTTACTAAGAAGTAATTTTTACAGTAGTAGTAAATGATTAACAGCAAATCGCATTTTTAACAAAGATCTGTAATTCAATAATTGATTTAATGTTGCTCTTAAGATGATAATATAACCCAAAACGTGACAAGAAAATATCGGCAGTATATCGACAACACTGCCGCGTCTACACTGTATATCCCTACAGTACAGACGCCGCACCGCGCACATCTAGCCAGTCTCGTCATATAGCACGCGCGGTACTGACGTGTCTCATAATTTCACAAGAAATAAAAGTAATTATTAAGTAATAACATCCAGAATTTTAGGTAAGTGTTTAAACTTCACTAAGTGTGATATCGGACAATTTAAAAAGATATTTCTCAGACTCCTAACGCCGAGAAGATAAAAGAATAAAAGGGGTGTTCAATGTTAGGAGACCCTATGATAATTGTTATTGAATAAACATGTGCTTATGTATTCCTTTTTATTTTCCAGTTTTGGCTGCCTCGACCGAGATGTTGTCGAGAACCTTCCACAGAAGCGGCGCCAGGGAGGGGCGGAGTTTTACTGAAGGTACGTACATATTTATGACAATATTTCTAGAAAATGATTCTGTTAATAAAGAGACGAATAGTGAATTGTGTTCTATGATTATTTATCTGCAGTAAGAATATTTCCAGACTCCGAGCTATTACTGAGAATTTTCGAATATTTAAGTAGGTAATAAAAAATAAGCATTTTGACCAACAACGAACTGAATTTCAAACCCTGTGCTATTAAGTACTAAGACATTCTTAAAACTCAACAATTCTTACTTAGAATTCAGAGTCGTATCAGCTCCTCATATAGCGTATAATCTAATTAAGTGTTTTTCTTTCCAGATGCTGCAGTGCTGACTGGTGTACCTCATGAGTAGGTCGTTGTAGACTATTCAAAGAGTTTCTTTACGGTGTTTTCATACAACTTACATGTACAATTGTACACCCTTATGTAAACATTTTTAAATAAATTACAGTCCTGTATTATTAAATAAATTTACTTTATTTTATTAATAAATAAAAATACAATATTTTTAAATAAATAAAGTACCTGATGTTGTTATTTATTTTAAACCTCTTTACTGTACGTATAGAGTGATAGATTATTGAAATATAATAATATGTAGTTGTGTTAATTGTTGGTTTGTTCCTTTTACAAATTGCCTTCTAATAAATTATCGTGTTCAGGTCCAACCTCCGGGCTGTTTAATTTATCTTCCAATACAGTTCAATTGTAACGAAACTAATCTAAAACATAACTGAATCGTTCTGTTTATTAACTAATAAATTCATTTCTCGCTAAATAATCTCTGTCTAGATGACAGCATTGTCGATAAAAGGTAGTTTGGATTGAGATATCCATGAACCAAATATCTGCTTTATGAAGATACCTCACTTCTTATTACCGGTAGTAACGATATGTTCTAGATTTCGTGTTAGGGCTCAAATTAATCACAAAGGTTACAACTAGATGGCGCTATGCTTAAATATATTGATGTATCACTAGACATCTAAAACTACTTATCTTGAAGTAGCAGTACGACAACTGAGCTAATGCCATTATTTAAAAATGTTACCCAAATGTGACGCGCTATTCCGTGTATGAGAATTGATTTTGTAGTTCCCAACAGATGGCAGCACTATGTACAATATTATTTGAATTCCAGAGATGACATTACGCTTTTATTCTTCATCATAACTAGTAGCAAGAACTTAATTGGTACTTATAACATATTCATCAGAATGCAGAATGTATACAAAATGTTTAAGTTAATACGCCTTATAGCTGACCGCTACACGACAGATGGTAGAACCCTTTCAACGCACTATATAATTACTCAATACCTAGGTACGTACTCGAAGCTTATAGTGTCAAGAGCGAGTCAGTTTTGTATACTGTGTTCCGCATATTAAATATACAAAAAGTGATTATGGTAGACTATACTGTAACGTATTTGCATATCGAAAAAATGCTTAGTTAAGTTTTTAATAGTCTTTAATGAGAATACTCTAGAAATTTATGAAGGCCTAGTATTTAGAACACAGATAAACTGTATTCTAAAATAACATAACATCACGCCTTTTATCCCCGAAGGGGTAAACAGAGGCGGACACAGAAGTAACACCCACTTTTCACTAGTTATGTTATGAGTCCCATATAATAGTGGGTGAGCCTATTGCCATATACCGGGCACAATTCCAGACTCAGTGCTACTACTGAGATTTTTTTTTAAATCCAGTACTACTTTGCCCGACCCGGGAATTGAACCTGAGACCCCTTGACCGGCAGTCGCACTTGCGACCACCCTGTTCAGGCAATAACTGTATTCTTAATTAAGTAAAAGATGTCCAAGTCAGATGTAATTTAGATGATAAATCGTGATTTTTGCATGCAGACCAGGTGAATGAAATGGTAGTGTGATTTGTATAAAAGTGTTATACTAACTCATCATCATAACATCACGCCTTTTATCCCCGAAGGGGTAGGCAGAGGTGCACATTATACCACTGTACAATGTAACACCCACTTTTCACTATTTATGTTATGAGTCCCATGTAATAGGGGGTGAGCCTATTGCCATATACCGGGCACAGTTCCAGACTCCGTGCTATTACTGAGAATGTTTAAAAACCCAGTAATACTTTGCCCGACCCGGGAATCGAACCCGAGACCCCAAGGGGTCTCGGGTTCGATTCCCGGGTCCGGCATTCGCACTTACGACCACTCAGCCAACGAGGCAGTGTTATACTAATCGTGAGACAAAATTAAAAATCTCTGAGGGAAATGATAACATTTTTCCGAAAAATTTAATTGAAATTTTGTACGGTACCCTAGACAGGGAATTGTTGTATATAGTGGTAGCCATCACATGTACATAATATACAATTATAGCAGTTATTGATTGAAATCTGTCTGGGTTCTGAATATGTGCGTGCGGCACAAGTATATGTGTGTGCAAACCAGTTGTTTCACCCCAGCCTTAGGGAAGAGATGATGTCGATAGATTTTGTATGAAAGTTATCCTTGTAATACTTGTTACGGTATTATTTCCTTTTGTGGAGATGGCAGTTGGCATATACAGTTTTTGTAGATTCACGTTAATAAATTCTTTTCCGACATTGAAATCTGTAACAGTTAACTTACAAAGTTAAGTCGCCCAAGCTTCGAGAACGCTTTGAACGCTTTGAACTACTAGATGTCACTTTATCTAAAAAAATTCAATAAAGAAAAATTAAAACCAATATTAGTCAAAGTCAAAGCATTTATTTCAATCAATCTTTTGAAACTTTTGAAACTCAAATTGAATTGTCCGCCAGTCTGTTTGTCAGTGAAGCTAAGGGCTCGTTGCAAAGTCTATTTCCAAATGGGGAAGAACGAGAAACAAAACTTCATTGTAAATCTTTTCAAAAGAATGTTTTTTATAGTAGTGATGGTACACTGAACAGGGGCTTGCTATAAATAGGGTTGGTTTTTAATATACAATAATACATTGTCTGTACCACGGTTATTATAAAAACCTGTCTGGGTTACGAATGTGTGAGTGTGGCACAGGTATAGGTGTGTGCAGATTATGCCCCCACGCTAATATTAGGGAGGGGTAATAGACAATATCGATAGATTATCGTCTTTTCATTGATTATTTCATTTTTATAAGATTCGATCCAGGGCTCTTCAATCTTTACCAGCTTTTTAACAATCAGCTTCAACTGAACTAATATACCTCCCTTCATTTCCATCATCTTCACCAATAAGGTCAGTATAATATTAAGTTCTGGTAAAGTAATTATTCGTTGACTACTAAAGTGTTTTTATCAATTCCTTGTTTAATCTGTCAAACACCAAGCGGTCACCGGTGACCGCGACCTATTGTTCTTTAATTGTGTCTATAAAACCGGTACTTGACGAGTTAAGAAAGGAAACCATGATTCTATTACATTTTAATGAATTACAATTGATCTTTCACTCAGTAACTTAATTTAGGAAAATGTGTCGGAAACTTGCAATAACTCACTAAACAATTAAAATAAAAAAATAGCTGAAGTATCGACAACATGCCGTGTCTACACTGTACATCCCTACAGTACAGACACCGCACCGCGCACATGTAGTCACTCAGCCAGTTTCGTTATGTGCCACGCGTTGTATAGACGTGTTTCTTTTTTTAACCAAAAATTAAAGTATTTTTTTATTCATATTGTGTGTCCAGTGAAACTAAGGATTTATGCAGGTAATTTATCATTGTCTATTTTACAGAAAATTAGGTGAAGAATTTAAGAATAAGGTGCAAACTTGAAGGAAAACGAAATAATACTTCAAATTTAAACTGCCATTTGCCTACCAATATTATTGTTAAGTACGTATGTTTTGTTACAGTTCATACCGTCAATCAACGCAGATGTCAACTACAGAGGTGGCGTCAGGGAGATGTGGAGTTATACTAATGGTATGTACTGGTTTGTTAAAAGTATAAGGTTACGGTATTTCTTCACTTAAAACGATTTATTTAAGAACGTAAATTACCGAGGTTCGTGTATATCTTATGTCTTCTTACTCGTTCCTTCTAGTTGGTGTGTGTGTATTATTTCTCCCACTTTCTACCTCCTTGTAAACCCCTCCATTAATAATAATATTTGTTTTACACGAAGATTTTTTCGTAGTATCTAATTTATAATTTTTTTTTCAGGTCCCGTATCAAAGTGACAAAGAAAATGAAACGGACTTCAAAAATGTTTTTAGTAAAGGTAGATTATTCAAAGAGTTTCTTAATTTCTGTCTTCATAGAAAGAATATGCATAAATAACTATGTATAAGTATATATAACTTAATATTTTTGTAATAAAAACTATAATATTCTAATATTGTTGTTTGATTTATAAAATATGTGGTCGTTGAAATCTGTTCTTTATTAATTAAAATTTATATTAGTTAAATGAACAACTCGTTAATCGTAGCTCGTTCCATCTCAAGTAATTTTATACCTAACCTCCAAACCAGACGGCCTAGTGTAAGGTTAACGCGATCGACATATGATGTTCGGCGCTCTGATTGGCTGCTCTAAGTGAACCAACCAATCAGAGAGCTAAGCGTTTCGATCATATTTAAAATTCCCACTAGGCCCGTAGTTCACTAAGTGTCATGAGAGCTGACGATTTTGTGTTAATCAGATGGCGCTAATATGGAACGAATGAAATGTTCAATAGTTTCAAACTAGGAATTCTCTCTAGTACAAACAAGAACTCACGATATAAAGAAATTAGTAAGTAATTAATTAAGTCTTATCTCACTAGATGGCATCATTGTCGATTAACGATTTTTTTTTTTGAGAGGGGAAAATTGTCCAATTACTTCTGCCTCCCGGGTGAGGCGAGAGCGAATGTTAGACTCTTATTGACTAAAAACCACCCTGTTTCTACTCCTACACTTCTAGCCGGAGGCCGGGTAACCCGTTAGTCCTCCAAGGCTCCGTTTCGGCCTCAATATTAAAGGCCTCACTTCTCATTGGTGACAATTCATTAGAATTAATTTCATGAAAGGGTTTATATTAGTTTGTAAAGCTAAAACTAGGTGGCGCTGTGCTCATATTAGGTGTTTAGATGAGCTAGGTATAAAATTAGTGCGTCGAGGCAAAGATAGACGGCGCTGTGCTCAAATTTACGTTTTTGATGTCCGTTTTTTGACAGATAATATGTTAGCTTTGCCAACTGTCACTGCTTGCTAGGCTACATATTTTGACAATGTGTCATAGGTGTTTTACTTATTTATCAAGTTTATAATTTTCATCTGAAAATCTTCAATCGAAGGTAAGTTTTAAGTTATCACTCAGGGCTCGAACCTGAGACTTAGCCATTAACATTATATTCTACTACTAAAAGGTTTTCAAATAAATAACAACGCTAGAAGTTATAGTTTTTTATTATAATAAAAAATATTCATTAGAATTATAATTTTAAATTAAAATTTTTATTACATTATATTTCAAGAAACTCTTTAAATAATCTACCCATGTTATACACAGTACTTGAAGTTCATCTCGTTCCCTCTGTCACTTCCATGCAGCAACTGAAAAAGAGAAATGTCACAAATTATATACGATACGTCAGAAGTCTTCATAAACACAACTCTTGGAAAAACAGAAAAATTCTTAGTAATAGATAGAGGAGGCTACAATGAGATTAAAAGTGCGGGTATTAAGACACCAACACCAATGAGTAGGAACAAGTTGGAATATACAAGGTTGACTAAGGGTTTTAAACAAACAGTTTCTAAATAATAGTTTAAGGTAATGATAGTTTACGGTGTTCTTAAATATAAATAAATAAACATAACATAACATCACGCCTTTTATCCTCAAAGGGGTAGGCAGAGGTGCACATTATACCACTGTACAATGTAACACCCACTTTTCACTATTTATGTTATGAGTCCCATGTAATAGGGGTGAGCCTATTGCCATATACCGGGCACAGTTCCAGACTCCGTGCTACTACTGAGAATTTTTTAAAAACCCAGTAATACTTTGCCCGACCCGGGAATCGAACCCGAGACCCCTTGCTCGGCAGTCGCAATTGCGACCACTCGGCCAACGAGGCAGTCAAATATAAATAAATAAATAACATTTCAGAAAAGAATTACCAAGACATTATTAAAAGCAAACCAGTAAGTACATACCATAAGTATAACTCCATATTTTCCTGGCGCCATCACTGTAGTAGGCATCCGCGGCAACTGGCAGTGTGAACTGTAAATTAAACATACATACAATTTTATATCAAATAAGTAGGTTTCCTTAGTAAAAGGCAAATCGACATTTACGTTTGAGAACTACTAATATTCTTTTGTTTTTCACCAAGTTCATACAATCTAAACAAACAAAAGTCAAAGTCAAAAATCATTTATTTCAATTAGACCAGGAAGGCACTTTTGAACGTCAGCAATAGAAATTTAAAAGTGAAGCTATTTGCTCATTCCAAGGTGTAGATTCCTATGGAGAAGAACGAGCAAGAAACTCCATAGGTTACTCTTTTCCAATCAGTTTCACAATACAATTCTTCAGTTACACAGTTTTATTGGTTTGATTGTGCGAGAACAATGTAACACCAAATCTACCAAACATATCAATTAAGCCTTAAACAGTCGATAAAAACAGTTAAAAGGCTAATCCTTCGCTAGTGGCGGTCATCATTGTCCGATACAGCATCATATATTTGTTATTTTTTAATCTTATAAAAATACATGATACATTACCTGCATGAGTCCTCAGCTTCACTAGACACACACAATGATAAGAAAGATTACTTTTATTTGAGGAAAATAAATGATACACGTCTGCTTCGTGACTGCCATACAATGAGACTGGTTTGATGTGCGCGGTGCGGCGTCTGTACTGTAGGGATGTGCAGTGTAGACACGGTAGTGTTATCGATACTTTAATCTAATATATAAAATTCTCGTGTCACAGTTGTCGTTGCCATACTCCTCCAAAACAGCTTGACCGATTTTGATGAAATTTTTTGTGCTTATCCGGTATCTATGAGAATCGGCCAACATCTATTTTTCATTCCCCTTAATGTTAGGGGTAGTCCAACCTTAAATTTTTTTGAGATTGCGCGTACTTACTAAGTCGTGTGCAGAAGCTAGTTTTTTTTTTATATATTCTTATAAATATATGTGTAGTCCAGAAATGTTTTCCAACCATGACATACACATGAGTTATTATTGTGTGACTGGTCTACTGAGTAAAAAATTGCATAGTTGTAGTAGGAATAATGATTTTATTTCTTTTGATGATATAGAGGCGACCAAGCACCGTGACATCGATCTTGTAGGTAATTATTTGTGCAACGTAAGTAGTAAAGACGCGTTGTCATCCCTACAGATTTTAGGACTAAGCGTAGTTTTTAGTTTTTCATAATATCTATCGATAAAAGCTATCGATATTTTTTATTATCCATCCCTAATTTCAGCGTGAGGGCATAATCCGCACACATATATACCTGGGCCGCACTCACACTTACATAACCCAGACAGATTTTGATCGATAACTGCTGTACAGACATTGTTTAATTGTATATTATGTACTATCGATGGAAACCCCTATTTGCAGCAAGACCCTGTTTAGGGTACCGTCATACGTTTAAATTTTTGCTATAGAAATTTTGCTTAACTGATGCTTTCCAGAGATATTGGCTTAAGCAATCTAATTATCTATTTATAGGACTTCAACTAATTGATAATAGTAGCAAGGCTACGGGGAACTGCTTTAAATCAAACAGACCTTCATTATTTAAATTCCCAGTGATACCTCTATTGATCACTAAAAACATGACAGAATTCATAATTGTGAAATAAAATGTGTGAAAATATCTACAGAACACATAAAGACTAAACTGATTTGCTCTTGACGCTTTTAGCTTCGAGAATGTTCCTTGTTATTGAGTACTAATACTGTGTACTGAAAGGGGTCCAAAGTCTGTATCGTCATGGTCTATTGTGGGGTGGTGTTACATAGTGAGGTATGAACTAATTTAGTTCCAAATAAACTTGACGTCTTGCTACGGGTTGCTATGAGTTGCTACGTATTTGGCTACGCCGATCATGATTACGTTGCTACGTCGAATCCTTGACTTTTGTTTATTTTGTTGCAAAGAATTTCAACTGGTATCTTAATTTTTTTCAGTAAGAACAGACATATATATTAATTTAAGTACTACAACAATTACCCTTAGTCAGATCGATAGACTTGTGAAAGTAATATTTTATAGAAAATTGAAAAAAATATCATTCCTAGATTATAAAAATTTTAAGAATAAGTTCCATCTAGGGTCATCTGAAACTATCAAAAACTATTTAGATATCGGGTATTGGTTTCATTTAAGTTTATTAGTTGTAAATCCTAAGTTATCTTTATTGCACTGCGAGTTATTAAACTGAAAAGAATTGACAGCACAGTGCTGCCATCTGTTGAGATCCAAAGTAATTCATTTTATTTATATAAATATATTCACATTGCAATAACTACATTTTAATATATTATCTTAAGATTAACTCGTCGAGTACCGGTTTTATAGACACAATTAAAGAACAATAGGTCGCGGTCACCGGTGACCGCTTGGTGTTCCACAAAACAAAATTTAAGAAATAAAATATTATTATTTTATCGCAACAGGTAGTCATTGCTACATGAAGAGGTGTTTAAAATTAATAACAACATGTAGGTCATACATTTTTATTTAAATTAATTTAAATGAAACGAGTTGCTTACAGTTACTACTGTAAAACATTGCTCAAAGTTCAAACATCAATAAATTCTTTAAATAATCTAGTTACCATACTTTATTACTTAATTTTCAAAGATCAATATCTACTATATAACCACAGCATCCGAAACAAAATTATAGAAACTGAATTAAACAACACTACATAAGGAGGAGATACGAAATTCGAGTCAAAAATTTTTTGTGTTCGTCGAAATTCTCAGGTGTCTGTTCAGTACAAATGTACAGTGCACACATGATAGTGTTATCGATAAACTATCAGTATTTTTATATATAATGTTTGATTCATTGTATTTTCATCCCGCATAGCAATATTTTGATTTTATTGAGCACGTTTAAGTAAAACTAAAATTATTCAACTGATGTAACCGATCTAACCATTACAAAATAACTTAATCCTTCATAACTCTCCTAATGCTTCATAACTTTAATTTATTTGATGAAATATTGCTTGGGCGATACAAAGTTAATGGTCACAGATTTAAATGTCGGATAAGAATTGATTAACGTGAATCCACAAAAACTGTATAACTTTCATACAGAATCTATCATCTCGTCCCTAAAGCTGGGGTGAAACACTTGGTCTGCACACACGTATACTTCTGCCGCACGCACACATCCAGAACCCAGACAGATTTCAATCAATAACTGTTATAATTGTATATTATGTACATGTAATGGCTACCCCTATATACAACAATTCCCTGTTTAGGGTACCGTACAAATTTTCAAATTTTATTTATTTTATTTTTATCATTTCCCTCAGAGGTAATCAATTTCATCTCACAATTTGTAAGTATGATACTGGAATTGGACCGAGTTTTATACAAATCAAACTACATTTTCATTCACCTGGTCTGTATGCAACAATCACGATTTGTCATCAAAATTACATCTGACTTGAACATCTTTTACTTCATTTAGAATACAGTTTGTCTGTCTTCTAAATACTACGCCTACAAAAAATTTTAGTATTCTCATTAAAGACTACTAAAAACTTAACAAAGCATTTTTCAATATTCAATTATGTTACAATACAGTCTACCATAACGACTTTTTGTATATTTGAATATGCGGAACACAGTATACAAAACTGACTCACTCTTGACACTATAACCTTCGAGTACGTACCTAGATATTGAGTAAATAATATATGTTGTGCGTTGAAAGAGTTCTATCATCTGTCGTATAACGGTCAGCTATAAGGCAATTTAAAAAAATAATTCACCGAATTGTGAGGAATGCCGTTCAGTAAAAAATATTACGCATCTATTGACGAAATGTGTCAGACTTCAATCTGCAAGGGAAGTCTTGTTTAGAGAACTCGAGACAAATAAGTACAATGTTGGAATGTTCCATCATATTTTGTCAATACCTAACTCCAAGGATGCGTTTAACTAAATTAAGTCTGAGTTATTGCGTTTGAGTGTATAGTTTATTAATTGTAGTTATATAATTTATTAGATTTATTGTAAGCTTAAAATAAGGTCCAGCAGAAAAAAAAATGGGGCTGACATGTAAATTTTTATAGGAAGGTCCCTAAATAAAATAAAGAAAAAAATACGGTTTTATCTTACATCAAGATGCTAAAGTTTTAATTTAAATATTTTGTTTACATTCTGCGTTCTGGTAAATATGTTGTTAGTCACAATTAAGTTTTTGCTACTGTGTAGTAAAGAATAAAAGCATAATGTCATCTCAACTTCCAAGTGCTGCCATCTGTCGGGAATTGAAATATTTACATCTAATTGACCGAATAGCGCCATCTAGTTGTAACCTTAGTAATTAATTTGAACCCTAACACGAAATCTGTTACGCTATAACATATCGTTACGACCGGCAGTGAAAAGTGAGGTATCTTCATGAAGCCAATATTCACTTGATGGGTATCTTAATCCAAACTACTTTTTTCGACAATACTGCCACCTAGAGAGCGATTGTTTAACGAGAAATTTATTCATAAATTAATTAATAAAACAATTCAGTCTTAATTTAGATTAATTTTGTTACATATGAACTAACTGTTTTGGAAACTAAGTTAAACAACCCGGAGCTTGAACCTGTACACGGCAATTTATTAGAAGGTAATTTGTAAAAGGAACAAACCAACAATTAATACGACTATGTATATTTCAATAATCTATCTCTCCATACATACAGTAAAGAGGTTTAAAATAAACAACAACATCAGTACATCAGGTACAAGTCACTGTACAGCAGTTATCGATCAAAATCTGTCTGGGTTTTGTAAGTGTGAGTGCGGCCCAGGTATAAATGTGTGCAGATTATTCCCCACGCTGAAATTTGGGACGGATGATAGAAAATGTCGATAGCTTTTAGCGATAGATATTATAAAAAACTAAAAACTACGCTTAGTCCTGAAATCTGTAGAGATGACAATGCACTATTACTACTTACGTTGCATAAATGATTATAAGATCGATGCCACGGTACTTGGTCGCCTCTATATCATCAAAAGAAATAAAATCATTATTCCTACTACAACTATGCAATTTTTTACTCATTAGACAAGTCACACAATAATAACCCTTGTTCATAACGGTTGGAAAATATTTCTGGACTACACGTGTATTAATAAGAATATATAAAAATTTTGAAGTATCGATAACACTGCTGTGTCTACACTGCCCATCCCTACAGTACAGACGCCGCAAGGCGCACATCTAACCAATCTCATTGTATGGCAGTCGCGAAGCAGACGTGTATCATTTATTTGCCTCAAATAAAAGTAATCTTTTTAATCATTTTGTGTGTCTAGTGAAACTGAGGACTCATGCAGGTAATGTATCATGTATTTTATAAAATTAAAAATATATATTAACACATTGGATGCCGTATCGGACAATGATGGCCGACGCTAGCAAAGGATTAGCCGTTTAACTGTTTAAGCATTTAAATATATGTTTGTTTAGATTGAACTTGGTGAAAAACAAAAGAATATTAATATGAATGCTCTCAAACCTAAATGTCGATTTGCCTATTACTAAGGAAATCTATTTGATATAAAATTGTATGTATGTTTAATTTACAGTTCACACTGCCAGTCACCGCGGACGCCTACTACAGTGATGGCGTCAGGGAGACATAGAGTTATAATTATGGTATGTATTTACTGGCTAGCTTTTATGATGTCGTCTTGGAACTATTTAAACCCTCAGTCAACCTTGTATATTCTAACTTGTTCCTACTCATTGGTATTGGTGTATTAATACTCCCACTTTTGATCTCGTTGTAGCCTCCTCTATTATTAAGAGTATATTTGTTTTTCCAAGAGTCGTATTTATGTAGACTTGTACCTAACGCATCGTATATAATTTGTAACATTTCTTTTTTTCAGTTGCTGTATGGAAGTGACAGAGGGAACGAGATGAACTTCAAATACTGTGTATAACATGGGTAGATTATTTAAAGAGTTTCTTGAAATAAAATGTAATAAAAATTTTAATTTAAAATTTTAATTCTAATGAATAATTTTTATTATAATAAAAAACTATAACTTCTACTGTAGTTGTTTATTTGAAAACCTTTTGCCCAATAAAACAAGAAGTATATCGTTGAAATCTACTTATATTCTTTAGATAACGCAATGGCTAAGTCTCGGGTTCGACCCCTGAGTGATAACTTGAAACATACCTTCGAAAGAAGTTTATCAGATGAAACTTGAGAACTTGTTAAATAGGTAAAACACCTATGACACACTGTCAAATGTAGCCTAGCATCAAGTAACGTAATATTGAGCACAGCGCCATCTATCTTTGCCACGACGCACTAATTTTATACCTAGCACATCTAGCCACCTAGTTTGAGCCTATGCTCACGCATATTAGTTTGAAAAGTTAAAACTAGGTGGCAATAGTGCCACCTAGTTTTAACTTTTCAAACTACAAAACTAATATAAACCCTTTCATGAAATTAATTCAAATGAATTGTCACCAATGATGTGAGACCTTTAATATTGACGCTGAAACGGAGTCTCAGAGGACTTAACGGGTTACCCCGTCTCCGGTTACAAGTGAAGGAAAAAAATTCTTTAATTTACAATGATGCCATCTGGTGAGATATGACTTAATTAATTACTAATTTCTTTATATCGTGGTTCTTGTTTGTACTAGAGAGAATTTCCTAGTTTGAAACTATTGAACATAATATTCGTTACATATTAGCGCCATCTAGTTGACACAAAATCGTCAGCTCTCATTACACCATCTTAGTAAACTACAGGCCTAGTGCAAATTTTAAATATGATCAAAACGCTTAGCTCTCTTATTGGTTGGTTCACTTAGAGCAGCCAATCAGAGCGCCGAACATCAGAACCATGTCGATTGCGGTAACTTTAACACTAGGCCCTCTGGTTTGGAGGTTAGGTATAAAATTACCTGAGATGGAACGTTAACCATTGCTTTAGTAACTCGTTAAATAAACAGATTTCAACAATATTAACTCGTCGAGTACCGGTTTTATAGACACAATTAAAGAACAATAGGTCGCGGTCACCGGTGACCGCTTGGTGTTTGACAGTTTAACCACATATTTTATAAATCAAACAACAATATTATATATTATAGTTTTTATTGCAAAAATATTAAGTTACATAAACATTGTTATTTATGCATATTCTTTCTATGAAGACAGAAATTAAGAAACTCTTTGAATAATCTACCATTACTAAAAACATTTTTGAAGTCCGTTCCATTTTTTCGGTCACTTTGATACGGGACCTGAAAAAAAATTTATAAATTAGATACTACGAAAAAATCTTCGTGTAAAACAAATATTATTATTAATGGAGGGGTTTACAAGGAGGTAGAAAGTGGGAGAATTAATACACACACACCGACTAGAAAGAACGAGTAAGAAGACATAAGATATACACGATCCTCGGTAATTTACGTTCTTAAATAAATCGTATTAAATGAAGAAATACTGTATCCTTATTTATACTTTTAACAAACCAGTACATACCATTAGTATAACTCCACATCTCCCTAACGCCACCTCTGTAGTAGACATCTGCGGTGATTGACAGTATGAACTGTAACAAATCATACGTACGAACTTACCAATAATATTGGTAGGCAAATGGTCGTTTAAATTTGAAGCATTCATGTATTATTTCGTTTTCCTTCAAGTTTACACTTTATCCTTAAAGTCTTCACCTAATTTTCTGTAAAATAGACAATAAATTACCTGCATAAATCCTTAGTTTCACTGGACACCCAATATGAATAGAAATATTACTTTAATTTTAGGTTAAAAAATGAAACACGTCTATACAGCGCGTGGCACATAACTAGACTGGCTAAATATGTGCGGTGCGGCGTCTGTACTGTAGGGATGTGCAGTGTAGACACGGCAGTGTTGTCGATACTTCAGATATTTGCTTTATTTTCTGTTAAGTAAGTTATTGCGTTATATTTACCTTACTTATATTACTGAGTGAAAGGTTTATTGTTATTTATTATAATGTAATTTAAAATCATGATTTACAAAGAATTGATAAAAACACTTTAGTACTCAGCGACTGCCTCGTTGGCCGAGTGGTCGTAAGTGCGACTGCCGGGCAAGGGGTCTCGGGTTCGATTCCCGGGTCGGGCAAAGTATTACTGGGTTTTTAAATATTCTCAGTAGTAGCACGTAGTCTGGAATTGTGCCCGATATATGGCAATAAGATCACCCCCTATTACATGGCAATAAGATCACCCCCTATTACACCCCCTATCATAACATAAATAGTGAAAAGTGGGTGTTACATTGTACAGTGGTATAATGTGCTCTGCCTACCCCTTCGGGGATAAAAAAGGCATGATGTTATGTTATGTTTAGTACTCAGCGACTACTCAACTTACGAGAACTTAATATTATAATGACCTTAATCCTTACTTATAATATAAATCGGAAAGTGAGTTTGTTTGTTTGTTCCGCCTTCACGCCGTAACTACTAGACCGATTGCTTTGAAATTTTGCAGACGTATATGATATTTCCTAGGAAAAACTAAAATATTGGTATAGATGGCGCTGTATATACTGGTATAGATGGCGTTGGCGTACTCATTGGTGTCTTAAACGGCAGAACGGAGGTACTAATTAACGTGATTTTTTAACTGAAGGTAGTTGAAGGGATGGATAGTCACATAGGCTACTTTTTATCCTTTTGTGACGCGAGCGAAGCCGCGGGTAAAAGCTAGTCCAAAATAAATTATTCGTCTACTGCTTTATAACTTTATTTGATTTGATAAAACATTGATTGGGCAATACAATGTTAATTGTTACAGATTTAAATGTTTAATTATTAACGTGAATCCACAAAAACTGTATATGGTCAACTTCACAGAAGGAAATAATACCATAGCAAGTATTACAAGGATAACTTTCATACAGAATCTATCGACATCATCTCTTCCCTCAGGCTGCGGTCAAACACTTGGTCTGCGCACACGTATACTTATGCCGCACGCACACATCCAGAACCCAGACAGATTTCAATCAATAACTGCTATAATTGTATATTATATACATTTGATGGCTACCCCTATATACAACAAATCCCTGTCTAGGGTACCGTACGAATTTTTTATTTAATTTTTCGAAAAAAAATTATCATTTCCCTCAGAGATCTTTAATTTAGTCTCACAATTAGTATGATACTAGAATTGCACTGAGTTTTATACAAATCACACTACCTTTTCATTCACCTGGGGACTTACTCTTGAATCCAATTCCGATCGATCGACCATGGTATTGTGAAACTTCAAACTTTCAAGTTGCAACTATAGCGTCCATTGCATCCGTATTGCGTGGATATTTAATGAACTAAATGGTATTGAGTTTAGCTTTAAATATTCTGTACTCTGAATGCTATTTTAACAGCTATGATTGTGGTTACTTTGAATAATTATTGAGATTTTATTGAATTAAAATTGCATTGACATTGAGATTGATTTCAAGAGTAAGCACGCTCTGGTCTGCATGTAACAATCACAGTTTGTCATCAAAATTCACATCTGACTTGAACATCTTTTACTTAATTTAGAATACAGTATATCTGTCTTCTAAATACTACGCCTTCATAAATTTCTAGAGTATTCTCATTAAAGACTATTAAAAACTTAACGAAACATTTTTTGCGATATGCAATTATGTTAACCTACTGTCTACCATAACGACTTTTTGTATATTTGTATATGCGGAACTCAGTATACAAAACTGACCCGCTCTTGTCACTATAAGCTTCGAGTACGTACCTAGGTATTGAGTAATTATATAGTGTGTTGAAAAGGGTTCTACCATCTGTCGTGTAGCGGTCAGCTATAAGGCGTATTAATTTAAATATTTTGTATACTTTCTGCGTTCTGGTAAATATGTTATAAGTCACAATTAAGTTTTTGCTACTAGTTATGTAGTAAAGAATAAAAGCGTAATGTCATCTCTGGAATTCAAATAACATAGTGCATAGTGCTACCATCTGTTGGGAACTACAAAATTTATTGTCATACACGAAATAGCGCGTCACAGTTGGGAAACATTTTTAAATAATGGCATTAGCTCAGTTGTCGTACTGATACTTCAAGATAAGTAGTTTTAGATGTCTAGTGATACATCAATATATTTAAGCATAACGCCATCTAGTTGTAACCTTTGTAATTAATTTGAGCCCTAACACGAAATCTATTACGCTAGAACATATCGTTACTACCGGTAGTGAGAAGTGAGGTATCTTCATGAAGCATATATTTGCTTCATGGGTATCTCAATCCAAACTACCTTTTATTGCCAATGCTGCCATCTAGAGAAAGATTATTTAGCGAGAAATGTATTTATTAATTAATATACAGAACAATTCAGTTATGTTCTAGATTAGTTTTGTTACAACTGAACTGTATTGGAAGCTAAATTAAACAGCCCGGAGGTTGGACCTGAACATGACAATTTATTAGAAGGCAATTTGTAAAAGGAACAAACCAACAATTAACACAACTATATATATTTCAATTACGTACAGTAAAGAGGTTTAAAATAAATAACAACATCAGGTACAAGTGACTGTAATTTATTTGAAAATGTTTACATAAGGGTGTACATGTAAGTTGTATGAAAACACCGTTAAGAAACTCTTTGAATAGTCTACAACGACCTACTCATGAGGTACAGCAGTCAGCACTGCAGCATCTGGAAAGAAAAAAACTTGATTAATTAGATTATACGCTATATGAGGAGCTGATACGACTCTGGATTCTAGGAAGGAATTGTTGAGTTTTAAGAATGTCTTAGTACTTAATAGCACAGGGTTTGAAATTCAGTTCATTGTTGGTCAAAATAGTTAATGTCCTTACTACTTACTAAATATTTGAAATTTCCCAGTAATAGCTTAGAGTCTATAAATGTTCTTATTGCAGGTAATTAATAATCATCAAAAACGATTCACTATTCATCTTTTCATTAAAATAATACTTTTCTAGAAATAGTCGTCTAATAAATAAGTTAATAAGCACAGGGTTTGAAATTTAGTTCGTTGTTGGTCAAAATGCTTAGTTTTTATTACTTAAATATTCGAAAATTATCAGTAACAGCTCGGAGTCTGAAAATATTCTTATTGCAGGTAAATAATCATCAAAAACGATTCACTATTCATCTTTTCATTAAAATAGTACTTTTCCAGAAATAGTGTCATAAATAAGTACGTACCTTTAGTAAAACTCCGCCCCTCCCTGGCGCCGCTTTTGTGAAAGGTTCTCGACGACATCTCAGTCGAGGCAGCCAAAACTGGAAAATAAAATATAATACATAAGCACTTGTTTATTCAATAAAACCTAAACAGGGTCACCTAACATTGAACACGCACTTTATCTTCTTGACTTTAAGAGTCTGAAAAATATCTTTTTAAATTGTCGGATATCACAGTTTGTGAAGTGTAGCCACTTACCTAAAATTCTGGATGATTTTACTTAATAATTACTTTTATTTCTTGTGAAATTATGACACACGTCTGTACCGCGCGTGGTATATGACGAGACTGGCTAGATGTGCGCGGTGCGGCGTCTGTACTGTAGGGATGTACAGTGTAGACGCGGCAGAGTTGTCGATATACTGTCGATATTTTCTTGTCACGTGTTATAGTTTTGGGTTACATTATCATCTTAAGAGCAACATTTAATCAATTATTTAATTACAAATCTTTGTTAATGTAGGTATATATTATAATTATATTTTCTTATGTATGTACTATGTATCTCTGAAATATAATAGTTTATCTTTCATCAAATCAAATCAAATCAATTTATTTGTATTTCATTGTTCAATAAAATCACTGCTTGCCTCTTGCACCTACCATTCACTCTTCTCTGCATCACCCAAAGGTCAGACTGGTAGAAAATGCCTGCGGCATTAAGTCCACCTTTTTGTATATTTTGTGCATGAAGCATATTAAATAAAAATAAATAAATTAGCTGGTACTGTAAAAATTACTTATTTTATAAACATTAGATAAGAAAAAATACTATAATTTGTGGAGAATCTATCGACATCGTCACATCCCTAAGGTTGGACTGAAGCACGGCCTGCACACACGTATACTTGCGTCGCAACACACATACATAACCCAGACAGATCGATAACTGCAATACACAGAATGCACAATGGTATATTATGTACAATTTTCATCGCTTCCCCTATTTGATTAGGGTACCGTTTCACTTTTGAAGTGAAACGATTTTTATTGTATAAAAATCTTTTGTTTTCCTTACAGATTTTAGTATTTTGTCACATAAGAAACACTTAGTGATTGTATAATTTGGCTCCGTTTTATTATAACATTTTTCTCCGAAGGGGTAAGCAAAGGTGCACATTTACGGCCCTTAATGGTCATTTTACAAAGTACCACCCAATTTTAACTTGTAATAGGGGGTGAGCCTATTGTCATTGCCATGTACTGAATAAAATTCCAGACTACGTGCTACTACTGAGATTTTTTTTTAATTTACATAAAATTAAACATGGTAAGTGTACATACACTTACCATTTTTCAGTCAGTACGCTCTTGACACTTTAAGCTTCGAGGACGCACGTACCTAGTTATTTAGTAAATTATACATTTGAAGCGGTTCTACCGACTGTTGTGTATCAGTCTGTAATGTTGTGATGTAGTGCTACATACAATTTGGTAGACAGTTCGTGATACAAAACTGGATTCCAATTAACTGAATGTGTTGTTGCGTGTTGCTACGTACTGTGCTACGCCGTAGCACTCAGTTCTATGTAGCGCTACGTATTAACTTTTTACATTAGTTTATAGATGTTATTACCTTTATACATTAATTCATAATATCTTAAAGCTACTAATAGTTTAGTTGCTTATTTCTGTGAAACTCTTTTTAACTACTGGACTCCTAGGAACAGAGAACAATAAAAAGAAGTTAGTACAGCGCCATCTCGTTTATCACTTTGTAACTAATATGAGCCCTATCACCAAACCTGTTCCAGTAACAAAATCGTTAACAGCTCCAGTGAGAACTAAGGTATCTAAATCAATGCTAAAATTGACGGTGCTGCCATCTGGTAAGAGCTAAACACAGAATAGATTTATTAATAGAATCATACACTCGAGTAGATATGTTGATAATTTTTAATGGTATTGTTTTTTATTTTGTGTGAAATATTATATTGAATGTATAGTCTTTATATTGATACAATTTACCACTTAGGGATCGAACCTGAGTCTTACACACTTCATTGGCAATTTCCAAAACCATAGAAGCAACAAATAGAAGTATGTTGATTTGTTTATTACTTCTTCTGTAAGGTAAAAGAGGTTTAAAATAAATAACAACATTATAAAGATTTAGTTCTTTATTTAAATATTTTGGTGCCACATACATTATACTCACATGACATATAATGTATGTATTTGTACCGAAGTTAACAGGCAAGAAACTCTTTGAATAATCTACAATAACTACAATCACACTGCCGGCATAGCAGCATCTGGAAAAAATAAACTTAATTAGATTATACGCTTAATAAGGGACAAAACAAAGATTTGTTTTGTCCAACAACAACAAATCTTTGTTGTGATTTTAGGATTTCTTAGTACTTAATAGCACAGGGTTTGAAATTCAGCTCGTTGTTGGTGAAAATACTTAGTTCTTACTATTTAAATATTTGAAAATTTCAGTAATAGCTTGGAGTCTGGAAATATTCTTGCTGCAGGTAAATTGTAATTGAACACAATTCATTATTCGTCTCTTCATTAACAGAATAATTTTGTAGAAATAGTGTCTCCGCCCCTCCCTGGCGCCGCTTTTGTGGAAGGTTCTCGACGACATCTCAGTCGAGGCAGCCAAAACTGAAAAATAAAATATAATACATAAGCACATGTTTATTCAATAACACTTACAATAGTCTCCTAACATTGAACACGCACTTTATCTTCTTGACCTTAAGAGTCTGAGAAATATCTTTTTAAATTGTCGGATATCACAGTTTGTGAAGTGTAGCCACTTACCTAAAATTCTGGATGATTTTACTTAATAATTACTTTTATTTCTTGTGAAATTATGACACACGTCTGCACCGCGCGTGGTATATGACGAGACTGGCTAGATGTGCGCGGTGCGGCGTCTGTACTGTAGGGATGTACAGTGTAGACGCGGCAGAGTTGTCGATATACTGTCGATATTTTCTTGTCACGTGTTATAGTTTTGGGTTACATTATCATCTTAAGAGCAACATTAAATCAATTATTTAGTTACAAATTTTTGTTAATGTAGGTATATATTATAATTATATTTTCTTATGTATGTACTATGTATCTCTGAAATATATTAGTTTATCTTTCATTGTTCAATAAAATCACTGCTTGCCTCTTGCACCTACCATTTACTCTTCTCTGCATCACCCAAAGGTCAGACTGGTAGAAAATGCCTGCCTCATTAAGTCCACCTATTTGTACATTTTGTGCATGAAGCATATTAAATAAAAATAAATAAATTTGCTGGTACTGTAAAAATTACTTATTTATAAACATTAGATAAGATAAAATACACCTTGTCAGTTTTTTGGAGAATCTATCGACATCGTCACATCCACAAGCTTGGACTGAAGCACGGTCTGCACACACGTATACTTGCGTCGAAACACACATACAGAACCCAGACAGATCGATAACTGCAATACACAGAATGCACTATGGTATATTATGTACAATTTTCATCGCTTCCCCTATTTGATTAGGGTACCGTTTTACTTTTAAAGTGAGACGATTTTTATTGTACCTCTATAAAAATCTTTTGTTTTCCTTACAGATTTTAGTTTTCTGTCACATAAGAAACACTTTATGATTGTATAATTTGGCTCCGCTTTATTATAACATTTATCTCCGAAGGGGTAGCCAAAGGTGCACATTTACGGCCCTTAATGGTCATTTTACAAAGTACTACCCAATTTTAACCTGTAATTGGGGGTGAGCCTATTATAATTGCCATATACTGGACAAAATTCCAGATTACGTACTACTACAGGGATTTTTTCAAAAATTTACATAAAAATAAACATGGTAAGTGTACGTACAATTACCAATTTTTTTATAGCGTAACATTTTATAGTTGTGCTACGGAACACCAAATGTTCGACTGTTGTGTATCAGTCTGTAATGTTGTGATGTAGTGCTACATACCATTTGGTAGACAGTTCGTGATACAAAACTGGATTCTAATTAACTGAATGTGTTGTTGCGTGTTGCTACGTACTGTGCTACGCCGTAGCACTCAAGTCTATGTAGCGCTACGTATTAACTTTTTACATTAGTTTATAGATGTTATTACCTTTATACATTAATTCATAATATCTTAAAGCTACTAATAGTTTAGTTGCTTATTTCTGTGAAACTCTTTTTAACTACTGGACTCCTAGGAACAGAGAACAATAAAAAGAAGTTAGTACAGCGCCATCTCGTTTAACACTTTGTAACTAATATGAGCCCTATCTCCAAACCTGTTCCAGTAACAAAATCGTTAACAGCTCCAGTGAGAACTAAGGTATCTAAATCAATTCTAAAATTGACGGTGCTGCCATCTGGTAAGAGCTAAACACAAAATCATACACTCGAGTAGGTATGTTGATAATTTTTAATGGTATTGTTTTTTATTTTGTGTGAAATATTATATTGAATGTATAGTCTTTATATTGATACAATTTACCACTAAGGGATCGAACCTGAGTCTTACACACTTCATTGGTAATTTCCAAAACCAAAGAAGCAACAAATAGAAGTATGTTGATTTCTTTATTACTTCTTCTGTAAGGTAAAAGGGGTTTAAAATAAATAACAACATTATAAAGATTCAGTTCTTTATTTAAATATTTTGGTGCCACATACATTATACTCACATGACATATAATGTATGTATTTGTACCGAAGTTAACAGGCAAGAAACTCTTTGAATAATCTACAATAACTACAATCTCACTGCCGGCATAGCAGCATCTGGAAAAAATAAATTTAATTAGATTATACGCTTAATAAGGGACAAAACAAATCTAGATTCTAGAACAGAGTTGTTGAGATTTTAGAATTTCTTAGTACTTAATAGCACAGGGTTTGAAATTCAGCTCGTTGTTGGTGAAAATACTTAGTTCTTACTATTTAAATATTTGAAAATTTCAGTAATAGCTTGGAGTCTGGAAATATTCTTGCTGCAGGTAAATTGTAATTGAACACAATTCATTATTCGTCTGTTCCTTAACAGAATAATTTTGTAGAAATAGTGTCATAAATAAGTACATACCTTTAGTAAAACTCCGCCCCTCCCTGGCGCCGCTTTTGTGAAAGGTTCTCGACGACATCTCAGTCGAGGCAGCCAAAACTGAAAAATAAAATATAATACATAAGCACTTGTTTATTCAATAACACTTACAATAGTCTCCTAACATTGAACACGCACTTTATCTTCTTGACCTTAGGAGTGTGAGAAATATCTTTTTAAATTGTCGGATATCACAGTTTGTGACGTGTAGACACACTTACCTAAAATTCTGGATGATTTTACTTAATAATTACTTTTATTTCTTGTGAAATTATGACACACGTCTATACCGCGCGTGGTATATGACGAGACTGGCTAGATGTGCGCGGTGCGGCGTCTGTACTGTAGGGATGTACAGTGTAGACACGGCAGTGTTGTCGATATACTGTCGATATTTTCTTGTCACGTGTTATAGTTTTAGGTTACATTATCATCTTAAGAGCAACATTAAATCAATTATTTAAACTGTCAAATACCAAGCGGTCACCGGTGACCGCGACCCATTGTTCTTTAATTGTGTCTATAAAACCGGTACTCGACGAGTTAATTACAAATCTTTGTTAATGTAGGTATATATTATAATTATATTTTCTTATGTATGTACTATGTATCTCTGAAATATATTAGTTTATCTTTCATTGTTCAATAAAATCACTGCTTGCCTCTTGCACCTACCATTTACTCTTCTCTGCATCACCCAAATGTCAGACTGGTAGAAAATGCCTGCGTCATTAAGTCCACCTATTTGTACATTTTGTGCATGAAGCATATTAAATAAAAATAAATAAATTTGCTGGTACTGTAAAAATTACTTATTTATAAACATTAGATAAGATAAAATACACCTTGTCAGTTTTTTGTGGAGAATCTATCGACATCGTCACATCCCCAAGCTTGGACTGAAGCACGGCCTGCACACACGTATACTTGCGTCGCAACACACAACAGAACCCAGACAGATCAATAACTGCAATACACAGAATGCACAATGGTATATTATGTACAATTTTCATCGCTTCCCCTATTTGATTAGGGTACCGTTCTACTTTTAAAGTGAGACAATTTTTATTGTATAAAAATCTTTTGTTTTCCTTACAGATTTTAGTTTTCTGTCACATAAGAAACACTTAGTGATTGTATAATTTCGCTCCGCTTTATCATTACATTTATCTCCGAAGGGGTAGGCTGAGGTGCACATTTACGGCCCTTAATGGCCATTTTACAAATCCAATTTTAACTTGTAATTGGGGGTGAGCCTATTATCATTGCCATATACTGCATAAAATTCCAGACTACGTGCTACTACTGAGACTTTCTTCAAAAATTTACATAAAATTAAACATGGTAAGTGTACGTATACTTACCAATTCATTCTTAGCTTAACATTTCATAGTTAAGCTACGGAACACCAAATGTTCAGTCAGTACGCTCTTGACACTTTAAGCGTCGAGGACGGACGTACCTAGTTATTGAGTAAATTATACATTTGAAGCGATTCTACCGACTGTTGTGTATCAGTCTGTAATGTTGTGATGGAGTGCTACATACCATTTGGTAGACAGTTCGTGATACAAAACTGGATTCTAATTAACTGAATGTGTTGTTGCGTGTTGCTACGTACTGTGCTACGCCGTAGCACTCATGTCTATGTAGCGCTACGTATTAACTTTTTACATTAGTTTATAGATGTTATTACCTTTATACATTAATTCATAATATCTTAAAGCTACTAATAATTTAGTTGCTTATTTCTGTGAAACTCTTTTTAACTACTGGACTCCTAGGAACAGAGAACAATAAAAAGAAAGTTAGTACAGCGCCATCTCGTTTAACACTTTGTAACTAATATGAGCCCTATCACCAAACCTGTTCCAGTAACAAAATCGTTAACAGCTCCAGTGAGAACTAAGGTATCTAAATTTCGCCGGGGCGAAACTCCTCTACCGCGCCAGATAAGTGCGTGGCGGGATGAGCTCCGGCGCGATCTCATGGCGGAATGGCAGCAACGACTGTCGCAACCGAGGGCTGGGCTCGCTGCCATTGCAGCGGTAAGACCCCTCTTTGAGGAGTGGCTTGAGAGACGCTACGGCGTCCTCACCTACCGCCTGACGCAGGTCCTCACCGGACATGGAAGTTTCGGGAGGTACCTGTGTCTGATGGGGCGGGAGGAAACGCCCGGGTGTCATCACTGCGAGGACCGCCCTGAGGACACGGTGGAACACACCGTAGCGGAATGCCCTGCGTGGGCTGAGCACCGCCGTGCCCTCAGGGAAGTGATCGGCGATGGCGACCTCTCGCGTCCGGGCCTAGTGCAGGCCATGATGCGGAGCGAGGGGGACTGGGATGCCGTCTCCTCCTTTTGCGAAGCAGTCATGCTAGCTAAGGAGGAGGCGGGACGCGTAAGGCAGCGAAGCGCTGCCTCCTCGCAACCCAGCCATCGCGAAGGACACACCGGGCGTCGGGGATCGCGGGACGATCTCCGGCCGCCGTAAGCGCGGGCCTGCGGACGACGAGCATGGGTGGCTCCCCGTCCGATCAGAAACAGACCCGAGCGTACGGCGCGTCGCGTTCCGCGCGCGCCTCAAAGAGCCATCAGACCACCACAGATGGGGCCCAATAGGGCCGATGCCGATTCGGAGTCGCGGAGAACCTAACGGGTAACCGGGGCTCCGGCTCGACGTGCAGGAGAAGGAACGGGGTGGTTTTTAGTCAGTAAGAGTCTGACACTCCCCTCCGCCTCACCCAGGCGGGAGCAGTCGTTCGATGATTTTCCCCCCTTAAAAAAAAAGGTATCTAAATCAATTCTAAAATTGACGGTGCTGCCATCTGGTAAGAGCTAAACACAAAATCATACACTCGAGTAGGTATGTTGATAATTTTTAATGGTATTGTTTTTTATTTTGTGTGAAATATTATATTGAAGGTATAGTCTTTATATTGATACAATATACCACTCAGGGATCGAACCTGAGTCTTACACACTTCATTGGTAATTTCCAAAACCAAAGAAGCAACAAATAGAAGTTTGTTGATTTCTTTATTACTTCTTCTGTAAGGTAAAAGAGGTTTAAAATAAATAACAACATTATAAAGATTTAGTTCTTTATTTAAATATTTTGGTGCCACATACATTATACTCACATGACATATAATGTATGTATTTGTACCGAAGTTAACAGGCAAGAAACTCTTTGAATAATCTACAATAACTACAATCTCACTGCCGGCATAGCAGCATCTGGAAAAAATTAACTTAATTAGATTATACGCTTAATAAGGGACAAAACAAATCTAGATTCTAGAACAGAGTTGTTGAGATTTTAGAATTTCTTAGTACTTAATAGCACAGGGTTTGAAATTCAGCTCGTTGTTGGTGAAAATACTTAGTTCTTACTATTTAAATATTTGAAAATTTCAGTAATAGCTTGGAGTCTGGAAATATTCTTGCTGCAGGTAAATTGTAATTGAACACAATTCATTATTCGTCTCTTCATTAACAGAATAATTTTCTAGAATTAGTGTCATAAATAAGTACGTACCTTTAGTAAAACTCTGCCCCTCCCTGGCGCCGCTTTTGTGGAAGGTTCTCGACGACATCTCGGTCGAGGCAGCCAAAACTGAAAAATAAAATATAATACATAAGCACATGTTTATTCAATAACACTTACAATAGTCTCCTAACATTGAACACGCACTTTATCTTCTTGACCTTAGTAGTCTGAGAAATAATCTTTTAAAATTACCGATATCACATTTTGTGAAGTGTAGACATTTGCCTAAAATTCTGGATGATTTTACTTAATACTTTTATTTCTTAGAAAATTATGACACACGTCTGTACCGCGCGTGGTACATGACGAGACTGGCTAGATGTGCGCGGTGCGGCGTCTGTACTGTAGGGATGTACAGTGTAGACGCGGCAGAGTTGTCGATATACTGTCGATATTTTCTTGTCACGTGTTATAGTTTTGGGTTACATTATCATCTTAAGAGCAACATTAAATCAATTATTTAATTACAAATCTTTGTTAATGTAGGTATATATTATAATTATATTTTCTTATGTATGTACTATGTATCTCTGAAATATATTAGTTTATCTTTCATTGTTCAATAAAATCACTGCTTGCCTCTTGCACCTACCATTTACTCTTCTCTGCATCACCCAAATGTCAGACTGGTAGAAAATGCCTGCGTCATTAAGTCCACCTATTTGTACATTTTGTGCATGAAGCATATTAAATAAAAATAAATAAATTTGCTGGTAATGTAAAAATTACTTATTTATAAACATTAGATAAGATAAAATACACCTTGTCAGTTTTTTGTGGAGAATCTATCGACATCGTCTCATCCCCAAGCTTGGACTGAAGCACGGTCTGCACACACGTATACTTGCGTCGCAACACACATACAGAACCCAGACAGATCAATAACTGCAATACACAGAATGCACAATGGTATATTATGTACAATTTTCATCGCTTCCCCTATTTCATTAGGGTACCGTTTTACTTTTAAAGTGAGACTTTTGTTTTCCTTACAGATTTTAGTTGTCTGTCACATAAGAAACACTTAGTGATTGTATAATTTGGCTCCGCTTTATTATAACATTTATCTCCGAAGGGGTAGGCAGAGGTGCACATTTACGGCCCTTAACTCGTCGAGTACCGGTTTTATAGACACAATTAAAGAACAATAGGTCGCGGTCACCGGTGACCGCTTGGTGTTTGACAGTTTAATGCCCATTTTACAAAGTAACACCCAATTTTAACTTGTAATTGGGGGTGAGCCTATTGTCACTGCCATATACTGGACAAGATACCAGACTACGTGCTACTACTGAGATTTTTTTAAAAATTTACATAAAATTAAACATGGTAAGTGTACATACACTTACCATTGTTCAGTCAGTTCGCTCTTGACACTTTAAGCTTCGAGGACGCACGTACCTAGTTATTGAGTAAATTATACATTTGAAGCGGTTCTACTGACTGTTGTGTATCAGTCTGTAATGTTGTGATGTAGTGCTACATACAATTTGGTAGACAGTTCGTGATACAAAACTGGATTCTAATTAACTGAATGTGTTGTTGCGTGTTGCTACGTACTGTGCTACGCCGTAGCACTCATGTCTATGTAGCGCTACGTATTAACTTTTTACATTAGTTTATAGATGTTATTATCTTTATACATTAATTCATAATATCTTAAAGCTACTAATAGTTTAGTCGCTTATTTCTGTGAAACTCTTTTTAACTACTGGACTCCTAGGAACAGAGAACAATAAAAAGAAGTTAGTACAGCGCCATCTCGTTTAACACTTTGTAACTAATATGAGCCCTATCACCAAACCTGTTCCAGTACCAAAATCGTTAACAGCTCCAGTGAGAACTAAGGTATCTAAATCAATGCTAAAATTGACGATGCTGCCATCTGGTAAGAGCTAAACACAGGATAGATTTATTAATAGAATCATACACTCGAGTAGGTATGTTGATAATTTTTAATGGTATTGTTTTTTATTTTGTGTGAAATATTATATTGAATGTATAGTCTTTATATTGATACAATTTACCACTCAGGGATCGAACCTGAGTCTTACACACTTCATTGGTAATTTCCAAAACCAAAGAAGCAACAAATAGAAGTTTGTTGATTTCTTTATTACTTCTTCTGTAAGGTAAAAGAGGTTTAAAATAAATAACAACATTATAAAGAGTTAGTTCTTTATTTAAATATTTTGGTGCCACATACATTATACTCACATGACATATAATGTATGTATTTGTACCGAAGTTAACAGGCAAGAAACTCTTTGAATAATCTACAATAACTACAATCACACTGCCGGCATAGCAGCATCTGGAAAAAATAAACTTAATTAGATTATACGCTTAATAAGGGACAAAACAAATCTAGATTCTAGAACAGAGTTGTTGAGATTTTAGAATTTCTTAGTACTTAATAGCACAGGGTTTGAAATTCAGTTCATTGTTGGTCAAAATGGTTAATGTCCTTACTGCTTACTAAATATTTGAAATTTCCCAGTAATAGTTTGGAGTCTGGAAATATTCTTGCCGTAGCTAAATAATCATCGAAAACAATTCACTTCTCTTCCCTTCATTAAAAGGATAATTTTCCAGAAATAGTGTCATAAATAAGTTCGTACCTTTAATGAAACTCCGCCCCTCCCTGGCGCCGCTTCTGTGGAAGGTTCTCGACGACATCTCAGTCGAGGCAGCCAAAACTGGAAAATAAAATATAATACATAAGCACTTGTTTATTCAATAAAACCTATAACAGGGTCACCTAACATTGAACACGCACTTTATCTTCTTGACTTTAAGAGTCTGAAAAATATCTTTTTAAATTGTCTGATATCACAGTTTGTGACGTGTAGATACTTACCTGAAATTCTGGATGATTTTACTTCATAATTATTTTTATTTCTTGCGAAATTATGACACACGTCTGTACCGCGCGTGGTATATAACGAGACTGGCTAGATGTGCGCGGTGCGGCGTCTGTACTGTAGGGATGTACAGTAGACGCGGCAGAGTTGTCGATATACTGTCAATATTTTCTTGTAGTTTTGGGTTACCACGTTATGTAACCCAAAACTATATTTTGGGTTACATTATCATCTTAAGAGCAACATTAAATCAATTATTTAATTACAAATCTTTGTTAATGTAGGTATATATTATAATTATATTTTCTTATGTATGTACTATGTATCTCTGAAATATATTAGTTTATCTTTCATTGTTCAATAAAATCACTGCTTGCCTCTTGCACCTACAATTTACTCTTCTCTGCATCACCCAAAGGTCAGACTGGTAGAAAATGCCTGCGGCATTAAGTCCACCTATGTGTACATTTTGTGCATAAAGCATATTAAATAAAAATAAATAAATTTGCTGGTACTGTAAAAATTACTTATTTTATAAACATTAGATAAGATAAAATACACCTTGTCAGTTTTTTGTGGAGAATCTATCGACATCGTCTCATCCCCAAGCTTGGACTGAAGCACGGTCTTCACACACGTATACTTGCGTCGCAACACACATACAGAACCCAGACAGATCAATAACTGTAATACACAGAATGTGCAATGGTATATTATGTACAATTTTCATCGCTTCCCCTATTTGATTAGGGTACCGTTTTACTTTTAAAGTGAGACGATTTTTATTGTATAAAAATCTTTTGTTTTCCTCACAGATTTTAGTTTTCTGTTACATATGAAACACTTTATGATTGTATAATTTAGCTCCGCTTTATTATAACATTTATGTCCAAAGGGGTAGGCAGAGGTGCACATTTACGGCCCTTAATGCCCATTTTACAAAGTAATTTTATCTATTTATGTTATGATACCCTTGTAAGTGGGGGTGAGCCTATTGCCATTGCCATATACTGGACAAAATTTCAGACTACGTGCGATAACTGGGACTTTTGGGACTAAAATTAAAATTGAGTAATCTAAAATAGACTACTGGGACTAAAATTTACATAAAAATAAACATGGCAAGTGTACGTATACTTAACATTTTTTTTATAGCGTAACATTTTATAGTTGACCTACGGAACACCAAATGTTCAGTCAGTACGCTCTTGACACTTTAAGCTTCGAGGACGCACGTACCTAGTTATTGAGTAAATTATACATTTGAAGCGGTTCTACCGACTGTTGTGTATCAGTCTGTAATGTTGTGATGTAGTGCTACATACAATTTGGTAGACAGTTCGTGATACAAAACTGGATTCTAATTAACTGAATGTGTTGTTGCGTGTTGCTACGTACTGTGCTACGCCGTAGCACTCATGTCTATGTAGCGCTACGTATTAACTTTTTACATTAGTTTATAGATGTTATTACCTTTATACATTAATTCATAATATCTTAAAGCTACTAATAGTTTAGTTGCTTATTTCTGTGAAACTCTTTTTAACTACTGGACTCCTAGGAACAGAGAACAATAAAAAGAAGTTAGTACAGCGCCATCTCGTTTAACACTTTGTAACTAATATGAGGCCTATCACCAAACCTGTTCCAGTAACAAAATCGTTAACAGCTCCAGTGAGAACTAAGGTATCTAAATCAATGCTAAAATTGACGGTGCTGCCATCTGGTAAGAGCTAAACACAGAATAGATTTATTAATAGAATCATACACTCGAGTAGGTATGTTGATAATTTTTAATGGTATTGTTTTTTATTTTGTGTGAAATATTATATTGAATGTATAGTCTTTATATTGATACAATATACCACTCAGGGATCGAACCTGAGTCTTACACACTTCATTGGCAATTTCCAAAACCAAAGAAGCAACAAATAGAAGTATGGTGATTTCTTTATTACTTCTTCTGTAAGGTAAAAGAGGTTTAAAATAAATAACAACATTATAAAGATTTAGTTCTTTATTTAAATATTTTGGTGCCACATACATTATACTCACATGACATATAATGTATGTATTTGTACCGAAGTTAACAGGCAAGAAACTCTTTGAATAATCTACAATGACTACAATCTCACTGCCGGCATAGCAGCATCTGGAAAAAATAAACTTAATTAGATTATACGCTTAATAAGGGACAAAACAAATCTAGATTCTAGAACAGAGTTGTTGAGATTTTAGAATTTCTTAGTACTTAATAGCACAGGTTTGAAATTCAGCTCGTTGTTGGTGAAAATACTTAGTTCTTACTATTTAAATATTTGAAAATTTCAGTAATAGCTTGGAGTCTGGAAATATTCTTGCTGCAGGTAAATTGTAATTGAAAACAATTCATTATTCGTCTCTTCATTAACAGAATAATTTTGTAGAAATAGTGTCATAAATAAGTACGTACCATAAATAAGTAAAACTCCGCCCCTCCCTGGCGCCGCTTTTGTGAAAGGTTCTCGACGACATCTCAGTCGAGGCAGACAAAACTGAAAAATAAAATATAGTACATAAGCACGTGTTTATTCAATAACACTTACAATAGTCTCCTAACATTGAACACGCACTTTATCTTCTTGACCTTAGGAGTGTGAGAAATATCTTTTTAAATTGTCGGATATCACACTTTGTGACGTGTAGACACACTTACCTAAAATTCTGAATGATTTTACTTAATAAATACTTTTATTTCTTGTGAAATTATAACACACGTCTGCACCGCGCGTGGTATATGACGAGACTGGCTAGATGTGCGCGGTGCGGCGTCTGTACTGTAGGGATGTACAGTGTAGACGCGGCAGAGTTGTCGATATACTGTCGATATTTTCTTGTCACGTGTTATAGTTTTGGGTTACATTATCATCTTAAGAGCAACATTAAATCAATTATTTAATTATAAATCTTTGTTAATGTAGGTATATATTATAATTATATTTTCTTATGTATGTACTATGTATCTCTGAAATATATTAGTTTATCTTTCATTGTTCAATAAAATCACTGCTTGCCTCTTGCACCTACCATTTACTCTTCTCTGCATCACCCAAATGTCAGACTGGTAGAAAATGCCTACGTCATTAAGTCTACCTATTTGTACATTTTGTGCATGAAGCATATTAAATAAAAATAAATAAATCTGCTGGTACTGTAAAAATTACTTATTTATAAACATTAGATAAGATAAAATACACCTTGTCAGTTTTTTGTGGAGAATCAATCGACATCGTCACATCCCCAAGCTTGGACTGAAGCACGGTCTGCACACACGTATACTTGCGTTGCAACACACATACAGAACCCAGACAGATCAATAACTGCAATACACAGAATGCACAATGGTATATTATGTACAATTTTCATCGCTTCCCCTATTTGATTAGGGTACCGTTTCACTTTTAAAGTGAGACGATTTTTATTGTATAAAAATCTTTTGTTTTCCTTACAGATTTTAGTATTTTGTCACATAAAAAACACTTAGTGATTGTATAATTTAGCTCCGCTTTATTATAACATTTATCTCCGAAGGGGTAGGCAGAGGTGCACATTTGCGGTCCTTAATGCCCATTTTACAAAGTAACACCCAATTTTAACATGTAATTGGGGGTGAGCCTATTGTCACTGCCATATACTGGACAAGATTCCAGACTACGTGCTACTACTGAGATTTTTTTTAAAAATTACATAAAATTAAACATGGTTAGTGTACGTACACTTACCATTGTTCAGTCGGTTCGCTCTTGACACTTTAAGCTTCGAGGACGCACGTACCTAGTTATTGAGTAAATTATACATTTGAAGCGGTTTTACCGACTGTTGTGTATCAGTCTGTAATATTGCGATGGAGTGCTACATACAATTTGGTAGACACTTCATGATACAAAACTGGATTCTAATTAACTGAATGTGTTGTTGCGTGTTGCTACGTACTGTGCTACGCCGTAGCACTCATGTCTATGTAGCGCTACGTATTAACTTTTTACATTAGTTTATAGATGTTATTACCTTTATACATTAATTCATAATATCTTAAAGTTACTAATAGTTTAGTTGCTTATTTCTGTGAAACTCTTTTTAACTACTGGACTCCTAGGAACAGAGAACAATAAAAAGAAGTTAGTACAGCGCCATCTCGTTTAACACTTTGTAACTAATATGAGCCCTATCACCAAACCTGTTCCAGTAACAAAATCGTTAACAGCTCCAGTGAGAACTAAGGTATCTAAATCAATGCTAAAATTGACGGTGCTGCCATCTGGTAAGAGCTTAACACAGAATCATACACTCGAGTAGGTATGTTGATAATTTTTAATGGTATTGTTTTTTATTTTGTGTGAAATATTATATTGAATGTATAGTCTTTATATTGATATAATTTACCACTCAGGGATCGAACCTGAGTCTTACACACTTCATTGGCAATTTCCAAAACCAAAGAAGCAACAAATAGAAGTATGTTGATTTCTTTATTACTTCTTCTGTAAGGTAAAAGGGGTTTAAAATAAATAACAACATTATAAAGATTTAGTTCTTTATTTAAATATTTTGGTGCCACATACATTATACTCACATGACATATAATGTATGTATTTGTACCGAAGTTAACAGGCAAGAAACTCTTTGAATAATCTACAATAACTACAATCACACTGCCGGCATAGCAGCATCTGGAAAAAATAAACTTAATTAGATTATACGCTTAAACTGTCAAACACCAAGCGGTCACCGGTGACCGCGACCTATTGTTCTTTAATTGTGTCTATAAAACTGGTACTCGACGAGTTAATAAGGGACAAAACAAATCTAGATTCTAGAACAGAGTTGTTGAGATTTTAGAATTTCTTAGTACTTAATAGCACAGGTTTGAAATTCAGCTCGTTGTTGGTGAAAATACTTAGTTCTTACTATTTAAATATTTGAAAATTTCAGTAATAGCTTGGAGTCTGGAAATATTCTTGCTGCAGGTAAATTGTAATTGAACACAATTCACTATTCGTCTCTTCATTAACAGAATAATTTTGTAGAAATAGTGTCATAAATAAGTACGTACCTTTAGTAAAACTCCGCCCCTCCCTGGCGCCGCTTGCGTGGAAGGTTCTCGACGACATCTCAGTCGAGGCAGCCAAAACTGAAAAATAAAATATAATACATAAGCACATGTTTATTCAATAACACTTACAATAGTCTCCTAACATTGAACACGCACTTTATCTTCTTGACCTTAGGAGTGTGAGAAATATCTTTTTAAATTGTCGGATATCTCACTTTGTGACGTGTAGACACACTTACCTAAAATTCTGGATGATTTTACTTAATAATTACTTTTATTTCTTGTGAAATTATGACACACGTCTGTACCGCGCGTGGTATATGACGAGACTGGCTAGATGTGCGCGGTGCGGCGTCTGTACTGTAGGGATGTACAGTGTAGACGCGGCAGTGTTGTCGATATACTGTCGATATTTTCTTGTAACATGTTATAGTTTTGGCTTTTAATATCACCTTAAAAGCAAAATTAAATCAATGATTACATGATAAGTCTTTTTTAATGCATGCGATTTGCTGTTAATCATTTAGTACTACTGTAAAAACTACTTATTTGTAAACATTAGATAGGAAAAATATAATTTGTTAGTTCTTTGTGCAGAATCTATCGACAGCATCTCTTCCCTAGGGACGTGTCGAAGCACCTGATCTGCACACACATACTTGCGGCACACACACATACAGAACCCAGACAGATCGATAACTGATATATAGACACTACCCCTATTTACAACAAGTTCCTGTTTAGGGTTCCATATGATTTTAAAATGTTCAGTTTGTGAAATCACATTTATTTCATCATCTCATTTTCCCGAAGATCTTTATTCCTGTCCCATTACAAATACTTCGTGGTTCTGGAAAGAAACAATAAGAACAATTTAATATTTTGTATTCACTTTGTACGAATAAAATTAAATGGCTGCTCATAAGTAACCTATTTACTCTGGACTTAAAGCTACCCAGGCGACCTCTCGCGTCCGGGCCTAATGCAGGCCATGATGCGGAGCGAGGGGAACTGGGATGCCGTCTCCTCCTTTTGCGAAGCAGTCATGATAGCTAAGGAGGAGGCGGGACGCGTGAGGCAGCGAAGCGCTGCCTCCTCGCAACCCAGCCGTCGCGATGGACACACCGGGCGTCGGGGATCGCGGGACGATCTCCGGCCACCGTAAGCGCGGGCCTGCGGACGGCGAGCATGGGTGGCTCCCCGTCCGACCAGAAACAGACCCGAGCGTACGGCGCGTCGCGTTCCGCGCGCGCCTCAAAGAGCCATCAGACCACCACAGATGGGGCTCAATAGGGCCGATGCCGATTCGGAGTCGCGGAGAACCTAACGGGTAACCGGGGCTCCGGCTCGACGTGCAGGAGAAGGAACGGGGTGGTTTTTAGTCAGTAAGAGTCTGACACTCCCTTCCGCCTCACCCAGGCGGGAGCAGTCATTCGATGATTTTCCCCCCTTAAAAAAAAAAAAGTCTAGTAATTTCACACTTTAGTGGTTCTTAAGAAACTTGATACAAAACGCTTCGTACGAACAGTCGTTGTAAGAGTGAAAAGCAGTTTGAATCTACGGAACACCAAATGTTCACTCAATTCGCTTTTGACACTATAAGCTTCGACTACGCATGTAGCTACATGTTATTTAAATTATACATTGAAAGGGGTTCTACCATCTGTCGTGCATCTGTTGTGATGTAATGCTATGCATGCTACAATATGGTAGACACTTACAAAACTGGTTTCCAATAGGCGAGATTTCTTACTACGTGTTGCTACGTCCTGTGCTACGCCGTAGCACTCATGGCTACATTGCGCTACTTATTTCTCATCTTTTCACATTTAATGGATTTCTCATTCCTACTAGTAGTTTAGTTACTGATTCCAGAGAAACTCTTTTCAACTACTGGAAGTCCTGCAAGCAAGGAACAGATAATACTAAAAAAGTATGTAGGAAACCGCCACCTAGTGTTGAACTGTGTAACTAATGTTAGCCCTAACACCAAACCTGTTCCACTAATAATGTCTTTACCAGTAAGGAGCCTAAATCAACAGTGCTGCCATCTGGTGAAAGCTAAACATAGAATGGATTTATAAATAGAAACATACACTCGATTAGGTATGTTGATAATTTGTAATGATACTGTTGTTTAACTTCTTGTGATATATTATATTGATTGCATAAGATTGATGTTACAACTCAGGGATCGAACCTGAGTCTTACACACTTCATTGGCAATTTCCAAAACCATAGAAGCAACAAATAGAAGTATGTTGATTTCTTTATTACTTCTTCTGTAAGGTAAAAGAGGTTTAAAACAAATAACAACATTATAAAGATTTAGTTCTTTATTTAAATATTTTGGTGCCACATACATTATACTCACATGACATATAATGTATGTATTTGTACCGAAGTTAACAGGCAAGAAACTCTTTGAATAATCTACAATAACTACAATCTCACTGCCGGCATAGCAGCATCTGGAAAAAATAAACTTAATTAGATTATACGCTTAATAAGGGACAAAACAAATCTAGATTCTAGAACAGAGTTGTTGAGATTTTAGAATTTCTTAGTACTTAATAGCACAGGGTTTGAAATTCAGCTCGTTGTTGGTGAAAATACTTAGTTCTTACTATTGAAATATTTGAAAATTTCAGTAATAGCTTGGAGTCTGGAAATATTCTTGCTGCAGGTAAATTGTAATTGAACACAATTCATTATTCGTCTCTTCATTAACAGAATAATTTTGTAGAAATAATGTCATAAATAAGTACGTACCTTTAGTAAAACTCCGCCCCTCCCTGGCGCCGCTTTTGTGGAAGATTCTCGACGACATCTCAGTCGAGGCAGCCAAAACTGAAAAATAAAATATAATACATAAGCACATGTTTATTCAATAACACTTACAATAGTCTCCTACCATTGAACACGCACTTTATCTTCTTGACCTTAGGAGTGTGAGAAATATCTTTTTAAATTGTCGGATATCACACTTTGTGACGTGTAGACACACTTACCTAAAATTCAGGATGTTTATACTTAATAAATACTTTTATTTCTTGTGAAATTATGACACACGTCTGTACCGCGCGTGGTATATGACGAGACTGGCTAGATGTGCGCGGTGCGGCGTCTGTACTGTAGGGATGTACAGTGTAGACACGGCAGTGTTGTCGATATACTGTCGATATTTTCTTGTCACGTGTTATAGTTTTGGGTTACATTATCATCTTAAGAGCAACATTAAATCAATTATTTAATTACAAATCTTTGTTAATGTAGGTATATATTATAATTATATTTTCTTATGTATGTACTATGTATCTCTGAAATATATTAGTTTATCTTTCATTGTTCAATAAAATCACTGCTTGCCTCTTGCACCTACCATTCACTCTTCTCTGCATCACCCAAAGGTCAGACTGGTAGAAAATGCCTGCGGCATTAAGTCCACCTTTTTGTACATTTTGTGCATGAAGCATATTAACTCGTCGAGTGCCGTATTTATAGACACAATTAAAGAACAATAGGTTGCGGTCACCGGTGACCGCTTGGTGTTTGACAGTTTAAATAAAAATAAGTAAATTTGCTGGTACTGTAAAAATTACTTATTTTATAAACATTAGATAAGATAAAATATACCTTGTCAGTTTTTTGTGGAGAATCTATCGACATCGTCACATCCCCAAGCTTGGACTGAAGCACGGACTGCACACACGTATACTTGCGTAGCAACACACATACAGAACCCAGACAGATCAATAACTGCAATACACAGAATGCACAATGGTATATGATGTACAATTTTCATCGCTTCCCCTATTTGATTATGGTACCGTTTCACTTTTAAAGTGAGACGTTTTTTATTGTACAATTTTTTTTTCTGTTTCTTATAGACTTTAGTTCTCTGTCACACTTTGTGATTGTATAATTTCGCTCAGTTTTATATTAACATAACGTCATCGCGCCTTATATCCCTAAATGGGTAGGCAGCATGTGGACATTTACGGTAATTAATGCCATTGTACAATATAACACCCACTTTTCATTATATATTATGAGTCTCTTGTAATTGGGGGTGAGGTATATATACCGAAGTATAGCTAAGATTAAGAAACATAAACTCTGGCGAGGAATTTCACACAGTGACACGAGACAGGAGACATTGACACGACATTGAGAATTGAACGAAACGCTTCATGCGAATAAAGAAATGAAAAAAATACAAGGTAAGTGTACCTGCGCCCACGAGCGAAGCATTTTCTAGTTGAGCTACGGAACACCAAATGTTCAGTCAGTATGCACTTTAAGCTTCGAGGACGCACGTACATACCTAGTTATTGAGTAAATTATACATTTGAAGCGGTTCTACCGACTGTTGTGTATCAGTCTGTAATATTGCGATGGAGTGCTACATACAATTTGGTAGACACTTCATGATACAAAACTGGATTCTAATTAACTGAATGTGTTGTTGCGTGTTGCTACGTACTGTGCTACGCCGTAGCACTCATGTCTATGTAGCGCTACGTATTAACTTTTTACATTACTTTATAGATGTTATTACCTTTATACATTAACTCATAATATCTTAAAGCTACTAATAGTTTAGTTGCTTATTTCTGTGAAACTCTTTTTAACTACTGGACTCCTATGAACAGAGAACAATAAAAAAAAGTTAGTACAGCGCCATCTCGTTTAACACTTTGTAACTAATATGAGCCCTATCACCAAACCTGTTCCAGTAACAAAATCGTTAACAGCTCCAGTGAGAACTAAGGTATCTAAATCAATGCTAAAATTGACGGTGCTGCCATCTGGTAAGAGCTAAACACAGAATAGATTTATTAATAGAATCATACACTCGAGTAGGTATGTAGATAATTTTTAATGGTATTGTTTTTTATTTTGTGTGAAATATTATATTGAATGTATAGTCTTTATATTGATACAATTTACCACTCAGGGATCGAACCTGAGTCTTACACAATTCATTGGCAATTTCCAAAACCAAAGAAGCAACAAATAGAAGTATGTTGATTTCTTTATTACTTCTTCTGTAAGGTAAAAGAGGTTTAAAATAAATAACAATATAATAAAGATTTAGTTCTTTATTTAAATATTTTGGTGCCACATACATTATACTCACATGACATATAATGTATGTATTTGTACCGAAGTTAACAGGCAAGAAACTCTTTGAATAATCTACAATAACTACAATCACACTGCCGGCATAGCAGCATCTGGAAAAAATAAACTTAATTAGATTATACGCTTAATAAAGGACAAAACAAATCTAGATTCTAGAACAGAGTTGTTGAGATTTTAGAATTTCTTAGTACTTAATAGCACAGGGTTTGAAATTCAGCTCGTTGTTGGTGAAAATACTTAGTTCTTACTATTTAAATATTTGAAAATTTCAGTAATAGCTTGGAGTCTGGAAATATTCTTGCTGCAGGTAAATTGTAATTAAACACAATTCATTATTCATCTCTTCATTAACAGAATAATTTTGTAGAAATAGTGTCATAAATAAATACGTACCTTTAGTAAAACTCCGCCCCTCCCTGGCGCCGCTTTTGTGTAAGGTTCTCGACGACATCTCAGTCGAAGCAGCCAAAACTGAAAAATACAATATAATACATAAGCACATGTTTATTCAATAACACTTACAATAGTCTCCTAACATTGAACACGCACTTTATCTTCTTGACCTTAGGAGTGTGAGAAATATCTTTCTAAATTGTCGAATATCACACTTTGTGACGTGTTGACACACTTACCTAAAATTCAGGATGTTTATACTTAATAAATACTTTTATTTCTTGTGAAATTATGACACACGTCTGTACCGCGCGTGGTATATGACGAGACTGGCTAGATGTGCGCGGTGCGGCGTCTGTACTGTAGGGATGTACAGTGTAGACACGGCAGTGTTGTCGATATACTGTCGATATTTTCTTGTCACGTGTTATAGTTTTGGGTTACATTATCATCTTAAGAGCAACATTAAATCAATTATTTAATTACAAATCTTTGTTAATGTAGGTATATATTATAATTATATTTTCATATGTATGTACTATGTATCTCTGAAATATATTAGTTTATCTTTCATTGTTCAATAAAATCACTGCTTGCCTCTTGCACCTACCATTTACTCTTCTCTGCATCACCCAAATGTCAGACTGGTAGAAAATGCCTGCGTCATTAAGTCCACTTATGTGTACATTTTGTGCATGAAGCATATTAAATAAAAATAAATAAATTTGCTGGTAATGTAAAAATTACTTATTTATAAACATTAGATAAGATAAAATACACCTTGTCAGTTTTTTGTGGAGAATCAATCGACATCGTTACATCCCCAAGCTTGGACTGAAGCACGGTCTGCACACACGTATACTTGCGTTGCAACACACATACAGAACCCAGACAGATCAATAACTGCAATGCACAGAATGCACTATGGTATATTATGTACAATTTTCATCGCTTCCCCTATTTGATTTGGGTACCGTTTCACTTTTAAAGTGAGACGATTTTTATTGTATAAAAATCTTTTGTTTTCCTTACAGATTTTAGTTTTCTGTCACATAAGAAACACTTAGTGATTGTATAATTTGGCTCCGCTTTATTATAACATTTATCTCCGAAGGGGTAGGCAGAGGTGCACATTTACGGCCCTTAATGGCCATTTTACAATGTAACACCCAATTTTATCTATTTATGTTATGATACCCTTATAAGTGGGGGTGAGAATATTGGAATTGCCATATACTGGACAAAATTTCAGACTACGTGCGACAATTAGGACTTTTGGGACTAAAATTAAAATTGAGTAAACTAAAATAGACTACTGGGACTAAAATTTACATAAAAATAAACATGGTAAGTGTACGTACAATTACCAATTTTTTTATAGCGTAACATTTTATAGTTGAGCAACGGAACACCAAATGTTCAGTCAGTACGCTCTTGACACTTTCAGCTTCGAGGACGAATGTACCTAGTTATTGAGTAAATTATACATTTGAAGCGGTTCTACCGACTGTTGTGTATCAGTCTGTAATGTTGTGATGGAGTGCTACATACAATTTGGTAGACACTTCATGATACAAAACTGGATTCTAATTAACTGAATGTGTTGTTGCGTGTTGCTACGTACTGTGCTACGCCGTAGCACTCATGTCTATGTAGCGCTACGTACTAACTTTTTACATTAGTTTATAGATGTTATTACCTTTATACATTAATTCATAATATCTTAAAGCTACTAATAGTTTAGTTGCTTATTTCTGTGAAACTCTTTTTTACTACTGGACTCCTAGGAACAGAGAACAATAAAAAGAAGTTAGTACAGCGCCATCTCGTTTAACACTTTGTAACTAATATGAGCCCTATCACCAAACCTGTTCCAGTAACAAAATCGTAAACAGCTCCAGTGAGAACTAAGGTATCTAAATCAATTCTAAAATTGACGGTGCTGCCATCTAGTAAGAGCTAAACACAGAATAGATTTATTAATAGAATCATACACTCGAGTAGGTATGTGGATAATTTTAATGGTATTGTTTTTTATTTTGTGTAAAATATTATATTGAAAGTATAGTCTTTATATTGATACAATTTACCACTCAGGGATCGAACCTGAGTCTTACACACTTCATTGGCAATTTCCAAAACCAAAGAAGCAACAAATAGAAGTATGTCGATTACTTTATTACTTCTTCTGTAAGGTATAAGAGGTTTAAAATAAATAACAACATTATTAAGTTTTAGTTCTTTATTTAAATATTTTGGTGCCACATACATTATACTCACATGACATATAATGTATGTATTTGTACCGAATTTAACAGGCAAGAAACTCTTTGAATAATCTACAATAACTACAATCTCACTGCCGGCATAGCAGCATCTGGAAAAAATAAACTTAATTAGATTATACGCTTAATCAAAACAAATCTAGATTCTAGAACAGAGTTGTTGAGATTTTAGAATTTCTTAGTACTTAATAGCACAGGGTTTGAAATTCAGCTCGTTGTTGGTGAAAATACTTAGTTCTTACTATTTTAATATTTGAAAAATTCAGTAATAGCTTGGAGTCTGGAAATATTCTTGCTGCAGGTAAATTGTAATTGAACACAATTCATTATTCGTCTCTTCCTTAACAGAATAATTTTGTAGAAATACTGTCATAAATACGTACGTACCTTTAGTAAAACTCCGCCCCTCCCTGGCGCCGCTTTTGTGAAAGGTTCTCGACAACATCTCAGTCGAGGCAGCCAAAACTGAAAAATATAATACATAAGCACATGTTTATTCAATAACACTTACAATAGTCTCCTAACATTGAACACGCACTTTATCTTCTTGACCTTAGGAGTGTGAGAAATATCTTTTTAAATTGTCGGATATCACACTTTGTGACGTGTAGACACACTTACCTAAAATTCTGGATGATTTTACTTCATAATTATTTTTATTTCTTGTGAAATTATGACACGCGTCTGCACCGCGCGTGGTATATAACGAGACTGGCTAGATATGCGCGGTACGGCGTCTGTACTGTAGGGATGTACAGTGTAGACACGGCAGTGTTGTCGATATACTGTCGATATTTTCTTGTACCTAACATGTTATAGTTTTAGCTTTTAATATCACCTTAAAAGAAAAATTAAATCAATTATTATATGATAAGTCTTTTTAATGCATGCGATTTGCTGTTAATCATTTAGTACTACTGTAAAAATTACTTATTTGTAAACATTAGATAAGAAAAAATATAATTTGTTAGTTCTTTGTGCAGAATCTATCGACAGCATCTCTTCCCTAGGGACGTGTCGAAGCACCTGGTCTGCACACACATACTTGCGTCACACACACATACAGAACCCAGACAGATCGATAACTGATATATAGACAATGTATAATTATAGATTATGTACATTTGTTGGGGTACTACCCCTATTTACAACAAGTCCCTGTTTAGGGTTCCATCTGATTTTAAAATTTTCAGTTTATTCAATCTCAGTCATAGTCAGTTTATTGATAATTTCCCATTTCAGCGGTTCCTAAGAAATTTGATACAGAACTACTTGGTACTTTTTACGAAGTTTCTTGGTACGAAGTTTCTTGCTCGTTCTTCTCCATTCGAATCTACATTTTGGAATGAGCACCTAGCTTCACCTAGCTTCATGGCCGAATTGATCGACTGACAGACTATTATTGATTTTGTATTTGTTGACGTTTCAAAAGTACCAAAATATTGTTTAACCCATGGTATGCCGGTAGCGTAGATATACGCGAGGCACAATGTGTTTTCTATTGTGTCTCATATGCCGACAGATAAGAGGTTAATTGAAATAAATGCTTTGACTTTGAAACGCTTCGCTCGAATAATTGGAATGGTAAACCCAGTATAAAAGTGTGTACTGTTTATTTGCTAACTCAAATGTAAGAGTAAAACTTTAAATTGTATCTGTGCCTTAGACTTCGTGGAGCAGAAAGTATTATGTTAGTGTCTACGGAACACCAAATGTTCAGTCAATTCGCTCTCGACACTTTCAGCTTCGACTATGCAGTACCTGCATAATAAGTAAATTATACATTGAAAAGGGTTCTACTGTATGTCGTGCATCGGTCTGTTGTGATGTAGTGCTACACATACAATATTATGGACACTTACAGGATACAGAACTGGTTTCTAATTAGCTAGATTTCTTACTACGTGTTGCTACGTACTGCGCTACGTGTTGCTACGGACTGTGCCGCCGTAGCACTCAAGTCTACGTTGCGCTACGCATTATCTATTTCCATTTCATAGATGTCAGATTGCTACTAGTAGTTTAGTTGTTTATTTTAGTGAGACGCTTTTCAACTTCTGGAAGTCCTGTAAACTAGGAAGAGACTAGAACTAGAACAGAGAACATTAAATAATTAGTAGTACAGCGCCACCTAGTTTTGAACTTTATTAATAATATGAGCCCTATCATCAAACTTGTTCCACTAATAATATTGTTACCATTGCTAGTGCGAAGTAAGGAGTCTAAAATCGACAGTGCTGCCATCTGGTGAGAGCTAAACAGAATGAATTTATACATAAAAACATACACACGAGTAGGTATGTATGTTGGTAATTTTTAATGGTATTGTTGTTCAATTTCTCGTGAATATTGAATGCCTATGCATGCAGTCAGTCAGTCTGTGGTAACATACATACTATCTATTATGTATGTTACCACTCAGGGATCGAACCTGAGTATTATACACTTCATTGACAATTTTCAAAACCAAAGAAGCAACAAATAGAAGTATGTTGATTTCTTTATTACTTCTTCTGTAAGGTAAAAGAGGTTTAAAACAAATAACAACATTATAAAGTTTTAGTTCTTTATTTGAATATTTTTGGTGCCACATACATTACACTCCAATGACATATAATGTATGTATTTGTACCGAAGTTAACCATTAAGAAACTCTTTGAATAGTCTACAGTAAATATCTCCTACTCATGAAGGATACATTCAGCACTGCAGCATCTGGAAGCAAATAAACTTTATTAGATTATAGCCAGAGAAAGAATTGTCGAGATTTTCAAGATTCTCAGCCATTCTTAGTAATTTTAGGCCCAATACCGCCCCCCCCCCCCCCATCTCCCCAATCCCCGGATTTCACAACAATCCTCAAATTCCTAATCTCTAAAAGGCCGGGAACATAATTGTAACGCCTCTGGTGTGTCGGGTATCCATGGGCGGCGTTGATTGCAAACCATCAAGTGGACCGTCTGCCCGGTTACCGGTATATCCAAAAAAAAAAAACAATTGCAAGAAGTCTAATGCTTGATCAATCGTAAAATGTCCTCGACTAGTCCGCTATCCTCTCTTCTCATAAAAAAACACTATCATCGTCATCAACAGCCTCTAAGTGTCCACTACTGACCAAAGGCCTTCGCAGGGAGAAGGTTTGATCATTAATCACCATATTTGCTCACGGCGCATTTAATATCATCTTCAAATTAAAGAGCCAAACGAATGCGTACCTTTAATGAAACTCCGCACCTCCTTGATGCCTCTTTTGAAGTAGACGCTCGCGGTCATTCCACCTTGTTCAGAACAAAACTGAAAAAAAAAAAAATTGTCGTTAGTTCTATAGCAATAAGGTGTAGTTTTAACTGACACCGAACGAACACGCTTGGACTTCCTACATATGTTCCCATGTTCTTGAAGTTAGAATTATTTTTTCATTCTCACTGATATAGCTAATCAAACTTATTTATAGATAGCTACACTTACTTAATATTTCTCACACCACAATTACTTTAATATCTTGCAAAAATATGACACACGTCTGTACTGTTCGTCGCACATAACGAGACTGGCTAGATGTGCGCGGTGCGGCGTCTGTACTGTAGGGATGTACAGTGTAGAGGCGGCAGTGCTGTCGATAATTTCTTGTGACATGTTATAGTATTGGTTTTTGATATCATCTTAAAAGCAAAATTAAATCAATAATTGAATTACAAATGTTTGTTAATGAATGCAATTTACTGGTTATCATCTACTAGTATTGTAAAAATTAGTTATTTGTAAACATTAGACAAACAAAAATATTTAAATTGTCATTTGTTTGTGCAGAATCTATCGACATCATCTCTTCGCTAAGGTTGGGGTCAAGCACCTGGTCTACACACATGTATACTTGCGTCGCACGCACACATACAAAACCCAGACAGATCGATAGCTGATATATAGACAATGTATAATTATAGATTATGTACATTTGTTGAGGTACTACCCCTATTTACAACAAGTTCCTGTTAAGGGTTCCATCTGATTTTAAAATGTTCAGTTTGTTCAATCTCATTAGAAATACTTCGTGGTTCTGGAAAGGAAACAAAAGAACAATTTAACTTTTCCAATTCACTTTGTATGAATAGATCTAAATGGCGGTTCATAAGCAATGTTTACTTTGGACTTTAAGATACCCAGGTTTATTGATAAAGAAACATAGACTCCAGTAAGTAGTGCTACATACAATTTGGTAGACACTTACAGGATACAAAACTGGTTTGTAATTTCTTACTACGTGTTGCTACGTACTGCGCTACGCCGTAGCACTCATGTCTACGTTGCGCTACGTATGTCTTATCTTTTCACATTTCGTAGATGTCTCATTCCTCCTAGTAGTTTAGTTACTGATTCCAGTGAAACTCTTTTCAACTACTGAAAGTCCAGTAAGCAAGGAACAGATAAAGAAAGTTGGTTGCACAGCGCCACCTAGTTTTGAACTGTGTAACTAATATGAGCCCTAACACCAAACCTATTTCACTAATAATACCGTTACCATTACTAGTAAGGAGTAAGGAGTCTGAAATTAACAGTGCTGCCATCTGGTGAGAGCTAAACCCAGAATGGATTTATTTAACATACAAGCGAGTAAGTATCTTAGTAATTTTTCATTATTCATTATCTATACAGCTAAACATGTGTACTTTAAAAACAAATTGTAACACCACTGTAAACCATGTTTAAGGCAAATAAAGACTTATCTTATCTTATCTTATCTTAATTTGTAATGGTATTGTTTTTGTAATTCTTTGAGAAAGATTATATTGAATGCAGTATTGATATTCATCCAATATACTAATATACCACTCAGGGATCGAATCTGAGTCTTACACACTTCAGTGGCAAATTCCAACTTCCAACATTTATTACTTCTTCTGTAAGTTAAAAGAGGTTTAAAACAAATAACAACATTTTATAGTTATAGTTCTTTATTTGAATATTTTTGGTGCCACATACATTATACTCATACGACATACAATGTATGTATTTGTACCGAAGGAGCCGTTAAGAAACTCTTTGAATAATCTACAGTAACTATCTCCTACTCATGAAGGATACATTCAGCACTGCAGCATCTGGAAGCAAATAAACTTTATTAGATTATAGCCAGAGAAAGAATTGTCGAGATTTTCAAGATTCTCAGTAATTTCAGGCCCAATACCGCCCCCCCCCCCCCCGCATCTCCCCAATCCCCGGATTTCACAACAATCCTCAAATTCCTAATCTCTAAAAGGCCGGGAACATAATTGTAACGCCTCTGGTGTGTCGGGTATCCATGGGCGGCGTTGATTGCAAACCATCAAGTGGACCGTCTGCCCGATTACCGGTATATCCAAAAAAAAAAAACAATTGCAAAAAGTCTGAAACTGATTCTTGATCAATCACAGAATGTCCTTGACTAGTCCGCTGTCCTCTCTTCTCATAAAAATAACACTATCATCATCATCAACAGCCACTAAGTGTCCACTACTGACCAAAGGCCTTCTTTCACATAAAGAAGGTTTGATCATTAATCACCATGTTTCCTCACGGCGCATTTAATATCATCTTCAAATTAAAGAGCCAAATGGATGCGTACCTTTAATGAAACTCCGCAACTCCTTGATGCCTCTTTTGAAGTGGACGCTCGCGATCATTCCACCTTGTTCAGTTCAAAACTGAAAATAAAACAAAATTAGTCGTTAGTGCTATAGAAATAAGGTCTAGTTTTAACTGACACCGAACGAACACGCTTGGACTTCCAACCTATGTTCCCATGTTCTTGGAGTAAGGATTATTTTTTTATTCTCACTGATATAGCTTATCAAACCGGTTTATAGATAACTACACTTACCTAATATTTTTCACACCACAAATACTTTAATTTCTTGCAAAAATATGACACACGTCTGTACTGTTTGGCGCACATAACGAGACTGGCTAGATGTGCGCGGTGCGGCGTCTGTACTGTAGGGATGTACAGTCTAGACGCGGCAGGGTTGTCGATATACTGTCGATATTTTCTGGTCACATGTTATAGTTTTGGCTTTTAATATCATCTTAAAAGCAACATTAAATCAATTATTGAATTACAAATCGTCCCATTGGAAGAATAAAGTGTTATAATCACATGTGTCAAAATTCATATTATGGTAAATTCGTCATCCTTATAATGTAAACTATCGACTGATACTATTTTTAAATATTTTTATCCATTAATTCAAAAGATATTATGCTCGAATAAAGTTTTATCCGCGCCGACTACGTAAAATAACTACGCATGATCACATACAACAATATTCTCCGCCTTGCTCCCGCGCAATTAGCTGCGCGTGCCGTGTCACTTCATCATAAGTAACGTTGTTCGACGGAGTAGCAGCGAGTGGTGTTTGTTACGATGAATACCCAAAATTTGATTAAATTTGGTATATATAATGGTTTGATACAATTTACACGACGTTTTATTAATTTCCCATAAAGACAATATTTACAATCACATAAAACATTGTTTTACGAAATACCATAGTTTACTTATTAGAACTTAAATCTGAACTAAATATTTTAATAATAACTTATATAACATTACGGTATTTAATAGCACTTGTCTTATTTTTTCCCCTATTTTTCCAGTTTCTTATAAACTTAGTACGTTTTACTACGTAAAATTTTGTATATTTTCCGTCCGTAAGTACGCATAAAACATTATTCTACAAAAAAAAAATATCAAAGTGAGTGCCGTATATGCTTATGACACATTTTTTTGCCAACGGTTTTATTATAAAACAATATTCGAAATCTTAAAATTGCTATAAAATGGTTAAATTTAATTTAAAATATGAACAGCTTATACAATAATCTATTAACGACTAAATGTACCGTTTAGACTAGGTAGGTACGGCAAAAATGTAACTAATATAAGTTTACATTGAAAATACCAATGGACCTAAACACAAGAGTGCACGCGTCCCTTTTTTGACATGTTTGTTTGCGTGCTCCTCTGTATTAGAAAAATCGAAATAGTTTATTTTTCAAACTCCCAGTTTAGAGCAAAAAAATATTAAACACGTGAAAAAGTGAGTGCGTTCTACCACAGTAGACCACTCGAGCGCTCATCAAATTACACATATCTAAGTTATGTACGTAGTACATTTATTTTACTGATTTTTTTAAACTATTATGTTACGCATAAACTCCTTGTTACTTTTACAAAATCAAAGGAAAAATAATTATATCCAACATAATTATATTTTTAATTTTATTATTAAATTTTTGAATGATGATTTCTCAAACGATGAGGAAGCAGCAGGAAGCAGGAGCTCAATTGGTGAGTTTAAGGTACCAGTGGAACAGACGACCTTTGAGCTGGAATTTGCATTAAGTAGGGAATATGAAATAAAGTATACCGCCAAGGCGAAAACAGATGTTTAAATCGGGATACACCAAAGAATTGCAATTTTACTTATAAATATTATAACGAGCAAGCGACGCAATACGCGACAAAACTATAGTTAAAACTGCATGAGATAAGTACTGCAACAGCACTATCGTAGAAGACGATTACAGAGACCGCCACAAAAATTAAAGGAAGGTAACCGTAGAAGACATCATCACTAGCGTTTGTGACCATGTGAACTCATTTGCATCTATCCAATCACATTATTTAAGAAAAAAGACGACAAAATGATATCTAGACGGTAGTATATTGTCCGAATGTACAAATTTCAACAGAGTTGCACTCAAATAGGTTCAGTATTTTAAGCAATAGATTGTCCCGGAATTTTAACGCTGAGTTCCTATCCCGTAGGATTTCCAAAATACAACAATCATAAGTCCTTTCCAGTGCCAGTGAACTGTAAACCAAATTTCAATCAAGTACGTTCAGTGGTTTAAAAGATAGAGTCCTGAGATATAGCACATATTCTAATTCTGGGACTTCCGGGTTATTACTTTGGTACTTATAATGTGGCCTGATTTGTACCGGTGAGACGCTACTAATTAATATACTATTACCTAAACGAGACGGGCAAACTTTCATAGTAAATTTGATCTCGACGGACTAAAAATTATTTTTGAAAAATGAAATACTACGAGTTTTCAAGGACTAATACTACTATTTAACTGGATTAGGATCAGGGATTTTCTAATTCAATGAACTGAATACGTTATTTTCATGGACTAGCTTCTGCCCAAGGCTTTGCTCGCGCTCTTTTAAAGGATTGGGGATAGGTCTCCAAAAGAAAAAAAAGCATTTGCTTTTACAGTTTTCTATTGGCAGTCAATAGCTTAAGCAATATTTATGGTTGCTTTTTCACAAATAGGGTTACATTATCGAAATTTCCACACGGTTCTCTTCTTTTTCTCATCAAGGGTGTCGTATGTAAGATTCCAACGCTAAAAGAATTTTTTAAACCGGCCCCGTAGTTTCGGAGCCTATTCAATTCAAACAAACAAAAAATTAAATCTTTCCTCTTTAGTAGACTAGTAGTTAGTATATTGTTTGTTCTTTAGTTTAGTGTTTTCGGAATATTTGATATACTTAATTGTTTTCTATGTTTGAGACTAATTATTGATTTTTTATATTTTTTATTATATTCACAATGGTGCCATAATTATTATTTATTGTGTTATTTGCAAAGTATCCAAAAAGACTGACTTTAAATTTAATTGAGTTACTAATTGTGTTTCATCTAATAGTAAGAATAAATTCGTAATTTATAAAATAATGTGTTTGAGTATTGATTATTACTAATCATGTTTTTATTATTAAGCTAACTTTATATTATAATTATATAGGACTGATTTATTTATAAGAATAAACACGGAAAGCAATAAGTCAAGTTAAGTGATCTATAATATTTTTTTCTTATGAATCGCCATGTATTTATTTTGTAAGAATTGTAAGAGCATTTTTCTGTTTTTCTGACACATATTTTAATAATTTTATAATAGTTACACGTATTCCTCAAAGTGTATGAAATCAGTATGTATTTATTTTTAATTTAATCGTTTAATGATTACTATATTGACTAATAAATTCATTAAGAATACACCAACGTTTTTAAATATACATAAATACCCAGTAATAATGATGAATTTAAAACCTATTCTACTTTCTTAGTATAACAATTTCATATAAAACACGGATACAACCGCGAAAATTCGTAAAATAATGTTTGATATGCCGATGTATCGTAATTAGTTTTGTCGAATATTGTTTTATGTATTCTTAAGACACCTCATTCAATATTTTTTTGGCAAAAGAACGTTGTATGTGCACATGCGACCCATTATACTTGGAAAGGCATAATTTATAAATTAAATAATTATATTATCATAAACGGTACTAACTTCTGTGCATACTGTACAAATAATAAGTAGCTAGTATCATTTATAACAGATTTATAAGCAAATGTGTGCGCGCGAAATTTATAATCGCTCTACTGAAAAGTCGACAATTTGCAAATAGAACATTATTCTACTAATGGGACGAAATATTTGATAATAAATACAATTTGCTGTTTATCACCTACTAGTACTGTAAAAATCACCTACTAGTACTGTAAAAATTAGTTATTTGTAAACATTAGATAAAAAAATATTTAAATTGTCAGTTCTTTGTGCAGAATCTATCGACATCATCTCTTCCCTAAGGTTGGGGTAAAGTACCTGGTCTGCATACATATATACTTCCGTCGCACACACACATACAAAACCCAGACAGATCGATAGCTGATATATAGACACTACCCCTATTTACAACAAGTTCCTGTTTAGGGTTCCACCAGATATTAAAATTTTCAGTTTGTTTAATCTCAATTATTTCATCATCTTACTTCTCTCGAAGATATTAATTTCTGTCCCAATAGAAATATTTCGGTTGGAATATTTTGGTTCTGGAAAAAAAAGGAACAATTTAATTTTTCCAATTCACTTTGTATGAATAGAATTAAATGGCTGCTCATAAGCAACTTATTTACTTTGGACTTAAAGATATCCAGGTTTATTGATTAGGAAACATAAACTCCAGTAAGTAATTTCACACTTTAGTGGTTCTTTAAAAACTTGATATAGAACGAGCATAATATTGCGGCACTGTTTATTTGCAAGCTAAAATGTAAGAGTGAAACTTTAAATGTATCTGTGCCTTAGAATTCGTAGAGTAGAAAGTATTATGTTAGTGTATATTTGAATCTACGGAACACCAAATGTTCAGTCAATTCGCTCTCGACACTTTCAGCTTCGACTACGCAGTACCTGCATAATAAGTAAATTATACATTGAAAAGGGTTCTACTGTATGTCGTGCAACGGTCTGTTGTGATGTAGTGCTACACATACAATATTGTGGACACTTACAGGATACAAAACTGGTTTCTAATTAGCCAGATTTCTCACTACGTGTTGCTACGTACTGCGCTACGTGTTGCTACGGACTGTGCCGCCGTAGCACTCAAGTCTACGTTGCGCTACGCATTATCTATTTCCATTTCATAGATGTCAGATTGCTACTAGTAGTTTAGTTGTTTATTTTAGTGAGACGCTTTTCAACTTCTGGAAGTCCTGTAAACTAGGAAGAGACTAGAACTAGAACAGAGAACACTAAATAATTAGTAGTACAGCGCCACCTAGTTTTGAACTTTATTAATAATATGAGCCCTATCATCAAACCTGTTCCACTAATAACATTGTTACCATTGCTAGTGCGAAGTAAGGAGTCTAAAATCGACAGAGCTGCCATCTGGTAAGAGCTAAACAGAATGAATTTATACATAAAAACATACACACGAGTAGGTATGTATGTTGGCAATTTTTAATGGTATTGTTGTTCAATTTCTCGTGAATAATGAATGATTATGCATGCAGTCAGTCAGTCTGTGGTAACATACATACTATCTATTATGTATGTTACCACTCAGGGATCGAACCTGAGTATTATACACTTCATTGACAATTTTCAAAACCAAAGAAGCAACAAATAGAAGTTTGTTGATTTCTTTATTACTTCTTCTGTAAGGTAAAAGAGGTTTAAAACAAATAACAACATTATAAAGTTTGAGTTCTTTATTTGAATATTTTTGGTGCCCCATACATTATACTCATATGACATACAATATATGTATTTGTACCGAAGGAGCCGTTAAGAAACTTTTTGAATAATCTACAGTAACTATCTCCTACTCATGAAGGATACATTCAGCACTGCAGCATCTGGAAGCAAATAAACTTAATTAGATTATAACCAGAGAAAGATTTGTCGAGATTTTCAAGAGTCTCAGTAATTTCAGGCCCAATACCGCCCCCCACCCGCATCTCCCCAATCTCCGGATTTTACAACAATCCTCAAATTCCTAATCTCTAAATGGTCAGTAATATAATGGATATCCATTGGCGGCGCTGAGTTGAAAGTGATCCGTCAGCCCGATTACTGGTTTATCCCAAAAAAAACCATTGCAAAAAGTCTGACACTAATGCTTCATGCTAATGCTTCACGCTATCCTCTCTTCTTATATAAAACACTATCATCATTATCACCAGCCACTTTTTTTTTAAGGAAAGAAAATCATCGAATGACTGCTCCCGCCTGGGTGAGGTGGGAGGGAGTGTCAGACTCTTACTGACTAAAAACCACCCCGTTCCTTCTCCTGCACGTCGAGTCGGAGCCCCGGTTACTCGTTAGGTTCTCCGCGCATCAACAGCCACTAAGTGTCCTTTCTATAAGTGTCCACTACTGACCAAAGGCCTTCGCAGGGAGAAGGTTTGATCATTAATCACCATATTTGCTCACGGTGCATTTAATATCATCTTCAAATTAAAGAGCCAAATGAATGCGTACCTTTAATGAAACTCCGCACCTCCTTGATGCCCCGTTTGAAGTAGACGCTCGCGGTCATTCCACCTTGTTCAGAACAAAACTGAAAAAAAAACAAAATTAGTCGTTAGCGCTATAGAAATAAGGTGTAGTTTTAACTGACACCGAACGAACACGCTTGGACTTCCAACCTATGTTCCCATGTTCTTGGAGTTAGGATTATTTTTTTATTCTCACTGATATAGCTTATCAAACCGGTTTATAGTTAACTACACTTACCTAATATTTTTCACACCACAATTACTTTAATTTCTTACAAAAATATGACACACGTCTGTACTGTTCGTCGCACATAACGAGACTGGCTAGATGTGCGCGGTGCGGCGTCTGTACTGTAGGGATGTACAGTGTAGACACGGCAGAGTTGTCGACAAAATGTCGATGATTTTATTTTGTGCTATCACATTTTTCATGCAAAATATTTCCATGAATTAGTCCATTTGCAGAGATCGGCGACTAATTAAAACTTCCCTAATATTAAATTAAATTAACTAAAAATTGTGGGTTGAATTTACTGAGAAAAGCTCTACTAGTTGGAACCACAGAGGTGTTCTTCCTCTTGAGCAGCGTGCGCGGTCGTAACAATGTTGCGCAATCTACTCAGTAACCCGCGATTTTCAGTTAATTTAGTATGTAGGTACCACGATAGTTATTATGAAAACAAACATTTCTATTATTTGTATAAATGGGTGATACTGAATTATTAATAGTTTATCATGCTTATGACAGGTGTCCTTTTCAGGGTTTGGTACGCGATCTATCGATACGATTTGTACTCCCTTCCCTAACTTTAGTGTGGAACGCTAATTTGCACACACACATACCTTCGCAGCACTCACACATACATAAACCAGACAAATGATGATCGATAACTGTTATAAAGTATATTATGTACTTTATAGCCACCCTCTTTAATAGGGGACCACTGTCCATGTTAGGGTACCGATAAGTATTTCAATTAACCGGCTTTAAACCCTTAGGACTTCAATAGGATACATTTCGATGAGCACATATACATGTATTTAACTTGTTTAAAAAAAAAGTTGTTTCTGTCCTTTTGATTTGGTTGAGTAATGAAATGACATAAACACACATACATAAACATAACATCACGCCTTTTATCCCTGAAGGGGTAGGCACTTAATGCCACTGTACAATGTAATACCCACTTTTCACTATTTATGGTATGATATACCGGACACATTTCCAGACTCCGTACTACTAATAAGATTTTTAAAAAACCCAGTAATGCTTTGCCCGATACGGGAATCGAAACCGAGACCCCTTGCCCGGCAGTCGCACTTGCGACTACGCGGCCAATGAGGCAGTAGTCAGAGAGAGTAATGAGTGGTTGCAAGTAGTATTGTCGTGTCGTACAAGGAAGGAAGAATACCTCTGTCAAAATTGGACCTACCTAGCTGTATAATCTGCCCTAAGTATGTATATGGTCTACAACTTCGAGGATATCGTTCCCGACGATGACCGGTACAGGTGCAACATGGATGTTTGACATGAATTTGGTCTTGTCCATATTCATTTTAAGACCCACCTGTTGGGAGACGACATCGAGGTCGCTGAGCATGGTGTTTAGGTCCATAGTTGGTGGGGTTGGTGGGTCTCCCATGGGGGTAGGCAGAGGCCTACCCCCATGGGAGACAGGCGTGAAGTTATGTATGTATGTAATAATATATAGGTATATCGTATATATAATAATAAATAAAACCGCAATTTGAAATCTTCAAAACAATATAATTAAATAATAGGCACAGTTATGAACATTGTTTATTTACACAATAACAGACAACGTTGGACAAAAGTCGTTAATTTTAAAAACTACCCCGCTCGACCGAATCCGTCATACATACACTTCTATTGATGTACAAATCTAATAATAGTAATAATACAAATTAATCATTTATTCAAATAAAAAACTTAAATTAAAAACTAACTATTACTTAAAAAAATCAAAACTAAATATTACTAAATACCTATATACAACTAAAGATTAAAATTAATTATAAAAAAAAACAAAAACAACTATTTACATAAAGCGTCGAAAAATTCGTCCGCATCGACGTCAGTGGGGTAAGTACCCAGAAGGCTGGCAGCATTGCCACGTTGTATGGCAATGCTTAACCTCTGACCGAGAAAAAGACCAGCCCGCTGGTCACGAGATGTGTCAAACATAATAATACGTAATATTAAGGAGAATAAAAAAAATATTCATAATAAGATAGGTCGGCTGATCTCACAAAGAAGTTTTATTCAAGGTTAGTTTTTTGAGTAACATTGACATTACAATTTTTAATTACCTATGTATTTCGGAAAACATTTCTAGCAACACAAGAATCTTACGAATTTATTTATTTACACTTTCTGTACAATAGGTATACAATGCGGACTTAATGCCTAGTGGCATTCTCTAACAGTCAGCCTTAGGGTGATGCAGAGAGACACAATAGTAGGTGTAACAGTTTAATATTGATGTGAGTTTTTGAACATAATTTGATATGTAAATATATCGTAATGCACGACGAACAGTAGATAAATAAGTACGGGACATATATGTACATACCTTGATATAATATCAAATATCATAGTTTCCAGGGTATCAAAACTAAAAATCTAATTAGTCCGTCAGTTAGATAATGAAAAAATATTAGACACGTATTTTTTATTTTCTCGTATTTGTTAAGTTGCAATACTTAGATAAAATGGCGCTAAGTTTAAGAGTGGAAGGTTGTTACGTCATAACGTGCTACAAAATGTGGCACGCTGTGACGTCACACGATATTTCAAATCAATATATCGTCGAAAGTATTTAATTTTGTGAGAACAATTTTAAATTTATATACCAGACGGACATAAAATAAAATTTAGTAAACTACCCTATTATTTACGTTCCACAAAAGTTCGTACCACATACGGTACTGACACAACTCGTCGTACTTCTGGTGAGTTCGTTATAGTGACACGTAGCTGTCGAGATGGTGACAAGATGTATATGACGCGACGACCTCGGAAGATGATTACCTTATCATCAGCGCACTTATATTCCACGAAAGTTCGTAATTGATATGGTACAGGCACAACTCGTCTTGCTATTGGCGAGTTCGTCACGGTGACTCGTAGTTCGTAAGATGGTGACAGGAGATGTATAATGCGTGGGTCAGTTGGTGATGAGAGGATGAACGTTTTTTGTTCTGAGCTCGCATTTTGTGCCCTGGAAGTGATATTTAGTAGAGATATCAATAAATCAATCTAATCTTTCTTAACCCTTTATATTGGTTTAAAATAAAATCTGAAATGTATTGAACACCTATAATTATTTAATAATGTATGATAGTTATTAATAGGTGTTATCAGAACTCGTCACGCAATTCGGAAGTTCGTCACAGCCAACTCACGATATAAATAAACTACAAGGCGCGAAGGATATCCAACGAGATCATGGCGCCTTTTCATCATCGTGGTTCTCTGGTTGTTCTCGGACAGAATCTGGAAATGAAAATTAATTTTGGTACATATGGTAACAAGTCAACCTTCTGCAATCAGATTTTTAATAATAGATGTGTCATAAATGATTCATAGGCTAACATTTATAGGAGAGACACATAGGTCTCGATATGGAGGTGCCGTAACAGGTGTTGCACTAGTGGAGCTCCAGGGTTGGTCTACTAAGTGGATCCAGTGCCTCCTTCAGGTTCACTCTTGAATCCAATTCCGATCGATCGATATTGGTATTGTAAAATTTTGTACTCTTGAGTTGCAACACTAGCGCCCATTGCATCCGTTTTGCATGGATATTTAATGAACTAAATGGTATTGAGTTTTGCTTTATATTCCGTACTCTGAATACTATTTCAACAGTTACGATAGGGGTTTGACATTGAATAATTATTGAGATTTTATTCGATTGCAATTGCATCGCTATTGAGATTGGTTTTAAGAGTAAGCACCAAGGTGCGGATGATACTACCGGGGAGGTTTTAGTGAGGTAAAAATCACATAAGCCCTAGTCTTTTCCCCAAAATGCTAGTCGCCTTTCAAAGGTTTCCCACCGTCAACAAAAAAAAAGGAAAACATAGCCAACATTTATAGAGAAACTCGCCTGGTGGTAAGCAATGATATGGCCTACAATGAAGTCTGCTTGCCTAAAAGCTACGTATTCATTTGGGACTTGAAGACACCCAGGCCACTTGTTGATACCATCGGCATAGAACTTATCGGTTGATACTGGCACTTCAGATCCTAAAAACAATTAAATCAACATTTATCTTCTGTCTACATTTCTGTTATATTGTAGAGCAACATAATAAGAATCTTGTCTGTTGCCCTCAAAGAGCTAACTCATCAATTTTTGCAACCGCAACACTGGAGGAGTTACTAGTGCGTGGGGAATTAGGTATTTGTAGATTGGGGATTTCAGAATTTGGGAATTGGGATGGAGGGATATTTGTTCTCTGGTAACTTCACTGAAGTAGCGAAACATAACGCAAGCGTTATTTCACGCTGACTTTCTGTGAGACCGTGGTATTACTCCTGTCGAACTGGTCCGTTCGTGTCGAAGCATGGCTCTCCCACATATAGCATAGCATGTTACAGACATAATGTACGGTCAAAGAAAGGTCAAAGTCCACTGCCACCATAAGACTACTATCGGTTGCGCTGCAGCGCTTATACACACATACACACGCATATTTTTATCCGTGTGCGTACGCGTGCGTGTGTTTATGCCTACGCACGCGTTTTATGCACATTAATATGAAATTACTTACGCATTGCCGTGTACATCACTCACGGTGGCAGTGGACTTTTGACCTTTGACTGTACATACACACACATTTACATAGGTATAATGAAAAAACTAAGCTCAGGAGCAGTTGCTGCCACGGCTGCACCTCCGTGTTTGGTCTCGAAAATAAAGCCAAGCTTATTGTGGTTGAATCATAACAACAACAATCACAATAAAATTGGCCTGTTCCAGAGACTCAAATCTGACTTCGGACTTTATAGTCAACGTTGTAACCAGTATCAAGTAACACGATAATCAAAAATAGTATATTTTAATGTACTATACGTACATAAACACAAGACAATGAATATAAGACAGTACATGTATATAAAAACATATAAGGTATCGGAATTACACAGTATTAAAAAATCGCGGGCATTAAAATACTGAGAAAAGCTACCGAGGAACTGGTCTAGTTTCAAGCCATGCTAGAGGCTCAAATTTATTAGCAACACTCCGCGAGCTGTGACGCGATGTATATCGCCCTGCTACTCTAAAACTAGTCGAGTTCCCCGTCCAATAATTACATGAGTAAGCCCAAACACTTAATAATTAATTTAGTATGTCTCAAGAAAGTTCTAACATAAATGTTATTTTATCTTTTATTGACATTTTAGTAGTATTAAAATTGGCAATATAAGAGTAAACACCATTGCTAGTGGTAAACGTTGATGATACGTCTGAAAACTTGAGAATGGCATATGCGACTAGATAAAACGATTACATAATAAAAAAATAATATGAGATACAATGATTACTGCTCGACGTATCCGCAGCTGATGACTCTCACAATATTGTTTCATCTTTTATTGCCATTTCGGTGATATTGTTTCACACCAAAATGACTATTAAAGATTAAACACCATTGCTGCTAGCGGTAAATGTAGTTTATTTCACTGAAATTATGACACACATTCGATTAACAATTGCAAAATAAGTAAATACAATAACAGGGATGATGACAGGGTATGAAAATTAAAATTGTAATTAGTCCGTAAGTTAGGTAATGAAAAAATATTAGACACGTATTTTTTTTATAACGAATCAAAGTTTACTAAAACGTCATTTCTACGTATAAAATGTACATAGAAGTGACGTCACGCAACATTTCAAATCAATATATCTTCGAAACTATTCATTTTCGTTAGAAAATAAAAAATTCGTGTCTACCAGACGGACATTACAATAAAAATTAGTCATCTACCCTATTATTTGACGACGACTCAATCGTTGACTGTCGCAATATCTGTCTGTTGTTAAGTACCTGTTTTATAATTGTTATTATTGAAATAAAACAGTTACTTATGATACATACATAACATAACATCACGCCTTTTTATCCTCAAAGGGGTAGGCAGAGGTGCACATTATACCACTGTACAATGTAACACCCACTTTTCACTATTTATGTTATGAGTCCCATGTAATAGGGGGTGAGCCTATTGCCATATACCGGGCACAGTTCCAGACTCCGTGCTACTACTGAGAATTTTTTAAAAACCCAGTAATACTTTGCCCGACCCGGGAATCGAACCCGAGACCCCTTGCTCGGCAGTCGCAATTGCGACCACTCGGCCAACGAGGCAGTCACTTATGATATAATACAGAATATATTACTTTATAGAGTTTTTGATGATATACTTTAACTGAAAACGTACAAAGATACATTTAGTATAAAAGTCGTATCAATATTATACATATAAAAATTTAATATATATATTAATAATATTTCGAATCTTCTCTCACGTCCCTCGACGAATGGTATCAAAACCGGTCTACCATTTAAGCACCACAGGGTAACTTGATATAGAAACAGTTGCCCTGGAGTACGTAAACTGAGACCAGCGTTGTGTATCCTGTGTTATCACATTAAAAACTAATATTAATAGTAGGTACAAATACATAATAATATGTCAATAGTCGCGTATTGACTGACCTAACAACCTCAAGCCATTACCACGAGACGATCACCTTGCAAGGCAGCCTCGATGCGTTCATATTTTGGATCGAGGAAGCCTTTGAAATTAAAATTGTTTGTCTATTCTAAGAATGCATAATGTATGTATGCTAATTATTTTATTTTTTCTTGTTGTTTCTTTTAATTGTGTGTTCACCTTTAAAGGATTTCTGTTTATGGGAAATTTGTATTTGTGTTTAATGATTTAAACTTAGCCTAATATCTAACTATTGAGCATGATGTTGTTAGCCTTTAATTGATTTTTACACTAGCAAATGCATATTGTATCTAAACCGATATGTTGCAATTAGTTGTAAACAGTCGTTGGCTGACCTTAATAAATAAATAAAAAAAAAGCAAAAACCCACAACGCTCGGTTCAGCCCGTGGCATGCTCGGGCGAGACGGTGCGTGGGTTTGCCTCTGACTAGCCGAGCAATTGCCTCGCGAGGTCATTCGGTCAGTCAGTTCGCTGATTAAATTACAATTAATCTCCACGCAGCGGTTGACTGCTGCAATATTGTTTTATCTTTTATTGTCATTTTAGTAATAAAATGGCAATATAAGAGAACACTAGTGCTAGTGGTGGGTGGAGTTTACTTCATTTTCGTTGAAATTTCATACGATTAACTATAACTAAATATTTTATTATTGTATGATGATTACCTGACGATCACGCAGCCGTTGACTGTCACAATATTGTTTTTGTCTTTTATTGTCTTTTGGTAATATTGTTTTAAACCAAAAAAAATAACAATAAAAGAGTAAACACAATTGCGAGTGACAGTTGCACTGAAAAGTTTAGAATCTTGTTCCACAAATGGTAAGGCAAAAGGCACTTGATAACTCCTGATTTTCAAATGTTTCCCCGTAGCTACCATGACAACTATCAAATCTTCAGTTGTTATCCTAGTGTTACACAAGTATGCCAACTGAAGACTCAATAATATTAACAGTTAAACTTTGGGTGTGAAACAAAAACCTAACGCTACATCCTGCTTGAGCTATCTCGAAGCGAACGCGATTATGAAGCGGTGGCACGCGAATTCAATGCGATGCAGTGCGACTCGGCGGCTTTGTCCGTGCATGCGAATCGTTTCATGCAGTGCGGTCGTGTTATACACGATAATATCGCATCCAAATATGACAGTTCGCGCGCAAATATCAAATCAACTGATCGCGTCCGCGTCATTTCGCGCCGCTCCGCACCACATCCCACAGGCGTATTGTCACGTAGAATAGTTCAATAGGTTTCGACAGTTTGTTGTTTTCACGCTTTGCCGCACCGCTTCGCATTCGCTTCTAGATCACTCACCCAGGACAATAAAATGTAAACACCATTGCTAGCGGTAGACGAACAAAACTCCACTGTGGAGTTTAAAATCATATCTATAGTACATACACGCACACGCTTATAAATTAATAAGTGCAATGATTAAGGTCCACATTGCCATTGACTTTGCAATACAAACACACACACAATGCCCCATGTGTTACAAGCGTACATAGGCCGGTAACTGCTTACCATCAGGTGGGACGCGTGCTTTTTGCCACCGTCGCAAAAATTAATACACAAAAAAAATAGTAAATGCAATGACAAATCGAGGTCCACGCAGCCGCTGACTTCACAACATTGTTTCATCTTTTATTTTCCCTTTAGTAACATTTAATTTCACACTAAAGTGGAAATAAGAGAGAATACACCATTGCTACTGGTCGAATATAGTTGAATCCTCTGAAAAGGTCATTCATTTTTTTTTCAAAGTGGAAAAATGCAAATGTGGTGTACAAATCGCCACACTCTGGAAACCCTTACCAATTTATTCCTTTCTTTCTTTTTTATTAAAAACGTTGTCTAACATTAGAATTTTCTCCTGTGTCGTAGGAGCGTTTACAAACATACACGTTCACATACACAAGACACCCGAAACAACAATTTGTAGATCACACAAAGACATACTAAATTAACTACAAATCGCGGGTTACTCAAGTGAATATACTGAGAAAAGCTCTACTAGTTTCGAACCACAGAGGGGTTCTTCCTCATGAACAGCGTGCGCGGTCGCGGCGATAGTAGAGCTTTTCTCAGTATATTCACGTGAGTAACCCACGATTTTTAGTTAATCACAAAAAGAGTTGATCCGTGCGGGAATTGAATCCGCGACCTGCGCAGTCAAAAAGTTATTTTGTAGAAATGACAAGCACTACTAAGAGGCTACGTGTTATATTGCAGGTCATAGTCTACCTAGTATATCTAGTACAAGTGTGGGAGAGCCATGCTTCGGCATGAATGGACCTTTAGGGATCGTTATTAGGAGGATCCCTAATTGAGCACTACCTCTCCTGGTCGTGGGGTGCAGGGGGTTGAGAGAAACAACGGTGTTCAGATACCGGCTCGACCGGAGTTATACCACGGCCTCACAGAAAACTGACGTGAAACAACGCTTGCGTTGTGTTTCGTCGTGTGAGTAAGGTTACCGGAAGCCTAGTTACCTTCCCCAGTCTCCCCAATTCCCGAATCCTCCATAATCCTCAAATTCCCAATTCCCAAAAAGCCGGTAACGCACTTGTAACACCTTGGTGTTTCAGTTGTCCATGGGCGGCGTAACATGCTTACCATCAGGTGATCCGTCTGCTCGATTACCGGCTAATGCCATAAAAAATCCTATTCTGTTTCAAAATTTATTCCGATCCTTTGAGCCGTGTTGAAGTGGTTAAGTAACATACACACAGACTCACAATCGCGATTGTAATAGTAGAATAATAAGATGGTCCCCTATAAGACGCTGTTGTTTCCATATCTTTTAAGTGCAGATTTTTCTTCTAAACCTTATTCCTTGTTTACAGTACGCTAGTATTTTAGCCGAACTGCGAGTATTTTGTAGCTCGCTCTTGCTACGATTTTGGGACAGAAGCCAAAGAGACCTACTAACTTTTTTTATGGAATAGGAGGCAAAGGAGCAGACGGATCACCTGATGGTAAGCGATCAGCGCTCACACCTGTAACACCAGAGGAGTCACAGGTGCGTTGCCGGCCTTCTAAAAAGGAATATAGTCTACTGCACTGCATTGAGGTACAAAATTCACTTGTATGTACCTATTTTTTCATTTTATTAATTTATTTTGTACTTTATCGCACACACACTTATAACTTTATTGCACAAAAAAAATAGTTTACAATGTTACAACTATTCGAGCGCAATGGGCGGTCTGAGGTCTTAGTACGAATTTGTTTTACTCTTAAAGTAATCGTAACGAGTACGCGTTCGGCGCTCTGATTGGTTGGTTCATTGGCGCCGGCCAATCAGAGTGCCTAACCTAACCTAGTACTAAGGCCTCTGATCACACCCGGCGATTTCTTCCAGACAAACTTTGGATGGATTTTTTTTAAATGAATCTGGGAAAGGGTAATAATAATAACATAACATAAGGCAGAGGTGCACATGTACTGTACAATGTAACACCCACTTTTCACTATTTATGTTATGAGTCCCATGTAATGGGGGTGAACCTATGTTGCCATATACCGGGCACAATTCCAGACTCCGTGCTACTACTGAGAATTTTTTTAAAACCCCGTACCTAATACTTTGCCCGACCCGGGAATCAACCCGAGATCCCTTGCTCGGCACTCGCACTTACGACCACTCGGCCAACGAGGCCAAGGAAAGGACAATGTGTGCACGATAATGTAAAAAAAAGAAAACAAACGTTTATGTACAAAATAATTAAAAAATAATAATAAGGTGACTCAACAGCTTATCGAGTCATGAAACTTTGCTTTGAATCAATGCTAGTAGGAAAATATTCTGACACACCTCACCCGGGCGGGAGAAGTCATTGGATGATTTTCCCCCCTCAAAAAAAAAGTAGGAAAATATTGACTAGGTTTTAATGCATAGTAAAAATTAAAACATTTGCTTAGGCATTTAAACAGTGGCTGAGCGATCGGTTGATTTATTGAAATAAAATAAAATTTTCCTGGTGTATGCATTTTGTATAAGTAAATTATAGAATAATCTACATTAACAAAAACTCAATATATACAACAGTCACTTATGAATGATTGAAAAGTTGTAAATAAATTTTTGGTCATAAGTAACTTTTTAAATATATTTTTTTTTATGGAAAACACATTTTTATAAAACTTTACACCATACTAATAAAAAGTATCTTCGCAACCGGCCAGCACCTGAATATTTAAACCAACTAGAAAACTTTAAAAAAAAATTGTCAGACAAACAAAATAAAAGTTAAAAAAGTTTTTAACGTTTATTTGAATTCGCAAAGTTGACAAAAAATTGCTAGCTAACAAAACCAATCTCTGTTAAAACTAATAAGTTCAAGATAATAAAAAAACAAAGAAAAATGCGGCATAAACTTAAAAATCACTTACCTCATTTCTCACTCTGAACTATCACCAAAATCTTCACTACTTACCTTTGAAGCTTCAAAAAAAAGTTTTATTTTATTAGGAGGTGCACGTGACCGTTCGGAAACGAGCTCAAATCTGGAACTGCTTCAATCTAGGGACGGACGGACCACCCCACCTGATGCTAAGGGGTGCAATGCAAGGGGATGGGGAGTCTAGACCAGATGCGATCGATGCAGCGGGAGATATTTCATTTACAACACACTAGTTACAACTCCCGACTATGCCTTACCAACAACTCAACTCATTGTACCAATCAAACAACATCGAAGTTTCATTGTACAGTAACGCCATCTCTTATCGAGGAAATGAACTACACCTTTTGTCAAAAATATTTTTTATCTGTAGTAAAATGTAGCTTAGCTTAATATAAGATTTTATAAGTACTTTCAATTTTTTTTATGAAATTTAAGCTGGCTGCCCGTATTTACCGTCAGGTAATCGATCTGGATCACTTGATGGTAAATAATCGGTGCCGCCCATGGACACCCGAAACACCAGAGACCTTACAAGTGCGTTAAGTACCAGTCTTTTGGGGACTAATCCCCAATGCCTAAGCATTTGAGGATTTTTGGGGATTGCGGAGCGGGGTAATTGGGCCTTTTATGTTTACAACAATAATAACTCTCGTAAAACATATGAAACTAACTAAAAATAACGGTTTACTCACGAGAAAAGCTCTACTCGTTTCGAGTCACAGAGGGACTCTTCCTCATGAGCAGCGGTCGCGAACGCGGTAACGAAACAAATAGAGCTATGCTCAGTATATTTACGTGATTAAACCCGTATTTTAGTTATGAAAGAATCATATAAATTTACATAACATCACGCGTTTTTATCCCCGAAGGGGTAGGCAGAGGTACACATTATGCACTTAATGCCACTGTACAATGTAACACCCACTTTTCACTATTTATGTTATGAGTCCCATGTAATAGAGGATGAGCCTATCGCCAAATACCGGGCACAATTCCAGACTCCGTGCTACTACTGAGAATTTAAAAAACCAGTAATACCTACATTTAACGTCATTAAACAACGTCATGTATATTAGTCGTTAAATTCTACCATTAAAGAGGGATGTACAAACGGACGGTTAGATTTTTATTATTAGTATGGATGCTGTCACACAAACACAGATTCAAAATGTGTTTATAGCATACAGAGGGCTTACGAAGGTGGTTTGATGTATGTGTGTTTGTTATGACGTTTCATAGGTATGTATGTACTTGTGAGTCTATTGGCGGTATCGAGAGTACAATATTAAAATGATTTCAGCAATGTTTTGATAAGGAAAGCCGTAGAATGTCTCTTTTAGTGTTAGTCAAATCAATTGACAATAGGGATGATGAAAGAGTAAGAAAATTAAAAATCTAATTAATCCGTAACTTAGGTAATGAAAAAATATTAGACACGTATTTTTTTGTTTTGTCGTATAATAAAACAATACTTAGATAAAACGAATCAAAGTTTAGGAGTGGGGGCTAAAACGTCATTTCTACGTATACGATGACATAGAAGTGACGTCACGCGACATTTCAAATCAATATATCGTCGAAAGTATTCGTTTCTGTAAGAAAATAAAAAATACGTGTCTAATGATTTAAAATAATCTAGCAGACGGACATTACAATAAAAATTAAGCATCTACCCTATATACTTTTAATGTTGCTTTATGGTGTAACTCTAGGATATACCTATTTTTAGGTGGGTACTTATTTCCAATCTCCGGACCTGTACTATGAGTCTTCTCTCCACTTGAAGGAGTATTTAATCTCCACGATTGACAGACACGTTGGAGATCGCAGTATTAAAAGGTTAACTGATGATTATAACGATGAATTATTGCTTTGCTTCGTGTTTATGAGTCGCAGTGACTTCACGAGGAACAATATAAGAATTTGAAAAAAAATATCCATCAGCGTTTCACGATTCACTATTAAAGGTTATTGACCCAAAGAAAAGAAAAAATTTGGTTTACTGTGTCTAGAGGGCAAACGGTTGTGGAGCATGAAGCCACTCACCCATGTGTGACTTGGCGAGCAGCCAAGATGCAAGGGAAAGGGCACAATGATAAATTAACTTAGGAATAAGCGATTGATGCCTCGTTGATCCGGTATATGTCAATAGACTCACCCCCTATTACATGGGACTCATAACATAAATAGTGAAAAGTGGGTGTTACATTGTACAGTGGCATTAAATACCGTAATGTGCACCTCAACATATTCCTTCGGGGATGAAAAGGCGTGGTGTTATGTTGTGTTATGATTATGAATAAGCTGGATATGAGCCATAGCGGTCTTTTACCGAAGGTAGTAAAAGGTTATAATTTGGTGCTTATAGTTTTTCCTTACTACACTTATATTTCTCGTATTTTATACGTACTTTCACCCAAGTCATATGTCAATCGAATCCACATACTTTTTTATGGGATAAGCCGATAAACGAGTCGACGAATCACCATGATGGTAGGTAATCGGTGCCGCCCATGGACACCTGAAACACCAGAGGTGATACAAGTGCGTTACCAGCTTTTTGGGAATTGAGAATTTGAGGATTGTGGGGGATTCGGGGATTGGGGAAACTGGGAGGGGAGTTCTGGTAATTAGGCCTCCGGTAACCTCACGCATACGAAGAAACACAACGCAAGCGTTGCGTCACGTCGGTTTTCTGCTCGGCTGTGATATCATCCCGGACGAGCCGGCCCACTCGTGCTAAAGCATGCCGCTCTCCCACACTTACCGAATCCATCAATATTCTAAACAAATATTTAATTAGGTCCTCACAACATTATATGTACAAAAATATAACAAAGAACACGTCTCCATTGTATCACAAACTGAATAGTCCAGACAGTACTATAGATATGCTTACAAATTAATTGAAAAGCAAATACTTAATCCTCCCTTCATGTTCGAACTCCATTAAATCGACATCAAAGGACCAGACAGGGGTCCTTTCCATGAACTCACACATTAAAATAACATGAGAGTGTGTGTTGATTTATGTACGCATGTGTGTGTTCAAATTCCACGAAGTTACTGGGAAATGGAATTAAACGCACCCTGCCTGCAGCCGGGACGAGACCACTCAGATACAATTACATTATTATTAATGGTTCTGTATATTTTAATAGACTTGCGTTTTTGGTCATTGCGTTTTGAGGGTTTTAGAATAAAAAGTATTCTAATAGCTAAGTAGTAGCTTTTTTTTAAGGGGTGAGAATCATCGAATGACTGCTCCCGCCTGGGTGAGACGGAAGGGAGTGTCAGGCTCTTACTGACTAAAAACCACCCCGTTCCTTCTCCTGCACGTCGAGCCGGAGCCTTGGTAACTAAATAAGGTCTATAATGTAGTTAGTAGAGAGCGGTCACAACTTGTAAATTGAGTAGCGGTTAAATTCGACATAAACCGTTCAAAATAAAACAAATGCAACCAATTTAAGTTAAACATGCAAATGATGGAAACACCGAACACATCTCCCTTCTTCAGGTACCCCAACATTTTACTCTGACAAGGTCATGGCCACGATCTTGAGAAAATCATTCAAGTTCACGAGGGTGCCTTCTGTTCTGAATAATATACGCTTTAAGAATACCACTCTTATTCTGAAGACTATAGGGTTGTTATTACGGTAGACCGAACATTGCTGCAGCTGTTCTTTAGCAGAGATCTGAGGTAAAGCGATGATTAATGGTGTGCTCGTGTGTTTGTATTGTGAGGTATCGTTACAGTAGCGAGGGATGCTGAATGTGTATTGCGAATCATAAGTATGATATAGAACTAAAAGGACTGATATCTAGCGTATTATGGGAACACTTTTGGCGTATCAACAAACATAACATCACACCTTTTATCCCCGAAGGGGTAGGCAGAGGTGCACATTACGGCACTTAATGCCACTGTATAATATAACACTCAGTTTTCACTGTTTGTTATGAGTCCTGTGGAATAGGAGATAAGTCTATTGCCATAATATGCCGGGCAAAATTCCAGACTCCATGCTACTACTGAGAATTTTTAAAAACCTCAGTATCACTTTGTCCGACCCGGGAATTGAATCCGAGGCCCCTTGTCCGGCAGTCGCACTTGCGAACACTCGGCCAATGAGGGAGTCAACTTGAATACTGTAGGAATACTGCATACTTTTTTCTTTCTTTAAAAATCAATTCCCCACACTAAGATTGCCTCCTGTGCCGTGTTTACATTTACAAACATACCAGTTCAAATACACATGTCATGACACCCAGACCCGAAACAGTTTGTGGAGTGGATTTTATTCCAAGGTCAGATTTTATTCATAAATGATTAATGGTAAATATTGTTTTTTCTTTTCGTCGCGTCAAAATATTTTGCTGGTACTTTCACTGATGACGGTGTCAGCATTTCTTACCCACCCACTGAAAAACAAAATCAAATACTCTTTCCATATTATACAACTACACTATTCAACCATTGTAAATAGCGTCATCATTTCAGCTACTTTACACAATAAAAACACATATCAACAGCCTGTGAACCCACTGCTGCAGAAAGCCTCTTTTCATACTAAGAAGGTTTGAGGATCACCACGCTTGCTCATTGCGGGTTGGCAAATCCAGATTTCCTCACGATGTGTGGGAGAGCCATGCTTCAGCATGAATGGGCCGGCTCGACCGGAGTGGTACCACGGCCTCACAGAAGACCGACGTGAAGCAACGCTTGCGTTGTGTTTCGTCGTGTGAGTGAGGTTACCGGATGCCCAATACCCCCCCCCCTCCCTTTCCCCAGTCCCTGAATCCCCAACATTCCAAAAATTCCTAATTCCAAAAGGCCGGTAACGCACTTATAACGCCTCTGGTGCTCCAGGTGTCCATGAGCGACGCCGATTGCTTACCATCAGGTGATCCATCCGCTAGTTTACCGTCTTATACCATAAAAAAAAACGATGCCTTCCTTCACCGATTGTCATTGGTGTCTAAATACTCTTAGAAAGTACATATAACTCGGAAAAAGTCACATTGGTACTTGCCGTTGGTAGGTTTCGCACCCGCATGCATGAGAAGCTGACGTCTTAACCTTATCACGATAGACCAGCTACAAAAAGTCACTTACTGAGTATTTAAATTATTCATAAATCTGAGTTTCGTATGATTTATAGCGGAACTCCAAAAGGGGTGATGTGCCTCCCTGTCGGACTCTATATATAGGATGTTACATCGATCAAAAGTTGAACCACCCTGCATGCTGCACCTGCGCTGTAAGCTCGGGCCCGGGCAGCCTATGTATTGCCGGAGAACTGACGCTCTGATTTTACATAGATTCAAGTGTGTAAAATAAAATAAAAATGTAGTATTTATTATTTTTTCTTTACACAGAGATGACTTGAAATACAGATGAATTTTCTTCTTGCCTGTGTCGTCGACATATCCGAATGGTTGCGAGGTCGATTTCTGAGCAAAGTGTGTCGGGTTTGATTCGAGTATCGGGTAGATATATCTCGGATAGTAATAGACAATCGCACCTATTACTTAGCCTGTCAGTACTAATAATAAGTAAGTAGGTATTTTAGGTACTCACAGAGGTAACCAAGTAAAGAGTTCAAATATACAGAATTAAACTTAAATCATTCATAAACTAATAATTTGGATAATTATCACTATCTGTCATAACCTTTTTGCAGCTTACCACCTACCACATACATTTCTGCACTACCCAAAGGATGACTGGCAGAGAATGCTGTTAGCAATAAGTCTTCCTTATGCAATTGACTGCCTCATTGGCCGAGTGGTCACAAGTGCGACTGCCGGGCAAGGGATCTCGGATTCGATTCCCGGGCCGGGCAAAGTATTACTGGGTTTGTAAAAACCTCAGTAGTAGCACGGAGTCTGGAAATGTGCCCGGTATATGGCAATAGGCTCACCCCCTATTACATGGGACTCATAACATAAATAGTGAAAAGTAGGTGTTACATTGTACAGTGGCATAATGTGCACCTCTGCCTACTCCTTCGAGGATAAAAGGCGTGATGTTATGTTATGTTAAATAAACAAATCAATAAACTTTGATGATAATACAAGCTAGCAATAAGTACCTACATGTGGAATGGTAGATGCTTACTAAACAAATAAAGAGGAAAGAAAAAAATTAATATTCTCCGTTGCCTAGCAACTTTTTATTGATTCGGAGGCTTAATTCCGAGGCGAAACATAAGTAGGTAGATCCTCCTCCCACTTACCTACTAATTGTACCATAAATAGATATATTCCAGCTAATGTTTACTTGTAAAGAAGGAAAAAAGTGATCCTCAGTTTATAAATGAGATCGCTGAAGGTATTTTGATTATTCTACGAAATGGCAATAGAATAGTAGGTATAATTTTTTTTCTTGAATGACAACTGAGTCTCTAATTCTATTTTAAAAAGAAAATTAAATGAATCAATTAATTAAACTTTTTTTAATTTGATACCTTAGTTATGGTATTTAATTTTGATACCTATTGTAGTATTGTTTTAGTACTACTAACGCCATCTGTTAGACGATTAACCAAATTAAACTGTCAAACACCAAGCGGTCACCGGTGACCGCGACCTATTGTTCTTTAATTGTGTCTATAAAACCGGTACTCGACGAGTTAAATTGCAAAAAAAATATACAAAAAAGACTCATCAATTGTGTTTTCACAGTTACGTACAATTTATTTCTAGCTCAAACTTGTAGTGGTGTTTTAAATAATCACTAAAACCTCATAATATTAATTTGATTTTAAGCGGTAACACCATATTATCAGTCACTTAGACATTCTAATCAATTGCCAGTTTCATAGATGACACTGACAGTTTTCTGCCGGCCGGATTTGTGTTTATTTTTATCAGTGTCACTGTCACTGAGCATACAACCTACTGGTATTACAGTGTTCTTGAATTTTTGATATTTCGTATTTAAAATTTGATTTTGAAGTGAAACATAGTGTAAATAATATATCAATAAAATGATTGATCCAGACAAACCTGAGCCTTTACCCCGAACCAGGAGATTAGCTGCGGTATGTTTTTATTTTTTTTATTTTGTTTATTAATTTGAGAAGTTGATACTTTGTACTGTATTTATAAGGAAATAATATTATATAATAATCGTCAAAACAACTTTTATACAGCATTCGTAAAAATATGTAAATAATGAAACTTTGATCAGTAAAGTAAATTGACTTACTTATAGAAACTTTAGTTTCGAACTTTGCTTTAGACAATTCAAAACATCATATAAATATAATTAAACAACACAACAAAATATTAAGATCATATCTACCATACCTATTAGCTTCTAGGATCTATGATTATACTTTAATTTGAAGTTAAAGAAAATTGTAACTTATAATTACATACTTAATTCTTCATAATAAATGTTCTGTCTGTATGTACCTGAATATTTTTGTAACTAAAACTGGTAACTAACAGGATACTGCCATTGCTAAAAAAAAGTATAGCACTTCTCTATGCTACTTCCATTTTACTATCACTTAAAACAATCAGTAAATAGAGTGAGAAAGAGAGTAAGAATGTGATAGCACCCTGCAAGATTAATGTAACAATGATCTTAGCCCACCTGACTGCCTCGTTGGCCGAGTGGTCGCAAGTGCGACTGCCAGGCAATGGGTCTCGGGTTCGATTCCCGGGTCGGGCAAAGTATTTCTGGGTTTTAAAAAAATCTCAGTAGTAGCACGGAGTCTGGAATTGTGCCCGGTATATGGCAATAGGCTCACCCCCTATTACATGGGACTCATAACATAAATAGTGAAAAGTGGGTGTTACATTGTACAGTGGCATAATGTGCACTTCTGCCTGCCCCTTCGGGGATAAAAGGCGTGATGTTATGTTATGTGTTATGTTTGATCTTAGCCTAAATATAAGTAAAAAAAAAAATATTTTTAATTAATAGTAAGACAAATTTGACTGCACGGTTGGTGCGGTGGCTGGGCAACCGGCTGCCGTGCATAGTGTCGCGGGTTCGATTCCCGCACGGGACAACACTTTGTGTGATCCACAAATTGTTGTTTCGGGTCTGGGTGTCATTGTGTATGTGAATTTATATGTTTGTAAACGCACCCACGATACAGGAGAAAATTCTAGTGTGGGGCAACGTTTTTTTAAAAAAAAAAAAAAAAAAAAAAAATATTGTACAAAAAGTTCTTATTGGTCTACCTAAAATTGTAATTGCTACTGCTAAAATATGAGATACTATATTTGATTAAACTGTCAAAAACCACGAGGACACTGGTGACCGCAACCTATTGTTCTTTAATTGTGTCTATAATGACAGTACTCAAAGAGTTAAGTCTATGTTGAGCAATACCTGCATAATAATTATGTAAGTATTCAATTATTAATGTAACATAATACCTACATCATATCCAGTCTATTATTTCACTCTCATATTAGGTACTACTTACTAAAAATTAACACTTAGTTTGCCATATACGGTAACCAAACATGACACTCCCTATTCAGCAGTTATTGTTTTAAGCAGGCTAAAAATGTTGCAGATTTTACATTTGAAATGCTATCCTCTAAGTTGATAATATTTCAAACGTAATTGTATTTTTATAGAAAATGCAGTTGTGCAATTACAGACATTGTAAACAGTACCGTCTTTTAGACGAAACATGATACATATTATTAAAAAATATTATAAATAACATCACACCTTTTATCCAAGAAAAGGTAGGCAGAGGTAGGTATATTATAGTTAGGTTCTTTAAACTGTCAAACACCAAGCGGTCACCGGTGACCGCAACCTATTGTTCTTTAATTGTGTCTATAATGACGGTACTCAACGAGTTAAAAGTAGAAATAAAATGTCTCATTTACCCACTTAACTCGTCGAGTACCGGTTTTATAGACACAATTAAAGAATAATAGGTCGCGGTCACCGGTGACCGCTTGGTGTTTGACAGTTTAATACTAATTTTAATTTTAAGGATAAATCAATATTTGTTGCCGAACTATGAGGAAAATAGGTACATAAGTAAAGGGCTGGTAGTCTAATTAGTTCATACTCACCGGTCCATATTAAATTAATATTACAATTAAGATATTTTTGCAACTTATTTTCCTAATAACATCAAAATGATTGGTCAATAATTTATTGAATTATTGCAAACTAGCTATTGCTTGTGAGTTCATCAACATAGAATATGAATCTTAGAACATAACTTTCTTTGTTTGAATTTTCCAAAATATAAATAGCCTATGTTACTTCTTAGTACATCAGCTACCTGCCAATAAAAGTCTTGCAAACTCGGTCCAGCTCCTCCAGAGATTAGCCAGTATAAACAAACAGACAGACAGACAAAAATAAAAGAAAATATATTTTGGTATGTGTATCGTATGTATAGGTTTGGAGTCGCAGAGAACCTAACAGGTTACTGGGGCTCCGGCTCGGATTGCAGGAGAAGGAACGGGGTGGTTTTTAGTCAGTAAGAACCTGACACTCCCTTCTGCCTCACCCAGGCGGGAAAAGTCATTCGATGACATTCCCCCCTTTAATAAAACTCGTATGTATAGGTATTCATATGTATGTAGTAAAAAACGGTTATCTTTATATTGCAAACAGATACTCCTCACACTGGAAGCAGCTGGTAGAAGGTAGTAACTTATAGAATGTAAATTAACAGCTGTCCATGTATATCTGAAGCGGTCAGCATTTTTCAAATGCGATATTTTATAAGAATTGATTATTATCATAATCTCAGGTATTACCGGTACATTGGCATGTTTTGAGCATTTCACGCCTTTAATCAGACAATAAATGTTTATAATTGCAGTCGTAAAATAATATCGGTGTAAAGAACAATCATTTATCATTTTATTGCATTGATAAAATGTAGTAACTACGTAATGTTTCCTTATATTCAAATTCAAGATCAAAGGTTTCATTTACACCCGAATACTGAAAGGCTACTCAATTTTAAGTTGTATTTAAACATCGAGATCGTCGTCGTGTGTGAGGTTACCGGAGGCCCAACCTACTCCCTGCCTTAATCTCCCCAATCACTGAATTCCCAACAATAGTTAAATTCCTAATCCCCAAAAGGCCGGTAACGCACTTGTAACGGCGCCGATTGTTTACCATCAGGTGATCCGTCTGCTAGTTTACCGACTTATCTCATAAAAAAAGAATTTAATGACAGAACTATACCTAAAATTGAGTGACGTGTGAATATTTGAACATTAGTTACGGACGGCATCCATTCGGACTCCAATGTAGAGCTGACCAGTCGTTCATCTCTGTCAGAATAGGTATCTATCTATACTTAATAACTACTGACAAATAAATATAACACTTATCTTAATACTTAAATACTCGATATTAAAAGGATAATGCCATTTGCGACAATGCTGCCAGTATTTAAAAGCCTTGTATGATCAATTAAAGAAAGGTGTAATGTGTTATCATAGATTTTTTATAATTGTACATTTGGTGAGGTGGACGATTGCTTAGCAAGTAGTTTTAAAGGTCTAGCATAGTGGCGCTAGTATCGGTTTAGGACACCTCTGGGATTGTACGGTTTGCTCTAAGAATTTCTATAAAAAGTGACATTTCAATCGCAAATTACACTTATAAAATGGCTAAAGCAGCATTAAATTTGAATTAGGGTTCGGTATTTAGTGCATGAGACTATTAGATACCGTATATTATTCAATTAGCAATAACTTCAACCCCTTTTACATCAAGATGAATCTTGCATAAATGAACCTCTGTTTACTACTTCAGGCGCATAGGTATTTGAACTCGTGCATTGGTAGCGATATAATAGCATTTTAAACACAAATATGAGTGTTATACAAAGCTAATCTATGTCATATCTCATTGATATAGGCGCGTTATTCGCTTATCTCGACAAGTAAATCTCGGTGCCTAGTGACTGAGATAAGATATTGACGTTGTCTCGGTAACAATGAAGACAATTGTCCTATTTGGAGGCTAGATCAATGGACTGTAGTTTAGACAAACCTTTTTTTGATGGGAGAAAATCATCCTATCCAAATCCCGCCTTGGTTTAGGCGAGAGGGAGTGTCAGACTCTTACTGACTAAAAACCACCCCGTTCCTACTCCTGCACGTCGAGCCGGAACCCGGCAACCCGTTAGGCCTTCCGCGGCTCGGCATCAGCCCTACTGTGGTACCCTACTGTGGTGCCCTACTGTGGTGGTCTGCTGAGTTCAGACTAAACTTAAGGAGAACAGGGTTTTTAAACGAGCATCACCAAAATATTGTTGCATTGTTGGTTAATTACTTACACAGCTAACTACATGAGGTATACATAGGTATGCATGAAATGACCAATCCAGAAAGAAAGAAAGAGAGCTCTGCTGCCCGATAAATCTCTGGAGTGGATCGATCTGAGTTTTGGAATGAAACTCCTTACAAATAATGTTAAAAAATGGATTTAACTAAATTGCTTGAAATCAGTTATTTATTTTGCCTTGCTTGATATTTTATTTATTTAGGCTGCTACGTTGGCCGAGTGGTCGCAGGTGCGACTGCCGGGCAAATTATTACCTATTGGATTAAAAAAAAATGTTACTAGTAGCACGGAGTCCGGAAATATGGCCGATACATGGCAATAGGCTCACCCCCTATTACATAGGACTTATAACGTAATTAGGGAAAAGTAGGTGTTACATTGTACAGTGGCATTAAGTGTTGTAATGTGCACCTCTGCCTCGGAGAACCTCACGGGTAACCGGGGCTCCAGCTCGACGTGCAGGAGAAGGAACGGGGTGGTTTTTAGTCAGTAAGAGTCTGACACTCTCTCCCACCTCACCCAGGCGGGATCAGTCATTCGATGATTTTCCCCCCTTAAAAAAAACTCCTTTGGGGATAAAAGGCGTGATGTTATGTATGTTATTTATTATGATCGTTAATCGACTCTTACGAAATCCGTGGGGACGGGAGGGATGGTCACAAATCACAATACAAATATATAACCAATCAGCCGTTACCACACTAGTTGGTTGATACACAAAATCCAGCAATAAAAAAATTATGGAAAAATTAACGAAAGATTAGTTGAGAAGTAAAAACAATGACGCTTCCGCGACACTAATTTATGACTTCTAACGTTTTTTATAACGACCATTTATTACTATAAATACTTTAACGATATGGAACAATTTGTTAGTGATTTAAAACTGTTATCGATTTACAACATCTATAAATTATCATTTTAATTCTTCAGTTACTTTTCTAGTATGCCTGTAAGTATTATTTGTTCTCTCTCGTCTAATATTTTGAAGTACCGTAAAATTTCATACCTAGGTAGTAGACAAAAACCTAGGTAGATGGCACTCCCTCTCGCCTTACCCAAGTGGGACAAGCCATTAAATATTTTTTTCGCCCCTCAAAAAATAAAGTATTAAGAATGAGAACTACATATTTTTATTTGTCAAAAACAAAGGAAAGTATACCTATTAATCAATGATAATCACAATTGCAGGGTAGACTAAAGAATGCATAGTTTGTGATGCAATTTCATTTGTCCATACGTATCGATAATTAGTTACATATCCAATCACAATGGCGCTAGTGTCGATTAGGGATGACTTGGTGACTTATCAGGTTCTCTTTGTTCAATAATATTTTCCGTTTAGCCATTGAAAACATCAAAGAAAGATTATATTATTTGAATAAATCCCAGGTATTAAAAAATAATTCTAGTATTATGAATTAATACTTCCAATCGGCTTGTTTGCGTGAAGATATAGAATAAAGGAACGGAAGAGGTGTGCCCGAATCGCAATGTTTGATGATTCTTTGGTCAGAATATTTTAAATATTTCATCGATTGGCTTTTCAATAGAGATGATGACAGGGTATGAAAATTAAATATATAGTTAGTCCGTAAGTTACGTAATGAAAAAATATTAGAAACGTATTTTTTTATTTTGTTGTCTATTAAAATGATACTTAGATATAACGAATCAAAGTTTAGGAGTGGGGGCTAAAATATCATTTTTACGTATGAAATGTACATAAAAGTGACGTCACGCGACATTTCAAATCAATATATATTCGAAAGTATTCGTTTCCGTAAAAAATAAAAAATACGTGTCTAATGTTTTTAAAAAAACCTACAGACAGACATTAAAATAAAAATTAGTCATCTACACTATTGTTCGATGCAACAGTTTGCAATTGACAACGGTTGCTAACTTAGCAATATAACCTGGCTGCACTGAGTGCGTAGCTAACGCAGTGCATACTAAAACAGCAAACCGGGTCCATTCATAGCCATTTTCACTAGCCATTATTTTAGCATAGTTTCATGAATAAACTATTTTTATATCAAGTGCAACAAACTGTTTTAATAGTGGCTTTAACTCAGTAACTGCCAGACAGGTGCGACCAAAACACCCATATTATTAAGGGCTCCTCAGAAACGCTAAGTAATCAAAACTCTCACTTAGTTACTACCTAAGCCACAGATAGATGTCGCAGAGAACCTAACGTGTAACCGGGGCTCGGGCTCGACGTGCAGGAGAACGAACGGGGTGGTTTTTAGTCAGTAAGAGTCTGACACTCCCGCCTCACCCAGGCGGGAGCAGTCATTCGAAGATTTTCCCCCCTTAAAAAAAGCCACAGATAGAAATATATAGATTACTATCGAATGAGTTAGATGCGACTGACCGTAAAGAAATTACTTAATGGAGGCTAATGGTTTTTTTGCTCACTAAATGACGTAAATGTAGGAAGGATTTTTGGTCCAATCACAGCAGCTGTCAAATATTGAACGTCCAATGATGTGACACTAGCTAATTCCCTATTGGACGAAGAACGAGAGATTCAAACTAACGCCATCTATTGAGCAAAAATACCGTAAGCCCAATTGCCAAATTATTTAACGCTATTTTTCACATAATTATTATAAAGTCCAATCATTATGATACATATCTTTGTTATTAATAATTATGATACGTATCGATTGTGTTTTATTAATAACATTTTATATTTCCTTTCTTGTTTATTAAGAGAATGCTTATTCTTTAAATCTCTGTGTCAGGAAATGTAGTTCCTAAGATTAACTATAGGTACTTAATTTCTTAATTCATAGTAACAACAACAGAGACTGGAATTTATAAAAATAAAAGTACCCTTCACCGACGAGCATGCATGAAAAGATTGATGACTGTTGATGAAGCGAAAGAGGTATGTAAGAATCTTAGTAATTATTGGCATTCCATAGTCTCTGCCTGCCCCCATGGAAGACATGCGAGAAGTTACGTATGTACCTATGTATGAAAAAAAATATTGTTGCTAAGCAATATAATAGATAAAATTACCAAGAAATCCTTAACTTTTTTTTAAAACGTTGCCCCACTTTAGGATTTACTCCTGTGTTGTGGGTGCGTTTACAAACATACAAGTTCACATACACATTGACACCCAGACCCGAAACAACAATCTGTAGATCACACAGAGTGTTGTTCCGTGCGGGAATCGAACCCGCGACACGTTGCACGGCGGCCGGTTGCCCAGCCACCGCACCAACCGTGCAGTCTAACTGTTATGTTATATTCATAAATCAGTTGGCATTTCATTATCTGTACCAACCATAATAAGAGATATTTAAGACGATATGTATGTTTTACCTATATGCGTCCAACAATACCACAATAAAAAAAAATAGAAAAAGAAAAAAAAAATAATTTTTCATTATATACGTCCACACAATAATCAATTATCTTTCATAATAATAATTGTTATAAGACCTCTCTTGCAATGGCAGAACGGTGTAAACTTGCACTGTGGTTCAACGTTCGCGATAACCAAGTCGAAAGAGGACTCAAGTGAAGAAAACGTCATTACAATGTGTATACTGCAAGCTGTCTATATCTTTTGTATATATTTTGCCATAGTAACGTTTGTCATGTAGTGTGTGTGTGTGTGCGGCGAAGGAGTTATTCATGTAAGGTATATTTTGATTTAACTTATAGGAGCTACCTCAGCGAGTAATGTAATGTTACAGATCTAAGCATTACATCAGTGAAGGAGGAGAACCGAGCATTACAATGCGCACCTTGTGACACACAATGATACAATGTGTAATATCTTGATACAACTTGTAACATCAATGCACTCCACTTCCACTTTCCCCGCCCGCCCGCTTCGTCCAACATAACATAACATCACGCCTTTTATCCCTGAAGGGGTAGGCAGAGGTGCACATTATGCCACTGTACAATGTAACACCCACTTTTCACTATTTATGTGATGGGTCCCATGTAACAGGGGGTGAGCCTATTGCCATATATTGCCATATACCGGGCACAATTCCAGACTCCGTGCTACTACTGAGATTTTTTTAAACCTAGTAATACTTTGCCCGACCCAGGAATCGAACCCGAGACCTCTTGCCTGGCAGTCGCACTTGCGACCACTCGGCCAACGAGGCAGTCACTTCGTCCGACATCCTGCTATGAAATGCTCTAAGTCGAATCAATGTTACATTAAACGCAAATGCTCGTTAGTCAGGGAGGTATTATTATAAATGTAATGTAATGCTCAAAGTCGAATCTATAATGTTACATTACACGTGAATGCTCCCGGAGCACAATATAACAATCCGGAACACATAATTGTTTTTATCTTAACCGTAATTAACAGTGGCATTAGGTGCCGTAATGTACACCTCTGCGTACCCCATCGGGGATAAAAGGCGTGATGTTATGTTATGATAAATGTCTATTTTATGTAATTGGCTAGTTTCCTAGGTTTAAAATAAATTGTTTCAACTTTTCAATGCAATAAATAATTAGAACATAATCATACTCTCATCCATGTATTTGACGATTTACCTACTTTTGGTATTAAGGAAATAAGTATGCTATTTGACGCAGAAATATGATGACGTCATAAGTTGCGATCCAATACAAAATTCATAGAAAAGTATAGTTTTTGACATTTCAATAAAAGTATTGAATTTGACTACCTGTCAACTACCCTATTATAATTATAGGTATAATAATTATTATTTAATTTAAATTGATAAATGTCTATTATGTGTGATTGATATAATCAGAAACTAGGGACATATTTTGACACGCGTAGGTTCAGACCATGAATGTAACTACTCTAAGACACACTTACAAGACACAGGAAACATAATCTGTCAATAAAGACTAGAAACTATCGTAAACTGTTGTATCTCTTATTTCTAAAACTGTATACAGAGACCAGCAAATCAACCTACACCGATCCATCAATAAATTTTCAACTTTATATCTACTATCTAATAAGGTTGTAAATCTATTGATAGAATATCGTAGATTGATGATCATGTGTGTACGTTGATGCTAACCTTATTCCTTTTTCTTACACCAATTCTGTCAATAGATTATCAACTTTATACGTGTGTTATAAGGCTGTTAATCCACTGACTGGTAAAGTGTAGACTATGTCTTTATTTCTAACACTTTTTTTTTTATTCTTTAATGTACATAATTTGTTTATGGTACATAACTTTTTCATACTAATCTTCTACTATTATATTTCAGACACATAACTATGGCTACACTGGAGTCCCAACCATCGAATACGAGGACGAACGAGTGGAAAAGCCCTGGCAACGGGTTAACAAAACATTCATTACTATAACACCCTGTATACTTCACTTTCCATTTTTCGAACACCATCTATACTCCATTTAAAAAAAAATGTGTCATACGATTTGAAATCGTAACACCTTATTCTTACAGCATGGTTTACTTTGAGTGTTATGCACAGACTGGCATGCTGTAATGTAATGCTGGAATGTTAGATGTCAATCAATAATGAATCCTATTGAATGTGGTATTAAACTTTAGAATTGTTTGTACCTTTGTAAACTTTGATTTGTACGCAGTTTTTTTTTAATTATGTTTTTAAATAGAGTATAGATTGTTTAAATTTGCACTAATCTAGTATTAGCACTAGCACTTCATTTCACATTATCATTCATTCATTTACAAAAACAGTTCAAAACTTCATTCACTGTTGTTCAGTTCATTCATTCACTCTCATTCACCTATTCAATAACAAAGTAATACTACTAATTTCATATAAACATCTTCATACATCATACAAAAGCCATACAAACTGGTTCTTTGGTATGTATAACTTGACTTTTACATACAATTCTGTATTTTCCTGCTTTTTCGATATTTCAGTCATTCTCATATATTTTACAATTTTATTTATTAGGTAATACCTACAGAAATCTATAAATTTTTATTTTAGGGACCAATTTTGCCAACTTCAGTTACATTTTATCAGAGGAAAAACGTTTAATTTTTGACAATTCTTCCATACTAAAAACTAACAATTTTATTCTATAGTTAGTAAGAATTATCTGCCGATTAAAAAACTGGCCCTAAAATTAGTAAAAAATTGCTAATCAGCAGTGCAAGTAATGTAGATGTCCAGTCAACAAGGATGTAGCGTTGACTGTCCAGGCGATACACGTACTTAGGTACCGTCATGAGCTAATGTTCTTAGTAAACAACAGCTCATGTAGAGTCAGTAGTGAAATGGACTTAAGCAAAAAATATTCATAAAATGCTTAGTTTTAATTTTTCTCTAAGGTCTAAAACCACGCCCTAAAAATCAAAGTTAAGCTACATTAATCAAATCCATGATTTAATTCAACATCTTATAGAAAACAAAGGATTTTAGTTTTAAGATTATAATAGATTAAAAATTAAATTTTCATATTAATTACTCAATATTCTAGCAATCTATGATTGTTCTAGATTTATTTTAATTCCTCCTAGATTATTTGGTGTAATCTCTTTTCGTGAAACTATTTTAATTTATTACCTTTGAGATAACTTAATAATATCATACGATGTTCTACGATTAATCTATTTAATTCTATAATACTATAATCTGTTTACTTAAATATTTATCAATCGTCTTGTCTTAGCTTTAGAAATTTCTTAATTTTGAAACACCAAATTGTATCGTACTCCTTTTTAAAAGGCCGGCAACGCACCTGTGACTCTTCTGGTGTTGCGGGTGTCCATGGGCGGCGCTGATCGCTTACCATCAGGTGATCCGTCTGCTCGTTTGCCTCCAGTTCCATAAAAAAAAAACCAAATTGTATTTATAAATATTTTGCGCTTAGTAGGTGTCGCTACTGTCGATTATTATCTTGTCAAAATTGATGAATGTATGAAATATTGATGGCAAATTCAACGTAGGCCTTCAGAAATAGCAACTAATTTTGAGTAACAATTACATACATTAATAAATATATTTATTACTTCAGTTTTAAAGAATTTCTTATCTATCTGAATGAATTTGCACAAGCTTAATTCTAAAGATTATCATTTATGGCCCATGTCATAGAAAACATAGATCATTTAATTAATTTTAAACTCCAGTGGTTATGTTATTAGGTTGCATATTGCATTTAATGCAGTCACTAAAAGATGATAGCATAATTGGGATGATGACGGGGTACGAAAATTAAAAATCTATTTAGTCCGTTAAGTTAGGTAATGAAAAGACACTTATTTTTTTGTTTTGTTGTATACTAAAATAGTACCTAGATAAAACGAATCAAAGTTTAGGGGTTGGGGCTAAAACGTCATTTCTATGTATAAAATTTACATAGAAGTGACGTCACGCGACGTTTCAAATCAATTTATCGTGGAAACTATTTATTTGTTTCTGTAACAAAATAAAAAATATGTGTCTAGTGTTTTAAAGCAATCTACCAGACGGGCATTGACATAAAAATTAGGCATCTACCCTATTGTATCGTGTATATTTTTATGAAAATATTCAAATGCATGTTATTTTAGGTTGTCGGCAGTCTCACAAAGAAAGGAACTCACTTAAATAACCCAATCAAATCAGTAAGTTACATTATAAAAGGGATATTTTTGGAAATCGTGACGTATTTGGGGATTAAATACAATATTTACGTATATATTTATATTTATTTGTGATGTTGACACTACATGTTGTTTGTTCGGCGAGATAGGTGATTAAGTGATTATTCGCCATCGCCAAATGTCTTGGATATTATATATTAAATGTTGCTTTGAAAGAGAAATAAATACAGGGTTAAATTATGAAGTGCTTTAAAGAATGTATTTATTTTTTTATGTGCTTTTCTGTGGTTTATAAAGTCGTAAACAAAAAGGGTTTTATTCTAAGCACGCGATTAATAATTTCTATTTATGGCTAGAAGTAAGTTTGTATCTCATTTCGGATATAATGAATCGGGAATGTAATGCATGAATTTGTGACGTAATAGGTACATATCTACATATGCACATAATATGTGCGTACTATATTATAGTATCTATCTTTCCAGTCGATAAACAAGACAAAAATTGATTTATAACCAAAAAAAAAAACAATCATGAGGAAGGGTCCCTCTGTGATTCGAAACTAGTAGATCTATTCTCAGTACATTTACGTGTGTAAACTGTTATTTTTAGTTAAAAAGATTTATAAAAACTATTATAAATGTCAATTTTATAACATAATATTGGCTTGAAATAAATTACGGATTAAAAGAACGTAGTCCTTTTTAAAAGGCTGGCAACACTGTGATTCCTCTGGTGTTGCGAGTGTATCATGCGCGACGCTGATCGCTTACCATCAGGTGATCCGTCTACTCGTTTGCCTCCTAATTCTTGAAAAAAAAACGTGTTTTTCCTAAACGAATATAAATATCTATAGATAATATCAACACACGTTTTTAATTAGTTTCTGTTGGTAAATAGGTGACCTAATTACTTTATCGCGAAATGTGTAATGCTAACAATCTGCGTTATCTTACAATTTACTAAAGAAATCAAGATAAAGTTGATAAAAATTTTATGAAACACATTTCTATACTAACTTAAGATTGGTACAAAATATTATTAACACATTGTACCAAAACTTATTTGATTGATGGATCGTTAGCCGAATGGTACCGACTGTTTAACAAAAGAACATCTCCTTGTGAGCTGCGCGATGTCACCGCGACCGCGCACGCTGCTCATGAGGAAGAACCCCTTTGTGGTTCGAAACTAGTAGAGCATTTCTCGGTACACGTGAGTAACCCGCGTTTTTACTTAATTTAATATGTCTCACGATAGCTATTATAAAAACAGAACATCTCTTATTGGATACTTTAATCAAGTCTGACTCAGCATTGTTGTTAGGGATATCACTGCTGTTAAGTCATGGAATTACTGTCGCAAAGATAGTCTAGCTGCTCTAGAATCTAGACATATGCAACCCTAACCGTTATGTTATTCATTTATACCATTATATATATTTATAGAAAAATGAAAAATATTTACCTACAATTTTTTTTATTGATTCGGACTCAGAATTGTTAGCCGAGTTACCTCCTAGAAAATTACGTGGCTTTGAACGAACACCTTGTATAGTAAAAATGTTGAATAGCTGTGTAAGAACCTTATCGCCGCCACAAACGTCTTTTCATTTTAGTAAAGAATTATTTTTATATGCTATTGCCTTTAAATTAGTATTTATTTATGCACATGATATTAGAATTTAATATTAATATGCACAATACTAGAAAGGATTGTAAATTATATAAATAAACGTAATTCAATTCGGTACTTGGTTTAATCAAAAATAAATTATTTCGACTGTTCAATACAATGAAATATTAAAAATAATTTCATATTAAAAATACTTTCATTCATTGATTTTATGACTAATTTAATTAGATAGAAAAAAGTATTGAATTTGACTTATTGGCAAATACCCAATTAAGTACTTAAAACAATCTAGTTAGGAACGTATTTGTCATTTTAAAACAGTTAAAGCAAACACCCTTGTCTTAACTGTTTAAAATCTGTAATAGGTACAATAACTATTATTAATGGGTACAAAAATGAATTATCATTATTGCATTCCATAAATTACTAAACACATTTTGTTTGTTTCCAAAGATTCACAACTAAACACTACTAATCCGTTCTCTATAACAAAATAGTGAGCGTCCGTTATAGTCGCCATTACTTGCCCAATCAGATTGCAATAAATTATGAAAATGGAATTGTGATTGGTTGATTGTTTAAAGAGGACGCTGCCTATTGATCATTTGGTAATGGTAATCAGGTAATCATTATAACCCTTTGTAACACTAAATGAGACTAACATAAGTACCTACTAATTTTTAATTCTAGTATTAAGACTAATCTGTTTTATTTATCTACCTTAACATCAAAAGGTAAGTTAATTTTTCGACCTTATTGAGGTTTAGAATAAGGTTGAAAATTCAGTTGTTGCAAAAACTGCCGCTAGTTTTGTTGAATTTAGATTGTTTCAGTAAGAATGTGCCTATGTTGAAGTAAAAATATTAAATGTTTATATTTGTCTATTTTGCTTGCTTTTATGTGAATGTCTTTTGTAATGTCTGTAATGAATTTATGTGTTTGTATTTTGATGGGTACCTACCTAATAATATTTTTAAGCTATTTTTTTATATTTTGAGCCGACGTATGACCACTACCTCGCCTGGTGGCAAGCGATGATGTGGTCTACGATGGAGCACATCGTCCCATAAGCAACCTATTCACTCGGGCCTTGAAGACTCCCAAAACAAATATTTTAGCAAAAATATGATTTTAAGAGCCTGTTTCACAATATCTGGGTAGCCGTTATCTACCAGATAAATTTGAATTAAGAACGTAATTTGTATGAACTATCTGTCACATAAGTTTATCAGGTACTTATATAGAGGTGGTGAAACCGGCGCTAAAACTTATAATTGATTGTATACCAACTGGATGACCGGCTTCAGCTTGAAGTTGTTCAATTCCGAAAAGAAAAAAGGCCATTACTATATAAATCATATTGAACCACTTCCAGGTGCCAAGTACACTACTAATAGTAGTGCTCGGTCTATATTTACTGCTCGGCTACCTGACACAGCTCGTCGAAGATGCCATGCCTTCAGTTATATTGGACAAAGAAGTGGCTGTTGATGTAAGTATTAATCTATATATAGTATATATAAAAATGAAACCCGTTTCCCGTATTCACGCCATAACTTGAGAACGGCTAGACCAAATTGGCTGTTTTCTATTAATCTTCAATCAAATTACCACCTTACACCTAAACACTTAAGATACCTTTCAGGATGCCTTCAAATTCAGCGAGGAAGCAGCACTTAAGTACCTGACGCGTATAGTAGGAGATGAGCCGAGGGTATCTGGCACGCCGTACCATCTGAACCGGACTAAGGACTTGAAGATGATGCTCGATGACATTGCCAGCGGAGCTCATCAGAAAGTCCACACCGATTGGCAGATTGCCACGGGTGAGTGTATGTGTGAATTCAGTTCTTACAGGGTTTTATTTAACTTAGACTAAGGCTTTTATTAACCAGACGACCGATGAGCTCTACTATATTTTTACCCGACTACGGCAAAGCAAAAGGAGGGTTATGATTTTGACAGGCTATGTATGTATGTATGCATCTATGTATATTCATCTGTTCCCTCGTAACTTCTAAACTACTTGTTAGAATTCGACAAATGACATATCGTTGTAAGTCTTAATTGTCCGCTGATTATAGGCTATATGGGGTTTCACAAATTATAATGAATGTGGTAACCCGTTAAGTTCTCCGCGGCTCCGTATCCGCAGCTCTATTGGGCCCCATCTGTGGTAGTCTTAAGGCACGCGCGGAATGCGACGCTCCGCACGGTCGGGTCTGATTCTGATCAGGCGGCAAGCTACCCATCCTTGCCGTCCGCAGGCCCGTGCTTACGGTGGCCGGAGATCGTCCCGCGGTCCCCGACGCCCTGAGTGTCCTTTGCAACGCGTGAGTCATGCGCCGACGGCACGCTTCGCTGTTTCATGCGCCCCGCCTCCATTGTGTCTCGATTGGATCCTCGTTTTAGACACACGAAAGCTTGTCGCGAGATTTATGTATGCCTAAATATCTCATAGTTTTAATTAACGTTATGTCTTTTAATCCCCGAAGGGGTAGACCTAATTATTTACGTGTGAAACACGTACTTTTTGCATGTTATGTTATTATTAGTCCTATATAATACGAATTTTTTTTTACCTATTTAAAATAGAAATAAAAGCATTGTCTTCCATTAGAATTCCCCTACATCCGCTTCTGAACTATGAGGCTCCTCTACTTAAGGGAGGTTTGCCATAATTTCCTAAAGGTTCAGATTTATCAGACAACGTTTCGGCCCGATCTCTGTCAAATGTGTAGTCCTTTAGTCGGCTCTGACGACACCCGCGGCAGAAGTAGGGGTAGCGAATACCTACTACTAATGATAATGTTTTATCTTCCAGGCGATTACTTTCACCAATCAGCATCATCCTTTTACAATGTATATGAGAATGCATCAAATATCGTCGCCTTACTGGAGGGAGAGAGCGGATTCCTGTCTAATGGCAGTCTAGGAAGTTCTATACTAGTCAATTGCCACTACGATTCAGTACCTTTTGCGCTAGGTAAGTAAGTACATTTTACTAAGTTTATAAATAAGTAATTAATGAGTAAATTAATAAGCTTTTTCTCTAAATAATTACAGTCAATAATCTATGCTTAACTCGGCTTTTGTCTCCCATACAACGACCAGTCAAGCCCGCGCCACCGTATTTGCGAATTACTATTGGTCTGAAGTCGATTTCGAGTTCTTTTTTTTACCATCATTTTATATTTATCGCAAGATTGTACCACTAAGCCAAGATCATTTAGTGGCAAAAGAACAATGCAAATACTAAAAATATGTTTATATATCACAGGAGCGTCAGACAACGCAGTGTTCTGCGCTATAATGGCGGAGTCCCTGAACCGACTGTCGCGCAGCAAACAGAAGCTCAAACACAATATACTGTTTCTGTTTAATGGCGCCGAGGAGAACGGCTTGCAGGTATTATATTATAAATATTAAATACATTACATTATATCGTAATCTGCCTCGTTGGCCGAGTGGTTGCAAGTGCGATTGCCGGGCAAAGGGTCTTGGGTTCAATTCCCGAGTCGAGCGAAGTACTACTACTGGGTTTTTAAAAATTCTCAATAGTAGCATGGAGCCTGTAATTTTGCCCGGTATACTACATGGAACTCTTAACAAAAATAGTGAAAAGTGGGTGTAACATCGTACAATGGCATCAAGTGCCGTAATGTGCACCTCTACATTATAAAGTCTTATTATGTTGCTTTTATTATCCAGAAACGATTTATTTACGGAGATTTCCACACCTGAAAAATGTATGGCGAGGTCTATCTAGGCATTCACCTTAATATATTTCTTTTACAGGCAAGTCATGCATTTCTGCAACATCCGTGGGCGCGGGGCGCCGTAGCTGTCATTAACTTGGACGCAGCTGGGATGAACGGCAAACCTACGATATTTCAGGTGAGCTAAAAACATAAACATATCCTATCATCATCATCAGCCTGTATTCGTCCATTGCTGGAAATAGGCCTCTCCAATGGCACGCCACTGCTCGGTCTTCAGCTCTTCTCATCCAACCACTGCCAGCCACCTTGCAGATGTCGTCACTCCACCTAGCTGGAGGGCGCCCTACACTGCGTTTCCCTAGACGCGGTCTCCACTCTAGAACACGTTTACTCCAGCGGTTATCGGTTCTTCGACAAATGTGACCGGCCCACTGCCACTTCAGCTTACTGATCCTTTGGGCTATGTCGATAACTTTGGTTCTCTGTCGGATCACTTCGTTTCGATTCGATCCTTCAGACATATCCTATACCTTTAACAATTTTTTATTTAAACGTTTTTATGAAGTTTGTCAAATATCTAGGTTGGTCCTGATATTTTAGATAACGTCTGAATATTTTTTTAAACTATGCCCCACACTAGGATTTTCTCCTGTGTCGTGGGTGCGTTTACAAACATACAAGTTCACATACACATGACACCCAGACCAGAAACAACAATTTGTGGATCACACAAAGAGTTGTTCCGTGCAGGAATCGAACCCGCGACACGTACGGCAGCCGATTGTACAGCCACCGCACCAACCGTGCAGTCAAACTATTAAATACATTAATAACTGCACTGGATAGGTGACCAGTTATCATGTCATTCTGCTTGAGAATATGCCTCAATTTTGTTCGAGGAACGCTCTACTAGTTTCAAGTCACATCGGGACTCATATTCAAGAGCAGCGCCAATTATCGTAAGCTATTCGAATTCAATTGTTATAACAAAAAGTTACCAATTCAGTAGTAGGTCAGTTCCTAAGTCATTTAAATATGTATTACAGTGTACAAGCGAAGAAGTGTAGGTATAGACCTAAAGGCCTAAGCTTTAAGACTCAAAACTAACAAAATGTGATCCTTCTTCAGGTAACAGATCCCCGAGTACTCCAAGCGTACCATCGATCCGCGCCGCGTCCTAACGCGCAAGGCATGGCGGAGTTCATATTCTCAAATGGAATCATACCGTCAGATACTGACTTCAGGATATGGAGAGACTTCGGGAATATACAGGGTAAATATAAACAGAATGAATTAATGTAAGGTAATGCCACATACTTGTAACTCTGTGTTCTAGGTCTAGGTGTCTTACCATGAGTGTTTTTTTATATCATTTATTTCAATTAGACCAGGATGGCACTTTTGAACGTCAAACAACAAGAATTTATAAGTGAAGCTATTTGCTCATGCCAAGGTGTAGATTCCTATGGAGAAGAACGAGCAAGAAACTCCATAGGTTACTCTTTTTCAATCAGGTTTACAATACAATTCTCTAGTTACATAGTTTTATTGGTTCGATTGTGTGAGAACAATGCAACACCTAAATCCAGTCAGAAAGACTGAAAAAGAAAATAACCTTGAGGATAATAAAATAAAATGGTACAGTCTGGTGTTGAGTGGTCCATGAGTTCGTTTACTCGCTATATCCCAAAAAATAAGGAATCTGTTTATGGTCATGTTTGTATTCAAAGTAAACGCCCTTTGTTGAAAAACACTAATCTTACTATACTATACTTATTATATAAAGCGAAAGTTTGTTTTTTTGTTTGTTTGTTTGTTTTAACGCGCTAGTCTCTGTAACTACAAGTCTGATTTGAATAATTATTTTTGTGTTGGATAGTGCATTTATCGAGGATGGCTATAGGCTATAAAACATCACGCTACGACCAATAGGAACTGAGCAAAGCGTAAACCACGCAGAAGTAGCTAGTCAAATATAAAATAAAAAACAATATTCGACGCGTACAATGCAAGAAATATGATTTATTTAACAATTTCTTCAAACCTTCCAGGCATAGACATAGCATTCGTAAAATGGGCGAGTGTATACCACACTCGCAACGACAAGCCGTCGCTCCTGCAGGCCGGCGTCCTGCAGGGCGCCGGGGACATGATGCTGGGGCTACTTACTGAGACCGCGTCCATGCAGGAACTGGAGAACAAGGTGAGTTGAAAGAGACTTGACTTGAAACTTTATCATCCACAGCCTATAAGTGCCCACTGCTGAGCAAAGCCTCTTCTTACACGGAGAAGGTTTGAGCATTAATCACCACGCTTGCTCAATGCGGGTTGGCGATTACAAACTTATAATTAGAAATTATAATCCCAGGTTTCCTCACGATGTTTTCCTTCACCGTTTGTCAGTGGTGTCTGAATAATCTTAGAAAGTACATATAACTCGGAAAAAGTCACATTGGTACTTGCCGTTGGTAGGTTTCGAACCCGCACCCTCATGCCTGAGAAGCGGGCGTCTTAAACATCCGGGCCACCACGACTTTAAACTTAAGACTTGCGAAGTTGAGATTGAGACCTGGGACTTGAAACTTCAAGCTTGACGTTTGGCTTAAGATGTGAAATATGGATCTTCAAACTTAAGTTGAGACTCAAAACTTGAGATTCGAGACTTGAGACATAAGATTTAAATCTTGAAACTTAGCTTGTAACTTGTCCTTAATCTTGACTTGACCGGGAGCGTGGTCTGAGACGTAGTGCAAGACTAGATTTGAGACTTCGCTCTTGATTTGCTTTAGATTGAGACTCACCTGAGACAAGACCTTTTTTAAAAAAAGTTGCCCCAATCTAGAATTTTCTCCTGTATCGTGGGTGCGTTTACAAACATACAAACATACTTTGCTTACAACTTGACTTGAAACTTAGACTTAGTCTTTGCTTAAGGATTGAAATTGGGCCTGCGAATTAAATAAGCCTTCCTCCTTTCAGATCCAGCCCTCAGCGGCCGTGTACTACGATTACTTAAACTTGTTCTTAATAAATTACTCGCTGTTCGCTTCCTACTTCGTGGATGTTCTGATTGCTCTACTGGGACTCTCCAGCGTTACTTACTACGTGTGGATCGTTGGATTCAGTATGTTTATTTATTTATTTTAATTTCAACAATGCAGTGATTAGTATCCAACAATTCTCAAATCCCTAATCCCTAAAAGGCCGGTAACGCAATTGTAACGCATTTGGTGTTACAGGTGTCTATGGGCGACGCCGATTGCTTACCATCAGGTGACCCGTCCGCTCGTTTACCGGCTTACAAGCTGATAAAACGAGCAGACTGGTATCAGAGCAGCAGTAAGCAATCGGCGCCGCCCATGGACACCTGGAACACCAGAAGCGTTACCATGTCTGAATGTTTCATTCAGGCAATTAGATAAAAGCCAAAGGTATTATCATTAGGACCGATTTGTTATAAGAAATGATGATTTAAGTTAGGTTAGAATTGATACTTCACTACGGAAAAAGAAATAAATTATTAAAATTAAATAAGTTAAAGCTAGACCATTACTACTTTATTACTACTCACCCCCTATTACATGGGACTCAAAATAAATAGTGAAAAGTGTGTGTTACATTGTACAGTGGCATAATTTGCACCTCTGCCTACTCCTTCGGGGATAAAAGTTATGTTTATTCCATTTACAGGGTGGTCGACGGTGATGAAGCTATTGCTGAGCGCGTTCAGTCGTGTACTGGCGATGTTGATAGGAGTGGCCGTCGTGTTTGTCTTCACGTTTATCATGGTCGCTACCACCGTGCAATTAAGGTCAGTAGTATCTTACTAATATTATGAACTATCTTTTGCCAGCTGCTTCGCCCGCGTTCGTGATAAAAAGCCTATGTGTTGTCGAGACAATAATGTGCCTCTGTTTTAAATTTCAACCCAATCCCTTTAGCCATTGTAATGTAATTCAGTAACAAACATACAAACTAAAACTTTCACATTTATAATATTAATAAGATGCGAAAATTTATGTAAAAGTTGTTTCACGTTGGTTTTCTGGTCAGCCGTGGAATCACTCCGATCGAGCCGGCCCATTTTTCGGCCCAAACTATTTCAATAGCTATGATAGAGGTTGTACAGTTTTGACATTGAATAATTATTGAGATTAGAATAAGAATAAGGACGTTTATTTGCACGAAGTATGGTAATTACAGGTAGGTAATAATAATTATGAAAAAATTGTCTCACATACATCGCCTACTGTTTTCGGCATGCAAAGTTAAATATTACAATATAATAAAGTTAAAATGTTACAATTAACCCTTACTAATCCTTATCCTTACTAATATTATAAATCTGAAAGTGAGTTTGTTTGTTTGTTTGTTCCACCTTCACGCCGTAACTACTCAACCGATTGCTTTGAATTTTTGCAGACGTAAAGTTAGAAGTCCGGATTAAATAATAGGTTACTTTTTAACTCGGAAAAATTGATATTCCCGAGGAAAAACAAAAGTATTGGTATAGATGGCGCTGTGTGTATTGGTAAATGTCACGTAGGCTACTTTTTATTCTTTTGTGAAACGAGCGAAGCCGCGGGTAAAAGCTAGTATAGAAACTAATTATAAAATGATTACAAATTAGGATATCCTAACGTATTATTATTACTTCTCTTCTTTATTCGCATACTTATCATTTTAGTGACTTACTAAATAATAACACACTTTATATTGCACACATTAAACTTTCATTGTCAGAAACTCATCTAAGGTGTAAAAGCAACTGTTGTTTAGTAGTTTATTTAATGCAATCTTAAATTTATTTAAAGGTAATTCTCTTATATGTCTGCCTCGTAAGACTGCCTCGTTGGCCGAGTGGTCGCAAGTGCGACTGCCGGGCAAGGGGTCTCGGGTTCGATTCCCGGGTCGGGCAAAGTATTACTGGGTTTTTAAAAAAATTCTCAGTAGTAGCTGAGAACGGAGTCTGGAATTGTGCCCGGTATATGGCAATAGGCTCACCCCCTATTACATGGGACTCATAACATAAATAGTGAAAAGTGGGTGTTACATTGTACAGTGGCATAATGTGCACCTCTGCCTACCCCTTCGGGGATAAAAGGCGTGATGTTATGTGTCTCTTATATGTTTAGGTATTTTGTTAAATATTTTGATTGATGTTATATATGAGTTTTTTTGGCATAGTTTTTTATTGGATTGAAATTGTATTGACATTGAGATTGGTTTCAAGAGGAGACCCAGAGGTTAACAAAATGTAATGTTTCAGATATGTGTCCGAGCCATGGCTGGTGGTACCGTTGTACTGGGTACCGTACCTTATTGTAGCGGTGGCAGTGTCACAGGGATTCGACGCTTATACATTCAAGACGGTGCGATGATTATTTGTTATTATTGCATAACATCACGCCTTTTATCCTCGAAGGGGTAGGCAGAGGTGCACATTATGCCACTGTACAATGTAACACCCACTTTTCACTATTTATGTTATGCCTCATATTTATGGACTGCCTCATTGGCCGAGTGGTCGCAAGTGCCGGGCAAAGGGTCTCGGGTTCGATTCCCGGGTCGGTAGGTAGGGTTATAAAAAAAATCTCAGTGGTAGCACGGAGCCTGGAATTGTGTCCGGTATATAGCAATAGGCTCACCTCCTATTACATAGGACATATAACATGAATAGTGAAAAGTGGGTGTTACATTGTACAGTTGCATAATGTGCACCTCTGCCTACCCTTTCGGGGATAAAAGGCGTGATGTTATGTTATGTTATTACAAATGAAAAAGTTTCTGTGTATGTTTGTTTGTTACTCAATCACGTCAAATCTGCTGGAGGGATTTGCATGACATTTGGAACAAGCCGAGATTATGGTCTGAACTTTTAAGTTTAGGAGAACACACTTCGGTGCGAATGTATCGACTCGACTGGAGTCATACCACCAACGAGCAGAAAACTGACGTGGAGCAAAGCTTGCGTTGTGTTTCTTCATGTAAATAATAATAATAAATAATAAATAATAAAATTTTTATTCATATGAGCACTGGTCAACATAGGTACAAAATTATCTTAATTAAGCGACAAGATCTTAAAAATAATATGCCTATACTAGGAATATTCCTGTGTCACAGGCGACAGGAGTTCTAAAAATATGTTACTGATAAGACAACTTATTTATAGTATATTTAAAATATTTAACAGAATTTTCAGAAGTAAGGTAGGATTGTTTAATATACTACATTACATACATACATACATACATATAATAACATCACGCTTTTTATTCCCTGAAGGAGAATAAAATGTTGAACCTACATAATACATTAATATAAAATTAAATAAAAGCTATATTCATATATAATCTAGATAATATTACATATTACAAGGCTATCAATTATTTTAGATCGTCTGCAGAAACACAAAAAACTAGGTCAGAGTCCATACGGTCACTCACTTGTTACACTTAGATCAAATGTGCTTGGACAGCAATAAATTGCTGAGTAAGCCAACCTGTTAATGTGCAATTGTTACACACTTAACTAAACTAAACGAAATGACTAATCGAATTGGAATTCCGACTTCGAGCATTTTCTCTTTATGCGCCTTCATAATCGATGGAATTGATATATCTGTGTTCGGCTATCTTCCTGGCTGGGCACTCTGCGTCTCCTGTCTTGTGACTGTTGGGCTTGTTAAAGCGAGAGCATGTGGTACATTTTGGGAAGTCGATTGTCTTCGTGCACACGGATGTCATGTGTCCTGTTTCTCCACAATGGCCACACACTGAGTGAAGCTCCCGGCATGTCTTTGCCGCGTGGCCATACTGCTGACATTTATAGCAACGCGTTACTAACGTGAAGTCTCTGACAGGGCAAGACGTCCAGTTTATATAGAGTCTCTCTTGCGATATAAGCGCTTTACGGATGTTGGCTGGAACTTCGATGATGTAATTACAAGTCGGCGCGTCTTTTCTGCCAGATTTGTGACTTAACTTCACACTCGTTAGGAAAGACTCTATAGTCAACTCTTGGAGCTTACCAGCTATGTTTTGTTCAAATATGCACCTGAGGACATCAGCATCGGATAAAACAGACGGCACTCCTAGAACTGTGATTCTTGGTTTTCGTTTTTTTGCTTCATCGGCAATAAGTCCAGACGATGATAGGGCTAGTGCGTCTTTAACTTTCTTAGCATCTTCTTTAGACTCAGTGCTGATTATAACGCCTCCGTTATGGATTTTACGCACACCACGCACATGTAGCTGCAATTGGTCAGGGCGTATGATTTTTTGGACGAGAGATTTTGTTTCATCGCTAGATTTTGACTTATTTGCTGGGTAAATTGCAATAGAAGTCAGATTTGTAGGTCGCACGAAGTCAGTTCCCTTCTTTACCATGTCAGCAAATGAAACATTTCCCGTTGATGCTGAATCCTTCATAGTCTGCTTGATGTCCGAAATTTGTTCCACAAGGTCCTGCTTTTCTCTCATCTCATCTATAATGTTGACGGCTATGCGGGCTTGCTGCTTAAGAGCTTGGTATAAGACAGCCATTTGCGAGACATCAGCACCAATTTTTCGGCTCAGGTTGGATATTTTAAGTTTTTGGTCCGAATTAAGTTTGCCCTCTGTGGAAATAGTGCAAACTTCATGTAACAGGTCTTCAATGTTTGACATCCAATTTTGAATATCGGGCGTCGACACAGATTGTATTGAGAAGTCAGAATTACGGCTGCTCTTTAATGGTGAAGTACAGGAAGCCAGCTTGCTCGGGTTTAAATCCATCTTCAAAACAACTAAGTTTGTATTTCCATTATTTATAACTATGTAAGTATCACAATAAGCAGAATAATAATGTAGGTCACTATTATTGCTTTGATTCAATATTTCTAGTATGCACGTCTGTTCACATCGAACGTCAAGAATCAAGAAAAATGAGGTTACCGAAGGCCCTATTACCACCCCACCCCCTCCCTTACCCAATCTTTCCAATCTATGAATTACCAACAATCCTCAAACTCCTAATCCCCAAAATCCTCAATAGACCGGCAACGCACTTGTAACGCCTAAAAATGTCGCTGATGAACACCTGCAACTGCAACGCCAGAAGAGTCTGTTAGGATTTGGGATATTTTTTTTCTTTTAAGAGAGGAAAATCATCGAATGACTGCTCCCGCCTGGGTGAGGCGGGAGGGAGTGTCAGACTCTTACTGACTAAAAACCACCCCGTTCCTTCTCCTGCACGTCGAGCCGGAGCCCCGGTTACCTGTTAGGAGAGTGATTAGGCCTCCAGTAACCTTACTGACACAACGATTCTTATCTCCAGACAGGACTAACTCGTTCCCTCCGCTGCGCCCAAGCGATGGCAGCGACCCGCCTGTTGGTGTCAGTGACCCTGCTAGTGTTGTGCTGCGTGCCCGCGCTGACGTCGCTGCGATATATATTCAGCGCGCCACTGTTCATCTTGTCGGTCACATCACTAGCCTCGCTTACTATACTCAGATTTGTTGCATTACGAGGTAAGTAGTTTTTGTATTTATTAATTATTGAAATTCTATTTCAAAATAGCTAAAAAGTATTACAAATAAACCCTGCTTCTGCTGCCTCGAATGTCTCGTTGGTCGAGTGGTCCAACCGGGCCGGGCAAGGGATCTCGGGTTCGATTCCCGGGTCGGGCAAAAGTATAATTCCATTCACACTCTGTATAAGAATGTTATGCAGACAGATTTCGAGTTCTGTATAAACTGAAAATGTTACTTGGATTGCACAGATTGCATAGTGTTTAGGTAACTGATTGCCGTACAATGTGTCACAGGTTCGATTCCCGAACAGTTCTTTATTTCATTCACAAATTGCTGTTCTAAGTCTGAGTGGGACACTCTCACGATGTAGGAGAAGATTGTAATGTGGCGCAACGTTTTATAAAGGAAAAATTTGGCCGGTTTAAACACAGTCATTTGTGAAATAAGTGAAAATCTAATTAGTCCGTCAGTTAGATAATGAAAAAATATTAGACACGTATTTTTTTATTTTCTCGTATTACGTTGCAATACTTAATAAAATGCCGCCAAGTTTAGGAGTGGCAGGTTGTTACGTCATAACGTGCTACAAAATGTGGCACGCTGTGACGTCACACGACATTTCAAATTAATAATATCGTCGAAAGTATTTATTTTTGTGAGGATAGAAAAAATCCGTGTTTAAAGTTTTAAATTAATGTACCAGACGGACATTAACATAAAGTTTAGGAAACTACCCTATGGTACATGTCCCCCCCAGGTTGGCAGCACCTGGTGCTGGAGCTGTCACTGTCAGTCCCGTCCAGTATGTGGGCACTGTCGCTGGCGCTGCGCCTGGACGCACAGATCCTGCCCGTCATGGCGCGCTCCGCGGGGGACAAGCCTGACGTCACCGTCGCCATGATCAATCTGGCACTCGTCATACTCGTTGCTTGTACTGTTGTAAGTATACATTTACGTAATTAAAGGCTGCTTTTTCAATCAACAGCAAACTATTCGTACAATAAAATGTTTGACTGACATATTTTGTATTATATTAAAAATATACAAAATTTATCTGACGTTGCAAAAATCGGCCTTAAAACGTAAAATTTAAATAAATTGTATTTATTTGGTTATAATACTCACAAACCAAAGTGAATCTCGGCCTACAATAACAACGAATAATCGACCTCTTCTCGATGTTCTTACCCATTCATTATGTACTTTTTTTATACTATTTTCTACACAAAGACAAATTAGAAATACATTTGACTATTGTTGCTTATAATATCGCAAGTGCGGCTACATGAACGAGAAGTTTTTGGCCCAATTCCCGAATTGGACAAAATGTAATTGTGGTTTTTTGATCTCACTATTCGCACGGTTCTATCTGTGTTTTTATAATAACTATCGTGAGACATACTAAATTAAGTAAAAACGCGGGTTACTCTCGTGAACATGGTTTTGTCTGTGTTCAAAGTAACAATGTATACCTATATTTATTTATTAATTATGAATTTAATTTCTTAATTTAGCCATTACCTTTATCTCTGCTAACTTTTTTATGAAATAACCCGATAAACGAGCAGAGCGGATCACCTGATGGTAAGCAATCGGCGTCGCCCATGGACACCTGGAACACCAGATGCGTTATAAGTGCATTACTGGCCTTTTGGGGTTAGAAATTTGAGGATTCTTGGGGATTAAGAAACTATGGAGTTTGGAGAAGGGGGTAGGGGTAATTGGGCCTCCAGTAACGTCACTCACACGATGAAATATAACGCTGTGGTTGTTTCACATCGGTTTTTGCTCGGCCGTGGTATAATTCCGGTCGAGCAGGCCCATTCGTGTCGAAGCATGGCTCTCCCACACTCAAAGTATATTTCCTCCCCAGTCCGGTATAGAGCTACTATTCTCCCGCAAGTTCCTGTGGCTGGTCCTGTCGGTGTCGGGCGCGGCCTGCGTAGTGCTCATGTTCATTCCGTTCTCACCGTACGATGGCGACGGCATCGCGTTACAGAGGCATTATTGGTTTGTAAGTACTACAATATTTGACTTATTATTTAGACGTTGACTTTGAACTTGTTTATTTTTAACAAACAGCTTTAAATTCCAAAATGCTTCCTCATGAGGAAGAACCCCTCTGTGGTTCGAAACTAGTAGAGCTTTTCTCAGTATATACACGTGAGTAACCCGCGATTTTACTTAATGTAGTATGTCTCACGATAGTTATTATAAAAACATAGCTTTAAATATAATGCAATTTGATTGAAATTCCTTAATGTGTTATACGGAAGAAATATAATAAAAGGGTAATTTTCTAATCAATCGTTATCAAGATACTGACTGCCTTGTTGGCCGAGTGGTCGCAAGTGCGACTACCGGGCAAGGGGTCTCGGGTTCGATTCCCGGGCCGGGCAAAGTATTACTGGGTTTTTTTTAAATAAATCTCAGTGGCAATAGGCTCACCCCCTATTAAATGGGACTCATAACATAAATAGTGAAAAGTGGGTGTTACTTCTGTGTGCACCTCTGCCTAATCCTTCGGGGATAAAAGGCGTGATGTTATATATGTGTTTATTATCAAGATTAGGTACTTTAGAAGTCAAAAACGATAATTTCTCTAAACAAAACACAATGAATATTGAATAGACTACATCTGTTCGGCCTATTCTATGCTTCTATCATTTTGATGTAACAGAATTACCAGTAGACGTAGTGCTACTTTTATTAGTTTTCGTTGTATGAGCGAAAATTGATAAACGAGCAGACAGATTACCTGATGGTTTTCAGCGCCGTCCATGGACGCGTTACAAGTGCTTTACCGGCGTTTTGGGATTAGGAATTCGAGGATTGTTGGGGATTAGGGGATTGGGGAGGAATAACTGGTCCTCCACTACCCTCCCTCAGCCGACTACACAGCGCTGTGTGAGTACAGTTGTCAGCTCGTCGGAGGTATCACTCCGGTTGAGCCCGCACTGCAGTGTTGAAGCATGGGAAGCACACACTTAAATATTTAATATAGAACTTAATCAAAACCAATTAACTTATTATTCTTCCATCTTAATTGTTCTTATGTTATCAAATTCCAGCATTCACAAATATCATCATATGACATCAATGGCAAGTTAGAATCGTCGACATCGGGTATAGTAGTAACGAAACACGATGCTTACTCTGCCCCCCGGGTGCTGCGCGCCCTGTCTGCGGCCGGGTACAACCTGGAGTCCAGGACCGGGTTCAGTGAGGACTGTGAGAAACAAGTCTTCTGTGGTCTGCCACTATTTAGGACTGGGTTTTCAAGGTTTTTGTAAGTATATTATACCTCTTGGACTGGGCTAGTGGTCGCTAGTGCGACTGCCGGGCAAGAGGTCTCAGGTTCGATTCCCGGGTCGGACAAAGTGCTACTGGGTTGTTAAAAAAATTCTCAGTGGTAGCGCGGGGTCTGGAATTGTGCCCTGTATAATGGCAATAGGCTCACTCCCTATTACATGGGACTTATATAGTGAAAATTGGGTGTTACATTGTACAGTAGCATTAAGTGCTGTAATTTGCACCTCTGCCTACCCTTTCAGCGTAAAAAGGCGTGATGTTACATTTTTTAAATTTATTTCAGCTCTTTTAATATTGAAATTTGTAGAAATATTAATATGTGTTACAGAAAGGATGCAATGTTATTATCGACGGGTCCACCGGCGACCTTCGCCCCGCCCGCGGCCACCAGGGTGGCGAACAAATCCTGTGGCGGGGACGAGTGCAAGTATAGCTTCGTTTTTACTGGTAAGTTTTATCTGAACGATGCGATAATTTGAGCCTACTTTTTTTGACATGCCCGCCACAACCTCTCAAAACCGCTGCAACTCCTGTAAGCCAGGATCTACAATTGATTTTGATTCGATTTAGCTACAACTTGAGCCTACTTATAATGAAAAAGCCTGCATGAAAAAGGACTGCCTCGCTGTCCGAGTGCCGATTCCCGGGTCGGGCAAAGTAATACTGGATTTTTAAAAATATCTCAGTAGTAGCACGGAGTCTGGAATTGTGCCCGGTATATGGCAATAGGCTCACCTCCTATTACATGGGACTGATGACGTAATAGTGAAAAGTGAGTGTTACATTATACAGTGGCATAATGTACACCTCTGCCTTCCCTTCGGGCGTGTTATGTTACAATGAAAAAGATTTTCAAGTAAAGTATTACAGTTTTGATTTCAAACTAATTTCAGTAGAGCGACTGTGTAACTATTTTCCTAACTGTACAAAAGATAAAGGTTTTTCAAAAATTATGGACTTGAGAAATATTTTTAACGTTTCCCCGCAATAGTATTTTTCCATATGTCGTGGGTCTCGTTTACAAACATACAAGTTCACATACACATGATATCCAGACCCGAAACAACGGTTTATAGATCACACAAAGAGTGACTCGTGCGGAAATCGAATCCACGACACGTTGCGCGGCAGCCGGTTGCCTAGCCAATTATAGTCAGAATTTTAATTAGATTCCAGATTTGACAATAGCTACTGTCATTTGTTGAAATAATGATACCACATATAATAGTGTAGTGATGCACACAAAAATCGATAAACAATCAGTGTGTGTGTTTTATAATAAATGTTACAGAAAGTGACAGGGAAGCGATACCAATGACGGCGACAATTTATAAAATAACTTATTACCATAATACATCTATCTGTTTTATTTGTCATGTTCCTTCATGATTACATTTTTTTATTTATTTCACACACAATTATAAAAGAAAAGTCTCAGATCGTTAATTCATCGTCAAAACTAAATTATCGGTTCAGAAATATTTAATTTCCTGATATACTTAGTTTACGAGAGTAAAATTATAAACGAGAAGAATCGATCCAGAAATATTGCATTTCCTTATTGAATAATTTCGCAACGTCACTATTTAGTACTTGTCATAACGTTGCAACACTGAAATTGTCAAATCTAGAATCGAATTAAAATTCCGAGTATAGATTATCAATTAGATTTTGTTACGACAATACTTATGGAACATTATTGAAATACTCTAGCTAAAGAAATATGTAAGGATCGTAGTAGGTGGCACGTTGTTATTTATTAGTAAAAACTATGTTATTGTTGTTTGGGGTCTAGATGTCATGTGTATGTGAACGAACCCATGACACGGGAGAAATCCTAGTGTGGGGCAAAAAAATATCTTATTACAGGTGGTTTTCTGGAATTGATCACATCTAAACATCCCTTTTTACCTTCTCCAGGAGCTCACCACAACATGATAACGCTATGGCCCCGTACGAACGTGTCTCTTACATCGTGGTCACTGTCCACCCACCCACAGAGCAGCGCAGAGTTACTGCAGCGGCCTGTGTTCGTCATCTACCACTCTACTGCTACGTACTTTGCGGACTCCATTGATTACTATCTTGATGTTACTTTTAATGTGAGTATTATATATTTAAACATTTTTACACTGGATATAGGGCACGCCACTGCGAGGTCACTATCTAGGTTAGTATTGGTTGTACAAGACGAGAGGAGTGGTGCGGTGAATCACATCCACAGGCAGAGGAGGAACACCGCCATGGTTTTAGCCGGTCACAGTCCGGCACACATCCGGCACACCGCCCCCCCTCCCCCAGGATTACCAACGCGTTATAAAAAAAGAGTGGAGAGTACGAGAGGAGTGCGTTACTCCACCTAGTAAGAGGTCGCAATCGAACCCTTTATAACAAGCAATTTTCTTCGGTAATGGACTGACTGTCTAATGGCTCTAATCATTATTCTATTAAGTTACAAATAAATATTACACAACGTATAAGTGACACCTAACAATACTAAGTTTAAGTATTTCCTTACACTAAGTAACTCTTGTTAAGAGATAGTTTAGGAGTGGCTGGTGAAAACGGCTGGGTATCTTCTGTTTAAGCATTTGCTACTATCTCTACGCTTGCCAGCCGAGTTGGAGCAGTTTTACCAGAGAGCTTAGTGCTATGTTTATTTTTAATTTTTTTTTTACGGTATAAGCCGGTGAATGAGCTGACGGATCACCTAATGGTAAACAATCGGTGTCGCCTATAGATACCCGGAACACCAGAGGCGTTACAAGTGCGTTACCGGCCTTTTGGGGATTGGGAATTTGAGGATTGTGGAAAATTCGGAGATTGGGGAGACTGAGGAGGGGGGGCCGGTAATTGGGCATCCGGTAACCTCGCTTACATAACGCAAGCGTTGTTTCACGTCGATTTTCTGTGAGCTTTACGTGCAGGACGTCCTTTAGTCTACAAACAAATGTAATTTTTATCTCAAAAACAAATAATTTTGTTTCTTCCTAACAGGTCCCAGCGTCCCTCCAATCGCAGCCAATAGTGGACATCTCCCATCACTCTCACAAGATCTACCATCCCGAGCAGATGACGGCGGAGTACCGCGCCATACTGGACGCCATGCCACGATACTTTAACGTCGCTACCTTCCTGAGTTTTAGGAATAACTATGTATTTTAGATTAGAGAATAAGTGGGTGCATACGTTGATTGAAAGACTATATAGGTGAATTTTTATTATATTGTTGGATTTAGGTATACAGGGCTACCGAACTCAACTCGGATTAAGATATTGTGGCGATGTAATTGAAGTTTCAGCGCCAAAGATGGATGACAGATGACATAAAATTCTACACCGCGCCTGTGAAGTTTGCTCGCGATTAAATATGAATAGAAAACTGTTATATTTTTTTTTATGGAATAGGAGGCAAACGAGCAGACGGATCACCTGATGGTAAGCGATCAGCGCCGCCCATGGACACCCGCATCACCAGAGGAGTCACAGGTGCGTTGCCGGCCTTGTAAAAAAGAATACGCTCTTTTCTTGAAGGTTTGAAGGCCGTATCGTTTCGAATATCCATGCGTTGGGCAGTAGCCCAGGCATGATCGACTCGCCGTGTCGAACGATCCTCCTTTTGATAGGAAAAGGGAACTTTACTCTCGGTTTCCTAAAACTTAAAACAGGGTTTCTCAAACTACGGGTCCCGAACGAATTTTTAGTGGGCTTTGTCTGTAGAATGACTCACTAAACAACCGTTTTGTGTTGTATTTTTCAAATTGGTAACAGTTTAATTTCCTAAATGTGGGTCCTAATTTTTGTAACTGGATTTAGATAGGTCGTAGTTCAGATAATTTTGGGGACCAGTGCCGTAAAATATTTTTATGAGTTGCACCTTAGCAATTCCATTGAAATCGCTAAAGCAGATTTTGAGGAATGTCTGTGTTGATACTTGTGTAACATTTTTTAATGAACTGAATACCTAACAAGACCTTATAATCTAAATTGCATACAAGCAAAGATGACTTAATACTCTCGCCTCTTACAGATTGTATATAAGAATTAAGTTTTTTTTATATTATTATATTTTTAGAACAAGTTAGTTATAAGATGTGAAATAGCTAAATATTTAATGTAAGGACAGTGTAACTGTGTTTTTAGCAATAATTATTTATTTCGGTACTGTAACTCGATACAAAATGAACTTGTATTTATTTTATTATGTAATTTATTTTTAAGAATTGGACCAGTGAATAAAAATTATTTCTTAAGAACTGCGTATTTTATTGTTGTTCCACGGTCATCCTTGTATATTTCCTACGTCCTACCTATTTTTTATCCGTATGTATATAACGTATTTTAACTGTACCTTTGTAGTGAAATTTAGTATTGAAGGTAAATACTTTTTTGTGATTAAAAGTGAAATAACCGTCTACTACTTAGTGCAGTAGTCTAACCCAGTGGGTGGACAGATCGTGACCCGAATATATGAATGCAAAAGTGTGTATGTAGTTGGTATTATATAACATCGTGCTTTTATCCCCGAAGGGGTTGTTACACTCACTTTCCACTATTTATGTTATGAGTCCCATGTAAATGGGGGTGAACCTATTGCCATATACCGGACACGCACAATTCCAGACTCCGTGCTACTACTGAGATTTTTTAAAAGACCATTATTACTTTGCCCGACCCGGGAATTGAACGACTGCCGGGCAAGGGGTCTCCCCTTGCCCGGCAGTCGCACTTGCGACCACTCGGCCAACGAGGCAGTCTTACCTACATTTCATCATTATCATAATCCATTCTCCAGGGTTTAGGCAGAGTCAATTTCGTGTCATTAAGGGAGATTTTGTCAGTAAAAATGCAATGTTTCAAAATAAAGTCTTTTTATTTCAAATTCAGTCTTAGGACGCTCCGATCATATTCCGAAGAATACGCGAAGCAAAACGATTGGTTCATCACAAATCAAATAAAAAAAACAATAACAAAACATTCGTTCACTCAACAAATTGCAATATATATTTAAAAAACATGATTTTATACTCATTCTTTATTTTTTATTCTGTGAATGACTGAATGAAATCATTCATTCACTAAGACTTGGTGAGTAAACAACTTACTGACTTCATAACATTACACTTCAATCTAAAATATGTACAAAAATACTCATACAACACTCAAAATATAATACAAAACCAGTGAATATTACAAAATCAGTAATTATAAACTTATAACTAGACTTATATATACGGGGTAAACAATAAATTACATGAGAAATTAAAACACAACATTTGCCTGCATATTTATTTCCTGAGATCTTCTATATATAAAAATCACATCATTTTACGAATGGTAATTATTATTAGACAAAACAAACAACAGAGTCATAATCTAGCGTAGTTTATTTGCATTTTACATTGTTGTAACAATATCTTGCGAGAATGCTTTAACGAAACTGACTTATAAGACAGAAATATAATATATAAGTCGATTTTATATTTCTTTCCTCTGTATAATTCAAGTTATACAATCAAACATTACCACGTTAGGTAAATTATATGACACATTTCCATCCAAGCAAATCAGCTTCGTGAAAGGCACAATTACACTAAAGATACTAAAACTAATTGCCTAAAAGTGACAAAACTTAAGATACCCTTTACAAAATAATAAAAAGGATTCCTAGATCGAAATAAGAAAAAAAAACTATCAGCTTCCTTCCGATTTTGACGAACTAACATTTTTAATCCTATTATTTAGTGTGAAAAGTTAGAAAAACGAGCTATTCTTTACGAATTTAGCCTTTATTATTATTACTATATGTCATATAATTATCTAAGATATTCCTTTATATTTAAGTTTTAGAATATCTTGGAAGCAACATCTAAATGTTATAAATGCAATATTGATAAAATCAAGCACCTAATGTCGTTAGTACAAATCAAGACCTTAATTATATTAAACGTAAAACCGATTTTTGACTACGAGACAATGTGTAAGAGAATATTAGTTAAAATCGCTTAGTTATAATAAACCAATTATTTTACTTTTTAGGCATAAGCGGACTAGATTGTATGGGGAAGATATTAGACTTTTAAATAGTAAGTTTCTATTAAAATTAGTATCGAAACATTTCAAAATGGAATCGTATACTGTTGAGTATCAATTACTCCCGACAATTATTAGACTATTTCGATATTTCTGAGAATTAGACATAAAATACCATAACATTACCGATTCTATATAGATTGTTAAAACAAAACGAATATTTTTGAGCACAATTTTTAAAATGCGTTATTCAAATAACGTTAGTTCAAAATACCAGATAAACAAACATGTTTACATAATTCGGACATAGATATTAAATGTAAGGCATAAAATAATAACAATTTAAAAACAGTAACAACTGGATTAACAACTGTATTGATATGTAGATAAGGGTTACAATGGCATACATACAATTTAAAATATCTAAATCCACTATACGTTTGGCGTTTTGTAATAAATATATAATATACTACAAGTTTACAAAATATAACATACACGTTAGTTAACGAACAAAGTCCAAGGAAAAATTTATTTCAGAATACAAAATTAAGACTATAATTACTTTTCATGTTTTTAATAAACAGTATCATAAGGGTTTTTTTAAGGGAGGAAAATCATCGAATGACTGCTCCCGCCTGAGTGAGGCGGGAGGGAGTGTCAGACTCTTACTGACTTAAAACCACCCCGTTCCTTCTCCTGCACGAGCCGGAGCCCCGGTTACCCGTTAGCTTCTCCGCGACATCATAAGGTACAGGTAGAAGTTTCAACCAAATAATACAGATTTGTCAATATTCTGATGTTATTACAAAAAACATAAAATAAGTTATACAGTTTATATTTGTTTGTTTATACATTCTAGGCACAAGGAAGAAAATTCTTACTTTATAATATTGCTTGCATAATATAATATTTTCAATAAATGTATAAATACAGTTTCTATTTACTAAGTTTGTATAAAACTATTGTATAAAACAATAAATTCTGGTAATTACAACAGAAAAAGTTCAAATGGACTTTCGACATTCATGACGTCTTTCTTTTACCCTAAAGGATAGACAAGATCGTATTTAATGTGTAGCACACACTGCACACAAGTTTATTATTTTTCTAATAGTCAAATGTAGTGAATGAGTCTTAATAACAACAAAAACAACTATCGTGAGACATACTAAATTACCTAAAAATCGCGGGTTACTCACGTGAATATACTGAGAAAAGCTCTACTAATTTCGAACCACAGAAGGGTTATCTGTCGCGGCGAGGTAGTGCAGCCAGCAGCTCATGGCGAAGAACCCCTCCGTGGTTCGAAACTAGTAAAACTTTTCTCAGTATATTCACGTGAGTAACCCGCCATTTTCAGTGAACAACAAATCAATTAAAGATTTATACACCATATATATCCTATCATATAATGTATATGACATATTTTACAGCCAGTTTCACAGATTCTAAATAACTCGTGAACTTTTTTATCTGAATTAGTTCAAACTATCTGTAAATCTATATTTATCAGGAGTTATCAAGAAGCCGTCAAAATAGCTGTTTTCAGTTAATAAACATATGTCTAGAATTGACGGTGCAATTCAAAATTGTATGGTTCTTTCATCAAAATGCTTTTATTATGAGCTACAATTGTGATGGGTATTTTATTCCCAATCTTAATAATGTTATTTCTTATGCCTGATATCATTAGACACGTAAGTTATTGCCCATTTTAAATGTAAACTGTAACACTCAGTTTGAGTGCCTCAAAACATTCACAGAAATTATAATTAATAACCTTGAAACGATTTTAAAACCAAATATCATTAACTATCAGTTTTAAAGTACTTTTGTGCTTATTATTAGTATTGCTTTTTGACTCGGTCTCATCTAGACATATAAATATAACAAAAACAAACCAAATGTACGTGGATTTACAATTTAGAATATTCTATTTTAAAACTCAGACAAAATACAATGGATTTTTAACTTTCTCACTATTGCTTATAGAGTTTACAATTCTATAACATATCATATTGGTGCTACATAAAAACGGCAGTGACTAAGGTAAAATGCTTACTTATTATTGCGATTTAAACAAAAATTTACTCTAAAATCATACACATAAAGGTGAAAACAGTATGTGTGAAACATATTAATGCGTTTAAATCTTATGTAACAGACTCTTATGAAATTGACATTATTGGGTGAAGGTGAATATTTAATGAACAACATATTATGAGATTTATTACCGCCGCATAAAGTACTTATTTCAATAAATTCGATATCCTTCGCCATTACCATGCCGAAGCCGTCTCAAAAGCATTGAAATGTACTCAATTCACATAGTAATAAGAATCACAATATATTTTAATTCAAGCAGGCCAAAAATTCACTATGAAGATAAACTTGACATTTTGAAAAGCATAATCCAGTTATTTTCATTAACTAAATCAAATTCAGTCAAAATTTTTTGATTATACAAAAACAAATTTTGGTTAAAAATCAAGTTTTCCCAATTTAAAGACTAAAAATCTAAGTACGTAATAACATATAACATTATAAACAAAGGTCACAAATTTCCGAACATCCTGTAGCAATATCCAAATAACACCCTATACTTAGTACAAACATTTCGTTTAAAATTCTACTCTAACCAATGGTTATAAAGTTGATTATGAAATAATGTAACGTAAAATGAGTTCTATTTTACTGTTCAAACGTTAGACAATGCAATATGGGTTCTATTCTATAGTTTTTAAAGTTCAATGTAAAGTGACAGTTAGACGGCTAGCGGCAACCATCTTGTTATTAAATTTCTTTTTGAAGTTTTCAGCTGCGGCCGACGATTTGAATACAATCTTCGCTGTACGGTCTTCTTTATCCAATATTAAACTCTGGAACATTAATTCGACGATTGTTTGGTTTTGTATCCTTTTGTCCTTAAAAAACTAAGTTTTTGTACAAAGCTGTCTTGGAAAATATGAAAAATGTTAAGTAATATACATACATGGTACACTTTATGAACAGACATACAAACATATTATGTTAAATGCATTACATAGTGTGATGAACTTATAGCTAAAACATAAGTCTTTCTTTACATATTAATTTATGCTTAAATACAATCACTTAACACTTTTCTTATTTTATTTGTGAATAATACAATTTTAATACTTGGCTGTTGGAAAACTAATCATATTACTGAGGACATAAGAACTGATTTTAACTTTCAACTATAATGACTATCTAATTTTAAATTACCATCAAGTGATGAATGAATTAATAATCTATATATATAAAAATGAAACTCGTTCCCGTTGTCACGCCATAATTTGAAAACGGCTAGACCGATTTGGCTGATTTTACTTTCGGTTGTGTTTGTTATAGTCGGGAGAAGGTTCTTATGATAGAAAAATCCTGAAAATCTATGGGATCGGGATTGCGCGTACGAAATCACGTGTAGAAGCTGGTAAATAAAAAAATATAGTATTTATCACGATATACTCGTATAAATCGATTAACAAATGGCTTCAAATTAATGTTTGAGCGGACAAAGACACCAACATAGGTCAGACTGGTTGCAAATGCCTGCGGCATTAAAGTCCACTTTTGTACATTTTGTGCATAAAGCACATTAAACTGTCAAACACCGCGAGGACACCGGTGACCGCAACCTATTGTTCTTTAACTGTGTCTATAATGACGGTACTCAGAGAGTTAATTGTATCTATAATGACGGTACTCAAAGGGTTAAATAAATCACTACATAGTATAAAACAAAGTCGCTATCCTCCGTCTGTCTGTCCCTATATATGCTTAGATCTTTAAAACTACGCACCGGATTTTGATGCAGTTTTTTTAATAGATAGAATGATACTTAAGAAAGGTTTTATGTATAATACACATAAGTACATATTGCACCCGTGCGAAGCCGGGGCGGATCGCTAGTGAATAAATAAAAATCATATACTATGCCTAAATAAAAAAAAGAACTTGGCATCATATTTTCTGTAGCCATTTTCTATTATTTTAGATGGTGAGTTTTATAATATGGTATGGTCTCACACATTAAAATGTAACAGCTACATTTAAACTCCAAAATATCTATATTTTCCAAAAAAACTGTTATTCGATAATTAAACGAAGCTCACGTCCTCTATTAAGGCTCGTAGTTTTATAATTATTAAAATTGTATTATTCATATAAAATATGACACCACTATATATAAATAGCACAACACATGCATTATATTTAAAATACAAATACATATCAATAATATCATTTCATATGATTATGTTTTAAACACATAACATGATCTGTTTTGTAACATATATAAAGATCACGTTTATTTATAAATTAGTTAATTAGCATTTACGGTTTGACACCTTTATTTCGGAAAAGTCCGAAAAGTTTCGAGTTCGAACGAAATTACTTATGACATTTCCGAAATATATGAACACCGTATACGCTAATTAACGTATAGAAAAACTGTCATTATCGTGAGTAACATAAGCCAACATTGGCCATATAATGGACAAACATTTATATTAGATTTGATACAAATCATTTCTTATTAAACACCTATATAAAAAGTATATAGGTGTCAATTTAACAACACCCTGTTGTGATAACATAGTAAACATCACCCCGTATAAGAGTGAAATACGTAACAAACATTTGGTAAAATATAAAAAATATACGTCAGTACAATATGTGTACCTCAGACCAAAAATTCATAATATTATTTTATAAAATTTTTTACTAAGCCAATCACACTTGTCGTAAATGAAACGGCTTTATTTAAAACTTTTTGATCAAAATAATAGCTTACAAACATTAGTACATGTATATAAATACGACAAATGTAACGAAACTTAGAAAATATATATACAGGCTTACTAATTCTCATTACTTAAAGTCCGAATACTGACAGACTCCTCAATTTCAACTTGTACTTAAATATCGTGTCATCTCTGTCTTTATACAAAGAATTTGTAGAGACAGAACTAGCCTTTAAGTATTCTGGTGTTAATGTTCTAATTTCAGTTTTGTTTAATTTAAAAAATAAAAATGAGACAGATATAAAATTTTATTATTTCCAACATTCCTCTGAATAACGTTGGTAAAATAATGTTTCTATTTTTCTTTAAAGTCATTTTTATGGGCTTTTAATGGGGCTACGTCAGCCCCATCGTAGGTCAAACTTATCTATATAAAACATTTTAAATTAACTAAAAGTTAATTAGAAATATCAAATACCAACGGGTCGCTGTTGCAACATCCTTACAATAGATCGTGCTGTATTGCTTAAAGGTTCTGACAAAATACTAGAAAAAGATCCCAAATCATATTTTTTTTATATTATAATGTCACATCAGTGAGTCCCTCGCCACCTTAAATATAACACACTTCACTAGCATATGCTTTAAAGTCATGAAATGTGAGTAAATTGAACATTATAAACAATATCAAGGAATTTTCTCCTAAAGATTGTGAAATGAACTCCCTGCCCAGGTTTTCCCGGTAGGCTACAATATGGGGTTCTTCGAGGAAGGAGTAAATAGGTTTATTAAGGGTCGGCAAGGTGCATGTAATGCCCCATGTAAGCGTACATAGGTCACGGTAACCACTTACCATTAGGTGGGCTGTGTGATTTGCCACCGTCATGGTATAAAAAATATATCAGTGTGTGTTAAGTTCCTATTCATAGGTTCCAAGGCAGGGTACTTAATTGATTTCAATTATAAAGATTTCGGTTTTATCAATCTCATAATCTGATAAAAAGTTTAAAATCTAAATAGCACAAGGTCTATGAGCCATTTTATCGATAAAACAAACCTTGTTTATGTCAGCATAAGTATGTAAATTCCTACTAGAAATAATCAAATAAGAAACTAAGTTATGATGGCAACAATATCCCTTGTTGTTCTATAAAGAATTAATCTTAAAAGGAAAAAGGAATATTTTATAGACAATTGGCAGCACGGTCAATGTGGTGGCTGGCCAACCGGTTGCCATACGACGTGAAGCGGATTCGTACTCTTTGACTGGCCCACAGATTGTTGTTTCGGGTCTGTGTGTCATGCGTATGTGAAATTATATGTTTGTAAACGCACCCACGACACAGGAAAACTTTCTAGAATGGGACAACGTTTTTCAAAAACAAAAGTAACATAGCATATAAAAGTGTTATTTAAGATGTTACGTATGTTTATCACTACATAGTATAAAACAAAGTCGCTATCCACCGTCTGTCTGTCCCTATGTATGCTTAGATCTTTAAAACTACGCAACGGATTTTTTTAATAGATAGAGTGATTCTTAAGGAAGTTCTTTGTATAATACATGCATATTGCATCCGTGCGAAGCCGGGGCGGGTCGTAATTAATAAATGAATTTTAAAATTAATAAGCCTGCATATAACTATTAATTAATATAACTAGTAAAATAATGATATAAAATAGTGTACTACAGTGTACGTCTATGCAATAATATAATGTATGTACATATAAATAAATATCACACTTCCATATCACGGTGAATAAACAATATCACACAATTGGTGGTTCGAGTGGATTCATTTACAAATATAAATACTAGTACTTCTACAACAAAACGTAAAATATTTGAATATCCTAATCACATACCCACATGGCAATTAAGTAGGTATTTATACCTACTTAATTGCCATGTGGGTATGTGATTGACTATGGTTTTAGGTGAATTTTAATTCACCTAAAACCATAGTCAAATATAAATAAATTATTTGACGTCCACGTGTCAATTGCATTTATTAAAAATACCAAATGCAATCTTGTACAAACCAAATTTGCGCAATAAAAACTTTCATCGTCATTTTGCGCATCATATGCATACATTTTGCGCAACTTAGCGCAATCTAAAGTTACAGCCAACACTTTTAACCTAATAATTACTAATATCAGTCTTAATTAAAACTGGAAATCGAACCAGTTCTCATTAATAATTGAATTTATATCCCATGCCTTTCTTATATTTATGTATACAAATACATCGACAGTCCCTTTAATGAACTCACGAACATTCTCGTGTAATTAAAACATTTCAAAATCATCGCATATTTTAGTAAGTTCCATAAGAGAACTACAACATTAGGCGGATTGTCTCACAAAATTCTTTTCCAGTCCAGTATAGTAAGAACTGTCGGTACTACATAGCAAGGAGATATTGTTTACTAGACTTAGGGACTTCCTAACGCAACATTGATGTACAAAAAGTACTAACAATAACATTGGACTTAATATCCAGGCCTACTTTCTGTGAAATAGTAATGTTTAACGCTACCATTCGAACCACCATCTTCAAAAGATAAAAACAATGATAAAGGAACCCTATAGAAGTTACCTGTAGCTCATTGCCGGCCAGCGTTCTGAGGCGGGTGTCCGTGATCCCGGGGGGCAGGTTCGATACCCGGGCCGTGGAAGCGGAGGACTGGACCTCGTCCTCGTCCTCCGAGTCCTCGTCCACGTGGACGGCGGGCTCGCGGGACTGAGTGGTCTGTGCGGGGCGAGGGTCCGGGTTGATGGCGGTCCGGACCGCGCGGCTGAATATTCCCGCGCCGGGGTGAGATACGTCCGCTTTGACCTCGATGCGGGAAAATACTGATTTCTCCTTTGGTGATTTCCTCTGTAGTATTACTCGTCGGTTCGAGAAGCTCGATTTTTTATCCTCGTCTTTCTCTTTGTCGGCTTGCTGTTGACAAATATTGATTGTTTAGACGATGTCGCGTGAGTATCGAATACTTGCGAGATGACAAAAATATGAATGACGCGCCAACCGTGCGGCCAAGTCAGTTATTGAGTCTCAAATGTGACTTAAAATTACATTTTTTGAGTTGTCTCTTGACATAATGAGCCATACACTTGATATTTCATAAACTCGCTAGTAAGCAGAATAAATCTATGTGGATCCGTAATTGTTGTTTTATTTTAACAAAACTTACCTCTTTCTCATAAGTTATCCTCTGTCTAGATTTAGCAGGAATTGAGTCTTGCTTAGGTTTTACCTGTAAAAACAAACATTATTGAATTAACGTAAGTATTGACACTAACTAAAACAATTTTAATGAGGGGAATTTTTTACTGCACCTCTTATTTAGAAATTTAAGCAAACCAAATTTCTCCACTAATAACCTACTGCATATCAAAAAAATGACTGTAGTACAAATTATCTACATATTACAAAAACATATCACATCGTAAAACAAAAATACTGATTTGCACACAACTTGTTCAATATTACAACGGAATTTTCAAAATAGGTTAGGTTGGGTTAGGTTATGAATTATTAGATAGTATAACTGATTTAATTGATGACCAAATTTAGTGTGCAATTCAGTATTTTTGGTGGTAATTTCGAATATTTTGATTGAAAAAAGGGAATTTACAGTTAAAGTATTAAATACCACCCATTCATTGACAATTTACGTGTAGAAACTTTGATATGATAGTGATAGTTACGATAGAAAATTGCAAACAAATTATCAAGATTTTTACAACAGTATTTGCTACATACCTTTAGTTTTTTGACTTCTGGTTCAAAATCATCTGTGACCGTCGAGCTAGTCACTACAGCTCGGCGTGGGGGAGATTTATCTGTAACAACATGAAATATATGAGTATAATCCACCATCAACGTATGTTCTTTTTATGGGCTAAGGTAAACGAGCAGACGTATCAATCAACTGACGGTAAGCAAACAGCGTCGACCATGGACACCCGGAACACCAGTGGCGTTACAAGTGCGTTACCGGCATTCCGGATTCAGAGATTTAAGAAATCATACCACCAGACAATCGGCGAAGCGTCACCAATTCATGGTGGTATTTCCTGGAGGGTATAACCTGGGTGTTTTCAAGGCCCGAGTGGATAGGTTGCTTATGGGACGACGTGCTCCATCGTAGACCGCATCATTGCTTACCACCAGGCGAGATAGTGGTCAAACGTCGGCCAATCAAATAAAAAAAGGGGGACAGGGGTGGTGTAATTAGGTATGTTGAAGAGGCTTACAAATTTGGCATAATCTAACATAATGACTGCACGGTTGGTGCAGTGGCTAGGCAAACGGCTGCCGCGCAACGTGTCGCGGGTTCTATCCCCGCAAAAAGCAACTCTTTGTGTGACCCACAAATTGTTGTTCCGGGTCTGAGTGTCATGTGTATATAAACTCGTATGTTTGTAAACGCACTCATGACAGGAGAAAACCCTAGCAAGGGACGTTTCTAAAAAAAATCTCCAAGCTTAGCTTACGGGTTAGCGATAACAATTTAAAAGGTTCAGGATTATTAGTAATCCGGAGTTAACAACATAATGGGTTGCCGTGGCTCCAGATTAAAGCAGGCATAGGAATGGGATGGTATTTAGTCAGTAAGAGTCTAACACTTTCTCTCGCCTCACCTAAGGCGGGAGAAGTTATTGGATGCTTTTCCCTCTTCAAAAAAACCTGTATTAGAAAACACTGTTGCCTTGTCGGTGTCAAATAGTCTTCTTTAGTCTGATGTTCGACACCTTTGGGATGACAAATAAATGTATTTAATTGTACAAACCTTTTTTCTTGGGTTTCTCGTCTCTGTCGTCAGTGAACACAATCTTCTGTCGTTGTTGCTTCTTCTGTTCACTGCTAGACTTGGGAGGGAGCTTCGTACGGAGGTCTATTTGAGGCTTCGACTTCTGGGGCTCTGGTCTGGAGGGAAAGAAGTTAATATTTTATTGTAGGTACTATGTTTTAAACGTATTGGTTAAGGTTTCTTTATCGGTTTTCTTTGCGCATTGTAATTAACGCTTGTTTTTATTCGAAAGCTTTTGTAATTCGTAGCAAGGAGTTTTTAATCTGTGTTTTCTTTTTCTTATATGCGTGGAAGAATAAAAAGACTAGACAGCAGATTGTATAGATTGGATGACGTCGAAGTCAAAGTTTTTATTTCAATTAGAGGCAGGTAGCAGAGCAGGCTTAAGTAGGCATTTTTAATTTTTTTAATTGTCAGTCTGTCTAATCGGTAGAAAAAATAAGCGAACAAATATAGAAAAACCTGTCCTTTTTTGGAGTTCATCCAAGAAACCACATTACTCTAACCACAGATAACTTAGAATACGAGTATAAAGCAGTATACATACTTGTTAGAGTTATCCTTGAACCGTCCAGAGTCGTCATCGTCGGAGAGTATCCCGTCGATGTCCCCGAGGATGAGGTCGAGGTCGTCGTCGCTGTCCCCGCGCCGGCCCGGCAGGGGAGGGGTCAGGGCCTCGCGGACCTCGCCCGTAGGGGGGGTCAGGGCTTCTGGGGGAGACAATATTATTGATATTTGCTTGTTTGCATACTGAATGAAATAATTATTTTATAAACATATAATATAACATCACGCCTCTTAGTCCCGAAGGGGTAGGCAGAGGCAACGTTAAAAAAGCAACTGACCACAAGTAGAATTAACTTCGGGCTCCTCCTTGGCGGCCGCCGTGTTCCCGGCCGCCGGCGGCGGGCTGTCGCGCGTCGTGTCGGGCCGCGCCGGGGCCGCCACGGGGGCCGGCGGGGCCGCGGGCTGGGCCGCCGCGTGGGACGCCGGGTCCGATGCGGGGTCCGCTGCGGGTGGCGCGGCCTGCTCCGGGGTCTTGAGTAAAGCTTCCTTTTCTTGATTTTCACGCTCACTGTTGATTAAAGAGCGGTTGGTTATTTATTTATTTATTCATCTATTTATTTCAATTAAATAGTATAACATTACAGTCAAAAACCAAGCCGTTATACATTTCAAATAATTATAAAAGAAAAAAAAAGGTTATTTGAAGTGCCGATTTTTAGAATTTGAAGGTCAATTGACTGTCTCGTTGGCCGAGTGGTCGCATTTGCGACTGCCGGGTAAGGGGTCTCGGGTTCGATTCCCGGGTCGGGCAAAGTACAACTAGGTTTTTAAAAATTCTCAGTAGTAGCACGGAGTCTGGAACTGTGCCCGGTATATGGCAATAGGCTCACCCCCTATAACATGGGACTCATAACATAAATAGTGAAAAGTGGGTGTTCCATTGTACAGTGGTATAATGTGCACCTCTGCCTATCCCTTTGAGGATAAAAGGCGTGATGTTATGTTATGTGTGAAGGTCAATTTCAATGTGATAATAAATATTCTATGAAATGATTAAGTTTTTTGGTACGAAACTCAATAAAAGAAAATTTAATTAGAGGCTACCGAATTTATTTACCACATGGCGCTAATGAACCTCTAGTCTTTCGACCAATAGAGAATTAGCTAGTGTCACACCATTTCTCACTTCTATTTTTGCTTTCTCCCTTTACAATTCCATCCAAAAGTTGTCGAGAAGAACTCGCCGCGTGGTATAGACCGCCCATTGTACTCAAATTACTATTACAATGTATACTTATTTCTCTGCGGGTGCAATAAACATTTGTCAATTACAAAAACCATCTTCCTACATTTGTACTACTAAATAAACACTACCTCCTATTGCCATGCAAACTTCACTTCCGTTGTGAATAATTTACTTAAAAAACTCTATTTACCGTTTACTTAATAAATACAGAAAAATAAACGTGGATTTATGTATTTAGTATATGATTGTTGACTAGAATAGTTATATAAGTTATATGGAATACACACCGGTCCCCATGTATCCTCTGTAGAGCATTCTTCCTGCGTCGTACCTCCTTGGCGCGAAGCACTCGCTCGCGTAAACTTTCCTGTTCACGAAGGCGACGTTTGTATTCACTGTCCTGAAAGGGAGACAATTGGAATAATATGGATCAGTTTTGAGAACATCCAAGATGATTAAAACAATGTAAATATAGGTAATGTCCATTTAAGTTATTATTAAAAAAATATATGTTCAATCCGACTGTTCAATACAATAAAATAGGAAAAAATAATCACACTTTCATTGATTGATTTTATGACCAACTTTATTTTAGTATTTTTCCAGCGATTTTTTAAGAAATTAATATGCTGTTTGACGCTAAAAAAACATGGCGTCACAATACACAATCTCGTACAAAATTCATAGAAAACTGTCGTTTTAACAGTTCGAAATAAGTATTGAATTTGACTAGTTGGCAAGTACCCGATTAAAACTTTTTTATGGTAGGTATACAAGCAAACGGCTTTCGTTCCACATCCCTGCACAATTTTCAATTTATTCCTATCTATCAAATATGTTTAATTAGTACATATTGAACTCAATAAAGGTGATAGCCAATACATATTTAATTAAAACTATTTTTTATGCCTGTACAAGTATAATGTAACAGTGTATCCTAATCCTTACCTCATCCGAGTGCCTGGCAGTGTCGGGTCGAGGTCTGCGCTCGGGCGAGCGGCGCGGGGACACTGAGCGACGGACCGGGGACGGAGACCGCATTCTGGAACAATACGGTATGGTTAACTTCATATCTATACCATCGGCATACTAAATAAGGCCTGGGCCACATGGGAGGATTTGTCTTCAACGGTTTTTCTCTCATTAGAAATAAGAAATAATTTATTCATAAACCAGTTATAATTTTACAATTTGAGCTGTGAAAACCGCACTAGGCATAGCCTGTATCGCGGCTATCAAACATAATCCGTTTAGCACCTGTTTACGAAAAGAACCTGCATGATTACTGTAATATACAATATTAAATGAAAATGTGAGAAAATGGGATGAATGTGTGAAGTCTGTGCAAGTGTATTAGTGTGTATTTGTTGTGTGTACTGTGTGTAATAAAGGTACAATAGGTATCAAGCGAAACCTCGAAGACACTGTTCTATCTCATGGTAATTCATATTGACTAAAAACTTTCTATTAGAGAAAAACGAACCCCAAGCTCTTGTTACCATTAGTCAATTGAATTACCGCCCAATAGTTACAGTTATCTATACCGGACTAATTTTTATTTTCTTAGCTGCATTTCGAATAGTTTGACTGTATTTTCTTTAGAGACAATCCTACCTCCTAAAATAGCTGCTACTCCTGAGCCTCAGAATGTACAGTAGATACATGATTGTTCATGCAAACACTGAAACACTATAATCCAGGACGTCCCATAAACATGAACAAACTACATTGAACCCCGCAACGAAATTAATGAAGAAGATATCATTAGAGAAGAAATAGTTATGACTGACTGTACGGTCAAAGGACAAAAGTCCACCGTAAGACTACTATCCCCTATACCAGGGAAGGCGAACCTTTTCACATTAGCGTGCCAATTAATTTGAAGAAAAGTATTTTACGGTTTTATGTGTGCCATCTACTGATATTTACTGTCAATCTGTAGCAATAATGTATAAAGTTGACCTGGTAAGCTGTCACCGCAGTCTGAGTACACCAGCAATATTCGAGACACCACAAATGCGTTGTAGGTTTCTGATCATTCATTAGTTTTGTAGTCACTGTCGTGCCCAAAATGTTGTGTTCCGTGCCATCAACGGCACGCGTGCCAATGGTTCGCCATCCCTGCCCTATACCCCCATGCACGCGCATATTTGTATCCGTGTGCGTACGCGTGCGTGTGTGTATGCGTACGCACGCGTGTTTATGCACATTAATATGAAATTACTTACGCATTGCCGTGTACATCACTCACGGTGGCAGTGGACTTTTGACCTTTGACTGTACATGTAAGTGTTAAAACAGATCATAGTGCCCTACCTCCTCCGAAGTCCAGCTCGGTTAGCATTAATGAACTCCTCCTGCCTCCTCAACAAGTCATCATCGTCGTGACTGCGACGTCTGCCGCCGGCCGCCAGCTCGTTCTCTATCTCTATCGTCGTGTTTTCTATGTATCTGTAACAAATTAGAAGCAGCATTAAAAATCTAAACTTTTGTTAGAGCCATGCTTCAGAACAAGTGTGGGAGAGCCATGCTTCGGCACTGCTGGGCCGACTCGATCGAAGAGATACCATCAACAAACAGAAAACTATATTGAAACAGCGTTGTGCTCCGTCGTGTGAATGAGGTTACCGGAAGCCCTTCTCAATCCCTGAATCCCCAACAATCCGTAAATCCCTAATCCCCAACAGGCTGTTAACGTCCTTGTAACGCCTCCGGTGTTTCAGGTGTCCATGGGCGACGCCGATTGCTTACCATCAGACGATCCGTCTTCTTGTTGTTAGGCTTATCTCATAAAAAAAAAACAAATCCCATTAGAGGAAAAAACATGGCCTCGCAGGAAACCGATGTGGTTTCAAAACCTCAGTCCACCTCGATCCCCAAACGAGAGCAATGACCTTATACGTTCTTACGTTGAGAGGTGACTAATAAATATTTGTCTTGACATACATACGCTAGTCAATATCAAGTCAATCTCATTATATTGAATTTTCTATTTACTCGTTAGACTGACGTTTGAATGTCATAGCTCATGCATGTAGCAGTCTATGAAAGTGAGTAAATTTTGGTTTGGATTTCAAAAATGAACTTGAATAGCGCCAATTTTCAGTAGTTACCATTGTTGACTGACTGCCACGTTGGCCGAGTGGTTGCAAGGGGCAAGGCAAGAGGTCTCGGGTTCGATTCCCAGGTTGGGCAAAGTACTACTGGGTTTTTAAAAAAAACTCATTAGTAGCACGGACTCTGGAATTGTGTCTGGTATATGGCAATAGGCTCACCCCTATTACATGGGACTCATAACATAAATAGTGGAAAGTGGGTGTTACTTCTGTGTGCACGTCTGCCTACCCCTTCGGGGATAAAAGGCGTGATGTTATGTTAACCATTGTTATGTGTGACATTTCTATAACTGCAATCTGGCTGAGAAGTTATTGTAGCCTTACCTCTGTGGCGGTGACCTCCTCGAGTACTTCCTAACAGCGGCCCTGGCTAGAGCATTGCGCTGCTCCGCAATGAACCTCTCCGCTGCGTCATCTATATCTTTCACTGGTCCTGCACAATAATACAAACAGACATTAGTCTTTCTAACTCCATCGCAAGTAATTTGTGGTAATTTTAACACAATTACGCATTTCTTACATAATATTTATTTTTAGACATATATTTGTGTATTTGCAAACAAATTCAAGGTACCGAGACCATAGTATAAAGAACACACAGTAGGTTATCTAAGGCCGCCCGCCGAGTTATTAGCCTACTCTTGCGTTGATCCCCAGGGTTGTCACTTTTACTTTTAGTTAATATTTTCGAACAAGCAGCACTTGATCTAAATTTATGAAATGAAAAGCATATTATGATTGAATATTTTATCAATTTATAAATTTAGTAAAAATAAAAAGGTTATTTTTATAGACACAATTAAAGAACAATAGGTCGCGGTCACCGGTGACCGCTTGGTGTTTGACAGTTTAACTTCTTAAAATAAACTTTAGCTCCATACATAGTATTCAGAAAGTAAATTTTGGAATACATTTATATGGAAAAATGCGACACGGCCACGCTCTTAACAAATCAGATGAACTGTGAAATAAACAATACAATACCACATTTTCTTATAATATTTAAGTATAGTAGGTAATTACATTTCTGGTTGAGTAGGAACTATGAAGAATGATAAGAGTAAGAATAAGTAAGTAGGTATCTCATCATCAAGTACCTACAAATTATATTATGCTAGAAAAAGTGACTAGCTTACCTTTCCTGTTCAATAGGTAATCTGAACAGAGACAGTTCTGGAATCGATTAATTATTAAGACACCCAAACACACAGTAATACGTTCTTCTACGGTTATCAGACATTTTTTATTTCATTTAACAGTGCCGAAAAGTGATGCGCGCGCGAACCTCGTGCAGTGTTAGCCCTGCCTGGCGCACTGAGAAACGGGTCGAGATTTTGTTAAAGTGTGCGTGCGTCGACGCATAGATACTATGGCGCACACATATAAGCCGCGCGCGGAGCATTTGTATGAAGATAACCTACTTTGTTCTTTATACTATGCCGAGACCCCGAACGATTTGTGTATTAGATCATTTGTTCCGTCTAGGAATCAAATACACGCCGTCGCAAACTCTCATTTGTTATTTCATATGATTGCTCATACAATGCATTCATATTTTATTTACGCTCGAATACTGACAGACTACTCAATTTTAAAAAAAAAAAACAGGGGATCCTGTTAAGCAGAAAAGATCCAACCCACATTTTATTACTTTTGAGTAAATGAAGTTTAATGTTGGGCTAATAATAAAACCTATTGAATAGGCTGCCTCGTTGGCCGAGTGGTCGCAAGTGCGACTGCCGGGCAAGGGGCCTCGGGTTCGATTCCCGGGTCGGGCAAAGTATTACTGGGTCTTTAAAAATTCTCAGTAGTAGCACGGAGTCTGGAATTGTGCCCGGTATATGGCAATAGGCTCACCCCCTATTACATGGGACTCATAACATAAATAGTGAAAATTGGGTGTTATATTGTACAGTGGCATTAAGTGCCTACCCCTTCGGGTATAAAAGGCGTGATGTTATGTATGTATGTACTATTGAATAGGTACTGTGTCATATGATTACTTTAAACTTCATTTACTGGAAAGTAATGAAATGAGGGCTGGACTTTTCTGCTTAACAGGGTCCAATTGTACTTAAATATCGTGCCATCTCTGTCATTATACAAAGAATTTGTAGGGACAGTACAAATTGAGTAGCCTCTCAGTATTTGGGCAGTAGACGCCTTCTTCCTTCACCTTTAAATTCATCTTTCACTTTAACACATGACTTTCATCCCCTTTCATTACCTAAATATTCACTTCCCTATTTGGCCATACCAACGCTACTTTCAAACAATATATAAATTAGTCTCTATTTCTCTTATTTTAAAGTGTGTTGTGACTTACACTAACAAACAAAGCAAGGATACATAATACACCGTGAAATCTATATCGTTTTCGTCCCGAAGTAAAATGGTTCTGTCTTGGTAATACCATAGTTTTACGAAGAAATGGTTGGTCAGGTTAACCGGATTAAACCTCGTGATATCTACCCGTTGGCTAGATACTGTAAAAAACCACAGACCTGGTGGCTTACTCTTGAATCCAATACCGATCGATCGACATTGGGAATGCGACTTTTCGTACTCTTGAGATGCAACACTACCGTCTATTGCATCCGGACTGTGTGCATATCGAATGAACTAAATGGTATTGAGTTTGTCTTTATATTCCGTACTCTGAATGCTATTAAGTAACAGCTACGAATGTGGTTGTATAGTGTTGACATTGAATAATCATTGAGATTTTATTGTGGATTGAAATTGCATTGACATTGGAAATTGGTTTCAAGAGTAAGCGCCCTGACAGTTCCAAAAACTATAAAGACCGCAGCGGACTGGGGCGCTTGGAGGAGTTGTGCATCAAGTGACGCGTGCACCAAACTAGACGCGACCTTCAGTAATGAAGAGAACGACTAAGAAGAAGACAAAGAAATAAAACGTTGAAAACCAAAAATAACTTGTTAACCATTGCAAAAAGCAAACTTCGAAAGAGCATATGAAGTCATAATACTTGATCAAAACAACTCGCCATACGTAATGGGGATGATGACAGGGTATGAAAATTAAAAATATAATTAGTCCGTAAGTTAGGTAATGAAAAAATATTAGACACGTATTTTTTTATTTTGTCGTATAATAAAACAATACTTAGATAAAACGAATCAAAGTTTAGGAGTGGGGGCTAAAACGTCATTTCTTAGTATAAAATGTACTGAGAAGTGACGTCACGCGACATTTCAAATCAATATATCTTCGAAACTATTCGTTTCTGTGAGAAAATAAAAAATACGTGTCTAATGTTTTTAAATAATCTATCAGACGGACATTAAAATAAAAATTAGTCGTCTACCCTAGTCGGGTGGCACGTGCAATGCGAATAGTTCCTACAAAGATACGTCTAGCGTTTCATGTTTCAAATAGATTTTTTTTTAACTAAAAAAATACTACTTATTTCTTTTTTTTACTTATCGAAAGTACCCCTTATGTGGGGCAAGTTGTTTTGCCGCGGGATGAAAACGAAATAAATGTCACTGTGTATAGTATATGGTGCAGAAAAAGTGGTATTATTAGCGCACATAACAGATAGTTACATACATAACATACAGCGCCGACACTATTTCTATTGATTTACTTTAGCGACACATAGACTTTAAAAATACGTATTTATATGGTAGCAAACTGATGTAAATAATTATTATAGTGCTATCAGAATCTCAATGTCGAGTCTTTATTTACATATTTCGTATGTACCTCTAACTCTAAGATAAGTGATGATTAAGTTTCTACTTACTTTAAAACTTAACTATTAACTTTACAATACAATCGATAAGAACCAATTGAATTTAATCATACTAAGGGTCGATTATTCAATCATCAGATAATTCTTAACTGTGCAAAAAAATGTACATTTGACAGTTTTTAGTATGGAAGAATTGTCAAATGTTCAAAGTCATTCCTCAGTTAAAATTTATTTGAGCATTGAAAAATTGGTTATGGAAGTTATTTACAAATAATGATGCGTTAAAAACTACCAATAGGCAACAAGACATTCGTCGACTCCACTATAATGTACGCCGTAATATAAACTTGTTTTACCTTCCATTATTCGATTTTGTTCTCGTAACTTCATGTTGAACTAACTACTACTTAAATAATGAAAAATCGGCGCTAAATTTAATATAGCCACAAAACTACAAGAACATGCACTATGCAACATACGAAACATAGGTAATATACAGAAATAACACTAAACACTAATAAAGCTAGCATTTACCGAATTTGTTCTCAATCGTAGGACTGAGCGGCGGCGACTTTTGTATTCTTGTTGGAATGTAGACTGGCAACCCTAACAACATTTATTACACGTCAGTACAGAAAAAAAAATATTTCACTAAATATTTTTTATATATGGCAATATTGTATATCACTAAGATATTATGTAGATGTAGGAACATCGTTATATTGTTGAAAATATTAATACCGATCCTAAAACTCGAAATTAAACACGATTTAGATGTTCTTACAATAGGGATGATGACAGTGTATGATAATTAAAAATCTAATTAGTCCGTCAGTTAGGTAATGAAAAAATATTAGACACGTATTTTTTTATATTGACGTATAACAAACCAATACTTAGATAAAACGAATCAAAGTTTAGTAGTGGGAGGTAGCTACATCATTTTAGAGCATAAATCGTACTCAAAAGTGATGTCATGCGATATTTCAAATCAGTATATCTTCGAAACGATTAGTTTCCGTAAGAAAATAAAAAATACGTATCTAATGTTATTAAGAAACCTACCAGGTGGACATTTAAATAAAAATTAGTCATCTACCCTATTAGTCTGTAAACTGAGAGAAACACAATAAAGATAGGATGATGAGGAACTAACCAATTGCTTCCGAGTAACGATATTGGTTATGTGCAAAGCGAGTAGTGGCGGACAGACAACGACCGCAGCGCACGACACGGCAGAAATTGGAAACAAATGCGGATGATGCAAACCCGCTTTTTAGGGAAGTGTTATTATATTCATTTTACGGTAAAACTATTGAACAAATTGCAGTTAAATAATGTCAACAATACTATTTTAATCTTTGGTTTTATTTATATTTGCAAAGAAAATTATAATGTTTACGTTGTTATTATTTGACAGCTTCGGCAAATATTTTAAACGCTACGCGTCGCCACCGTCGCGCACATAGCCAATAATCTGTATAACAGTAACTATCAAAACTTAAAACTCCTATAATACAAACATATTATAATTACCTTCAACAGGCGGCTGGAAATTCCCTTTAAAGTGTGGATTGATGAGCACTTTCTTGCCGGCCAATCCTCTTGGAGGCAAATTCGCTGGTAAAGGCACCGGTAACATCCTTACTTCAGGCTCCCTGGGACCTTCTTTAATCACTTTATCCATACTTGGCCCCGCCATTGGCATCGCCTGCCTGATCGTCACTTGAGGCATATGACTAGCGTTAGGCACAATCTCCCTCATAGGGGGAGCAAACTGCCTCGGTGGGAAGCCCGGCCTGTAAAACACTGGCCTTGGCTCAAAATTCTGCCTCACAGGCCCAAATTGAGGACGCTCGTCCATATGGGGCCTAAATTGGAATCGGGGCATGAATGGTGGACGTTCCATGGGTGGACGGTACATTGGGGGCATGTCCTGGGGCAATAACGGACGTTCCGGAGATATCTCCGGCCCCATAGGTGGGAGATTCGGAGGTTCCATTCTCATATCTGGCCTTATATCGGGACGTAGTTCAGGCCGAATCTCAGGTCGGATGTCAGGCCGCATTTCAGGGCGGATTTCGGGTCTCATTTCGGGATGGATTTCAGGCCGGTTATGTGGGGGGCTGGGTCTTAGTTGCGGGGGTGGGAATGATGGTCGCTGATTGAAGTTACCCTGTAAATAAAGGTACAATTAAGTAAGATTAACATTTCGGGGTAATTTTATACGATACGGTATGCCATACTTCAGTACAAATGGGCCAGATTCGGCAAACTAAAAGGCCGGCAATGCATTCCTAACCGCTTTGATGAGTGTTGGTGACCATAGGCGGCACAGGCTTTATTCTGAAAATTGTCCTATAAATATCAATGAAAAAATTACAGTCTCAACTTACCCGATGCATATTATTCCTCCTATACGGATGCGGGAACCGCTGTGCGTACTGAGGATTGCGCCACGACGTACGACCGCGGGGGAACCCGCCGCGAGGTATCACTACCTTATCTGGAACATAATATGTGTGTTTATATTATTGTGGTTATTGTGTTAAGAGTACACAAAAAAAACACTTTCTAAAAAGTATCAAACCAGAAAATTTTCATATTGGATAGTCCCACTAACCCGTATAAGTATCCCCAAGCGGTCACCGGTGATCGCTCTCCACTACCTACATTATAGACCTTAATTCCAATGTTTAGATACTACTTTTGTATGAACAAATTTAGGAGATGATTTTTAACAATTTTCAACGGGCTAAGGCTATCCAATGACATTTATTTTTGTTTATATGGCATATGACCACTCGTAGATTCATACAGTACATACATAATAATGATATAGTATCTCCTTTTCAAATTCTCACTAGAAGCACTGAGTCTGGAATTGTGTCTGGTATATGGCAATAGGCTCACCCCCTATTACATGGGACTCATAACATAAATAGTGAAAAGTGGGTGTTATATTGTACAGTGGCATTAAGTGTTGTAATGTGCACCTATGCTTATCCCTTCGGAGATAAAAGACGTGATGTTACGTTATTATGTTGACCTCCTTTTAGCTTCGCCACAGTCAGGTAAAAATGTGGAATAAACTTAGTGAATGTGGACTTAGCATAACATTACGCATTTTTTCCCTCCTAACAATAGACAATGATGCACATTTTAAACATATTTCGAATCAGTAGGTGTAGCCAAATGCCATTTAGCGCTTGTCTTCATGTAGAATAGATAATCAAATTACTTGTCAGTGTCATCCCCATACATTTAATTTTCTACTCTTTCAGTAGACAAGCGCTAAAGTGGAGTTTTGCTAAAGGCACAGAACAGTCCAACAGACCAACTGGACTAAAAGTAATAGGACTCGACTAACAATATTAATTAATTTAACCCGTTGAAATCCATCCCCTAAATTTGGTCATACAAAAGTACTCTCTAAACTTTGGAAATAAAGTCTATAATGTAATGTAATATTAGGGGAGAGCGGTCACCGGTGACCGCTTGGGGATCTATAGGTTAAGTAATGAGCATGTACAGAGCACGACCTCGCACGCTGCTCATGAGGAAGAACCCCTCTGTGGTTCAAAACTAGTAGAGCTTTTCTCAGTATATTCACGTGAGTAACCCGCGATTTTACTTTATTTAGAATGTGTCACGATAGTTATTATAAAAAAAATTATTAATTTCCTCATAAACTAGAAGTATTTTGGAAAAATCTACAGTAAATGATTTACCAATTTTTGTCATTTACAAATTACACATTATTTTAGAAAATCACTTACCTAAGGTATCAGGTATATCTCTAACTTGTGGCAGTCGCTGAGCACCCGGTGGTCTCTCAGAGATAAATCTTTCCCGAGGACCACCTAAATCTCCATCTGTGAATAAAGAATTACAATAGAAATTAATTTGATATATTTTAAGGTATAGTACAAATCTACTTAGAGATATTTTGCGAAAACTGACCCATGTGTTTAGTTTAGTCCCTCAAAATGTCCATGGAAATAAAATTTAAAATAGACGGAATTTTATGTCTTTACGTCGAATAGGTCGTCCGTAGAGGTCGCCCTAGACGGACATATGTCGGCCAGATTGGCTATATAAGAGTCGAATTCAAAGTAACCCTAACTGACGAGCATGCATGACAAAAATGATGACTCTTGAGGAAGCGAAAGAGGTTTGTAATAATCGCTGCAATTGGCATTCCATAGTCACTGCCTACCATGGGAGTCAGACGTGAGGTTATATATGTATGTATGTACTGAATTTTATAGGCTAAGTGATAGAATTTAATAAAACTTACTTTGGATCTGAGCATTCATATCTGATGGCACAATCTGTGGTGATTCCACTGGGGCTGCTGGCTGCAAAGAAAAATTACAAATATGTCAACACATTCTTTCAGGGGCTGGGAACTATGGGCTTGTAAGATACAGTAAAAGGTAAATACATAGTGGGAGAGACAATGAATGCAACTAGTACACTATGGGGTGAATACTAATGAGTTAATGTGCAAATATGGATGCACCAAACAATGCCTTTATCATTAGGACATTTCTGTATGCTGTTCAATAGTGGAAGCACTCCAGTAGCACAGAATTAAATTAGTATGTTATGCTAGGCTTGTTGACATAAGAATATTGTCATTGCTATTGATCGGAGTAGGTAGATTGAAATGATTCAAAACATAAGTTTAAGGTAACATATACATATAGATAATAATCGGGATTGTTTGAGTATTTTAAAAAACCGGAACTTATTATAGCACTGCTTGACGTATTTTTAATTTTCTAGTATCTTCGTCAAAGCTCATTTTAAGTTACGATATAAAATACACGGGTCATTTGTTAATGTTAATCAAGTAATTCACTATTTGAGAAAAATTATTCACAACAATATTGAGTATTGATAATATCACTACTAACATGAAATATTTCAATGAAATCAAAACATCAGAATTACTTTCAGGAAAAATTGTTAATCCATGTTATTCTTTATGTGCATTTATCAATCAATCAATAGTCATCACAAAGCAGTTGCTTACAAGATTATAGAACACACATGGTTCTCTTTTTTCTCTCTTATTAAATATAACCTATGTTCATGATCAATAATGTAGGATTCCAATGGTAAAACAATTTTTTAAATTGGTCCGTTAGTTACGGAGGTGATTCCATTCAAATTAACAAACAAACAAAAAATCAAATCTTTCCTCTTTATACATTGACATTTCAAAAGTACCAAATTATGGTTTAAATGAAATAAATACTTTTGAGTTTGAGTTTATACTATTGCAGCATGCATTAATTCTAAAAACATCTTAGATAGAAATAGCTTACAATTGCAGGTGGTACAGCATGTTCCTCATATACTGGTGGTTCATACGGAGCGTATGTAGGCACCTCTGGCATCGGAGCATTCGGTACTTCTACAGTTATATTCGGCACCACACACTCCGTGTCTGCAATAGCTTGATACTGTATGGGTGGCTGCAAATTAAAGTGCAAATTAAATTAATAACAATTATATTAAATGTAATACATAAATATCCCGTAACTGGAACTGGAACTTTCCCGAAAAAAATGTTGTAGTAAGGAAATCTCCACTTTTTGTTTTTGTTCCTTGAAGCTTAGGTAAATTAGCTCACCTTTTTCCGATACCTGGTCATGACATTATAGGAAACATGCAATGTTTCACAATATTTTAATGAAATCATTTTATAATGTGTGCCAGAAATATTTAAATATATCAAAGTATGAATTTCAATATAAGCAGATGGAAAAGGCAGATGACAATAGAAAAGATTGTATGACTAATGATATGAAAGAGAAAGGAGGTTGTGATAGAATGACATATATTAGGGAAAAATGGAAACAACATACTATGGGCTGCTAACCCCAAGTAACTTGGGCTAAGGTCATCAAGAACAGAGTGAATAAAATTACATACCTGATTATTATACTCTAGATGACTGGTATACTCCGGTGGGCCCATATCAATGGGCTCACGGTAACTGGATCCAATAGAAGTTGGTACATTTTGAGGACCAGCACTGTCATAGTCATCAGCCAAGAGCTGTTCCTCCTCCTCATTGCCAAGGTTATAGTCCGCAAGGCTCTGGTCTCCTAAATCGTCACCTAATAGGTCTTCACTGCAAATGAAAAAAAATTTTATTGATCACGATAACTAACACATCACATGTCAGAATTTTACGACGCAAATTGAACGAAAGAAATACAAGTGTTCGTCCACTGTTTTTAATGTAAACACATCAATTGATCACTTTAGATAACACCGGACGTTATTTTACACTAAATATATGCATTAAAATTATAATTTAACTATTTTTTGCTGAAATACTAACTTGTCCGACATGTTGACAATAATAAGTGTTAACCATAGACTATACGTTCATTTGAGGAAAGATAAAAGCGTTTGTGTTGTCTATAGCTGGAACTGCCAATCGTTCGTTCAGAAATCATCATAGTCTATGGATGCGCTTCGGCTTTGCTACCTTTGTGTGTTTTATTAAACTTAAGTACTTGTTTCAGTAAATGCAGAAAAATAATTGTTTGTTTTAAATTTATTGTTATTCTACTGGTCAGAAGCAAGCACAACTCGTGCTAATATTATCTTAAGAAAAAAATATCTGTTAACCTAGTTGTAAGATTTTTTTAAAAATTAGGATAAAAATTAGTTATGAATTGTAACATTTTAATATTGAATAAAAGAGAAGTATAACATATTCCACATTTCCACGTGGACGAAGTCGCGGGCCACAGCTAGTCATCAATAATTTTGATAATAAATGCTAGGAGAAATGTCAATATAAGTAAGTACTTTCGAATATAGGTATTTTGGATATTACTTATAGATAAGATTAGTTGAGATAACATTAATCTGTTAATCTATTTAAGTCTGATAAGTATGCATTTCAGATAAATCAATAAAACACAGTTGTAAGAAATGAGTAAAAATATATTTTGTACGAGTATATTATTATAATATGTTTAGAGATTGAAGCTTTGTTTTCTTATTTCTGGTTGATTTCAGTAGGTACTATTGGACCCTGAAAAGAAGGCGTTCGGAAAAATTTTTGAAGCACAAAAATGTCAGTGGTTTATTTATGTGTGCGTGTGTAATGGGCAACCACGTTGCTAGACATAAGGAAAGCAGCCAAATTTTTGAGGTTCTATTAACTTTTATTTGTATGTGCTTCTTTTTACCATAAGGCTAGGTATTTAAGGATTCATTTTAATCAACCGCGATACTAAATCCAAAGATTAGAAGGTAGTTTTGCATTGTCATTTGCGCAAATACAGCATAGCCATATTGTTTCCTCTTGATTATTTATTTTTTTAAATAAACAAGAATCCACACTACTGTTAAACGTTTATTTTTAAAACACTTTTTATCAGGACAATTTGCAGCTATCAGTCCTTACATTATTTTTTATAAATTATCTTCTTTTGTTTTTATTTGTATCTAACTCTTTATTTACGTTATTTGCAACGGAAAATCTATCAATCATGAAATAATAATGCAAATTAAACGTATGTACCTACTACAAAGTATTTACCCAAATTCAGAGCAAATTAAATAAAGTGTAATGTGTGTATATTCTGCGTGAAAGTCTATACTCTATAGTAGCCAGTGCCACAGTCGTTGTTTCAAGAGACTGTGTCCGCCTTTTTTTCAACGTCCTTTAACTATAACTGACGCACATCTTGGTACATTCTGTATAGAAAATACAGAAGGTAAATTATCCATCAGTTAGATAAATATAAACCTTAGTAATAGTAATATGTAGTAGGGGCATTCACGACCGGCAGTGGCACCGTAGCGGCGACATAAAGTGCCAACAACATCGCCATCAACTGAAAGAAAAATTCGTTATTTTAACTTTCGGAAAACATCACACATTTTATTCTGTCAGTTCATAAGTCTTATTTAATATCTTTTTATGTTTAGTTTCCTTGTACCACAATAATCCCTGTTTCAGGAGTACAATAGCAACATAATTTCACATAACACACCAAAAAATTTGTAAATTTGTGGTTTACAGTATACAAAGATGCATATTGTTCCATGAAAAAGTCAATCTAAACCCACGGTGTATTAAGCAGCAGCCTTTCAGTGCAATCGAATAATATAGGGGCATGGTCTTTACCGCTAGGCTACTAAAGCTAGGCACTATTTTTGACTCATCACACAGAATTTTCTGAAATCAACAATATTGAGCAAACGTTTCCCAACACAATAACCTTAACTGATTAATCCCCAAGCGGTTACTAGTGACCGCTCTCCATAGAATTTAAAAGTCGCACTTACGACCTCTAAGTTAATGGATGCACTCGTATATAAATAAAATATATATAAGTAAGTTCCTTATAAACTTTAAAAAATATTCACCTCAAAAACTATAAATCCTATCAATACAAAAGCAATTGTTCTTAGGAAATTGTAAACGGTGGTCGCAATGAGACGACTGCAGCCTACTGGATAAGCTTCATTTATTGTGCAGATTCTATTCGCGTCGTCAGTAGTCGTAGGGTCGTTGTTGAATTTATCGCAGCACGTTGGTGCTGTCAAATTATTGTAGTTGATACTATAAGAATCTGGACCTGTTGTGCCGCAACATTTAAACTGAAAAAAACATTATATTATTTTCCGTTAGATGATGAAAGATAAAGATAAAAATTTGTCAACAGTCGTGTCGTATGTGTAAACCTATTAAAGGTATTAAAGAGAAAGGAAATGGAAATAAGATTGCAGGGTGCAGATGCGGGATATAAAAGAATCCAACGAATACTACGTACTCTCTAAACCTTAAAAAAGTAATTAATTGTAATCAGTTCTTAACACACAGAACCTTTACAATTTAGCATTTGATCAGTCAACAATATAAACTCTGCCTTTACTTGTACTCATTTAAATCAATATACAACTATAAATTCCCTTAAAAATACTTACAGTAGCCTCAAGGGCATGGAAGGCTACATTTTGAGCTGGGTCGTTAAAGTTTTGATCTATAGTTCTTTGTACATTATCTTTTAAATCGGACATTTTTACAAACAGGAATATTGTGAAAGCTATCTTTGCGACAGCTAACACACCCATAATACCAGCATACTGAAAAAGAAAATCATATTAGTATTTTGTAATCGCAATGTCTCCAAATTCAGATATTTTAGAAATCACTTCATGTACACTTACTTTAGAAACTCAAGGAACGTTTAAAATATATCGAATTACCAAATGTTAAAACATAATAGGTACTGACCCAAGTTTTGAAAATTTTCTGTATCTTTATCTCGAATGTTGGACGTCGATAAGTTCGAATTTTCAAAACAAGTATAAGAACTTAATGATAATTTTTGGACATACAACGACAAGCCATGTTTTGAATTCTCAAACGAATTACCTAAATGTCCAGGATAAACTGCTCCTTAAATTTATCCACGACTTGAATGAATTCATATTCCTGGGCCTATATTTAATAGGGAGCCTAGACTTTGTAGGAGTGGGCCACCACTAAACTTAGGATTAATAATTATATATATATATTTTAATTAAAGAACTCACAAATTTAAGCGTGCTTTTTGACTCTGAGATGGCTCCACAACATCCGAATAAGGAAATAATAAACACCACTACACCTAAAGCAATGAGACCAGTTGGCGCGTAATCTTTGTTGAGTTGTATGCCAAGTACATCATCGAGTAGATTTTTGTACTGGATTGCTATATATACTCCCACGCCTACAAGAAAGAGGCCTACGAGCTGAAACAAAAAAATGTTACAATTTATTTACCTACTTATATTTCATATTTTTTTCAATAATATTAGAATTTTGATACTGTTGAAGAAAGTGGACTTTGTTGAACAATACTTTTAGAACTTCTCATCTCTGAAAATATATTATTTACGACCAAATCTATAAAAATATTATTTCCAAATAATCACTTAGGTACCAAGTATTTTGTACTAAAAAAATAAAAGTCTTATTATTACATCAATATAAATATAATTAATATTACAAGCTTGACTATTAATATTTGACTCTTTCATTTGATTTATTAAAACACTAATAAGGAATATATTACACATTTTTAAATAAATAGGTACTAACCGTTAATAATAAATTAACTGTGAACAAAATATATTTCGCTGCTAACCGGCACATTATGATATCGTTTTTAATTTGTAATCACTTCACACTAGTCGGACAGTCTACTGCCCGAATTTTTATTGCTAAGCTTTTAAGTGTTCAATAGGCACAAGGAATCTACCCGTTGCATATCTCGAAGTAAACTGATTAGCTGTACCTGTTAACTTATCACTGTTTAGTTGTTAATGCATATTATAGTGTAATATTATCTCAGTGATTAGGTACGGGTCTTTTTTCTACGTAAACTTTTGTGTGTAGTCCTATAATATAAGTGAGATACGGAATATCAGTAATAATGTTTTACTGCATAGCTATTATATTAGCCCAACCTATGTGTTTAGCCATCTATATCCGTATTTACATAGGTACCTCAATCGTCTTAATAGTATGTTGTAAATCAGAGGGGATGTAAGTCGGGAAATACCCTTTTTACCGACTTCAAAAAAAGGAGGAGGTACTATGTTCGGCTGATTGTTTTTTTTTTTTTTGTTTTTTCGCGCAGTACTCCGCCGTTTGTGGACCGATTTCGAAAATTTTTGTTTCGTTTGAAAGGGTATACTCCCGAGATGGTCCCATTTCCATGAAGTCAGGATCTGATGATGGGATCCTAGGGAAACCGAGGGGAACTTTCGAAAATTCTATGGGGGAGTAATGCGTCTATTATGTTTTTCAATTACGAATTTTAAACACTACAATTTAATAAGGGTCTGGAGTCGACCTGATGATGGAGCCGACAGACAGTCGAGGGAACTCCTCAGTGGTTTATATTAACTACCTTGTGTTTGGGCTTAATTAATTTTTATTGATGAGGACTTTACCTACACCTAGATAGAGTGGGGCTGTCATTAAGGGTCTGATGATGAAGAAGTGTAATTGTGAAGGGAACAACTCAACGGTATACAGTAACTACCTTGAGTTTGGGCTTGATTAATTTGTATTGATGAGGACTTTGCACCTATGTATATTATAAGTAACAAAACGGGTATATGTAGCTTTACACTGAAAACGGTAAAATAATAAAATAAAAACTGCGTTTAAAAAACCGACTTCAAAAACCAAAAACTAATAACAAACAAAAAGTCAATACTAAAAAGCAAAAAATAACTATTATTAGTACTGATAGGTTACCCACCCACTGATAGGTTAGAAGTCGGTGCCATAAGCTCATATCATAATGATATAACTTAATGTCCACAAAATTGTGAATTAGATACCTATTAAGGTTTTAATGAATAATTTTGTATGGAACTTATGGCACCGACTTCTTACCTATCAGTGGGTGGGTAACCTATCAGTACTAATAATAGTTATTTTTTGCTTTTTAGTATTGACTTTTTGTTTGTTATTAGTTTTTGGTTTTTGAAGTCGGTTTTTTAAACGCAGTTTTTATTTTTTACTGTAGATACCTGTAGGATATATTTTTGGCATGCCAGTTTTTTAAATGCGTTGAACATTGTGTTTTTAGTCTGCTACTATATTTTGGTTACGAAATGCTGATTTGGACACATTTGATATCTATATAACGATATAAATACGGAGTATGATCGTAATTCCTATATAGTTTTATAAAACTGAAAAATTCGTTAATTTGTTTGAACGCTCTAAATTTCGGAACTACTACTATAAAAATAATACCTTTATTAATTTGTTGTTTGTTTAATAGATCTTAAAAATAATTATATAGAGGAAAGCGTCGGCTATAAATATCACGCTACGATTGAATAGGAGACGAGCAGCGGCTGAAACTGCGCGGGAGTAGCTAGTCACCTAGAACAGAAATTGTACAAAATAGTAATCTTGTACTTAATGACAAACCAAGGACATAAGATCATAACATCACGCCTTTTATCCTTGAAGGGGTAGGCAGAGGTGCACATTATACCACTGTACAATGTAACACCCACTTTTCACTATTTATGTTATGAGTCCCATGTAATAGGGGGTGAACCTATTGCCATATACCGGGCACAGTTCCAGACTCCGTGCTACTACTGAGAATTTTTTTAAAACTCAGTAACACTTTGCCCGACCCGGGAATCGAACCCGAGACCCCTTACCCGGCAGTCGCAATTGCGACCACTCGGCCAACGAGGCAAACCAAGGACTGACTAATTAATTTGTAGCTAAATTGCAATAATTCTATATTGGTCAATTCTTTTTTATTTATCTCATAAATTATTCTATTAATCTTAACTCTTTAAGAGGATCACTGGTCATTGACCGACTCATTTTAAATCATCAGATTACGAACTTTTGGCAAAATAACAATGGGATCGTGTTGATAATTTAGTGCTGAATGATAAAAAGACAAAATGCATTAGATTTGTTTTGCCAAACGTTAAAAATAACGAATGTGACATATTACTGAATAGTGAGAAATTGGAATTTGTAAAAGAAACTATTTTCCTGGGAATTACTGTAGACGACAAATTACAATGGGGTCCTCATATTACATCTCTAGCGGGACGATTAAGCTCTGCAGCTTATGCTGTCTGGAAAATCCGTCAGTTAACCGATATAGACACGGCAAGACTGGTGTACTTCAGTTACTTCCATAGCATCATGTCGTATGGCATTCTGCTGTGGGGACACGCTGCTGACATTGAGTCTATCTTTATCTTGCAGAAGCGCGCCGTCAGAGCTATATACAACCTAGGTCGTCGCGAATCTCTCAGAGAAAGGTTTAGGGAGATCAATATTATGACCGTTCCATGTCAATTTATTTATGAAAATATTATGTATGTTAGGAAAAACCTACATTTATTTAGTAAAGTGTCTGACAGACACAATTATGAAACTAGACATAAGAATAGATTAAGTCCGCCATTTTTTAGATTGTCAAAAGTACATAAGTCGTTCATGGGATTCGGTGTTAAATGTTATAACAAAATCCCCCAAGAAATACTGCATCTAAATGAAAGAAAAATTAAACTATGTATTAAAAAAACGTTATGTAGACAAGCATACTACAAACTAAATGATTATATAGAGGATAAAAGTGCTTGGAGGCAGGCTGGTCCGGCTCCGCAGGATAATACATGAAACACAGTGATGTTCAATGAATTCTATTGTGTAATAATATAATCATGTTGCTTAAATATTTGTATAGTTTAAAACTTTGCACAATCTATTGTAAATGTGAGAGCCCTGTAATTAATTCAATCAAATTAGACTAGTAGATTGCATTTATGTCAGCTTGGAGTTGTCATGCTCACTCAAAGATCTCGTTGGCGGTGGCACGTGCAGTGGATCGCTCGATTCCCTACAAAATGGTTGAGTTGGGCGGTGCTAGAGTTCGCAAAATGTTCGGAACGGGCACCGTCGATTGGAACTGGTCAGCTCCAGACTGTATCTTTTTATTTTATTATCCTCAAGGTTATTTTCTTTTTCAGTCTTTCTGACTGGATTTAGGTGTTGCATTGTTCTCACATAATCGAACCAATAAAACTATGTTACTAGAGAATTGTATTGTAAACCTGATTGAAAAAGAGTAACCTATGGAGTTTCTTGCTCGTTCTTCTCCATAGGAATCTACGCCTTGGAATGAGCAACTAGCTTCACTTATAAATTTTTGTTGTTTGACGTTCAAAAGTGCCATCCTGGTCTAATTGAAATAAATGATTTTGACTTTGACTTTGACTTTGAAATGACGAATTTTGATAAAATAGCAGACAAGGGCCGCTGTAGACGTAAGTGAGTACCTACACGGGCTCACGTTTGCTGTACCTAAAGTATTGTATTGATAATTCGAATATTATTTATTACACTCTAAGTACTATCAGTATACATATAAATAAAATTGGGGTGTCTGTGTGTGAAATTGAAATAACCGCTTATAATTACATGCATAAAAATATACATACGATAGAAATACTAAACGAAAATAACACTTTTGTCTTTTGTAGAATGTTTGTCTGTCTGTTTGTTTGTACTGGCTAATCTCTAGAATCGCTGGACCGATTTTGACGAGACTTTGAAACCGACCAATATTGACCACGGGCATCAGCTATTATAAAGTTGAAGATTTAGTTTTTTTGGACGCTCACGACGAGATTAATATCTCAGAAACTATTGGTTACAATTTAAATATTTTTGTGTTCCATCCTCCATTTATCGAGGAAGGCTATTAGTTATAAAACATCACAATATATTCAAAAAGATCCGAGGAGCAGGTGAAACCGCGTGAGAGGAGCCAGTTAGTGACTGTCAGTTACTAAAATGTATTTGTTAGGGTCTAGATGAGTGAATAGATTACAGTATTAATTTAATACAGCTGATAGTCATCAAAAGATTATCTTATCGTCGAGTTGATAAAGAATGCGACAACACATTTCAATTTAAGTAAGATTGTAAATACCGGAAGAATGTAGTTTTCTTTTATGTACGGTGTAGGTGATTAAATTCCGTGAAGTTTGTCAGCTCGTTTGATGTCATCATGCAAGGATAATCTTTTCCCACCTAGGTTGAATGAATAAGACAGATACTTACGAAATAAGCCATTATTTTTTGTAAAAGTATCATTTGTTTACACTCACCATGAAAATAGGCGAAGCCGGTGGCAGGAGCTCGTTTATAATAATATCCATGTTAAGGTCGTTTTGAGCTAGAATCCAAAATGTACTGTACTAGATTTCAATATATAAGCATTATACTTACTAAGAAAAAGAGCTTAGTTTTCTATCGGCAAGATAACATTTATCAATTTTCCAAGTGATCGACGAGCCTTTTTCGGCTTGATTCATGATTCGGTGATTTCTAAACGAATGATAATCCAGAGACAATTTACAAAAATGTAGAGTTTGACAGATTATGTCAAAATAAACGAGATTTTTCTGAATAGTTTGTGGTGTTTTGTTTTGTTGATATTACTCGAAAACTGTATTAAAATCAAGTTATGGCTGAATCGGATGGTGATATAGAGTTTTTAGATGAAGATGCAGATATCGTTCAACAATGCGTTCAAGCAGTACCCATACAAGTTCCACATTTAGTGCCCCGCGTCGAACAGAAGTTAACCCCACTGCTGGTTGAACGCCAGCCGGCTGAACGTAAACGAAAAAGGAGGAAAGACGATGAAGATTCTGACTACGATCCTAGAAATGACTTCGTTCCAGCCAGCCCACCGAGTACGAAAGGCAAGAAGAAAAAACAAAACATGGTCAAAAATAAAGTGAAAACGTATCACCCGAAAGAGCCTGTAAACACTTCAAAAGTAGGTTCTGCTAAAAAGATGAAGTATCTACCTCTTAAAGATCCTACAATAGATCGAAAACTATATCAAATAAGGATCCCAGATTATGACGATCCATTATGCTTGCCAGTTAAAGCTATTAAAAATGAGGAATCTGATGAAAAGAGGTTGAATAACTGGAATAATGTGTGTTTGGAGCATTTCAAACATTGTGACAACTTGCTGAAGCCAGAGAGAGGGGACACTTTCAGTTCTACTAGAACAGTGGTGTTCCGCAATGTTCCGAACAAACAAACAGGTTTGTATTATTGCAATTACTATATTTTTGTACTAAGTAAACAAAGTCTTACACATCGCTTACAATAATAAGAAAACAATGGGAATGCAGACATTACCTAAATAAAATAATTTTGTTATATCTAATACCTTTAAACAAGCAATTGTTGTATATATACAAACAATATCGGAAACGGCTTCATCAATTATTTGACTGCAGTGTTACATTGTTCTCGCACAATCCAAGCAACAAAACTATGAAACTAGAAAATTTTATTGTGAACCTGATGGAGTTGCTTGCTCGTTCTCCATAGGAATCTACACCTTGGAATGAGCAAATAGCCTTTCTGGTCTAATTGAAATAAATGATTTTGACTTTGAGTTTGACTTAAAATTTTGTATTCAGGGTGATAATTTGATCTAGGTAGGTAACATTTACAGGTAATGTTCGGTCATCCAAGAACTTTTATTTGATTCAACTATAATTCTTATAAGTATAATTTTTAATAAAAATAAATGAAACATACTAATATTCAATAATTGATGAATAAAAAATTTATAGGAAAACCAGAAACAACAATATGGAGTAAGACATCCGTTGAAAACGAGGATGGCGATAAGAAGTCTGAAATCTTCCAGTGCGTACTTCCTCGGTACAAGGAGAAGAAAGTACTGACCACATTTGGATTGTCTACACGAAGACACAAAGCGTATCATATCACGGATGAGGTGATTCTAAGTAAAGAAGAGACTAAGGATGGAGATCTCCTTGTTGCGTACAAACCAAAAGAATCATCTTCAGCTGTGTATAAATTGATAACTGCAAGAGACAGGTTAGTTATTGTTAATTTAATATTTCTACTTATTCTTTGTAGAAAGTATAAGATAAGTATGTATCACATCACAGGATGTGTACTCTCCAATAACCATAAAAGAATGACATCATATTAGTAGTTACGAGTTACTGACGTAACGCGACGTCACCACCAGTAAGAGTCCCCCTGTGACTCGAAATTAATAGAGCTTTCCTCAGTATATTTACCTGAGTGATTCGTAATTTTTAGTTAAACTGTCAAACACCAAGCGGTCACCGGTGACCGCAACCTATTGTTCTTTAATTGTGTCTATAAATACGGTACTCGACGAGTTAATGTGGTATTTAATTAAGAAGTAATTTTTAAATTACTTATAAAGATATTATACCTACATATTGATTTTTCTTAACTACATTGAAGACATGTTGATACATTTTTATCATCATCATCATCATCGATGCTTATGCCTAATAGTATACAATTTGTAGATAAGTTTATTGATTAGATTCATTAAAAGTAAATCTATATTACAGTTTTACACTTTTCCCAATGATTTTAGTTATGACCTTGACCCTAAAATTAAACATTACAGAAAATCATCAGAAACGAAGGATGAATCGGAGGAGAAAGATGATGATGAAGACGTGAAGATGTACATGAAGGAGCTAGCATACTGCAAGATGTGTGCACCTTGCTTCCAAACCTCCTGGCGGGGAGTCAAGAAGAACACTAAGAGTGAGTCCGTCATTGGTAATTTTTGCAAAATAACTATTCAGACATACTTATCTATAATTTTATAGTATTAATAGCTATTGCCTGCAACTTCGCCCGCGTACCCGTGGAATAGAAAGTGGCCTATGTGCTCTACTCCTGATTCCAATTCCGATCGATGGACATTGGTATTGTACGATTTCGTACTCTCGAGTTGCCATATTAGCGCCTATTGCATATTGCGTGAATATTTAATGAACTAAATGGTATTGAGTTTAGATTTATATTCTGTACTCTGAATGCTATTTTAACAGCTACGATTGGGATTGTATAATTTTGACATTGAATAATTATTGAGATTTTATTAGATTGAAATTGAGATTGGCTTCAAGAGTAAGCACCCATATCCCTGTTCCAAATTTCATCAGTGTGCTTATTAACAGATCGAAACTACCTGCTGTTATACTATTATTAATATTATAAATGCGAAAGTTTGTATGTATGTTTGTTTATTGTCTTTATTTTGGGAATAATACATAGGCCTATTTTATCCTACGGGACGCGGGAACTGGTTGGTTAGTTGTTGAGCAAGAGATCATAATATGTCGATCCATGGGTCAGACTAAGTTTTATTCACTTTTATTTTCTAGCAGCTCAAAGTTTTCTAGCAAATCAAAAATTTAAGTAGTAGCCCGGAGCCTGGAATTGTGCCCAGTATATGGCAATAGGCTCACCCCCTATTACATGGGACTCATAACATAAATAGTGAAAAGTGGGTGTTACATTGTACAGTGGCATTAAGTGCCGTAATGTGCTCCTCAACCCTTCGGGGATAAAAAGGCATGATGTTATGTTATTTTCTACCATGCAACTGAAGAATAGCTTCTAGCACATCAATTATATAATTATAATTAAAGTATCATAACACTTTTTTTTTATGGCATAAGCCGGTAAACGAGCAGACGGATCACCTGATGGTAAGCAATCGGCGTCGTCCATAGAAACCTGGAACACTAGAGGCGTTACAAGTGCGTTACCGGCTTTTTGGGGATTGGGAGCTATTTAAATTAATTGCTTTGTATTCTCCCTCTACAGAGAGCATTGCCTGCCCCATATGTGCTCGTTCATTCGTGACCGTGTACAACCTACTGGCTCACTTCAAGACGCATACCTCTGAAGATATACAGAAGTATAAAACTGTCATATCTTCTATTTTGGCTGAGGTAAGGAACTATATATATTTTATTATGAAACTAGCGACCCGCCCCGGCTTCGCACGGGTGCAATATGCATGTATTATACATATAAACCTTCTGTAAGAATCACTCTATCTATTAAAAAAACCACATCAAAATCCATTGCGTAGTTTTAAAGGTCTAAGCATACATAGGGACAGACAGACGGAGAATAGCGACTTTGTTTTATACCATGTAGTGATGAGGGGTGAATCAGACGGATCACTTGATGGTACGATATCAGCGCCACCAAAGGATACCTGCAACAATAGAAGCAATACAAGAACGAGCACTTAGCTTCACTTCACAATAGACAGACTGATAGACAATTCAATTTTAACGTTTAAAAAGTACAAATTTAAAGATCATTAGAAATAAATGCTTTGATTTTCAAGTGCTTTTTTAACACAAATATACTCAGAAGAATAACAAAGTCAAAGTCAAAGTATTTATTTCAATAAAACCATAGTTTGGTACTTTTGAAACGTCAACAAATACAAAATAAATAATAGTCTGTCAGTCAGTCCGTCAGTGAAACTAGGTGAAGCTAGGTGCTCATTCCAAAATGTAGATTCGAATGGAGAAGAACGAGCAAGAAACTCCATTTGTTACTCTTTTTAAAAAAGTATGTTCTACAATGTCTCTGATACATATTCCAATACTGTACGCATATGTAAGAACAATGCAAAGACACGCTTGACGCATTATACTAATAACTTACTAAAATAAAAATAAAAAAATTCTTAAAGTCTAACATGGTGCTCACATACGAATACTGACAATCCATAGAAATAGTGCTTCTATACAAGAAAAAGGAAACTCTTTGTTTCAATAAAGAAAGAAATGCTCGATGCCATAAGGAAACTAGATTGTCTACAGAATTAAAGTATTAAATTATGTATTAAATTACCTACTATTGGAATTTAGCTACTGACTACATTTGAGTATTGTCCAGTGGACCCGAACCAACATGCTGCCAATGCTGTTAACGTGTTGGAGACTTCGAATACTGCTTATAGTCCTTATGTTTTGGGCCTAAGGGACCAAGCAGTTTACATTTTAGTTTAGTAAACTTTTATATATAATAATTGTACAATTGCAGATAGTGGACTATCACTACAAGTGCCGCGTGTGTCAGGACCAGTTCATCAGTATAAAGAAGTTGAGGGAACATGTCGCTACTCATCAAGGTACAATTATTTTATAATATTTGATATTTTTACTTAATGAAATAACTAGAAGTCTGCGGTGTTATTAGAGAAAGATTGATATTGTATTACTACTAGACTACACTTGGATGTTAAAGTGCAAATGGGTACTTTCCTTAATCTATATAAATAAAAATGAATTGCCGTTCGTTAGTCTCGCTAAAACTTGAGAACGGCTAGACCGATTTGGCTAATTTTGGTCTTGAAATGTTCGTGGAAGTGCAGGGAAGGTTTAAAAGGTGAGAAAAATATTTTTTAGGCGGTACGAAGTTTGCCAGGTCAGCTAGTCAAAAATAAATTATTTCGACTGTTCAGTACTATACAATATTCGAAAAATAATTACACATTAATTGATTTTATGACCAACTTCATTTTAGTATATTTCCAGCAATTTTTTAAGAAATAAGTATTCTGTTTGACGTTAAGAAATACAATGCCATGTCGTACAAAATTCATAGAAAACTGTCGTTTTTGACTGTTCGAAAAAAGTATTGAATTTGACTAGTTGGCAAGTACCCGATTGTATATGTCGTAGGATAATTTGATACTTCGAATCTTCGCGGAAATCCTAGGGGTTTTGCGAAAACGCGGATAATTAGACATAGGCGAAAAATTATCAAATCTTACTGGACAAAGTCAGGATTTTTGTGAAAATACTCGTTACTATAGTAAGATTTGATGTGCTCAACACTGATTGGCTACAATTTTGCTGGCTGACTTCTAATTGGTTCCTAGTTTGCCGATATTTAACTTCAAGTATTGCAGCATAGAGTTATGAAGGTTTAGAATAAGTGAGAAAGGAAAATCACTAAATTCATTTTTATAAACTTTTTATTGAAAATTTTAGTATGTATGTTGTTTTCTACAGACAATAGGAGATCTCAATCGTAGTAAAAAAAATGATCCAATTTTAGGGTGTAATCCATAAATTGGATGAAACTGGTCGTTTAAGACGACGAAAAACATTTAAGACGTCAACCAATCAGAGACGATCTCTTATTGAACGCGCTGACCGACCAATCAGCGTTCTTATTTCATAACAGCCAGCGTTTCGTTTCGCAATCTTACTATAGTAACGAGTATTTTCGCAAAAGTCCTGACTTTGTCCAGTAAGATTTGATAATTTTTCGCCTATGTCTAATTATCCGCGTTTTCGCAAAACCCCTAGGATTTTCGCGAAGATTCGAAGTATCAAATTATCCTACGACATATATAACATACTTTCTCTCAGTTGTTTGTTAATAGTTATTTAATTATGAATTGATGATAACAGGATATGAAAATTAAAAATCTAATTAGTCCGTCAGTTAGGTAATGAAAAAATAATTAGGCACGTTTTTTTTTTAATTTGTCGTATAATAAAACAATGCTTAGTTAAAACGAATCAAAGTTAGGAGTCGGGGCTGAAACGTCATTTCTACGTATAAAATGTACATAGAAGTGACGTCACGCGACAATTAAAATCAATATATCGTCGAAAGTATTTATTTCTGTAAGGTAATAAAAAATACGTGTCGAATGATTTAAAATAATCTACTATACGAACATTAAAATAAAAATTAAGCATCTACTCTATTGTCTACAACTTTACATTTACTTTTGCATCCCCTATCATTGTTATAGCTGTCTAGCAATATGAGTTCGTAGACTGAATCTCTAGTAAAACGCGAATTTTACTAATAACTGATCCATAACCAAAATATCCTGTTTTTTGTTAACCATTTCACTAATAATGTGTGAATGTATTAATCATATGTATTAATATTTTTGTTTTCTTTTTCCACAGGGAATGAACTGTTCAGATGTGAAATCGGCAACCATATGGCGAGATAGAAGATAGATGTTAGATAGAAATAAAATATAAGATTTATGACCACAACTAAAATTATTTTCTTTTATTAATCCAGTAATCCTAATTATCGACTTATACATTATCTTAATACTTTGTGATTACCCTTGCAAAGAATTCTGAATTGTGTTAATAGGTGATTAAGTATTGTTTTTTCTTATTTAGTGATTGATTAGCTTTTATATTGGTATTAGGGTCATGGCATCGCCCGTCATTTAGTGCGAGGTTAGCTCGACCAATTAACGGGCTTGAAAATATGAATGGCGGTTACAATGTTGCGAGAATTCTGGGTACGTTCCCCATTGAATAAAAAATGTAACCGTGAAAACAACAACAATGTCACTAGTAGCGGTAGTTGCGGATTCAGATTCAGGGGTTCTATTGTTTCTGTAACATAATTGGTATTTGTTTTGATGTTTATTTAAGGAACTGACCGTCCCTTAATCTTTAATAGTGCCTGCTGGTTGTAATGCAGCTGTACCAATGTTCAGTTTCGCCGGAACAAGGTGATTACACTGACCTTTTGGGTTATACTGTTGAGTAACAGAAGTCTGGCTCTTTATTCCTAATCTTGTTGAGTTCCAGGTTTGCCCACACGGCCACTGATGCGTTGAGTATAGAGCTTTCACTTTCTAACGATTACACACTGTTAATTTTTACGTGGAGCTAGATGTTTCTTGTTCGAGAGTCGTACGCATGTCGTACGTGTCAGATTTAGGGGTTCCCAACCGTTTCCTGGTCAAGGATCACTTGTGTCATGAATAATTATTGTTAGGTTAAGTACCGCTATTAATATTACTTCTTTCGTGTAGTCCTACAATAAGATTGTACTCCATTTAATCATAAAAATAGTGACTTAGGATTTTTGAAATCAGTTGCTCCTCTCAATGGTCTCCTTTATTATTGGACAGAGTAGACTTGTACATTATTTTACATTCCCCGGGCCATTATTTGTCTTCTGCGGACCACTAGTGTTCCACGGGTCACTTGTTGGGGACCACTAATCTTAAAAACTGCCGCTTGTGCAGAAAATATACACATTGCCAAACCCACGTATGCCATATCATAAAATCTAAACTACATTTTTAACTGAAATATTTTTTTGTAGTAGATTGTTCGGTACATGAGGCAAATATAAAGTAAAATGTAGATTTGGGAATTGCTTCTAAAATATCTACATTCAACGCCATCTGTGTTGAAATGCCAGCATTTGCTAGCGGCGTTGCTGCTTTTAAACGTAAGATGGCGTTACGAGTTCTAAGTGGTTGCAAAATAATGGTAACAATTATAAAAAGGATAATATATTATTTTCTAGAAGAAATATTTGCCTAAATCTTATAGCGCTTTTCATATTTAGTTAATGCTGACTCTAACAGAATTATACTCTACAGAGTTTTTATCACACTGGTTTTCACAATATTTTGAAGAGTAATAATAATTTGTGCAATTATGTTACCTTCCATTCTAAATATTGCCCATCGACGTCTTAAGCCTATTTGTTTTTAAGGGGGAAGTTCTTCGAATGACTGCTCCCGCCTGGGTGAGGCGGGAGGGAGTGTCAGACTCTTACTGACTAAACACCACCCCGTTGCTTCTCCTGCACGTCGAGCCGGAGCCCCGGTTACCTGTTAGGTTCTCCGCGACAGCCTATATTACCTATAGGTACAATTTGTAATCATAATTATTAGGGTACCTGTACTAAAATGTTCCGAACTTTATGTCAATTAACTATAAATTACGAGTTAGGTGCTCACGTAAATATACACTGAGAAAAACTGATAGTTTCGAGTCACAGAAGGATTCTTCCTCATTAGCAGCGACCGCGGTCGTGGCGATGTCACGCAGCCTACTGACATCAGTTCAATTTCCAGTTACCTAATTCAGTATGTCCCACGATTGTTATTATAACAACACAGAATTGTATGTGCCTACCAAAACGTAAATGGTTATATTTTTTTAGTATCCGAGTAGGTACGTATACAAATGCAAATGCATGGAAAGTACTAAGTTATTTATCTAAGTATAGGTACCTACATACCTACAGAGCTTTTTGCCGACCCTCTCATCATACAGAGTTTTAATCAATGCGATTAATCAACGGCGTAAGTATCAGATTTTATTATATTAACGACCCCTCTGCCCTGCATTGGATCAAATAAAGTGAATTCTACTTTAATTGAAACTCCATTAGAGCTGAATCCATTTTACGATGGGTTAGGCAGGCTACCTATTTTGAAAGAGTGTTTTCACTGTAGGTACATAAATAACCCGCATATGTTAAAAAGAGTAAATAATTAGGTATGTTATTATTTCATATATCATTAATCACCATTCGTTACTGCCTCGTTGGCTGACCGACTGCCGAGCAAGGGGTCTCGGGTTCGATACTCGGGTCGGGCAAAGTATTACTAGGTTTTTAAGAAATCTCAGTATTAGCACGGAGTCTGGAAATGTACCCGGTATATATATATAACATAAATAGTAGAAAGTGGGTGTTGCATTGTACAGTGGCACTAAGTGCCATAATTTACACCTCTGCCTACCCTTCGGGGATAAAAAGGCGTGATGTTATGTGATGTTATTAATCACCATTCCTACTCCTCTTGTAGATGTCGGAATCAATCTAGAAAACTAATGACTGTATTTATAGATCGGTTCGATAATGACGGCCATTTTGAACAAGGCCAGTTTACTGATGAAGAGAGGTTTTCGAAGTACCTTAGTACGGAAAGCACTTATAAAACCTCTTCTAAAATACATAATTTCACTTAAGTACACATTACAAATAAAGAAACAAAAATATTGGACGCGACGAAGAAATGTTCCCTGCGGTAATCAAAACCACCACACATTTTGCAGCAACCGATGGACCAGCCACTGCGCCAGCAGTCAATCAGGTTGGCTACAGATACTTACATACAAAGACGACGACGATGACTGCTAAACCTCATTTTATGTAACTACATTGCATGTATATCGATTGTATAGATACTAAACCCTACCCTAGAGAACCCAGAACAATCCTTTGGGAACAACTTCACTAACTTTGCAATATAAAGCGTGATAGATATGCCTACTATAATATTCTTTAGGCTGGTATTGTTCGTCGAATCAGTCATTCCACCTGTTAATTGAGCTGACTGTAAACCGACACATGCGTACTGCCTTCAGAACGGGTCCACTCAAACTGTTGTGGGTCTTTCCTCAAAAGGCCACTACAGAAAGAACTTGCACGGTTCTCACACATAATCTATTATACATATTGTCTGGACTTTAAAAGAGACGGACCTCTGAGTTTGTTTCGGCATTTCTTCTCAGAGTAGTCAGTTAGGAAATATCGACCTCATCGTTCGCTTGATAAAATTGACGTGTAAAAGTGCTGCCTTGTAGCCTATTTGCAGAAATAAATTCACTTGTTTCACTATAAGATACTATCGTCCGAAAGAACATGTCCACACAACAACAGATTGCCAGCCCATTTATTATTGATAGAAAAGAAATACTGCCATTCAATAAAAACACCCTCGACGATTTACAACTTGTATCCCTAAGGACACGCACACGACCGTCGACCGCAGTCGAATTTTTTTCTATACCCATAGTACCGTGACGTCACAGTATCTAACAAAATTTCTAACCCTCATTGCAAGGTCATTGACTCGTGTTTACTTTATAAGGGATGAAAGTTCGTTGAACCTTCCCTTGCTTACGTCACACCTTCTAATGCTTTTTTGGGGTGCCAAAAGTTGAGGGTCCGAAAATTGACGTTAGAGAGTTAGAATCATGTTTCTGTGAATAGCCAATGTTTGGGTGTATTGGGGATTATCGAGGGCGAGAGGATTAGGACAGTACCTATGGAGAAATCTGTGTATTCACATTGTTCTGTATTGTGTCAAAAGAAGATTTAGATTAAATAGGACTGAACATAGAAAAGTCAAAGTTCAAGTGTGGGAAAGCCATGCTTCGACACGAATGGGCCGGCTCGACCGGAGTGATTCCACGGCCTTACAGAAAACCGACGTGAAGCAACGCTTACGTTATGTTTCGTCGTGTGAGTGAGGTTACCGGAGGCCCAATTACCCTCCCCTTCCCCAATCTCCCCAATCCCTGAATCCCCAACGATCCTTAAATTCCTAATCCCCAAAAGGCCGGTAACGCACTTGTAACGCCTCTAGTGTTCCAAGTGGTCATGGGCGACGCCGATTGCTTACCATCAGGTGATCCGTTTGCTCGTTTACCGGCTTATGCCATAAAAAAAGAGAAATGATCCCAATGATTATGGGATAAAAGGAGAGCTTAAATAAGCAAATAGTAAGATGGATCACTTGTCTTGATGATATGTCGTCAGTGCCGCTCATGGATCAGCGCAGTCTATCAAGACGATTGTAAGCGGATACCGTACCCCAAGTATATCGTATCGTACCTACACTTGACGTTTACAGATGTATGATGTATCACAAGTATGTAGGCATATTTTAGGGAAGAAAAACTCTTTTGAAAGTCATGGTAAATATGACTACTTCAAAACTTAAATGCGTCAACGTGATGAAAGTTAAATTTAAAGTTAAATAACCTACCTGTTGAATGATTGTAGTGGTTTCTGTGCATCTTTTTACAAAAAAATACGAGAGTTCGTATTATACCTCTATACTAGTTGTTGCCCTTGCCCGGACTTTGTCCGCGTAGAATATGAATTTTAGAACATAACATTTTTTTATGTTTCAATTTTCCAAAACAAAAGTAGCCAATATTACTTCTTAGTATATCAGCTACCTGCCAATAATAGTCTTGCAAAATCGGTCCACCCATCCAGAGATTAGCCAGTACAAACAGAAAGACAGATAAAAATTGTAAAAAAAAATATTTTGGTATGTGTATCGAATGTATATTCATATACATGTAGTAAAAAGCGGTTATTTTAATATTACAAACAGAAACTCCAATTTTATTTATCTACTACCTACTTCCGCGCAGTTTCACCCGCTCTGCTCAGCTCCTATTGGTCGTAGCATGATGTTTTATAGCCTATAGCCATCCTCTATAAATACGCTATCCAACACAGAAAGAATTTTGAAATCGGACCAGTAGTTTCGGAGATTATCGCGTTCAAACAAACAAACAAAAAACAAACTCTTCAGCTTTATAATATTATAGTATAGATATAGACTTTTTTTTTAAGGGGGTAAAATCATCGAATGACTGCTCCCGCCTGGGTGAGGCGGAAGGGAGTGTCAGACTCTTACTGACTAAAAACCACCCCGTTCCTTCTCCTGCACGTCGAGCCGGAGCCCCGGTAACCCGTTAGGTTCTCCGCGACATAGATATAGACTAAGCTCTAAATCCTTATTAATTAGATGCCCAAATCTAGTGAGAAACAAACTCATTACTTATTCAACAAAATCTATCATGCAGTCAAAATATTTCACTCGCACAACACAATCGCGATCCTCTATCGAATCACACGTCAATATCTGCGAACTACAAAACGAAGCGAATTCACCCACCCTACTTCAAATACTGAACTTTAATTACGCAAACATCACCCTTATATTTACTTAACTGAGGGGTTAAAGTTGCATGATGGTTCGGATGGGGTTTTCGCGTTCATAGGGTGCATCAGATTTTTTTGACAGTGAGTGGGTTCCGATATTGGATGCTGTGTTTTGATATGTCATCTGTAGGGCTGAAGTGAAGACTCGATCATAATTTTGTGGAGTTAAGTTTGTAATTTAATGAATATCGACAGTAAATTGATTGTATCAGGTATAAAATGTAGTCTTTTATCAAAATAATATCTCTTAACTATGTTTTTATAAAGGGAACTTGGGATTATATTCACTTTAAGCAATTGTGTGTTTTCCAGGGTATAAACATTAAAAATCTAATTAGTCCGTCAGTTAGATAATGAAAAAATATTAGACACGTACTTTTTTATTTTCTCATTTTAAGTTGCAATACTTAGATAAAATAGCGCTAAGTTTAAGAGTGGGAGGTCGTTACGTCATAACGTGCTACAAAATGTAGCACTCTGTGACGTCACACGATATTTCAAATTTATATATCGTCGAAAGTATTTAATTTTGTGAGAAAAGAAAAAATACATCAATACATGTCTAAAGTTTTAAATTAATGTACAAACCAGATAACCAGACGGACATTAAAATAAAATTTAGGAAACTATCCTATTTATTTTAGAGATAAATTCTCACTCCATTTCCGTGTGAGAGTGAGCAGAGGTCTTTTTGGACACAACTTGATTGTGACATTTGTCTTGTCGAAATAACAACATAGAAGAAAAACTTAGGTCATATTAGGACTTAGCAATATCGATTGAAACATCTTCATTCTCATATTATTGTAACATTTGTCCTAACCGCCAGCTCATGATGTAATACTTACGTACATGTTATTATAATAGTGTATACTTGCCTCCCTCCCCGAGCCTGCAACCGACATAATCCTTCCTTTTAAAGGGGGGAGGTTCAGGGAGCGGTGTAGGTACACAAAGCTACGCATCAGTCTATAAAACCAGTATAAACTGAACCTTTGAATGTGCCAAAAGGTTACAGAAAGCGAGACCAAGATAAACTGGAGTTGTGTAGCTCTAACATGTAGACGGAATATAATGGTGTTTCGATCTTTAGTCCTGGTTGTCGAAGCTTGCTTGTTATAATTAATTGGCTCGATATTGTGCATACGGTATAAAGAGTTCTTTGTCTAAGGTTGAATCTTCTCATAGGATTTATTGGATTTTGCAGCCAGCTTGAAGTACGTAGTGTTAATTAGACATAAGTAGAGGTATATTCGGTTTCTGATGTTAGATGGGTAGATTAGGTTACTTGCTGCATCACTGATTTATTTAGATTTGCTTTGATAGCCATGTTATTGGTCATTGTACAGGTATCCCTGATATCGACGTCCAAATGGCACCAAATGATCACCATGGTTCAGAAAAATGAAGACAAAAATTAAGCGTTTTAACAATAAGAGTCAAAAGACTGGCACAGGTGTACTTTTTCAGAGCCGCGGAAGGCCTAACGGGTTGCCGGGGTTCCGGCTCGAAGTGCAGGAGTAGGAACGGGGTGGTTTTTAGTCAGTAAGAGTCTGACACTCCCTCCCGCCTCACCCAGGTGGGAGAAGTCATTGGAAAAGGTGTAATTTTTCCTGGATTACATTGACACATAAGTCATTGTAATTTAAAAATAAAAGACTTATATTTTTTTTTATTTTTCTGATCATTATTGAAACCTTGCGAATCACCTGGTACCATTTGGAAGTCGACTCCATAGACAGACTGTATAAGAGGTTTGCCATATTTTTCCGCTTGGCAAGCTGGTTAGAGATAGCAGATTTAAATGTTTATTACATGCGACAAATAACATAACTGGCTAAATTGGGCTGACGGAGAAAGAAAGTGAGAAGGTTACCGGAGGTCCAATTGCCCCCATCCTCAATCTCGCCAACCTCCGAATCCCCAACAGCCCTCAAATTCCTAATCACAAAATGGTCAGTAACGCACTTGTGACGCCTCTGGTGCTTCGAGTGTCCATGAGTGACGCTGATTGCTTGCCATCAGGTAAACCTAACCTAATTTATTTATTTATATACATTTATTCTGTGTCACATAAAGTAAATCATAATCGATGCTTTCTACCTCGCACAGCAAAACTGTGGAAGGATCTGTCGTCAGCGGTATTTCCGAACCGATACGACCTTCAAACCTTCAAGAAAAGAGCGTATTCCTTTTTAAAAGGCCGGCAACGCACCTGTGACTCCTCTGGTGTTGCGGGTGTCCATGGGTGACGCTGATTGCTTACCATCAGGTGATAAGTCTGCTCGTTTGCCTCCTATTCCATAAAAAAAATACCTATTACACCTACTGTTGCACATCTCTGCATCACCCCATGGTTGACTGTTAGGGAATGCCACTCGGCATTAAGTCCGCCATCGTATGTTATATACAGAAGTGTAAATAAATAAATAAATAAATAAATAATCCATCGGAAAGAAAGAGAAAGGAAGAAAAATTATTTATTCGTCATTAGGCATGACCCACCAAATAAGCTTAGTCTTTCCAAACAATAGTAATAAGGTTTATCCTTTCGAGTAATAATAAAAATCAAGACAATTTGTTACAACATTTATTATTTAAAGTACACAATACAGTGCTTGTATATCTAAATATAAAGAGTCGGTTATACAAGACATTACCACTAACACAGAACTGAATTCAATTTGTGTACGAGTATACCGGCAATTGTGAGAATTGCCACCACCCCTAGACAATCTCTTAGACGGACGCTCAATGTGATGTCGGAGTACATTGACATATTTAATTGTACACTGAACGAATTCAAAAGAGCCTGTTACTGTACTCTGTACTCATCTGTGACTTAGCTTAAGGAATGTGTTTGTTACCATAATGATGAATGTTGTAGTTTCCGAAGTAGTAGTAGTGTAGTACCGAAATTAGTTCGTGTATTAATTATTATTTGAGGTTATTATAAAATTACGAGCGTCTCCTGGTCCTCCGGTGTGTCCTCTTGTGTGGTCCTTTTTCTTGTTTATTAAGTTCATTAGAATTTTTGGCATTATTGCAATTAATGCAATTGTTGTAATTGTAGTAATTATTGGGATTATTGTAATTGTTGGGATTATTGTAATTGTTGGGATTATTGTAATTGTTGGGATTATTGTAATTGTTAGGATTATTGTAATTATTGGGATTATTATAATTGTTAGGATTATTGTAATTATTGGGATTATTATAATTGTTGGGATTATTGTAATTGTTGTAATTATTGTAATTGTTGTAATTATTGTAATTGTTGGGATTATTATAATTGTTGTAATTATTGGGATAAATGGGATAATTGTATTTATTGTCATTTGTCTTCTTAGGAGTTTTCATAGCCACCTGTAATATAAGACAGAGAAATATTATTATTAATTAGATAGTTAAACCTTTTTATTCTACGGATTTGGTAGTTCAATAGTTTAATCGTTATTTCGTATGCAAATAATATAATAATATAAAATGTTTTAGTACAGAAACAAAAACCATATGTCGGCTAAATAATGAGCTGACAAAAATTTTGATTTACCAATTTTCATTATATCTGTGCTGAATCTATTGTTATTTTCTTATCTACATACAAAATAACAGACTAGATTGTATCCTACAAAGCTTTTAAACAAGAGGAAAACTGCTTCACAATCTATTACCAAAGACTTCGCTCTCTACATCACTTGGCTTTTAAAAAGTAGATCTTCTCGACTCGTAGAACGTCAAAGGAGTGAATATTTTCTTATTAATTAAACTTTGAAGAAGCTATAGAAGTTTATTTTATATGAAAAGATAGTTCGCAGTGCTCTGTCAGTATAACAAAAATAAAGGATAAGTAAAATAGATTTATGTAGGTAAGTATACAAAGATTTGAAGGATGACGTCATCATGATCACCTCATGATTAAATTCCAGCGACCTCGGCAGTTTCCAATTAAAACTTATAATAAAATTCAATAATCTTTTGTTCGACCCCTGCATCTGCACCGGACTTGCAATCACAGAGGATTACGTTCCATATAATCAAAGCTCTCATCTGCACTAATGGCCATCGAACTAATCCTTCATACAATCTCGAATTTCAATTAGTCCTGCCACTAATTGAAGCCAGCGTCCGGCCGGCAGGTAGGGGGATAAATGTCATACATACCTCCCTGTCCCGCCCAAAAGATGGCGCTGCCTGCCTGTCTGTGACCATGGTAACCCCCTCGCCGCTACTATTATTAATTTTGACGAATAGGTACCTTTGATTGATCAGAACATCAAATGCAGGAATTTTGTTTTGCATAGGGTTTGTTAATGAAATGCCCCGACGTACGGGCGGACATTATTAATTGCTGCTTTGATCTGTTATTCCAATATTCTGTTTGTGATGTTTTAGACGGGGTAAATTCATATTGACGTCGATATTTTTCTGAGTACGGTACTGTTTTTGAAGTATGTTTTGTTGTCGATTAACAGACAAGGGGTATGTTGTTATTTTATATATTTACTTGGTATTATGCATCCAACTTTTGATGCTAGAGTAGATAGGTCAATTTTGCTTCATAAAAAACTTTCTTTACCAAAGTTTTTTAAACAATGGATTACTGTAATCATTTCATTAGGTACTCGTACATTGGGATATTTGAAATGTACTAAAATGTTAGAACTTTAGAAATTTTGTAGTACTTACTTATTGAAAACAGTTTGTATCTATATGCTAATAAGAAAATCAGTACTTAATCATTGATAAGTTAGGTAGCACACTGTCCAATTTAAAGTAACTTTGTAAGTCATCCTTTGGCTTCGTAGCAAAACTAACTACTTACATTTATGTCTAAATGCTCAGTACATTCTTTGTTTAATGGGGAATATCATCCAATGACTTCTACCGCCTTACTATTTATTATCCCTTATTCCGTTTATGAAACGTATAATGTTTCGTCGTGTGAGTGAGGTTACCGGAGGCCCAATTACCTTCCCTTCCCCAATCTCCCCAATCCCTGAATCCCCAACGATCCTCAAACTCCTAATCCCCAAAAGGCCGGTAATGCACTTGTAACGCCTCTGGTGTTTCTGGTGACCATGGGCGACGCCGATTGCTTACCATCAGGTGACCGTACCACCTGCTCCTTTAAAAAAAAACGTCATATTGAATTGTTAGAAACGCTAGGCGCTCGTTCCAAAGTCTAGTTTCGAATGGAGAGGAACGAATAAGAATCACCATGGTTACTCATTTCTTTTTTGTTTTACAAACAGTAAACACTGTAGGTACTGTTTACTGTTTGTCTGGTCAAAACAGATGCATATTGTATATCATCAAGCCATCTACACAACCGGAGGTGGCACAGGCAGATTATTAGGGGGAAACATTATTAAATACCACTCACAAAGGGATTTTTGTCGGCGTTCACTCGTGTCGAAAGGGGGTGAGGGAAAGGGGTAGGGGGGAAAGGGGCTTTGACGTCGGACATCGTTTATGAAGTACTTTATTGAGAGCGAAATATATTTTTGAATTTTTGAAATGTGAACGAGTGGTCTGTTATTGGATGATTTGTTTCGCTATGAATGTTAAGATTTTTTGTATGAACTTAGTACTTAGGTACCTATTAATAGGTTTCAAAATTGTCTGTATGGTCTTTATAATAATTAGATTAGGATTAATTTAACTATAATTGTAATACTTTTCTTTTTGATATTATTTTATTGTATTTAAAGTTAATGTATGGTTTAGATATTAATTTTATGAATCTCTTAAATGTCCGAAATAAATGATATTCATTTTTTATTTTATGTATTTATTTATTTTTCTTTTTGATATGCGACTGCACGGATGGCGCGGTGGTTGGGCAACTGGATGCTGCGCAAAGTGTCGCAGGTTCGATTCTCGCACGGTGTTCCGTGCTTTATGTGATACTCTTTGTGTGATCCACAGATTGTTGTTCCGGGTCTGGGTGTCATGTGTATGTGAACTTGTGTGTATGTACACCACGACACAGGAGAAAATCCTAGTGTGGGGCAAAGTTATTAAAAAAAAAACAAAAAAAATTATTATATTAGCAGTGAAATGATCACGTATAGAGGACGTATAACGAGATTGTTAACTGATTTTTATAGACGAACATTGAACTTCCATGCGTAGTAGTTGTAATTTCATTGCCTCGTTGGCCGAGTGGTGGCAAGCGACAGCCGAGCAAGGGGTTTCGGATTCGATTCTCGGGTCAGGCAAAGTATTACTGTTTTTTTTAAATCTCAGTAGTAGCACGGTGTCTGGAATTGTGTCTGGTATATAGCCATAGGCTCACCCCCTATTACATGGGACTCATAACATAAATAGTGAAAAGTGGGTGTTACATCGTACAGTGGTATTAAGTGGCGTAATGTGAACTTCTGCCTACCCCTTCGGGAATAAAAGGCGTGATGTTATGTATGTATTATAATTCCATCCACCTAATTATATTAATTTCCCCCATCAGACAGTAATCAGCTGTGTTTGTTTCAAGTGATTTAAATTCACCTCGCACACACAGTTTCACATTAATCTATAAAAACCAGTATAAACTGAACTTCAAACGTTCGGAAAGACCATACAAAACGAGACCATGATAAATTGGTTTATTATATAGCTTGGTGTAGTACATGTCACACCTCGGTGATTGCACGCGCCGGGGGTCGTACGCGTGACCCACCCGACATATGCCGCTACATTAAATTACTGAGACTTCGTGACTAATGCCTTTTGTGCTTCGATGGTATTAGTTTGTTTATTGCCTTGCAAGCGGTCTCGGGTTCAATTCTCAGTTCGGGCAAAGTATTACTGGGTTTTTAAAAGTTCTCAGTAGTAGCACGGAGTCTGGAATTGTGCCCGGTATATGGCAAGTGTCGTGGTGGCCCGGAGGTTTAAGACGCCCGCTTCTCACGCATGAGGGTGCAGGTTCGAAACCTACCAACGGCAAGTACCAATGTGACTTTTTCCGAGTTATATGTACTTTCTAAGATTATTTAGACACCACTGACAAACGGTGAAGGAATAACATCGTGAGGAAACCTGGACTTATAATTTCTAATTATAAGTTTGAAATCGCCAACCCGCATTGAGCAGGCGTGGTGATTAATGCTCAAACCTTCTCCGTGTGAGAAGAGGCTTTGCTCAGCAGTGGGCATTTATAGGCTGTTGATGATGATGATGATGATATGGCAATTGGCTCACCCCATATTACATGGGACTCACAATAAAAATAGTGAAAAGTGGGTGTTACATTGTACAGTGGCATTATGTGCACCTCTGCCTACCCCTTCGGGGATAAAAGGCGTGATGTTATTTTATTTTTTTTTATTTTTTATTTAACACTTTATGTACAACTGTATACAATGGCGGACTTAATGCCGAATGGCATTCTCTAACAGCCCACCACAGGCACAGGGTGATGCAGAGAAGTGTTACAGTAGGTTTTAAAAGAAGTTTGCATCTATCGAAAAAAAATAAAAACGAGGGTAATAAATGTACGTACATATAAAGGTATTCTTGTACATAAACTACATACCAATACTACATACAAATATGAAACATAAATATATTTTTACATCCTAGAATCGTTTTGGCGTCACACACGTCGCGCATCATTACGACGTCCCCCAGTTCCCCTTAATTTTTTTCATGTTAGTTTGTTTATCGCATTCGCAGTCTTATGTCTAAATACTCATATGCCACTTAATATAGAGACGCGCTTAAGTAGGTGTAGTTCCGTCTCTACAAATTCTTTGTTAAATGACAGAGATGGCACGATATTTATATACTATTTTTTAATAGAAGGCAAACGAGCAGACGGATCACCTGATGGTAAGCGATCAGCGCCGCCCATGGACACCCGCAACACCAGAGGAGTCACAGGTGCGTTGCTGGCTTTTTAAAAGGAATACGCTCTTTTCTTGAATGTTTGAAGGTCGTATCGGTTCGGAAATACCGCCGACAACAGATCATTCCACAGTTTTGCTGTGCTTATATATACTTAAAATTGAGTAGCTTTTATTCAGGCATTAATAGACTTTTAGTTCTGCTATTATCCTTAGGGTTATTTTCTATTCCGACCTGGCTTAGGTACTCTTGAATCCAATTCCGATCGTTCGACATTGGTATTGTGAAATTTCGTAACCTTGACTTGCAACACTAGCGCCCATTGCATCCGTATTGCAAGATTATTGAATAAACTAAATGATATTGAGTTTGTCTTTATATTCCGTACTCTGAATGCTATTGTAACAGCTATGATTGTGGTTGTAAAGTGTTGACATTGAATATATATTGAGATTTTATTGGATTGAAATTGCATTGACATTAAGATTGGTTTCAAGAGTAAGCACCCTGTTTAACTGGATATTGGAGTTACATTGTCCTTACACCATCGAACCAATAAAACTATGTAACTAGAGAATTGTATTGTGAACATGATTGAAAAAGAGTAACCTATGGAGTTTCTTGCTCGTTCTTCTCCATAGGAATCTACGCTTTAGAACGAACAAATAGCTTCACTAGAGGACTGACCGACAGACTGTCATTTTTTTTTCATTTGACGTTCAAAAGTGCCTTCCTTGGTTTAAATGAAATGAATGATATTGATTTTGACTTTGAGTTGGAATTTTGTGTCGAAATCATCATTCCAACACTATTGCTACGGTTAGGCAGACGTACAAAGTAATTTGTCAAATGTAATGTCAACAACTACCAGAAAGTTAAAGGTTCGACGGTTCATTAATCTGCCGTCACCACTCGACACTGGCAGTATAGTCGACTACACTGTATTGGAGACTCGATCGCCATTTAAAAGAAAAAAGTTTAATGTCCAGTTATAACCAGTCACTTTATGAGTTCCATGTACCTTATACATCAGGGACAAATTCGAAATCCATGTTATTACTGAAAAGGTTCCTAAAACTTAAAAATACAAATGCATATTTGCAAATAGAAAAAAATTGGATACATTTACCACTAATCATTTCAATGTATTCTAAACTCAAAGTTTAGAGTGATAATGTACATTTTACAAGAGTTGTAGGATGCAACATATTTGTAACGGAGGTTGTAAATCGTCTGAACTATCTCCGGTAGTGTCTGTGAGGTACTTCATTGAACTGTGAGGTGGGAGGCAGAAAGCAGCTTTCTAAGCTTAAATATACCTACTTTAGCAGCTAAAGTAGGTAGTTTAAAGTAGGCCTGGTGGTAAGCGATAATGCGGTCTACGTTGGAGTAGACGTTATCCCATAAGCAACCTATTCACTCGTGCCTTGAAGACACCCAGGTTATATTATATACCCTTCAGGAAATACAAACACGTACAAGGAAGCTTGATGCATTCGCATATCTTTCTTTCTAAAAAGAAATAAAAAAAAAACCCTTCATAATTTTTTGCAACACAACAAATTCATAAATTACATTTTTAAAACACGTGTCTACTCTATTTGAACGTAACCCTCATTCGCCTGCGGATTTAAATATAACTACAAAGTTTTCACCCATCAAAGAGTTTTAATAACTCTCCACATCAACCCTCTTTCGCCGAGGGTCAGTTTAAAAGCCGAAACCAGAGATTGAATCAATATTGCCAGCCGGCGAACCCGTCAAAGCCTTTGATTGGAGTGCCCAGTCAATTAGTACCCCAAGCATACCGGCCACCATATTACACACGGCAGACTACCTATGTAATACGGATTATGCTTTTAGTACATAAGGTCGAAAATTAAGTACATATTTCGTATTTGCTGAGAGTAAATTTGAGTGGTATTTGCAGATGGAAACAAACAAATATGGTCTGTATTTATTTGTCTTGCTGCTTGGAGCGTTCGTGTAATCGCGAAGTATGATGCAGATGTCGACTTTGTAGACTTTTCATTTTGTTTTCTGAACTGGAAAATTAGATAACTAAGGGCCGTTTTCACCGACCACTCCTAAACCCGTTACTTGTACTGTTAGTTGTCACTTATATGCTGGTGATAAATATTGTGTCTTATGTTTAATTTCCTTTTCCTGTCGCAGGTCTGCAGGAAGAAATCCCTTAAGGGATATGCAGTACCTATGTACCATTATACCCCCCCCATGCTTATAATGTGTTGTCCTTTGTAATATTGTCTGTGTCGTGTAGGTAGATAAAATTATACATAAATAAATAAATAAAATGTCATCTATGTTAGCTTAGGGGTTCCTTAATATTTAGGAGAGCTTGGTAAAAATAAAACAAAACGCGAAATGAGCCTCTAGCATAGCTTGAAAGTAGTCGAGTTTCTCGTCAAGCAGTTACGTGAGTAAGCCGAAAACATAATAAATAATGTAAGTATGTCTCACGAAATTTATAATATAAAAAAGTAGGCACAGTTTCAAGTAGAGACTTGTGAATTATTCCCTATGTAGGTACGGTTATAACAACAACTGGTGATTAGTGGATGCACTGTGATCATTTCTAATTATTATCAGTTATGACATAAAAAATCCTTACAATGTCGTGTGAAATTAACAAAACGCTTTTATAATATATTATTGTAGGTTGTTTTTAGTGTGTCATTATTTCAATGAGTGGTACAAAAATTTTGATCATAGCTACTGTACAGTCTTAAACTGTACACGCTGTATAGGGGTAGTGCTGATGCGGCAACTATGTCGCGTCGCGCGTTCGTAATTTAAGTATAAATAGTCATCGATTAAGTAAATTGAGTGTGTGCTAATAAACCGACGATAGAGAAAGGAATCGCCAACCTGCAACTTGTATAACTTAACTAATAAACGTAACATAAGTGATTCTTTCTCTTTGCACTCATCAACTCAACTGACTTAACTTCAAGAAGCAAACATCTTTACTAGCGAACCTAAGCAAGGTGTACCTAACCGTACAGCTACATTCATTGAATGGTCAGAAGGGGCACATAAAATAACAAAACGGACAAAGATATTTAAAACGTGCACCAATTAATAAAACCCACAACGCAACGTTTTGTTCGATATTTTAATGAATTCGCTGCATGGGCCCATCGTACCCACGTCAGCGTTTGATAAAATCCTTGTATCTGTTAATACGACCGACCACAACACTGAATAATTCAGCGTGGCGGTTGATTGCGTATTGTTGTGTTTGTGTTGGACGCATTCTAGATGCATGATGTTTGTTTATTTAAATAAAACGTTGCCCCACATTGGGATTTTTTTTTTGTCGCGGAGAACCTAACGGGTAACCGGGGCTCCGGCTCGACGTGCAGGAGAAGGAACGGGGTGGTTTTTAGTCAGTAAGAGTCTGACACTCCCTTCCGCCTCACCCAGGCGGGAGCAGTCATTCGATGATTTTCCCCCTTAAAAAAAAAAACACTGGGATTTTCTCCTATGTCGTGGGTGCGAATACAAACATACACGTTCACATACACAGGACACCCAGGACCCGTAACAATCATTTTTGTGGGTTCCACTAAGAGTTGTTTTGTGTGGGAATCGAAACCTCAAAACGTTGTGCCCGGCAGCCGGTTGCCCAACCACCGCACCAACCGTGCAGTCATTGTTAACTGTGAACTTTAGGAACCTGAATGAATAAATAATATTTTTTTTGATCTTAGCCTAAGTATGTAACGACATACGCTTTTCTTGAAGTGTCTTTTATACAATAAAGGTACTGTTACACATTCTAATATCTGCCGGTTGCCAAACCGGCGACACGTTGCACCGCAGCCGGTTGCCCAGTCACCGCACTACCCGTGCATTCAATTCGAAAGTCATTCGAAATTAATCGTAGATATTTTTGATACTACATTCTAACATAGTTTTTATAAAATTTTCGTTAAATAGATCGAAGCCTTGGTTGTTGTCTGGCGTAGGCAAGCCAATAATAAAAGGGTAAATTGGACTCCATAATAACTAACGAACACTTAGTCTTCTTATTTACTGTTTTCGGCTTACCAGAAGCTCATATCAAGCCATGTCAGAGGCATGGCATTCATAATAACTAAGTCTTCTACACTGATATGATAAGACTATTATATATCTATGGTCGTTTACCATAAACTTAACACAATTTCACACTACCAAATTATTATTATGTATGTCTGTACCATTCACGGGACCACAGTCTTTCACCTTGGAATGAGCAAATAGCTTCACTATTTTTTGTTGCCGGTCAAAAGTGCCTGTCTGGTCTAATTGAAATAAATGATATTGATTTTGACTTTGACTCTCTGTCACCGTTACGGGTTTGATTCCAAAAATATTATGATAATTAGTGTAACCAAGAAATGTCGAAATTCTTGAAGGCAGTTGCGGCCCTAATAACTGGATCAACAACAAGGCTTTTTTTTAAGGGGGGAAAATCATCGAATGACTGCTCCCGCCTGGGTGAGGCGGGAGGGAGTGTCAGACTCTTACTGACTAAAAACCACCCCGTTCCTTCTCCTGCACGTCGAGCCGGAGCCCCGGTTACCCGTTAGGTTCTCGGCGACATCAACAACAAGGCTAAGGGTCGATTTTTTCCAACACCAAATAAATTTTAACTGAGGAATAATTTTGAATACTTGATAATTCCTCCATGCTAAAAACTGTTAAATATAAATCTATTTATACAGTACAAAATTTTATGACGGTTGAAAAATCAGCCCTAAAGCTAGGAAAAGGCCCCCTTGGAGCGATTGGCCCTTGTTTAATTTATCTAGGCTGTCATAGAAAGATTTATTTTTTAAATTTCGTAGAATCAAAATTATTTATAGCTGATAGCGGAATTTTAGGGTAAGGACTCACGACGCGATTTCTTCCCTCGCCTGCCGCAGTGGCGAAATGGAGGCGGGATTATAAAAACTTACGAAACCGTAGCCTCCGCTGTTGCGATTAACACCCGCAATCTTTGCGGTTGAATTATCGCAAGACGGGGCGGGCAGTTAAACAATCAATTGAGTTCTAGACCGGCCGTCCCATTGCGATCGCCCGCCAACTGATCGCAGAGTGCGTGCGTGCTAGACGCCGCGGCTGCGAAACCGCGGGCGCAAGCAATCGCAACCGCCGCGGGTGTAAAACACGCCGTGAAAATTGCTTTGATTTTTTACATATAATATCTGTGTTCTACAAAGCAACCGCGGCGGGTATGGGAAACAATCGCGCTGTGAGTCCTTAACCTTAATGAATTAATATTAAAAGACTTTACTTGATACTGATCATTATGTTTGCTCGACTAGTTTCAACCATTTCATTTAATTGTTAATTTATTTTCTTCACTAACTATGATAATTTTAAGTCAACCTGTAACTACATTAACAATCTAAGTATGAAATAGACTAAAAATCAATGAACGTAAAGTCGAAAATAATCGAGCAAGAGCCAAAGTACTACTTTTGACGTTTACATTTTTATGAACAAAAATGTGGCAGCTCATTAGTTCCAAATTCGCACACGTGGCGTTTTGCGTTCTAACAAAAATCAATCGCTAAAGCAAATTCAACTTTACTAGAACAGTATAAGGTTTAAAAAGACGGATCGACCGCATTTTGTCATCAAGTCGGTACTGTCAAATTTGTTCCGTTTCGTTCGAAAATGAATAATGTCAACGTCAAAAACATATGTCTAATTCTAAGATGGCGGACACCCATACATACGTATAGTGTAAGGAAATGTGGTACTAGTTTGATTTTGAAAAACTAGAGAAATATTTTTGTTCGTAACATTTATGAATAGATTAAGGAATTGATTTCTAGATTATACTTACATAATTGTGTTTGAGATAGAAATCATAATGTCCTAAGCATACCTAAGTAAATTTACTTATTCGTTACGCTTTCACATCTGAAATTGCTGAACTAATGTTGATGATTTTTGAGGTACTAGCAGACGGAACCCTAGAAAAAAAATGTAATTGACTGACGAGACGAGTTGTGGGCTAACTGGAGCTATAATAAAACATTTCAAGTCGAAGGTCACTAGCTAGCTGAAATGCTGTTATATTCTTCTTGTGCAGATGACAGGAGAAAGACGAGCTGCTTCTCTGAAGTCCGGTGTCACGCAGGTGGACCTGGTAGAAGAAGAAGATTGAGGCTGCCGGTTCTTGCTGCCTTGACGATGATGATGATGCCTTTGCGATATGAAGAGTGCTTGCTTGACACTGACTGTTATTACGAGTTTTAAATAAGGTTGAATCAGCCTACTCCAATTTGTGTAAATTTTCAACGTAACCTGAGTTTGAATTTGGGTCAAGATGACATAATGATGATAATCCTGATGAACAAAGACAGATTGGAGTAGATTGATCTATCCACTGCTGGTCCACTACCTCTAGTTTTAGTAAGTTGTAAGTTGTTTTGTCTTTTAACTACAGATATTGAATATATAATTATAATTTGGGTTTTTATTCATGGAAATGCTAAAAAAGGAACGAAAATCCTAATATTAGAAGCTGACATTTACCTAAATTGACTAAAATTAATAAATTACTTTCTGAATAATTTAATATTTTTAGAACCACTACTTGTTGTATAAAATGTTCAATGGGCTCAATATGACTAAACTATTTGTGTTAAATTCTATAAATAATGTTTTGTTTCGATTATGTTCATTCTGATCGATTAGCCTCGATATAGGGTGTTAAAATATTAATAGCGCTAATGTCACTAAAAGTACAGTGAAGGACAAAAATGTAAACTAATAAAATGTATTTTTAAAGTACTTTTCTATAATTAATTGTGTTTTTTTATGGATACCGTGTAATGAATGTTTAGGTTATTATGTGTGTGTGCAAACTATGAACTAGTTAGCAAAGTGTAGCCGTATGGGCCTTATGATTAAAGGACATACTACAGGTTGAATAAAAAACTCAATCACGGGTTTTTTATATATTTAGAACAAGAAATGTATAGTTACAACCATTGAGGATATTAAATATCATATTGTAAAAACTATTGTATAAAGTGAGAAGAATGTGACAATTTTTTCCATATTTTTTTTATTATAATTAATTCCAATAAATTAATTAATTATAGACACATAAATTACGTGAAAATATTAATTCATAATTACGTAAAAACAGCCAAGTATCTACTGATGTAAATATATTGGTTATTAATGCTTACTTTTAGGAATGAGTATTCTTTTTTTTATTCAAAATCTTTCTAATCCAATATCGAAAGAAAGATGGCGTGCAGAATTATCCAAACGCTTGCTTTTTCTACTGGATTACATAATTTGCGGAAAAAGTTAGCGAATTTAGAGAACTCTACACAATATCCTTAGAACGATCTTATAAATTATTGGAAACAACATTTATGACTAAAGACGACACTAAAACTGCAACGGGCACTAAAAATATATTAGCTGTCAAATATTACTGCGATCGTTTTGACATTAGCATACTTTAACTTTGTCGGCTGCGAGACGCGGCGCTGCGACAATGCAGTCATAACGCAGGGTCTACACGAGCCGGCGCCGCACACCCGAACTGCCCACGATGGCAGCCCGCGTGTAGGAACCTTCCAGTTTTAGTGAATCGACCTTATTCCTCTATTCTTGTGCAAACAATAATTCTCACAAAAGCTATAATGTAGAGGTAATTTATTTAAACCGACACAATAATTATTATAGAAATACCTAATTTTTAGGTACAATACCAACTAAATCAGTTAATACCACCAACACATACAGACATCTACCTCTTAATTTTATAATAATTCATAAAAAGACGTAAATGAAACTGTTAACATTGATTCTCTTTACATGTTATACCGGAAGATCTTAAGTGTTTTTTTCAACTTTTTTTGCATTTTATTACTTTTATAAAATACGTATTTGTATCAAAGTGACGTCAGCGAGACGAACAAGGAAAATGGCTGATCGAATTACACATAATTTCATTTTTATTTAATTATAAATATCATTGCTTTCATTGTCTAGTACACCTTAACTTTGAAGTTGGTAAAATACTTATTCAATACTTTTATTTTTGAGATTCTTATCTTACGATGCATTTTTCTAAATTATGTCCTAGCCTTACCGAGTTTGTGGGAGGTTGGGATCGATTTTACACATTAGAAAGTTCACACGAAGAGATGATCAAGTGTGAACCCTGATCTATGGTAATGGTGTGCGAGTATTGACTATAGTATGCACTAGGAGTATCACAATCTACTCTGCATGAGTGCGAGTTCGTTCCCATCGCGTGGAAATTATTGCCAAACAGTGAGGTGCCACTACTGCTAACCCGAACAAAGTTATCGATAGTGAGTACGATAAAATGAAACCAGTCGTAAATACAGTGAGGTGTATCGATACAACAGCATGTCTACGGATGCGTACGATATGGGAACAAACTGTGTCCATGCAGCTTAAGAGGAATCAACACCGAAAACGAATACTAATAAATAGACAGTGAAATTGATATTACATGATATTTACTTTTTATTTTAAATTCGAAACTATTGGTTATTAATACTTTTTTATTAATAATTCGCTTACCCGAAGCAGGACCGAATCTTTGATGTTTATTTACATATTTATTGCAATCTGTTTTTTTACCCGACGGCGTATTGTCAAGCTAATTTCATTCTAAAATGTTTGTAAATAAAGATTTTTATTCTATGTCAGGTCGATTTTAGTTTATCTCTCGCTCCGGTTTTCACTGTCTATAACGATTATTCAGGGATAAAAACACATAGGGCTATGTTAATTAGAATCGTCAGTAAGATTAGTTCAAGGAATTTATTAGAAAGAAATCGAGTAACACTATGTGTTCGGAACATTTGTGACGATGATCATGCGTATAGGGAAGCAACAGGCTGCTGGGCGGAGCTGTATTTATAAAATTATCGACAGACATTACACTACTAAGCTATACGACTAGAGAAACGGATCCAAAATACAAGGAAGTACAAGGTGAGCAAATGTAGTATTAATATACAAATAATTTTATAAGAATACAGCTGTAGCAGCATACAAGTACATATCATTAGGTGTTGTGCATTGCGTTCTGTTTATTCTCACTAGAAATTTTGACATTTATGAAGTAATAGTAACACATTTAGTCGATGTCTCGAGTTTTCTACGACGTGAAAAATATTTCAATCGCTATGCTGAGTGCCGTCGAGTAGGAAGACTGTGTCACAACACTGGGCGCTGCGTCGCTGCGTCCATTGTTAAATTGAGCATATCGAGTGGGCGCGTCGCGCGGCGAGTATCGCGACACAGGGAGTGGTTCACTGAAATATTTTTACGTGAAGAAATATAAAACTTACGTATTTATTTACTATGGAAGATCATTCTTCATTTGTGACCTAACTATCGGAATCGCGTACATCTCGGCCACACTGATAATTCTTTGTGCTTGCGTCCGAGTTTAAGGCCATTCCACTCTACACGATAAGCTGTATAGAAAAACTCTATATGCTTTTATTCCCATCTCACTCTATTTCTCTACCATTATTTCACATTGGACAGTCAAACAGTTCACGCAGTTTGGAGTATTAACTTTTCAATTGATTTACTTATTAAATATGGGCATTAAACATGTTTTGTACGCGTGAGTGCATGATTCCAATCACAGAACAGAGAGGCATTCAGGCTGTGGGCTAGCAACCTATACCTTATGTACTATCGCACTCTTTACATTACACTTTATTGCTGTATGTAGCCTCAAGCGACGCCAGCGCCACCTGCGCACGCGCTCAGGTCGCTTGAGGCGCTGCTTCCTTAAGGGAGCACCTCATATAGATACATACTTTCCTTATATTATAAAAGTGGCGTTGAATGGTTCACAGGAAAGAATCGGTAACAAGTGAATATGGCACGTTGCAATCCATCCATGCTACGCAAAGCATCATGCTCTCGATTGGGAAAGTGTGAATATCGGCACATTGGGAAACGACTGGGAAATGATGTGTGCCGACGAGTCTGTGGCGCATGAAATAAATTCCCATTAGGTCTCTGTTCTGTGATTTAACTTACGTTAATATTTTATTTATTAAATTACGATCAATCGTCACGTGTCTCTTTAACTTTATTTTTGCTAATTTCACAGCCTCATTGTCAATTAGCCTATGCGTATTAGAGTATTGTTTCTGTGTTGCCAATTAATTTACGATTTTTTAATATTTTTAATAATATTATTATTTTTTAATTTCATAAAAATGCATCAAAACACCTTTCAAAAAGTAGCCGTTATGCTATTGATCAGATATCCCTTGTCACTTAGTGGGGTTAGTTACTTAGCATCGACGTTTGTATCCACAACCTATATACCATAGCTTTGTAGATAGCTCGCGCAGTCCGAGTTTTGATTGCTTCATCCTCTACACAATGGCCACACGCTGTGTGTGTCAACATACAGTTACTCCGCGGCCCGTGTCTGCCCATTTCTCTTAAAATAGGTTCCATGGATTGCTCTAGCGATACCTAGCAAGGTTTTATTTTTACAGTTTGCAACACGAGGCCTGTCGCTTAGTTTACACTTACAGTAATTAAAACTCGGACTGCAACTGAATTAGTAGAACGTTTTGCGAGTCGGCCGCTTAAATCTATGAAGATATGAATTACAGTATATTTTAAAATACATACAAAAATATTAAGTTAATTAAGGTGTAGTTATTACCCGTGTGTTCTGTTTATAAAATTCACAATTATTTATTATTGCTTCTCGCGTTACGTACTACGGGCATAGCCCTCTAAGCTATTGAGCACTATTATTAATTATTATTATTTTATAATTATTACCGAAAGAAGAGGGGCGCACAAAACATTCTACTAACCTCTGACGTAACACCTAACCGAACTCCTAACGAACAATTTCACTCCAAAATATCATTTTGCATTTTTATCATTTGCAATCTCATTATTTCTTATTATTATCTAAAAAGTCGATGAAATTTCAGTAAAATACTTTGGTGTTTTATGTTTCGATTCAAAACGACGTATTAAGCTTTATACCATACGCAAACATTTGAGAAAACAAATCAATAAGGAATCGTAAAATTGTGTAATTGAACAAAAATGTTACTTCGACACCTCCAACCAAAGTTAGCAAATCCAAGCTTCCGACCTAGATTAATTGCCCGATATATTTCCCTAATAAATAAATCAATTTAGGTTTACTTATCGACTTCTCGATAAAACATCAATTTTTATCGACGCGAATAAATAAACAGGCGACACTTGTGTGCGCGCCTGTACCATCAGTGACTAGACATTACTCGGAAATATATCGACATCGATAAAAACTAATATTTAGGAATATAATAATTTATAAATTATATAATATTAAATAAGTTAAATGCACACTAAGTTTTACACATAAAATACAATAAATTGCACATACACTAAATTAATGACAGTAAATCTAAGATGAAAAATATTATGACAAAATTATCATTAAGATTATTATTATCAACATTGACCATTAACTTCAACTATTCAAAATATCAAATATTTTCTTTATTATAATTTAATAATTATTCCTTTCGGAACATATGACTAGAATAGTTGAAATTTTCATGCTGAATGAAAACAACACAAAACACAACAACTATTTTAACCTAAGAGACGACTACATAGTATAATAGATAATAAGTAGGTATAGCAAATCTTGTGCTTCACACGTCGACCATACAAATACTCATTTCTTAGCCAACCGTACGGCTTCATCGAAATTAAATCAAACGTAATCCGCATTCACAAACGTCATTCCCAATTGACAACTGTCAAACAAGCTGACAGGCGAAGTGACGTTTGAGCACGCACAGGTAACTCACGAATTTTATCTAAAATTAATAAGAGTACTCCTAATAAAAGTATTAACACTAAAAATGGAATGTCAGAAGCATTTATCAAGCTGTATCGAAATTAAGCGATTTTTTTGTCGTTTTTATATTATTGAAATAAATGGAAACAATGAGTGTAATCGAATCGCGCGTACTTCGTGCGGATAAACAAATAGTTTACAATAAATAGTAAACAAGGTGGCGCGAGCTCCACGCATTGACACTATGTCAACCAACGCCTCTTCGAGTCATTTTTGACGTTTTAATAATATTTTTTTTTAATTTTAAATTACTGGCTATTAGTTATTGCACGTTTTACATTTATAATAAATATATAAATACTTGTAAATTTTTATCTCCATCTTTTGGTATGTAATGAGTAGATACCTATTTATTTTTAATATTTGAAATGTTACAAAACTGTTTTTTACATAATATTAAGTATATATTTTTTTACAAAAATCGTAGGGTCGTTAGGACGGCACGATATTTAAAATATCTATTCAAGTTCGATGTTTCATAGTAGGTCTTTGTCGGGTAAAGTTTAATGATATTATAGATACTAGTGTGACGTGTTGAGACGCGGCGTTACTGAATCATTTATTTAAATTAAACAACTTTTTTTTCTATTTACAAATTTCCATTTAGACTAAGACAATTAAAGCCTAGTTCGAATAGACGCAGGGCCGCATCCATACATTATTATTATAGCAGGTACCGATAATATGTTTAGACATCGATTTAATTATATTTTTGGAACGATATCGTTAGACTAGAGTATGCACCATTGTTCCGCGAACGGACTCGTCCTCGCGGGCGAGCCGCGCGCCCGCCCCCGGCCACCGACAGGGTGGGTGCCGCCCCGCGCCCCCGCGCCCCGCGCCCCGGGCCCCGCGGCCCGCCCGCGCTCGCCTGCGCGCTCCCCAGAACTAGCTCGATCGATTTTCCCCAAGCTCCGTGTACTCGGAACATCCGTCAACTCCGTACGACTTGGCATCGGCCGTCGTGTTAAGCGTATTACCACCATCGAAAATGTATCTCAAAAATTTTTCTAATACTAACTACTGCCGGGCTCGCTCGCCTCGAGCAGCCTGCAACACCCATACTCTGATCTTTTAAAATTGTATCAAAACCTATCACAGTTTTTGATTAGTTTTTTTTCTTCCTTAATTTTAATATATGATTAAAATATACGTATAGATAATATATATTTTCTTTCCAATCTTTAACAATATAACACTATTTTACTTCGATTAGTCCGCGCCGGGCCGGTGGGGCGCCGGCGACCGCGGTGCCTGTCGTACATCGAGTGTGTCGCGCTCTCTCGCCCTCGTCTCCTATATACGTACGTTAATGTAATTATTACGATATGATCGCATAAAAAATTGGAGCATAGCATTTAGGCTATTATTGCTAATATTATTTTATATTCGAAAACTATTTTCTCGATAACCACAACCGTTCATAAGCGAAGTTTAATATCATTATTTTGTTATTGACTATTACCAATATGTATGTTTCAGAGTTCTGGCCAGTAGCCCACATCTGATGCGGAGCTTATATTATTATTGCGTGTCGGTGGCGACCCTTGGTTCCCGCGCCGCGCCGTGCCATCCGGACCTGCGCAAAGTGCGCCCCGCCTCGCCGCCATCTTGGTTTCCTCAACACTTAACCCAATTTTAGCGGCCGACTACCCGGGCGGCGAACAAAGGGTTGCCACACATTACAGTCAAAAACATTTCTCTAGTTTTACAATAATAAAAACGCCCGCCCGGCAACCCTGACATAGGGCGGGCCGTCTCGGGAAGACAGTCTATAAGTCAGGTCCAATCATTAGGAATGTCACCTATGTCTATCATTACATTAGACTCTTGCTTATCAAGTATTTGGCAATTTATGTCGTCACCGTAAGTTCAAGTCCATCACTTTCGCATAAACACGGTGAAAACGTAATATTTTAACATATAATTACATAACACGACAAAATACTATATTTTCACTGAAAAGGTGACAAGCCTGGGTCCAAGTCGCGGTGTGCCCGCCGATGGAGCGACGGCGGGCAGCGGCCGCCGAGTACGAGTGAGTGTGTATGTATGGGTGCGCGCCTGCTGTGCCGTCCTAGCGTCCGGCTAGGCCGAATACGGGGCGATCCCCTTAGATGGTCTTGATTTTATTAGTCTTGAAGCTGACCTGCAGCACGCGGTTGCCGAGCGTGTACCCGTTGAGCGACTGGATGGCGACCACGGCCTCGTCGTAGTTGGTCATGGTGATGAACCCGTAGCCCTTGCACTTGTTGGTCTGCAGGTCACGGATCACCTTGACGCTCTGCACGGCGCCGAACGGCCCGAACAACTGCCACAGCACGTTCTCCTCGGTCTCGGGCGCTAGGTTGTACACGAATATGCACCACTCCGAGCCCACGGCGCCCGGCAATACTCCACCCAGCAGCTCGCCCGCCAGCGGGCTGTAGCGCTGCAGACCTTTGTTGATGGCTAGGAGGGACTTGCCTGAGCTGAATCTGCCGAGTGGCGCCGGGAAGCGCAGCGCGGCCGGCAGGTACGCGGCCAGCGGCGCCAGCGCCTTGCCGTTGTTGCTGGGGTTGTTGGCGAACTTCACCGTGATGGGCTCCGTGGCTCCCTTCGGCACTGTTCCGTTCAGCTCCTGGATGGCACGCTCCGCCTCGACGCGCTGGTCGAAGCGAATGAATCCAACACCCTTGGACAGCCCCTGCTCACCACCAGTGAAGGGTCGGCCGCCAGAGTTCTCACACAAGATTCGCGACGTAATAATCCTGCCGTACGGGCTGAACAATCGCTCTAGTTCGGCCTGAGTCATCGTCTTAGGTAGTCCGGAAACATACAGATTCGCACCTTTGATAGCTTCACTGCTGGGTCTCGCGTAGGACACTTTGATCGTCTTGTTCTGGAGACGGAGGCCATTGAGCGTGGCGATGGCCTTCTCGGCATCCTCAGGTCGGTGGTAGTTGACGAAGGCATAGCCGAGGCTCTGGCCGCCGCCGTGCAGTGCGTGGTTGAGTGCGTCGGGGAACGCCGCGCCCTTGTTCCGGATCAGCTTGCACGACTCCACTTCTCCGATGCTGGAGAACAGGCTCCGGATCTCTTCCTGCGTCATGGACTGGGGCAGGTAGTTGATGATCAGGTTAGTCTTGGACTCCTCGCCACCACCGTTTTGTTGTTCACCATCGCCCTTCGACATGGTGGCGGCTCAAATCATAAACGGAAAGAACGAAAGAGGAACGAAAAAACGCGATAAAAATAAAGTGCACGTCCGTCGGGGTAGCGCGCGCGAACGGTATTGAGGGGTAGCAGCGAGCGCGGCGCGCATGACGCCCGCTATCGACCCGCCTTACATAACTGGGTTCGTTCACCCTCCGTTGGTATAGTGTCCGAAAAAACCAGATCTACCCCGGGCGAATCGATCGACACCCGGCCACCTCGGCCCCGACGTAACTGGGTTCCGTGAGGAGCTGCGTTCGGGGACAACGAACGAGTCGCTTCTATTACCTATCTAGCGAAACGTTGCGAAAATTAGGTGGAAATTGCGAGGATTTATGTTTGTGTCAATGAAACATTACACCATGTTAGTACCTTTTATCGTAATAGACAAGCACCGTAATATGTCAATGAAACACAGGAAGGTTGCCAGGAACTTTCCGTCCACTCAATGAAATAAACTCAGAAACTTGTAATAGCGATTAAATAACAATTACCTCAAACATTATGAAATATTCAAAGTTTATTCTCGACAAAAAACTTTGAAAGTCAGCCCACACTGGGTTATATTTAGCTTGCATAGAAACAATCGTTCGTTTCCTCCAACAAATTGTTTATTAATAAAGTTTTGCTGGGAAATGCCGGTGGTAATAATATCCCTTGAGTAGATTTCTCGGAAGGGGGTGGGGAAGGGTTGATTCGTGGTAACTGGCAGGTGGAGTGACCTGCTATGGGGTTATTGCATTCGATATGTTGTAATAATTGTTACGTTGATTGTCGCGGGTGAGCTTTGCGTGGAGGCCGGAGGGTTGAATATCGTGACGCACGTTGGGATAGGTTGGTCAGCAGGAACCTATCTACATCGAGTTATTTGTACCTTAGTTGCATTGTTTCAGTTTAATAATGGTTTAAATTGAGGCATTCAAATGTTTCAAATTGCTTTAGTTGAGGTTTAAGCTTCTATATCCGGGTTGCGAATTATTTTCTACTTTCAGTTGAAAGAGTACTATAGATAAAATACAAATCTAATTCACCTAACAATATCCATGACATTCTACAACCAAAAATACTACGGTACACATTTCGTAGCAACTTGCTACGGTGCTACGCCGTAGCAAGCCTTTAAATTATTTACAGATTGTAATTTATAAAACCATTAATCTATTTCATTGAATTAATTTGTATATGAATGACGATGTATATGTAACTTGACTTTAGTATATGGCACTGCAGTGCGCAATCAGCCATGCTATATCCTTGTTGACTGGGCCATATATTTGACATGACATGCGGCTGTTTACATGGGAACGTTTGCTGACGGCGATAAGGTACATACTGGATAATGATGCTGACATGTACTATAGGCCTATGTGAGCATATTATTATATACTATTATATATGTATACGTTGGCTTGCTTATACATTTTGCTGTCTATGAACTTTGGTAGATTATACTTAAGAATTTATAGATAAATTCTTCATTTGGTATTATTTTTTTTTGTTCACCAGATTGTACGAGGTGATCCGTCTCAGAAAAAATAGTTTATACCTATTATACTAATATGTAATAATACTCAAAATTGATATATATAAAAATGAATCCCTTTTTCCCTTGGTCACGGCATCACGCGTAAATGGCTGGACCGATTTCACTAATTCTTTTTTTGTTGTATTTGTTACTATTAGGAGAAGGTTCTTAAGACAGAAACAATCCTGAAATTACGGGAGAAAACGGGATTGCGCGTACGAAGTCGCGGGCAGGAGCTAGTTAATAATATATTATAAAAAGGACCTTTGGTAGTACGTAGAAAAGACAAAGAAACAAAGACTCTCGCATTAAGAATATGTTATACTTATTAAGAGAGCAAGGATGTTTTATATCTCTGTTCTAATAATAAAGGATAATGTTGCGTTACTACAATAATATAACGTATGACACGACATTACGGTACAAAGCCGCGTCGCCGCCCTGTCTGACGCGACTCTCGGCAATTGTTAAAGAGATTGTTGTGGAATAGTTTCTTATAGTTCTAATTTTAGTAGATATTCTGATATAATAGGGGTGTAGGTTGGACACATCTATTTAGTTCGTTAGTTAGAGAATGTTAAAATGTCATAAACTAGTTTTGTTTTCTTCTAAGGGCCGTCTTTTTTAATCATCAGTTAACTCTTAACTGTAGAGTAAAATTTACTCTTGACAGTTTTTAGTACGGAAGAATTGTCAAATATTCAAAGTTATTCCTTAAGTAAAAATTAACTGATGATTGAAAAATCGGCCGTAAATGAAATAAGAATTTTGTTAACGCGATTTAAACTAAGAGTGGTGGCCCGGAGGTTGAAGACGCCCGCTTCTCATGCATGAGGATACTTGTCAGAAACCTACCAACAGCAAGTACCAATGTGACTTTTCCGAGTTATATGTACTTCCTAAGATTATTTAGACACCAATGACGAATAGTGAAGGAAAATATCGCGAGGGAGCCTGGGCTTACAATTGAGCAAGCATGGTGAATAACGCTCAAACCTTCTCCGTGTGAGAAGAGGCCTTAAGTCTGCAGTGGCCACTTATAGGCTGTTGAAACTAAGACTCAAACTTTTGTTTCTGTGTAGTTTTGCTTTTTATAAAACTTCTTTGTGTGATCCTGAAATTATTGTGCCAGGTCATCTAGATGTGTCCTATGTATGTAAAATATATGCTGGTACAACGCTTTCACAGTTCAGGAGAAAAATCCTATGTGGGCCACGACAAATATATATTTTTTGTTTAATGGTAAAATGTAATTTGTTTAATGTATGACTGCCTCGTTGGCCGAGTGGTCGCAATTGCGACTGCCGGGTAAGGGGTCCCGGGTTCGATTCCCGGGTCGGGCAAAGTGTTACTGGGTTTTAAAAAAATCTCAGTAGTAGCACGGAGTCTGGAACTGTGCCCGGGATATGGCAATAGGCTCACCCCCTATTACATGGGACTCATAACATAAATAGTGAAAAGTGGGTGTTACATTGTACAGTGGTGTAATGTGCACCTCTGCCTACTCCTTCGAGGATAAAAGGCGTGATGTTACGTTATGTGTTAAAATGTAGGACTGCTTTTTTGCTATGTCCCATTTACTTATCAAACTGCAATATCTATTGTAGTAAAGGTTAATATTATAATATTTTAAAGACATCTGTACAGACACAATGTGGCGCACTACCATAATATTACCTACCATCTATTGTAACATACCTACATTGACGAAATAAATAACATTTGTATATGTATATATTACAAGACAACTGAAAAATACTTTTTACCAAAACTTTCTCTTTATAAACATTTGATGGAGGAGACCCAAAAATATTTTCATTAGCATCATCACTACTGCAGGGGAAATGCCTCTTTTCATATAGAAAAGGAACGAAGCTTAATCACAACACTTGGTCCAAAGCGGGTAGGCAATTTCGTAATTAATTCAGGTTCACTCCATCTTATTTTCCCTCAAGGGAAAATGTCATCCCTCCTCGCCATATTATTATACGAATGGTTTCTATAAAAATGTAAACCACTACGATACTTTTTATATTTTGAAAACAATAAAACATTCACTCACAATTTCAATACATCTCTGCTTGTACTGTACTGTATTCAGCGTGCTAGTACATCCCAGTAACACATGTAGAGCTGGTAGAGTTGTTTGAAAATTTTCCAACGCGAACCTAACGAGCAGCTAAAAGATAAAGCGAGGCATGGTTATACTACTCTACATAGAGACTTCGGCAAAAATTTGTACCAAGTAGAATTTTACATAACAACACGCCTTTTATCCCCGAAGGGGTAGGCAGAGGTGCACATTATGCCACTGTACAATGTAACACGAACTTTTTACTATTTATGTTATGAGTCCCATGTAATATGGGGTGAGCCTATTGCCATATACCGGGCACAATTTCAGACTCAGTGCTACTACTGAGATTATATCTACTCATTTTTCGATTGATGGTAATCTATTCCAAAAATTAGGTTAAATAGACGAATTTACGTAAAAAAACTTTTAGCAATAAAGTTACTGTTAAAGTAATTTATTTGTCCGAAAAAAAACATATTTGTGTTAAAAAAGTTACCCAACTTATGCAATAAATCGTAAAAATGTATTGTCAAAAAGTTGTCAAGGCTTTATTTTTTCTGAAGTTACTAGTCATAGTGATAGCAGTTTACGCTTTTACAAGTAAAATAACTATGCAAAGTTTTCCGCCATGCCGCGTAGGGGTGGCACGCAATGTCCTACGTGAAATACGTGTTTATAAACTTCGTGTTAAATAAGTTTTTTTTACTTTATTATTTTTGTAAGAGTAGAAGTGTATAGATAGAGGTTTTTTTTAACGGGGGTTAATTATCGAATGACTCCTCCCGCCTGGGTGAGGCGGGAGGCAGTGTCATACTCTTACCGACTAAAAACCACCCCGTTCCTTCTACTGCACGTCGAGCCGGAGCCCCGGTTACCCGTTAGGTTCTCCGCGACTCCAAATCGGCATCGGCCCTGTTGGGCCTCATCTGTGGTGGTCTGATGGATCTTTGAGGCGCACGCGGAACGCGACGTGTACCCGACCCGTACGCTCGGGTCTGTTTCTGGTCGGACGGGGAGCCACCCATGCTCGCCGTCCGTAGGCCCGCGCTTACGGTGGCCGGAGATCATCCCACGATAGACGGAGGTTAAGTAGGTAGTTTGCTGTTTTTTTTTTCAAATTTCCTCACACTATTTTCTCCTGTATCGTGGGTGCTTTTACAAAGATACAAGTTCACATACAAATCACAGGGGACAACAATTTGTGTTTCGGTTTCGGTTTTCAGGTGAAGACAACTTGTAATTGTGATTGGGTTACATAGATTTACAACAAAAGATTAACGAATGGAGTTTCTTGCTCATTTTTCTCCATTCGAATCTAGTTTGTGAAACAAACGCATAACTTCACTAATGGACAGACTGACAGACTATTATTTATTTAATATCTGTTGAGGTGTAAAAAAACAAATTATGGTTTAATTGAAATAAATGATTTTGAGGTTTTTGAGTTTGCATAACTATATTATTATTAACATTCCAGTCATTGACAACTTTTGGAAAATTAATCACATTTTAGTAGTACATTTATACAAACATAAAGAAAATTCGATTGAACGCTCTAACTGTCACAAAACCTTCATAATATGCCGAATATATTATAATATTATAATACCAAATTAACACAGGAACCCAGAAATAAATACAATATCAACCTTCCCTGCTATCAACCCTGTATGCAAACGTTGGCCAATTTAAATGGTAATATTTCGGAGCTGAGGGCTCTCTGCTATCACAAAGGCTTATTATTCACCTTCACGCTAAAAACGATGGAAGCCGAGTAGAATTATAACTCTTTATTTGCTATGTGAGCGGTGGGAAATTCTTTGGATATGAGGAATCGTTGTAATTATGATATTTGCTATTACCTGAGGCTCCTTCGACGTGATCCATGGCACAAAAATCTTGCTTTGTTTTTTTTATGTATTTCTTTTTTTATAGCCTTATATATTTCTAGCCTCCTTACACAAAGCATCATAAAAATACAATACCAAAATTAAATGTTACATTGCGACATGCAAAAAGGATTGTTTAGATTATTTCGGGATAAGGATTACTTGGGACTTTAGTTTTGTATGGTTATTATTTAATACTAGCCACTTCCACGCGGTTTCACACGCTCTGCTCAGCTCCTATTGGTCGTAGCGTGATGTTTTATAGCCTATAGCAATCCTCGATAAATGCGCTATCCAACACAAAAATAATTATTCAAATCAGACTTGTAGTTTCGGAGGTTAGCGCGTTCAAACAAAAAAACAAACTCTTCCGCTTTTTATAATAGTAGGTATATAAGATTAGTAGATGTTTTGTTTTGACTGCACAGTTGGCGCCGTGGCTAGGCAATTGGCTGCCGCACAACGTGTCGTGAATTCGATTCCCGCAGGAAGCCACTCTTTGTGTGATCCACAGATTGTTGTTTCGGGTCTGGGTGTAATGTGTATATGAACTTGTATGTTTGTGAACGCACTCACGACACAGGAGAAAATTTTAGTGTGGGGCATCGTTTTGTAAAAGAAAAAGAAGGAAAAAGAATCGATAACTGTCGATAAAGCGAAAGAAGTGTATAAGGAATCGTAGCAATCGGCGTTCTATATTCTCTGCCTACCTCCATGGGAGACAGTTGTGAGGTTATGTATGAAAACGGCCACTCCTTGCTCGGCAATCACGCTTGTTACATTAAAAATATGTACCTCTGTCTACCCCTTTACAGATTAAGGGCAAGACATTATATTGCATCTCCACAGAAACTTAATTACAAGTACTTGTAACTATAAGTACAAATACCTTCACACTAATAGTAACCCAGTTCCAAGCACTTTCATTATATAATTCGGTTAGAGTTCAGAGTTCGCGTGCAACGAACTGAGGTTCTATTACGGAGGTCCGTGTAACACTCGGAGGTACCTACTGACCTTTAGTGTAGCGCGAGCAAATGAGTTCATGTTTCTATTAGGAAGTATGTATGTTAATATATTTCTATTCAGTTTTGGATTGTGCTTTGTTAAAGGTAATATAAAGCGATGATTGGTTGATTGTTTGATTCGAATTTTGATATTAAAACAATTTCTAACATAACATAACATAACATCACGCCTTTTATCCCCAAGGGCGTAGGGAGAGTTGCACATTATGCCACTGTACAATGTAACACCCACTTTTCACTATTTATGTTATGAGTCCGGACATACCGAGCACAATTTCAGACTCCGTGCTAATACTGAGAATTTTTTTAAAACCCAGTGATACTTTGCCCGACCCGGGAATCGAACCCGAGACTCCTTGCTCGGCAGTCGCACTTGCGACCACTCGGCCAACGAAGCAGTCAATTTCTATTGTTCGCATTTTATTGATATTTGTGTGATCAACGCTTTTAAACCTCTTTGCCTGTAGTATGAGGTGTAATATTTCAACCTTATTCTATAAAATACAACTGTGATATTATGTTTTTATAATAACTATCGTGAGACATACTAAATTATATAAAATGCGCGGGTTACTCACACTGGCTGCGTGACATCGCCGTGACTGCACACGCTGCTCATGAGGAAGAGTCCCTTTGTGGCTCGAAACTAGTAGTTTTTCTCAGTATTTTTACATGAGTACTTGTATCATGTTTATTCGATGAAAAATATTCATAATAAAAGAAGATACTTTTTTTTTTTGAGGGGGGAAAATCATCCAATGCCTTCTCCCGCCCGGGTGAGGCGAGAGGGAGTGTCAGATTCTTACTGACTAAAAACCACCCCGTTCCTACTCCTGCACTTCGAGCTGGAGCCCCGGTAACCCGTTAAGTCTTCCGCAGCTCCGTATTGGCATCAGCCCTGGTGGGCCCCATCTATGGTGGTCTGATGGCTACTTGAGGCGCGCGCGAAACGCGACGCGCCGTTCGCTCGAATAGAGAAGATACCTGGATTCAATTAATACATAAAATTATATATATTACAACGATTGATAAAGATGATTGACTCATAACTATTGTAAACCACATCGACCAATAATATTTCTAAAACAAAACATTTCCCCATTTCATTACCAATGAACGACTCAAAAATCACAGCGGACTAAAACACAACCAACAACCAATTTTCCATCTCAATATTCGCAAAGAAATTGCTGGAAAATATTGCAAGCGCCGCCCGACGTACTTAGGAACTGAAATTCAAAGGCTTTGAGTACAAAGTGCCCGCATTTCCCACTGCAAGCCCCGCCACCCAATTATCTAGGAAGCAATATTCAAAGAGAAATACATTAGAAAATTGTCAAAGAACATTTATATGCAAACATATATATGTATTTACTGCGTTCGTATATATAGTTAGACTTCAGCAAAAAACGATATCAAATCTCTCGCGCCACGCTCCGGGAAACTGTCCGTATTTGTAATACTAAATGTATTTAACTTTTCCTAATGAAAAACCTACTTTAGTATACAGTTATAGAGTTCTATTTTGTTTAGAGACGTCAAAGAGGAAATATTAGCCATTAGTTTTTGGTGTTAATGTGAAAAGTTGCTTTAACTTTAGTGTTATAAAGTCCGTTTTCCAATGGTTTCTAACATTGCTTTATTCAATAAAGTTTGACTGGAATGTTAGAGGAAATAGTACTGTATGGTGTTTGGTTTAAGGTATATTTTCCAATGCTAATCATAGTTAGGGGGTTGCTACCGGTTGTACATTCGCAGTGATGTTTGAAGGGAGGCAATTCGTTTCCACTACACGTTCTATAAATAGAAATAACTCTATAAAGAACGCCTTTGTTTATAAAGGATCACAATTTTTTAAAAAGAAAATTGTTTCGTAGCGATTTGCTACGACTTCGTAGCCGGCGTAGCAAGTTCGTAGCCTACTTCGGAGTAGGCCTTGACAGTCAAAAGTAGCTTGAGATTGAACTTGAGTTAAAGTTTGTTATATTTTTAAGGTTTCTTTGACTGTAGGTGTAGAGGTAGGTACTTACTTTTTTAAACGAAGGCTATTTGAAAGTTAGTTTCTGTATACTTTGGCTGGAGTTTGTAGGTTAAAAGGTTCAAGTTTAACAGACAATTCTGCTGCCGAGTCTCTGTAAAAGCAATCTCTAAGTCGGCTCTTAGGATATCCACTGCAAGACTGACAATGGTGATAAATGTATATCAACAACTTTGTCGTCACTACCGAGCACATTCATAGTAGTTTCTATGACAACCAAATTAATATATCACTTCCAAATCACACACAGCAAAATCGATCGCCATCATTCCGTATCGTGCAACAATGAACACAAACACACCACCCCGTACATCAACTACCCCCCGGCCCCGCGCCTCGACCCCTCACCCCCTCACTCATCCTCCTGTCACGGTATACAGGTCAACGACATCAGCTGGTCGGTATCACGGCCCGGCTAACACTATCATATATATATTTGTATGATTCTCGTGTACTTCCTTCTATAGAAATGGGAGATTTTTTCTGGTGTAACAGGTAGAAGTTTTTGGGGTTTTTCTTTTCAGTTATGTTGCTTGTATGGGGGTGTGAGTACCTTCAGACGATTAAATATTCTTTCTTTGTGATGCGTATTGGAGTAGTAATACATTTCTTGACATTGTTCTATCGAAAACCCAAAAAAATATTCAGCAGTCAGGTCAACTCGCGTCTCGTTTCCATATAAAATATTATGGATTTTTATCTGTAGCTTTATTCTTAATTATCTATTTTTTAATGTAATCTATTTTAATAGACTGCGTCATTGGCTGAGTGGTCGCAAGTGCGACTGCTGGTCAAGGTCATATACCGAGCACATTTCTAGACTCCGTGCTACTACGTTTGCCCGACCCGGGAACCGAACCCGAGACCCCTTGCTCGGTAGTCGCACTTATATGTGGTATTTTTTTTGTTACAGTTACTGTGTTCTAGTTCTAACATAGGTTTACTCAAAGAATAAAATAAGTAGGTATAGGGGAAGGTTTACTGTCGCAGATTTTAGCGTAAAAAACATACTTCATCGCCACCACTGAGGTTTCAGAAGAGTATTTATGTAAATAACAAACCTATTCATACAATACAATAAGCAGTCGAACAATACAAAAAGGTTTTACCAGAAATAACAAGACGGCAGTATACGTCCAACAGCTGACGTTTTCCCAAGGGTAAAAGCACCACTTAAGTCTCCCACTCCATTACAAATTCCAATACACGTCTTGTCATGTAAAAGAATTATTATCGTTCCATATTTTATAAAACCTTTTCAAAAATAGTTGTGTAGTTGTGCAGTCGATAAAAAGTAGAGGTTTTATTTTATAAAAATGCATCTATGTCTATTACTTTAATACAGTGTGTGATGTTTTTTATTTATATATATGTTTCACTAGCTTTTACCCGCGGCTTCGCTCGAGTCACAAAAGGATAAAAAGTAGCCTATGTGACATATAGCAATACATCTATACCAATACTTTTGTTTTCCCTCGGGAATATCAAATTTTTTTGGGATAAAAAGTACCCTATTATTTAATTCGGACTACTAACTTTACGTCTGTAAAAATTCAATGCAATCGGTTTAGTAGTTACGGCGTGAAGTCGGAACAAACAAACAAACTCACTTTCCGATTTATAATATTATTATAGTAAGGATTATATGGACAATTACGTACATCAGACCTAAATACAGGACCACAATTCGTGGATCACACAAAGTGAAGACCTTAAGTGTAGGAGAGCCATGCTTCGGCACGAATAGGCCGGCTCGACCGGAGTGATACCACGGCCTCACAGAAAACCGTCGTGAAGCAACGCTTGCGTTGTGTTTCGTCGTGTGAGTGAGGTTACCGGAGGCCCAATTACCCTCCCCTTCCCCAATCTGAATCCGAATCCAATTCCTGAATCCCCAACGATCCTCAAACTCCTAATCCCCAAAAGGCCGGTAACGCACTTGTAACGCCCCTGGTGTTCCAGGTGTCCATGGGCGACGCCGATTGCTTACCGTCAGGTGATCCGTCTGCTCGTTTACCGGCTTATGCCATAAAAAAGTAGTAGTTATTTAAACCCCGTGACAGTTTGCACATTCATTATAAAAATTGCGCGTGTATATTATATTGCCGCGTATATGTATGTACATATATATTTGTACCTAACACGTCAAGAATTAATTAGCATAATGATATTACGTAGTGTGTCAAGTATTGAACAGAAAAGAACTTATAATTTATTACAATCCGATTTTTAACATTTCTACATTGCATTAAGTGGCTACCAAGTGTGTGCCAATCTAAATATAACTCTATATGTAATACACGCAATGTGCATTCTTCCGTGATTGTTTACAAGTCCATCTAATTCTGTATTCGGGTCAGACGTCTGAAACTATTCAGATTGGTTACAGCTGAACACTTGAACACTATATTGTATTGAAAATCTAAATTTCTGAACATCTGGGAGAGAAGTTTGCGTTATGAATATTTTGGTAAAGTTGGTTGAATACTGTAAAATGACGAAACTAGATGACTGCCTCGTTGGCCGAGTGGCCTCAAGTGCGACTGCCGGGCAAAGGGTCCCGGGTTCGATTCCCGGGTTGGGCAAAGTATTACTGGGTTCTTACAAAAAAAATCTCAGTAGTAGCACGGAGTCTGGAAATGTGACCGGTATATGGCAATAGGCTCACCCCGTATTACATGAGACTCATAACATTAAAGTGAAAAGTGAGTGTTACATTATACACTGGCATTAAGTGCCGTAATGTGGATCTCTGCTTACCTCGGGGATAAAAAGTGTCATATTTTTGTAGCCACTCAGAAAAGTGTATTCAAATATATTTATTCCTCGGTAAAATAGAAGAATACTAGGAAATTTCCAATATCAAATAATCTATGCTAATGTAGCTACTCAATCACAATATCGGAATCGAGATCTTTTCTCAGAGTAGTCAGTTCGGAAATGTCGACCTCATCGATCGCTTGATAAAATTGAGGTGTAAAACTACTGCCCTGTAGCCTATTTGCAGAAGTAAATTCAATTGTTTCACTTGTTTTATGCCATACAGCTGACCAAGAAAGAAGTGTTAGTACAATGAACTGAACTTACCATTAACTGTACTTGAGATTTTCTATTTATAAATCGCGAATCCGCATTGAGATACCGTAGTGATTATTGCTCAAACCTTCTCCGTGTAAGAAGAGACCTTTGGTCAGCAATGGCTACTTGTAGGCTGCTGTTGTGTATGTGTGCGTGTGCTTACGTTTAGCCTACCATTGTAAAATGTACAAACGTAAATAATAATACTATTTAATTTTGTTTTTATTACAAAACAACAAGTAGGGTTAGACATTAACCCGTCGAGCGTCCGCGTTTCTTATGATCCAACGGGTGCACACGTGACATTTGGAGCATTTTTTCTTATGATCCAATGGGTGCTCATAAGGACGCTCGAAGGGTTAATGAAGTCGCGGAGAACTTAACGGGTTACAGGGACTCCGGCTCGACGTGCAGGAGAAGAAACGGGGTGGTTTTTAGTCAGTAAGAGTCTGGCACTCCCTCTCGCCTCACCCAGGCGGGAGATACATTCGATGATTTTCCCCCCTTAAAAAAAGACATTAATGAAATATAGTATGTTTCTCCTCATTCAATTGTGACCAAAGTGTGACGTCACATCACAACTTTGCATGTTGTTTTCACTCCCGAAACACACCGCTGGCGATCATATATCATCAAAAAACCCTTTTAGCGAAGCTTAAAAAAATTACAAAAGCGTGTCATGTTACACAAATCCGTCGCACGGGAATCGAACTTAAGCCGGCCATTAAGGGTACGGCACGCAATCCGTATTGTAAACTTAATGTACACGATTTTTATGACACAAAACGGAATAATTTAGTCGGACATGAAATGGGCCCTTCACCCTATTTGCATAAAGAGCACAGGGTAGATTTTGAAGTCAGAGGTTTCGTGCTTGACCGATCGGTTGAGCATATATAATATTTTTTGTTTATTTTCAATTCATCATTTTGTTATATAAGATTCTGTGATTGGTTATTATTCAGAACAATTTTTTTTCAACTTCACATACCTATAATCTTACAAACAAACATTCCAGTGGGATCCATTTTAAGTTTTTCAAAGATACTATCATATTTTGAAGGAATACGACCTACGTACTAGTTACTTTTGTTTCTTGTTACTTGACATAACATAATATATAACATCACGCCTTTTATCCCGAAGGGGTAGGCAGAGGTGCACATTATGCCACTGTACAATGTAACACCCACTTTTCACGATTTATGTTATGAGTCCTATGTAATAGGGGGTGAGCCTATTGTCATATACCGGGCACAATTCCAGACTCCGTGCTACTACTGAGAATTTTTTAAAACCCCAGCAATACTTTGCCCGACCCGGGAATCGAACCCGAGACCCCTTGCCTAGCAGTCGCACTTGCGACCACTCGGCCAACAAGGCAGAACGTTTCAAAATTCTACAGAATTAAAGTTCGTGCTTCGTGAAATAAATTCTTTTTAAAACCAAGAAGTATCTAAATAAAAGAGATTAAATTACATCAGAGTATTCAACACGTAGTCTACTCTATGCGGTAAGTTGGGAGTGCGCGCGACTGACGTGGGTTTGATAGAGATGAGACAGAGTGGAGGAGGCTTCCTTTTCTATTTTAAAATGATTTTAAATTACTGCCTCAGTGGCCGAGTGGATGCAAGTGCGACTGCTGGGCAAGGGGTCTCGGGTTCGATTCCTGGGCCGAACAAAGTTTAACTGGTTTTTTTAATTCTCGTCTAGTCTGGAACTGTGCCAGGTATATGGCAATAGGCTCACCCCCTATAAGTAAGTAGTGAAAAGTGGGTGTTATATTGTACAGTGGCATTAAGTGCCGTAATGTGCACCACTTCGGGGATAAACGGCATGATGTTATGTTATATTTAAATTACCAGGTTTTATAATGACCAGTCGATCTGATAGTTATTAAGGGTTTAGCTGTGGTAGTCTTGTGGTCGATATGATGATGACGATGATTTAATAAAGGACTTGGCATACGTCACACAAATATCATACTCGTTCGTTTTTTGTTAGTGTTTGTCATTTACTACTACATACTTGTAGTTATATACACCGTGAATTTTATATCGTTTTCGATGTAAAACGGTTCTGTCATGGTAACACAATAGTGAACCGGTGACGTATGAACAAAGAAATAAAATGTTCAAAATCAAAAATAACTGGTGAACCATTGCAAAAAGCAAACTTCGAAATCGCATACAAACCCATTGAACATTATGAAAACATCACGCTGTATATTTTTCGAAGAGGTATTTCTCGGCCGGTTACACGTGCGATGCGAATATACCATCAAAGTGACATCTAGTGTCTCATGTACGTAATTTGATGAATAATGGTATTTTTTAATTTATGATAATGAAATCTATATTTTTTTTTTACTTCAGGCATTGAATATTCTTTATGGTAAGTTGTTTTACTGCGGGACGAAAACAAAATAAATTTCATGCCTACTTGGTATGACTGAATATATAACTGAATACAATCTACAATACAATCTTTGGAAAACCTCCTATTTAAGTTAATAGTAATCAACGATTCAATACAAAATAAACGGAAACACTTAAACGTTGGCATAACTCCTATTTAAAGTAACCAACGACTCAATGGTCATATATCTCCAAGCGGTCACCGGTGACCGCTCTCTACAATGTAGTTAACATTATAGACCTTAGTTCCAATATTTAGAGACTACTTTTGTATGAACATATTTAGGAGATGATTTTCAAAGTCAAAGTCAAAGTCAAAGCATTTATTTCAATTAAACCATAGTTGATACTTTTGAAACGTCAACAAATACAAAATAAATAATAGTCTGTCAGTCAGTCCGTCAGTGAAACTAGGTGAAGCTAGGTGTTCATTCCAAAAAGTAGATTCGAATGGAGAAGAACGAGCAAGAAACTCCATTCGTTACTCTTTTCAACGGGTTAATTAAAGTAATCAACGACTTAATGGTTTATTGCACTGGCTGCAGTTTTGTTGTAGTTGAGATATAACTTCTGTAAATAATAAGGCTATGTCTAGTCAGACTAGTTACCTAATGATTTAGTTTGAGAGTGTCTTTGTTGCATGACATAGATTTTGTAACAAAACATATTATATTATCTCAATGAATCATATAGACAATAATATATTTCCGAATTCTCCAATCGAAGGGTGAAAGCAAATCAAATCCAGTTGTATCGAACAATAAATTTCGCTCACCCTTTTACACAAAAAACCGTGAAGAAACGTATCACTGTAACACTAAATCAAAATATTAGGGAACAGAAAAAAAAATCGCAACATCTGTGACATACTTGCGACAATAAATCGCACTCCATACTAATCGAGCCGTCATGCATGCAATATAATTAGTTTTGTGGTTCTATCTCTCTCGCACTTACAGAGTTTGACGGTTGAGATGTTTTGTCTCGTTCTCGCTCGTGATATAATTAGTTTGTAGTCTAGGGGCCTAGTACGAGTTTGTTTTACGTTCAACATTACTGCTTTCAGCGTTCTGATTGGCCTGCACCAATGAACTGACCAATCAGAATCCGGTAACGGTTCGTGAAACAAATTCGTACTAAGTCCTCTGTTGTCTCTGTCGCACGTGTTGTTCGGATGTAGGCCAGGAGCCGGGATTGCGAAATGAATTCGTTTGTTGTGTCGTAATGTATTCTGGTATAGTTTCGGAAACAATACTTGTATTACCATATTATTCAGATTTTGTGTCTCCTATTTTGTTTTCTGTGGTCAAAGTTACTGACCATGGATTTGTTTTTTGGATTAAAATTAGTAGCTTAACATCACAGTTTAGTCTACAACGAGTTAGGCAGAGGTGCACACAAATTATTTAATTATGTTCTGAGAGAAAGCATTCCTAAACTCTGCCACGGGGTCTGGCAAAACTTGCCCGATTTGAAAATCGAGGCTGAGAGAGACCTCTTGCTTGATATTCCATTCGAAATCGAACATAGCACGCTTTTGGGTATTAAAATCCTTACAATGAGGTAGTTAGTATAATTACATTAAAATCTGAGTCTGATTTTGTTTTGGCGTTTCTTCTTAGAGTAGTCAAATAAGAACAGCCCTCATCTAGTAATTTAAAGATTGACGTATAAAAGTGTTAGTTTATTACCTATTTGCAGAAATAAATATCTTTTCATTTCATTTCATCATTTCAATAATACCTTTAGAAAAAGCTGTGTGTGGGAGAGCCATGCTTCGGCACGAATAGGCCGGCTCGACCGGAGTGATACCACGGCCTCACAGAAAACCGACGTGAAGCAACGCTTGCGTTGTGTTTAGTCATGTGAGTGGGGTTACCGGAAGCCCAATTACCCCCCTCCCTAGTCCCCGTCTCCCGAATCCCCGAATCCTCCACAATCCTCAAATTCCCAATTCCCAAAAGGCCGGTAACGCACTTGTAACGCCTTGGTTTTTCGAGTGTACATGGGCGGCGCTGATTGCTTACCATCAGGTGATCCGTCTGCTCGTTTACCGGCTTATGCTATAAAAAAAGCTAGCCTCATCACATAGTAGAAAAAAACGAAGCCTTAGTTAAATATTTTACCTTTATATTATGAAAATAACAGGCGCAATATCTAAGCCAATAAGTAGGTAAGCAGTACGCTGAATATAAGATAAGCCACATTTCATATGCATCGTGCCTACACTTTCATCTCGAGCTGTGCGACATTTGAATAATTCATGTCGAGCGTCTCATGATGAATTATTTGCGTTTGTCGCCGCGGCATTTTGTCACGCGTTTTTATTGTTTATGTCTTTATTTTATGTCGTATTGTCTTTTCTGTGTCTTATTTTTTGTTGTATTTTTTTTTTGTTTAGATACAGTATGATATGTCTGGGTTGAATTTTTTGGGGTTAGCTTATAACTGCTAGGTGTTTTATCTTGATTGTGTTAAATATGTGTATCGCTTATTCTGCATTTATTGTAAAAGCTTTTTAAACAAGGCATTTTAAAGTTGATCATTGGGGTAATTCTAATAAAAAATTATCGCAACTTTGACTTTGACATAAATATGTATAATCGGTCTGGGAAGTGTACATCACAACTAGGCTCGGAACAGATTTGTTTTATCCCCGAAGGGGTACACAGAGGTGCATATCACTATACAATGTAACACCCAATTTTCACTATTTATGTTATGAGTCTGTATGATGCCTCTTGTCATGTACCGGGGATTCCAAACCCCGGCTTACTAATAAGAATTATTTAAAAACCCAGTAATACTTTGCCCGGTAGTCGCACTTGCGACCACTCGGCCAACGTGGCAGTCAATGCAATGAGAATACAAAGACGTAAAATCACACACGTAGCAACTACGTTTAAAACTTACAATGTTCACACAGCAACCGTATTTGGCAAGAAATAGCATTGCGAATAGTTTTCTAATTTGTTATGGTGCCAGCTATCAGCTGTCTTAAGGGCACACCTCTAGTTGATAAATAAAATACTTTCGCGTGTTGGTTGACGTCCGTAGTAACTGCCTATTGACATAATAATATTGGCAATTGTATACTGTCTGTATTAATATAGTACAACGATAAGACGAATAAGTGTGGGAGAGCCATGTTCGGCACGAATGGGCCGGCTCGACTCGAGTGATACCACGGTCTCACAGAAAACTGACGCGAGGTTACCGGAGGCCCAAATACCCCCCTCCCTAGTCCCCGTCTCCTGAATCCCCGAATCGTTCACAATCATCAAATTCCAAATTTTCAAAAGGCCAGTAACGCACTTGTAATGCCTTGGTGTTTAGAGTGTCCATGGGCGACGCCGATTGCTTACCATCAGGTGATCCGTCTGCTCGTTTACTGGCTTATGCTGTACAAAAAAGATAATAATAGTTTTCATTTGTTTTAAATCGTACTATTGAAAGGTCGCCAGATCGTAGTCACTTACAGCTTGTATAGTATGCTAAAATGAATGATAGATGGTTCGTATTCTGGGAGTACCGTTGTACTATTGGTCATTCATTATTGGACATAGGCCTTTCTTATAACATATTATTATCCTTGTATCGATTTTCAGCTCTTTGTATCAATGCTACATCACTATTGTGGTTGATTTTTTATTTATGGCATAAGCCAGTTGACGAGCAGACGGTACCTGATGGTAAGCAATCGGCGTCGCCCATGGACACCTGGAGCACCAGAGGCGTTACAAGTGCGTTACCGGCCTTTTGGGGATTAGGAGTTTGAGGATCGTTGGGGATTCAGAAATTGGGGAGATTGGGGAAGGGGAGGGTAATTGGGCCTACGGTAACCTCACTCACACGACGAAACACAACGCAAGCGTTGCTTCACGTCGGTTTTCTGTGAGGCCGTGGTATCACTCCGGTCAAGCTGGCCCATTCGTGCCGAAGCATGGCTCTCCCACACTTGCGAAGCATGGCTCTCCCACACTTGGTATTGTGGATATTGTCACTCCATTGTTACCCTAGTAGGAACAGGATGGTTTTTGGTTAGTAGCAGTCTGAAACTCCCTTTCGTCACACTCAGGTCGGGAAGAGTCATTGGAAGATCATCCACAAAGAGCCGTTGTTACTCATTTATTAGCTTGCACGAACCTTTTACTCAAAAGTACAACGGCTTTTCCATCCAACTAGCCTTAAAAATGTGTTAAATAACTAAAGTAGGTATATTATGATATTCTATCTAATAACATTCACTGTATAAATAATAAATAAGTCTACTTAGTATACTTATCATATAAAATGAGTGATTCTATTATCATTCTAATGTAATGTTGACAAATGAACGAGCTACCGCCATGGCTCACAAACAATAAAAAAAGAGCAACTCCCGGCCTTTTTACTTAGGGTGCACTGCCTTGAATCAGCATTCAAAATAAGGGGTAGACGAACCACTTTATATCGTCCATTGAAAAAGTGATCCCTGGTTTTTATTGCATTCAGAATAGAGGTCTATTTAGATTGGCTTTTACAATCGCAGTTACAATTTAAAACTTTGTATTTTATAGGCAATTTTTTGATGCCGTGTTTTGCTTTAAAGTGAAAGAAATAAGGTATGTTTTCGCTTGATGTTTTATACTTTTTTTAATAAAATATTTTTGATATTTACGGTCCCTTGGACATATGACAGTTGTTCAAGTGACCAGGGACCCATAAAAGATTTATTTAGGTCAACGAAAAATGTAAGTAGATTGTGACGAGATAATAATATTAAACGTTTTTGACTTAATTCTTTTGACAGATATTGTTGAATAAGTACAATTGTTGTCAGGTTTTATTACTTAAAATGGTATTAGGGACCTTATACTTGACTTCACGGTTGGCGCGGTGGCTGGGCAACTGACTGCCGCGCCACGTGTCACGGGTTCGAGTCCTGCACGGAACAACTCTTTGTATGATCAACAGATCGTTGTTCCGGGTCTGGGTGTCATGTGTATGTGACCTTGTGTGTTTGTAAACGCACCCACGATACAGGAGACAATCCTAGTTTGGGGCAAGGTTTTTTAAAAACCATAAAAACCATAGCCATACTGTGTTCTGCTTGTTGTGATGGACAAAATAACATACTTATAAGCAGTATGTATACATATTATTTCAGTGGTTTTCCTTTTGAGATCAGGAAACAATGAATTGCGTTTTTATTTTAATGCTATTAAGACGTGGCACCTCTTTATTTTGATCTCGTTTTGTTCTAAGTCCGTTTAACAAACTCATCACACACAAACTCAAAGCAATGATTTATGGACCACTCACAATTATTCCAAGCGAAAAACGAATATTCGACACTTTGCGCAGCAGCTGTTCAGCCAGCCACTATAGTAACTGTGCATTCGCTTAGTAGCTTAAAGCTATTAATTATAACATAACATCACGGCTCTTATCCCCGAAGGGGTAGGCAGAGGTGTACATTATGCCACTGTATAATGTAACACCCACTTTTCACTATTTATGTTATGAGTCCCATGTAATAGGGGGTGTACCTATTTCCATATACCGGGCACAATACAGACTCCGTGCTACTACTGAGATTTTTTTAAATTATTTATTTTGTTTGTTTATCAAATATTACATTATGGCAAGTTGATTGGAACTTAGTACGTTTATGTTATACGCATATAGTTATACAAAGAATAATTAAATAAGTTACATAAGATTAATACGACGTAATTAATTAACGAACGATGTCAAATATACTTTGTTCAATAACAAATATTAATATGTCAAATTGTCAACCGATTGAAGTATTGGAAATGGATTCGAATCCGTTATATTCTTAGAACAAAGTGTGTAACAGATATATGCTCTTTTGGCACCGTCCTCTTCCTTATGACTAGAGACATGCACAAATTATGCACCAGCACAACTAAAAATAGATCCTATACTACACAATATAGAGTCGTCATTCCCTTACACAGTTCCAAGTGACATTTAGTAATTTCACGTGGACATTTCAGACTAGAAATGCGGCCCAACATATCGGTCAGACAAATCTGTATTTAGAAGCTCAGTCACTCCGATTTCCCTGTAAACGTTAGTCGTGAATATATCCGTGTTGTGAAAATGAATAAAAAGGGAAAAAATAAAAAAGGAAAGGTACCCAATCCTGTACCTGTGCGGGAAGAAAAAAGTGATAAAACTGAAGATGCAGATAAAAGTGTTGAAAAATCTGAAAATGTGGAGGTGACTGCCATTGTAAAACCAGAAGAAGGAGGTGTGGTTGAAGATATAGTGCCGAAGATAGAAGAAAAAGTTGAAAGTGTGAAAGAAGAACGTGTGCCTGAAATTTTGAGTGAAATTATAGCACCGGCTGCCGAGTTCAAAGATGAAGAATCTCCCAAGAAGCCTAAACGCAATAGAGGAAAAAAGAAAAAAGGTAAAGATGATGATTTTGACGATAATATAGAAGAAAAACCGAAGGAAGCTAACATCCAACCGCCTGGGGAAGAGAAAAAAGAATTTGAAATACCAGAATTAGAAACTAAATCAGAAGAATTACCACTAATAACACCGACAGCTCGTAAAAAGAAAAATAAAAAGAAGAATGCGGATCAAAAGGCTGATGATATTGAGATTCCTGATGTGGACGTTCCAAATATTCCACTACAAGAGCAAAAGAAAGAACCTGAAATAAAAGAGGTCATACCAGATGTGAAAGAAGAGTTGTTAAAACCAGAAATTCCAGAACAAGAAATAAAGCCTGCTAAAAAGAAAAATAAGAAAAAGAAGAGGAATGATTCGGAAAAGTCTGATAAAGAAGAATTCTCTTGCACTGCCGCTTTCCAGAAAATTTTGGATGAAAAAGAAGAGCCAGAAGCTCAAATGGAAGAGCAAGTTAGTGAGCCAGTTATTCCATTAGAAAGCATTAAGATGACTATTGAAAGTACTGAAACGAAATTAGAAAAGACTGAAGAAACGATACCAATACCACCTATGATGGATAAAGCACCAACTCCTGTTAAAGAAATTGAAGAAATCAAAGAAAAACCTGTAGCTGAAAGTAAAGGCAAAAAGAAAAATAAAAAAGACAAAAAGCACACTCCGAAACTTGAAGAAAAAGAAGAAAAGGCAGATTTATCAAAAGAAGAGGAAGCCAAGGTTGAAGAAATTTCTCAACCAGAAGTCGCACCAGTAGGAAGTTTAACTCCAGAGCCAATAAAAGAAGAAACAAATATAACTAAACAAGAAAACATTAAAGATACATTAGTTACAGAATCACTTGAACCAATGCTCGGAGATTTAAGTCCAAAACCCAAAGCTAAAATTGCAAAACCTGTAGAAAAGAAGCGTAAAGGTAAACAGGACACTCAAGTTTCTGAGAGTTCATCTCAGGATATACTTGAATCGTTGATAGCTGAGCCAGAACAGACTAAGGCAGCTACACCTGAACCGATACCTTTGGAACCAGAAAAGATGAGTGAAATTATAATGCAACCTACACAACAAAACATTCCTAGCGACATCACGTTCATGATGCCCGATGAGGACGAAAAACTAATAGCTCAAGAATTTGAATTGCTTGCCGAAAAAGCCATGGGCAAAAAGCGAAAAAAAGGACCAAAATCTCCTAAAAATCTGGAAATCGAGACTGGAACCCGAGAACAACAATTAGACACTGATATCAAAGATGTTGCCAAAGAACAATTGGCAGTCATAACTGAAGTATTAACTCCACAGACTGATCAACAAGAGTTTATTATTATGAGTCAAAAGTCTAATGTGCCGATGCCAATAGATGCTGTTAAAGACGACACTCTAGGAATTCCACAATCCCACGAATTTCAAGGAAAAGAGCTACTGACGCCTGAAAATGTAGGTGAAGAGAAAGAATTTACAAAACCAGAAGAGACTACTACATTACAACCTGATGATAAACATAAATCTAGTAAGAAACGAAAGAAGTCTCCTAAACCTCCTAAAAAACTTGAAGAACCAATCAAAATCGAGGAACGACCATTAACACCAAAGCCAGAGATAGCTAAAGAAATACCTACGGTTGAGGAAAGTACTCAACAACCATTTCCCGAAAAGATAGAGGCTTCTAACATAACCAAAATGTATGATATTGAAATAAGTAGTATCAAAGCTGACGAGTCTGAAGGTTCATCTTGTGACGTCATACCTGACATCAGTTACCCACGTGCAGCCAGTCAACAAATGCCTGATGACAACAATAATACCTTTATCAGAGAAGTATTTTCTCCTATAGAACCTGTTCCTATACTACAAGACATCGCACAAGCTTTACCTAAATCTGAAGAAAAGAAAAGTCCTCCAAAGGAAGAAAAGACAGATTTAAAATCTAAAATGATGGAAGTCAACCAAGATATGGAGGAATTACGATTGTCGATTGAAAGATCCTTAGCAGAACTAACATCAATTGAAAAAAGTGAAGAGAATATTGAAAAAGAGTTTGAAGCGACTCGAAACAAAGCTAAGAATGTATCCGATATTCTATTTGATATAGGTGGTAATGCAGTAATTGAACAAATGATACCAACACCGAGTATTGTAAAAGAAGCAGAGATCAAAACGACAGGAGCTACTGAGCCTAAACCTGTTGAAGAAATTAAGATGCCATTGGTAATAGACGAAACCAAGATATCGGCAAAACAACTTCAAATTGTACCAGTAAAAAAGCAAAAAGGCAAAGGAAAAGGCACCCCAGTTGAAAAACTACAAAAAGAAGTCATACCTTTACCTTTTGTTGAAGGAACAGCTTTAGATACTTCATCTACAATCGAGAGTACAACAATCCAGAGTCCACCAATAACTACAGATAAACCGATGGAGATTAAGGCTGAACAATTTCAAGAAAGTATTAAACCTCCGACTGAACTACAAAAGGTAGAAGAAAGTGTATTACCTGCAATGCCACTACCTAAAACTGACATAAAGACTGAACCAATAGAAAGTGAACAGAAAGATACTGAAAAGCCCAAAGAACAAGAAACTCCACTCGACGTACCACCAATATGTCCAGCAAGAAAAGACAATAAAAACAAAAATAAAAAGAAGAAAGGTAAACAGGACTCTCAAGTTACTTCTACTACTACTGCTCAAAGTACACCAGCTCCTACTCAAACACAACAAACTACACAAGAGACAAAAAAAGAAGAAAAACAAGAATCTAAAACTGACAGCAAATCAGAATCAAAAGGAGGTCAAAGTAAAGGGAAAGGTAAACAGCAAGCAAGTGATGTCGATACTGGTAGCCAAGACGGCGCACTCCCAGAGGCGGACTTCGAACCAATAGAAAATTTTGAAGATGCACTCACTTCAAGTATTGATGACGTCAACAAAACATTCGAAATGATAGTCAAAGAATCGCAAGAACAAAACAACCCTAAAATAAACATCATAGCACCAGATGAAGAAAAAACACCCGTCTCGCCGCCAAAAAACTTGCTAGGCCATCCCGATATTCCTGTACGATCGAATAAAAGGGACTTCAAAAAGGAAAAAGATAAAATACCGAATGAAGTAACGGCTCGTGTTAAGATAAAAGATTCGGTCGAGATTGAAAAGAAATCTTCTAAGAATACGCAGACGAATAATAAAATGAAGGATTTCATTAAGGATTATAAAATGAATGACAATGATGATTTCGTTTATAAGTACAGTTTTAGGAAAGTGTTCCTGCAAAGTGCTTGTCATGTTTGTAAGAAGAGCTTGTGTGGATCGAGAGTGCCTTGCAGTTATTGTAACTTACTGTTCTATTGTAGCAACAAGCATAAAGATGAAGACTGGCCACAACACCAGGCTCTGTGTTTTGCTGTCTCCACTATTGTTCACTTGAAAGGTGAGTAATCTATCTCTATAAAACCATGGAGTCAATAGACCAGCATAGGTTCCCACAGTGGCACTCATATCATTCGAAGTAGGCACATATTTGTTGATAAACATAAAATCTTCTCTTAATTGACTGTCAACCTATTCTTTTGCCTCGCGTTAGTTTTGGTAATATGTCTTCTTCTTCCATTCTCCTACATCAATCGTCAAAATAACAACCATTTCCTTTCATTTTCTACTTACTAGATTAGAAAAGTAAGCCTAAAGTAATACTCACCTGGTAAATAATGTCCCACTCTTTGGTGAGTCACCATCGTTAAACTAAATCGTATTTAAAATACATTTCAAAGAATCGTAAATGGCATCGAGTAACGTCCTAGAATACTTCAAAGGCTGAACTCATTTATTGTTTAGTAATAAACTATTTGATGTAGATTTAAATCTAGTTTTAATAAATGATTTGTTTAAATAAATAATGGATTTGGAATAGCTTACAGTTTTTCCTAGGCTATTAGAGCAATAATAAGCATAAGATAAATAAATTGAAAAATGTCAAAAAGGAGAAAAAGAGTCTGACGAGTATTGTAAATATTGATGAGAACATAAAAAACAAAGTACAAATTGCAATTTTAACGAGCAATAAATGAATATTGATAGCAAAGAGCAGCGTTCGACATATTCAAAAAAATTTTCATTCCCAGATCAAAAACACATTTACGGAGATGCAAAGAACCTGACAGGACACGACTACCGTCTGATAAGGATGCAGATGATAGTGTCTTGTGAGAAGGTGCTGAAGCGACGGCTGGTGCCGTGGGAGCAGGAGGCGCTGCTGTATCCCAGGATCTGCGCTCATGTCCCGTGCCGAGAGTGGAGGCAGAACAAGCTTAGTGACTGCCAGGGGTGTGGGCAGGTAAGGAGATCGTGGTGTTCTTTGACAAACCTTTTCAGTTATCAGCATATACGTTTGGATCTTAAGCAAAAGCCAACTAAACGTTCAACGAAGTGAGAATAACCCTTGATAGCTAGATACTTTGTTTAAGTATTAAAAAATATTTTAGTCATTATTTTCCTTGTTTTTGCCTCTCAACTAGTACTGGTTTTCATTAGGTTCTTTGTTTGTTACATGGATATAGAGGCCATTTTTATGACACTCATTTTAGTTTGTATTGTAATTAAGTCTTTATGATCTCTACTTTTACTCATTACAGCTTATATCTTTTTTTGAATATTTCAATGAGAAAGTTCGATCAGCAGTGGCAATATGTAGTGGTAACGTTACAGCAATACTTATATTCAACAGATTTCGTATTGCACCGACAACCCTGATCACTTTCCCAAGTCTCATTCACGCTGGTGCAAGTCATACTCTCTATACGAGAAGCTGGTGAGCTACCAGCAAACCAAGGGCCGACTGGAGCCAAAGATGCCGACCAAAGTGCTGAAGGAAACGCAACAGATACCAGAGAAGATTAATGAAGTACTGGCTTCTATGTATGAGGAGAAGATTGGTGAGTTGGTTACATGTTTTTTACTATAATAAATGAATAAGATTTTACGTTAAAACTACGAGCCTTGTGGGGACATGCGGATCAGGCAAACACTCATAGTAGGTATTTAAAAAAATCTTCAGTCCAAACTGCAGCACGGAGTGTGTAGCAGATGTAATGGCAATAGGCCTTTCTTCCTATTCCATGGGACTAAGAAGTTATCTGGTGAAAAGCGGGTATTAATTTGTATAGCTACGTGAACCTTTAATCACCGTTAATAGAACGGCAGTTATGAGAAAAATCAATGTCCATTAGTCCAATCCATTCGATAAAATCTTTTTGGATACTGTCCAGCGAATGTCATCTGTCGTTTCACAAAGCAAAAACCATCTGATTCTTTACAATCAACAATGGACACTCGAATCATTGTGCTAAACGAGAAAGCTGAAGGGGTTGTTTTGATAAAAAGTAAAAAAGCAATAATATTATTCATTGCGCTGAATGCTAAGGGTGGAACCCTCTTTTTCGTTGACCTAGATTTTAGTATGAAAACCTGCAAATCAAACTACACCATAAGTCAAGAGATTTTCCTCTTTATTACAAAAACTTTAAAGTTAAAAATCCATTAAAGATGTTTGTTGTATGTTGATGTGCCGGTGAACAGTATAGTATTAGGGACTGTAGGGTTCTATATAATTTGATACACTGAGAACTGAAGCGTCGGTGATTGCAAGCTTTGTGACAAGAATTTAGATTAAACTGAGTACGCTATTGTTTGAAGATTTTGTGTTTTGATGTCTTTATGAGTATTTATTGTAGTGCTTATGTATGTATCATAAAGATTTTTACATAGTTTAACAAATGTATTTTAACCTTTAAAGATTTAGCCTTAAATAAGTTATCTTAGTCGTATCATATCAGTAGTTACTGGTTAAAACCATGAAGGAAGCAGTGCTATTACACGACAAAGTTCTAGAGTTTGACGACAACTAGAAATCAAGATCCCTTCGGAAGCAAAGAAACGGACCCACTAGCGTTTTTGTTTTTCATTTCTTGATAAATATTTTCTGGTACAAATATTTTATTATTAATGGTAGATGCACCCACACACAAAAAGCGCTTCCCATCAAGCTTCTTTGTGCGTACTGCTAAGGAGTGGAATTCTTTGCCAGAGTCTGTTTTTCCTGTAGGGTTTAACCTGGGTGTCTTCAAGGATCGAGTGAATAGGTTGCTTATGGGACGAAGTGCTCCATCGTAGGCCGCATCATCGCTTACCACCAGGCGAGGTAGTGGTCGAACGGCAGTCCCATTTAAGATATATAAAAAAAATTGGTAACGTATGTCGTATAAAAGGCAGATTAGTTTAGTTATCTTGAAATAAAAGAACCTTTTTTTGAAGTTAAAGAGTGTTCGATAAAATGAGAAAAGATAAAATGCTATTTTCTCGGTGTCTTTGCTGACAATTGGGATGATGACAGGGTATGAAAATTAAAAATATAATTAGTCCGTATGTTAGGTAATGAAAATATATTAGACACGTATGTTTTTATTTTGTCTTATAATAAAACAATACTTAGATATAACGAATCAAAGTTTAGGAGTGGGGGTTAAAACGTCATTTCTACGTATAAAAAGTACATAGAAGTGACGTCTCGCGACATTTCAAATCAATATATCGTCGAAAGTATTCGGTTCTGTAAGAAAATAAAAAATACGTGTCTAATGATTTAAAATAATCTACCAGACGGACATTAAAATAGTAATTAGGCTTCTACCCTATTGTTTTACATAAAATATGTGGAAACGTATCATTTACAGTGTGCATTCTGTAGACTACGTGGAAATATGAAATATCCCACAGTTCCAGTGCTGGAGTTTAGATATAACAGCGTAGGTTGAAGCTAGATGTTCTAAAATTGTAAGTGAGACTAATGCTGAGGAAACATTACCTACATACATTGCAGCATTGTGACGAAGTACTCTATAAAGATGATTTATTTTACTACCTATGTACTTGTGTAACTCGTATAATATTATTATCTTTGAGTCATTGTACCAATTCACGTAGGTAGCTCTTATGTGATGTTTGTCAACAAATGAATTAATATCTTGGAAATAGTTTCATTATAAATAGGTACACATAACATCACGCCATTTATCCCCGAAGGGGTAGGTAGAGGTGTATATTAGACCAGTTAATGCCACTGTAGTACAATGTCAGTGGCATAAGTTCAATACAAAATTATTCATTAAAACCTTAATAGATACCTAATTTTCAATTTTGTGGCCATTAAGTTATATCATTATGATATGAGTTTATGGCACTGTCTTCTAACCTATCAGTGGGTGGGTAACCTATACTGATAGGCTAGAAGTCGAAGAAGAAACTAAAAAGCAAAAAATAACTATTATCAGTACTGACTGATTGTTTTATATAAGAGTATTGATTTTTTGTTTGTTATTAGTTTTTGGTTTTTTGAAGTCGTATTTTTAAACGCAGTTTGTATTTTATTATTTTATCATTTTCAGTGTAAAGCTACATAGATCCGTTTTGTCACTAATAATCTACATAGGTGCAAAGTTCTAATCAATACAAATTATACAATCTCAAACACAAGGTAGTTACTATAAACCGTTGAAGAGTTCCCTTAAAAATTACATTTCTTCATGATCAGACCTTTTATGACAGTCCCATTCTATCTAGGTGTAAAGTCCTCATCAATACAAATGAATAAAGCCCAAACACAAGGTAGTTAATATAAACCGTTGAGGAGTTCTCTCGACTGTCTGTCGGCTCCATCATCAGGTCGACTCCAGACCCTTATCAAATTGTAGTATTTAAAAATCCTAATTGAAAAACATAAAAGACGCATTACTTGCCCCTACAATTATCGAAAGCTCCCCCTAGGTTTACCTAGGATTCCATCATCAGATCCTGACCTCATGGAAATGGGACCATCTTGGGAGTCTTCCCTTTCAAGAATTTTTGAAATTGCTTCACAAATGGCGGAGCAATCGACAAACAAATAAAAAAAAAACAATTAACCGAGCATAGTACCTTTTTTGAAGTCGGTAAAAATAAAACAATTTGTTCTCAGATATAAACGACATTCAATACGCAGCACTGACGCAGCTGGCTACAGCACCGCTCACAGCTGCCTACTGCCACCAGCTCTGCAGGAACAGAGCTGGCCCAATCACTAATGGAGTCAATAAGGTAACATTGCTAACTATAGTGATGTGATGGCCTGGAGGTTTAAGACGCCCGCTTTTCATGCATGAGAGTCTGGGCTTGAAACCTACCAACGGCAAGCACCAATGTGACTTTTTCCGAGTTATATGTACTTTTTAAGATTATCTAGACACCAATGACAAACGGTGAAGGAAAACATCGTGAGGAAATCTGGGCTTATAATTTCTAATTATAAGTTTGTAATCGCTGACCCGCAGTGCTACTCAAAAGCAAATACATATTTTATCAAAATTAAATGATAAAATACTGCCTCGTTGGCCGAGCGGTCGCAAGTGCGACCGGCCGGGCAAGAGGTCTTGGGTTCGATTCCCGGGTCGGGCAAAGTACTACTGGGTTTTAAAAAAAAACTCAGTAGTAGCAAGTCTGGAATTGGTTCCGGTATCTGGTAATAGGCTCACCCCCTATTAAATGGGACTCATAACATAGATAGTGAAAAGTGGGTGTTATATTGTACGGTGTTATTAAGTGCCTGCCTACCGCTTCAAGGATAAAAGGCGTTATGTTATATGCTGGGATTCGGTGCTGATGGCGCACTGGATAGGCCTACACGTGAGAGCAAGTGCCTGACTTAATTACAAGTATATATGTATATCTATGTATCTTACTAACACTCGGCTAAGAATATTGTTACTAACTTATTACTCATTTATTTATTTGTATGTTATTATTGTCTCTGATTGTTGTGTGTATTTTTACTAACACTAGATTAAGAACATTGTTACTAACAAATATGGACTAAGTCTGAAATAAAATTGATTATTATTATTATTATTATATATTATGTTATTTAACCGTATCACACCATATTATTTTATTACTTCTTTTTTGGTTTGATTTAGGTACAAGACACAGTGATATATTAAATTTATTGATTAACTTTCTTCTATTGTAGAAATCTTCCTTCACAATCCACGTAGTTGGAGCAGAGCTCCAGTTCGAGGCTGATGCCCTCAACAAGTGGGAGGTGTTCTTCCTACACCTCAGACCTGAACTGCAGGAGTTGAGGGTCGTCCTCGTCAATTATAACTTGAACCCTTCGAACCTACCACTGGAGTTGCTTGGGAAGATCAAGTGAGTTGGTTTTGTTATTTCATATTAGAATACGTATCTAATTGTGTAAGTTTAAGTGTGAGAGAGCCATGTTTCGGCACGAATAGGCCGGCTCGACCGCAGTGATACCACGGCCTCACAGAAGACCGACGTGAAACAACGCTTGCGTTGTGTTTCGTCGTGTAAGTGAGGTTACCGGAGGCCCAGTTACACCTCCCTCTTTCCCCAATCCCTGAATCCCCAACAATCACCCCAAAAGGCCGGTAACGCACTTGTAACGCCTCTGGTGTTCTAAGTGGCAGTGTCCATGGGCAACCGTGCAGGTAGGTAATCCGTCTGCTCGTTTACCGGCTCAACCCATAAAAAAATAAAATAAAGTTTTTAATTTATAGCAAGCATTTTGTGATTATTTTGGCCCTACTTCTACAAATATATAGTTCTGACCATAGGTCCACAAACTAAATTAGACTTTCTGTCTAACAACTATGCATTCAATTTTCTTCTCCACCCAGGTTATGTGACAACTGCAGACAGAACAACCGACGCGTAGTGTTTAACTTCCAAGACAAGAGGACTTATGCTGACTACAAGTCCAGCGAGGACTTCGTTCCACCTGATATTGGTGAGTCTCATATTTATTTATTGAATGGTGAATCAACAGCTACATTACATACATTTAGCAGAAAAATAGTAACATTGAGCCACTTACAGATTCACACGAACACTGACTTAATAGGTAACAGCTAAGACATAATTAAAATTATAAATACATCAAAAACAGGCACACAGCAAGAAAATTATTTAAATAAAGAAAAAAAGAAAAAAGGCGAATACATATTAAAAAAAAACAAAAATCAGCTATTAAAAAAGTCTCTACATATCATACTACAAAAGATATCTATATATATCATATCATGGTATATACATCAGACAGAAGATATGTCACCACCAACATGTTATGCAGTATTTTAGAATTTATGCAAAATATGTCATCTTCTACCTTTTACAAGGTCCATTCTCAAATTTCCATCGAAACAAATAAATAAAATTCGAGTGTCTGTTTGTAATATTGAAATAACTTTTTACTACTTACGTATGAATATTACATACGATGCCCATATCAAAATAACTTTTTCTTATTTTTGTCTGTTTGTCTGTACTGGCTAATCTCTGAAATGGCTGGTCATATTTTGTTGGGCAGGTAGCTGATGTATTAAGGAGTAACGTAGGCTATTTTAATATTGAAAAATGGAAACAAAAAAAAAGTTTGTCCTAAAACTCATATTCTAGCCGTCTACGACGTCGCGGCCACAGTTAGTCATTGATTGAAATGAAACCAGTGATTCGATAAGTTAACGAATTTAACTCTATATATCTTTCTATTTCAACCTATATACAATTATAGCTTTAACCCCCATATTTGTAACATGTAAATTTATTTCCAGTATGCGCTTTTAACCCGAGCGTCCAAAGATCATCAATCTACAACGGCAAGGACCCTTGGCCCACAACTATAGACGCCATCTTAAAACTGAAGATCCCTTTCATCATCACAGGGTACACCATCACGGAGCTCCATAAAGACTGCATCAGGATCAAGGAATGTTCCGAAACTGGATACAACTTCATCACAGAACCGAAGTACAATAACTTTGCTAGCGTTAGACCTGATAGGAACTTTATTTCTGATGATGAGATGCCTTTGCTGTTCAAGAATTATTGTTTTGCTATTATCAGTGCATGATTTAGTATTATTAATGTTTTGTTTCATAATTATGAAGGGTGAATGATAAATAGACAACTTAATTAACTAAAAATCGAAATCGCGGGTTACTTACGTGAATATATTTATTTATTTATCTATTTATGCACAACACACGGACAGTACACAGGAGAACACATATATAAATAAATTGGAGGTACATAGGCACTACATATTCCCGTAGGAATCTCTTCCTGCAGTCCTTCGACAGGAAAAACGGTGAAAACTATGACACTGAGAACACAACACACATTTACTGAGAAAAGCACTACTAGTTGACAATAGGCTGCGTGACATTGATAGCCCCTCTGTGGCTCGAAACTAGTAGAGCTTTCCTCAACATTTTCACGTGAGTAACCCGCGATTTTTGGTTAATTTTCCCACGATAGTTTAATAACTATCGTATATAATATAAAGACATCTAAAGATATCGTTATATTCTAAAGATTCGTATAACATATAAAGATATCGTTTATAATATAAAGACAACTTAATGTTGACGTCAAAAAATAATGATCATTTTCGAGTATCATCCTTTATAGAAGGTTCTTCGGTCAATTAGGCAAATGAAGTTCTAAATAATAATTAACAACTAAGTATAGATGGTTGAATCCATTTTAACTATGAAACAAACTTATAACATTATGTTTTAATGAGTAAACGTCTATTCTAGAACTTCCTAAAGGAAACATGTATCTAGTAGCTTTTACCTGCGGCTTCGCTCGCGTCACAAAAGGATAAAAGGCCAATGTGACATATACCAATACCTACAGCGCCATCTATACCAATACTTTTGTTTTTCCTCGGGAATATCAATTTTTTTCAGGGATAAAAAGTACCCTATTATTTAATCCGGACTTCTAACTTTACGTCTGCAAAATTTCAAAGCAATCGGTTGAGTAGTTACGGCGTTAAAGTGGAACAAACAAACAAACAAATTCACTTTCCAATTTATAATATAAGTAAGGATAAAATTACTTTTGTCGGTCTTCATTTACAGTTCAGGTAGAATATATGATACTGGGTTGTAGTTCACGTATTATTTCAGTAAAATTCAATGTTTATGTGTAAGATGTGTGTTCCGTAAAGTTATGTTATGTTAGACAAGTGTTACATTTACAAATAATTTATTATTTTCTGTGTTTCGTTACATCTATTGTTTGTTTCTGTGTTTCAATAAAGTATGTGGATTAAAGTGGTGTGTATTTTTTTTTTCATTGGAAAAGGGATTAAAGACTTTTCCCGTACTTATTATTATATTAACTTTGTAGTCTCTGAATGTCTTTCACTTAAACTTCCATAAGTACATTTAAAACATACCAAATATAATAATATTATAATAGTTACAGTTACAGTTCCACATTGTGATTGATGTTTTAAGTGTGGGAGAGCCATGCTTCGGCACGAATGGGCCGGCTCGACCGCAGTGATACCACAGAAAACCGACGTGAAACAACGCTTGCGTTGTCTTTCGTCGTGTCAGTGAGGTTACCGGAGGCCCAATTACAACCCCCCCCCCCCTCCGTACTCAATCTCCTAAATATCAAAATCTCCAACAATTCTCAAAGTCCTAATCCCTAAAAGGCCGGTAACGCACTTGTAACGCCTATGATGTTCCGGCTGTCCATGGGCGATGCCGATTGCTTACCATCAGGTGATCCATCTCCTCGTTTCCCCGCTCACCCCATAAAAAAATAGTCTAGAAAACTTTCTCCCATGACAATGCATAAAACATTATTAAACAACAGTATTATAGTATGGTCCTATGAAGTACCGCTAGAGTGACGTCACAGAAATAAAACAAAAAAATACATTGAAAATATAATATCTTTATTCTTATCTTTAAGACAATTAAATTGGCAATAATATTCACAAAAATATCTAACAAAATTACACTAAAAACATATCACAGATAAAATGATTAGTCACAATTATATCCTAAGTTGTAGTCCTTATCGAGCAACTTACCGATTGTCACCTCTTTGTTCAGGAATAGGTCATACATACACTATATGAATGCCAACGACATATTATATTATTGGAATAAAAAAGTTAAGCTTAGATTACGGCACGATAGACTTTAGTCAGTTCTGACTGCACGGTTGCACGGTGGCTGGGCAACCAACCGGCTGCCGTGCAACGTGTAGCGGGTCGATTCCCGCACGGAGCAACACTTTGTGTGATCCACAAATTATTGATTCGGGTCTGGGTGTGATGTGTGTTTGTTAACTGACACATGAACCAGAATCCTAGGGCTGCTCAACATTTTTTTTAAAAAGAGATTAAAAGAGTTGCTTTATCTTTGGATCATAAATAGCCGCATCATGGCTTACCGCCAGGTACTAAGTACCACGAGATAGTGGCCAAACGTTGACCCAACACTTATAAAGAAACAGTAATCTACATTATCATTATAAAGATCAACTTTAAGAACACTGGACAATCAAATTTGTTTTAAAGACATCGCACACTTGACCAGCACGGCTTCGGTACGGCTCCATCCCAGCAATGAACTTGTCATTTAAATTTGAACTTTAAATCGAATGTGGTATGATATATTTCATATCGTTAATATAAAAAAGGTGTAAGCGCGTCGCCCGCGAGCCGTCCGCGCGCCGCCCGCGCAACGACTGCGCGCTTACAACCTTTTTGTGTTGTTTGCGAAGCAAAAACGCTGTGCCAAGCCATGCCGAAACCGAGCCGGAGCCGTATTGGTAAGTAAGTAAGGTAAGTATCAGTATTCGGTAAGTGTATTGACCCTTATGATATTGAGGGTTATGATTACCTTCGTACTAATCCGGGCCTCATAGAACAATGTTCATCGCTGCTTTGTTTAAAGGAATATTTTTGAAGACACGTTTATCAAATGTTAGTTTACTGAAAGGTATACGTAGTGGACACAAAATAATGTGAAGCACTTGTGTAGCAATTTGTGTCGTAATTTAAACTTAGCTTAGGTTACTTCTGATAATAATAGTTACAAATAAATATGAAGTTTTATTGAAAGACTTGCTAGGGAAGTGGCTAACGATTAGGTAAGTAGAAAAACTGTCTATATAAATTTAGCTTTTCTATAATTACCGACTTCATTTTCACTTATATTTGCTTCCAAGGTTTTAACTCGTTGTCATCTTAGCTAAGATCGCAGGTTACACACGTGAATATACTGAGATAGGCTCTACTAGTTTCGAACCACAGAGGGGTTCTTCCTCATGAGCAGTGTACGCGGAAAACGGTGGTGATTCACGTGAGTAGCCCGCGATTTTAGTTAATTTAGTATGTCTCACGATAGTTATTATAAAAACATCGTTGGCATCTATTTTCAACCGACTTCATTTAAACCAAAACACGTCGCAATTTGTTTTTCTTTATTTATTTATACCCGTTGTGAGACATTTAGTTTTTGTATACAAATTCATACATAAATAGGTTATTATGTAATAATTAATACTACCTAATAAATCTCAATTATTTCAGTTCAATGCCGACTCGTGTTTATGTTTAATTTTCAACCATTTGGTTTTGCGACAGAGTTCAATATTGATTGTTATTTTGGCATCTATAAAATAAGTACACGTTGGAAATTGATTCCGATAAAATAACTATAATAATATTTAATTAATACGTGATGGCTTGATTTCAATTTTTATCTTATACCTAAAGACGTAGAAAAATATTCGATAAAGGAGATTCTTATAAAAATATGTAACGTAATATCGACCTTCTGACCATCATTATAAAGAACATATCCCTATACAACAATAGAAACAGATTTCTTTTAAACAAATATCGAAAATAGATCCTAAATCCAAACTCAACATCAAAGTAAAATGTACTTTTGTCGTAAAAACTCAAGGTTTAAAATTGCATTCGTTAGCCACTACCTTAGCACGTTCCGAATATGAAACAGAGACATTTGGTTACAGAGTAGATAAAGAATAGAGTGCACACGATCGGCTTTACGACGATACCTCTGGATACAGACCCCAACACCTATAGACAGATATTTATTAACACAAACAGACACACCACCGTACAATGAGCTATCTTCATGTGTATTTTATTAGAGATTATGGCTCAAGTAAACTACCGTTGTTTCTTTTAATAGACTGTTTAAAGACAGAGATAAAAGTGTTTAATAAACTTATTATTAGTATTCTACTTTAATTTTTGGTTCTTTTAAAAAAAACTTTGCCGCACACTAGGATTTTCTCCTGTGTCATGAGTGCGTTTAGAAACATACAAGGAATAACAATCTGTGAATCACAAAAAGAGTTGCCTCGTGCGGGAATCGAACCCGCGACACGTTGCGTGGCAGCCAGTTGCCCAGCTACCGCGCCACCGTATTTTCAGTGCTTGCCTTTTTTTTTAAAGCAACAATTGATAATGATGACGAATAAACTACGACAAAAATGTTTACAAAATTGACAGTGCAATAAATCAAGGAGATATAATAAGACCAACACTAGTCTAGCAGTGTAAGCATGACAATGATAACTAGCTTCTAATCTTGAATGAAATTTGAATTAATAAAATGGATATTGTTTCATCTCTTTCTTTTTTTATACCTTTCCCTTATAAGAAGACAACGATAGCATAAGACTTGGACATGGAAACAGTATCTTGATCACACAAAGAACAACAGAGAAGATAACTCATTGAATTTAAACCGACAAAGAAATAAGTAGGAATGTATAAGTACAAACAAATAAATCGAAATAATTCCATGTTTCTGCTGCGTACTCAACTTTCTAATAAGTAAAAAAGTCATTGAATGTCTTTATTTTACGATAGATGTCACTATAATGAGAGCTACTTCTTTTTTTCCTCATCAGATGGCGCTTATGTAAAAAACGGAAGGTTTTTTGTCCACTAATGAATTGCTTGTCTCATATCAATTGGACAGTAAATTTTGGACAGCTACATTGATTGGACAAAACACACTTCACGCTGCATAAACTCTATCTGCTGAGAAGGAAAAGATAACTCTTATCGAATCAGAAGAAGTCGAGCGAAACCGAAACATGAAACACTCCATTTTGAATATATCGTCAGAAATCAGTTTTGAATTGTATGTCAAGGACATAAAGACGCAAATGAATATTTGAAAAAAGTATAGCTACCACACTCATGTATTTCATTTTGAATGTCAAAACTAATTGACTTACGCTCAAGCTTCGACATATTATACTAATGGACATGCCGTACGCGTATAATTTGCAGTAATTTTTTATTTTGAAAAGAGTGAGAGAGATGGCCTACGCTTTCGGTCTAGCGCTATTTCTTTCTCGCTCATAACGTCTTAACTACGGTACTATTTTGAGAGAGATAAAGATAGACCGAAACTTCGTTTCCTCTCTTTCTTTCCGAGTACCATAATTCTCATCTCTAAGGCATGTCCATTAGTATATGTCGATGCGCCGAAGTACTGAAAAGTTACTCTATTTTAAGAAATATCGTGCCGTCTCCGTCATTTTTCAAAGAAGTTGTAGAGACAGAACTATACATAAGTGAGACTTAAAATTATTGAGTAGCGGTTGAGTACTTCAGCATAAAAGATTCTGAATATTACCAACGTTATAGCAAAAGGAGTTTTATAATATACAAATAAACTTAAAAACTAAAAAAAAGCAAACATGGACGTAAATTATAGTTGAAACAATAAAAATTAAAATGCGATTAGAATAAGATGTTAAAATAGAAGCTGGCGAACAAGATTGAAACGCTTCAGTATAAAGCTTTAGAATATTTGGAAGAAAATTCACTATCACTTCCACATTTATTGGGAGTGAATAGGTTTATTAAGGGTCGACAAGACGCATGTAATGCTCCATGTGTTGCAGCCGTACATAGGCCACGGTAACCACTTACTATTAGGTGGGCCGTGTGGTTTTTACCACCGTCGAGATATAAAAAATAATCTCTTACTGGAAACATTGACTCTAGTTAAATCTTAATTAGAAATTGTAGGAGAAATATCGGTCAGTTCTTGTACATTATTTGATTCAATTTTGGGCTACTTGAGTCTCACAAGATCTATTTGATTTTGATGCGACCCTTCTATGTCCCAAATAAGAGCTTTTGGTCTAAAAGTTCTAAAGCATTTCAATCTTTAATATCAGCTTAACAAAACACAAAATGCATTAAACAAAGAGATTATTAAAAATTAGAGAAATAATAAAGATTATGACAATCACATTCCTTAGTAGACGAAGTATTAAATTGTGCAATAGAAGTGTTAATCAGAATTACAGAGCGTGTCAATAAATAAATTAGTGAAAAGTTAACAATATTAAAAAATAAAAAGTATATTTGTATCGCTTACTCAAGTAACTGTTTATTCTAGTCAAAGAAATCGTCAAAGTTGAGGTAACTCAACTTATTTCAACCCGTGGTAGGGACTCATAAACTTAAGCATTCGAAACCAATCAAGTTAGTTCGTTAACCAGTTATGTGAGTAAATTTTATATGGGTAATATTAAAGAATTATATAAATTAAAAGAATTAAGTACAGCTTTGGATGCAAATGCAATTAAAATTGTAAAGTTTGAATTAGTACGAACAATATTATCTACTACGAAATACAAACTTACTTCAGCTATGGACATGTTTTGTCTTTTTCCTACAAGCTTTGATGATAATTTGAAAGAATGAGACAAAACACAAACTACAGCTATAACAAATATAACAGTAAAATTAAGAACTGCAAATAGTCTACTTGCAATCAAATTCATGAGAATTGGTCTAAAGTATTAGCTAAACTACAAGACTAAACATTTACTACAAAATTAGCTTTAATACCAAACTCTCAGCAATAACACAGAGTCTGGATTTGCGTGTATAGTTTGACAAATGACTCGTCCTTATTACTTATATACCTCCTAAGAACACTGATATAAACGCCTTTTTAAAGTTAAAGCAAGTCAACTGATAACAAGTTAGAAGAAAACTATAGTAGTCATTGTTTTATGCCGGTGCCAGACATGTGCACAATTGTTTGTTCACATTGTGTGCCATGAGCATTTAATGATATTTCGTTCAGGACATACAATATGAGCACATGTCTGGCGCTAGCATTATAGATCTTAGATTTCATAGTAGATAATTTGTTCCAAACATAAAATTAGGACAACAGTTAACAACAAACCTTAAACAACTGAAACAACAACCTGTTCTGTCGACACTGGTGCCAATGTTGTGCTGCTATCACTCACAGTATCATCTGTCTTATTCTTAGTCACATTAAGTTCATTTTCGATTGTAGCCTCTTCTTCATTAGGACTAGTTGTACTATAAGTAGTAATACTAAATTCTGTGGTACTTGCATTAGTTGGATAAACAGTACTACTTTCTATACTGTTTTCTTCTATATTTAATTCTATGACATTATTTTGTTCACTTCTCAAAGCGAAGTCTTCTGTGTCAGCAGTACTTGCATTTTGTGTACTAGTTTCTTCCTTTCTTTCTGTCGTATCTTCTCTACTTACACTATAAGTACTTGCCTCCGAGTTAGCACTAGTTGTAATATATACTTCAATACTTTTAGCCGTTGTACTAATAGTTTCTATATCTTTGCTAGTTGTACTAATATCACTATATTCAATATTTTCAACTACATCTTCAATATTTATATCTTCTGGACCACTAACATCGTAGTCGTAAGTGTACTCTTCTGTTGTGGTTGAGGCTGAAATTTAGAAGATTAATCAATCAATTATGTTGTCTTAATAAGTACAATCGGCAACATTTAGGGATGATTTTTTTAATCAAAAACTTGAATATCTACCATTGTTATGCATACGACTGCCAATAATTAATTTACATTTTACATATATTGGTCTATTAGAACAATGATTATAATTTTAAACAAACTTACCAGTCCCTGTAATCAAACTGGAATTCTTCTTAAAAGGATCCTCAGTAACTACTACAACTTGAGACTCATTTGTTGCACTATCTCCACCTTCTTTCATCTCTATTACATCAGTATCTTCTTCTTTTACATCAGTCGGTATATCTTTACTTGCACTATCACAGCCATCGCCACAGCTATCAGCTATATTATTCAATATCATATCAACTAGAATACTTTCTGTAACATTCTTATGTCCTAACTCCTTCTCCTCTTTAAGTTCTTTATCTACAATTTCTTCTATAGTTTGTGTATAATTTTCTGGTGGGATCCAGTTGAATTCTGGATCAAATGTAGTAGAATTATTTGGATTAGAATTAGCTCCTAGTATTACTTCTGGATCGTCTCCTTGTCTCATGTTTTGTTTAGTATATTTAGCTATTGCAGGTCCTAATATATTAGTTACGTATGCTCTAAGTTGATTACATTTGTCTACTGTGTTCACGTCATTGGAACTGCCCCATATGATGAAACCTGATGCGTTTGATTTATAAAACGTGTTCAAGGCTACATACAAGTCGGTCTGTAACAGAAAAACATTGTTGCTATGTAGTTTATTATTATTCTTTATCAAATAGTTGTGTTATGCTAGTTATCATAGCTTTGTAACGAACTATTTAAATGTCAATTATGTGTGGGAGTTGAATCTGCGATAGACTGTTTTATTCGCGTACGAATAGCTTGTATGTTAATTTATGTTAATAATATTATGACGACTGTAGATCATACAAGTAAGCAATTAGATATTTGGACTGGGTGTCAAGCCATACTACATGAAAGTGGCGGGTGGTAGGATGGTAAGGCCTACTAAAGACTGGAGATTAAACTGTCAAACACCAAGCGGTCACCGGTGACCGCAACCTATTGTTCTTTAATTGTGTCTATAAATACGGTACTCGACGAGTTAATTTCTGTCGACTGCCTCGTTGGCCGAGTGGTCGCAAGTGCGACTGCCGAGCAAGGGGTCTCGGGTTCGATTCCCGGGTCGGGTAAAGTATTAATAGGTTTTTAACTCTGAGTAATAGCACGGAGTCTGGAATTGTGCCCGGTATATGGCAATAGACTCACCCCTTATTACATGGGACTCATAACATAAATAGTGAAAAGTGAATATTACACTGCACAGTGGCATTAATCGCCGGTAATGTTATTAAACTCTGTGGAGTGCCATTCAAGTAACGGACAGGATCAGGCTGATGATGACCTGTACGAAATGTATGTACATATATTGTTGCGACCATTTAGGTTGCAGTAACTGAAATATTCAAGTCTAATGAAAGTGAAATGATGTTTTGATATCCGTGTATTCCAATTTAAACTGAATACCTTACTTTATAATAGAACTCAATATCCATCGTACCTTATTCAAGAACCCACTGTCTCTATACCGGTACCAGAAGTAAGGCAGTATGGGCGCTCCTCCCCGGACCATCCTGGCAGCTTCCTTCACTCTGCCACGGATGAGAGCAGCCAGCTGTCGCGTGCTCAGGCTCGCTGAACTGTACACTGAGGGGTACAGCGCTGTGCTCTCCTGCCAGAGCCAACTTATCCTGGAATTTTTGATAAAAGCATTGTTTATTGATGTCATATTAAAAGTTTGTTGATAGGAAACTATTGATTTAACACACTTTAACATAAAATAACATCACGCCTTTTATCCCAAAAGGGGTAGGCAGAGGTGCACATTATGCCACTGTACAATGTAACACCCACTTTTCACTATTTATATTATGAGTCCCATGTAATAGGGGGTGAGCCTATTGCCATATACCGGACACAATTCCAGACTCCGTGCTACTACTGAGATTTTTTTTAAAAACCCAGTAATACTTTGCCGGACCCAGGAATCGACACACTTTAACATACAGGAGAACCAAAATTAAAATGGAACAGGATGTGTAAAATCCAGGTGTACGTTTTCTAATTGCAAGAGTGTGGTTTTGATAACCGAATAAGATCCTCGAATGACGTAAATTGTTGAAGGATCTTTATTTATTCCCGGCTAAATTGCGTAAATACAGTTTTATAACAAGTTTGCAAAGAAAATTACTCGAATAAAGAATAAAGTTATTCATCACAGATAGATACTATCTTTACTAATAATATTATAAATCGGAAAGTGGGTTTGTCTGTTTGTTCCGGTTTCACGCCGTAACTACTAAACCGATTGCTTTGAATTTTTGCAGACGTAAAGTTCGAAGTCCGGATTAAATAATAGGGTACTTTTTATATCGGATAATTTTAATATTCCCGAGGGAAAACAAAAGTATTTGTATAGATGGCGCTGTGTGTATTGGTATATACCAACACAGGCTACTTTTTATCTTTTTGTGACGCGAGCGAAGCCGCGGGTAAAAGCTAGTTAGTAATACATCATAGTGAAGATGAAATCGAAATACGAGCAAGTGATGTTTGTCTGTTTGTCTTCAACAGTTTTCTGTCGACAGCCATAGAATTAAAAGAAGTAAATCTGAACGAACCTATCATTCTCCTGAGGCACTTTATCAGCACAGGTCTCCTTCATATTGTTGGACGCCATATTGAAACAATACGGGAACCCGTAGTACCCCCATATAGCGCGGGGCCGCATCTTCTTCGACAGCGCCAGCGTTGCCTGCATGAACTCTCGACCAGCTGCCTCGAAACGACGCTTAGCCTGAAATAGTTATGTAGAAATTTGTTAGACTTATCAATTTTCTCCTGCAGTCTTGGGATTTTCTCCTATATGTGATACAGGAGAAAATCCCGGGTTTCTACGGAATAGAAGCCGAATGAGCAGACAAATCAAATGATGGTAAGGTATTATAGCTCATGGACATTTATAACAGAGTCACAAGTGGATAATCATTTTGCAAGAATTAATAAAATTATCTATATTTACATATAATAAAATCGTAAGAAAGTGAAAAGTGTACATTGAATATTTTTAAAAGAGAATGCTTGGGGAGTGATCTACAATCGATACCGAAGCCTAAAATATGTTTTTTTATAATTTTTGTCTGTTTGTCGATATGTGCATATATGTCCGGGGTAAGTATACTTAAAAAGTGCTGTATGGATTTACTTCAAATTTTCTCGGTCGGTCTGTCCAGTAGCCAACCAAAGGTTACGGTCTCTGTACTGAATCAATCTGTCAATCAATAAGTGTGGGAGAGCCATGCTTCAGCATGAATGGGCCGGCTCGACCGGCGTGATACCACGGCCTCACAGAAAACCGACGTGAAGCAACCCTTTTCGTTGTATTTCTTCGTGTGAGTGAGGTTACAGGAATCCCCTCCCCGCTCCCCAGTCCCCCCAATATCCGAATCCACCACAATCCTAAAATATCTAATTCGCAAAAGGGTCGGCATCGCACTTGTAACGCCCCTGGTGTTTCGGGTGTCCATGGGCGACGCCGATTGCTTATCATCAGGTGATGCGTCTGCTCGTTTACCGGCTTATGCCACAAAAAATTCTTTATTTTCTAACCTGCATAGTAAATAGTTCTGTGTACATAAGTCAGTACAAAGTAATCATAAAAAGATTTCACTGATCTAATGACACGTGCCAATATCAGAGATAGTGTGATCAAACAAAGTGTAAAGGTAATATACGAATATATACGCAATTTTCTTATCCAGTCAACACTTAATCTTAGAGATTACAAAATGTTGGTATAGATGGTGTATTGACATAGGTATACTTATATGATGGTTGATGGTATAATAAAGATTTTTATTATATACTTGGTCTAGAATAGAATAATAAATGTTTTGTTTACTTCATAGGTTTATGACCATTTTTTTTAAATGTTGCCTCACACTATGGTCTTCTCCTGTGTCGTGGGTGCGTTTACAAACATACAAGTTCACATACACATGACACCCAGGGCCGAAACAATAATTTGTGGATCACACAAAGTGTTGTTCCGTGCGGGAGTCGAACCCGCGACGTGTGCACAGCAGCCGGTTGCCCAGCCACCACACTTATTAGTATTACTTATTATCTTTATATTTATCCAAAACAGATTTTTTGGTATTTTTAATTAGTGCCATATTTTATGGAATTTATTAGATAACATACTACTCGTTTCCCATTGGTACTAGTAGCCTGATGTCTTATAGCTTATATAGCTTTCCTTGATAAAGTCACTATCCATATGCATAAATCGGCTCAGTTGTTCCGGAGATTAGCACGTTCATAAAAACAAAGAAACAAACAAACTTTATACATCATCATGCTTTTTGTCCCCGAAGGGGTAGGCAGAGGTGCACATTACGGCACTAAATGCCGCTGTACAATGTAACACCCACTTTTCACTATTTATGTTTTTATGAGTCCCATGTAATAGGGGGTGAGTGAGAACCCAATAATACTTTACCCGACCCGGGAATCGAACAATCAAACTCTTCGGCTTTAAATATAAGTGAGAATATAATTATTAATAACCTTTTTTAAAAGTGCTATTTTTTATTTTTTACATTTCAGGTACAATTTTCGTCTTTGTATTAACCTTACATGGTTTATTCTAGTGATCCGATTTTATTCAGCTGTTCTGTAGGAAGTTTTGCGCTTAGCAACTCTTAATTACATAAAAGTAATATAAATATTTAAAATCAGTGTGAATGTATTGATATTTCGATATTAAATATTCATTGTTTTACAATATGGTGTAATAAATTATGATACTATTGTTCACACTAGAATTAAGCATTGTTAAACTAACCCGAGTTGTATTTGAACAGTTGGAGATATATAGCAATTAAACCAATAAGTTTAATAAAAAAATGTATGAATGCAAATAATGTTATTTGTAGAATTAATCATGGTGTAATTTAAACTGTCAAACACCAAGCGGTCACCGGTGACCGCAACCTATTGTTCTTTAATTGTGTCTATAATGACAGTACTCAACGAGTTAATCTTAATGTAAAGAAATATCTACCTATCGGAAACTAAGATCGGAAACAAGATAATAATTATGTCATCTATCGAGTTTAAGTGTGGGAGAGTCATGCTTCGGCACGAATGAGGCGGCTCGACCGGAGTGATACCAACGACGAGCAGAAAAGCGACGTTAAGCAACGTTGCAACTTGCGTTGTGTTTCGTCGTGTGGGTGAGGATACCGGAGGCTCAATTCCGAATCTCTTCCCCGATCTCCCTAATCCCCGCATCCCCAACAATCCTCAAACTCCTAATTCCCTAAAAGGCCGGTAACGCACTTGTAACGCTTCTGGTGTTTCGGGTGTCCATGGGCGACGCCGACAACGACACGCCGACTGCTTACCATCAGGTGATCCATCTGCTAGAATACACTGGCTTATCCTATAAAAAAATAGAAGTACTACAAACATGCTAATTATAAAAAAAATACATTCTAACGGACTGAAGAAATCTTATACATATTTACTCAGTATAAACTTATAAAAAGTATTTCGTTATCATAGTTATATGACCACTTAAACAATTAATCTAGCTCCTAAACTAACTAGTATATTGTTATCTACGCATGAGATATAATTAGAAGGATTTAAGATTTAAAAATTAATTTCGCAATTTTTATTTCGCGAGTCGTATAACATTTTATTATGAGATTAAGCTAGTTTTTTTATTTGAAGGGCTAAAGGTTTTATGATTTTTATGTGCAGTTATTATGGTTTCTACGACTGAACTAAATACCAATATAATACGCAAACGATGTGAGAGTTTTATTACACTTTAGTCCTCGAGAACCTATGGAGTTACTTGCTCGTTCTTCTTCATAGGAATCTACACCTTGGAATGAGCAAATAGCTTCATTTTTAATGTTTTTTGTTGACGTTCAAAAGTGCCTTTCTGGTCTAATTGAAATAAATGATTTTAACTTTGTTTTGACAAGGAAAACCTGCGGATAATATAATTATTATGTTACAAATTATAGATTCCTCATTAAGACATGACCTACTTCTCTTGGTGACTGAAAAGCCAGAGACCTTCGCCATTGTTGTCGTTTTGCACATTTGAATTATTGTTTTTGTTTATACTGCAACACATTTTTTTTATTTTGATGTGGTTGCCAAATCTCCCCAAAACTTCTTTTATTTTTTGATATTTCATAATTGCCTCGTTGGCTGAGTAGTCGCAAATGCGACTCAGGTCGGGTCTCGGGTTCGATACACGGGTCGGGCACTATACTACTGGAGATTGAAAAAAATCTCAGTACTCGCACGGAGTCTGGAATTGTGTCCGGTGTATGGTAATAGGTTCACCCCCTTATTACATAATAGTGAAAAGTGTGTTTTACATTGTACATTGGCATGAAGTGCTGTAATGTGCTCCTCTCCCTACTCCTTTAGGTATAAAAGGCGTGATGTTATATATAATATGTTATATCATAATGGTAGCGAAGCAATGTTCTTTCATTTCAAAATAGTTATGAATTGAAAATAATAGTCTTGTTAAGACACTACTTATAATATTAATATAACTTGCTTATTATCATCATATTCATCACATCACTGAAACCAAATATTAATACTATATATATAATATATACACAGCTGTAATACATTATAACTGTTTGTACAATCGTTATTATTAGACAACAAATACTTCGGGATCTGATCGTGAGTTGTGCAACGGGAGTTATAGTGTTGGGAACATGGTACATCACTGTCATAACGATTGACCTAGTAAAGGGATTGAGAAATTCAATTATTAATTGGGTGATATATTGCGTAAGTTTTTTGTTGATAGATAAGCGTGAAAGTACAGAGTCTAACTTGAATGTAGTAACCTAAACACATTGAACACCATGGGGGTCATCGATGACAGACGTTGGCGGAGGAATTTTGCCAAATGTTAAAAGCAACGAATGTGACATAATATTATTGAATGGTGAGAAATTAGAGTTGGTAAAAGAGACAACTTTCCTGGGAATTACTGTAGACGACAAATTGCAATGGGGTCCTCATATTACATCATTAGCGGGACGATTGAGCTCTGCAGCGTATGCTGTCTGGAAGATACGACAGTTAACTGACATAGAAACGGCAAGACTAGTGTATTTCAGTTACTTTCATAGCATTATGTCGTATGGCATTTTGCTGTGGGGACACGCTGCTGACATTGAGTCTATCTTTGTATTGCAAAAGCGCGCCGTCAGAGCTATCTACAATCTAGGTCGTCGCGAATCTCTCAGAGAAAGGTTTAAGGAGATCAACATTATGACCGTTCCATGTCAATTTATTTATGAAAACATCATGTATGTTAGGAAAAACCTACAGTTATTTGGTAAAGTGTCGGACAGACACCACTATCAAACTAGACATGGAAATAGATTAAGTCAGCCAATTTCGAGATTGGCGAAAGTAAGTAAGTCGTTCATGGGATTCTGTGTTAAATGTTATAATAAGATACCAGGCGACATACAACACCTAAATGAATCAAAATTTAAATTATGTATAAAGAAAACTTTATGTAAACAAGCGTATTACAAACTTAATGATTATATAGTTGATAAAAATGCTTGGATACAGGCTAGTCCGGCTCCACAGGATAACAAAAAACACTGATGTTTTAATGAAATTGTAAATAATACAGCCATTTTGCTAAATTGTATATTGTTTAACTTAGATAATCATTGTGAATGTGAGAGCCCTGTAATTAACTTAATATTAAATTAGACTAGTAGAATGCATTTGTGTCAGCGTGGAATTGTCATGCTCACTCAAAGGTCTCATTGGCGGTGGCGCGTGCAGTGGATCGCTCGATTCCCTACAATATGGTTGATTTGGGCGGTGCTGGTGTACGTGTCATGTTCGTGAACGGGCGCCGTCAACTGGGACTGGTCAGCTCCAGACTGTATTATTTATTGTCTTTAAGGTTATTTTCTTTTTCAATCACTTTGACTAGATTTTAGTGTTACATTGTTCTCGCACAATCCAAACGGCAAACTATGTAACTGGACAATTGTATTGTGAACCTGATTGAAAAAGAGTAACCTATGGAGTTTCTTGCTCGTTCTTCTCCATAGGAATCTACACTTTGGAATGAGCAAATAGCTTCACTTCTAATTTTATTGTTGACGTTCAAAAGTGCCTTTCTGGTCTAATTGAAATAAATGATTTTGACTTTGACTTTTGACTTTGACTTTGACTTTGAATAGGGATGATGACAGGGTATGAAAATTTAAAATATAATTAATCCGTAAGTTAGGTAATGAACAAATATTAGACACGTATTTGTTTATTTTGTCGTATAATAAAACAATAATTAGATAAAACGAATTAAAGTTATTAGTGGGAGTTAAAACGTCATTTCTACGTATAAAATGTGCATAGAAGTGACGTCACGTGATATTTCAAATCTATTTATCGTCGAAAGTATTCGTTTCTGTAAGAAAATAAAAAATACGTGTCTAATGATTTAAAATAATCTACCAGACGGACATTATAATAAAAATTAGGCATCTACCCTATTGCTTTTAACAATTTATATTAGCATTCAAAGCTTTAATACCTCTTTTTGTAAAGCATTCCTTTGATTTAGTAAAGTTTAGTTGGTTTTAAATCTAAGCGATTTGAATAATCCAAAAGTATCTTTTTTTATTTATTCCGAACACATATGGAAAGACGAAGTGTTTATAGAGATAATACCATTTCTCATCCCAAACCAAGTGCCATTTCTATGAATTGCTAAAACACGGAACATATGTTTCTACATTGATAAATAATGTAACATAGAAAGGACATAACACTATCTACATAGTAAAATTAGCAACCATCTTCAACACTCACCACCGTCCTAAATACCGCATTACTTTAACAACGTCATTCTAACATTTGATTGATAAATCAGCCGTTAGATTGATAGATTGATAACTATGTAGTACAGCACTAACTGATCTAAATAACTGAAGCATTAGTTTGACGAGTGCATGCCGACACGAGACGTTTGATTGATAAATTACAATCTCTGAATGTTTGTTTGTGTGTGTATATGTAATAGTTAGGTGCGAATGAGTTCTGTTTCTGATCAATGTAATGTCTAAGAAGATTTAGAGGATCAGGAGTTTGACATGTGATTTACGGCTGATTTCAATAACCTGCGTAATATGCTATGCATTTGCGGATTTACTTTTTAACATAATCTATACAAAACGTGTTCCAATTTCATCTCTAATTGGCAAATCTTTTCGTTAGTTTGTTACTCAACATAACATCACGCCTTTTATCCCCAAAGGGGTAGGGACAGAAGAGAGTAGAAGTGCACATTACGGCACTTTATGCCAAGTAGTTAACAAAGTAACACCCACTTTTCACTATTTATGTTATGAGTCCCATTTAATAGGCAGTGAGCCTATTGCCATATACCGGCCACAACTGCAACTCCGTGCTACTATTGTGAATTTTTTTATAACTTAGTAGCAATTTGCTTGACCTGGGAATCGAACCCAAGAACCCTTGCCCGGCAGTCACACTTGCGACCACTCGGCCAACGAGGCAGCCAGTAGTCAGGGCGTGTCGATTGTAATTGTATTTATGTATGTATTGTATATAGGAAAATTGGCTTATTATTGTAATGCATTCACATTGATAATGGTGTTATATGCATTTTCAAGCCGCAAAGTAATCAATAGAATACGAAAAGTATTTTTAAGGATTTGGACTGACAATACAAAACTGTTGAAGGCAAATACTTTGCTAACGTTGGTCACCGGTTAACCCCATGGCGTTTAATGTGTTAAAATTTCTGATTGAGAAATAACTTTGACATCTATTAATGTATGAGGAAATTAAAATTCCATATACACATATTCAGCTAAGTTCAGATAGATCGTAAGAACTAATAAACTACAATTTAGAACCTTACGCAATCACACATACAAACCACTTTAGCTTATCAAAATAGAAGATATTCATAAATCAATTACACTAAATCTCCCGACTATTAGTGATCACAAACACAAGCAGATCAAGCTACCCTAAAGCATCAATACATTATCAACTTTAAAGCCACGAACTAAGGTAGAAATCTGTGTGAAGCTGTATCGAGGCCCTTTAGTTAGCGCGCCCTAATTAGTCGTCAGATAATGCGATGTAATCACTGGCCTGCGATGATTGTGTTGAATGGGAACGATGTGTCAGTAGTTCAGTACCATTGTTGGTACAATTATGTATTATATGTGCTTCTAAGAAAGTATCAGAAGTGTTCAATAAATGGTATAGCCAATTAGTCGGTTACTGATTGGTTCAAAGCAGAGCTTTTTGCCATTCTATATTACCTCTACATTCGAGATCACCCTAGGTTAAGAATTAGATTAGAGAGATTTTAAATAAGTTAAACAATCCATTGCATTCTTTCAGCAATGACGCACGGGGCACATATTTTATCACGAATGGGCCGGTTCGATCGGAGTGATACCACGGTCTCACAGAAAACTAACGTGAAACAAAGCTCGTGTTGTGTTTCGTTGCATGAGTGAATTTACCAAAGGCCCTCCCCCTCCCCAGTCTTTTCAATGCCCGAATCCCCCACAATCCTCAAATTCCCAATTCCCAAAAGGCCAGTAACGCACTTGTAACGCCTCTGGTGTTTCGAGTGTCCACGGAGGGCGCCGATTGCTTACCATCAGGTGATCCGTCTGCTCGTCATCCCATAAAAATTGTTTGTAATCCCGAAATTTTTACTTGAATACCAATTATTTTAAAGAATTACCTCTTCCTGTATCCACTCCTTCTTCCACCACCAATGTCTCTGTTTCTCTATCTCATAGGACATGTCCTTGTACGGAGTCAGGTCCCCGAAGTTTTGCCGGAACACCGGCCGCCATGACTCAAAGTCTATAATTCCAACACCTGAGAAAGTAGTCAGTTAATTAGTTAAAGCTTTTGAAATCCAAAAAACTATAAGAAAAAGTCTTTAGATCAGTCTGAAACCAAAAATGGGTGTGTTTTAGCAATAAGGGATTTTCGTTTTTATTAATATATACTAGATGTCGCTAATGTGGAGTGTGAACTGTTTGTCCAATTACCGTGGTTGTTATTTTTTTTATAAACACAACTTTAGGGATTTCTCCTGTTTTGTGTGTGCGTTTACAAACACACAAATTCACATACACATGACACCTAGACCCGGAACAACAATCTGTGGATCACACAAAGAGTTGTTCCGTGTTGAAATCGAATCCGCGGCACATTGCGCGGTAGCCAGTTGCCCAACCATCGCACTACCCATTTATGCCAAAGGTAACTGATTTTTTTATTAGACAAGAAGAAAATGATTTAGTGTAAAACAATCATATTTTTATGATGTAATAATAAGCATAGACCCATAAAACGTAGCAATTAATTCCTAGATTAGTCCAAATTATACCCGCATGTGTGTATGTGTGTGTGTAATTAGCAAAATTTACGGTTCCAGTTCAAAGTAGGTCGGGGTCGCCCTTATAGCAGGGTCGTTAAACAAAGGGACATAGGTTCTGTTAATTTAAGTTAGACCCCAATGGAATAAGTTAGGCTTTGTAGGTACCTACGTATATACAAGATACCATCTAGCCTTTTTGCTGTAGAACTCAAGTATGGACTATAGCTATTGTTTTCGTTTTATACAATTCTCGACGGAACTTCGGGCTTAACCCACCCTATTTTTATTTACTTTATGTACATTTTTATCAAAATTTTTATTGTGTACGTCTAAATCTTTCGATTATGTGATATTTGTCCGAATATTGTTTACGTAAAACAAATCGGCTACAATTCATTCATATTCTGGACACAAACTGTCCCAGTGACTTCTAAGTCGACCAGTTGGATCTAACTAGCATCCAGCGGTTGCTTGTGACCTTTATTAGTAGGTAATGTATCTACTATCCTACGCTAAATAAGAATAAGTGTGTAAAATGTGTGTTTCGACGTCAGTAGGTCAACCTTCTCCAATCTGTCAATTTTGGTTTTCAACCATATGTTAAAACGATAAAGTTAAAAATCGCATAAAAGAGTTAGAGAACAGATTAGGTTGATTCGCTGTTACGTGCATTATATATAATATGCTATAGGTAGATATTAAGATGAGCACATTTATCGCATTGGGCATTAACCTGTAAAGATAAATGTAAGTGGAATAAATAAATAAATAAATGTTTTAAGATACAAACACTCACCGTTAAAATCCTTATCAGGCACACTTTGCTCCAGAACTTGTTGATACGTATCCAGATGTTCTATCAAGTCCCCTTCCTGAGGTACTCCACCGTTTCTATATTTAATTTCGCCACTAGTACTATTTCTTAGTAACGCAGGGAAGTCTCCAGGATCATAAAGTATGGAGATTCTGTCCCCTCTGAATGTATCGCCTGTGTTCTGAATAATTCCGTACTTTTCGTACAGGTCGTCGAAAAGAATGCCTTTGGATTTGCACTGCATTGTGGGTGCGTTCCAGTATATGTTGAACTCCTTGGTTGGTACGTCATTTTCTGGCATCTGGACCACGTAGTAGCTGGAACAAGGAGAGAGGTTGTTAGAACTCTGTTATAAATGAAAAAAAAATGAGTAGAATATCCAAAAACCTTTATCTATAGAGATGGTTTTTTTTTTTGTTAAGGGGGGAAAATCATCGAATGACTTCTCCCGCCTAGGTGAGGCGGGAGGGAGTGTCAAACTCTTACTGACTAAAAACCACCCCGTTCCTTCTTCTGCCCGTGGAGCCGGAGCCCCGGTAACCCGTTAGGTTCTCCGCGACTCCGAATCGGCATCAGCCCTGTTGGGTCCCATCAGTGGTGATCCTTATAGATGGATAGGATTCTACTATAGGGTATTCTTATATTTGGCTTTCTTGGTCTGGGTTATTCTTATATATATATACGAAACTCTATGCTAAACTTGTTTCCAATTACGATAAAGAACTTCGTTGCACAGTTTCAGGAAATGAAATAAAATAACATAACATAACATCCCGCCTTTTATCCCCGAAGGGGTGGACAGAGGTGCACATTATGCCACTGCACAATGTAACACCCACTTTACACTATTTATGTTATGAGTCCCTATATGGGACTATATATAGGGGGTGTGCCTATAGCCATATATCGGGCACAATTCCAGACTTCGTGCTACTACTGGGAATTTAATAAAAACCCAGTAATACTTTGCCCGACGCGGGAATCGAATCCGAGACCCCTTGCCCGGCAGTCGCACTTGCGACCATTTGGCCAACGAGGCATTCAGATGAAATGTGTATCACATTAATTTATTAATTTGTATAAAAATGCTCTCATTTCTGAAAGTCAATGTACTTCTAAATGTAGGTTGCGATCAAAGTTCAAGATGTATCAGGTACACTGTGTATAATTTCTGATTAAAAATTATTTTACCAAACATGACAACGATTTTTTAAGTCTATCTGTGCAGTAAAAATATATCTTTAAAATTGTTCACATAAAACATAAAACTCCCAGTCTACCAAATATCCTGCTCTGATTTAATTTGTCCTCATAAAGAACATTAAACATTAAGGTACCCACCCACTGCTGCGTAACAATTAGGTCGCCGACCCCACTTTGTTTTAATGTTCGTTCAGTTCGCACTTGATTGAGCCATTTTTTACTAGTGCACACAGCTAAAGCTATACGAACCCAGTTTATCAAGATCTCTCTTTGCATAATCTTTCCGTATATTCATAGGTCAGTTTATTCTAGTTTTGTGTAGCTCCATTTGTACTTATTGTGCTCTTGACCGTGAATTAGTGTTATGAATGGAGTAACTATGATGTAATTTTTATTGACGATATTTAGTTTATGAGTCTGTCTAGTGGGTGTTGGGCAATTAATCTTTATTTATCGCTCGCTTTTTGTTTAAGCTGACTGTTGATAGATACATTTTGATTATAGTGGAAGAGACTTCTTTCATTTTATGACTTTTATTATTTTAGATTTATGCGTCATGTTATAATGGTTATTGTTATAGGGACATAGTGGTAAATATAATTTAGAAAAGTGAGCTTTATAGGAAATTTTGGATCTAATGTACAATTTTATTTTGAAAGATATTACTAAACAATTATTTAAGATCGTTCAAGTTACAAAGCAGTTATTCAAATAACTTATAAGTAACTTTGCAACCACACACCCATAATAAAATCCTAATAAATCTGCACCTTCGATTGATATGTTTCCCAGATTTGTGGCTAAGGCCTACGTAGTCGATAAATTCTAGTTTTAGTCGACGAAGCTAAACTTAGGCCTGAACTTTACGATGCTTGTTACGCTCCAGTTCTCGCCCACCTCAATAATTTCTAGTCCAGGTTCGACTCCAGGTGTAGAACATTACGAAATAGGTAGTAGTTAGATATTTCTAGTTTTCACTTTTCATGCATTTAGTAAACCGATTTTAAAAATAAATGTCCTAAGGAAATTAAAGACTTGAATCCACTAGTATATTATCAGATATATCACGAATAATAACTCTTAGTCAAGTGCTGGTCTAGAATTAAATTTCCAAATCATTACTAGGTTTATTTCGGATGTTAGAAAACCCTCTGTAATGGACCAGAGTCTGGAACAGTGGCTAATTGATGGCAATAGGCTCATTAACTGTAATTTTTTACTAACACCTCATCACCTAAAACTGGGGTTCATAGTATAACATAGCAGTAAAGTACACCTTTGCTTGTACATCAGGAAATAAAATAAAGACCATGTTGTTATGGCCACAATAAAATCTTGCAACGTTATAAATTAGTGATGACGTAACACAATGAAAACAACAATTAACACGGACCAATGTAACTGTGCGCGTTATACGAGCACTTTTGTAACACTTCCCGATAAATAGGTTTGTTTGTTTCGTAAAGTTTGCTATGGAGTACCACTATATTTGGTGCAGTTTAAAATTGGTGTGAAATCAATAACGTATAAGGTTATTACATAAATAAATTAAAAATGGTACTTTCTGAAGACGATTTTCTTTTAAATAACGTTGCCTAACGTAACGATTTTCTCCTGTATCGTAGGTGTTTACAATCTTATTTATTTTCCACGTAAATTCTGTTCAGATTGTTATGATAAATGGAAATTCAATTTCATTTCATACATCACACGTATGTTAAAAAAAAATTGACTTTACTATACTTATATTTAATTATCGGTGATTGCTAGCTAAGTTTTAAGAAATAAGTTTGCTGTTTGATGGGAAGAACATGACGTCACAACACACAAAGTACGATAAATCAATTAGATTTTTAATCAAAAACACTGTTGTATCTGTTGTAGATTAAGAAATTTGGTTTAGATTATAATGATATAGTTCACTGAAATCATCAATAAAAATGCCTAACTGACTGTTGTGCCAAATAATATTTGTCATATAAATTTTCCTAAGCATTAAAACAGGAATTTTAGTGCAAAATTACTACTTAACGAAAAAAATATGTTTTCAAGCACATACAAAGTCCTAAGCAGAAACTAGTTTAATACAATACTAGCAGATACTGTAAACAATAACAAATCATAAATATGTTAATTATAAAAACATAACAGGGATATAAATACGAGCACGTGTTACGCCGCAGTGGGCGGAAGTCTTTATATTTATTTGAGGCGGTCGCGGTGCCATCGTACATTATTCTATTCAGTCAATGAATTGGATGTCACTACACAAATGTACACAGTAGTATTATTATGATTAACAATATAACATAACATCACACCCTTTATCCCCGAAGGATTAGGTAGAGGTGCATATTACGACACTTTTTTTTATGGGGGGAAAATCATCGAATGACTGCTCCCGCCTGGGTGAGGCGGTAGGGAGTGTCAGACTCTTACTGACTAAAAACCACCCCGTTCCTACTAATGCTGCCCAATAGGCCAATAGGATGATGCCGATACGGAGCCGCGGAGTACTTAACGGGTTACCGGGGCTCCGGCTCGAAGGGCAGGAGTAGGAACGGGGTTGTTTTTAGTCAGTAAGAGTCTGACACTCCCTCCCGCCTCACCCAGACGGGAGCAGTCATTCGATAATTTCGCCCCCTTAAAAAAACCTGCAAAAAGGGCCTTTTAATCATAATTATACAAATGCAAGTTAAGTAATAATGACTGATTCGTCCTAATAATGAAGACAAAACAGTTATTTCGACAGTTGGCATGCTTCAGTCACATTAGCAGCCAGTGATTTACTTCGGATTCGGACGTCGACGAGTCACGCGAAGTTACGGGCACCGATAGAGTAACTGTTGTTTATTAACTAATTAGTTTTATGTTACAGTATTGTTATATATATGTGTTTTGATTTTGTATTACGTGTTACGTTTTTATTCTTTAAGTCTTTGAAATTACCTAGAAATCTGTTAATGGCAAATATTCCGCTGACGTTTGTCACGAGGGACTCCTATTTTTTTAAGGGGGGAAAATCTTCGATTGACTGCTCCCGCCTGGGTGAGGTGGGAGAGAGCGTCAGACTCTTACTGACTAAAAACCACCCCGTTTCTACTCCTATACTTCGAGCCGCCGTCTACAGGCCCACGTTTACGATTGCTGGAGATCATCCCGCGATCCCCGACGCCCGGAATGTCCTTCGTGACGGCTGGGTTGTGAGGAGGCAGCGCTTCCTACTCTTCCTAAGCTAGCATGACTGCTTCGCAAAAGGTGAAGACGGCATCCCAGTCCTCCTCGCTCTGTATCATGATGCGCACTAGGGCCGGACGCGAGAGGTCGCCGTCGTCAATCATGTCCCTGAGGGCACGACGGTGCTCAGCTCACACAGAGCATTCCCCTACAGTGTATTCAAACGTGTTCTTAGGGCGGTCCTCGCAGTGATACTAGTGACCCCCATGGCGTTTAATGTCTTAAAAGTATAGACAGGCGTGAGGACTTTTGTAAATTCTTTCTACAATTATTTGAAATATATAACGCCTTGGTTTTAAGACTATAACAGTCACACTATTTTAATTGTGTTTCGTCGTGTGAGTGAGGTTGCTCACCATCAGGTAAGAATGAGAACCTCAAAGGGCGAAAGTATAATAGCCTGATTGGCTATTTATGCTTTCGAACCGTTTGGGGTTAAAACTTTAGGGCCGTGGGGACCAAGTGCACATCTTCTTTACAAAGATATTGTAAGGAGGATGGTTGACACTTCAGGTGATCGAAGGGCTGGCTACTACCTTGGGCAAAGGTTAAGCATTGCCATTCCACGTGGCAATGCAGCTAGTCTTTTGGGCAACCTACCTCACGATAGCGATAAGGAAAAAAACATTTTTTTGATGCTCTAAGGTAACGTTTTTATTATATTTTGTTTAAGGTGTAAATATTTGAGTTTTTAGTTAATTGTGTCTATAATATTAATATTAGTTTAAGTTAATTTTAAGTTGCATATACTTTTAGCAACATAATTAAAAATTTAAAATGCAATAACGAATACAAAAAATGAAATAAATAAACGAGTTTGTATGTATGTTTGTAATTATTAGACTTTTATTCCCAACGACAATTTTTATCAGAGGAATTACTTTGAAAATTTGGCAATAAGGCAAAGAATTAAACTTACCCTGTTGAAATATTTGAAATATCATCCCCTAAATTTGTTCATACAAAAGTAGTCTCTAAACATTGGAAATAAGATCTATAATGTACTTAGTGGAGAGCGGTCACCAGATCGCTTGAGGATATATAGGTTTTAGTTTAAACTTGATCTTCTGCCTATATACCTGTATTATGTCCACAGTTCAATTATCGCAGACTTGCAATATTCCATACAAACAAAGTTATGCAATTATATATACGTACATATTTATACATACATAAATATATTACCGCTATGACAACAAGGTTACGCCATATTTATATTGTCTTTTGTTTATACGGAACTCGGTTGTATTACTGCCTCGTTGGCCGAGTGGTCGCAAGTGCGACTGCCGGGCAGGGGGTCTCGGGTTCAATTCCTGGGTCGGGCAAAGAATTACTTGGTTTTTAATTATCAGTAGTAGCCCGGAGTCTAGAATTGTGCCCGGTATATGGCAATAGGCTCACCCCTATTACATGGGTGCCCTTATTAAGTGTCGAAATGTGCACCTCTGCCTACCCCTTCGGGGTTAAAAAGGCGTGATGTTATGTTATGTTATTTGTTTTGTTTTATTTTCCGCAAGCCTATTTTTGCTAATTCTCCATTGAACCTAAAGATTGACTGGGAGATAATGCCAGCCCGCCTTATCTACCTTATTTTGTGTGCATGTGCACGTGTTAAAGAGTTCAAAAATAAATGAATAAATTATAAGACGCGCATAGTTTTGTCCCTACAAAATGCTTGCGATATTTAAGTACAAATAAAAATTGGATTTTTTTTAAGGGGGGAAAATGGAAAATCATCGAATGACTGCTCCCGCCTGGGTGAGGCGTAGTGTCAGATTCTTACTGACTAAAAACCACCCCGTTCCTACTCCTGCACTTCGAGCCGGAGGGCTGGAGGGCGGGGGAGGGCCCCGGTAACCCGTTAGGTTCTCCGCGACTCCGTATCGGCATCGGCCCTGTTGGGCCCCATCCATGGTGCTCTGATGGCTCTTTGAGGAGCGCGGACCGCGACGTGCCGTACGCTAAATAAAAAATTGGACAGCCTTTCAGTATTCGCGCGCACGCATTGTTTATGTTTAGTCTTTGGGTATTATTATTTGTAGCAGTTATTTGATACTGTCAGTGTGTGCGCAATAACAAACAAAACACGATACTTTGTATTCTTTGAAACACGTATCATGTAAATATTTACTCCGTTTTGAGTAAATAATCAACAATGTTTCGGAAGTAACCTGTGCCTTTAGCCAAACGCCACTTTACCGCTTGTCTACAGAGAGAGTAGAAAACTAAATGTATGGGGATGACATTGATAAGTGTCAAAATTTACGTCAATTCCATATAATTTGGTTTTCTATTCTACATGTAGACAAGCGCTAAATGGCATTTGGCTACAGCAGCTGAGGTTCGTGTCAATCTTTACGAGGCTTCTTGTTTTTTAAATTTGTATTATGGTTGTTACTTTTATCAATATTTTATGGGGTAGCAAACTAGCAGACGGATCATCTGATAGAAACAAATCAAAGCACAGCGCGCAAGCATTGTTTAACGGCAGTTTTCTGTGAAGTCAAGTGTCACTCTTGTTGAGCTGGCCTTTTCATGCATAAGCATAGCTCTAACACAATCATAACATAACATAACATCACGCCTTTTATCCCCGAAGGTAAGACAGAGGTTCACATTACGGCAGTTTATGCCACTGTACAATGTAACACCCACTTTTCACTATTTATGTTATGAGTCCCATGTAATAGGGGGTGAGCCGATTGCCATATACCGGGTACGATTCCAGACTCCGTGCCACCATTAAGAATCTTTAAAAACCCAGTAATACTTTGCCCAACCCGGGAATCCGAGACCCCTTGCCCGGCAGTCGCACTTGCGACCACTCGGCTAACGAGGAAGTCAATCGATGATTTTCCCCGCTTAAAAAAAAAAAAGAGATCATGAAAATCTAGGTCAGGTGAGAAAACCCGTGTGATAAGTCTAGTACATAGCCCAGTAAAACACACTAGTTAACATGAAAAGACGCCGCGAACTTGTTAGTAAGAGTAAACATTTACAGAACTTGTAGCGTTCAGTTATGTCAACTTCGTATGCACTCGCTATCGATTCGTGTAAGTGGGTCAGCAGGACTTTGAACTGTCACGTCACTTGTGACAGGGGTGTATTGATTTATTTTGTAATTGTATACTATCAGATTCATACTAAATGTTGTACGACTTTTTAAAACATTTGTTAGTAAGTAGCTCTACTCTTATCCGCGGTATTGCAAAAGCTAAGTAAGTGTTACCCGAGATCAGCGATCTCTAAAAAACTGAATTTTTTGAACTGCGATCACCAACCCGATTGCCATGTGTAAGTTAATGACAAAGAGATAATGAGTCTGGACGCATTCTTATCAAACTTAACCTTTTATGCTGCAATCTCCAGATGTCTCAACGATGTCCCACCCACACGCACGAAGCGCTTCGCATCAAGCTTCCTTGTACGTATTGCTAAGGAGTGGAATTCTTTGCCATAGTCTGTGTTTCCTGAAGGGTACAACCTGGGAGTCTTCAAGGCCCGAGTGAACAGGTTGCTTATGAGACGACGTGCTCCATCGTAGACCGCATCATCGCTTACCACCAGGCGAGATAGTGGTCAAACGTCGGCCCATCAAATATAAAAAACCATATGAGTCTGGGCAGCAGGGCTCTCTCATCGAACTTAACCTTGCCAGCGGACAGCGAGCATGGGTGGCTCCCAGTACGACCTGAAACAGACCCGAGCGTACGGCGCGTCGCGTTCCGCGCGCGCCGAGGGCCGATGCCGATTCGGAGCCGCGGAGAATCTAACGGGTGACCGGGGTTCCGGCTCGACGTGTAGGAGCTAGAACGGGGTGGTGTTTAGTCAGTAAGAGTCTGACACTCCTTCCCGCCTCACACAGGCGGGAGGAGTCATTCGATGATTTTCCCCGCTTAAAAAAAGCGTGCAGGTTATAACAGAGTTCTCTTTTGTACGCTTAAAGTTCAGTCGCAAACCGTACCACAGTACCATTGTTTGTTGATACTTTAGAAGTGAATTTAAGTACCATCTATTTCCAAAAATAGTGCCCAACCCTGTAATGTAATCCCAGACAAAAAGCCATTTCACATACACGCCTAGAAACTCTCAAAATAGATCAATAGACACACGATTTAAGTTACCTCCCACATACTACCGTCCCTGCCTACCTCACTTCACGGTCAAGGTTTATAGATAAAGCCCACACCTAGTACGGCTATATCAAGGTACAACCAACCAGTATAAACTGACCGTTGATTGTGCGGAAAGATCTTAGAAAGTGAGATCAGGATATACTGGTATTTTATCACTCGATGTGTTGGATTCACATACAAACATAAGTCTGTATGTCTGTCTATCATGCTATTACGTGCTAGGTCGTTTGAAGGAGAGGTGGTTCCGAGGGTCAAAGTTTTAGTGCTTAATTGTGGTATCTAGATGAATGTCAGTGCTTAATTTTATGACCTCATTTGGAATCTACAATGTCTATTGTAGGACAGATTCGTTTTTAAAGTTATGACTAGTACTGTTCTGGGGCTCCGCCTCGAAGAGCAGGAGTGGGAACGGGGTGGTTTTTAATCAGTAAGAGTCTGACATCCTCTCGCCTCATCCGGGTGGGAGAAGTCATTGGATGATTTTCTCCCCTATAAAAAAAGGTAAGTACTATTACAAATGCTCTAAAATATCATGTTAAAAGGCCGTTCTATTGAACATGCTCAAAAAATGTTTGAAATTCAAACGCTTATCTATTCGCAAATATACCTGTGCCTTTAGCCAAAAGCTACTTTAGCGCTTTTCTACTGAGAGTAGAAAACTAAATGTATGAGGATGACACTGACAATGTCAAAATTTACGTCAATTCCATATAATTAATTTTGTATTCTATATGTAGACAAGCGCTAAATGGCATTTGGCTACAGCTGCTGAAATCACTGAAATGACCATGTTAATTTTGAGCAACATTCCGACACACATGCTACTAAGTGACAAGTGGCCTATTGCATTCTTTCGTCCTTGGAATTAGCATATGTCACTGTAACTCTAGCCTATTTAAGTACAAGTACATCAAGTAATAATTATACAACCAAAAACATTCTATAAGAAACTAGCCAAGTTCCGCTCGTTCATCTCTAAAATGTAATGAAATCTAGACGAAGTCGTGCCAAGTCTATAAGGTTTCTTATTGCGACTTCTTTATTATTATAGTTTATGTTGTGTGACTTGATCGTTGAAGGATACACACTGCCGTGCCCCCAGATAATCACTTCTGCACTTTTAGCCTTAATTTAGAGTTTCTAACGAGCCTATTAACATATTTTCTCATGCCACAATTTTTAGTACTTCATTGGTCAACTAGGACAGGGTCAAGGGCGAGATTAAACATTATAAATTCCTGCTGCAAGTAAGTAATGGGCCTGTCATCATGATCCATTCTTTTCTTTCTCTTTATCACTTCACATTATCACCGTATGTGGAGACGGACAAAGAAAGAATATATTCACCATGGCCCCTGCTTATTCCGCGAGTTTCAACGGCAACAGTAATAAATATCAACCATTAATATGAGCCTCTAGTATGGCTTGAAACTAGTCGAGTTCCTCGTCAAATTACTACGTAATTGACGTGTAAAAGTGCTGCCTTGTAGCCTATTTGCAGAAATAAATTCACTTGTTTCACTTGTTTCACTTGTTTCACTTGTTTCACTTGTTTCACTTGTTTCACTTGTTTCACTAGTTTCACTTGTAAGTAAGACAAATTACTACGTAAGAAAACATATTAATTTATGAACCATTAACACTACTATGTCTAACCTGCCTAGATACCAAGCGATAATCACCTATTATGGCAACCCCCCCTTATGTATCGAAGGTTCATAGTCCAACAATCGAATATTGCAGTTACATTTTTGCATTGCATTGCAACAGGTGCACTAAGGTCGAAAATGTCCCGAGCGTACAGCGCGTCGCAATCCGTGCGCGACTTAAAGATCCATCTGACCACTCTGACCACTACATCAGGGGCCCAATAGGGCTGATGCCGATACGAAGTCGCGGAGAACGTTAAAGGTTACCGGGGCTCCGGCTCGAAGTGCAGGAGTAGGAACGGGGTGGTATTTAGTCCCCTTATTTTCCCGATTTTCCCCCCTTAATAAAAGGTCGAAAGAGTATTGTTTTGTATAACATAAAAGTACTATAGCTAAGCGTATCTACATCCCTGTTCGTGGAGATATCGTGACAATATAATTATACAACTACATAATGTATGTACGTATGTATGTATAGCTATGTACATAGTGAGGTAAGCAATGATCTGTAATGTATGGGAGTGGACAAGCTTTGTGTGTTCACCTTGACAATACTCTGGGTCACTGGTACAGGGCTGGCACGCAGTATTTATGTTATTTTATAAAAATATATTGACCTGAAAACTGTTCTAATATTTTAACACAGCCCTTTCTTGTCTCGGAGCTGCTGATAACCTAACGAGTTACCGGGGATCGAAGTGCAGGAGTAGGAATGGGGTGGTTTTTAGTAAATCAGAGTCTGACACTCCCTCTCGCCTCACTCAGGCGGGAAAAAAGCCCTTTCTTATGAAGTATGCATACATTATAAGCACCAATATACTATTTCCGAGTTATATGTACTTTCTAAGATTATTTAGACACCACTGACAAACGGTGAAGGAAAACATCGTAAGGAAACCTGTGGGCTTATAATTTCTAATTATAAGTTTGAAGTCACCAACCCGCATTGAGCAAGCGCAGTAATTAATGTTCAAACCTTCCCCGTGTGAGAAGAGGCTTTGCTTAGCAGTGGACATATATTTATAGGGATTTGATGTGATGAAATCATTGTTCGTGACAGTTTCTTGACTAAATATTGTATAAGTATTTAATAATTTCCTTCTATATAACTGCATAAAAAGAATACCCAGATCCACCATGGAGACAGCTCGTGACATATCGACAGTCCACCACTGGACTAATGAGCCATAATCTCCAGTTATCCACGCTTGCAGGGGGCTGGTGTAGTGGTTGGCTGGAGTTTTAAAATTTCAGCCTTATCAGAGAGCGCTGTTGCCTGATCTCTCTTAAATGCGTAGTCTCTAAATCGGCTCCTATAAACTTGCGAGAAGAATGACAAATGTATCCTACTCCGTCGTCACCATAGACTATTTCGAAAACAATACTCAGAAATCTAGGTTTAAAATAATATTTCTTTTGTAATTGTAATTTTCTAATTAATCTAACAGGACGGTAATAAAATGATATCTATACTATTTCATATCGGTACACAAGAAAAATCATAGTGCGGGGCACCTATATTACGTCACAAGTTTGTTATGGGAGAAAAAATATTATAGAATTTTCCTTTAAATATTTAGCTGGAATTTTATACAGTGCAGTAAGACCACGTACGACTGACTATAAAAGTCAAAAAAGTCAAACTCAAAATAATTTGTTTCAATTAGACCAGGAAGGTAAAAAAATAACCAAGGACAATAAAATCATACAGTCTGGAGCTGACCAGTCCCAATTGCGGACGTGATCGTCTCCGATAGGTGAAACACGTAATATTTTAACCTCGGTTTTAACTGCTCAAGTTGAATGGCCGTAAAATAAGTGAAATAGCAATAACAATTAGTTGCGATGCAGATTACATGCAAATTATTAAATCGGTATTTTATATAATAGACTAATGTTCCACACGCGGCTTTATCCGCGGAGATTTTAAAATATGTCTTTTGAAGCAAGTGCTGGGCGATACTGTTGAATTAGGGATAAAAAGTATACAGTAAAACTACATGAAAAGTAAACTTTTGAATTATGAAAGGATTTATTAAATACGTTTAGTTTTTTGGAGTCTATTCAGAGCAAACAAACAAACGAACAAATATTTCCTTTTTATAGATCAAACTTGTGAGTTGTTCAACTCTGTGAGTTATAATTTACTTAAAAATCTATTGCCGTAATGATAGGGTTGTGTTTTTGAGTATGAAGTATTGTCAGTCGCTGGTAAAATTATTTTTTGCTAAAAAATATCTGCTCCTTATTTTGGGTTCAATATAAGGAGCAGAATAATTAATATTGCTAGATTTTCACTGGCACAACGCCCACTATTTTAAATCATTAAAATGAATAAACATTTTATATTATTGATGAAGTATCTATCTTTAATATTACATTTATCGTAAGTACCACACAAGTTTAACATAAAATATACCCCAGTGTGACAACCCTAACAGACACAGACACATAAAAAGACGTTTGTAGCTGGTAGTGATTTATCTGTAATTTTTTACCCGCCTCGAGACACGCGAGGTAACAATTGATGACTTATTAGTTCGCTACATGCTAGTCCGTGTCCACTGTCTACAGAGTGCTTGAAAAAAATGTTAATAACATAATTTATCATCATAGATTTTTATCCTCGAAAGAGCAGACTATGGGCAGATTTTTCAAATTTCTACATAACATAACATAACATAACATCACGCTTTTTATCCTCGAAGGGGTAGGCAGAGGTGCACATTATACCACTGTACAATGTAACTTTTTTCACTATTTATGTTATGAGTCCCATGTAATAGGTGGTGAGCCTATTGCCATATACCGAGCACAGTTCCAGACTCCGTGCTACTATTCAGAATTTTTAAAAAACCCAGTAATACTTACCCCGCCCGGGAATCGAACCCGAGACCCCTTGCCCGGCAGTCACAATTGCGACCACTCGGCCAACGAGTCAAATTTCTACGTACCTATAAAATGTACATAGAAGTGACGTCACGCGACATTTCAAATCAATATATCGTCGAAAGTATTCGTTTCTGTAAGAAAATAAACAATACGTGTCTATTGATTTAAAATAATCTACCAGACGGACATTAAAATAAAAATTAGGCATCTACCCTATTGTGCCTACGATTCCTTGTCTCTCGAGCGTAAAAAAACAGTTATGTTTTCCCCACACCCCGTATAGAGCCTGACTTCATACCTACATACTCTTTTTGGTCCATGTGTAATGTGTAATGACTACAATTTGGAAAATTACATTACAATACAATATTACATAATAGACGCCCGTGTCCATACTCTTTTGTTTTTTAAGAAATAATTCATGGAAGCCTACAATGTTATTTTATATTGTTTTGTTTTTATTTTTTCTATGGGAATTGGGAGAATGTGTTAGTCGTCTATGAAGTGTTTTTTTCATATTGTATTCTTTATTCTTGTTATATAAAATAGGCATAGCAAAACTTAACATCACGCCTTTTATCCCCGAAGGGGTAGGCAGAGGTGCACATTATATCACTGTACAATGCAACCCACTTTTCACTATTTATGTTATGAGTCCCATGTAATAGGGAGTGAGCCTATTGCCATATACCGGGCACAATTCCAGACTCCGTTCTACTACTGAGAATATTTGAAAACTCAGCACAATACTTTGCCCGACCCGGGAATCTAACCCGAGACCCCTTGCCCGGCAGTCGTACTTACTATCACTCGGCCAACGAGGCAGTCAGTATATAAATTAGACTAATAATGCAAATGGTATGTAATATACGGATCCCAGTTCAAGACTCTGTCATTGAGTCATTCCTGCCACAATAATTATTTAGCCCGACATGGAAATCGACCGCGAGACCTCTTGCTTGTTAATCACACTTATGGCCACTCGATCGATGAGACAGTCAACCATATTATATAAACTATAGAGTCGAAAATCCAAAAGCAGCATGATGTATTTCTAATATAAGAGTAAAGTCTTCCTCATTCTCTTATCAACATACATACATACCTACTTTATACATATACATGTAAACAACAGGTCATTGACACTGACACACTGACCTCTCAACAACAATATTTGTTTATCTCACACTCAACAAACAGATTGCATTCAATAATAATATTTATATTTAGAGCTGTAGAGTGTAATTTTGTTTGTTATAAACACGCTGTGTGGACAAAGAATGTGATATGACACCTGTTTTCTGAAGGGATGAGCAGAACCGTGTATGTTATTAATAGTTCTTATCTAGACTATTAATATTTCCATATATTTATTTAAAATTCTCTATAAATTACATTTTTAAATACTACTTACAAAATTAAAAATAATATTTAAAAATATAAAAAATAGAATTAATATTATTTTTATAATTAACATGAAATTAAAAATTAGGTGCTTGACGATTACACATATAATATAAATTCTTCTATAAATTACGTTTAAAAAAACCGACTTCAACCCCCTCTATTTTCAAGTCAGTTAATTAATATACTAAAAACTTCTAAACTCAACTAAAACTTTCCTGTAAACCGCACCAAAATCAGTCCAGCCTATTGCGAGATAATCGTTGACAAACATACGGATACGGGAGAATCTGAGATCCTTCTTTGACATAACATAACATAACATCACGCTCTTTTATCTTCAAAGAGACAGGCCGAAACGCACATCACGGCACAAAATGCCACTGTACAATGTAACACCCACCTTTCACTATTTATGTTATGAGTCCCATGTTTTTTTTATGGAATAGGAGGCAAACGAGCAGAGGGATAACCTGATGTTAAGGGATCAGCGTCGCCCATGGACACCCGCAACACCAGAGGAGTCACAGGTGCCTTGTAATAGGGGATGGATGAGTCTATTGCCATATACCGGGCACAATTTCAGACTCCGTGCTACTACTGAGATTTTTTTTTAAGTCAGTTAAAATATTGACTGCCCTCGAAATCATATCCTTGACTTGATTTATGGTATACTAGAGATGGGCTACGAAATAGGTTCTATTAAAAATTAATAAAAAAAATAAAAATATTCATTATCAAGTGTAGACACCTTTAAAACCATCAGACTTATGTATTTCTATTTGAAAATTGAACGTATTTACAAACAGTTAAAGCTTAATTTGCATTGATAACAACTTTGTTCTACTTTGTATGTGTGAATCATAACTTCTCTCGTTGCTTAGCAACGTGTAAACAAGAATGATTTGCTTTGTTTGTGTTTTAACTTCCAAATGTCATTTTATCTAAATCAGTTATCGACTCTTTGATCGTTCACTATAAATAAATTATTAACATGCAGATAAATAAAGTGATTCATTTGTTAAAAGAAAAAAATGATTTAATTTAAAAATATATATTTAATCTTAACAGGTTTGTAACGTTGTACCTTTTAATTCTCGATGGGGTAAGCAGAGGTGTACATTTCGGCACTTAGTGTCACTTAACAATGTAACACCCACTTTTAACTATTTATGTTATGATTCTCATGTAATAGGGGGTGAGCCTATTGCAGTATACCAGACACAATTTATTCCAGACTCCGTTCTATTACAGAGAATTTTGAAAAAACACGGTAATACTTTGCCCCGACCCGAATCGAATCCGACACCCCTTGCCCGATAGTTGCAATTACGACAACTCCACAGACGAGGCAGAGGCATAATAAAAAATCTGTATTATTTACATCATGAAACCGCCACCTTGGGTTCAAATGTGTTAAATAGGTCGCGGAGTACATTCCAGAACAATTTTTGAGAAATTTGGAAATACCTAGTACTAGGTTTATTTTATTTATTTTATTTATTTATATTCATTTAACAATTTACATTGTGTCTGAAATTTAATATAGGTACAAAAAAAAGAGACAAGCAAATTCACATTACGAAAACACAACTACATACACAAAAAAAATAAAACAATCGAATTTCATTAATTTAGGCTTCTAAGCAAGGTGTCACAAGGGCGAATTATTTTACACCTCCATGCGGAATGGATCCTGTAAATGTCAAGGTTTTGCATCGAAGCAGATCGATAGCTGTCTAGTGGGCCCTGAGCCGTGTTTAGTGAGGTGAAAACTATACAAACTGTATAGTGATGTAGAATTTCAATATAATAATATACGATTTATAGGAATAGTATGAATTACTGTCTGCCTCGTTGGCCGAGTGGTCGCAAGTGCGACTGCCGGGCAAGGGGTCTTGGTTTCGATACCCGGGTCGGGCAAAGTATTACTAGGTTTTTAAAAAAATCCTAGTAGTAGCACGGAGTCTGGAATTGTGCCCGGTATATGGCAATAGGTTCACCCCCTATTACATGTTCTGTCGGTATTTTAAGGGTCGGCAAGACGCATGTAATGCCCTATGTGTTGCAGGCGTACATAGGCTACGGTAACCGCTTACCATCAGGTGGGCCGTGTGGTTTTTACCACCGTCGTGGTATAAAAAAAAAACATTAAACAACAACAATCGGTGCGACAGTTACACAAAGTAATCGCTGAAGTCCAATAACTGTGGCTAATCAGATTACATAACAATGCGAGGTTATAAGGAAGTAAGCGCAGTTCTAGTTTACAGTGAACGTCATCTACCTTTAGAACAGTGCCTTTAGCTAAACGCCACTTTAGCGCTTGTCTACAGAGAGAGTAGAAAACTAAATGTATGGGGATGACACTGTCCAGTATCAAAATTTACGTTAATCCCATATAATTTGGTTTTCTATTCTACATGTAGACAAGCGCTAAATGGCATTTGGCTATAGGTGCAGGTTACATGATGGTGTATGGTGCTCTGTGTGATTCCTAGCTAAGTTGCGTAGACTATCTTAGTAGGAAGTTTATAGAAAGAAAGAAAAACCATTTATTTTTGCGCAGAACACACATAAAATAATTAAAAAATAACAATAAAATATAAGCTAAAAAATGAAAAATGAAGTCTTGTCCATGGTCCACAGACTTATTATTTTGCTGAAATCACAGAATACTTAATATCTAATATTATCTGTGGACCATAGACAAGGAACACCCTACTTACTTCATTTTTATTATCATAGTTGCATTTCATAAAATTGGCTATAGGAGTATATTTATAAGTTGTACTATAATAAAACAATACGAAGCCATAATAGGTACTTGATGCAGGTATAGTAGGATGATCTTATACTCTGCCCAGTCTCCAAGCGGTCACTGGTGACCGTTCTACACTTACTCCATTATAGACCTTATTTCCTATTTTCTATACTATTCATGAACAGCATGAATATGAGCCTCAAGCGTGGCTTGCAACTAGTCCAGCTCCTCGTCAAATCGTTACGTGAGTAAGCCGAAAACAAAGTCAAAGCATTTGTACCTATTTAAATCAAACCATAATTTGGTACTTTTGAAACGTCAACAAATACAAAATTAATAATAGTCTATCAGTCAGTTCGTCAGTGAAGCTAGGTAAAACATTATATTTAATTTGGTATCTATGTCTCATGAAAGTCTATGTCCAACGTTTAGAGACTACTTTTGTATATGTACAAATGTTGTGTATAAAGCTGAAGAGTATTTTTGTTTGTTTGTTTGAACGCGCTAATCTCTGGAACTACTGGTCCGATTTGAATAATTATTTTTGTGTTGGATAGTGCATTTATCTAGGAAGGCTATAAGCTATAAAACGTCACGCTACGATTAATAGAAGCCGAGCAGAGCGGGTGAAACCGCATGGAAGGAGCTAGCATAATGAATAATTAGAGGAGCCTTGTTCTGCAGTGGAATACTAAGGGCTATTGATGATAATAAACAAAATGGTAATAAAAATAAGAACTGAATCATTTAGAATGTGCCTCTTCTAATTTTCTCTCGCGTTGTGAATGGGTTTTATACCAAATCTTCACAATCATTCGCAACGACAGTTTGTTTACTTGTATGTATGTGTGTGTGTATGTATCACACATGTAAGAGTTGGCGTACGAACATCACACTTGCGACATGGATAAAGGCAGAATTTAATAAATATATATATGGATATCTGATACTGTTCCATGCTCCATGCTTTTACTACGAATTCCAATATCGATAAGCGTACTCAGTTTCAATGTAATTCATTACAAGTAGGAATTACTCATGTAGATTGATTGGACAGTCTAAGTGTGCCCGATAGAAGCACTTGAGATTACTAGTCATCACTGACTATTAGAATTTTCAATAACCACGTCAAGCTACCCCCAACTTCAATCAAGTTTCAACTTAAACACAAAAAGAACAAAGACGAAAATCCTTAAAAGATATTCAATAGAATGGGGGATCTTGACGAGCTGTATCTACATTAGTAAGTGCGAAGGAAAATCACCTTTCAATACATTGAATTACAAACAAATCGATTGCAAATTAACGTAAATTAAGTTTCTAATTAATCAGATTGACTTGTAAATAAAAGATGATGTGTGTTGTGACACATTTAGAAAGGTATGTTAAGTTAAGGTAGGTTGATCACGTACAGAGAATTCAATGAAAGCAGGATTAAGATTTGGCACAACAATTATTTTAGCACAGTTTCCTTATATTATCAGCCTATGACAAACCATATCATAACATCACGCCTTTTATCCCCGAAGGGGCAGGCGGAGGTGCACATTACGTCACTTAATGCCACTGTACAATGGTACACCCACTTTTCACTTTTATGTTTTGAATCCCATGTAATAGGGGGTGAGCCTATTGCCATATACCGGGCACAATTCCAGACTCCGTGCTACCACTGAGAATCTTTACAAACTCAGTAATACTTTGCCCGACCCGGGAATCGAACCCGAGACCCCTTGCCCAACAATCGCACTTGCGACCATTCGGCCAACGAGGCAGCCTATGACAAACCACTGCTGTGACAAATCATCCAATGACTTCTCCCGCCTGGGTGAGGCAACGGGGATCGTCAGACTCTTACTGAAAGAAACCATCCATCCTACTAATGCACTTCGAGCTGGAGCCCCGGCAATCCGTTAAGTTCTCCGCGGCTCTGTATCGGCATCAGCCTTCATGGGCCCCATCCGTGGTGGCTCTTTGAGGCGCGCGCGGATTGCGACAATAAATAGTTTAGGACCATTACAAGTGCTTTTTGAGCCTGCAGTTTCCAACTTGTTGATTAAACATAAATATATTAAATGCACTTGAGTCATTAAAATATATTATACTTATTTTTGACCATATCCCAAGTTAGGTACAGGTAGTCAGTTCACCATAAAATACATCTTCATCTTCGTAACATTGATAGTCTATCCATCCTTTCTTTTGGTATCCTCTCTCTTTCATTCTACATTGAAAATATTTTCTTTCTTTATAATTATATCATATTTATTTTTCACTTCTATGTATTTACGGAAAACTATGTTACTCATAGTACTACTAACAAAGATATAATTATCCTTTAGCTGACCCATACTGCCATGACGTAGGATGACCGATACACTGCTCTAATTAATTACTGTGTTGTGATGTCCTTAATTGTTATACCGTCACCATGTTTACCATGAATTTATATATATAATATGAAGGGTTTAATGATACTAAAAGGGCTAAGAGTCTTATTTATGTATCTTCATGTAATGACTGCTTCGTTGGCCTAATGGTTGTAAATGTGACTGGCAAAGAGTCTCGGGTTCGATTCCCGGGTAGGACAAATTACTACTGGTTTTTTTTTCAATGCTTAGTAGTAGCGTGGAGGCTGCTATTGTGCCCGGTATATGGCATTAGGCTCACCCCCTATTACATGGGACTCATAAGAAAATAGTGAAAAATGGGTGTTACATTGTACAGTGGCATTAAGGAAGAAAGAAAGAATGAAAGAAAGAAAAAAAGAATATTCAGCACTTGGCACGATGCAGCATAAATAAAATATAAAAAGACAATAAAGGTGTGACAGTAGAAGTAATAAAAACATAGTTGAAAAATTAAAACAGAAGAATTAGAAGATAGACGCTGACAATATGCCTATGCTAAATGCGTTATACCTACTCAGCATAACCTAGGCACACAAGTCATACCCTAGCACTGATTTTCAGTATGTAGGTACCCTTGCAGTGACGCACGGGTGGTAAAAAAGTTTTAAATAAAGGGAACGCAATCCTTACTTATATTATAAATCGGAAAGTGAATTTGTTTGTTTGTTCCACTTTCACGACGTAACTACTGAACCGATTGCTTTGAAATTTAGCATAGGTAAAGTTAGAAGTCTGGATTAAATAATAGGATACATTTTAACCCGGAAAAATTTGATATTCCCGAGGGAAAACAAAAGTATTGGTATAGATGGCGCTGTGTGTATTTGTATATGTCACATAGGCTACTTTTTATCCTTTTGTGACGCGAGCGAAGCCGCGGGTAAAAGCTAGTATTTTATATGATCGTATTGACGTAAACAAACAAACATATTTGCGATAATCACTCAAATACTCAATGAACAGTCGATTCGTTGACTTTTTTTAAAACTAAACTCTGTCATACTGCCAGCAGTTTTTAACAAAGGAGTTTTTATGACAAGTTTGTGATATAACGTATAATGGACTAGTGAAGGGTACGGAAGCGAATGCTAGTCGATTACCTCATGCATCGAGACAAATAGGTGTGTTCCAATCATTGTTTTGTTTGTTTATAAATAATATTATTCGTTCGTTGCATTAATCGTGACTTTGTGATCCATGCCAGTATGTGTTCCTAGTATATTTTTGTAACCCCCTGACACAATAGAGTGCTATTATTTTGACCTGTCTGTCCCTATATGTCTGATTGTGGCACCATAGCTTCTGAATGAATGAACCGGTTTAAGTGAGTGTTTCTTTAATGAAAAGTCTTGTTCGTCGCACTGATTTTTAGTTGTATTTTATAAAATCAGATAAGTAGCTTCAGAAATATTGTTAGGCACTTTTGTGAGTGGCTAATTCTTTAATTCTTTGCACTCACATAATCATATTTTTTCAATTGACACTTTTTCTTCTCAGGTTAGACTTGTCATTTCGTTTTATTACTTAATTATTATAATAAAAATGTCTGAAGTAGTGTAGAATTTAAAATTGATAAATATAATTATCAATTTTAGTACATGCCTTTTTGTACATACCTTAGGAATTTGATTACATCCTACGAAAACTTGCAGATATTTTATATCTATACCTCCACCCATACATTAGGTATGTATACGTACGTAAGAATGCATTACAGTGACGTTGACAGTTTGACACATACGTCAAAGTGTGGTTTGAAAACCGCAAAAAACGTATAATTACCATTAATTGTTTTAATTACAAGCGGTGTTTGTGAATGAAACTTAATTATGCTAGTTTGTAAGTTATGTATTAGTTAGTTACAGATTATCGTTATGGCCCGGAGGTTTAAGACGGCCGCTTCTCATCTATGAGAGTGCAGGCTCAAAACCTACCAACGGCAAGTACCAATGTGTCTTTTTCAGAGATATATGTACGTTCCAAGATTATATAGACACCATTGCCAAACATGGCGAGGAAAACTAGGCTTATAATTTCTAAAATCAAGCTTGAAATCGCCAACCCGCATTGAGCAAGCGTGGTGAGTAATGCTCAAACCTTCTCCGTGTCAGAAGAGGTCTTTGGTTAGGTTAGGTTAGGCAGTGGCCACTTATAGGCTGTTAATAATGATGAGTTACAAAGTAAATAACATTCGGTACTTGGTGTATCTAAATAAGTAAAAAATCTATTTATTTTTTAATGAAAACAAATAGTAATTGTAACAAGAAAAGGTTAAATGTTCTCGAGCCCATAAAGTTAGAACAATAAGTGTAATATTTGTTTTATTTCTAATATGACATTGTGATTGTTCTACCGATAAGTAACGGATTCAGTTTTAGAATTAGTAGGTGTTATAATGAAATAGGTGTTGGAGAAAGTAGAATGTAATTGATTTCTATGAAAATTTAAAATCGAATTAGTCCGTCAGTTGGGTAATGAAAAAATATTAGACACGTATGTTTTTATTTTGTTGTAAGTATAAGAATATTTAGATAAAATCAAAGTCTAGGAGTGGGAGCTAGTACGACATTTTTTAGCACAAAACGTACACAAAAGTATTTGTTTCAATAAGAAAATAAAAAATACGAATGTAATGTTTTTATTAGTCTACTAGACAGACCTTAAAAATTAAAATTAGTCATCTACCCTACCCTACCCTAGTAACTAAAGCGAGAGCAGTCATTCGATAATTTCCCCCCCTTAAAAATCCTAATAAATAACTACCCTGTTGTATGCCTTTATAAAGTAGGTAGGTAGTTATATTTTAACTCGTCGAGTACCGTATTTATAGACACAATTAAAGAACAATAGGTCGCGGTCACCGGTGACCGCTTGGTGTTTGACAGTTTAACAAAGAAAAAAACTGTCAAAAAGTTGTCTTGAATGGCAACCGAGTGTTATATTTACATAAAAAAATTAAGTTAAATATCCTAATGGAATATAGATTATTTTTAAACAAATATTCTTTACATAGTTTTGTTAAAAATATTAAAATATGATTAAAAACATACCTACAAGGCTTACTGTATGCAGTTAGAAGTACCTTCGCATTGCAACAGTTGCCAAGAATAGAACAAAACAAAGAAAGTTACACGGCCAAACATGGATTTATGTTTTGCTTTGTTTATTTAGCTGATATTAATTTGTCTTTACAAATAAATTAATGTAATAATAAACGATTTAGACGGTTAACATTTTTTTGTACAGGTAGGCACTATAAAAAAAATGAATGAATTTATGGTGGAATAAAAATAATATTTTAGATCTTAATTATGAAAAATTAGAAACGGTCAATGTGTAACGTCAAGATTTTTTAAATTACATAGTACACTTAATTTTATATTGATTACAAAATACAAATAAACCACTTACTTCAAATCATCGCACCTCACAGCGTACCCCGCCAAAAATATAAACAAAAAAGTTTTCATTTTTTTTTCTATCACGACACAACTCTTTCACTAGAAACTCCTTAAACTATTTTCCATATAAAAACAACTACAATTCACAACATGACATAAAACATTCGAATAAGAAGAAAAAAATTCGAATTTCGAAGTTTGAAAAAAGAAATACGTTTCGCGCCAATTTTGACGCGAGTGTCGAGTAGTGATGTGCGGTCGAGGCGCGCTCTCGACTCCACGTGTGAGTCGATTATGACAATATTAAATACTATAGTGGTCGATTGTCGGTTGTAGTTTAAGAGTCACGGTGGGTTTCGCGTATTTTATATGATACGTAAACATTGTGAATGAAGCTAGTAGTATTACACGGAAATGCTTGTGTGTTGATTAAAAATTAATCGTAGTATTTTTGATTAAAAAGTTTAAGCTATAGTAACAAATAATAGACGAAAAAAACATTTCACAAAAAATATCACGTTTTTAACTTAGAATTGACGACAAATATTTGAACGATCATTTTGAAATGCAAGTTTTTTTAATAGAATCGGGAGCAGACGGACTACTACTAGTAAACTATTATCGCCGTTCAAGGATATACAAAATACCGTAGAAGTTACTGATGATGCGTTGCCGACCTTTTCAAAAGTATTTTCACACATTTTAAACTAATTTATCAATATATTTTCATATTTATTTATTGACATATTTTAATAATTTAGTTCTATGACCCAAAAATACAATATCATCAATGTGTTTCTTAAAGTTGTTTACGCAACTATGTAATAACCCGACAAAACATCGATAACGCGTCTTATTTTTTATTCGATAAGCGAATTTAGTTAATAACAAAGTGTTCCCCGGAATTATTTCTTTTAATGAGTAAAATTCCATAATAATATTGGGATTCTTCTGTTTATAAATGACGTCATAGAGTTATTTATTACTTATGGACTATTTTTGTCGATGAATGTCGAGGTGATTAAGGACAATCGTGATTCGTGATGGAATTTAGGGAGCAATTGACCTTTTTTGGAATTTATATTTTAAACGGTGAACTTCTACAGTACCTACTATAAATTTCTACTATATTTTATACGTAATATATTATTATATCTGTACTTATTATAACCTTTGATAACGTAAAATACGCATTTTATTCTTCAAAAGGTTAAGCAGAGGTACGATACAGATTCAGTACCACATTTTCTTTTCAACAGTTATAATTATAATCTCACGTAATAAAGGATTGGCTTATTAGCATGTACGGATATAATATTCCAGCTTGCGTGCAAGAAGTTTTGATGAATTTAAAAATTAAATACTATACCTTACCTTGGAATTTAACCAAAGCCTCTTATTATGCAGTCGCAATCGAAATGAATCGACTAACGAGTCAGTGATGTAATATTGTACTAGGTAAATACAGTCATTAATCTATTGTCAATAATAATTTAAATGAGGATAAAATTAACGCTATATGGGTGCAGGTACAGATAAAGAATATGAACGACTTCAGTAACCGTGGGCGTGATTTAAGTAAGGCCTATGTTCTAAGTTTGATAACGTTCATTACAAGGCTAAAGAAGAGGCCAAAATATTAGGAGTGCTATATTGAAGAGCGTATAACCCCTAAGTTAGGATAGGTGACACTTAACGACATTAGTGTTTCCATCTATCTTATAAGAGACAACTAAAAGTATGAGTGAGGGATTAGTTTAGGTGCTCGCTAAGTAAGTCTTACTTTTAAGATGGTTTAGGAGTGGTTACTTGACCAGCCATTGTAGGCCACCACTTTGAGAAACGTAAGCATATTATTATGAAAGCTATATTTAATAGATAACAAGCATTGTCTAATTTTTTACATAGGTACTTTCGTTTTTTTTATGGAATAAGTCGGAAAACGAGCTGACGCATCACTTGATGGTAAGCAATTGGCGCCGCACATGGACACCTGAAACACTAGAGGTGTTACAAGTGCATCACTGGTCTTTTGGGAATACGGGGATTGGGGAGACTGGAGCCTTTGGTAACCTCACTCACACGACGAGATACATCGCAAAAGTGTTGTTTCGCGTCTGTTTTCTGCGAGGCCTTGGTATCACTCCGGTCGAGCCAAAACATGGCTCTCCCACACTTAAATGATAATATGTAATGTGATTAATTAAGATTTTTGACAGGCATATGGTGACAATAAGTACTTTGTATAATGTTAAAAAACTAGCAGTTTTGGATAATGCCCAAAGTGACACATGTTTTGTTATAAAAAAATCTGTTAGGAATACGCTATTGTGGAATTTTACCAATCTACAGAGTTGACTTGACATTGAATTATGATGTTTTGTTTTTTTATTCAATTTTTAACTAAGAAAAAAGACATCATTTTGTAAAGTCACTAGCAAATCTAAGTCAATTACATATATCGATAAAAATATTTTTGATTAAAGAGTGCATCCCTATTTGTGAACACTCGAACACTCCAAATTCAAAACTAATATTTTTGTCAAACGTGAAGTAAGAACAGGTGCTTACTTATTTTGATTAATGTATGTAGGTATTAATCAGCCTTTGTTCAAAGTAATTGTGCCTACGAAAATTGCGAATTGTTTTTAACCGACTTCAATAAAACAAGGAGGTTCTCAACTTGTATGTATGTTTGTACGCAATTATCTTGCGATCTTGATGCGGTTTTCTGTAAAGTGTTTATTACACTCAGGAGACGGTTTACTAATTAACCGACTTAAAAAAAGAGGGGATTTTAGTCGGTAATTTTAAACGTAGTTTATACATATAAAAGAATTGTGATACACTCATTACACATTTTTATTTATTCACTTATTCGTTTGCACACACATTCGTGTTATAGTATCTATATTATTTTACAGGATGAGACCTCGTTGGCTGAGTAGTCGCAAGTACGACTGCCGGGCAAGCAGTCTCGGGTTCGATTCCCGGGTCGGGAAAAATATTACTGGGTTTTTCATAAATTCCCAGTAGTAGCACGGAGTCTGGAATTGTGCCCGGTATATGGCAATAGGCTCACCCCCTATAACATGGACTCATAACATAAATAGTGAAAAGTGGGTGTTACATTGTACAGTGGCATTAAATGCCGTAATGTGTACCTCTGCCTACCTCTTCGGGGATAAAAGGCGTGATGTTATATTATGTTAATTATGAGACTAACCGCTTACCATCAGTCTACCCGTCTCCTCGTTACTATCTATATGAAGTATGGCGACTATTAATCAAACAATCCGTTGTCAATCCATTCTTTTACTACCCAAAACACTCAACCTGTCTCAATGTTCTATCTTTCTTTGTCAAACGACAAATAAATAAGAGGCATGACAAGTTAACAAAACCCTTACAATCGCCACGGAATGTATGCTATACAATACACATGGTATAATGTAAATCCCATAGATAATATTATGTTATGACAATACCCAGTGTTGGGGCAAAATGTTTGGTCACGACTTTGGTACAGTCAATGGTCTTAATCGGTGAATGTTGTGGCAAAGTTTTTTAGTAACAACAATAATAATAAAAAAAATACTGATTGGTATTCACTTATGTGACATATTCACACTTCCAAACATGTATACGTAAACACACACTTACATACACACCTACTACATACAGATACAATACACACGCACACACGCACGAACAACACACACACTTACTTACTCACTCACTCACTCACTCACTCACTCACTTACATACATACACACATACACAAACGTACACACCAAACTTTTTTGAAATATATACATTATTCTTATTTTTATTCTTATTGTTAAAATTGAAGTGTTTGTTCCAACGGCAAGTGGGTGATTATTAATAACATTTAAAACTTATATACCTTGCGTGTTTTATAGAGCTGTGTGATTATGTGTTGTATATATGTATATGTCATCATCATAACATCACGCCTTTTATCCCCAAAGGGGTAGGCAGAAGTGCACATTACGACACTTAATGCCACTGTACAATGTAACTCCCACTTTTCACTATTTATGTTATGAGTCCCATGTAATAGAGGGTGAGTCTATTGCCATATACTGGGCACAATTCCAGACTCCTTGCCCGACAGTCGCACTTGCGACCACTCGACAAACTAGGCAGTCATACAACGAAACTCCATACAACAAATGACACAAATCTTTGTATTGAGTACAGTAATTAAGTACTAAAGTTTTTATAACAATACGATTATTACTACCCCAGAATTTTTAGCGCCTTTTTAAACAAATATATTATGCTAAAGTAACCAGTTACAGGTCGATAACGAACATTGTTTTAACCGCCGACTGTACTTCAAACACATCCCCAACATAAATTCAACCTTAAAACAACTCTAACCTAAATTCACTAAGGTTCATTATTACACATCAACACAGATCACCCTATCGATTGTTATATTTTCTAGAACCCTACGTGCTCTGAATACGTGTTTACATTGAATGCTAAGTATGGCGGCGGCAATGAAACGCCTATAGATGGCTGTTTGTTTGTCACTTTCTCCTTCAAAGAGAGATTATATATCTATAATTATAGACAAATAAAATTGGAGTGTCTGTGTATATTAAAATAACCGCTTTTTACTACATTCATATGAATATACATACGATACACATAGCATATGTTGTGGTGGCCCGGTGGTTCAAGACACCTTCTCATGCATGAGGGTGCGGGTTAGAAACCTACCAACAGCAAGTACCAATGTGACTTTTTCCGAGTTACATGTACTTTCTAAGATTATTTGGACACCACTGACAAACGGTGAAGGATAACATCGTGAGGAAACCTGGACTTATAATGTCTAACTATAAAATTGTAATCGCCAACCCGCTTTGAGCAAGCGTAGTGAGCATTACTCAAACCTTCTCCGTGTGAGAAGAGGATTAGCTCAGCAGTGGGCACTTATAGGCTGTTGATGATGATGATGATGATGATGATGATGATGATGATGATGACACATGGCAAAATATATTTTTTACAATTTTTGTCTGTCTGTCTATCTGTCTGTTTGTTTCTACTGTCTAATCTCTGGAATGGCTGGACCGATTTTGACGGGACTTTTGTTGGCACCTGCCAATAGCCTATGTTTGTCGTATATGTCGCTGTCTAGCTGATGTGCTAAGGAGTAACTTAGGCTACTTTTATTTAGGAAAATTGAAACAAAAAGGTACATAACATAACATCACGCCTTTTTATCCCCGAAGGGGTAGGCAGAGGTGCACATTATACCGCTGTACAATGTAACACCCACTTTTCACTATTTATGTTATGAGTCCCATGTAATAGGGGGTGAGCCTATTGCCATATACCGGGCACAATTCCAGACTCCGTGCTACTACTGAGAATATTTAAAAAACCCAGTAATACTTTGCCCAACCCGGGAATCGAATCCGAGACCCCTTGCCCGGCAGTCGCACTTACGACCACTCGACCAACGAGGCACAAAAGAGTAATGTCCCATAATTTATATTGTACGCGGACGAAGTCGCGGGCAACAGCTAGTTTTTAATAGAATGAATTACGAGTCGGTCTAGTGTTATGCAACTGGTGATTTTGAAGAATGCTCAGGGTTTTAAATTGGTTGTTTGGATTTTATTGCAGTTTTTTCTTTTCATTGTTACAATGTATCTACTTATGGACATGAACAGGCGAACTTACTCTAAGTTCACCTGTTCGCTACGGATCGCTCTTTAAAATGTCCCAAAAATAAGAACCTACCACCATATTGATACTAGTCAGTACACATCTGTTTGCTCTTACATGTTTTCAGTATCTTACATTCATGGTGATTCGTAAAATGGACGTGAATAAGCGAACTTGTCTACCTATTATGACGGTAGAAAATTTGAGAATGAATTAATGGTGACCCGTGATGTCTAGGTTGTTTAGATTTTTCCCTTTTCCTAGCCAGTGGTAGCATAGCTTAGCCAGTGTTGGTCTTCTCGCTATGACTTGCATAAGTTTAGAATATGTTTTAAGAAAAAATAAATATTGCAATTGTACCTACATATAATATAATCGAATTGTTTATGTTTAATGAGCGCCTCTCTCCATCAAATGTTACAGTTTGGCGAGTAAAGATTTAAGCCCACAACTCTGTAAAATTTGATTAAATAAATTTATTTAAAAAAGGGTTTAGGTATCCCCCGACAAGACCATCACTAGCTAAGCTATGACTTGCTGTTTTTGAATATTGTCTTAAATAAAAACATATTTTACCAGTTGTTAACATATCGGTAGGGTCGGGCAAAATATTACTGGGCTTTTAAAAATCTCAGTAGTAGCACGGTGTCTGGAATTGTGCCCGGTATATTGCAATAGACTCACCCCCTATTATATGGAACTCATAACATAAATAGTGAAAAGTAGGTGTTACATTGTATAGTGGCATTAAGTGCCGTAATGTGCACCTCTGCTTACCCTGTCGGGGATAAAAGGCGTGATGTTATGTTATGTTATAGTATGAATATGATTTTACAAATTCGCGATGTGATTTCAAGCGATATTAATAAAATTATGAACACTATATTATTGAACAAATAGTAAACAAAGTACGTAAATAAATGTACGACTCAAATAATTTCCTTTGCTTACCAGCCACACTGGCATTCGATCTATTATTGAGGCAGTCTAATTTATAACCAATTCTGCTTACCTCCTCAATGTAACAACATACATCATTCATATTATTAGGAATCGATAACATCCAAACTTTTCATGTCAACAATGGATGCCGCCAGCGTGCAGGGAATCTGAATTACTGCTAATAATACATCGAATTGTGCGCAAAAACTATTTCTATAGACTACATAAAATCCATAATATTTGTTCTATGGCATTAGCTGGTAAACCGTTTGAACGGATCACCTGATGGTAAGCAATCGGGGCCGCCCATGGGACCAACTTCTAACAGCCAGTATCAATAACCTATCTATCTGTGGATTTGCTTACTAGAGATAGAATTTTGACATGAGCTCCATATAAAATGCGTCAAAAATCTATCTCTAGTAAGCAAATCTACAGATATATAGGTTATAGAAACTGGCCGTAAATTATCAACAACTCCAGACCCCTATCAAATTGTAGTGTTTAAAAATCCTAATTGAAAAACATAGTAGATGCATTACTCGCCCCTATAATTTTCGAAAGTTCTCCTCGGTTTCTCTAGGATCTAGGATCCCATCATCAGATCCTGACCTCATGGAAATGGAATCATCTCAGGAGTATACCCTTTCAAACCAAATAACAATTTTGGAAATCGGTTCACAAAGTACCTATATGATGTGTACTAATTATATAGGTTACATATTAATATGAAACCCGGTTATGGCACGGCAACATAATAGGGTAGTATCCTAAATTTTATTTTAATGTCTGTTTGGTACATTAATTTAAAACTGTAGACACGTATTTTTTTAAATACTTTCGACTATATATTAATTTGAAATATCGTGTGACGTCACAGCGTGCTACATTTTGTAGCGCACGTTATGACGTAACGACTCCTAAACTTAACATTTTATCTAAGTATTGCAACTTAATACGAGAAAATAAAAAAATACGTGTCTAATATTTTTTCATTATCTAACTGACGGACTAATTAGATTTTGAATTTTGCTACCCTGGAATCTACCCAATTATGAAAGCAAAATGTAATGTAATTAATTTACTTATAATTCATTATCACATAAAAAACATTCAGCTATATAATTAGTTAGAAGTACGATAAGTAAAAACATTCTCCAACAGTCGCGCTGGATCAAAACATTTATAATCTACGCTTGTATCCCAAGCCACAATCTTCGACATCATTATTGCGTAATGGCAGTAGTGACCCAGTTTCTTCCCCCGGGCGTCGACAACAAAGTCATCAACACGACGGTACTGGTGTAAACAGGCCCTTTAAGAGGACATGTGTAAGCTTACTAAACAAACTAACATATTGTTGTCCTCCTTTCTTGTTGTTGGGTAAAAAAATACTATTAATGTAAAGCAAAGGACATAATAAAATAAAAACTGCGTTTAAAAACCGACTTCAAAAAACCAAAAACTAATAACAAACAAAAAGTCAAAACTAAAAAGCAAAAAATAACTATTATTAGTACTGATAGGTTACCCACCCACTGATAGGTAAGAAGTCGTGCCATAAGCATAATTTTCGAAAGTTCCCCTCGGTTTCCCTAGGATGCCATCATCAGATCCTGACCTCATGGAAATGGGACCATCTCGGGAGTATACCCTTTCAAACAAAACAAGAACTTTGGAAATCGGTTCACAAATGGCGGAGTATCTCCACCTTTTTTTGAAGTCGGTAAAAAGGTTTTTCTTTCTTGTTGGTAGGTACGTTCCTATAACGTATTTATCCACAGGAATATTAAAATTATACCTACGCATTTACCCTTTAACTGGTGATGATGCTACATTGATTATGTGTTTTCAAAGGATACATTGCGTGACGATTTATGAATGAAAAAGCATTTTTGAAACATCAATATTTACTGAAATGTCCATCAGTCTATCTAGCTTGAATTGTTGACTCATGTCCTGCATTTAACCTCATCGATGACTATAGACTATTGAGAAATATACACTACAGATCAATATAAGCTTTATATATCCTTGTTTACAAATAAAATTTCTCTTTGTTATAATTCTGATCTGCACATCTGTAAGTTCGTTACTCTGTTCAGTAGGTGATTGAAAACAAACGCTTGTTTATGATTTACCTTAAAACTAGCTTTTATCCGCGCCTTCGCTTGCATCACAAAAGAATAAAAAGTAGCCTATATGACATATACCAATACACACAGCGCCATCTATACCAATACTTTTGTTTTTCCTCGGGAATATCAATTTTCCGGGTTAAAAAGTACCCTATTATTTAATCCGGACTTCTAACTTTACGTCTGCAAAAAATCAAAGCAATCGGTTGAGTAGTTACGGCGTGAAGGTGGAACAAACAAACAAACTCACTTTCAGATTTATAATATTATATTATATATATTATATATTATTAGTATATTAGTAAGGATAAGGATAAGGATAAAGATAAGTCTGATAAGAAAGTCTTTGTCATCTTGTAGGTACGATTCCTAATAATTTCTATTGCAAAATCCGTCTAAAAAGATTACTCAAGGCAACTGTCTGACTGTACTCGTAAGATATAGTTTACCGAGGAATTACAAATAATTATATTAACGACCAGGTATCAGCTTTCTCTGATACACTTGAACCTTATAAAGTACAATTTCCATCCCACCTCCTCCATCACCTTAAGTGTGGGAGAGCCATGCTTCGGAATAGGCCGGCTCGACCGGAGTGATACCACGGCCGAGCAGGAAACCGACGTGAAACAAAGCTTGTGTGGTGTTCGTCGTGTGAGTGAGGTTATCGGTTAGGGTAGACGACTAATTTTTATTTTAATGTCCGTCTGATAGATTATTTAAAAACATTAGACACGTATTTTTTATTTTCTCACAGAAACGAATAGTTTATAGAAGATATATTGATTTGAAATGTCGCGTGACGTCACTTCTCAGTACATTTTATACTAAGGAATGACGTTTTAGCCCCCACTCCTAAACTTTGATTCGTTTTATCTAAGTATTGTTTTATTATACGACAAAATAAAAAAATACGTGTCTAATATTTTTTCATTACCTAACTTACGGACTAATTATATTTTTAATTTTCATACCCTGTCATCATCCCCATTTCCCCAATCCCTGAATCCTCAATAATCCTGAAATTCCTAATCCCTAAAAGGCTGGTGACGCACTTGTAACGCATCTGGTGTTCCGTGTGTCCATGGGCGAAGCCGATTGCTTCCATCGGGCGATCCGTCAGCTGGTTTACCACCTTATCCCATAAAAGAACGTGCCAACTGTCGGGATTGTTGCAAACTGCTATTTTGCAGAGGACATCCATAGTCTAGCAGTGGAACCCACTGGCTGTTAATGTATGATGATGTACGGTGGTCAGTACATTAAACCTACTCCAGTGTATCAATTTTTGTCATTGAATTTTCGACTGTACATTTAAAGAATAGGGTTGAAAATCTAATAAAGTTTGACAAGGTAGGTTCACCTGCTGCCCACTGCATCTATAATGAACACAGTTATTTTGTACATTTGTTTGCGCCTGAGTAAGCATTCTCGGTTCTATGTAACATTGTACCGTGTTATGACTGGAGCCGTTCACGGAATGTGTAGTAAGTGCTTCATGACGTTGCCAGTATAGTATAAAGAAAGAAGTAAGGAATTACGTCTTACGTTTGTGTTCAAGGGAATCCCTCCCAAGTGTGAGTGTAATGTTTGAATAGTGAACTAATTTGCTTTACAAATAAAATATAACGTCACGCGTCAGACACACCTTTAATTTCCGAAGAAGTAGCAATAGTTACAATCTATACATGTAACTAAATAAAACTATAGTCTGTTTGTAATAAACGTTTATATGTATAATACGTATGTATGTACATACATACACACGATACATATACCAAAATAACATTTTTTACAATTTCTATCTCTCTGTTTGTTTGTTTGTCTTGGTTAATCTCTGAAATGGCAGAACCGATTTCGACGGAACTTTAATTGGTAGGTAGCTGATATACAAAGGACCTACTCAGTTACTTTTCCACCGGGATCAAGCCGTGCGTACAGCTATAATAAATATAAATGCAACATCCATTTTTTTACCAGTTACGTTTAGTATAATGCACTAGGAAAAGCGCCATATAAAATAAGTAAAACTCGTTGAAGTTTAATCTTACTTACACACAAAAAGTAATTAAAAAGTTCAAGATCTTGACGTCCAAGTTTCCTCCATCTCCCAGACTACACGAAGGTTGAACTAATTGCCACAGTCAGTAAATACTCCGGAAGCTAGTCTAGCAGCACGCGTCTATATCGATTACTCATCTCGTGAGTCATGCGATACGATCGATTGACAGAACTGTTGCTGGGTTGCACATCCCTTCAAGGAAAGCGAGAGACGATCTGTGTTTTATTTAATTCGTGAGTTTTTATGTAAACAGGTTTATATTGATACTTAGATAGGTTCAGTTGTAAGATTAAATAAAGATATTTTGTAATTGATTCAAGAATTGACAACAGCTTCATCTTATTATTAGTTTTTAGTAATGTTACCTTATAATGAATGACTGCCTCATTGGCCGAGTGGTCGCAAGTGCGAACTAAGTATATAGTTTAGCTGGATTTTTTTTAAAATTCGTGGTAGCATGGAATCTGGAATTGTGCTCGATATATGTCAATAAGTTCACCCCCTATTACATGGGACTCATAACATAAATAGTGAAAAGTGGGTGTTACATTGTACAGTGGAATTAAGGCTGCCTTAGTCGGTAATTCTTCCATACTAACTTAACTTGCGGATTCCTCGACTGTTTGATGGTATACGTTCAAAATAAAAAATGATCTACATTTATCTCATTATTATCTAGCTCTCTATGGAAACAAAAAAGTAAAAAAAACTAATAATTCAAAGATATGAGCGTCTAAACTTCTTCATTTTAACACTAATTTTAACGTATCTTTGGGGGGAAATATATAACTTATGAAGAAGGAAAATTGAAAATAGTTACCATACAACCCTAGATAATTTGTTCAATAATGTAAATAATTTTATTATAAACAGATCCATTCAATAGTTTTTTCATAATATCCAAATTATCAAAGGTCTGTATAATTTTATGCACTCGTTTCTACCGGGGGAGCCGCACACACACACACACAACGGTGTAATGGTTCTATGATAATCAATAATGTTAAAAATAATAGAAAAAGAAAAGTAATAACCACTCATTCATGCAATATAGGTAGTATAGATTAATTACGAACAATCAAAATTCTATCTTATTCCTTTAGCAATCAAGGTGTCTATTCCATCAAAAATAAGTAACATTATAAGGATTCAAATTGAATGTCATTTCAGAGAATATATCTGCATCTAAAAGATCGTTTCTCCAATTAACAGTAGAGAGATACTCCATACTTTACCTGCGCCCGATCCTTTGAGGCTAAGACAAACAGTGTCTGGCAGCTTCAATCCGTCTATTTGGGTAGTCGGGACTGGGAGTTCATGGTAAATAGTACGTCTAACCAAATAGTACCTAGAATTTGATGAAGTCGGTACGATGGTACAGTGTTCTTTATTTTTATTTCAATCAGATTTTAAACTTTATTAGACTTGTAACATGATTGGAAATCTATTGAAGGGATTAGGGTAGCGGTTCGATTTTTATTTCAATTTCATGAATAATAGCATGATATAGCCATACAATTACTCAAGGACTAAGTAGAGCTGCATTTATAAAATGTAGCATTCTTCCTGTTTAATCAGTTCTACGTATTACCCGCAGCTTTTCAGCTTATACCCGGTTTGCATACCAAATTTCATCAAAATCCATTCAGTAGTTTCAGCGTGATTGACGGACAAACATCCAAACGACTTTCAGATTTTTAAATTACTAGCTTTTACCCGCGGCTTCGCTCGCGTCACAAAAGGATAAAAAGTAGCCTATGTGACATATACCAATACACACAGCGCCATCTATACCAATACTTTTGTTTTCCCTCAGGAATATCATTTTTTCCGGGATAAGAAGCCTATTATTTACCCTATTATTATTATTATTTTTTTTTTAATCTATTTATTTATGGGATTTAATCACACAGTGATAATGTCACCCCGTGACTTACAATTAACTTGTCTAAAATCTAAATATGCTAAGTATCTTACGAACTACCCAGGCTTACATGTACTTAAACAGTTAAACTTACATAGTATTAACTAGTTATACTTGTTATACTTGTTAATTATTAATAACATTTAGGAGTCGACACAAAACCCTAGCATCTTCTGACAGAGGGACAGGATGCTGTTACAAGTCCCTACTTCAAATCCAGATAATTTGAAGTTTCTTTCCACGTTCCGATCACACTCCATCAGAACATGGTAGATATCCTCTATTACTCCACAAACTTCACAGTTTGGAGAAGTACTTTTACCCATTAAGTATTTAAATTTGTTGGATGGACCCTATTATTTAATCCGGACTTCCAACTTTACGTCTGCAAAAATTCAAAGCATTCGGTTTAGTAGTTACAGCGTGAAAGCGGAACAAACAAACAAACTCACTTTCCGATTTATAATATTAGTAAGGAAGTGTGATTGTTAGGTATTTCCTTGGTGTAAATCCTGTGTAATAGCCCCTGTGTGAGGCAATTACCAGAAGAAGCTATGTGCAATGATGGCTTCGAAATTATTAAAAAACTCAAAATTTCGGATAGGTACGCCTGTCCTTTTACTTGTAGGTAATTCATAAGTTAGGAATGCGTAAATAAATACAGTTGTATTATAATGTAGGTATAATACTACGGCATGTGATAAAATGCATTGTATTTCACACCTAAACGTGATAGTGAGGAAAATAAACAACATAATTTGTCAATATAATTTCCAACCTTATTCCATTCGGAATAAGATCCAATTTCGACGTTAAAAGTAACTGTTAGGACGTGTCATTAAACTTTTATATAATAGTGTCTCAATAAGCAAATTGTCTTTGAGCTACCTCAAACTGTATTTCATTATTCGAATTCCAACTTTAATCCTCTTATGATAGAATCGAAAATGTATTAAAGAAAATGGGGTAGTTTCATTTGCTGTTGTCCACGCTTAAACATGCGTTATATTTTAAGTAATATAAACAAATAATAATTAAATATTATGTATTTTGTACTATGGTCACGATCGATGTTTACATGCGTGCCTACTAAGCACGTGGGTCCAAGTTCCATTCTTGGGTCAGGTATTAAAAAAGCATATTTCAGCACTTAAGTTTTTTTGTCGATTCTGTAAACAATATTATGTTTGATTGTAATTGTTTTTTTTATTACAGTAATTGCCTTACCATAACCCGAAGCATAAAAGTTTCCTAATAGCCTCTTTGATAACACATGTCGGTATTACACAACGTCCTACATAACTTGATACCTGCAATTCGCTACGTTTACGATCTTATTATCAGCGTTTCCGTACATTAATACAGTTTCAGGGGTCAAGAGAAACTGGTTAATTGTGTCTACAGCGCTTTGATAAATTTTACAAGTTTAATTTTGTAGTTCGTTATAGGATTATAGACTTTATTGGAGTGGGATAGGGATTGTTTTGTACGTAAATGTAATTTTGGTGGTTTCGTTCGTTGTTTTTAGTGCAAATAAATTGAGTCACTTACCACAGTTGAAACGAATGCAGTATGCCAAGGTCGAACAAATATTTTAATGTTGTCTTAACCTACAGTTGCTGATATATCGTATAAATATTTACACACAAAACATACCGGGAAGTCTTATCAATAAATAAATAGTATTTATTTTGTGTGCATTAATTTTAAACGAAGTGCATCTGGTTTTCTTAGGAGAAAAAATCTCTCTTTAATACTGTACCCGGATCAGGTGTATTAATTTCGCCAAATTTCACATAGTTCTATCATTTCTAAGAATATAATTATTTTAATGATAATTGCTCAATAGTCAAAGTCAAAGCATTTATTTCAATTCAACCATAGTTTCTTACTTTTGTAACGTCAACAAATCTTTACTAATATTATAAATTGGAAAGTGAGTTTGTTTGTTTATTCCGCTTTCACGCCGTAACTACTAAACCGATTGCTTTGAATTTTTGCAGACGTAAAGTTAGAAGTTTGGATTAAATAATATGGTACTTTTTATCCCGGAAAATTGACCGGAAAATTGTTTTCTGAGGGAAAACAAAAGTATTGGTATAGATGGCGCTGTGTGTATTAGTATATATCACATAGGCTACTTTTGATCCTTTTGTGACGCGAGCAAAGCCGCTGGTAAAAGCTAGTACAAAATAAATAATACTTAGTCTGTCAGTCAGTCCGTCAGTGAAGCTAGGTGAAGCTGGGAGCTCATTCCAAAATGTAGATTCGAATGGAGAAGAACGAGTAGGAAACTCCATTCGTTACTCTTTTTAAAACAATGTGTTTTGTGTGTGAGAACAGTGCAAACACACCTAAATGTAAGTATGTAGTACCTGAATGTGTCATCGTCAACAAAAGTCCATGGATAACCACTGGACTTGGAGTCTTCTGTACATAAATGATTGTGTACCTTCTCTCCACGCCAAATTTTCAAGTGTGGGAGAGCCATGCTTCGGCTCGAATGGGCCGGCTCGACCGGAGTGAGAAGAAAAACGACGTGAAACAATGCTTACGTTGTGTTTCGTCGTATGAGTGAGGGTTCGGTAATTCCAATTACTCCCCCCTCCTTTCCTTTCCTCCAATATCCCTGAATCCTCAACAATCCTAAAATTCCTAATCCCCAAAAGGCCGTTAACGCACTTGTAACGCCTCTAGTGTTCCAGGTGTCCATGGGCGATGCCAATTGCTTACCATCAGGTGATCTGTCGGTTAGTTTACAGGCTTATCCCATAAACAAAAAACGCTTGGCAGACGCCATGGAGGTCGCATTTTAAAACATACATGACGTCACTCATGTCAAAGTCAAAGCATTTATTTCAATTAAACCATAGTTTGGTACTTTTGAAACGTCAACAAATACAAAATAAATAATAGTCTGTCAGTCAGTCCGTCAGTGAAACTAGGTGAAGCTAGGTGCTCATTCCAAAAAGTAACTCCATTCGTTACTCTTTTTAAAAAAGTATGTTCTACACTGTCTCTGATACATATTTCAATACTGTACGCATATGTAAGAACAATGCAAAGACATGCTTGACGCATTATACTAATAACTTACTAAAATTTAAAAAAATAAAATAAAAATCTATCATCATGCGATAGATTGCCTAAATTAAATCTAAATTCAGCGGTTTGCTGAAGCAATTCAGCGGGACGACCTTAAACAGGGACAAACGGCGGTACACCGTGAGGACCACAATCACCACACAAGAATAGTAATGTACATACATAATGTTAATACTAATAATGAAATAACAAATACAAATATTAAACTTTCTCCATACCAAATAAATCTTGATAAAATTAACAAACAAAGATTCTAACCTGACCTACTGCTCTTATCTACACTGTGACAGTGATGAGTAGCATTGTAACAATTATACAAGACACCAGCACATCAACCTACACAACCTATCACAATCGAATTTCACTTTTAAACTTAAACATTTAAGGTTCAAAGTCGTTTAAACACATGTGTCAATTTTGGATACTTTCACATGCTGTTAGTACTATTAATGAATGATTTGTATAGAAGTGTTACAAAATGATCACGCGACATGTATGTACATTAGTAGTATGTGCTCGGTAACGGCTGATTGTTCCTTGATGCTGTAATTACAATTGTTAATTGGCAAGGTCGACTAATTTGGGGAAACTAGTTAGTAGTTAGTTGGCGTAAAGCGTTATTGTATTTCAGGGACCTGGCATTATATCCTGTGTTTGATAATTTTACTGCAAAACTGAAGTTCAAAACATGAGCGACAAAGGAGGTTTTATGGTTATTATAATTGATAAAAATTGATATTTTGTAACTATACTTGAATTTGTGATATCCTTATCCTTACTATTAGAAATGGGAAAGTGAGTTTGTTTGTTTGTTTGTTCCGCTTTCACGCCGTAACTACTAAACCCATTGCTTTGAATTTTTGCAGACGTAAAATTAGAAATCCGGATTAAATAATAGGGTACTTTTTATCCCGGAAAATTTTGTTATTCCCGAGGGAAAACAAAAAAATTGGTATAGATGGCGCTGTGTGTATTGGTATAGGCTACTTTTATCCTTTTGTGACGCGAGCGAAGCCGCGGGTAAAAATTATTTTGGAGTGTGTGTGATATTGAACCTACGAAACTTTTTGTTATACAAGAACTTGCGATTCTTAGCATGGCAGTCGATACTATAGTCAAAATATGCGATTACGTACCAATAATACTTTTTTTTAAGACATTTAAAAAAAGATTTTCTGAAATGTTCTGAAAGTTCGTTAAACATCTATTCAAACTTCTACATAACTTCAACAACAACATAACATCACGCCTTTTTATCCCCGAATGGGTAGGCAGAGGTGCACACAAAAGTAACACCCACTTTTCACTATTTCTGTTATGAGTCCCATGTAATAGGGAGTGAGCCTATTGCCATATACCGGGCACATTTCCAGACTCCGTGCTACTACTGAGTTTTTTTTAAAAAGCCTGTAATACTTTGCTTGATCCGGGAATCGAACCCGAGACCCCTTGTTCGGCAGTCGCACTTGCGACCACTCGGCCAGCGAGGCAACTTCAGTAAGTTAACCAACTGAAATAAAAATATTTCGACTATTTTTGTCACATTACAAAACAAATTAATAACAACATTATTGGTCTCCCGCTGACTTTCTTCCCATACAATCTCCATATGGTATCAATACACCAGTTACGCATAAACAAATTTGACATAAAAACATTTAAAAATGTGTGAAAAATCGACGCAGGCGCCGGGTGAATGACCTCCACTCCAGATGTTGTTTTCACGCAAATATTGTTAAAACACGCAAGTAACGGTGTTTTAATTTTAATTTGTTGGTTTATTTATATACAGGATGTTTCTAATTAAAGAAAGGTTAATCAAAGTTCGAATTGCACTTTCTTTGTCTGTCATATACAGACTGTTTTTTTTATATTTATCACTGAATTTTATATATAGACTGTATTATTTATTGTCTTTAATTTAAGGTTATTTTCTTTTTCGATCAAATAGACATAGACACAAGTAGGTAAATATTCTATGTAATTGTATGTATCTACTTTTTTACGTGGTGAAAATCATCGAATGACTGCGCCCGCCTGGGTGAGGTTTGAGGGAGTATCAGACTCTTACTGACTAAAAACCAGGTTCCTTTTTCTGCACTTCAAGCTGGAACCCCGGTAACCCGTTAGGTTCTCCGCGACTCCGAATTGGCATCAGCCCTGTTGAGCCCCATCCGTGATGGTCTGATGGCTCTTTGAGGCGCGCGCCGAACGCGACGCGCCGTACGCTCGGGGATTGCAGGTGTCTTGGAAATCGTAGTTTAAAACTTCATATGTAACTTCGTTTTCGTCTAATCAGAGTAGACCTACAATACGGTAGTTAACAGGTAGTCAAATTGAATACTTTTATTAATATGTCAAAAACCATACTTTTCAATGAATTTTGTATTGGATCGCTACTTATGACGTCATCATATTTCTGCGTCAAACAGCATACTTATATCCTTAAAATTAGCGAGAAAAATTCCAAAAATAGGTAAATTGTCAAATCAATGGATGAGAGTATGATTAGTTTTTAATTATTTATTGTATTGAAAAGTCGAAACAATTAATTTTATACCTAGGAAATTAGTCGATTACTATGAGAGAGTGCTGCCGCCTAGTCACTTTTCAACGTATTGTAAAACTGTTTACAAAATGTATATAGATTCAGCTAAGTTATTAGACGTAGGTATACAAATTCAGACTGCCTCGTTGGCCGAGTGGTCGCAAGTGCGACTGCCGGGCAAGGGGTCTCGGGCAAAGTAATACTTAGTTCTTAAAAAAATCCTCAGTAATAGCACGGAGTCTGAAATCGTGCCCGGTATATGACAATCAGCTCGACCACTATTACATGGGACTCATAACGTAAATAGTGAAAATTGGGTGTTACATTGTACAGAGGCATTAAGTGCTGTAATGTGCACCTCTGCCTACCTCTTCGGGGTTAACAGACTGTTTTCTTTACTGTTTTTTTTCCAAAATAATAAAGTAAAATGATACAAAATGTAATTGTTAAGTATACGATAATTATATTATAGGTATTATTATAGGCGAAAAATTTTGACACAGTGTACAATAGAAAGTAACCTAATCAGTTACAATTAATTGGTTACACCGATTAAAATAGTTACAGAATACAATGCACTTCATAGCTTTTATAAATATCAATTACATTTACGACTAGATTATAATATTATTATAAAAAAATGAAGCACAACTAAGTAGGCATAGTTATATTGAGCAATAGACATAAGTAAATATTCAATGTATGTATGTATCTACTTTTTTTTACGTGGTGATGAATCATCGAATGACTGGCTCCGCCTGGGTGAGGCGGGAGAGAGTGTCAGACTCTTACTGACTAAAAACCACCCCGTTCCTACTCCTGCACTTCGAGTCGGAGCCCCGGCAACCCGTTAAGCTCTCCACGGCTCCGTATCGGGATCAGCCCTATTGGGCCCCATCCGTGGTGGTCTGATGGCTCTTTTACTTAATTAAAAGTACTATTATTTGGACTCATTTCTCAGAGATATATTTATTTTATATTTCGATACCGTCTATCAAAATCCCTTTTTAACATAAAGAGTAATCCTACTGCTATAAAACAAGCTAAGTTTACGTTTGTTTCTATATCACAAAAATGCTGAACCCATTTAAATGCAATTTCAAATATAAATACGACTTAGACTTTTAGTCTTGTAACTTAAAATACATCTACTATTTACTCTTTCTTCTCCATTGTCTTCAAATACTTCTCCGGCCTAAATCTCTTGAAGTTCCATCCAAAACTCCTTTGAGTCCCAGTTCTATTTAGAGATGGAGATGAAGGGATGGAGTCTCCTTGTCGAGAGAGAGTAGAAGACTCCTCAGGAAGAGAGAGATCAGTAGGAGAAGCGGACATGTTCGGAGTGCAGAGGATATTGGTGGATGCTTTCAAGTCTTCTTCCAAGTCCTTCATGTAGCTGGCACTGCAGAGGGGAGTCTCCACCTGTTCCACTGAGTTGAGGTTGTCCACGTCTATCTTGTAGGCTTCTTCCTTCTTGCTGTAGCTGTGGAAGATGAGATGATTTTGTTAATGTTCCAGTTTTCGACATATTATAAAATCGTAGGAACGTCAAAACTGTACATCGAATATATTTTCAAAGAATACTACAACTGACTGCCTCATTGGCCGAGTGGTCGCAAGTGCGACTGCCGGGCAAGGGATCTCGGGTTCGATTCCCGGGTCGGGCAAAGTATTACTGGGTTTGTAAAAACCTCAGTTTAGAAATGTGCACGGAGTTTGGAAATGTGCCCGGTATATGGCAATAGGCTCACCCCCTATTACATGGGACTCATAAAATAAATAGTGAAAAGTGGGTGTTACATTGTACAGTGGCATTAAGTGTCGTAATGTGCACCTCTGCCTACCCCTTCGGGAATAAAAGGCGTGATGTTACGTTATGTTAGAATACTACAATCGGTATCGCTAAAATAGAGTTTTTAGAATTTTTGTCTGTTTGTCTGTATAAAATTAATACGGATAGACAATCCGGACTAAACTCAAAAAGTACTCCATGGATTTACTTCAAATTTCACATGAATATTACTAACAGGAGTTAATGTCATGTTCAACCATAGTATGAGTGACCTATGATTGGCATAGATAGAAAATAAATATGGCTGATTCAAATAGTATCTATTTCAAACCACATCTGGCGGGAGCAATCTAACTACACTCAATAATGTAAGATGAAACATAAACCATGTTTTATTAACATCAATATTCATATAAGCTTACTCATAGCATAAAAATAATTTCTTATTCAACTGCAAGAATGAAAATAGAATAACTAACTGCATAACACATATACATGGCAATAAAATGTTCTTTATTAATATTAAAAAGTAGGTTCTGCCCGCGACTTCGTATGCGCAATCCCGTTTTCTCCCGTTCCCGTAAGATTTTCAGGACTCTTTTCTGTCATAAGAACCTTTTCCTGACGATAAGAAACACAACAAAAAAAGAAATAAGCCAAATCGGTCTAGCCGTTCTCAAGTTATGGCGTGACAGCGGGAAACGGGTTTCATTTTTATATATATACAGACAGACGTTGTCCTGCATATCCACTTGAATGTATAAATCAAATCAAATCAAATCAAAAATGTTTATTTGCTAAAATACGGTACAAAAGGTGTTACAGTAAATTTTTTTTCCAGCGTATCCTGCCGTATATGGCGTGCAAATTTATTATTAAAATTACACTATCAAGATTCTATCGTCTTATCTTCTAAATAGTCCTTAATACTATAGTAACACTTGGATAGCAAAAGTTTAAAAAGCATTTTTATGGTAATTCTTGTAAACTATTTGGTAATTTATTATAAATGATTATGGACATACAATATACATTTTTCTTAAATAATTTTAATTTTATTCGTGGTAAACGAAGTCTGTCTTTATGCCGTGTTCGGCTATTTGGTCTGTCTTCCAGAGTTTCAAATAGAATGTAATTTCTTTTTACAAAAGTACATATTTCAAAAATGTATAGACATGGTAAAGGTAGGATATTTAATTTTTGAAACAGTGGTTTACAGCTGTCTAAAAAATGAGCTCCACAGATTGCTCGAATGCTTTTTTTTTGGGATTTAAAGACTCTATCAACCTCCACTGAGTTCCCCCAAATTATTATACCGTAACGAAGTACGGACGATACATAGCCATGATACGCAAGCATTGTCGTCTGATGATTTGTTGTTTGTCGAATCCTTTTTAGTACATATACAAAACGATCAATTTTTGCAACAATTTTATCAATATGTGGTTTCCAGCTGTAATTTTTGTCAACTGTTATACCTAAAAATACACAATTATCCACAGTAGTTAGGTGAGAGTTTTTGTATTGGATGTCTAGATTATTTGTTGTATTTGATTTGTGTGTTTGAAATTGTATTACATTTGTTTTAGCAATATTAATTTGTAAGTTATTTTTTACCAGATAATTAACTGCGTTGTTCAGCGCTAGGGCAGTATCCTTTTCTAAGTCTGTATTATTGTCACTCTTAATGATTAAAGTGGTGTCATCGGCGAATAATATGCAATCTTTGCCTACTGCTTCGGGTAGGTCGTTGATGTAAATCAGAAAGAGAAGCGGGGATAGAATCCCTCCCTGTGGTGTGCCATAATTATTTTGTTTACATCCTGATCGGAAGATTTTTTGCTCTTGTTTACAGTTTTTGGTTAATTCTACGTATTGCACTCTTTCAGCAAGATAGCTTTTGAACCAGTCATTGGCTTTCCCTCGGATTCCATAATGTGCAAGTTTCGTGAGTAGTGTTCTATGACAGACATAGTCAAAGGCTTTTGTCATGTCCAGAAATACACAGCTTATCTTTGATTTTCGATTTAGGCCTTCGGTTATATGCTTTAATAGCGAGAAACATGCTAAAGCCGTGGAGCTGCCACTCCTAAAACCGAATTGTTCTTTTTAAGAATCTCATATTTCGTTAAAAAAATCTCCACTTTAATACACACAACTTTTTCAAGTACTTTCGATAAAATGGGGGTTAGAGTTATTGGGCGGTAATTGCTCATGTCCGTTTTGTCACCTTTCTTATATATAGGTTTTACAACCGACGTTTTTAAACGATTTGGGAATACTCCTTCTGTTAGGGAAAGGTTTATAATAAAAGTTAAAGGTGATGTTAGACTCTTTGCACATCTTTTTAACACTTTCGTGCTTAAGTCGTCATAGCCAGTCGAGTTTGTGTTTCTTAAATTATGGATTATCTTGTAGACATCGGATTCATCTACTGGTGTAAGAAAAATACTATTTGAATTTTGAGGAATTGTTATTTTAGTATCCTGGGTATTTTTATGAGTAGTTTTTGTCAGATTGGTTAGGGATACAAAATATTCATTAAATAAATTACAAATTTGGTTCGGATTGTCATATTTTTTACCATTAATATTAATAATGTCAATTTATATGAATTATATGTCATATTGTTTGTCTCAGTTTTAATCATGTTCCATGCTGCCTTACATGTATTTTTGGCTTTATTAATGTAGCGCATGCTATTAATCTGCTGTGCACTATATATACATCTTTTCAATATTCGCGCGTAGTCGTCATATTTTTTTTTTATTTTGTTTTTTATTATGTTTCTGAATGTTATATTTAAGGTACAATGTCCGTTTTATTATGCAGCATCTTTTTATGCTTTTTGTTAGACCTCTATTTTTTATTGTTTTTAAAGTATTTTTGACTTTCACTATAGGGAAGCATAAATTGTAAAACAAGGTAATTGTATCATGTAGTTTATCGAATGCGTCATTTGTATTTTGGGCTTCGTATATTTCAGAAAACGATAGGTTTGACATACAGTTTTCAAATTTAAGTATATTTTCGTCACTGAGTTCTCGTACACTTTTAAACCAGGAGTTGTGCATGTCTTTAATTTGACAATCAGTATCTAAGTTAACTGTTATAGATTGTGCAGTTTCATGGTCTGAAAGCGCTAGATAGTGAAGTCCAGGTTTAGCGTCATGTATGTTACTTACAATTAAGTCCAAGCATGAGGTTTTTCTCGTAGGTAATTTGATGTGGTTTTTAAGATTATTATTATTAAGAATGGAATTCAGATCATTAGACGTTTTGTTTGTTTTCAGTATGTCAATATTCCAGTCGCCACATATGATTATTTTCTTGTTTTTTTTTACTACATAATTTACTGGTTAGTTGTTCCAGATTGTTCAGAAATATCGACGTATCACGCGTAGGTGTTCTATATATGCATACCACCATTAGATTAAATTTCATAATTTCAATAGCACAGCATTCGAATTGAAGGGGAATACTCTGGGTGAGATTTTTAATTACTCGAAATTGTAGGTTATTTTTCAATAAGATACATGCGCCTCCCCGGCGTTGGTTTGGTCGAGAAAAGAAGGATACCAGTTTATAATTATTAATTTTAAGGTTAGATTCACAACCACTTTTAAGGAACGTTTCTGATAAACATATAATATCTACGGAGCCAAGCACTTTTTGTAAGTTCGTGATGGCTACCTCGATCAATTCTTGTTTGTTAAGTACACCAGCAATATTTTGATGAAATAAGGTGACAGTCGTTCTATTATTTTCGTTCGAGAAAAAACCCAGTTTCCTTATATTATAAACAAAAATTCATTCAAATTAGTTCAGCCGTTTAGGATAAATAACCTAAACTGCGACTGCAGCGCCATTTGCCGGGCTGATTTGTGAATCTAAACCTTTTCCAAATCCCCTTGAAAACACACAAAAAAATTCATCAAAATCGGTCCAGTCGTTTGAGAGAAGTTCAGTGACATACACACTCACAGAAGAATTATATATATAAAGATACATAACATCACGCCTTTTATCCCCGAAAGGGTAGGCATGTGCACATTACGGCACTTAATGCCACTGTAATGTAACACCCACTTTTCACTATTTATGTTATGAGTCCCATGTAATAGGGGGTGAGCCTATTGCCATATACCGGGCACAATTCCACACTCCGTGCTACTACTGAGAATTAAAAACCCAGTAATACTTTGCCCGACCCGGGAATCGAACCCGATACCCCTTGCCGGCAGTCGCTTTTGCGACCACTCGGCCAATGAGGCAGTCAATTTATATTAGTATTATATTATACTAGTGTTATATATGTTGTTTATGTATAATACATTATTCAATGCTACTTACTGCACAACATTTTTGAACCGGTATCCCCACATGATTTCCTTGGAGAGGTACGAGGTTCTACTCTGTGTTGTGGTGCCCATGTTCTTCGAGGCACCGGTCAGGCAGACCACGATCTCAAATCTAGAACAATATGGGCAACTTATTATAGTTTCGAAAATATGTATTACAAAACACAAAGAGGTGGACCAGTAGTGTTTAACCCACATGATTTGCAGTTTCGGATGTAATTTTATTAAAGATTTAGAGAAATCGGCTTCGTATAAGGGTTTGTACATACTATCTATTTACTAATTTATTTACAGAAATAATATTATCATTTTTTTCAGCTAAGAATGTTGTACCGACTTGTAGAGAGAAGATGACATTAACTTCAAGTAAAATACTGATATTACTTCACGCCTTTTACCCCCGAAGGGGTAGGCAGAGGTGCACAGGTTATGTTATGAGTCCCATTTAATAGGGGGTGAGCCTATTGCCATATTCCAGACTCCGTGCTACTCTTAAAGGGACAAGCCCACCACAACCTCCCAAACCGCTGCAACTCCTGTAAGCCAGGATCTACAGTAGATACAACCATGAAAACACCGGAACATTGAAGTCCGGCGCGTCCCAGGGACATGAGTAACTGTCTTGGTTCCCGCAACGAAGTGAATCAGAAGATATTATATGAGGAGAAGAAAAAGAAACGATAGTTTCCTCTTCCCTCGGCGAATTACTGCAGGTGACAGACTCCGTGCTACTACCGGGAAATTTTTAATCCCAGTAATACTTTGCCCGACCCGGGGATTGAACCCGAAACCCCTTGCCCGGCAGTCGCATTTGCAACCTGCCCAAATGAGAAACATCCAGAAGAAAGAACTATAATATAATATCTAAAGCTCACCTGTAATCCATCATGTCTTGAGCAGAGAAGTCATAGAGCGGACTCCGTCGGTTGATGACGTGCACCACGGTAATGGGCCACAGCAGGAACGCTCGAGACTCCTTCAGTTCCAGCTGGTGCATGTAGTTGTGGACTAGTTCTCCTTCCAGCGTCCTAGCGGGGCAAGATAATGTAAAGCTTATATTCATGATATTAAAGGTTGAAATTTGAACTTCGATGTTGTTGCAGTTATGATCTTATGTATATTGAAATTAATTTTGGCGTTGATCAGATAATCACATCAATATATTCATATCAACCATTCATGTCTAATATGCTTTAAAGTGTAAAAAGTAAATAACGAATAATAAAATACCAAACATAAAAATACCTGATATGGAAAAACCAGGCCAATTAACTCTAGACATTAAAAAGAAATCCGTCTGCTCGTTTACCAAACGCTATAAAAAAAATAAGTAGATACCTGATAGGTTTGAGCATGTAGGCAGTGATGCTGCTGCCTATGATGTGCACGTTCATCAGATCCCACACTCTGAACTGCAGGCAGAGCTCTCCGTCACGACGGCATACCTAGAAAAGTAATGACGTAGGTAACATCACGCCTTTTTCACCGAAGGGGTACTTCTTGTCGGGTGGCACGTGCGATGCGAATAGTGCCTACAAATTTATATTTAGTGTCTCATGTTCCATATATTTTTTTTAAACTAAGTAAAATTACCTTCTTTACTTTGTTATTCATTTTTTTAGCGTAAGCCAATAAACGAGCAGACGGATCACCTGATGGTAAGCAATCGGCGCCGCCCACGGACACCCGAAACATTAAGGCGTTACAAGTGCGTTACTAGCCTTTTGGGAATTGGAAATTTAAGGATTATGGAGGATTCGGGGATTCGGGATACTGGGGAGGGGGGGGGGGGCGTGGGTAATTGGGCCTCCGGTAACCTCACTAACACGACGAAACACAACGCTGTGGTTGTTTCACGTCGGTTTTCTGTGAGGCCGTGGTATCACTCCGGTCGAGCCGGCCCATTCGTGCCGAACCACACTTACTTTGTTTTTACTTTATACATCGAAAGTACTCCTTATAGCTAGTTGTTTAGTCGCGGGACGGAAACGAAATAGATGTCACGGTGTATTGACTTTAGACTCATTACTTAGGTCCGTTTCTCCTGATAACGAGGATGTAATATGATTAAATGATTAAAGGCATATTTTTAACTTTTTGAACTAATAAAACTTTTGTAACTACTTACTGCAGCCTTCCTGCTGAAACCGACGGAGTTGACATGTCGGTTCGGTCTGATGAGTTTTGTGAACAGCAAACTTGACAGGCCACCTGAGAGAGCAGTGCCGGCCACTATCTGTAATGTAAAGTTATTTAAATGAATAGGTTATTTAGTAAGCTTACTTGTGTTTACCGCTAACGTGTGGAATTTTTTTGCCAGAGCCTGTATTTCCTGAAGGGTATAACCTGGATGTCTTCAAGGCCCGAGTAAATAGGTTGCTTATGGGACGACGTGTTCCATCGTAGACTGCATCATCGCTTATCGCCAGGCGATATAGTGGCAAAACGTCGGCCCATCAAATGTAATAAAAAAAAAATCGAGGAATGATATTACGAAAGAAACAAATGAAAAAATGGAGGAGGATAAACGATGATCAAATAAAATATTGATTAGCAGGTGTTGTGAACGAATCTGTGGAAGGAAAAAGAATTTGTCATAGGACGATATCTGATAGAGGAGAATGGAAAGACAGGTGTATGTTGGGATGATTAGGATCTGAAGAAGGACTTCATTTAGGATACTGTGTGTTGAAAAAATCATAGGCGTGTTACCTCTAACACCATGATGATGATAGCTTCAGGACATTCTTCATTCGGGAACCGAGTGCCATATCCTATAGTCATCTGAAAAGGATATATTAAAATATTATACAAGGAGTAAAACATTTTACTAGAAGATTTTTTTTGAAACAAGTGAAGTGAAACAAGTGAATTAATTTCTGCAAATAGGCTACAAGGCAGCACTTTTACACGTCAATTTTATCAAGCGAACGATGAGGTCGATATTTCCTAACTGACTACTCTGAGAAGAAATGCCGAAACAAACTCAGCGGTCCGTCTCTTTGATATTCAGCTAAATAACTTAAGATTTGAATGCCTCTATATTTTTTTTTATTATTAAATGTCTCTATATTAAACCACTAGCTTCTGCCCGCAGCTTCGCACGCAGTTCCGTGGGATAAAAAGAGCTCTATCTGTTATTCCAGACACATAATCTACTCCTTCGAAATGTGGTGCTGGAGACGTATGCTCCGTATTCCCTGGACCGCTCGTCGCACCAACGTCTCCATTCTCAAGGAGATCGGAATTACTACGAGACTGTCCACCGTATGCCACAGCGAATATTAACTTATTTTGGCCACATTGCGCGTAGAGACCCCAACAATCTGGAGAAGCTTGTGGTTGTTGGTCGGGTTAACGGGAAAAGACCTCGTGGTCGCTCACCTACCCGGTGGATGGATTCTGTAAAAACCTAACCGGCCTGACAGTTCCACAAGCCATAAAGACCGCAGAGGACAGGGGCGTTTGGAGGAGGGTTGTGCATCAAGTGACGCGTGCATCAGACTAGACACGACCTTCAGTAATGAAGAAGACGACTAGGAAGAAAGAATCTACTCCTACTCCAAATTTCATCTCGATCTCTACCAACGTTTTGACGTGAAGAGTAACAAACACACACACACACACACACACACACACACATACATCCTCACAAATCGCATTATAATATTAGTAGGATGAACCTCTAAAGATTAGCTCACCTGAGTTTCAACGGACATCATGAGCAGTCCAGCGAAGGACTTGGTGCCAGTAACGCAGTGTTCCTTCCCGTCGCCTATGTCTTCCGCGTAGGAGGTGGACACAGCGTACCAGATGGCTGCGAAGACCAGCCAGAAGATGAAGTGGGCAGCCACCATCATTAGCAGGATGAAACGCCATTTGCTGTTGATCTGATGAAGAAGTTTCATTAGTTATATAACATATTATCACGTTTTTTATCCCCGTAGGCAGAGGTGCACATTACGACACTTAATGCCACTGTACAATGTAACACCCACTTTTCACTATTTATGTTATGAGTCCCATGTAATAGGGGGTGAGTCACAATTCTAGACTCCGTGCTACTATTAAGATTTTTTTTAAACCCGACCCGGGAATCGAAACCAAAATCCCTTGTCCGATAGTGCCACTTGCAACCACTCGGCCAACGAGGCAGTATTAATATTTTAATTAAATGCCTATTCGATATTGCTACAGATTTTTTGACTAGGAATAAAATCACTACTGAGTTTTTCTTCTTTCGATGTAATAGGTTTAACATCTATAACTTCTGGAATTGTATTCTTTGAGTAAAGAATCTTAATATACTCTTATACTATTATATAAAAAGCGGAAGAATTTGTTTGTTTGTTTGTTTGAACGCGCTAATCTCCGAAACTACGGGTCCGATTTGAAAATTCTTTCTGTGTTGGATAGCCCATTTATCGAGGAAGGCTATAGGCTATAAAACATCACGCTACGATTAATAGGCGCCGAGCTGAGCGAGTGAAACCGCGCGGAAGTAGCTAGTATCATTTATAAGAGACTTTGAAAACTATAAAGTCCTTGTAAAGCATAAGTACTTACAACAGTGGTAACAATATCCCTCATATACTTGATGGACTTGGCAGATATGTTGCTCCTCACTGGCACATTCTCTTCTCCTGACTTCAGCACCACACGTCTGGACCTGTTCGGCCTGCCGTGGCGCTGTCTGCAATTGAAGATTATTAAGGTTTTAGACTTTCAGGAGGAACTGGCCTGTGGCAGAATCTGTTGTGTATGTTGTGTTTGTAGACCTACAAAAATTATTTAATAATAGAGTAGAATAGAAAACAGGATAAGAAACTAAGTTGGTCTTAATAAATGGCTTTTATTATATTACTAGCTTCTGCCCGCGACTTCGTTCGCGTAATCCCATTTTGTCCCGTCTCCGCTCGTGATTTTCGGTGAAAAGTAAAACAAAAGTTTTGGTTAAAAAGTATCCTATGTCGGTCTCCTGGCTCTAAGCTACCTCCCTACCAATTTTCAGCCAAATCTATTCTGCCGTTCTTGAGTTATAAGTGGTGTAACTAACACGACTTTCTTTTATATATATAGATTATTATTACGTATGTCTTACTACTTTTGGGTTATCAAATCTTCTGAAATTCTCAGTAAAAGCACTGTCCTGTATTACCAGAGAAACATAATTTTTCTTCGAAAGTTACTTCATTTTCATTCTATAAAAGTGTTAATGAAAACTACAAGAATTTAAAAATACAAAAGTCCAAATACTAATTTGCTCAGTACCGATTTTTCTTTGGGCCATGATACAAATCAAACTCAGGATCACACAATTAGCAGTTGCGTTATCGAGCAAACGCATTATAGCAGTTAACTCGAAATTAATCAATTGTAAAATTGTAAACAAATGATTCAATCTTATTCGCAATATTTTTTCAATAACATCGCGTAATCGAAGAATATCGGATAATTTGCTATCTTATCGAAATTCATGGCTCGCTTTAAAAGTGATCGCGATATGATTTAAGGCGTCGCCCTTATTTCGGCTATTAATACCGACGGAAGTCAAGTGAAGACTTGTTTTTCCATAAAAGGCAACCCTGAGTAAATGTACCCAAGTTTGCATGTTTTGGTAAAGGTATTGTAGACTCAATTTACTAGAGTGCAGAGTTAATATTTGCTTGCAGAGCAGCAAGAAGGAGTGGTATTAAAGAGGAAACTATATTAGGTTCAACGCCCTAGGATCCATCATAGTACTGAGGATATTACTGTCGACAATTACGCCATGAACAATCAAATTAACCCTTAAGTATTAAATAGAGAGTCTAATACAGCTTGCATCACATTCATCAATCTATATAGTTTAAATAAACCCACCTATGAGTCCTCTTCTTCTTCCGCCGACTATAAGGCGTAGAATACGCATGAGCTGATGGTCCATACGTGGTCTCTCGGTCATCAAATATACTGTCAGGAGTATCCAAAGTTTCTATTGTATCAATCGTATCATAAATGTGATTTGTAGTAGTAGTATCTGACGCTATAGGTATGGTAGACTGTTCTGATAGCGGCTTTGTTATAACAGAATCTTTTGGACTACTAGATTTATCTTCCACATCAATGGTCATCACCAAACCAGGGTCTGTGTGTTCATCTTCACTTGAATATATTGAGGAGTCCTGTGATGATTCCACTATGGGAATCCTCAAATGATTCTTGGTATCAACATTAGTTACCACAGAAGGAAACGATATCTCCTTCCCTTCTACATACGTCTGTGATATTCTGTACTGTTTCTTTAGTTCCTCATTTGCGTACACGTCTGTTAGGACGATGTTGTTGGGGATCTCGATTGAAGATCTGCCTGAACCATTGCCGATGGCTTCGGAATAGCTCAGAGATCTTTCTAAGGCTCTGTTTCGACTACCTCGCCTAGATTCTCCTTGGTCGTAGTTCATTTTGTTTGATCTTGAAGAAAGCACGTAGTTGTTTTAGTATTTAATTCTATTGCACAAGTCTTCACTAAAGTCGTCGATGTTATTTTAGGCACTGCATCTTGATTTAAAATATTTGCATTAACTTTTAACGTATCTTCGATATATTTATAACCATCACTGTAGAATGTTCTATCAGACAAAGCAAATATGTTCCCACAAATATTGGTATCATTTATTCCTGTTATTTCATTTTCAATATCAATTTTCCTTAATACGTGTACCTTATATCTCTAACTACATTTTACAGTCTTTGAAACAGCACTTATTACTGGGTTCACTGCACTGTTACTACGTATAATAAATTTAAAACCTTAATTGCACCAAAATATTGACAAGATCTCGTGTGCCTCACACTAGTACTGCAGAAGACATAGTTCTCGTGTTCGGTATTGTTATCTTTACAGATAAGGACACCTTTATCCGAAGATAAGAAACAAATATATTTGTACTAGTTATAATATACTTGTTTTGATCTAATTGTGGCCTAGAAAATTTATGGAGCGTTGACTTGGAATTCATTGAGATTGTGGCTCGAGTGTTGGTAAATAAACTTGATTCTGGTTATTTTGATGTAAACATGACTTCAATACACATTTCTATCTTATTCAATGCACTTTCTTCGTGAACTGATGGTAAGAAGAAAGTAAGTAATAAATTGAGTCAGTTTAGTCACAAAATGGTTAATCTTCTTTGGGTTTTCGAATAGATTTAAAAACTCTTGAGTTCAACAAGTCTGTTATACAATGATAATGTTTTTGAAGATCGAAGCTCTTGTTTGGGACAACTATCTGATTAATTTGTCTGGATTTAGCATAGAGCAAGTCCGCCGTTGGCCTGTGTTGCTCTATGGGATATGGAAATGCCATCTAGTATGGTTGTAAGGGTTTAAAGGTTAATACAAAATAAAGTTTGGTTTCTTAAAAATATATTTCATAAACTTTGATTCGACATAGGTTCTTAACTAAAAATACTGATACAATCAATACATTCCTTAAAATGACGTTACTATTAAAAGATTACAACTTTGACACTTATTTTTACTATATTATAACTTATTGGCAATCGTTGACAATACTCATAGGATAGGTACATTAGGTTATTGCTTTTTCATCGTACGTACTAACTTTCTGTTTAACTTCTTTACATATTTACTCCTCTTACGACTAATTCGTATCACGTGCGGAATAAGACCTAGTTTCGTATGCTTATTTATTTTATAGTCTATTAAAATTAATAATCTGTTTAAAATGAGAAGACGACCAAAGAAAAGAAGGGGATAGGGGATTTTGTGAATTATGGTGTCAATGAGAAAGAAAGAGTTTGTGAAGAATGGAAAAAAGAAAATATACCTAACTAATGCTGGTTGCACATGCATTTTTTACCTGCGGCTCGCGCAGCTTTAGGTTGCCGGCGGCAGTTTGCCGAAGCCGCAATTCGGTACGGAGTGATAGTGCTGTCGTAATTCGTACTCTTAATATATAACATCATTTCTTTTCTTATAAATAACAGAATTATACTGAGATGATGGTGCAGTACTTTTATTAATAGAAAATAACTTTTATAAAATTCACAGCACTATTACAAAAATCGCAACCGGATCTGCAAATTCAGCAGCTAGGCGGTCTGAAAGCCGGCGGCAAACCGAAATTGGTGTGAATGCGCCAAGATATTATGACTATGAATCCAAACTTAGGATAAAAGAAAAAAGAAGAATGATTTTATTCGATGAATGAGTTAACTCTTATTATTTCCACTTTGCCTGAAGGACGAGGAGCGCGCTAGCTGGAAGCTGGACACCTTCTCGCTGAAGTTGCTTGGAGTTCCAGGGGTGGGAGGTGGCTCCTTTATCGGTGTAGAACTGTTAAAATAAAAAGAAATAGGTAGTAATGGAGATGTGGTACTTAATGGAGATATTGGGTAAGGTTCCTGATCGAAAACCGATTTAAATGAATCATTATTGATAGACACAAGGGAACTTTTTCTGAATTTGGATTGATGATTAATTTTTTGGAGAAGTAAAAATCACATACTGTTAGATTAACAGTCACATTGTGTATAACTGTGTAATAACTTTAATCCGTAACCATTGAAAGTTGGTTATCTGACTTTCATGTCTAAAAACTAATAAAATTAATCATCGGTGGAGTTGAGCATATAACGTTAGACTAACAACTTACTTTCGATAGATATCCCTGGCGCAAGAGTACGGAGTGTCGACGGGCTCCAGAAGGTCGAGCTTCTTATGATCGATGACATACTTCTGCTTGTGACTGTCGTACCTGCAAACTCTTTACGTATACTCTTCACGAATTCTGAGAGCCTGGTACATGAGGACCAGTCTGTTGGTAATTTGGTTAGGAGGTATAAAACTTAATTGAAAAATATGGCGTGAGGATGTCGTATTGCCTTCCGTGTAACCTGTAACCTGCTGCTGAGAATATTACTTAGAAAATAAGTTACATACTTTTAAATAAAAACCGTAGAATATAATAGGTAAGTCAAAATAATTTATTTCAATTAGACGAGGAAGAAATTTTTGATCGTCAACAAAAAAGTTTAAAAGTGAAGCTATTTCCTCATTCCAAGGTGTTCCAAGATTCCTATGGAGGAGAACGAGCAAGAAACTCCATAGGTTGTTACTCTTTGTCAATCAGGTTCACAATAAAATTCTGTAGTTACATAGTTTTTTTTTTTGTTTAGTTCGATTATGCGAGAACAATGTAACACCAAAATCCAGTCAAAGAAATCGAAGAGTAAGGGCTAATAATCAGACAAGGTTCAGACAGAAAGCTAAATAAGGTACAAAATCTATTCCAAAAAATTCATATAGGATTTTGAAACGATGAATTATCTACATGACGGTAAATCTGTCTGTAAATCAGTCAAATTGATAAGTACTTCACTCACTTCACAACAGGAGGGAATCTGAAGCCCCATGCGACCTCTTTAGGGAGGTAGGATGTCTGGCTCTGAGTGAACGTTCCCATTGATGCTGAGGCACCTTTCAAACTCACTGTAATCTCGTAGCTGCGAACAAAGTTTTTATACTTTATCTTACGATACGACAGTTACCTTTAGTTAGAAACTTTATCCCCGAAGGGCCTACCCCTTCGGGGATAAAGTTTTTTAAGTTCCCTTCTTTTCTTTGGTCGTCTTCTCATTTTAAACAGATTATTAATTTTAATAGACTATAAAATAAATAAGCATACGAAACTAGGTCTTATTCCGCACGTGATACGAATTAGTCGTAAGAGGAGTAAATATGTAAAGAAGTTAAACAGAAAGTTAGTACGTACGACGAAAAAGCAATAACCTAATGTACCTATCCTAGAAGTGAAAATTACGGCACTTAATGCAACTGTACAATGTAACAATTACTTTTAACTATTAATGTTATGAGTCCCATATAATAGCGGGTGAGCCTATTGTCATATACCGGGCACAATTCCACTGAGAATTTGTTAAATACCCGGTAATACTTTGCTTGACCAGGAAATGGAACCAAATCGCATTTGCGACCATTTTACCAACGAGGCAGTCTTTGGATATCAGCTGATATTTCATTCAACCATAAAAGTGGTAACAATATCCTTATTGGATTGGGTAGAAATCAGAATGCCGTCAGTCTCCTCTACATAATTTGCTTGGCTTGTACATCGCAATATGAAAGGTACAGGAGAACCTTTCGAATTTTATTTAATTTTCAGTAAAGACAGAAACATCATACCTATTATGTGCAATCAGCTCTGGTGTATACCCGAACAGAGGGCTGGTCTCATCGATCACATGGACTAGTGTCACCGGCCACAGCAGGAACTGTCGCTGCTGTAGCGTGAGACAGCGCGCGTAATATCGAATTACTTCGCCTTCCTTCGTTCTGGAACAGCAATGGACAATGTTTTGCAGAAAAATATTGGTGGCAAATTATTTATTGTGAATGTTAGCCAGGCCAAGAGATTTAGTTTGATTTTTCACACATTCAGAAGATGTGTTTGAATTGACAGATCTGTAATTGAATAACCTTCAGATAATGAAATATGTTGAGTCATATTACGATAGAATATTTGAATCACTGGAGGCGCTTACACAATGTGCATACTACTGATTTTTTAACAGTTTTGTCTTACTAACGCCATCTACCGATTAGGCATAAAAGTAAATATCAAAATTAGAAATTAACGACACCTGTAGGTGTTGACAAAATGTGCAGTGAACTCGGAGCTGATGATGTGGTCATAGTTGAGGTCCCAGGCTCTCATCATCAAGCATAGGCGGCCGTCACGCATGCTGATCTGCAAATAATAATCATCATTAGGATACCAATTTATTATGACTGCTCGCTACATACATATATGTTATTCGGTGAGTTCAAAAGATTTGATGTTATTTCTCAGAGTAATAGATATAAAAAGCTTAAAATTCTTACCACAGCTTTTTTGCTGAAGCCAACGCCATCTCTGGAGAGTTTTTCAGGTCTAGTCAGCTTAGCGTACACGACACAAGTCAGAACCCCTGATAGACCAGTGCCCAGAATCAACTGAAATGTGACGGTTAATAATTAATAATTTACTCAGTAAAAAGTCTAAATTTTTATACACATGTGTAACAAATTGTTACGTGTACAATCAGCAAAACTAACACCTCTCGATCTCAATCGACTACTATCGCCATCTCTTAAACAAGTCACAAATGAAAAATGAAAAAGTTTCTTTCTTTTCAACTAGATGGCGTTATGAGTAACTAACTTTATCCTTAATTTATTTACAAATGATTAACCATCTGTTAATTACACGATTTCTATTATTTAAATGACACTGAACGACGGTCGTTGTAGTAAACATTAGTAGTTATAGATATTTGTTGTACGGTGTGTCATTATCGTTATTCATTGTTTAATAAGTTTCCTAGGGAAATACACATCGTAAAATATGAAGTTGGTTGTTACAAGTGCATACATGGAACATATTTACGGCATAACATGATCATTACAAGTAAAATCAATCTTTTGAATTTAACCAACTAGTTAATACGGGATACAGTTATTGATGTTTAGTCTGATAACCTTCATGTGCTGCTTCTTGACCGGCTTACCTGCATAATGAAGAGGAATATAGATTCTGGACATTCTTCGTCTATCGCACGGTCTCCGAAACCAATCGTAGTCTGGAAACAAACATGTAAATTAGACATCATTTTTGAATCACTGTGTATTTGTATGACCAGATAATGAATGAGGTGGAAGCTAAAGAAGTATAAGAATCGTGTTAGGTGGCACTCTGTAATTTCTATCTGTTAAACTAACTGTAATAAATTGTATTGCTTTACTACTTTAAAATCGGTAGATTTTAATCCGAAAACTCTCAATTTTGATTTTTGACAGAAATTGTAGAAAACTCAAGTCAAAAGTTGACCTCAGTTTAAGGGTATCGCATTGAGATCGATTTTTTTCTTTTATACCATAATAGTGGTAAAGACCACACGGCCCACCTGATGCCTATGTAAGCGACCTATGTACGCTTGCAACACATGGGGCATTACATGCAACTTGCCGACCCTTAAGAAATCTATTCACTCCCCTCTTGAAGAACCCCAAACCACGGTATTCCACAATCGGAAGGTTTGTGGGAGGAAATTCCTCTGAAACCGAACTGTACGGGACCATTTGGGCTCCGATTATTGAAACTGGCAGTTAGTCACATGAAATAAACATCTTATAGTCAGCCTCTGGACACAGCTGCCAAAAAATTGGACAACGGGCAAACAATTTTGGTGTCTTTATTACCATTTTGATACCACCAACATTAACCAATCTACCTGTTACTTAAAGAACAATGGCGGTCCTAATTTCCAAGAGCAGTTCTTCCAGTAAAGCAGGATGTTCAGCTCAATAGTCCTTGATTGGTATAATTCACTCTTTGGCGGCAACGGCGCAACAGTCGACTAATTCAATTATGGCCGTGTCAATTATCGTGTTTGGTGCACGGAAACTTGGGTTTTGATCGGTAATTGTGGAATTTGGGTGTTTTTTGAAGCCGTTGTTGTTTTCATTCTTCACTTTTTCATAACTTTGTTTATATTGAAAATTAGTCGGCGTTTAGTCACTATTTCTACTGTCGATAAACGATGTGACCTACGACGGAGCACGCCTGCCCTTAAGCAAACTATTTACTATTTTCTCATAGGTTTTAGGTAGTTTTTATTTATACCTGCTAACATTATTGTAACTAAATTAGACTATACTCTGAACATTTTGTAAAACGGAGAACGTTACACCTATCATTTAGTATTTGAGGAGCCCTCACGGCTCCTAACTCAGTAAAGATATGACGTCTACCTTTAATTTATTCAGTTCAGGTGGAAATCATGAATTGTCATGATGCAGCGTTGATGGTCTATTCATAGCTAACCAGTAACACCTTGAGACAATGTATGTCTTCCTTATTTGATGCTATTTCGGCCACGGGAACTAGCGCTAATGATGAATCTATTTGTGCGTGATTGCACGGTAAGCTGTTAGCGCCCACGTTCCTGTGAGATGGGACGGATGATCGTCGCTGGTAACTGAGCTTGAAATACTTTATGGATCCTAGAACAATTTGATGGTACCTACTTACACCGAGAATCACTAAGGACATCGTTTTTATTTTAGAAGCTTGATAGAAAACAGACGAGGTGTAGAGTTCATCCAATGATTGAATATTTTAATGTAAAAGGCTTTGGTTGTAAAAGGCTGCCTCGTTGGACGAGTGGTCGCAAGTGCGACTGCCGGGCAAGAAGTCTCGGGTTTGATTCCCGAGTCGGGGAAAGTATTACTGGGTTTTAAAAAAAAACTCTGTAGTACCTAGCACGGAGTTTGAAAATGTGCCGTGTATATGGCAATAGGTTCACTCCCTATTGATATATGACACTCATAATATAAATAGTGCAAAGTGGGTCTCATTGTGGTATTAAGTGTCGTAATGTACACCTCTACCTACCCCTTCGGGGATAAACAGCGTGGTGTTCTGTTGTATGTATGTATAATTTTACAAGAAGCACAGCAGCGCAGAATAAAAAACTTATAGTCTGCCTTTATTTTCCACAACTTAGGGAATCGCAAGCTTAGCCATAGGAAACTTGACAGGTACTTTAAGGATAGACTTTATCATAAATATCACGGCAAAATTGTTGTTTACTAATATTCTATCTACTACAACTTCAAATCAGTCAACAATATCAACGTATGGACACGTGCACGTTTCGACGGATGCGTTTTGTTGAGTAATCTGAACAAAATCGCACAGAATTTGACTACAATAGCAACTATTTGCAGTCCACGTGAGGTCGGATTGTGAATAGGTATGTCCTCTATATTTTCACGTGCTTCTAAATCTAGAGTATTGGCCTTTGGAGGTCAAAATCGAAATGCAAGTTTGGTATTAAATGGTACCTTATTGAGTAGAAATTTTTCTAAAACTTTTTCAATGCGTTCATTTTGCATTATCGTTCGAACAATGTTACTGATTCCGAATTCTAGCAATCTCGTAGTAAAGAAGTAATACGTACAACTCAATACATATTTAAAACTAAAAAGAAAACAAAAAATAACTATTACTAGTACTGATATGTTACAATCAAGCCCAAACACAAGGTAGTTAATTTAAACCGCTGAGGAGTTCTCTCGACTATCTTTCAGTTCCATCATCAGGTCGACTCCAGACCCTTATCAAATTGTAGTGGTTAATAATCCTAATCAAAAAACATAATAGACAAATTATTCCCCACGGTTTCCCTAGGATCCCATCATCAGATCCTGACCTGATGGAAATGGGATCATCTCGGGAGTATACCCTTTCAAACAAAACAAGAATTTTGGAAATCAGTTCACAAATGGCGGAGTACTGCGCGAACAAACAAAATAAAAACATTCAGCCGAACATAGTGACGTCACGGACGCGGCGAACAGCTGATCGGAGTGTGTAAAAGTCGAGTAAATAAATAGAAACAGCGATCGCAGTGTAATAGTTTATTGCTAAAAGTACAGCTTACAGTACAATCAAGTGCGTCTATAGTTATCTAGTGACAGTGTTCAGTGAATCCAGAATAAACTAAAAACTAAATAATTAAACACAACAATTCATCGTTTACCACCCGCAACTTAAAATATTAATAATCAAATAAACCATAACTCCTAAATAAATGACAATAATAAATGATAACAGCATTTAAAACTAAAACAGTTTACTAAATATAGCGGTTACAAAGTCCTGAGTCTGAATATTGTGTGTCAAGTGTTGATATTAGGTACCTAGTGTATATTTGTCTGAGTACCTACATAATTATAGAGCGGTCATGGCTAAGTGCGGAGGTTGTGGCAAATTTATCTCGTCGGCCGAGTGCATTCGTTGCACCAGGTGCCCAGGTGCTTATCATCCCGGCTGTGTGGGTTTTCCGGCGGCAGCCAAAGTGTCGCCGACCTGGCTCTGCCCGGGTTGCAAGGCCAAGGCACCCAGGCAAGACAACTCGGCCACTCCCGTTAAGAGTGCGATGTCCGATTGCTGCACGGAAACCCAAAACCCACTGAGTGACCCTGCCGCGAGTACCACCGACCTAAATGTGGCGTATGAAATTAGGTGCTTTAGGCAGGAATTGGGTGCTATGAGGGACGAGTTTCGTCAATTTCAAAGCGAGCTCCTGAGTCTGCGCATGACAGTAAATGATTGCGACCAGCGCATGACAACAATTGAAAGCAAAGTGTCCGACATTGAGAGGCGCTTTGAGGAGCAAAGTCCGGCGAACTTCGACGCTGTGGAAGCAAGTATTGCAGCTTTAAAAACACAGCTGAACGACCGTGATCAGGAGCTCCTACAGAACGACCTGATAATTGCTGGCATACCAGAGACAAAGGGTGAAAACGGATTCCACACAGTAAGGGTTTTATCGGCGAAACTGGGTGTCACCATGGACGAGCAGGACATTGTAAACATCGAGCGCATCGGTGCTGTGAGGCGTAATTTTATCGAGGGTGTTGACGCGCCGCCGGGAGAACCACGGGCGCGTGTCATTGCGGTGCGACTGGCGCGCCGCGGTGTCCGCGACCAACTGCTGCGCGCTGCGCGCGTGCGACGCGGCCTCACCACGGCTGACCTCGACGTGAGCGGCCCGCCGCGTCGGGTATACGTAAATGAGCGCCTCACACAAACGAACAGTAAATTGTTCCATAGCGCTCGTGAGGCTGGGCAGCGGACTGGGTATAGGTACGTCTGGACAAAGGACGGACGCATCTATGCGCGTAAGGAAGATGGGGCGCCTGCTCATCGTATCCGTAGTGATGCGGGCCTGGCGCAGATTTTTGGCAGTGGTCGAGTTGGCTGAGATTTGTATGGTGGTTACTTCTAAGTTACTTGTTTAGTATGTACGTTAATAATTCTTGCTTTGTGAGGGTACTGATTTTTCTGTGTAGGTCGATTTTTTGCTTGTTATTGTTTTTCAATACCATCTATAAATGTTCGTGTTGGAGTAATGTGTGTGTATCCTTGGCGCTAATTAAATTCCTATTGGGTTATCATTGTGTAATCGCAATGTGTAACTGTTTATTTTATGTCCTGATGATGGGGGCTGGATGGAGGTGCGCTCCCTGCAGTTACTTGTGTTTCCTTCTTACAACTACGTATTTTTGCAACTTCTTTAGTGTTTACCTATTCAATAGTGGTATATGTATAAATGGTATATATAAATGGTATATTTTTTTACAATGCTATATTATAACAATTACTTATACAATATTTAGTTACAATATAATAATAAGTAAATACAAAAATTACATATCTATTTTTATATATTTAATCATAGTTTCTGGCTTGCACAATTTTGGTTGTTACATACACCTTATACGCATTTTACATTACACATGACCTCAAAACATTTTAAAATTGGTTTTATAAATGCTGGCTCGCTGGGTACTCATCACGACGAGTTTATTGTTGCCATGGATAGACATAGTGTTGATATTATGGCAATAAATGAGACTTGGCTCAGGGATGGAGAGGAGGGGCGCGCACCGATCGTACCTGGCTACCGTCTGCGTCACCTGCCGCGCCCGCTGAGCGTGCGCGGCGGCCGCGGCGGCGGAGTTGGGTTTTATATAAAACGAGGAGTCAATGTGCGTGCGCACCCTCACCCGGTTGACCCGTCTCATGGTTCGGTCGAACAAATGTGGTTGGTGTTGAACATTAATGGTACGAGGCTTGCCGTAGGCACGGCATACAGGCCACCATGGTTAGATATCGATTTATTTTTCGATGGTCTCACTGCTTCTATAGACTCGCTTTCATTTTGTGACCACACTGTTCTCCTTGGAGACTTTAATATAAATTTTTTGAGCTGTTCTGAGATAAAAGTTAACAAATTAAATTCATTTTTGAAATGCTTTAATTTAAAGCAAATTATAACGTCGCCAACACACTTCACAAATACTACCGAGACCCTCATTGACCTTGTCTGCACGGACGCTCGCGTTATTGGCCATGTGGTAGACCCAATCGAGGCGCTGGGGGCGCATGCTTTTGTGGCAGTGATGTTTAACTTTAGAAGGAACAAGCCGCTGCCACTAACCGTAACCAAGAGAAGCTTAACTAAAATTTGCCCTAACAGGTTTAACGATGACTTGCAATCTATCGACTGGCATATAACTGGTCAGACATGCAATATAAACGTCATGGTGGACAGGTTAAACCAATGTCTAATTAACCTTTTTGACAAACACGCACCTCTCAAGACGCATGTTATTAGAGAGAAATCGTATCCATGGATTACGGATAACCTTAAACTCATGATGAATTTGAGAAACAAAGCCTATGCAAGTTATATGGAAACTAAGTCAGAATCAAAAAAAAAATATTACAAAGACCTAAAAGCACTCGTAAGAAAATCTCTATTTTATGAGAAGGTAGCTTACTTTAGGACAAATATAAATAACAAAATTAATTATCCCAAAATCCTTTGGAATAATATAAAACAACCTTGTTGCCTCTAAATCGTAATACCGAACTACCGTCGCACTTTACTGATCCGAATAAAATAAATACCCACTTTCTAAATGTTCCAGGAACCATGATCTCATCTATAAGTAGTTTGAGTTATTATGAGTTTCACAGATTCGCTGACAGTACTTTTGCACTGCGAACGGTTGATGACATTGATATTATTAAAGTTATTAAAAGTCTCACATCGAATGCCGAGGGGCATGATTGTATTACTCTGAACATGTTTATTATGACACTACCCTACACCTTGACATGCTTGACAAACATCATAAATACATCAATCACCACCTCAACCTTTCCTGACTATTGGAAACTGGCAATTGTACGCCCGATACCAAAAAAATGCTCGCCTACCGTTGTGACTGATCTTAGACCCATTAGCATTCTGCCCCTGTTATCTAAGGTTCTGGAGAGGGTGGTAAACACACAACTGACACAATACCTAGAGGCAAATGCCATTCTTCCTGAATTACAATCAGGCTTCAGGAGGGGTCGTGGCACAACGTCGGCTTTGCTTGATGTCACTGACAACATACTGTCTGCACAGGACAAGGGCTTCTGTACTATCTTGGTGCTATTAGACTTTTCCAGGGCTTTCGATGCCATAAATTTAACGCTCCTGCTGTCGAAACTGGCTTTTTATGGCTTTGATACTCCAACTGTGAGATGGTTCGACAGCTACCTCAGCAATCGTGCTCAGTACGTCGAATTACGAGATCAAAAGGGAAATATCAATAAGTCACAAACGACTCCCCTAATAAAGGGCGTGCCTCAAGGCTCAATTTTAGGCCCCACATTATTTATTACATATAGCGCAGACATGGTAAAGGAAATTAAGCATTGTCAATACCATGTATACGCTGATGATCTTCAAATATACTTGTCATTTAAACCTCAAGACTATGAGTCTGCCACCAAAAAAATAAATAAAGATCTGGAGGGTATATTTGTATGGTCGGAAAAAAATTCCTTAATACTAAACCCAGCCAAAACCAAATTTATGATCTTTGGCACCCCAGGCTTATTAGATAAAATTCCACTGAGCACTTCCGTAAGCATTAATGTAAAGGGTCAAAATGTAGAAAGAGTAAGTGAGGCGAGAAACCTGGGCCTTGTAATGGATGAAGGTCTAAGGTTTGAACAGTTTACTTCTGATTGTGTAAGAAGTTGCTTCTACCGTTTGAAAATTTTATATAAAATACGACCCTACTTGTGCGAGGAGCTGCGTGAGCGGTTGGTGGAGAGTTTGGTTCTGTCAAAACTAAACTACGCAGATACTGTTATAGGCCCCAGGCTCTTGGCACGCACCGGGAGATTAATACAAAGAGTACAGAATGCCTGCGCACGATTTTGCTACAGTGTTCCACCAAGGAGTCATGTAACACCATTTTTGAACAAACATAACGCATTAAAAATGAAATCACGCCGGAAACTCCACCTCGCCTGTCTAATGTTCGACGTGATAAAACACAAGTGTCCTCCATACCTGTACTCTAGGTTTGAATGGGTTAACAGTCACCGGGAGCGTGAGGGTAGGCGGTGTGCTCAGCAGCTCGCTATTCCTCGGCATAGAACTGCAGCTTTTCGAGGCAGCTTCCGTTACGCGGCTTCCAAGTGCTGGAATAATATTCCACCACCAATTAGAAATCTGAAAAATAAAAACACGTTTAGGTTAAAATTAAAAACTTTTATTTTGACATCCCAAATTAAATTTAACGACATTAATATTGACAATTCCTTTATCTAATTTCAGTTTATTGTTCCAATTTATTCAAATTACACTTACTTTTATATGCCAACTTGGAAGTCTTTGCGTGTTGGTTGGGTGCTCAACGTGTGAGCATTGTTTTAATGTACCTCGCCATTATTTTAATTCTCGTAATTAAGTTGAGTGTTTTAATTGTGATCATTTCGCCACTCGTAAACTATGCTGGAGTTTGGTGTCCTGTGGCCGGCGGCTGTTTCTTTGTGGGTACGCGTCGGAATGAATCAGAGCTCAGCAGAGTTGTCACTAAAACTGTCTTTGTTTGACAATCAAAAATGTGAAATAACCCCCAATTAATTAAAAAAAAAAGAGTAAACGTCAAAAGAGACTAACTCTTATAATTGCTTTTTTACATTTTGTCTGTATGTATATACATGTACTATCGGTTATATATGTTATTCTATTCTCAATTTTTCACACACACACACACACACACACACACACATATTCAGCTAAATTTATATTATTTATACAACTGCATGTTTATTTTTTGTCTTCATTGAGGGGCGGCACCGCCGTCCGTGAGTCACTGCAGGGTGCCACCTGAAAACCAGCGTTGGGCACAAACGTCCAACTTTTTGCTGAGGTGGAGGCCCTTTTGGCAATAGCACGCGCAAATTAAAATTAATATTATTATTTTGTTTATTAGATTTTTTTTTTTTTTTATTGTTTATTCAAAATTCTGTAAGTATTGTATGTATTCTGTAGATGTATTTTTATTTTTTTATATTCTTTGTTTTCTGTGCGTGTAATTGCCAAATAAATGATTTTTCTTTCTTTCTTTCTTCTTTTACTTCCTCCTTTTTTGAAGTCGGTAATAACATTCGACGAAACAGCACGGGTTGTAAAAGTATCTAAAAATATAGTATATAATAATTCAATTGAATGTAGTTTTTGTTTCCTAAGTTATTAAGAACTTTACTCATCATAATAATCACGCCTTTTATCCCAAAAGGGATAAGCAGAGGTGTACTTTACGGTACCTACTAAATGCCACTACACAATGTAACACCCTCTTTTAACTATTTATGTTAAGAGTCCCATGTAATAGCGGGTGAGCGTATTGCCATATACCGGGCACAATTCCAGACTCCGTGCTACTACTGAGATTTGTTTTAAGAACCCAGTAATACTTTGCCTGATCCGGGACCCGAGACTCCTCGCAAGCAGTCGCACTTGCGACCACTCGGCCAACGAGGTAGCGAATTTTAAATTCCGTTCCGTTAAAATAAAGATTTTCCCAAGTTTCCTATTAACTGGCATGGTTAAGGTACTTTTCATTTATACTTACTTTCCTTGTTTTAAATAGGTTTTTTCTTGTCACTTCCACTGTAAGTCTCAAATCTCATCCATACATGGTCCACGGCCCTTATAACACAATTCAACCCAACTATTTCTGTGGGCGACTCGAGTAAATCGTCGCTAATGCAATAAATGGCAATCTCAACTAATGTGTCTGTCTGTCTGTCCATCACTTTAGAATGAGGGTAATTGTTTGTGTTAGTATTACTGTAGTTATTTGGACCTTTATTGCTTGTTTCGTCTTTTATTAGGATTGATGTGTATGACACACATATCTGGTGTTTGTTTCGGGTTGTTAAACAAAGGGTTTTTAGAAGAAATTGTTCCACAGCCATTTTCTTTTATTTTATCATCTCCATCAACAGTCTTTGATAGTCCATTGCTAGAACATGGACGTCCTTCTCCTTTATTTTATGGAATAGGAGGCAAACGAGATGACGGATCACCTGATGGTAATCGATCAGCGCCGCCCATGGACACCCGCTACACCAGAGGAGTCACAGGTGCGTAGCCGGCCTTTTCAAAAGGAATACGGTCTTTTCTTCAAGGTTTGAAGGTTTCTTCTCAATATAAGAGGGTTTGCAACCAGCCAGAGTTGGAGACAGTAGTTTATAAGCTTCATGTTTATCAGAAAGTGCTACTGCCTGGACACTATCAAACTTCAGATTTATATTAAGTACGAATTGTGTAAATTATCTTGAATCATCCATCAGATTATCTTGAAGATAAGAATGCTTGGCAGCATGTTGGTTCGGCTTCACTGGACAATACTCAAATGTAGTCAGTAGTTCAGATTCCAATAATAGGTCATTTAAAACATTGGATGCCGTGTCGGACAATGATGTCCAACGCTAGCGGAGGATTAGCCTTTAACAGTTTTTATCGGCATTTAAAGGCTACTTTGATTCTGATTAAGGTAATCTTCTACATTTCTTTCCTTATTGAAATAAAGAGTTTCTATAGTATGGATTGTAAGTATGCATATGTGAGCACCATGTTAGACGGGTAATTATAGATGATATTCATTTTATTGTAAAACACTTTCTTGAGAAGTTGTTCCGTGAATTCAAACATTTGTTACAGACTGAAAGCCCGACTTAATAAAACGTGTTTGAAGAACTTTATCTTAATGAGCGACGCCGGTTTTCATTAATTTAATAATCTAAACTAGGTTTATTGCTGTCTGTCAAAAAATATACCAATAGGCTCGCAAGGAATCTCAATATGTGCGACGTAACTACTTGAAATTGTAGCATGAGCATTTCTTCAACATGTTACCTGAAGGATAGTGATTAATGGACTGACTCTCATGCCACCCAATCCTTCGTAATAGTCGCGGAGAACCTAACGGGTAACCGGGGCTCCGGCTCGACGTGCAGGAGAAGAAACGGGGTGGTTTTTAGTCAGTAAGAGTCTGACACTCCCTCCCGCCTCACCCAGGCGGGAGCAGTTATTCGATGATTTCCCCCCTTTAAAAAAAACCTTTGTAATAAGCTTCACCGTGACAAAACATCAACAGGAAACATATTCTTATCGTACGTGTCCAAAATTATATGAGTATAATGTCTTTGATTACATTTTATATATCATAACACGTATTGAGTAGATATAATTAAGTATAGGTACCGCCAAGACTTTTTTATGAAACCTGTATCCGCGACTTCGCCCGCGTAGAATAGTGATTAACATCTCCTCGCCCGTTGGTGATAGCGTGATAATATGTAGCCTATATGTTGACCCTACCTGCTAGTAGTATTCATGCAAGTAAATCCTTGCAGTACTTCTTGAATTTAGACCAGACATACATACCGTGAAACAGACAAAAATGTTAAAAACTAAAATACACTTTTAGCTTTGATATCGATTGTAAAAAATTGTAAAATAATCAGTTTCCACTTTCCTGCGATTTTATTATAATATGTATATCAATAGGTGACATAAACCTTAGCTCATAAAAATAATATCCTCTCTCACCTGCGCTTCAACAGAGGCCAAGAATATCGTTACGAAATCCTTGCCACCAGTCACACAGGTCTTCTTAGGCGGGTCAGGTTCGAAGTCGTAGTGAGCCAGGGCCGTGATGTACCAAAAGACTGCGAAGACCAGCCAGATCGCGAAGTGGACCACTATCGTGCCGATGACGATCCAACGCCAGCGTAAGTTGATCTGCAAGGAAAGATGTTAGCAGTATTTTGATGGTTTAATAATGAATGTCTCCTGGTATTTTATTTTTATGGCATAAGCCGGTAAACGAGCAGACGGATCACCTGATGGTAAGCAATTGGCGTCGCCTATGGACACCTGGAACACCAAAGGCGTTACAAGTGCGTTACCGGCCTCTTCGGGATTAGGAGTCTCCGGTAACCTTACTCACACAACGAAACACAACACAAGCGTTATTTCACGTCAGTTTTCTGTGAGGTCGTCGTATCACTCCGGTCGAGCTGGCCCATTCGTCCCGAAGCATGGCCTCCCACACTTATTAAATTGATATTAATAAGAACTGCTTTTGTTAATGGGTAATCGCTTACCATCATGTAAAACATTCAACTTATTTGGTGTTTTTCTGAGAAATCTCTATTTAGTCAGGAAACTCAATTTCTCATAACTATGAAAGCGGTAGGACCACTTACCAAAGTATGAAAAGTATCATTCAGCAATCGAATCTTCTCGAATGGCACATTCGATATGAGAGCTACATTCTCCATGCCGGTCTTGGAGACCAGGCGCTTGGGATGGTCTCCGTACCCTGGCCTCGTGCGCTGGGGATGCCTGAAATCACTACAATACAATGTGTAAACATTAAGTATTTAACTAAATTGATTTTGATATTACGGTTGAACTAGTGAATTGTTGTAGTGTCGATATATCGTAATTTGTATTGAAAAATGCAACATAAACATACCCGGCGAATTCCCACCTCTTCTTTTTTGGAAAGTCAGTTAAAATGGTATCTGCCTATTACATAACATAACATCACGCCTTTTATCCCCGGAGCGGTAGGCAGAGTGCACATTACGGCACTTAATTCCACTGTAGAATGTAACACCCACTTTTCGCTATTTATGTAACGAGTTTCATGTAATAAGGGTGAGCGTATTGCCATATACGGGACACATTTCCAGATTCTGTACTACTACTGAAATACCCAGTAATACTTTGCCCAACCCGAGAATCGAACCCGAGACCTTGCCCGGCATTTGCACTTGCGACCACTCCGCCAATGAGGCACCTACCTATTACTGAAACAAAAAAAGACACCGTAAAGAAAGGTGTGATGGTTTTCTCCTGACCTACTACTGTAATATAATAACTTTGTCATATAGCTTTCAATGGAGGCGTACCCATCTACAGGATTTTATAAAATCCCGTGTTGTTTTGCTTACTATGATAGTACTAGTAAACTATGGCCTTAATGGTCATTAGATTAGCGTTTAAATTTAGCCACACAGGTGACATCGACCTTAACATCAATCTGACATAATCCTCGGCACATTCTCGTCAGATAAGCTATGCAAACAGCTGGGCACGAGGAAGCCTTCAAAACTAGAAGTAGTTGTATTGGTGGCATTTCTTTTACACGAAGTTGCTTTATCTGTATGTATGTTGAATAAATTTTAGCTATTGCGTAGTATCTTATATCTTATTCCTATTATATAAAGCGGAAGTTTGTTTGTTTGTTTGAACGCGCTAATCTCCGTAACTACAAGTCTGATTTGAATAATTCTTTTTGTTTTGGATAGTGCATTTATCGAGGATGGCTATAGGCTATAAAACATAACGCTACGACTAATAGGAGCTGAGCAGAGCGTGTGAAACCAAGGGGAAGTAGCTAGTTATACTATAAACGAACAATTTTTGGAACCCAAGTTTTGAATTAAGGTCTGGGGGCACGGCAAAAAATTGCCACTTGGAAAACGTGGTGTTACCCTTCATCGGCAAAGTCACACAACATTAACTATAATAATAAAGAAATCGCAATAAGGAACCTTAGACTTGGCACGACTTTGTTATATTTAATTACTTTTTAGAGATAAACTAGCAGCTCCATCGAGACTTGGATAGTTTTTTACAGAATGTAAATGTCGTTTACTAAAATAAACGCCGATCAAAGCCCGGTCATACTAGTTTTTAATTAAAGCTACTGTTACATTTCATATTTGCGGCGATGCCTTGCCAACCATCTCGTAAGCGTTTTCAAAGGTGTGAGGCGATGTGACGCATAATAAGACTAGAAACTACAATCTTACATTGGTCATCTACTGACATAACACGTAACTAGGTATGCAATTGTGAAACTTTTCGTTACTTATAACGAAATTAAATAAATAAGCCTTTATTTTGAACATGCAAACACATGGTAACTAATAACTAGTATTATTCTCTAATTTGTTGCTTGCTTATATTTTACAGATCCTTTTGCCAAACGGCAAAGGCCTCCTCCAACCTTTTCCATTCCTGTCTTTCTTGGGCCGCTCTATTCCACATAACTCCCGCCACCTGCCTGATGTCATCATCCCACCTTTTCAGTAACACAATCGTATCCCAGAGAAAAGAAAAGGAACAGATGCGGACCACTTTTTGTTACTTAATGATTGCTGAATTATGTTTCTCGTAAGGTCATTTTTTTATACTTAATAGGTCGACGTTTGGCCACCATCTCGCCTGGTGTTAAGCGATGATGTGGCCGACGATGGAGCACGCTTACCTATGAGCAACCTGTTCACCCACCTGTTCACTTGAAGACACCCAAGTCATATATATCGGGAAACACAGCCTCTGGCAAGGAATTCCATTCCTTAGCGGTTCGCATGAGGAAGCTTGACGCGAAACGCTTCGTGCGAATAGGTGGAATGTCCACCGTATAAGGGTGACGCCCAGCTGTTCGTCTGGTGGTACGGTGGTGAAATGGACTAGGGGGAATAAGGTTGTGCAATTCTCACGCACACACACACACTAGCCCATTTCTAAACGACACCGTTGAACCTAGACATGAAGATCGAATCCAAGACTTCCTGCTTTGTCTTTACTAACAACCAATCAAATAACAATAAGATTGTTGTCTATTACTTTTTTATACCATTGTTATACCGCTACCTCTAACAACGTCTTTGCAGCTGACCACCTACCGCATACATTTCTGCACTACCCAAAGGATAGATGACGCAACTGTGTATAACTTAAATAAATAAATAATTTAAGAATCTATCTGTTCAGCGCGCTCATTTAATAATAGTTTTAAACAACACAAAATAAGATAATTTAAGTCAATCTCAAAAAATCTCCTCCACGTCATTCCTTGTATAATTTCCAAAGTGCGTCACTGGTAACATGACAGTGTACACATATCTCTGCAGTCTGCGACTATTTGTACGAGATAATTACTATACAAGGTGTTGTTTTAAAGCCGCGTCATTTTCTAGGAGGTAACTTGGCTATCGATTCTGAGTCCGAATCAATAAAAGAAATTGTAGGTAATTATTTTTCATTTTTCTGTAAATTACGGAAATCCGTAAGTGCGAACTACACGCCACCATCTTGTAACTAGCTTAATAACGTGGCTTAACACACACAAACTCAAACACTTAATTGATATTATTCCTAATTCCATAAAACTCCAATAAGTTACATTGCAGTCGCTTATTCTGAAATACTGTCGAACTTAAACGATTTATTATAGCCGTATTTTTAACTACTGGCCCGAAACTTTTTCTTACATTGAACCTTTATGACTTCTGTGACATGTCCCCGAGCTTCAAAACTACACCTTGTATAACATACACGTATACATACATAGTATACATAGTCAATACTTTAATATAATTTAATAACATAAGCCCACTGTTATTTCAAGAGCATTCTTAATTACGGACAACGTAATATAGGCTTTAAGACTTCTGAGAAAAGTCAGGTGGAGTTTTGTGACTGGTGCATTACTTTATATAAGAACTAGCGGACCCAACAGACGTTGTCCTGCATATCCACTTGAATGTATAAACAAAAATTCATTCAAATTAGTTCAGCTGTTTAGGATAAATAACCTAAACATCGACTGCAGCGCCATCTGCCGGGCTGATTTGTGAATCTAAACCATTTCCAGATCCCCTTGAACACGCACAAAAAATTTCATCAAAATCGATCCAGTCGTTTGAGAGAAGTTCAGTGACATACGCACTCACAGAAGAATTATATATATAAAGATTTTATAAACATTTGTGTACAAAAATACGGCAATAGGCTCACCTCCTATTATATGGGACATATGGGATATAAATATGTAAAAGTGGGTGTTACATTTTACAGCGGCATTAAGCGCCGTAATGTGCACCTCTGCCTACCCCTTCGGGGATAAAAATCGTGATGTTATGTTGTGTGCAAGATAACGTGTAATTTAATTTCAGAAACAATTATACGTAGAATAAATATTTATTGTATTGTATACCGAATTTATTGACTGCCTCGTTGGCCGAGTGGTCGCAAGTGCGACTACTGGGCAAGGGGTCTCGGGTTCGATTCCCGGGTCGGGCAAAGTATTATTGGGTTTAAAAAAAACCTCAGTACTAGCACGGAGTCTGGAAATGTGCCCGGTGTATAGCAATAGGCTCACCCCCTATTACATGGGACTCCATAACATAAATAGTGAAAAGTGGGTGTTACTTCTGTGTGCACCTCTGCCTACCCCTTCGGGGATAAAAGGCGTGATGTTATGTTATACCGCTCATTAAAGTTACCCCGACTTTTGAGGATCATAAGCACAACCGTTGTATTGCACTTCTTACTCTTTTGTGATGTAAAGTGACCTATGTTTCTAAGGGTGTGTCCACATCTGGCAAATGCTTCGTGAATGAACACATCGCAGCATCGACCTGCGCTCTTGCATTTAAAACTATTATTTATAGGCCTTGCATAATAGCCCTAAAGAGGTCCGCCAAACCATTGCCAAAACTGCACGCGCGCAGCACGCAAACGGCTTGCGACCTGCACATTCACGTAACATTCGTCAAATGTGGACGCGCTCTAAGGTAAATCTATGGGTAAAGAGGTAAGGTTATCATAGACAGGCGGAACCAAACTCTCTACTTACCTACTACTCGTATGACTAACAATTACGTAAATCGGAAATCTGTATAGCATTCGTTTTACCCATACATGCGATCTTAGATCACGAACTAGTAATTCTCCCAACGATCAGTCAATCAAGGAAACAGACAACACAACATAATATTCATCATCATCATCATCATCAATAGCCTATAAGTCCCCACTGCTGAGCAAAGCCTCTTCTCACACGGAGAAGGTTTGAGCATTAATCAGCACGCTTGCTCATTGCGGATTGACGATATCAAACTAATAATTAAAAATTATAAGCCCAGGTTTCCTCACGATGTTTTCCTTCACCGTTTGTCACTGATGTCTAAATAATCTTAGAAAGTACATATAACTCGGAAAAAGCCACATTGGTACTTGCCGTTGGTAGGTTTCGAACCCGCACCTTCATGCATGAGAAGCGGGCGTCTTAGCCTCCGGGCCGCCACGACACATACTAATAACATAATATTAAATACGATTAACTTACCTGCTGGGCGGCACCTTCTTCTTTTCACTAGAAACATGATTGTAAGGTTTCATAGATTTAGGCATCTTCCGATCCATACTCGACATACTATCCCGATCTTTCAAACTGCTGTCAAAATGCAATACATTTTGATGATGATGATTTATTACAGGCATACTGTAATCCGGTCTGGGCAAATGTCTATCAATTTTTGGTAAAACTCGATCACTTTTAGACATCTCACCTCGTAAAGGTTTCTTAATCTCATCTTTTTTAAAGTCTAAACTTGTTGTGCTCTGAGTTATAATGATCTTAGGCAATTGTTTTGATAGTTTTCGAAGCCTTTCCGACCGTGGTTCTGAGATCACGGAGTTCAGACTCTCCATAGATTTTTCATTCTCTAGTTTAAAGACTGTTTTTGCTTCCACGATTTCGTTATGTTCGTCCTCTTCTTGACGGTCTTCTTTTTGGTCTCTTATAGTCTCATAGTCCGGGTCTTCTATTGAAGCTCTATGTTGTTCTACAAAATGTTTGTTTTCTTTCAAATAGTTCAAACATTCGTCGTAAAGTTGATTTATTTGTTCGTATTCGGAATTTCTTTTCGATTCCACTTCCATGTTTATTTAATTTGAAAACTTTGTCTTAAAATTAATATTTTAATATTGTAGAAATTATTTTATCAATACGTCACAAAAATCCATTCACAACATCAATAAAATAATAACCGTAATAATAATCCCACATTTTAATAATTCACACACGAAATAACCAAACTCATTTAAAAATAAACTCACTCACACTCAAAATGAAATGAAATAATAAGGAATGTACACTTTCACGTAATTTTTTGTGCGAAACTATGTGATTTGGTAAGACGATGTCCTGTGCGCGTTATCTCGTCTGTTATCGCGTTATCTTGTGTTAATTGTGATGCGCGCTCTAAGCACAAGATCCGGAGTGACCTTGCTCAGAGCACGGAGGGCCATTCTGCAATGACATCTTCTTATTTCATTACTTGTATATTTGTTGTTGTCTCTATGTATTTATGTTTGTATCTGCTGTTAGATTAATATTCATAGTCATATTTATATTTAAAGTAAGTTGGGTCTGGTTTTAGTTTTTCGACAAATCAATAGTGTACAATAGTCTAGGAGACTGACTAACAAGAAGAATATTTTTATCTATTAATATTAATTAATTTTTCGACGGTTAAATGATAAGACTTTGACTTTAAATTCATGTATCTGTTTAGGATTTTTATCAGCTAATCTAATTGTTCATCTCATTACCATAATCATCATCATAAAAGATTCACCACTGAACATAGGCACTGAATATAGAATCAGCTCCGGAACAGACAGATGGCAGTGACCTGCATCTAGCAGCTCGCTTCTACCTGTGTCAGCTCATATATTTACCTCGTTAGTGCAGGTCGTGTGCGTTATAGGCTTTCATCTAGTTAGAGAATCTCAAATTATATATTGGTAAGAACACAGAATTGATACAACGGAGCCTGCCGTATTTTTCCTCACCAGATGGTACTAGTATGAACCTCTCGTTCTTCTTCTAATAAGGAATTAGCTACTATCACCCCAATGGACGTACTATATTAGATAACAGCTGCGATTGGACTAAAAGTGTCTTCCTTCATTTGCGCCACCTAGTGAATAAAAAGTACTTACGATAGCCCCCATTGATTTTTACATAGTGTCAATCACCTAGGGTAAAAAGATTCCGTTTACCAACTACACTTATTTGCACGGAAATACATTAAATAAAATATTCAAAATATAATAATAACTGAGCAGCACTGCTTACTCATTCTGTGACTCCCAATTATCACCCAACTCACATGACAATCTATTTAACAAAATTAGCACTTAAAATAATTCAGACAAGATACAATTTGGCAATGAGTCTATCGTATTAACACTAGGCTATTGTGATGTGATGTTCTAGCAATTGAGTGTTTATGTTCGAGGTCCTAGCGTTCGATTTATGGCTAGTAATATTTTTTTTAGAAAGCCAGTAATAATGTTGACCGAAAGTTGACCTGGAGATTTCACTCATTTTGTGCTTAATGCCACCTCATTAGGTCTACCTTACTTAAAATTTGCACCAAGTATTTCTATTCCCAGGTAGGATTAAGTATTTTTTTAGTCGTTATGAAAAACTTTCAATAAATATAGCACAGTGTCTATTAAACGCTGCTCCACATTAGGATTTTTTTAAGTAAGTAATAGGAGGCAACCGGGCAGACGGATCACCTGATGGTAAGCGATCAACGCCGCCAATGGACACCCAGAACCCAAAACACCAGAGGAGTCACTGGTACGTAGCCGGCCTTTTAAAAAGGAATACGCTCTTTTCTTGAAGTTTTAAAGGTTGGTTCGGAAATACCGTGAACGACAAATCATTCTACAGTTTTACTGAGCGAGGCAGAAAGCTACGTTAATTTAGTTGCATGAGACTTCTGTGTCATAGGTTTTTATACAAACAGATAAATTCGCATCCACTTCATTTAAAAATGTGATGTCCTGATGACTGTGCTTGCTGTATTTTTGCTGTATATTTCCAACGCCAATATCAATGTGTTACAGAATAGCCCAACACGGCAACAATACAAGAAGCGGTTAAATTCAGAGTGCGACGTACATACACGTAACAATACATACATACAGACATATGTACAAACAAATGTATTTATCATCAGTTACCTGTTTAACATAATAATTATTGTGTTTGTTGTATTTTGTCACAGTATTATGTGGTGTTACAAATAATTCAGAGATTAATTTTGATAACATAACATCACAGTTTTTTTTTTGTTTTGCAAGTAGCCGATGCGCATTTTCTCATTTGTCCTGTAGATAGATAGTGCGTAAGCATTTGGTTATTGATTTATTGTAGCTTTCAAATGCCAATTTTGACAGTATTTAAATGTTTTTTCTTTCTTTCACCTGTGTCGTGGGTGCGATTACAAACATACAAGTTCACATAGAGGTACATATGTGAATATTACTATATTCAGATTATTATATTCAGAATATTTTATACCTACATCACACAAAGGGAAGATCATACAAAGAGTTGGTTGGTGCGGGAATTGTTGCCCATCCACCGCGCCAACCGTGCAGTCAGTTGCAGGCAAGTCGTTAGATTCATGCAGAAATTGCACCTCATTTTTTTTTCCTTAACACGCCTTTATTAGATCGACCTGTTTTGTAAATATCAGAATTACAGACACTCCTAATTATTGTATTATGATGAAGCTTGGCAACTATTAATGGCCGTACGATATTATGGTAACATCAAGCTGGTCTAACGATGAAATTAGAAGGACCAATGTTAATATTTTAATGAAAGGTCCATCAATATGGACCCTTCATTAAAAAATTAAGTCTTACTTATGAATATTGAACGCAAGAAATAAAATACATAATATATATAGGCATTAAATTTATTACTGCCTCATTTTGACATTCAGTTTACATACATGGTGTTCATTTTCAAATTCACTCACAAACATGTGTTAAATCATTTCAAATGAAATAATAATTTATCATTTTAAAATGAAAAAAAATGTTAACGTTACCTGTGAAAAATTTAATAGATTTTCACTCAAGTAAAATGTGTTTTTGTGTAATTTGATTTATTAATTATTGTTTGAACTTTAGCTTTTTAATTTTATTTTTTAATACGATAATAATATACTATTTGTTTACCCAATTGTTGAAAAACTACACGTAGTTTTATATGCAATTAGTAAGATGAACAACATATTTTTGTTCAATGAAAATTTATTCTTTAAAAATAGGCATGTAATAATAGTCTTGAAACTGAAAGTACTTATTTTTCATTACTACCAATTGGTAGTAATGAAAAATAAGTACTTTCAACTTAAGTTCAATTGAACTGCAATGTAAGTGTTTAATTCGCTAAATTAGATATATTATAGTCAAACTAATATACAGTATAATAGTTAAGTATTGGTAACATATATAAATAATATCTGAATGAAGTCAACTTGAAATAGATCTAAGTACATCCTAACAACATTAATTTATTTATATATATATTTAAGTAATGAACGTTTTGAACACAAACTTTTTATAATAAGTACTAATATATTTTATTTTCTAAGTACTTAGAAAGAAGAATGATAAAAGTTCTATATTTTAATATATTATATATATAATGTAAAACAAGTTATATATTAGACAATAGATTTTTTCTAATAATTTAGTTTAGTATTAATACCACATTTATATATCCATTAAAATTATTTTATATACATTTTATACCTCATCATTGTAACCATATTTAAAACCTTATGATAATATACATAAGTATATTTTTTGTAAGTCATGTAAAATGTTTGTTGAAACAACAGAGGTATTATATATTTTATAATGATTGGCTTAAAAATTGACATTAAATTATTTATTTTGGCAATATTTTTTGTGAGTGAAAACATAATAGTTATTAGTTAGTTTTAAAATGCAATAGCAGTTCTAATTTGTAATTTTATCATGTTTTTCTTACACACTTATTGTTTTATATGTAATGATGATGACCAAAATTATAATGTAACACCCACATTTCACTATTTATGTTATCAGTCCCATGTAATAGAGAGTGAGCCTATTGCCATATACCGGGCACAATTCCAAACTCCGTGCTACTACTGAGATTTTTTTTAAACCCAGTAATACATTGCCCGACCCGGGAATCGAACCCGAGACACCTTGCCCGGCAGTCGCACTTGCGACCACTCGGCCAACGAGGCAGTTCTTTATTATTGAATTAGTTTTAATTTTTGGTCATTACAATTTAGATATCATACATACTTTTATATTATTTATGTAGCAGTTTGTGGACATTTGATATACTTAGAATTTATATTTATATATTAGATATATGTACTATCTATTTTTATGCCTAAGGAACTATATTTTACTTCAGGTAATAAGGTGACCACAGGTTTCTAAATATTATACTTATTTTTATTATATTATAGTTTATATGAGTGTTAAATATTAGACATAATTATTACCTATATTATTTTATTAATATATTTCTATTATAATGGAAGGAGGCATTGAATTAAAATGTTTGTATGGAATTGAATATATAATATGTAAAAAATAATGTTAGACATTAAATAAATATGTGATCATAACTCATTATTTAATTTTAATTAGTATTAATTATTAATACAACTTTGCAGCTAATATGTTTTGTCTCTTTTTGGCTTTAAGACTGCATAATTTGCTTTCTCTCTTTGACCTGAACACATTGCTTTCATTAAACAGTAATTTTGCAAACATCATAATACATACTTATATTTTTTCTGTAAAATAAGAGTTAGCTTAGATTGTGGCGTAATTATTAATAAAAGTTCTTTAAAATGTTTATATTTACATTAAGAGATAGATGGAGATAGCCATTAAGGGTCGCCATTTTCGAAATCGGTAAGGAGGACTATATTGTATATATATATATATATCTTTCTTACAATATTATATAGCGGGCAAGCCTAAAATATATTTGGAATAAATTATTACTTAGGACATAACAATATTCTTACTGCATTAATCACTGACCCTTCATCAATTATTAAATATCTTAATTTGCAGCATTTGGCGATTTTTTGGCAAGAATTAAATTTGTAAATATATTTATTATTTGTAATCGTATATTTTTCGTTATACAATTTGGATAAAATGTCTCAAACTCAATAAAAGTGTGAATATAGGAAATATGAAATAGTCTATATCTTAGAAATGGCATGTCACAACCCTATTATAAACTCTGAGAACACAACCCTAGGGAACTAAAACCATGATGTTTTGTGTATAAATATCAATTAGGTATATTTTTTAACATATTATAGCCATAATTTTAATATATTCTAAGAAAAATAATATAAAATTCGAAATATAAATAAAAAACACAAATTAAAAAATAACCATTTATTTATTGGTGAAATAAAATTGCAAACAAAAAATATAAAATGAAATAATTTACAACAGAGGTTAAAGATTTTTTTGTTATAAAAATAATAAAATCACAACGTTTATATCATGTACTTTACAATATCTACAATATGTTTATATATCTATTAAGTATACAACGGTATAATATCTGCATATAACATATAATTTGTGAATATTATTATTTCACTATAACAAGTAAGTTCATTTAAAATGACGTAATTATAAATGAAAATAAACTCAACAATTAATCATTTTTGTTCGTTATTTCTTTTTATATTCTGGTAAATGCATTTATTTTGTTTTCATTTTTATGTAATTTATATTTGCCATGCAAAACTATTTTTCTTTTATTAATTAAATGACAATATTCACAAATTATTTGACTTCATTTAAAATCACAAAAAATCAACAATTAAAACTTACTGTATAATATCTACCTACTACGTTATTTTTAATTCAAACTATTCTGCATATGAATTAAAATTAGAAATATTAGCAAACACTATTTACGTTAATCAAATTTGAATCTTGTAACGTTTTGTATAAGATACATTATTGTAGCTGCACTGACTAGCCAAATCTCGCAAATATAATTTTGCTTTTAATGCCATTCTTATGTCTACGAAATAGAATTCAAATTTGATTGCACCAACTGTAGATAATGCTTGTTAAATTTCTCATTTTATTTCAATTTGAGACTAACATGTATAGTATCGGTATCGATGAATTGATCGATAAATTTCACGAGTAACTTTAAAACGATATGTTGCCTTTATGTTCAAATAAAGGGTTTTCGATTAATTCAATCAAATTATCGATACTGATATATTTTTGGAATCCTTACGTACTGTTTACGCGTCATAGTAATCTCGCGGACTGATGACGCCTTTCCTGTAAAAGAAAACATGAAATTAAGGAAAAGATAAGAAATAAATATTTGGCGTAATTATGTTAAGTAGTTATAATAGGAGTAATATCTGTTTAAATTAATTTCCGAGGCATGTACTTATTGATTACCAATCATTATCATTGCCATTATTGATATCTTTGATAACAATGTGGAAATAAGGAAGTACGTGTTTTTCAACGAATATTATTACGTACCGCATTCTAAGATACCAAATACTTAAAGGTATTATTAAAAAAACACATTTTTTTCATAAAAACCAATATTGATTAAAATAAATAGATAATATCTATCGATATATTTATAATATATATCGCTTATAACTATGTACCTGTATATGTACATTATGGATGCACTAAATACTTGATTACTTGATAAGTATGGCCTATGGGCCTCTTGCGTGCTTTGAAGTTATTTGAGGTCTTTTTTTTTTTTTTTAAGGGGGGAAAATCATCGAATGACTGCTCCCGCCTGGGTGAGGCGGAGGGGAGTGTCAGACTCTTACTGACTAAAAACCACCCCGTTCCTTCTCCTGCACGTCGAGCCGGAGCCCCGGTTACCCGTTAGGTTCTCAGCGACTCCAAATCGGCATCGGCCCTATTGGGCCCCATCTGTGGTGGTCTGATGGCTCTTTGAGGGTCTGTTTCTGGTCGGACGGGGAGCCACCCATGCTCGCCGTCCGCAGTCCCGCGCTTACGGTGGCCGGAGATCGTCCCGCGATCCCCGACGCCCGGTGTGTCCTTCGCGATGGCTGGGTTGCGAGGAGGCAGCGCTTCGCTGCCTCACGCGTCCCGCCTCCTCCTTAGCTAGCATGACTGCTTCGCAAAAGGAGGAGACGGCATCCCAGTCCCCCTCGCTCCGCATCATGGCCTGCACTAGGCCCGGACGCGAGAGGTCGCCATCGCCGATCACTTCCCTGAGGGCACGGCGGTGCTCAGCCCACGCAGGGCATTCCGCTACGGTGTGTTCCATCGTGTCCTCAGGGCGGTCCTCGCAGTGATGACACCCGGGCGTTTCCTCCCGCCCCATCAGACACAGGTACCTCCCGAAACTTCCATGTCCGGTGAGGACCTGCGTCAGGCGGTAGGTGAGGACGCCGTAGCGTCTCTCAAGCCACTCCTCAAAGAGGGGTCTTACCGCTGCAATGGCAGCGAGCCCAGCCCTCGGTTGCGACAGTCGTTGCTGCCATAAGTTATTTGAGGTCTACGAGTAGTAACTACTACTACGTCAGTAAGCAGGACTGAATAACTTAAATAGTATAATACAATTTTTTGTTATATAAAGTCATACTAATAGGTTAAGTTATGTATAAAACAAAACTAAATTGAATTTTTGCCGTCACCACCACCATTAAACAAGCAACAAACAATGTGTTATCATTATTAAAAATTAAATAACTTGTGTGGTGTTTCATCGTGTGAGGTTACCGGAGGCATAATATAACCCCTTTTTGTGGAGATTCCCAATTCCCAAAAGGCTGGTAACGTACTCCTAACGTCTTTGGTGTTCCAGGTGTCCATGGACGACGTCGATTGCTTACCATCAGGTGAACCGTCCACTTGTTTACCGACTTATTAAAAAAAAATAGGTATACACAACTTAAAAAAATAAATTATGCTAAAAATGTTATGCTACTAATTATATTTCATTTTAAATGAATTAATTCATAAATAAAATGAAATGAAAGTGTTAGTAATATCGTACCAGAGTGCACTACCGCTAGGGATGTGCCGGCTACACGTTTGTAGTGTACCTGTAAAGTTAGTGGTTAGTAACAGCACTAGGAGATACATTAGATGGTTAGTTGAAGAAGAATTTGTTGAATTAATGTGTCTTGAAGTTGTTGGTGTTATGGTTCGGGTATATTTTTATCGATTTTCTATTTTTTTTTAATTTATTGTTTAATTTGCAAACTGAACAATTTTGTGCGTAATAATTATATAAGTGTCAACAAAGTTTACAGTTTCTCCATATTTTGCTTTCACTTGGCATGCAAAAATATGTTACAAAAAATCTTACTCAAGAATATTAGGATTATTGAATTGTAATGTCGTTAGAATACAATACTGTTGTCAAATAAATTCGAATTATTTTTATCACTAAACTCAAAAATTTAATGTCAATTTAGATATATAATTTAAAAAGGTCACTTATAAATGTATCTAACACTCACACAAGCAATGTCAAATAAATTTTACTATGCGACTTAATTTTGCTGCAGAATTTATTTGCAGGAAAATCTACGCAGTATTGTAACTGTAGTTCAACAAAATACTTCGTTTTCATAATATTAAATAGAACAATTTTCATGACACATTAATTCATGAAATTATGAAAGTCATAAGTACAAATAGAACACAAGCGATTTTAACCTCTATTCTATTACAATAGGTACCTGTCTCGTGGTGTGATGACGTCCTCATCCGAGTCGAAGTCGTAGAGCTCGTCTCGGATGTAACTCTTGTTGGCAAAACCTCCCATGTCCACTAAAATTGAGGAAATGTACTCGTAAATATTAAAAAACTTCATTTGATTTTAGTCTGACTTGAAGGATCACATTATTAAATTTTGAAATCTACATACATACATACATACATAACATCACGCCTTTTATCCCCGAAGGGGTAGGCAGAAGTGCACATTATGCCACTGTACAATGTAACACCCACTTTTCACAATTTATGTTATGAATCCCATGTAATAGGAGGTGAGCCTATTGCCATATACCGGGCACAATTCCAGACTCCGTGCTACTACTGAGAATTTTAAAAAAAATTCCCAGTTGTACTTTGCCCGACCCGGGAGTCCAAATTTGAAATCCTTCAGTACAAAATACATATTATAGAGGTACATATTAGGTAAGTATCCTTTCGATAGACTATAAGTCTATCTAGTCTATAAGACGACGATACGACGATAGGAAGACGATAGACAATAGTTGCACAATATAAATAGGGCTATGCTGTTCCAAGTAAAGAGGTCAGTAAGGTCTTTATCATACACCAGGCAAAAATTTGAATTCAAAACTGAAAGCTGAGAAAATATGTATTTAAATAAGATCTTTTTCGTAATTATGAGTTTAGTGTCAAGGGCAAGGGTCACGTCAGTCATTGGAACCTGACCTTAATAAAGGGGGCTTAAAATCTACAACTGTATAATCATCGATGAAAATTTGAATGACTTTGGAGATAGGTTTACCTCGTGTAGAGTCGTCGTACTTGTCATCGGCCCATTTGTAGTCATTCTCGGAGTAGAGCGGCGGGAGCGTCTGGTGCGGCGTGGGGTACAGGTCCAGGTTGCGCTTCTCGTTCTGTATGCTGTCTGTGTCACCGTATACTTTCATCCTGGAATTTAATGAGGAGATGGTTAGAACTATGGCAAATACTCCCGTGGATATGCGAGTAAAAAGATCCTAAAGGTATCATATATATAGAGGTATAAAAGACATTCGAAGCTTAAACACTTCGGTTCCATTAGCGTTGATGCGCCAAAATTGCTAAAGATGAAATTCACAAAAGCAATGCATTATCGACTCGTCATTATTCACCGTGTAATCTCTTTGTTTTAAATTAACGTGCATACGGCGGGCACTCGCTTTTGTTCTTGTAATTATTGCGGTCTTTTTATTAATTACCTTACTCGGACAAATCAAGAAAACCGTAAAATCTAACATAAATCAAATCCTGTTAAAGTTTTTGAAAAGTCAACAGATTCTTGGTCACGAGTCAAGTCGTCGACATACAACGACCTCACAGCCCGTAAACTTAAGAGGGATTTGCTATGTATAACCTCTATGCTAGGCTACCAGGTTGAAAATCACCGTTTCAAGGGTCCAGTGCTGCCTGGTTTCTATTAATTTTACTGTGGAGGGCCTAGTCTTTGTGGAACTCCATTTGTCAGGTGCGCTGTGTTCCGTCGTCGCGGCAGCTTTCATGACATGCCCCATTAGCGTATTGCATCGTCGCGCGCCACGTTTTAACGAATCAAAGGACAAGAGACGAATCGAGAGGGAGAGTAATCCGCTAATCACGTTAGTATCTGAGACGCGGCTGCGACGTCGGGCGTCAGGCAACCCTGGTGGGGCGTATAATGCGTTGCGACGATGACGTAAGACAGCGCAATGGAGAAGTGGGGCCTTGATCTTGCCAGCTCTTGCAAGACACATGGTTTGAGTAGTGGTGGTTATAAATGACCATTCAACCATCATCGCAACGCGTGAGCCCGTCTCGTGGCGAGGCTCCATCTTGTCTATCAGTTTGAGCTATCCAAGATTTGACGTACCTGGTGTAATCCTCGAAGCAGCTGAACCTCCATAGAGCGAAGGCGAGCATGGCCATGGAGATGATAACTCCGGCAGCGATCACCAGCCACACCATCAACACCGTCTGGTCGTCGGGGATCGCGTACTCCTGGAATATTAATCAGCATGATGTAAGGTATGGAATAAAGGGAATATTGATAGTGGTTTCTAACCTCCAGACCAAAGGGTAGCTGTATTTAAAAAGACTCCAATAAAACTTTACTAAAAATTCGAGACAGAGACAAAAGTCAGTATTAGCACATCCATTCAACCTCAGAGAGTCTCGCAATGGACGACTAAACATATAACACAACACTAACGTACCGTGATACCGAAAGAGCGCAGTCTGTCAGCGAAATCATCCTTAATGATGTAGGTAGTCCACATGTCATCCAGTTCCTTCGTGGACAGCCTCGGCTCCGACTCCTCATCCTCTCCATCATACTGCAGGGGTACTCCGAAGATCACCTCCACACAGTTCTCATAGTCTGGCCATTGGATGTTGCAGATTGCTGTCCTGGTGATCTGCGTTACTTCGTACCTGGAATCGGATAAATCGGTCGGTTGAGTTTTAGGGATCGATGAAGAAATCGGCTAAGTTGAAGAATAGGTATCGATTCCTATGTCAACTGGATTATTTATCAACTATGTACCGTGGTTAAAGTAATATATATACTGCATTCTTCAATTCATTTTATTGGTCTGCACTCTGTAGCCATTTTAATTAAACTAAATAACTAAATAAATAGTGCACTAGTTTCTGTAATTCAATTAGAATGATCTTAGGGCACTCAACACACATCTAAACTCGAGGGTGATCTCATGAAAATGATTGGAGATAGATCAGATCTAGACCATCGAAGGCTTTTTCATTGAGGTAACGAGACGAAATTACTTTTCTTTAAATGAGTTAAAAATGGAAGATTTCGGTATGAACTGTCTGTATGTATGTATGTCTACGATTATTGTCGAATTGGCTGAAATGATTTTGATGCGGTTTTCAAAAAAGTACATGTATTGTATATGTACATGTATGTATGTATTTATATCGTCGTGTGTCGAAGACTTTCTCAGTAAATTTTGTCCCGGAATAAAAGTTAGTGTTCCATAAACACCACGTTAAAAACCGTGTGATGTCATAATCAGAAACAAATAACCGATTTTATATCTTTAAAAATAACGTAACATAAACAGAACAAGTTATAAATTATAAATAACTACGTCATATGTGTAATGAATATGACGTAGCACATAAATAAATAAACGATAAACCGTGTTCAGTGCTCAGCATTGGAGATCTTATAATAGATCAGTGTCAGTGGTTATTATCTCCTGACTGACTGACCGAAGGTCATGCCATCATTCATATTTTCATTACAATTTTAATATATTTTTTTGAAAATTAAACATTAGTAGCTTGTGCCAGCGAATTCGTTTGCATAAATTGGTGATTCCCGTTTTTCGCGTCGCTGTGCGAATTTAGGGAACTGTCTTCAGTAGTTTCGACCGTGCATTGTCTGACAGTCAGTCAGTGAAGGCAGAATTTTATATATTGATAGAATAATTTCTTAAATTGCCTGGCCTAGGTACTTCATGCAACTTGAATGTACGTGCACGACAGGACAAGCACTCTCACAGAGTACCATAATCCTATACTTATTATATTATTACACTTTGGTTATGGTTTTTTGTTTAAAAAAAAACAAAAAACCATGCATAGATTTCCTAGATGGGGCTCTATGGGACTTGTTTCTGACAGAAGAGAATATGTACACTATGAATTAGAAGTTTAAGCATTTAATAAAATTATTGAACATGCAGATTGAGGCGTTGACCTTATCTTCAAAAACTGATTAGTTAGTCATTAGTCAAACAAAAGAATTGAAATTAAGTTCGGTGATAAAACAAATTTGACAGCCCTTAATATATCACCGTCGCATGTCGTTAACAAAAGAACGATGCAGCCCTATTGTTTTAATGTTAACCCCTCGAGCGTCTTTATGAGCACCCGGTGGATCATAAGAAAAAATGCTCCATATTGCTCTTTTATAAAATCTATTATTAATGTTTTGTTTTTATTTTGGCTGTATTTTTTATTTCTATTGTAATGATCCTTGTTTTCGTGTGCCAATGGCCAAATAAATGCATTTTCTTTCTTTCTTTTTCCAAATGTAACGTGTGCACCCGTTGGATCATAAGGAACGTGGACGCTCGGGTTAATGACTTTTCAGGTTTCATACATAAAGTTCTTATGGGTAGATTTTGAAATTCTGACTTTGGATGGGGCAAATATGCAGATGGATCACCTGATGGTAAGCAATCGACACCCGTACCTTACAGTAATTAGTTACAAGTGCGTTTTGAGGACTATGAGATTGTGTCATTGTAAAAGAAGGGGGAGGGGGACAAGTCCGTCAATCTGTATGTCTGTTTAACGTCAGGCACAAAATGATGGCTGTCAACATCGTTGCAAGCGATAAACAATCTTGGTCTATGACGCACAAGGTATAATTAGCAATAACTCTTGATTAGAAGTATATTATATATATAGTTAGTAACAATGGACTGCCTAGTTGACCGACTAGTCGCCAGTGCGAATCTAGGCAAGGAGGCTCGGGTTCGGTTCTCGGGTCGGGTAAAATATTACACATAACATAACATAACATCACGCCTTTTATCCCCGAAGGGGTAGACAGAGGTGCACATTATGCCACTGTACAATGTAACACCCACTTTTCACTATTTATGTTATGAGTCCCATGTAATAGGGGGTAAGCCTATTGCCATATACCGGGTACAATTCCAGACTCCTTGCTACTAAGGAGATTTTTTTTTTAAATCCGAGTAATACTTTGCCCGACCCGGGTATCGAACCCGAGACCCCATGACCGGCAGTCGCACTTGCGACCACTCGGCCAACGAAGCGGTAAAATATTACTGAGTTTTAAATAAAAATTCTCAGTAGTAGCACGAAGTCTAGAATCGTGCCCGGTATATGGCAATAGGCTCACCTCCTATTACATCACTCATAATATAAATAGTGAAAAGTGGGTGTTACATTGTACAGTGGCATTAAGTGCCATAATGTGCACTTCTGCCTACCCCTTCGGGGATAAAAGGTATGATGTTATGTTATGTAATTTAGTAACAATAGCTCCCATCCTCTTTGCATACAAGCATAATTATAACGTCGTATAAATAAAAGACATTATCATAACTTCACTTGAACTCGTCTTTCACTATTTCTATTGTATATCGCGACATGTTTATCAATAAGCGGTTATCATTCGGCAGCGAGTTATCAATTCAATGACATGCATACACAATTACTTTACAACACTATTTTCCACAGTTGGTACTATCACCTCTAGATCTTTCTACGGGGAGATTATGGCAAATGCCTTTGTTTCGAAATCTTGACAGGTGAAATGTTTTACAAGAGGTGGTATCTCCAACTCTTGTAATATCTTGTGTTTTTAGTAAATAGGTATCTAATGTAGATATATATAACTTTGACGATCGAGTTATCGCATCGCAAATAGCATTCCTGAGGTTTCAAATTATATCCCGTAGGCCAGGTAAAGTATAATTAAGTAGGTACATTTTCTTTTTGTTTTCGGAAAGCCATAGAATCTGAAACGAATTCTACTGCAACGCAATAAGGTCTTAATTAGCTTGTCTTACATTCATGTATTAGGTCACATCATACTTATATTTGAAATGTGAAAGTTGCTTTATTTGGATGTTTGTGCGTCAATCACGCTGAAACTACTGAACGGATTTTGGCGATATTTGGTATACAAGCAAGGTATGGGCTGCCTTAGGTGATACTATTTATCCCAATAAAATGCTCTATTGGATAAAACAAGAATCATAACCTACGCGGATGAAGTCGCGAGCAACAGCTAGTAAGTCATAATTCTTCTTTAAAATTACATTGTATTTATAAATATTATTTTCATACTATATTCGGTAATAAAAAAGTTTACAGCCCTCCTAATGGCAAGCAGACATCATAGCCTGGGTACACTTGCAAATGAGGGTCCACCGGGGTGGTTTTAGAGGTAAAAATCCCATAGTCTTTCTACCCAAAAAACACCAAAGGCATCACAAATGCGTAACGGTAGCGTTAGGAAACTATTGAATTTATTATAAACCTTCATTCGCATTTTGATAAAAAGATATTATTATGAAAGGAAAATTGACATTTCTTTGAAATCTTGACGATAATTTGACATTTTATTATATTATATTTATATTAAATTATTATTATTAGACTTAATATGGCATAGATACTAATTAATTTTTGCTGTTAATTTGTTTTGTTTTAATCAGAGATATGATAATTATATGAAAAATGTAACTTGTTAAATTCTCATTTTAATGTGTGTATGGTGTGGATTACTGTTGTTATTTTCTTTTCCATAATTCTCAGATTGGATTTTATTTTCAAGCCACTGTTAAGCCTATGAATTGCCAATGCTATGTACGCCATTATTGTCGCATGCATCAGACCTTTATTTTGTTACTATTGTGTATTTTGAATGTTATATGTTTGTGATGTGGCCGTACTCCTTCGAATAAATAAATAAATAAAGGAAAAATGAAAGACGCCTCTGTATTCCAGCAAGAGCAGCAATAATACCCGCAATGCGTAGTCACGTGGATCCCGTCACGTTCACGTATCGTGGTCGTGACCCGAAGATATTGCGGATTCTAATATTTTATCATTGACATTAGATACTGGTGAAATTTATCCGTGCCTACGATTTATGATCACTCTAGTCTCTGATTATACTAAATCTTTTTTCTAGATGGTAATGCTAATCGTCGTTGTAGTGATGAAAATAGAAATCTTTGCTTAATCCATATGTTTGACTATGAAATAGGTTTCTTCGTGCCTCATTGAAAGATATCAAAAATTGCTCATATAAATAATACTCAAAGTAGTATTAATTAGAGTTAATCAAACTAATTATACGTCTGGAAGTAATTTCAAAAAAGAAAGTAGATAATATTATAAAAGAAGAAGAACATACTATAAGAGAAGATATAAAAATAGACAATGCAAAGGCATTAAGATAGTAAATTATACTGAGATATCTTGCAGTGGTATCATCAATGCATGCTACTAAAAATATCAACAACATACTTATAGAATTAAAAACAATAAAACAGAATATAATAAAGCCATAAAAGAGTAGCAGTAAAACGACGAAATATTATTATATTATAATAACGACAAATTATTTCACTGTGGACAAAGTAAAACTGTTATTGTTTAAGCGATATTAAATATAACAGATAAGGAATATCGTGCCTTTGCTAATTGTATCGGAGATGATAAGAAACATAAAATGGCTGATAATGAAAATAACAAAACAGGTAAATTGCTTTTTGTAATTATTGATTTTGGATAAATACTACTACCTACGTATGACTATGAATGAAGCTAGTGGTTCAGTTGAAGATGGAAACAATGTAGAAAATATTTAATTATGTGTGTATTATCTTTTAACCTAATTCATGTTTTAAAGAAATAAATCAACAACGATGAAATGTGTAAGGCACTCTATAAGTATAGTGATCATGAAAAAGAAAGGCGTGCAACAAAATTAAATACATTCCAATACATAATTGCAAATATTGTGCTGTTCAAACTCACCATTATCGTAGTCTTCTATATCCTTATTCTTTTATATATAACGTATAATCTTATCTATAAATCTAACATTAATACTAAGTGAGACGGATTCCAACTATTGGTATGAGGACTTTACACTTATCACATATAAATTGTCTCTCTGACATTTTGTTCATAACATTTGGGCCAGTCTTTACATCATTCGCGATATGTCAATTTAGGCTTCAAGTATCGATGCCACATTCTACACAGTCGAAAATGTACAGAGAAAAAGGTTGTCTCCCAATCTCATACAAGTTTTTCTTCTGTAAACTTTACCGGCTGGTTCACTACTTCGATAGCATTGTCGGTCGTGATGTCGACCCTTGCTGTCTCATTGTTGTTGTAGTTATCTTTCTTCTTGTCTACCACTACTTCTTCTAAAGTCGATGCATTGTTATTATCTGGCTTAATCTCTTCCAGATTCAGGTCAGACTTTTTCTTAGCTTCCTTACTACAGTGTAAATTTCTTTCATTGTTAGACACTTGAGGATAATGATGCAATATCGCAGTTGTGTTAAAAGTAATTTTACCATACTTGACTATCTCTTGAGGTCGTTTTGCTTGACTAGTACTAGGTACAGCTAAATCTATATCCCTGTCTATGTCAATATCAGGTGAGTTCGCGGTGGTATAATCCCTCGTCTCGTCTATAAGTCCTAAAGCTATACGTTTACTTTTCTTAATATTTTCCATATAACTATTGTGAAGGTTCATATCTATAGTGTTATTATGTTTAAGTGGCAAAGAATTTGGCAGCCGGTGTTGTCTGTCCTCGGCTGTGTATCACAATTGTTTCTGGTTGTGCTGCTTGACTATCTGGTCGGTAGCCGCGGCGATGTCGCGCGCGGCGTTTGTTAGCTATGTCTGAGACTGCACCATTGAAATGCTGGTTGTCTCCGTAACAATAGTAGGCGCGGGGAACTCCTCAGTGGTCGAGTCGTAGATGGGGAACTCGCAACACAAGACAAATTTCAAAAATCGTGGCACTTCCACATAAATGGCTGGTGGAATCGGTATCAGGGGCGAAGTCGACGCTTTGTAATACAAATAATCTGGGTTATCTCTGTACTTTTCGTCAGCCGATCGTTCGAGGAGCGGTATACCAGATAAGAACAATATGATCGCCGTCGTAAATAATGGAGATAGGATTGCGATCCATTCGATGCCATTAATTACGTTTAGTGATATGACAAATATTCCCCACCACAGCACTACTTCGCCGAAGTAGTTCGGATGTCTCGACAGTCCCCAGAGCCCATCATTGCACCACTTGCCTTGGTTGGCTGGCTCCTGTCTGAATGCAAACTTCTGTAGATCTGCGTACGTTTCAATCAACAATCCGGTGACAAATATTCCGGCGCCAGCTGAGTCCAGTGTCGTCATTGTCTTTGGAGACTTGGGGAAGGAATGATGTGGCGAGTTCATTATAATTACTGGCAAACTAACTATGTATACCCAGACTGCCTGAAACGTATAGAACACTGCGAACCTCAGAGTATTACTTTTACGATCCTCGAATTGCTTATCTCTACCTATATGATAGATTCTGTAAATGAGGTAGCCAGAGAGCCTGACTCCCCAGAGGCACACGAAGGCAGTCACCATGAGCTGGCGGCTGTCGTAACTCTTGAGGTGGGAGCCTCCTTGCCCGAGGAAGAAAGTCAGCAAGGCTATAATAATAAAGTTAGCCCCGCCAGTGAAGTCAGTCACTTTATCGTTCTGGAATAACGAGGCTATGGTGAAGAACAGGATCTGCATCGCGACCGTCACCATAGCGCTTATAGCGAAGTTGTTCCTGTCTATTAAGGGCTCCATTGTGTGTATATTTTACACTAAATACTGGATTTGGCATCAGGGAACGTTCGAATCGATTCGTTGGCGCAATGCTGCATTTTGGAAATTCACTCTTATTATTAACATGTTAAAGTATCGTTTTGGTGCACATCCTTCACAGTTTCCACTAGAGTCACGCACTGTTTCCTCTTAAACGCGGTTGCAATAAGTTTAATGTATTATTTCGTTTATAAGCGGTTCTATAAGCTCGTCTCGTAAGCTTTACTGAAATAGATTTGACGTTTGCAGCGCGCAGGCGTCAGACTTCGGGTTCACGCATGCGCGGAACCTTGAACCTCTCTCAAGACTTTTGGAAGTACTTTTATTTGATAAACATTGAACAAAATATTTTAGAAATACCTCAATATTCTAGTAATTCTAATAGAATTAGTTAGTGAATGGGTATTGTCATACAAATTGATACGTAAGTAGGTCAGTGTGACGTAGATATCTCCGAGAATAGATTCCTCTTGTTCGTACGACATACCGACGTGTGTGTAGCTACATACATTCATATAGTATGTATATGTTGTGCGCCTGTATAGTAAAGTATTGCATGCGACAAAGTTGAGAGTTCCGCATTTAGAACTATACAATTAGTCCATTTTGTTCTTATGTGACACACTGCAGGGTTTCTTTGAAATTATTATTTTTTATATCAAGAACAACATCATCAAACAACGATTGTATTTTGTTTTTGGAAGTACTTCTCTCTTCTGTTAAAAGATGGTGTAATACACGTTACTACGTGTAACGTGTATTACACCACCTCAAGTGGTAAGCAGAGCCAGACAATCATGTATGAGTTTCGATCTGTGATTGAAGTAAAATCTATACTTAGGTACATAAATCTATAAAATGTGTTCAGTTGTATGTTTTAACGTGTTGATCTCCGGAATCACTTTTATATTGTTCTCTGTCCTGCTTTTACCTAACGCATGCTTTTATTTTATTCATTCTGCAATTAGTTTAAAGTTTCTATGCCTTGTCATTATAAAACACGAACCCTTTACTAAATAACCTGTTGAGTTTTCTGTGTAATAAATAAATAAAAAAAAGATAATTTGTATGCTGTAGGCTGGAGACGATAAGAGATGTATATTCTCCTCTGAACATGAGACCCTAAGTACCCTGGGTGCGGGCGACAGTCTCCCTAGCGGGGGTGATAGGGTTGGAGTGACTGTCGCCCGCAGCAGACTTCTGGACTGGGCGGGCGAACCCGATAGGGTTCTGGAGGCGGCGGGCTGTGTGCGGAGGCTCATAGCCCGCGCTTCCGAGGGGCGTTTCTCCGCCCGTCTCTCTGGACATAGCAGAGAGCGGGGGAGAGGCAAAGGCGGTGCTCGTTGTGCACTCACCCTGCCAGCGAGCAGCATCGGGACACAAGCTGTCCCCGATTGCAGCCGTCGATATCGTAATCCGTAAGGAGATCACGGTCATGTTTTGTGACTCTGAACGGGACGAGGGTCTTGGCTTGGTCGCCCGGACCGCGAGGAAGATAACCTCTATAAAAAATTCCTCTAATACTAAGTTCTGGTGCGCGGCGAGAGTATGCATGGCTGAGGAGTAGTGTCAGTCGCGAGCGCACCCCCAGCTAGGGGACCAGTGGAACCTCTAGTTGGGAAACAAATGAACACTTACCCAGGTACAGGGGGCACTGCCTGGGTGGACCGAATATTTCCCCCATACTCGTGGGAACTTTATGGAGAAAAATCAAAAAAACCACAACCGGAGGAGGAGAGTGCGGGTGAGCTTGGCTCGCCTGCAGTAGCAGAGAAGGGAGCCCAAGTGGCTCCGGGACTCGTGGTGAGGCGCTGGACTCGTCCAGCAGGCCCCACACACGGGAGTCTAGTCGAGGGGGTCGGACTCAGAGTCCGACACAACATTGGCGGAGCGGCTGAGCGTGAGCTCGAAAGGCTCACGCCGCCGCGCGACGGGGACGTTCAAACGCCCCAGGCTGGAGGAGGACAGTTTGTCCCCGTCCTCCGGCGCTCAGGAGGCGCCTCCCCCCAAGGTCCCCACGGCAGCGCGGGGTAGGGGCGGCAAGGGCAGCGGTCGCCGGAAACCGGCACCAGCTGCCTGCGCGGAGTCAGCCGAGCACTGGCGCGGAGGGCAGGGCTCTCTCGAGCGCTGCCCGTTCGGAGTCCTCTGCGGCCGAGATGTCCGGCGTGGAGATGTCGGAGGGCGAGCGCGGCTCTGAGAGCGAGAGCTGCTCCGGGGGCCTCCAACAGGCCATTACGGCGGAGCTCTACAAGCTGGCGATGGGGAAATCCCAGCCGGTTAGGCTCCGCCTCCTCAGGCGGCGGCGGCCACATAACGGAGGCGGCCTTGGAGCAGTGTGCGGTGCCCACTGCGGGAAAGGTGCGCTCCGAGCTGGCCGAGATGCGGCGAGAGCTGGCGCGCTTGGCGGCCTCCAATGCGGCTCTGGAGGCCGAGCTGCGGACGGCCAGGGCCGAGCTCGCCGCTGCTCGCGGCAGTCGCCCCCAGCCCCCGGCGGAGGCCGACGTAGTCGGACTGCTGCGGGCGGAGTTGGCTGCCTTCCAGCGACGTTTCGACGTGCTGGAGGGCAGGCTCTTGCGCCCCCACTCGCGGCGAGTCAGGTCGCCCCCGCGGTCCCGCGGTCGTACGCGGCCGCTGCGGCCAAGCCTTCGACCTCGGGTCAGGCTAGCCGCAGCTCCCAACCGCCGGCAAGGGCGCGACCGGCTGCCCCAGCGAGGGCCTCGGCGCCCCCGCCGGCGCAGACCCCAGCTGCGCCGACGGCGCCAGCGCCCGCAGGGCGCAAGGAGAGGAGAGGCGCTCCAGCCCGGCAGGCTGGAGTTGCGGCAGCGGTGGTGGAACCCGCCCCGCGAGCGGAGGACGGCGGCGGGTGGCAAATCGCCGGCGAGGCGAGGAGAGTCGCCAGGAGGGCCGGAAGCGCCGCAAAAGGCGCAGCGGCAGCGACGGCAGCAGCAGCGCAGGGAGAAACGCGCTGCTGCCTTGCTCCTCGCCCCTAAGACCGCGGCTGTAGTGATTACGCTGCAGCCCGAGGCGGTCAATAGGGGCGTCACTTATGGCGACGTCCTCGCCAAATTGAAGGGGGCGGTACTCCTGCGGAGTTCGGGGCCCAGACGGGTTCGCGGTCAAGGTGACCGCTACCGGAGCCCGTCTTTTGGAGGTCCCCGGCGCGACCAGCGGCCCATCGGCCGACGCCCTGGCCGAGAGGCTTAGGGCGTGCCTCGGTGCGGACGAGGCCCGCGTGTCCAGGCCACCAAATGCCTGGATGTCAGGATTTGGGCCTGGACGACTCCGTAACGGAGAGTGAGGTGGTGGCCGCTGTGGCCAGGACGGGAGGGTGCCCTGCTGACCAAGTTAAGGCAGGCGCCATCCGCCCGACAACTCGGGGCTGCGCACTGTTGTGGTCAGCTGCCCCCCGTCACAGCGGCCAAGAAGCTGAAGGAGGGCAAAAGGCTCTTGGTGGGATGGGTCTCGGCGCAGGTCAAGCTGCTCGAGACCCGGCCTCTGAGGTGCTACCGCTGTCACGTGGGGGAGCACGTGAGTGTCAAATGCACCTCGGAGGTGGACCGCAGCGACTGTTGCTTCCGCTGCGGTCGGCCCGGTCACAAGGCCGGCTCGTGCTCCGCCCCGCTGCACTGCAATGCATGTGCGGCGGCTGGCAAGCCGGCCAATCACCGGGTCGGGAGCAAAGGCTGCTCCCCTCCCGCCAAACCCAAGGGCAAAGGCAGGCCCTCCGCCGCCCCTGCCGTTTCCGCCGCCGCCGCCGCCACTGCCACCGCAGTCGCCGCTGCCGCCACTGAGGAGATCGGAATGGACTGCCAATAATGGCCCCATTCCGCCTCCTCCAGGCGAACATCAACCGCTGCGCCGCTGCTCAGGTTCTCCTGCTCCAGAGCATGGCGCAGTGGTCGATCAATGTCGCCGTGGTCTCCGAGCCGTACTTTGTCCTGCCCAGGGATCACTGGGTGGCGGACCTGGACGGCTCGGTGACCATCATCTCGTCGGCCGCCGCCGGTACCCCGACTCTTGAGGCTGCTCAAAGAGGCCGGGGTTGTGTCGCAGCACGGTTCGGAGAGCTCGCTGTGGTGGGCGTGTACTTCTCTCCGAACCGAACTCTCGCCGAGTTCCACAACTCCTTGAGGGAGTTGGTCACTGTCGTCGTCGGGTTCCGTTCCCTCCCCGTGCTCGTCCTCGGGGACTTCAACGCCAAAAACTTGGCTTGGGGTTCCCGGTTCACCGACGTCCGGGGTAGGATGGTGGAAGACTGGGCCCTTGAGACAGGCCTAGTCGTCCTGAACCGGGGTTCTGTCCCCACGTGTGTGCGGATGCAGGGCGAGTCGGTGGTGGACATTTCGTTCGCCAGCCCTGCTCTGTCACCGCGTATTGTTGGCTGGCGCGTCATGGAGGAGGTGGAGACGTACTCCGACCACCGGTATATCCGGTTCGACGTCTCCGCCGAGTCCGCAGACCCGCCGGTCAGACAGGCCCCATGTGGCCCGCGTTGGGCGCTGAAACAGCTGGACCGGGAGCTGCTCCTGGAAGCCGCCATCGTGCAGGCCTGGGTGATACCACCGGTCAGGCCTGCCGACGTTGACGATGAGGCCAAGTGGCTCCAGGACGCCATGTCCAGGATCTGTGACGTGGCGATGCCCCGGATCCGGTCGAGGCAACAGAAGCGCCAGGTGTACTGGTGGTCGCAAGAGCTGGCGGCTCTGCGCAAGGCGTGCACTACTGCGCGACGCCAGTACACTAGGCACCGCAGGCGCCGTATCCGTCCTCCTAATGCGGAGGCGAGAGAGGCGGAGTTATACGAGGGATACAGGGCGGCGAAGGCCCTCCTCAAGGCGGAGATATTGCGGGCCAAGGAGGAGGCCCGCCGAGAGATGCTGGGGACTCTGAATAGAGACCCGTGGGGACGCCCGTACCTGATGGTACGCGACAAGCTCCGTGCTTGGGCTCCCCCGCTCACTCAGAGTCTCCGGCCAGAAGTCTTGGAGGAGGTGATTGGCGCCCTGTTCCCCCGACTGTGGAGGGGCTTCACCCCTCCGTATATGACTCCGCCCCCTGCGGTGCCCGACGCGGGCTACAGCGACGACGACGATGACATCGTCCCAGAGGTGACCGAGGCAGAATTGAGAGCGGCGGTGCGCCGGATGGGCGCCAAGAACACCGCCCCAGGACCCGACGGCCTGCATGGCAAGGCATGGGTCCTGGCCTCAGAGGCTCTCGGGCCTCGATTGATTGGTCTCTACAGCGCATGTCTGGAGAGAGGCCAGTTCCCGCTTCTCTGGAAAGCGGGCAAACTGGTCCTCGTGCGGAAGACGGGGCGCCCTGCGGACTCTCCGTCCGCGTACCGGCCCATAGTGCTGCTCGACGAGGTGGGGAAAGTCTTCGAAAGAATCATTTCGAACCGCCTCGTCGCGCACCTGACGGACATTGGGCCGGACTTGTCGGACGGCCAGTTCGGCTTCCGCAGAGGGCGCTCCACGGTGGACGCCATCATGCGCGTTAGAGACCTCACGACGGGGACTGCAGTGTCCAGGGGTAAGGTCGTAGTGGCGGTGTCTCTGGACATCGCCAACGCCTTCAACTCCCTGCCCTGGAGCTGCATCTTGGAGGCACTCCGATATCATCGGGTGCCTACCTACCTCCGTCGTGTAATCGAGGCTTACCTGACGGACAGGTCCGTCAGCTACCCCGGTCACCGGGGCGAGTGGAACCGGCGAGAGATGTCACGCGGTGTTCCACAGGGTTCGGTTCTGGGGCCGCTCCTGTGGAACATCGGCTATGACTGGGTGCTGCGCACCGACCTCCCGAACGGCGTTAGCACAATATGCTACGCCGACGACACGCTGGTGCTAGCGCACGGGAGGTCGCACCAGGCGGCGGCCGACTTAATGGCGACAGCGGTTGCGACAGTCGTTGAAAGAATCCGGCAGTTGGGACTCGAGGTGGCGCTCCACAAGTCCGAGGCCATGTGTTTTCATGGCCGCGGGAACGCGCCACCTCCGGGTGGGTCCCAAATAACGGCGGGAGGGGTTACCATCGGCGTCGAGACGGCGATGAAGTACCTAGGACTCGTCCTCGACAGTCGGTGGAACTTCATAGAGCATTTCCGACGTTTGGCTCCAAAGTTGGAGAGGACGGGGGCTGCGTTCAAACGCATCCTCCCCAACCTCGGGGGGCCAAACGCCTCCTGCCGGAGGTTATACGCCGGGGTCGTGCGGTCCATGGCCCTCTACGGCGCCCTGTTTGGGCGCCGAACTTGTTGCGGCGTCCTGCTCGGACGCTGCTCAAGTCACAGAGGGTCATGGCGATCCGAATGATCCGCGGATACCGCACGATCGCTGGGGAGTCGGCGAACCTCCTTGCCGGATTACCGCCGTGGGATCTGGAGGCGAAGGTGCTCGCGCGCGTGTATAACATGCGCGCGGAGGCACGTCGCCGGGGCGAAACTCCGCTGCCGCGCCAGATAAGTGCGTGGCGGGATGAGCTCCGGCGCGATCTCATGGCGGAATGGCAGCAGCGACTGTCGCAACCGAGGGCTGGGCTCGCTGCCATTGCAGCGGTAAGTCCCCTCTTTGAGGAGTGGCTTGAGAGACGCTACGGCGTCCTCACCTACCGCCTGACGCAGGTCCTCACCGGACATGGAAGTTTCGGGAGGTACCTGTGTCTGATGGGGCGGGAGGAAACGCCCGGGTGTCATCACTGCGAGGACCGCCCTGAGGACACGGTGGAACACACCGTAGCGGAATGCCCTGCGTGGGCTGAGCACCGCCGTGCCCTCAGGGAAGTGATCGGTGATGGCGACCTCTCGCGTCCGGGCCTAGTGCAGGCCATGATGCGGAGCGAGGGGGACTGGGATGCCGTCTCCTCCTTTTGCGAAGCAGTCATGCTAGCTAAGGAGGAGGCGGGACGCGTGAGGCAGCGAAGCGCTGCCTCCTCGCGACCCAGCCATCGCGAAGGACACACCGGGCGTCGGGGATCGCGGGACGATCTCCGGCCACCGTGAGCGCGGGCCTGCGGACGGCGAGCATGGGTGGCTCCCCGTCCGACCAGAAACAGACCCGAGCGTACGGCGCGTCGCGTTCCGCGCGCGCCTCAAAGAGCCATCAGACCACCACAGATGGGGCCCAATAGGGCCGATGCCGATTCGGAGTCGCGGAGAACCTAACGGGTAACCGGGGCTCCGGCTCGACGTGCAGGAGAAGGAACGGGGTGGTTTTTAGTCAGTAAGAGTCTGACACTCCCTTCCGCCTCACCCAGGCGGGAGCAGTCATTCGATGATTTTCCCCCCTTAAAAAAAAAAAAAAAAAAAAAGTATGAAACATAACATAACATCACGCCTTTTATCCTCGAAGTGGTAGACAGAGGTGCACATTATGCTACTACAATGTAACACCCACTTATCACTCTTTATGTTATGAGTCCTATGTAATAAGGGTTGAGCCTATTGCAATATACGGGGCACATTTCCAGTCTTTGTGCTAGTACTGAGATTTTATTTTAAAAAACCCAGTAATACTTTGCCCGACCCGAGAATCGAACCCGAGACCCCTTGCCCGGCAGTCGCAATTACGACCACTCGGCCAACGTAAATATACCTACTGAGAAAAGCTCGACTATTTTTAAGTCCCTACTCTTCCTCATAAGCAGCATATACATTAGTTAATTCAGTATGTTTCACGATAGTTATTATAAAAACATGAAACCACATTATTTAGGTATGTTTCGTACAAGTATATCGGTAACATGAAAAACATATTTCCTTTTGTTATAAATTGGAGATTAAGATTAGATGTGCACATTAATTTTTAATTTCTGGTACTGATCGTCATGACTGATAAACATGTACAAGTTTTCCAATTTGTATTCATTATTCATATGTTATCGGTTTTTTTATTATTAAATAGGGCGGCGACTATAGAACTATTTAACTAGAGAATTGTATTGTGAACCTGATTTAAAAACAGTAACCTATGGAGTTTCTTGCTCGTTCTTCTCCATAGGAATCTACAACTTGGAATGAGCAAATAGCTTCACTTTAAATTTTCTTGTTGACGTTCCAAACTGTCTTTTATGATTTTGACATTGACTTTTAGCTTTGTAATGAATTTTTCGAATTCGGGTCAGAATAAACTAATCACAATCGAATTAGTAGATTTTGAGAAATGTATGGATAATTTGTATTTGTTTATAGACACATATGACTTTTTTGACCTAATAAGGGTCCCAGGAAGATACAGAACGCAGGTTGCTTCGAACCGGCCTATCTGGAAGTCATTGGGGGATGCCTATGTTCAGCAGTGGACGTCCTGTGGCTGATATGATGATGATGATGATGAAGAGATTTGTGTCCCTAAATGGATAGATTATTGTAATTGGATTATAGTAAGGAGTTTCTTGCTCGTTCTTCTCCATTCGAATCTATATTTTGGAATGAGCACCTAGCTTCACCTAGCTTCACTGACGGACTGACTGACAGACTATTATTTATTTTGTATTTGTTGACATTTCAAAAGTACCAAATTATGGTTTAATTGAAATAAAAATATCTTGCAGTTTTATTTTTAATATAATAATATGATGGGTCGACGTTTGACCACTATCTCGCCAGGTGGTAAGCGATGATGCGGTCTACGATGGAGCACGTCGACCCATTAGTAAACTTTTCACTAGTTTCAACAATACTACGTGTTCACAAATGCGTCGTACATAAATACGTACATACGTAAATAACCTCTTTTATTTAAAATCGGTTAAAACAAAATGTTTTATGTTGTCGATGATTCAGTTAAGAGATAACGTATCACAGGATTATCGTAAAGAGACGTGCTAGACAAAGGAGTGATAAAACCGTAAATTTTTATTTTTATTCTGATAATGTGACGTCCAAAAACCATTGTCCTGCGACGACGACTGATATGGTTACGATGAGAGTTCAGGTTATAGTGGTGTTAAGCTTTAACTTCGAAGCAATTAAATATAAATGTAATTGATATTTGATTATAGTCGCTATATACATACACAGATATACGTCACAATGTTCAGAGGTGATTGTATATAATATGGTTTGGGCCTCTAGTGTTAAAGGTGTACTTAGGTTACGAACACAGCTTACATCTTTTCATACTATCCTTACAAATACTATAAATCTGAAAGTGAGTTTGTTTGTTTGTTCCACCTTCACGCCGTAACTACTCAACCGATTGCTTTGAATTTTTGCAGACGTAAAGTTAGAAGTCCGGATTAAATAATAGGATACTTTTTAAACCGGAAAAAATGATATTCCCGAGGAAAAACGAAAGTATTGGTATAGATGGCGCTGTGTGTATTGGTATATGTCACACAGGCTACTTTTTATTTTGTGACGCGAGCGAAGCCGCGGGTAAAAGCTAGTAATATTATAAATGCGGAAGTTTGTGTATTTGTTTGTTACTCAATCGCGTCAAAACGGCTGAAGAGATCGTAATGAAATTTGAAACAGGGTTTAGATTATGGTCTGGAATAACACATAGGCTCCAACAGGAACGTGAGCGAAGCCACGGGCAGAAGCTAGTTAAACAAAAAGGTGGGACTATTTTTTTTTTGGGACTTTTTTTTTAAGGGGGTATAATCATCGAATGACTGCTCCCGCCTGGGTGAGGCGGAAGGGAGTGTCAGACTCTTACTGATTAAAAACCACCCCGTTCCTTCTCCTGCACGTCGAGCCGGAGCCCCGGTTACCCGTTGGCCCTAAGCCTTGTTGCTATCGACAATAATGTCACAAAGCACAGACTTTAAAAAATAACCTTTGGTGTTTTAGATGTAGGTACATGGACGGCGCATATTGATTCGCCTTCAAATAAACCAAAAGTACTCACGTGGTGTTTAATCCTTGTTCAATGTTGTTGTCGTTAATGTATGCTTTAGCCATATCAGCGAGCATCAGCTGGAAGTCATCCTTAATGGCCTTGAATTGAGCCAAGGTGAGGCCAGCAAGGTTCAAGGTCAAAGTCTCCCGTGGTGGTTGGATGACCGCCTCAGCATCAGGCAGGTCTTCTTCAAGTTCTGGGAGAGACCCTGAAAGATAATTTGAATGGTCATCATTTCTGTTCTTTGGTGTACAAGTTTTTGATGGAAAATATCACCATTAGCAACATCTAGTGAACTGTAGATCCTGGTTTACAGGAGTTGTAGTGGTTTAGGGAAATCTTATAATAGTCTTCTTCACGATTATAGAGTTCTTTTGTATAAGAGAGGTAACATGTCGTTTGGAAGGCGGAATGGAGATCGTGGTCTAAAAGGTTACGGTTGACCAGAGAGCGCTGCTCCCACCACTACCGGTCTTTAACAAAGACATTCGTGGAAACCGTAGGGGTGGCAATGTATTTTACTTTATTGCCACAATGATTTTATTAAGTGAAGACGACCACATATTCCTAACCACGCATGCATGCATGTTTGTAGGTAACTCCTTTAGGTTACGAGCCTCCATGGGCGGCGCCGATTGCTTACCATCAGTTGATTCCTTAACTCGTATGCATCATAAAATAAAGCGTTGAATGAAAAACTTACATATCATTTTGACTGACAGACTGAACCCACGATGCAATTGCCAGCGAGCATCGTTGGCTTGGAACCTGATGAACACGCGGTCCACGCCAGTGAACCTGTATTTGCGTTCTGATCTCAGACGATGCGCGAATACAAGGCCATCTGAACCGGAAGCATCGAGACCACCTGAGAATCATCAGAAGTTATCATTATCATCATCAACAACAACATTTACTGGGAGCAGCTTCTTCTTACGTTAAGATAATTTATCGCCACACAAAATTAAAGCAGGTTGGCAATTTCAAACTTATAATTACCTGGTTTGATAAGTAAAAAGTCACCGGTAACTGAATTGAGATCCAAGGTAGTAATGTTTAGCTCAATGCCATGGCCTGGTCCCTCTAGAATCCAATCAATGATGTTGTTTGGTTCGTAGGCATTAGGGTGATTAGGGGATTCTATAACGGTAGGCGTATCTACAGACAAGGTAATGTGAACAGGTGCTACATGTTTAGCAAAACTTTCAGAATTGGGGTCTAATTCTTCCTGGTGAGTAGCGACAAACTGTGCTGTAAGCTGTTCGAGCTCAGCACTGCTCAAATCATCAACCATCTTTGTCTTTTGCTCAGTTGTATCCTCGATATTCGCTTGTGTCGTTTCAAACTCAACTGCATCTGCGTTTTTAGTTTGTTTTTCATCTACTAAACCATCGTCTCCATACGGTTGTTGCTCTTTGACATCTTCATTGAATATCTGTTTAATAATACTATCGAGATCATCATCAGCGTTTGGTTCAGTATCAGTAAGTTCGTCGTAATTATCAACGTAGTCGATTATTTTTTTATCCTCTTCATTTTCTTGTGGTGAAGCACTAGTTGCAGCTTTTTCCTCTGGTTCAACGTTTCCATCGACTTCCTGTGACTCAGATTTGTTCTCTGTTTTCTCATTTTCAGCAAATATTTGTGACAAGTTACTGTCTTCAATCTCGACATAGTCATTATCATCTTTATGTTCCGTGGAAACAATATTATCATCTGCTCCTAACTCATCATTGAAAAGCTCATCATGTTTCTGTTCATCTTTCTGTTCATCAGCCACAATATTCTCATCTGCTCCTAACCCATCATTGAAAAGCTCATCATCTTTCTGTTCATCTTTCTGTTCATCAGCCACAATATTCTCATCTGCTGCAAATGCATCAAGAGGTTCATCAACTTGCTTAGAATCTTGTGGTTCTTGATCAACAGCTTCTGAGTTTGGCACAACCTTATCAAGATCTTTGTTCTCTTCATCTTCATTTGAATTATCATCGCTCAATTTATTAAATGTTTCAATTAATTTATCTAAATCAGCATTGAGGTCAGCATATACTTTTGCAGGTGTGTCTTCCTCAGAGTTATCAGTTTTTTCATTGATAATATCTTCTTCGCTCTTTTCTAGGTCTTGTTCTTGAGAAGCATCAAAGTCACTGGCATCAAACTCATCATTCATTTCCGACAATAGTTTATTTGTCTCTTCGATGATGTTATCTATATTTTTTTCACTAGCGGGAGTCTCTTCTGGCACTTTTTCTTCATCTAAGCTATCCTTTTCATTGTTCAGTATTGCTTCAGTATCCTTAAAAATTTCATCGTCATTTTCAGCTGCTGGTACTGGTAGTGGGTCAACATCATCTGCTACTGCGTCACGCCATAGGGGATTATCAGCCTCAAAGTCTGGGTACTCTTCATTATCTGGTTCAGGTGCTCCTAGGGGTAGAACTTTGTGTTCCTCTAGACTTTGGTCCTCCAGTTTTTCTTCTTCAGCTGGTAAGTCTTGATTTTCTTCAACTTGTTCCTTTGATCGGTTATCCTCGATTTGGTAGTCTGGGATGGCGTTAGAATCTGCTCCTGCATCATTATCATTGTCAGCTGGTTCTGGTAGAGGTTGTGTGTCTGGGTCTTGTAGTACATCGTCTGCTTCTGCTGACTTGCTTGCATCGGCTGGTTTTACGTCTGTGCTTTCATCACTGGTATCAACATATGAGTCGTATAAATTGTCGTAATCATTTTGAAAGTAATCTGGATTTGCATCGCCTTCTTGCGCTGAAACAATGAAATAAGGCATTATTAACATATGTCTAAAACATAAAATACAATACTAGTCTAACAACAGTTTTTCCTTCAATTTCTCTAAAGAAGATGAAATATTTAAAAAACTATTAGTCGAAACGATTTATTAATTTATAGGTTAGTGGCATTAAGCAACAATATTGGACAATTAATTTGTATTTATATAGAATAGAACCAAACGAGAGTCATTGCGACGTTGCCGCTCTTACGTCTAAATTAATTAAATTGAACTTTAAGAGTGGTTATAGTTATATGGACCTATAAGCACCGTACTATTTATAAATATGCTGTCATCTTCAGTTCTCAAGCAAATCGTTCAGGAAAATAATAAACGATATTTTAATAGTACTTGCTATGTCTAACCGCAGACTTAATGACAATTGTAACATTTAACTGTTTGATTTCTCTTTGCTCTAATTAAACTACATACTTAGCAAGAATGAGATCTTAAGTATACTAATAAGTAACTATTTTTTTTTTTTTTATTTTATTTTATTTATTTGGGAAAATTAACAATTATACACTATAATAATACATTATAACAAATATCAAAGAATAGAATAAATGTATAATCAACGACATTCTCCACAGAATACAAAAAAAAAGTAGTTAAAAGAAGTCGTACAATTTAGGTAGGCACACTACATACATAAATTCACAAACAAAACTGATACAGTCATAAACCATAGTTTACAATGTGTCTAAATTATAAATTTTTACATCGGTAAAAAGGAAGCGATAACATAATTAATCAAATACAACAGTTAATGAATATGCATTGTATGTTTAAATGGATATATAAAAAAAAACACCTTAAAAAAAATGTATCTATGAAATAATTATTGAGTCCAATCATTACCAGATTCCCGGACAAGGTTTCTGAATTTATTTTTAGACGCTGCGAACAAATCAATGTGGCTAAAATATTTATTGTACTGATCAGCGATGCGACGTAAAGGTGCCCTTAAGCCTGCATTAGTATGACATGAGCCAACGAAGAATACAGGTCTCGAGCGCACCCCACGGCTCACTATTGTTCTGGGCACTACATACCGCATTCGATTGGAAATGTCCATACAGTCATATGCATTGTTACATAAATCATACAAAAACATAGTCTCCAAAATTAATCTCCTAGTCTGAAGACCGGGAAGTTTGTACCTTTTAAGCAAGTCATTATAGCCTGCAGCCACACGAAAACAGCGATGATGAACAGCTTTTAAAAATTTATTTTGTATTCTTTCTATACTATTTGAATATTTAATATAAAAGGGATTCCACACCGGCACCGCATACTCCAACTGAGACCTGACCAAAGACTTATAAAGATATAAGTATGTACTTGGGCGTAAAAACTCCGTTGACGATCTCATCACAAACCCGAACATACGATAGGCGTTGCCGACAATCCTACTTATGTGTGCATCTAGGTGTAGTTTATCATCCAGCAAAACTCCGAGATCACGGACCATGGGCACTCTCAACAAAACAGCATTATTTAGGGAATACGGATATCTAATAATCTTTTTATTCTTTGTGAAACTTATGCAACAGCATTTTGGAATGCTAAGTTTTAGTTTATTTTTATCGCAATATTGACCAAATCTATCTAAATCTTCTTGTAATAGCTGACAATCCTGAAAGGTTTTTATAGTTTTAAAAATTTTTAGGTCATCTGCGTAAAGGAGTAATTTGGAATATTTAAAACAGTTGTTTATGTCACTAATAAACAATATGAAAAGAAGAGGCCCAAGAATCGATCCCTGAGGTACTCCAGATGTTGCCTCTATCGTAACAGAGTTATAACCATTGATAACAACCCTCTGGGTTCGATTTGAGACGTAAGAAGCAAACCATCTCAGCAAATCGCCGTGCACACCATTGAAGGCGAGCTTAGCCAGGAGAAGTTGGTGATCAACCTTGTCAAAAGCTTTTTGAAAATCTGTGTATATTGAATCGACCTGTAAACGCGAGTCCATATTATTAAATAAATAATCTACAAAATCAACCAAATTAGTTGTAGTGGACCTTCTTTTTACAAATCCGTGTTGTTCCTGTATTATTTGATTGTGAAAGAAGGGATAAACTTTATCATGGACTAGCCGCTCAAATACCTTTGACAAAGTAGACAGTATCGATATAGGACGATAATTCCTGATATCCTGCTGAGAGCCTGACTTATAAACTGGCGTTATGTTTGCACTCTTCCATAAAGTAGGGAAGACACCTTGAGAGATGGATTGGTTGTATATAATATATAAGGGGATACATAAGTGCTTAGCTGTGTTCTTAACAAAAACTACAGAGACGTTATCTGGACCTGGTCCCTTAGATAGATCTAATGATTTTAGTGCCCTTAGTACTTCATTGACATTAAACTCAATGTTACCGAGCAACGAACAGCTTTCGGAGCGATCTCTATATGCATTATCATGCATGTTATGCAGGGTAGACTCCTCATAAACCGAGTTAAAGAAACTAGAAAAGAGATTGCATATCTCTTCAGGATCGCTAGAGGACCGGTCGTTATAAGTCATATTAGAAGGTATGCTAGTAGTGGATTTACGATTCGATATGTATTTCCAAAAGTGCTTAATGTTCGTCCTAATGCCATCCTCAACAGATTTAATATATTTAGTGTAACAGATCTTACATTCAGTCTGAAATCTCGACCTATACAACGCAAAATAAAAATAAAATAAAGTAACTAATTACTCTTTTAACCAAGCATTCCTAAACCATCTCTTAACTAAGAGATACTTAGCGTCATCATCATCATCATCATCATTAACAGCCGGAAGACCTCGCAACTTAGCATCATGGAGCACCTAAACTCAAACTAAAACTTATAGGTTGGTGAATTGCAAAATGCCTGCCTCATTGGCCGAGTGGTCGCAAGTGCGACTGCCGGACAAGGGGTCTCGGGTTCGATTCCCGGGTCGAGCAAAATATTACTGGGTTTTTAAAAAAATCTCAGTAGTAGCACGGCGCCTGGAATTGTGCCCGGTATATGGCAATAGGCTCACCCCCTATTACATGGGAGTCATAACATAAATAGTGAAAAGTGGGTGTTACATTGTACAGTGGCATAATGTGCAACTCTGCCTACCCCTTCGGGGATAAAAGGCGTGATGTTATGTTGATGTTTATGTTGAATTGCAAAAGGTTGTTAAGTGTCATCTATCTCAGCTTAGGTGTTCCTTAAAACTTAATAGTGGTTGGTGGAAATTGGCATTAAAGTCTCAAATTCTTTATACCATTCACTCGTATACCAATTTTTTTTTTCTAGAACGATACGTAGCATAAAAAACATAACATAACATCACGCCTTTTATCCCTGTAGGGGTAGGCAGAGGTGCACACAGAAGTAACACCCACTTTTCACTATTTATGTTATAAGTCCCATGTAATAGGGGGTGAGCCTATTGCCATATACCGGCACATTTTCAGACTCCGTGCTACAACTAAGATTTTTTTTTAAAAATCCAGTAATACTTTGCCCGACTCGGGAATCGAACCCGAGGCCACTTGCCCGGCAGTCGCACTTGCTACCACTCGGCCAACGAGGCGGTACTAGCATAAAAACTAACTACAAATTGCTTTTTGACTTGTAATAAAACTAAAACTATTATCACACAAAGAGGTCACATGACATGACCAACTATAACCGAACGAAATAACAAGAAGTAATTCTATATAAGTATTTTTCAGGGTAGAAACCACAATAATACAGTACCTAACAAATGAGTAATGAATAATGGCGGACTATTTATACTGTCATACATAAACAACTTGTAATATATGAGTAAAGTCGTTTAAATTAATATTCAGTTTTATTGCAGTAGCTATTATCACTGACTCATTGTGAACTTCACGCATGTTTTTACTTTTAATACACGGCCATGGCTAAAGTAACTATGAAGGTTATAGTATAGAATCAGTGTGGGAGAGCCATGCTTCAGCACGAATGGGCCGGCTCGACCGGAGTGATACCACGGCCTCACAGAATACCGACGTGAAATACCGCTTGCATTGTGTTTCGTCGTGTGAGTGAGGTTACCGGAGGCCCAATTACCCGATAATATAATAATCGTTCAACTGCAGAGTAAAGGCCTACCGTCCACTCATCATCTGTGTATCTGTGTGCCATCCGATTTGGAAAAAAAGGACTTTCCTTTGTCAACATTTACTGGAAAGATTTGTTGTTGTCAAATTGCTAATTAACAAGAAACTGACAAGAAAATCGAGAGATTGTGTTTCTTAACGGAGGCCAAAAGCCACCAGAGTGAGTGAGTACAATGTATAGTGAGTACCAGGTATAGAAAATTATGCAACTCACGACACGAGTCAGTGTATAGTTCGTGAGTCAAAATTTATTTTATGAATGTGCCTACAAAAGTAGCGATAAGTTTTTAAATAGATGCCTTATTAGGCAAAAGTAAACCGCATCGACCAATACTTCACGACCGGCACATAAATGGGTACCTACAACTTATAATAGAGCATTATTACTCATTTGTTTATTGACTGACTCGTTGGCCGAGTGATCGCAAGTGCGACTGCCGGGGTCTCGGGTCGGGCAAAGTATTTCTGGGTTTTTGAAAAAATAAAATCTCAGCAGCAGCACAGTGCCTGGAATTGTGCCCGGTATATGGGAATAGGCTCACCCCTTATTACATGTGACTCATAAATAACATAAATATTGAAAAGTGGGTGTTACATGGTACAATTCTGGAATTCTTTGCCAGAGTCTATATTTCCTGAAGGGTACAACCTGGGTGTCTTCAAGGCCCGAGTGAATAGGTTGCTTATGGGACGACGTGCTCCATCGTAGACCGCAACATCGCTTACCACCAGGCGAGATAGTGGTCAAGCGTCGGGCCATCAAATGTAAAATTATTATTAATTATTAATAATTTTTTTATTACATTACATTACATTATACATCATACATTACATTAATTTGATACAAGTCATGGTGTCGTAGTACAAAATTAAAAAAAAACTCTGACCTCTGTACTAGGAAATACCTGTATCACAGAGATCAGTGCCCTCATGTATGGTATCATTGTGAGCCTAGTATAGACTTTACATAACAAATTAATTCAAATTAAGATCAACAAAAAGCAAACAGAGAAGACAAAGAATGTAATTAAATTAAATAAACAAAAATAAAAACAGTAACATTAAGTGCCGTAATGTGCACCTCTACCTACCTTTGGAGATAAAAAGGTGCTATGTTATGTGATATTGGTTGTTTATCCTCAACAGCTACGCAGTATATAAAAGTATTATTCAAATATTTTACGTTCAAACTTGCATCTGCCAGCGACATAGTACGCACAAATAGATGATTCCCGTTTTTTACTATTCGCATGGGAATTTAGTAAAATCATCTTGAATATAGTGCACCCTTACAATCCCCAAGAACTACTACAAGAGGTATGTTCCAGCTCCCTAGTTCCAGTAGTTTCGGCTGTGCGCCGTCTGTCAGTGAGTCAGTCACACCTAGGGTTGCCACCTTCTATTTTGGTATTTAAAGTACATTGACGATTATAGGTAAAAAAAGTACACAGTACAAAAATAAAGTACAATTTATTCTTATTTAGTATTATATTTAAAAATATACTTTTTATTGCTTTTTACAGTTTGTATTAAATTAGTATCAATTGTCTAAGTGGCGCTGGCGAGTGGCGAAATCTATTCAACATAAGTCGATAAATATCGATATCGAATTTTGCAAAAATAAAGTATTTTCGTGTACTTTATTATTCTTATAAATTATATAGTACAATTACCTTAAATAACCTTTATTATAAAGTACGGGTGGCAACCCTAGTAACACCGTAACAGAAGTTTTGTACATATCATGGAAGTAAAAGAACATAACCTTAACATCCTATGCCAGCACATGATACTAGCCTAATTTATTTTCTTCAATAGAATTTAAGTCCTATGGTTTCCGTAATAGAGTCGAAAAGAGTTTGTACCAATTGTGTAGGTACAATTTGAAGAAATGCGATAAGCTTTATGATCGACCTCGAGTCTTCGATGCAATTAATAAAATAGTTATTATGTCTCGTTCAAGATGTTAATGATAAATAATATATTACGTTAATTAGTACACAAGTCAACGATAACCTTCAGGTTAGGTCTATGTACAGTGGAGGACAGATCCGCATGATCATTTTAAAATTTAATTTTAAAGGTATAATATTATATCTGGAACTCGGTAAAATCGTTAAGCCATATCCCATAGGCCATAATGTCTCAACTAAAAGAAAAACGATAACGTCACAGTTTAGTGACAATCTAAATAATCCCTTACGTCCAGTTTCAATAACCTATCTATCCGTAGATTTGCTTACTAGAGATAGAATTTTGACACATTTTGTATGGAGCTTGTGTCAAAATCTCTAGTAAGCAAATCTACAGATAGATAGGTTATAGAAACTGGACGTTAGTGAGTCAATGGTGCGTTTGTTCGGCTACCTGTGCCCGCGCCAGGCCATCCCACCACCGCTTCTTTCGTCAATTCCACGTCATAGGGCGATGCTAGAAAGCAAATCTCATCAGGTGCAAGCAAACATTAACCTAGTGGTGGTCAGGCACATGTGCTCCCCATTGTACGTACTATCGGCAAGTACAGTAGTACACATTTTATTCATAATCCTGTGGCAAATTAGCTATCCACCGCCTTGTATTTCCTGTTATCGCTCGCGCTGAATGTATGCGAAAACCGCCTAATGATGGTCGACCTCTGTCACACGGCTTTACATCAAGCTAAACAAATCCAGGTTATCATGAACTCATTTTGTATGTTCTTTTCGCATATTAGACGGTCAGTATAAACTGGTTTTCATAGCTCGATGTGCACTTACATTTTATGTTTAATGTTCATAAATATGACATCTGCTCATGACTATAAATAACATTATAGCATTTCCTTCACGGAATATGACTTAATAATAAAATAATAAAACCTGAAGCGTTACTTTGGCCGAGTGGTCACAAGTGCGACTGCCGGGCAAGGGGTCTCGGGTTCGATTCCCGGGTCGGGCAAAGTATTACTTTTTGAAAATCTCAGTTGTAGCACGGTGTCTGTTTTTCTAGCTTCAACTGGTATAAACTGGTTTGTTAGACAGTGTACTCAATAAAATAGAGGATTTCCCAAAATCTCTACTGGAACGGGAAATAACAGGATTTTGTATACAGCCACATGTTACTTGTTCTTATTAGTTAGTTTTCAACATAATTAGTCAGGCTTACACGGTTTTGTTTTACTATATCTACATCCAATTATGTCAAGCCAATTTACTATGTTTTTATTGTGTTCTATTGTGTGGAATGGGGTTTTTAGGATTAGGAGTTTGATGATCGTTGGGGATTCAGGAATTGGGGAGTTTGGGGAAGGGAAGGGTAATTGGGTCTCCGGTAACCTCACTCACACGACGAAACACAACGCAAGCGTTGTTACACGTCGGTTTTCTGTGAGGTCGTGGTATCATTTCGGTCGAGCCGGCCCATTCGTGCCGAAGCATGGCTCCCCCACACTTTGGTTGGTTATATCCTTATTTTAAGCACTTTAATTAATTTCGTCACCAATGTACATACTAGCAAAACCACTTATACATATACAGATGAAGTACTTCCATAATGTAGCAATTATAATATTATCCTCTTGTTTTCCGCGAAACAATAATTTATTTAGTGTTCAAATAATTCTATTTGTTATTTTATGATAGTTTGGGAACTATTGTCATGTATTTGTTTAACCTTTTCCTTACACTGTTCGACTTTAGGCCTACTTACTGTTAGACTTTACGACCTATTACTAAAAGTGTAAGGTTAAAAATTGAAATGGATTGATGATGATTATTTGTTGTAAAAGTCGAAAACAATGAACCCGTATAATTTTATTTACGTACAAAGGAAATGTAAAGTTTTATAATTATTTCCTTATGTATACGTACCTACGTACTTTTTTTTAAGGGGAGAAAATCATCGAATGACTGCTCCCGCCTGGGTGAGGCGGGAGGGAGTGTCAGACTCTTACTGACTAAAAACCACCCCGTTCCTACTCCTGCACTTTCAGCCGGAGCCCCGGTAACCCGTTAGGTTCTCCGCGACTCCGAATCTGCATCGGCCCTGTTGGGCCCCATCTGTAGTGGTCTGATGGCTTTTGGAAGGGCGCGCGGAACGCTCGGCGCCGTACGCTCGGGTCTGTTTCTGGTCGGACGGGGAGCCACCCATGCTCACCGTCGTGTCCGCAGGCCCGCGCTTACGGTTGCCGGAGATACATTTAAAACTTCAATAGTTTTTGTCCATGGGCGACGCCGATTGCTTACGAGGTGATCCGTCTCCTCGTTTACGGGCTTATCCCATAAAAAAGAAAGTCAAATTCGTGGCCTGTTGGGTTTAAATGAAATTTTATGAATCATAACTAGTTGTAGGTAATAGTATATTCCATATAGTGCGACTGTAATATATTATATTTTGAACTAGAACTATTTACATTACACACTATACTGCAGGTAATTTGAACAATACCTAACATACAGTACCTATATAAAATAGTAGGTACATCTATTATTGTAAAATACGACTGGTTATACCATGTTATCAACACAATCTGACAGCTCTATAGAACACACAACCACTGTTATCGTTGATAAACCGTAGGAGTGACGTCACAGTTATAGGTTATAATCTATATTATTGGTGTAAAAAAAATATAACAAAATTAATTCTTGACGATAATTTGTCATGCCGCTATTTACACTAGAAAGGCCGAGAATCGAAATAAACTAGCGGCAGTTTTATATAAATCATTTTTTTAATATTATCTACTTTTTTCGCACGCAACGCAGTAATAATTATTAAAATATCATACTACAAGTATGTTCCCGAGCCAGTTCTGGAAAATGACCATATAAGTAACATTGTACTGGGACCGGTACAATGTGATATGGTCAAAATACAAAATGGGCCATTTTCTATGTCGTGTAAGTTAAAAGATACAGATACAGAACGCCAATATAATGTAAATCTGGTGTAAAATTCCCGATAAAGTTGCACAGTTTAATTATACGCTTCAAGTAATTCGTATTTACAATTCGACACACTGATATGGTTTCTAATGTTATAGTGGTTAGACCATGCTCAATTATTGTAATCTTGAATGCTTTGTATTACTTGCGAGTCATACATATGTTATACTTGCTGATTTGGAAAGAACAGATTCAATTTTCTTTGCTTAGATACAGATAACCTCACTATGGTTTTATCTAAGTTCCTGTAAAACAAGAAATTGTCATAGGCACTTTTCACAACATTTTTTCACACAAAGCCTAGCATAAAACAAAAGAATACATCCGTAGTTTGACGTCAATACCTATGTATCTAGCTATGCTTGCCTGATATCTACAATACCTAAGCGAGATAACCAATTTTTTTTTTTTTTATTTATTTGTTCACCAACAATTGTACACATTAGATTAAATATTAGGTTACATGCAACAGATACATATTTTAGTGTTACAATCACTTAAAGGTAAACACCACATGTATAAAACTTTAAACTGTCAGACACCAAGCGGTCACCGGTGACCGCGACCTATTGTTCTTTAATTGTGTCTATAAAACCGGTACTCGACGAGTTAAATTAACAAAATAACAACTTAAATTAATCTGAGATTAATAAGTTAAAGTGAGTTTAAATGAGTTTAAAAATATTTTTAGGAAATTGTTATTTGCCCGGTTTGATGATGAGGATAATATTGAATAATGTATCCATTGTTTAATTGCATTATAAATTTTCTTTATAACTACCATTTATTAACATTAACATAACATCACGCCTTTTATCCTCGAAGGGGTTAGGCAGAGGTGCACATTACACCACTGTACAATGTAACACCCACTTTTCACTATTTATGTTATGAGTCCCATGTAATAGGGGGTGAGCCTATTGCCATATCCCGGGCACAGTTCCAGACTCCGTGCTACTACTGAGATTTTTTTAAAAACCCAGTAATACTTTTGCCCGACCCGGGAATCGAACCCGAGACCCCTTACCCGGCAGTCGCAATTGCGACCACTCGGCCAACGAGGCAGTCAACTACCATTTATCTCGGATTATAATTCATTATTAATAGTTTTTAATGTCTACTAGTCGTTGCATGTCATGCTGTGTGTACATACTTGTAGAAGCATGGTCTGCCATTTACAGTTTTATGTTGTTACTATGTTGTGTATTACGCTATGATTCTATTTTGTATAACAATTGAATAAATAAATCTACTAAGAGTGCCTCGTTGGCCGAGTGGTCGCAAGTGCGATTGCCGGGCAAGGGGTTTCGGGTTCGATTCCCAGGTCGGGCAAAGTATTACTGGGTTTTAAAAAAAATCTCAGTAGTAGCACGGTGTCTGATATTGTGCCCGGTATATGGCAATAGGCTCACCCCCTATTACATGGGACTCATAACATAAGTAGTGAAAATTGGGTGTTACATTGTTCAGTGGCATAATGTGCGCCTCTGCCTACCCCTTCGGCGATAAAAGGCGTGGTGTTACGTTATGTGTTGAATAAATAAATATGCATCACTGTCACACACTCGTTGACAAGAATTACACGATGTAAAAATGTTTAAGTAGCACCTACCGTGTTTGCATGTGTAGGTACATTTACATAGATAGTGATAATGTACTCCGATAATGTAACAAAAGAAAAATATGCAAGGACTCTTTTATGTGCATAAATACGTAGTTCCTTTTCTAGTCTAGAGTCAAATTCAAAAGCATTTATTTCAATTAAACCATAATCTGGTACTTTTGAAACGTCAACAAAATACAAAATAAATAATAGCCTGTCAAATCAGTCCGTCACTGAAGCTAGGTGAAGCTAGGTGCTCATTCCAAAATGTAGATTCGAGTGGAGAAGAACGAGCAAGAAACTCCATTCGTTACTCTTTTTAAAAAAGTCTGTTTTATAACGCTCTGATACATATTCCAATATTGTATATAATATATGTGGAGAACAATGTGGAGACAAGATTAGTCATTAAAAAAATTGAAAGGATAATCATTGAATCATATACAATAGTTTACGAGAATATGTCGCATAAGCTTTAACCAATTTGATTGGATAATCAATGCAGAGGGCTTAGTATGAGTTTCTTTTTCGAGTAATCGAAACGAAACCTCGTCCGGCGCTCTGATTGGTTGGTTCATTGGAGACGTCCAATCAGAGCGCCGAACGTCTACTCGTTTCGATTACTTTCAACGTAAAACAAATTCGTAGTAAGGCCTCAGGTACGTTTTAGATCAAAATGACGTCATAATTTGTCAAAATACGTCAGTGTCAATTTAATTCATAGTAACTTTATATGTTTTTGTTTATTTTACAATTTGTTTACATTTATACAATGTCAATATGAATAAATAAATAAAATTAGTTGGAAAAGTAATTAGTTTATCGTAATTCCCAAAAAACAACAACAAAGATAAACTTTATTTTTCGTTTCATTAATTCTGCGAAGTTTTATCGAAATCGGAGCAGCTATTTAGAAGTATGCAGTAGTTTAGCAAGTCAATCTCCTCCAATCAGTTAACGGATTATCAACTTTAATCTTCTGTAATAGGGTCGTAAATGTAAATGAATTACCTTATATTACCAATGCAAAGCGGCCACTGTGAAGTCAGTGAATTCAGTAGTACTGAAATGTTTCATTCAACATAACATAACATCACGACTTTTGTCCCCGATGGGGTAGGCAAAGGTGCACATTACGGCACTTAATGCCACTGTATAATGTAACACCGACTTTTCACTATTTATGTTATGAGTCCCATGTAATAGGGGGTGAGCCTATTGCCATATACCGGAAACAATTCCAGACTTTTAGTCGAACCCGAGACCCCTTGCCCGACAGTCGCACTTGCGACCACTCGGCCAACGAGACAGTCACCCGGTCAATGAAGCAGTTACTGGGCCAACGAGGTATTTTTTCATTCATTTATTTGTTAAACAGTGTTACTACTGACTGTAATATTAAAATGTTTTGTTCCAGTCAACTTATTTCCATAATGAGTGCAATTACCTCGCTATTCATTGAATAGGTAAACAGTATTCGTACTTGTTCTTACATGGGTAAACTCAACTGTTATAAACAATGTGTTTTACTAGAATAGATAACATTAATTCTAATAGGTACTCTGTATTTCAGTAGATAGTCAATGTAACTGAATAAAGCATTACCTACATATTTTACTTCAAAGAGAAGTAGCAATATTTTTAAATACGAGTAACGTAAAAAAACCGACTTCAAAAAACCAAAAACTAATAACAAACAAAAAGTCAAAACTAAAAAGCAAAAAATTACTATTATTAGTACTGATAGGTTACCCTCCCATTGATAGGTAAGAAGTCAGTGCCATAAGTTCCATACAAAATTATTAATTAAAAACTTAATAGGTACCTAATTCACAATTTTGTGGACATTAAGTTATATTATTATGATATGAGCTTATGGCACCGACTTCTAACCTATCACAAACGGAGGAGTAAAGCGCGAACAAACAAAAAAAAAAACAATCAGCCGAACATAATACCTCCTCCTTTTTTTGAAGTCGGTAAAAATTGGGAACACCTCTACTACTTTCAGTATGTAGTCTTTTTGTAGTGCAGTCTTATTTTGAATTCACCCGCTCGGATGTACGAGAGAAAGTGTCAGGCTCTTACTGACTAAAAACCACCCCGTCCCTACTTCTGCACGTCCCTATTTCAATGTTTCACCATCGCAAATATATGCAATAGTGGCTTTATTTATCACTCGCCTACTTAAACGCGAGTAAGAATTAGAGGTATACTATTATCGAACTGCGGGAAATGCTCGTACGAATTTGTTATTATGACTTTGGCCTTAATTCGGAGAAGATAACAAAAATATTCTCAACTAGCTTTTACTCGCGGCTTTGCCCGTGTATTTTTATTTTATTCCATGGGAACATTTAAACTGTCAAACAACGCGAGGACACCGGTGACCGCAACCTATTGTTCTTTAATTGTAACTATACTGACGGTACTCAACGAGTTAATCGGGATATATATCCTATCACCCAAGTCAGCCCTGCCTGTATACAAAATTTCATCAAAATCAGTTCAGTAGTTTCAGCATAATTGACGGACAAACATCCAAACAAAGAAACTTTCACATTTATATTTATTATTAGTGTGATCTCAAGGCCTTTGTCCAGCAGTGGACGTCTTCCGGCTGTTGATGATGATAATGATGATAATGATGTGATCTCAATTCTTAATTTGTTTGTTTAGAAAAAATATACCTAAGTAAAAGTTTGTGTAGTAGTAAGTCATTATACAGAATACATAACATAAACAGGTAAATAGCTACATTTAGGTACTTCACTTTTATTAACAATTTAATTCATAGGAATTCTTAAAATGTTTAAACAATGACACAACACTAGCCTGTAACCTACTTAATAAGTATTATTACTGAAACAAGTAATGAATGAATAGATCTTTCCTCGACTCGAAAAAACGAACATATTTTATATAAACTTAAATAGACAATTTGTCACTAAAAGCTGGAAGTCTGAAATATTACCCGATATAAGACAATAGACTTATCTGTTGCTAGCTTTAGCCCGCGGCTTCGACTGCGTTGCCGTGGGATAAAATGTAAGCTATGCGTTATTCCAAATGCTAATATCCCCCCGTTCCAAATTTCAGCCCTTTTGATGGGAAAGATTAATAATCAAACAAACATACATACAAACTTTCGGATTTATAATATTTTTAGAAGTAAGATTACATAGGACTCATGCCTACAAAAAATAGCTGTTGAAAGAAAAAAAAGAAGAAAGAAAGATAAAAAGAAGAAAGAATGAAAGAAAGAAAAAAAGAAAGAAAGAAAGAAAAATGTATTTTAAGTAAAAACGCGGGTTACTCACGTGAATATACCGAGAAAAGCTCTACTAGTTTCGAACCACAGAGGGGTTCTTCCTCACGAGCAGCGTGCGCGGTCGCGGCGACGTCGCGCAGCTCAGTATATTCCCGTGAGTAACCCGCGTTTTTACTTAATTTAGTATGTCTCACGATTGTTATTATAAAAAATGTATTTGTCAGAATGTAGTTACAATAGGTGTTTTATCTTAATTAATGTCTTATACATTCTACCGATTTGGTGTGGGTACCGAAACATGGGTGTTACATTATAATTGCACTTCTGCCTATGCCTTCTGAAATGAAAAAGGTCTAACGTTATGTGTGATAGATAGAACTAAAAGGATAGGTATCATATTTTGTTTACATGTCTATTCCTAGAATATGTTTTGAGTTAGCAAATGTTATCAACTAACTTCGTATTATCTGTGTTACGTGTTGACAATCAGAGCTCGGGTAAAACCGACTCGATTACATGGAACACGAAACTATTGCGAATCTGTGGTACACAATTTACTTTCTGTCTCCTGGCCCTGTCAGGGCAAGAAGGGAAATTGTCATCTGCCCTTCACTCGCCGATAAAAATGTCTTACATACTTTCTTAGACCTATTGTTATAACATCACGCCTTTTATCCCCGAAGAGTTGGGCAGAGGTGCACATTATGCAAATTTAAAATTATAATAAACAGATAAATTTTATTTATTTACTTATTAGGTATATTGATGTCGCTAGACACCAATTAGTATTCGTCCAAGAACGTTGAAAAAAGTTGGGCATAATATCACTTAGAAATGATTGAAGCACTATTTAAGTGTGCGTGTGTAGTGGATTACCACGTTACCAGACTTAAGAAAATGACAGATGTCCTTCGTGTCAATGTGTGTGTATTCTGAGTGTAAGTCTATAGTAGCCAGGTGCCTCAGTCGTTGTTTCAAAAGACTATGTCCGGCTTTTTTGAACATCCTTGGTATCGTATATAAACAAATTATTGTATTTGTTTCCAAAAGGATGGATGGCATCTCGTTTTCCTTGTAACACACATGTGTCTAACTGGACAGACGGGTGTCTGGTTTTGCTCTAAATATATTATTCTTAGTATTTAGAATATTTTAATTATTTAACTAGAACACCTGTTGAATGTGTTGTTATGAGATACGACCTTGAGATACGAACAGTCAGAATTATAAAAAAGTTCATTAAGACTTTGACTGCCAATAAAAAACTGTTGAAGGTAAATCCTCCGCTAACGCCGGTCACCGGTGACCCCCATGGCGTTTAACGTGTTAAATGTTCAATAACAGAACATAAAATTGCATTGTTAATGAACGGACCGAATTAAGCCAAGGATACATAGGCGACAAAATGTCCTGCGCCACATGTCACCAGCGACGTTGAATGAAGCAGCACGACTTTGCCAGACTTTGGTCGACATGCTTATCTGGCAACATCAATGTGACTGCATAAGTCGCAAGCGAAATCCGCCGGCTTCGCTTGATATATCGACGTTACATGTCTCGGAACGTTTGTCCAATAGTGTATCCTTGGCTTTGTAGTATCTATCTACTATCTCAATATTATAGCTAGGAAATAGATTTAAATGTGTGCGAGCCATGCTTCGGCACGAATGGGCCGTCTCGACCGGAGTCATACCACGGCCTCACAGGAAACCGACGTGAAGCAACGCTTGCGTTTTGTTTCGTCGTGTGAGTGAGGTTACCGGAGGCCCAATTACCCTCCCCTTCCCCAATCTCCCCAATTCCTGAATCCCCAACCATCCTCAAACTCCTAATCCCCAAAAGGCCGGTAACGCACTTGTAAAGTCTCTGGTGTTTCAGGTGTCCATGGGCGACGCCGATTGCTTACCATCAGGTGATCCGTCTGCTCGTTTACCGGCTTATATGCAATAAAAAAAATCTAGCGTTTAACATAAAATTAATATTCATACAACTGACAATGCACAGGTGCACCTATTGCAAAAAAAGTCTATAATTATGAAATGGATGGACATAACATAACATCACGCCTTTTATCTCCGAAGAGGTAGGCAGAGGTGCACATTACGGCACTTGATGCAATTGTACAATGTAACACCTACTTTTCACTATTTATGTTACGACCCCCATGTAATAGGGGACCTATTGCCATATACCGGGCACATTTCCAGACCCGGTGCTGCTATTGAGATTTTTTTAAACCGATAATATATTGCCTGACCCAGGAATCGACCAATCGACTCGAGAACACTTGGCCAACACGGTAGTCTTATAATTAGGCATAGGTATAGATAGGCATTATGAAATGGCATAAACGATAAACAACACATTGTTATAAGCGAGTAAAGACACGAGTACAAGCTAGTGATAGTATAAAACTTTCCTTCGATTTATCAATTAATTAATAACTGAGTCACATGATTGGTGCAGAATATTTCTGCGATTTGAACTCGTGACCTCTTTCCGCTGACGTGGGTACCTATGAATAATCGACTTACTACGCCTTATTAAGCAAATATTTATGGCGTAGAAATGCATGAAAAAGAACAAAATGCTTGACTTAATGGTAGATTAACTACTGAGTTACCTATGATGTTATGAGTTCGAGGAGTTCATCAGCAAAGAGTCTGCCTCGTTGGCCGAGTGGTCGCAAGTGAGTGGAGTGGTTGCAACTGCCGGACAAGGGGTCTCGGGTCCGATTCCCAGGTCGGGCATAGTATAGTATAATTACTGGGTCTTTAAAACAACCTCAGTAGTAGCACGGAGTCTGGAATTGTGCCCGGTATATGGCAATAGGCTCACCCCTATTACATGGGATTCATAACATAAATAGTGAAAAGTGGGTGTTACATTGTAGGTACAGTGGCATTAAGTGCCGCGATGTCTACTGTCTATTAAATTTTCCCAAGCTTTATTATATCTATGGATAAAACAGTAATACGCGGGCAGAGCCGCTGGTGAAAGCTAGTTGATTGACAGTTTCCATTTTATTTTTTCATAATCGTGGGTAATATTTTTTCATTGTCTAACTGACGGACTAATTAGATTTTTAATTTTGATACCCTGGAAACTACCCAATTTAACTGTAACTATCTATTGATGACTAAATACATAGCAAAAGAATACAATTCAATATCTAAGAATATCTATACATTTACTTATACACGAAATAAATTAATGCCAATCTTCCATACATTACACCATTCGTACATTCGTCAAAGACTTAATCATTTGTTTATTTGAAAAAATATGAGTCAGTGCGTGATAAGAAAGTGTACGTACAGGAAATATTTCGTTATCACAGTTACTTACAGTTTATTTTGTATAAGTTAAATACTACTCTTTCATTAATTCGCGTGTAGATTATTTACTTAAAGAATTCATTTTTGTAGTATAATGTCTCAATGGGACAGATGACTAATTTTAATATCCGTCTGGTAGATTATTTAAAAACATTAGACACGTATTTTTTATTTTCTTACGGAAACAATACGTAATAATTAATACGGATATATTGATTTGAAATATCAGGTACCTAACATCACTTTTGTGTACGTAGCTATCTCCCACTCCTAAACTTTGATTCGTTTTATGTAAGTATTGTTTTCTTATACGACAAAATAAAAAAAAATGCGCGTCTAATATTTTTTCATTACCTAACTGACGGACTAATTTGATTTTTAATTGTGTCATCAATCCAAGACAAAATTACATTAACTATCAATGTCGTGTATGTAGCTTGTGATTTGTTCGATTGTTCGATACTATACATACTCATCTTTATATATAGGTCACTTAGAACACACCTGTCGGAGACGAAATCTTGGCTTACCCGATCCAAAAGGCAAAAGTCGTATCGTATGGGGTTTACCCCTTTAAAAATTTTCCCGGAAAACGAAATGTTCTCCAGAATTTTACCCAATACTTACCTCGTTTCCAATTCAATATGACTCATGATAATATTATACAAATATATAAAGCTAAAGAACTGGTTTGTTCGTGTGTTTGTTTGTTTGAATCCGCAAATCTTCAAATCTACTGGTCCAATTTGGATAATTCTTTTTGTGTTGGATAGTGCATTTATCAAAGAAGGTTATATGCTATAAAACGGCACGCTACGACCAATAGGAACCGAGCAGAGCGGAAGTAAATAGTCACTAATAAGATAGCAGTGTGTTATTGCACTATATAAGCCTATGCCAAGCAATAGAGGGGTGTATGCTGTTGGTGAATCTTGGAACAACCATATTATAAGGAAACGTAGATTCATTGACAGCTTTAAATGGCATAGCCCGGCCGACAGATCACCTGATGGTAAGCTATCGGCACTACCAATGGATACATTAGAGAAGTATCAAGTCCCTTGCCAGCCTTTTTGGAGTTAATTCTTTTTGACGCTTCAAAACTGTTCGTCAAGGAAATAGTTACTTTGTCTTTATACTCTTAAAGTGCAATCTCCAACTCACGGCTTGCCAAGTGTCGGCATCACGGTAAATAAGGCGAACTAACACTTTATGTCGAGTAGAGCTTATCAAGGGATATTGATATTACAATAATAGATGCTTTTTTAACCGACTTCAAAGAAGAAGTTCTCATTTTGACCTCTATGTATGTATGTGTGTATGTGTGTGCGCGATTTTCTCGCGAATGGCTGAACCGATTTTAATGCGTTTACAGAATAGTGTTTGGGAGAATCAGTACATTAATTAACCGACTTAAAAAGAGGGGGTTCATGTTGGCTTTTTTAGCGTAATTTATAAAAGAATTATTAATGTTTATAAGTGCCGTTTTGGTACCTTTCAGGAAACAAAATGGCGTATTTTTGTATAACAAAGTAATTACTTTACAGCTACTAGTCATGGTGTGTAAATATAATCCATGAACTAAAGATTAGAAGTAATCAGTTAACACTACAAGCAGGGCTCGTAAATTACTGGACAGATTATGATAAAGTTTGTTGTTTTCGGTACGTGGTTCGGCGTTAGGTAGCAATTTAATATCTATTGAGTACGGCACCTACAAATATTTCATGTAGTACCTAAATTTATTTTATTAATTTATAATGCTTTCTAGACGGGCGTGTATCGACCAGACTGGCGATATATTTAAAAAGGGCCGAATTAAAAGTACCTTTAACAGACAAGCATATATGACTGATGACTGTTGAGAAGAAGAACTGGTCAGCTCCAGACTGTATCGTTTTATTATCCTCAAGGTTATTTTCTTTTTCAGTCTCTTTGACTGGATTTAGGTGTTGCATTGTTCTCACACAATCGAACCAATAAAACTATGTAACTAGAGAATTGTATTGTAAACCTGATTGAAAAAGAGTAACCTATGGAGTTTCTTGCTCGTTCTTCGCCATAGGAATCTGCACCTTGGAATGAGCAACTAGCTTCACTTCTAAATTTTTGTTGTTTGACGTTCAAAAGTGCCATCCTGGTCTAATTGAAATAAATGATTTTGACTTTGACTTTGACTTTGAGCGAAAGACGTAAGAATCGTAGCAATTGGCGTACCTTAGTCTGCCTACCCCTATTGGATACAGGCGTGAGGTTATGTAGACTATGTAGTCCTGTGTAGTCAAGATAGAAAGTAGACAATCCTTCTCATCGTTTTCCATTAGAATCTATGCGTTTAAACTAACCGACAATTACAGATTTATCGACACTTGTCTTAGGGCTCATACACAAAATTGCGATGCGATGCGAATTCGCAACGCAAAAAATACGATGCGAATTGCTGCGATGCAATTTTGTGCGACAAGACGGAAGGAATGGGTTTTTCACCAACTCGACACGAGGAACTGATCACACGTGTGTCCAGTTGGTGAAACTTTAAATTAGCACTAATTATTCTTTCGTCATTTGGACACGCCAAGGTTTTTATGTATGTCCACATAGTGAAAATCAAATTAAGTTACTTTTGTGTTTTCGTCAACTGGACACACGTTCACATTTTACCCGAATGTATAACAAAGTACAGTCACGCAGATAATATTTTTGAATCACAATCATCGTTGTCCTCTAAACGTCCCACCTAGTAATTTCACCGGGTAATTTTGTAATTATTCACCATTTGTGAATTTGTAAAAAATATATTTTTGACACCGAAAGTGTTTGAAAGTCGCTATTACCATGTTACGAGTACTATGCTTGTCAAATCTTCAACATGGAACCTGTTTTATTACAGTCTTTGAGTCTAACTCTAATATAAATATTTGATTGTTACTCATTTGTTTTATTTCAAAATTTGTCTTAAAAACGAAACAATTTTTAACTTAACTGTACCTTTTTTAGAAAAAAAATATAGGTGTGTCCAGTTGACGATAACATAAAAGTAATTAATTTTAATTTTCACTATGTGGACATACATAAAAACCTTGGCGTGTCCAAATGACGAAAGAATAATTAGTGCTAATTTAAAGTTTCACCAACTGGACACACGTGTGATCAGTTCCTCGTGTCGAGTTGGTGAAAAACCCGAAGGAATGGTGTGCGAAAAGGAAAAAGGAATAGTCACCCTGGGAGACCCCAGAGTGACTATTCATTCGATGACCGTCAACGGTACTAAACGTATTTTAAATTAAAAACTAGATCGTGGCATGGATCGTAAAAATAAGTGTGCACTTCTGTTATTGCTTAGGAGATACAAGAAAAAGAAACAAAGAACATTTTGGGTAAATCCTAACTAATATTATAAATCGGAAAGTGAGTTTGTTTGTTTGTTTGTTTGTTCCACTTTCACGCCGTAACTACTTAACCGTTTGCTTTGAATTTTTACAGACGTAAAGTTAGAAGTCTGGATTAAATAATAGAGTACTTTTTATCCCGGAAAAAATTGACATTTCCGAGGAAAAACAAAAATATTAGTATAGATTTCGCTGTGTGTATTGGTATATGTCACATAGGCTACTTTTTATCCTTTTGTAACGCGAGCGAAGCCGCGTGCAAAAGCTAGTATACTATAATTTAAACAATGGAGCTAATGTCTTAATTAAGATAAGATGTTGACTACTATGCACCCAAAATGTTTGACGACATTGAATTGTATGTTTATTCAGGTACCTATGTCTAGAATTCGACCGTACTATAAACTATAGTTTAGTCCGTGGCATGCATGGTAATATAATAATTTATGTGACTTTGATCTTTAGGGAACTCCCCGGATTAGCTACGTACCTACTTCAATGAATAAAACATCTGTGCTTTGTTTTAGTTATTTTTATTTATTTGTTCACATTCAAACTGTCTGTTGTCTGTATATGATGAAATCCAAAACTAGGTAAGTACTGATTTTTTTTTTACTTCAGAAATCTTTTATTTCCTCTGAAGACTGCCTCATTGGCCGATTGAATAATATCACAAGAGCGACTGCCGGAAAGGGGTCTAGAGTTGGGTTCCCGGATCGGGAAAGTATTACTGGATTTTTACAAAAAAATCTCAATTGTAGCACGGAGTTTGGAAATGTGCCCAGTATATGGCAATAGGCTCACCCCCTATTACATGGGCCTCGTAACATAAAATAGTGAAAACTGTTTGTTACATTGTACAGTGGTATTAAGTGGCGTATGTGCACATCTGCCTACCCCTCCGGGGATAAAAGTCGTGAAGTTATGTATGTATGTCTTTTGTTTCCTTAAAATACATTCAAATAATGTAAGGACAAGAATAAATAAATATGTAGATACAACTTAAAATATACCTAGGTACTGAATTTAGATTATTACATTAACCAACTTGGAAATGGAGCGGCGGAACCGATTTTGAATAAGCTTACAAACTATCAAAACCCATCAAAGTAGACCTCTTTCCCCCCAATACAAGCAATAGCAGGAAACGGTCACATACCTATTTGAGTGTCACTCGCGATAGGTTACACAAACATTTCCTTATCAAGCCTTATCAGTACATACACTGATGCTTATCCATCTCGAGAAAACCAATAATCTACCTTAAAATGTATGTACAAAGAAAATATTCATGTATTGATACGCAGGTCAATCTACACTCGAATGTAATTTCTACAATTGATTTTGTACTCAATTACTTAGGGTGTAAAGTCAAATTTCTATTGAAGTTTTTGGGGATAGCTTGATGTGCTTGTACCATTCTTTGTAGAATTGTGGGTAATTTGAAATTTTCGAGGCGCTATGCGTCATTCCTAAGTGCGAATAATAGATTTACTTTTTTACAGCTACTGAATGACTCCTAGTAACAGATTCTTACTGTAGTAATGTAAAGAAAATCTCTATAAATAAATAGTATTCAATAGTCAATCAAAATAATAATATATTACGCAATATTTCATTTTGTTTTGTCAAGCTTAGTTATTGCGCGTGACTTCGTCCGCGAGGTACTTAAAGGTAGCCTACGTTACTGTACTCCTGCCAATATAAACCCTGTCAAAAGTCAAAATTTCAGTCCAGCTGTCACTATACATCAAAATTTTGAACAATACAAATCGGCTTTGAAATCGATTAAAAATAATATTTGATAATCTTTTCCTTATAAAATGCAAGCTTACGCATACCGTAAGAACAATTTAAATTAAGTTTTTTTTTAATATTTACTTTTTTATGAAGTAGGAATAATTTTATTAAATATACATAATAGGTAGGTACCTATTGACTATAATATATTATACATGGACGCATACCATTACGTTCACACAGTTATTTGTGTAACAGAATAACAAACGAACTCATAATTTTGTTTGTCTGTCAAAATTATATGCTGAATTACTGAATCAATTTCTTTAGAGGCATTTGCCAGTTTTTCTTTATTGTTAAACAATTAAGTACTATAACTATTAATATAAGGTCGAAAATCGCATGAATAAAACCTGATATTCCTTCACAGGTACCAGTTGTCAGTTAAATCGGAACACTTCTAGTCTATTCCCGACTATATTGGCATCTTCCTGCCACCTCCATTAAAAATAAAACTGCAATACACTTCCCTATCACACGATAACCGAGTTTATATCTTAACAATTAAGGTGCAATTTGCAATTACCTTTGACAGCAGCGCCTACCATGAGGAGCACAACACAGAGTATCACTTTCATTTTGTCTCACTATTATAACATAACTTTTTTTAAGTTTATTTTCATTTATTTATATTGTTTTATTAACTCCGTTGACACGTCCGTTCGCGTTGCAATGTGGGGGAACACTAAGCGTTGTAGTGAGTAAACATGTTGATAAAGATGATGTAAGGGTGCGCGTACACTGCGGTGTAACCAATAACAATTAGTGCGAGTTTTTATTCCACACATTTGGTTCAAGCGATGAGTTCATAGGTTGTAGATTTTTTTGTAAGTATTTTTAGATGTAGTGCAAGGTTGCAAGTCATTTTCTTATTTGCGTTTCGAATCTGTACTTGTGTAGTACAACCATAGTATAAAAACCACAGATATATTAAAGAATTTTATAATATTTCTGTGATAAAAACTATGGTACAACCGTTAAAAAAAAAATTGAAATCTATATATATATAATAAAATTGTAGGAATGTAAAAACTGTATTTCATTCAAATTTCATTGAATATTTTTTTTATGGAACTAGCTGTTGCCCGCGACTTCGTCCGCGTAGATTAATGACTTCTGACAGAATTAACCAGAATCAATTCAGTGCCCAAGTAAGATTTACCTATTTTGAAATGATTTATCGTAGTTTCAATAAATAAATAATCCCGCAGGTATCTTACCAGTACAGTGCCCGATCACGTAAGGTTTGAGTAATAAAAACTATTCTATCGATTATTGCTGTACCGGATCTCTCTAGAATAAGTTCAGTGGTTAAGAGTTAGAGAGTCCTGGGGCATTGACGCATAGTTCCCGTTCTCGTGAGACATCTGTGAAAAAACTATCATACGTTACCCAGGTCCTAAATCATCGTTTTACCGAATGTAAATCAAAAAGTTTCAATGATTCTAAATTCAACGGCTAAGAAGATTTATACAAACTCTCATTCCCTATTTTATCCCCGTAGGGGTGGAATTTATCAAAATCCTTTCTAAAAAGATACTTATGTCATAGTAACTTTATGCATGCAAAGTCTCAGCCCGATCAATTTAAAACTGGCTGTAACATAATATCATACAAACTTTCACCCCCTATTTTACCCACTTTGGGCCGAGAATGTTCAAAAACATTTCTAAAGGGACGTTTACGTCTTAATATCCATCTGCACGCCGAATTTCAACCCGATCGGTGTAAAACTGACAAAGCTTCATACAAACGTTCATCCCCTATTTTACCCCCTTAGGGGTGGAAATTATCAAAATCCTTTCTTAGCGGATGCCTATGTGATAACATCTATCTGCATGTCAAATTTCAATCCGATCGATTTAAAACTGATAAAGTCTCATACAAACTTTCATCCCCTATTTTACTCCCTTGGGGGTGGAAATTATCAAAATCCTTTCAAAGCGGATGCTTACGTCAAAACATCTATCTGCATGCCAAATTTCAACCTGATCGGTTTAAAACTGACAAAGGCTCATATAAACTTTCATCCCCTATTTTACCCACTTGAGGGTGGAAATTATCAAAATCCTTTCACAGCGGATGCCTACGTCACAACATCTATCTGCATGCCAAATTTCAACCCGATCAATTTAAAACTGACAATGTCTCATACAAACTTTCATCCCCTAATTTACCCCCTTGGGGGTGGAAATTATCAAAATCCTTTCAAACCGGATGCTTACGTCACAACATCTATCTGCATGCCAAATTTCAACCAGATCGGTTTAAAACTGACAAAGTCTCATACAAACTTTCATCCCCTATTTTACCCCCATTGGGGGTGGAAATTATCAAAATCCTTTCACATCGGATGCTTACGTCATAACATCTATCTGCATGCCAAATTACAACCCGATCGGTTTAAAACTGACGAAGTCTCATACAAACTTTCATCCCCTATTTTACCCCCTTGGGGGTGGAAATTATCAAAATCCTTTCACAGCGGCTGCTTACGTCATAACATCTATCTGCATGCCAAATTTCAACCCGATCAGTTAAAAACTGACAAAGTTTCATACAAACTTTCATCCCCTTTTTTACCCCCTTGGGGGTGGAAATTATCAAAATCCTTTCTTAGCGGATGCCTACGTTATAACATCTATCTGTATGCCAAATTTTAGCCCAATCTGTCCAGCGGTTTGGGCTGTGCGTTGATAGATCACTATGTCAGTCAGTCAGTCAGTCAATCACCTTTGAATTTTATATATATAGATATGGGGCAAACGAGCTGACGGATCACCTGATGGTAAGCGATGAGCGCCGCCCATGGACACCCGTAACACCAGAGGAGTCACAGGTGTGTTCCCGGCCTTTTTTAAAAGGTATTTTTTTAAAAGAATACTAGCGGCGTGATCTACAATCGATACCGAAGCGAAAAATATGGTTTTTGGTAATCTTGTCCTCAATATTTTAAATCCTCTGAATAAGCAGAGATACACATAACATACAATCGTGAGACATACTAAATTAAGTAAAATCGCGGGTTAGGTACTCACGTGAATATACTGAGAAAAGCTCTACTAGTTTCGAACCACAGAGGGGTTCTTCCTCATGAGCAGCGTGCGCGGTCGCGGCGACGTCGCGTTTTCTTAACACATAACATACAATTAATTATGAAATGTCACACTTACTTTTTGATACATTGGTAGGTACATTTTTGCATCATACGGTACACAGATACAGTATAATTTTTTTTTTATACATTGCCCTACTCAGTGTGGGCCAACGTTTTTGAGAGAAAATCCTAGAATTTTCTCCTGTATCGTGGGTGCATTTACAAACATACAAGTTCACATACACATGACCCCCAAACCCGGAACAAACATTAGCGAATCACACAAATAGATGCTCCGTGCGGGAATCAAACCCGCACCAACCGTGTCGCCAGATATCATATACAGATACATTCTTATGAAATGAAGCACGAGCTTGTACATCAAATACAAAATAAATGTATATTAAGTTTTTCAAACCAAATATCTGGTTATTTCATTCAAATATCTCAAAGCCAGCGTCAGTACATTCGTACTGACCGACAAATGTTTAACATATTCGCTCCTGTTAAAATTTTAGGCCGTGAATCACCGCGACACATGGCGAGGCACACGTAGACACGAGACTCAAGCGTTAAGGACCAAATACTTGCGATTTTTTGTAGTTATACAGTATAACATGTACATATTAAGCTACACAACACCAGTATAAACTGAACGTCGAATCTTCGGAAATATCATACAAACTGAGACCAAGATCAACTGGATTATATAGCTTGACGTGTCGCTGAATGTCCCTACTTCACTTAGGTAAATACATGGTCAATGTCACAGCATACGTCATTCTAATCTATTACCATAAGTACACCCAGTAGCATATCAACCTACCTCAATCTATCCAATTTCTTTAAGCAATTTTGTACGTTATTGTTCTATGATAAAACTGAAAGTCGATTGAAAGAATTAGATAAGAGTAGCTTCATGTGCGAGCTTCAAGAGTACTTCTCTTAATATAATATTAACAATGAATAGATTGATTTACGATCACCGCAATTTTTTCTTGATTTTTTTCTTTATTTTTATTACGTAGGCATTATTCAATGACGTCATTGAGATGTAGTGTGTTGATGGTTTACACATATGTACACTGTATAAACAGGTTTTTGTCCTGGTTTTGCTTCTGTGTTTCGCTTCTTAGTATTGTGGTTGTTACACAGCCTTTGGCTAAACTTGAATGTGATGAGTGCTATCGTAAGCAAAATGATTTTCCCAAAGTAAAAAACCTTTAGTTTTTGCCTCTGTAATTACTGCTGTTTCATCCTCTAGTTGTAATCTTTTTTTAAATATAAACTTAAGTGTGAGAGAGCCACGCTTCGGCACGAATGGGCCGGCTCGACCGGAGTGATACCACGGCCTCACTGAAAATAGACGTGAAACAACGCTTGCGTTGTGTTTCGTCGTGTGAGTGAGGTTACCGGAGGACCAATTACCCCCTTCCCCAGTCTCCCCAATCCCCGAATTCCCAAAAGGCCGGTAACGCACTTGTAACGCTTCTGGTGTTTCGGGTATCCTTGGGCGACGCCGATTGCTTACCATCAGGTGATCCGATAACAATTAATGTGTAGAGGAGCGTTTAACACCAATTCATCACTTATCATTATATTCACAGGTCTTGTGAATCTTCTACTGGACTATAGACCCCCTCTACAAAAGAGGAATATGTCGTACGGCGCACGGCCAGGGGTCTCGGGTTCGATTCCCGGGTCGGGCAAACTATTACTGGGTTTTAAAAAAAAAATGTACAGTAGTAGCACGGAGTCTGGAATTGTGCCCGGTATATGGCTATAAACTCACCCCCTATTACATGGGACTCATAACATTAATAGTGAAAAGTGGGTATTACATTGTACAGTGGCATAATGTGCACCTCTGCCTACCCCTTCGGGGATAAAAGGCGTGATGTTATGTTATGTTATGTCGTACGTAATTACGTAATCTCACTGTTTGGCAAACGAGTTGAAGATCGCAGTTTAAAAGGATCAAGAGAACTTCACTTCAATATCTTCACCCAATCTTGACGCAACTTGACATGACATCGACCCAAGAATCGGATACCAATCCATGCAACGGTTACTCTGATAGAAACTAAACCTAGACACATGGACCATGCGCATAGTGTGAGAGAGCCATGCTTCGGCACGAATGGACCGGCTCGACCGGAGTGATACCACGGCCGAGCAGAAAACTGACATGAAACAACGCTTGCGTTGTGTTTCGTCGTGTGAGTGAGATTACCGAAAGCCCAATTACCCCTCGCCCCCCTCTTCCCCAATCCCTGAATCCCAAGAATCCTCAAAGCCAAAGTCAAAGTCAAAATCATTTATTTAAATTAGACCAGAAAGGCACTTTTGAACATCAACAAATCGTCTCAAATTCCTTATCCCCAAAAGGCTGGTAACGCACTTGTAACGCCTCCAGATGCCCATGGGCGACGCCGATTGCTTACCATTAGGTGATCCATCTGCTCGTTTACCGGCTTATACCATAAAAAAACCAAAACGTTGATAGTTAAAAGACTGATGAGTGAAAATCTTTCTTTATCATTACCCGGCCTCGTGTGTTGGCAGGGAATGTCGTAAACGTGTCAACATGGTTATGTATGTGTAGGTATGTCGGTATAAACAGTGAGAGCGTCTAATTATATATTATGTGAACGAAAGCCACGTGGTGGTGACTTGCGGTGCAGTATGACTTCATGAGTTTCATGATAGACGGTAAACATATTGTACATATACGGACGTACCGACTATAAATACTATAGGTATGATATATAGAGGTATAGGGATATATGTAGTTCGGTTCCTTCTACCTGAATATCTATCTCTTTAAATTACACATTTTTACTGTAGTTGTGTAGTCTAGGTATATCCATTTTTATTGGATAAGTCGGTAAACGAGCGGATGGATCACCTGATGATAAGCAATCGGCGTCGCCTATGGACACTCGAAACACTAGAAGCGTTACAAGTACGTTATCGGCCTTTTAGGGATTAGGAATTTGAAAACTGTTAGGAATTCAGGGATTAGAGAGATTGGGGAGGAAGTAATTATGCCTCTGGTAACCTCACTCACACGACGTGAACGTTTGACGTCGGTTTTCAGTGAGGCCGTGGTATCGGTACGGTCGAGCCGGCCTATTCGTGACGATGACTTTCCAACACTTATACAATATGTTACATATAAGAACAGCGTCTTCGTTTTGGCTGAAAAAGTATTTTAGTTTTTTATATCTCAAACTGTCGGCTTCGACCAGTTATCAGAATAAAAAAAAACAAAGTAGAAATATATTTATAAGACATAATAACATTACTATATCTTATACTATTATATAAAGTGGAAGAGTTTGTTTTTTTGTTTGTTTGTTTGTTTGAACGCGCTAATCTCTATTTCTGTAAATCTAAATTTGAATAATTCTTTTTGTGTTGGATAGCGCATTTATCGAGGATAGCTATAGGCTATGAAACATCACGCAACGACCAATAGGAGCTGAGCAAAGCGTGTGAAACCGCGCAGAAGTAGCTAGTAATATATATGTATTCATCAATACAAGAGCTTGGAAGGTTAGCTTTCTATGTATATATTACTCTTTTTCACAGTAGCACTTTTCAATATTTACTTATTGAGATGAAACTTAGCAGGCAAATAGATATACGTGTAAATAACTTCAATTAAATACCTCAACTAAATTATTATTTCTTAAGTAAACCGCTATTATGTGTAATACATTCTCATATTAGATAGCCATTAACATTATCCATTCATTTTAAACGATACCAATTAACAGTTTAAAAAAACAAAACCAAATGACACAAGTGGCAGTTGAACTCGTGGCTTCTGACTCATCGTGTCAACTCTGTACTGTTGAGCGATCATGTCAAGACCGTGTCAATTAAATTTCGACATAAGGGACTACATAAATTAACATGGATTGGCCTACAGCGCTCTACGATGAACCTAATCTTTTTAAATCTCCAAACAGCTTGCCAAGCGAAAGTAGAGCAAACCTTTCATTCGTAGAGAACATCTACATTCTAGTAAGTGATGTTTAGACAAATTTTAATACACTATGTTATAAAATACCGACTTCAACTTTCGACTTCTTTTTATTTACATAACATAATATAACATCACGCTTTTTATCCCCGAAGGGGTAGGCAGAGGTGCACAATGTGCATATTATACCAATGTACAATGTAACACCCACTTTTCACTATTTATGTTATGAGTCCCATGTAATAGGGGGTGAGCCTATTGCCATATACCGGGCACAATTCCAGACTCCGTGCTACTACTGAGAATATTTAAAAAACCCAGTAATACTTTGCCCGACTCGGGAAATATCGTACCCTAAATTTGTTCATACAAATGTAGTCTCTAAACATTGGAAATAAGGTCTATAATGTAGTTAGTGGAAAGCGGTCACCTGCAAGACAGCATCAACAAGAATAGTGCACAATGGGCGGTCTTATCGCGCAAGGTGATATTTTACAGACAACCTTTGGATGTAGCAGTTATAGGAGTTTGATATGGTCGTCAAGTTTATACAATATTTCATAACTGTATGTATATATTACTATACATACTATACAAATAATCTGTATATTCCATTAAAAAAAAGTAATTATATGTATAAATACAATTTATACCGACAACTTTCATCCTTTTTTGAAGTCGATTAATAAAATTATAAACGGACACTTTTTTGTATATTTATTTGTTACACATCAGTGTACAACAACCTTAACAACTAATATTTTATCAATGCTTTCTATGTAGTCGTATCTTTATCGAAGTCCTCTGATATGCAGGTAGACTGCTTAATATAAATACGTTTTTTAATGTGCTTACGTCATCATATACTTACATATAAACGTCTGAATAAATAAAAATCAATCACGAAATGTAAAATTGCCGAAATTTTTATAATTTCATTAATAGAATCTAGTTTTTATCAAACCAAAAAGAACATAACATAACATCACGCCTTTTATCCCTGAAGGGGTAGGCAGAGATATACATTATGCCACTGTAGAGGTACAATGTAACACCCACTTTTTACTATTTATGTTACGAGTCCCATGTAATAGGGGGTGAGCCTATTGCCATATACCGGGCACAATTCCAGACTCCGTGCTACTACTGAGATTTTTTTTAAAACCGAGTACTACCTACTTTGCTGGACCCGGGAATCGAACCCGAAACCGCTTGCCAGTCGCACTTACGACCACTCGGCCAACGAGCAGAACCAAAGAGAACACATTTGAAAAATTGAATGAGTGTCAGAAAATATGAATCATGTTGCCGAGTCAGGCCGCTGCGTCTGTTTGTCATACAAATATTAAGGTACTTATAGAGTAACTAGCTTTTACCCGCGGCTGCGCTCGCGTCACAAAAGGATAAAAGTAGCCTATGTGACATATACCAATACACACAGCGCCATCTATACCAATTCTTTTGTTTTCCCTCGGGAATATCAAATTTTTCCGGGATAAAAAGTACCCTATTATTTAATCCAGACTTCTAACTTAATGTTTGCAAAAAATCAAAGCAATCGGTTTAGAAATTTAATTACGGCGTGAAAACGGAACAAACAAACAAACAAACAAACTCACTTGCCCATTTATAATAGTAAGGATTGCAAAATACATAGACATTACTAACTGTTGCCTGCGACCTTGTCCGCGCAGAATATGAGTTTTAGGATATAATTTTTTTGATTGATATTTCCAAAATAAAATAAAAGTATTCTTTGTTATTCCTTAGTACATCAACTACTTGCCAATAAAAGTCTTGCGAAATCGATCCAGCTATTCCAGAGATTAGCCAGTACAAACAGACGGACAGACGAAAATATTAAAAAATGTTATTTTGCTATATATATTCACACCATAATAATTATGCATGTAGTAAAACGCGGTAATTTCATTATTACATACATACACTCCAATTTTATGTTTATCTTTAGATGTATAGATAATCTATTGCACCATTTTTGTTTCCAAAGTGACATTTATGCAGGAATTACTTTATCTAATAGGAAATACGATTAGTGTACCAATACAAAGGACAATAGTAAAAAAAATATAGATAGTAAAATAATTCAAAAGTATGCTAGAAATTAAAGTGTGGGAGAGCTATGCTTCGTCACGAATGGGTGGCTTGACCGGATTATTACCACGGCCTCATAGAAGACCGACGTGAAACAACGCTTCCATTGTGTTTCGTTGTCATGTGAGTGAGGTTACCAGCCCAATTACCCCTCGCCCCCCTTTTCCAATCCTTGAATCCCCAACAATCCTCAAATCCCTAATCCCAAAAGGCCCGTAACGCATGGTGTCCATGGGCGACGCCGATTGCTTACCATCAGGTGATCCGACGACTTGTTTACCGGTTCATCCTATAAAAAAAAATTAAAGACTTTTTGACTTAAACTAAAACTGTAATAATTTTCGTAGGACATATTAAATTAATTATTATGTTTTACGACAAGAAGCAGAAGAAAAGCCCGCCGTGTAGGCCACGCTTACAAAATGTCGATAAGAACTTTAGAATTGTATTTGATTAAGTATAATAAAAAAAAAAGTTTATTTCAATTACATAAAATTATTGGAGATCACCTTTTAAGCTGAAGTGGCAGCGGGCCGGTCACATTTGTCGAAGAACCGATAACCGTTTGGGGTAAACGTGTTCTAGAGTGGAGACCGCGTCTGGGCAAACGCAGTGTAGGGCGCCCTCCAGCTAGGTGGAGTGACGACATCCGCAAGGTGGCTGGCAGTGGTTGGATGAGAAGACCTGAAGACTGAGCTCAGTGGCGTGCTATAGGAGAGACCTATGTTCAGCAGTGGACGAATACAGGCTGATGATAATGATGATGACCTTTTAAGCAATGGAGTGCTTGTGCTAGGAATAATGTAACAATAAACAATTACTGAATCCTAATAAAACAATTCATAAACATTAACAAATACATATAAACGAATGTTTTCCTGTGTTTGTGCCTACAATAAATTAACCTGTTATTCTCACAGAAATGCTGACTAAACACTTTGATTGAATATTTCTTGGAATATGACTGTACCTAGGCATGTGTTTACCTAGTAACATTTGTTTAAATTTCATGACTTAGACTAAGATTTTCATATGTATGTTAAAGGACAATGTTATTTTACAGTTAGGTTGTTAAAGGACAATATATCCTATAGTTCCTAACTCTAAATACCATAACATAACATCTAGATCATCAACATAGCTAGGACAAGCTTTGTTAAATTTTCTCATTAAAAAGACATATTTTATTTACTGTTTTAGCACTACAATACAGAATGTACAACTGTACTATTAATACATACATAACATCACGCCTTTGATCCCCAAAGGGGTAGGCGAAGTGCACATTATGCCACTGTACAATGTAACATCGACTTTTCACTATGTATGTTATGAGTCCCATGTAATAGGGGATGAGTCTATTGTCATATACCGGGCACAATTCCAGAGTCCGTGCTACTACTGTGAATTTTTGAAAAACCCAGTATTTTGCCCGACCCGGGAATCGAACCCGAGACCCCTTGCCCGGCAGTCGCACTTGCGACCACTCGGCCAATGAGGCAGTCTCGGGCTCTAAATAAGTATCTAAAACTATTCTACAGGATTTGGTAACTGACATAATTTCTACGACAAGTGTAATCTCATCCTTCTTAAGTGGAAACTGTAACCAGTTTGCAGATTAGAAGGATGAGATTGATTGAGAATGCTGCCGGACACCGGGACTCTGTAAGAAAGAAAGAAAGATAAACCATATATTACACCACGATACACACATAGACAAGACTACAGGTACACACTTGAAGCCCATGGTGCATTGTACTGCGAAAGGGCGGAGCTCAGCTTAATACTGTAGCCCGGGCAAGAAGGCTGTCAAATGTTTATTTCTCTGGCAGTCGGACTTCAATTAATTCTCAGCTTTATTATAACAACCAGATGGTGTAAGGTTGAGTAGCTTGATCTGGTAGCACTAATTCTGGTAGCAATAATTTTCTTTTACAGTCCAAGATTACCTACTTGGAACACAAAACCTAGCTATTGTTGTTATAATAGCGATAAAGTTATAATTCTTATCTCGGAATTATCAATATCTTTACTGCTATGTGATCTCCGTCATGTTTCTCGTATCAATAAGACTATTAGAAACTGATGTTGAGTGAAAAATCTTTGCTTATTGTAATTTGGTAACAGCGCCACCTAGTAAGTTATACAAGAACTTGAAGGTTTTAAGCGATGCAGCTTCGTGAAAAAGTATAACGTTTTATAATAGATGTCACTGTCATCAAATATTTTTGCAATTTTTTAATTTAATCCTAAATAGATATTTAGATAAACTGTAATGTAGTGTATAAGCTAGTCGATATAGATAACACTAGATAACAGATCTAAAAGATAACCACTGAATTATACCCCAAAAATTTAACCTTGAAGGTTTGAATGACGTCAAAAAACCTTGATATCAAGGTCACTAATTAATTTTCGCACACAATAAAATCCCCCAAAATCACCAATAATCCAACAAAAAAATATAAACAAAATATATTAATTTTCAGCGAATTTCAAGCGTGACCTTTATTAAGGCCGTGTCCTCGCGGCGAGGTCGCGTTACCTCGCGACGAGGTCACTAGAAGGTCGCCCTTGGCAGGATAATGACACTGAACTTGTTCCAACAACCTTGGAGTAAGGCCGCGTGACGTTTCCGCGATATATTTAGCGTAAAATGCGAGTATGTTGATAATGATGATGATGGCGATGACGATGCTCTGACGCGTGTAGTAGGAAATGATTTGTAACTGTGTATGTGTAAGTTTTATAGTCGTTAATTGAATATGTGCTGTGCTGATAGGTGTTAAAGTAAGTTGTTGATATTGGTGGGTAGATGTTAATATAGTTGCTAGGTTACCGGTCGCTATGCAATGTAGCGGGTCAACTAAAACACAGAATTTGTTAATGTGATCCACAAATTGATGTTCCGAGTTCATATGGTTATAATTGAAATAAAAAAAAATCTACTGTTTATAATTGAGTAATGACACTGAAAGAAGAGCTACTAACTCTATCAGCTTACATGTTTACACGCAACTTTAGTTTAAACTTCATGATTGTTTTACGTTAGTCACAATAGATGGCGCTGAGCGAAGATTAACATAACTACACTTCCTTTTAGAAATTAATGTTTTACAGGCCTTGTTTCTCTAATAGTTTCATGTAGATTGTTTACAACTTTTATTGTACCCAAAGTGAGTTAAAACAATGTGAGTCAAATTAATAGCAATTTATTTAATCAGATACTTTATTGTGAAACAGGCTCGAATCAACCATTACAAAAATAGATCCTACATTGGGCATTGGATCAATCTTCTTTATATGTTCTGTGGGATCAATCATGAACTAATGATATCGACAAATTTTGTCGTAGGTCCAACAACGGTAACTACCTAACTACAAATGGTAAAAATTCAAGCTTGGGGTATTGAGTGGCTGTCGTTGACTACCACCATGTTGAATGTGATGATGTCCAGAAGCAGTTGGAAATATAGTGACCTTTGTTGGTGACGGCGAAAAATAAAATTTCAGACATTTTTATAAAGATCAAAAAATATAATTTTATTTAAATTATCTAACTAAGAAAGTATCGAAGTAATTACAATAGGGTTCAAAATAATGACGGTGACTAACAAATTCGTAACTCATACACAAACAGACAAGATCTACTTACAGATAAAAAATTGTCTTTAATTACTTAAGTATTACTTAACTACATTACTTAACTTATTTTTTAAAGTTTTTTAAATATTGGGGGCACGGTAGTGTACAGCCAAGTTGCGCGTGACATAATAATTTTATTAAATAAGAATGTCGAAATGAATAAAAGTTGACGATTTAATCAAAGTTAGGCACACTTTTCTTCTAAAATAAAATTATTATGAAAGTGTCGAATAAAAATAAGTCAAAAGTTATTGTATTCAATTTCTTTGTTGATTGCTGCAATTTGTGTAATTTTCGGATCGTAACCAAAGTTTTGTGTCAATTTTGTTTAAACAGTAGATAATCATCATGACAAACTCTCAACAATATTATAGTACCCTATTTCACAGACTAAAGAATATAATTCAGAACTCAACATTACCTACTACAAACACAAAGAATATAATTTATGTCAAACATTTTGCTAAATAAAATATTTGTCCAAGTGCTATAAAACGTCTGAATTATTTACAATTTAAACTGTCATTATTCTTATAAATGTCATGGATTTATTAAATAAATTAATCATTATGCTACACCTATACCTATCCAAATTTACAATGAATGAAATTTACCAAACAAATATAATTTGAACATAAAAATTTACTTAATTACAAGGATATACTTTACAAATAAAAAATGGCGTAAACTTTTCAATAAAAAAATAAAATTACTTCTATTAAAGAAACCAGAACACATAGGTATTTGATCACATTTCTATCACATGGTATTTTCTGGTAACATTCTTAATTAAAAATATTAATACGAGCATACACACGCCACACGTAAAGCTACTATAAGCTTCGATAGACTTTTAACATTATTCCTTAAGAATCAAATTAAAAAAAAATGTCAAACAAAGTATAACGTGGCAGCACATAAAGCAACTACAACCTTCAATAGAATATTGATTTAAATACATAAGAAATAAGATTAAAAACCTATTGTCGGCAAAATTATAGCTTTACATGCTGTCGTCTGCATTGCATATAAAATAAAATTTTAAACAACTATTGTCATACTAAAAGACTTCTTTTCTGAATCCAAATCCAAACTGGTCACATTTGACCCTGAGTATCTTGGCGAGCTGTGGAGGTCCGCAGTAGAAGACTGTGACCTTCCCTTTGTTCTGTTCCTGCAGTTGTTTGAACACTTTATCCCAGTTCGGACGACCCGCGTTCGTTCTGGTCTTCAAACCTGTTATTAAGTCACGTTTCTCCTGCAAAAAAAGTATAATTTTAATGTTGCCACTATAAAACCTTCTTTTTCTTCTATACATCAATCAATAAAATCGTAGGAAAGTGAAAACTGTACATTGAATATTTTCACAAAAGAATGCCTGGTGCGTAATCTACAATCGATACCAAAACCAAAAATATGATTTTAGAATTTTTGTCTGTTTATCTGTATGTATGTCTGGGATAACTCAAAAAGTGCTGCATGAATTCACTTCAAATTCTGCATGAATATTATTAACAGGTCGGGTCATCATATAGGCTACATATTATCATGTTATCAACTACTGAGCAGGAGCTGTGAATCAAATTCACAGTCAACAGACAATCTATTCCACACGGACAAAGTCGCGGGCTCAGCTAGTTTATAATAAAATGAAAAATGTCGGATAACAGTCTCTTGAATCAACGCCTGTAACACCTGGCTACTGTAGAGATATATGCAAAGCGGAAACACATTGCCAAGAAGAATATCTGTCATTTTCTGAAGTCTGGTAATTTGGATCGAGTTATTCCCAACACAAGTATTGTATAATATCTTACTGGGACTGCCTCAATGTTAGACAGATATTGTAATTCTTAAGATAATAAACAATTTGAATTTGAATTGAATTTGAATTTGGTAACGTGGTAACCCATTACACACACACATAAAAACTACTGTAATTTTTGTGCTTCAGCAACAGCCTATAAATGCCCACTGCTGAGCAAAGCCTCTTCTCACACAGAGAAGGTTAGAGCATTAATCATCACGCTTGCTCAATGCGGGTTGGCGATTTCAAACTTATAATTAGAAATTATAAGTCCAGGTTTCCTCACGATGTTTTTCCTTCACCGTTTGTCAGTGGTGTCTAAATAATCTTAGAAAGTACATATAACTCGGAAAAAGTCACATTAGTACTTGCCGTTGGTAGGTTTCGAACCCGCACCCTCATGCATGAGAAGTGGGCGTCTTAAACCTCCGGGCCACCACGACATTGTGCTTCAGTCATTTCTAAATCACATTATGTCCATGTCTTTTTAACGTCCTTGTCCACGATCTACAAATACCAAAGCTAAAGAGGCCAACAATACTTGGAACTCCTTGGGGTATGTCAGTGTCCACTAGCGGCGTTGATTGCTTACAATCAAGTGATCATCGAAAATTCGTCTCCTCGTTTGCCCCATGCAAATGTATGTCAAATTAAATCAATCTCGAATGTACCTTCTCATGCAAAAGATCCAAAGCTAACTGCAGTCCAACGGCCTTCATATCTGACTTCTGTAACGCGCTGGTGATATACATGTGCATCTCCAGAAACCGTTCCATAGCTCCACCCAGCTCTGCCTGTTCTATCTCCAATTGAGACAGCAGCGATACGAACCACTCGAATGAACGCTGCTCACGGTTTATCCAGAAGAAATCCACCTGGGGATGATAAAAATTAGTAAAATGGAACTATATCATAAAGAAGGAAGTCATTGTTTAAGCAAACTATATTCTTGTATTTTTATATGGTATAAGCTGGTAAACTAGCGTACGGATCACCTGATGGTAACCAATTGCCGTCGCCTATGAACACTTGCAAAACCAGAGGCGTAAGAAGTGCGTTACCGGCTTTTTGGGATTAGGAATTTGAAGATTGTGGGGCATTTAGGAATTGGGAAAGGGAGAACCTCACTCACGCGACGAAACATAACGCAAGCTTATTGTTATAGTTTTAAATCATAGATAGTCTTTGCACATGTATCAAAAATATGACTATTACGTCTAGTTGAATATTGTAATAATGTCCAATATGATTATTTAGTGATGAAGTGAACTACCTAATATAAGTATTATAGTATATTCGTGATGGAAACATCGCCGTCAAGATTAATATTTAAAGCTCAATTTAAATTTTATTTCTAGAAGTCCCAGTTACATCATTCATCATTTTTCTAGATAAATTGACAACAATTTTAATCAATAAGTTTCAGTTAAGGTGACACAATCATCATTTCGGTAATGTCTACATATTCTTCACAGCACACCAACTTACATACACAAACACACAACTTCAGATACACTCACACTAAAGACATGAACACTCACACACTGTACATTCATTTTCACAATTGACAAACACATTCTCATCATCCATTCTCATATAATCCACTCTGGTTTGGTGTTGGTCTACCCTCAGACCACGGAATTTGTTTCTTTTTATTGCTTGTATTCTATTGCATTATAATTACCTACTATATTATTGTGACATCGGGTGTGAACCTGGAGATCTGTCATACAGGTCTTGAACCCAGTATAGACTCCAGCTCTCACAAAGGTTGAACCTATTGTAACTTAAATAGTGATATAATGTTTCTATGTATGTACCTTTTTGAGAGAAATAAATTCCTTTATTATTTATTATTTCATCAACAACTGATTCTGAAACATCACTCACCTTCTTTAAATTCATATTATGTCGGGGCATATCAGACGCCCACGTATGCCCACACTTAGGACAGTCCTGCCTGGCACTCCAGTAGCGGTACATCACAGCTTGCAGTATGGACGCGAAGGGAGTGACCCCAATGCCGGCCGCCACGAGAGCTGCGTGCTGGGCCAGGAAGATGTGTGAGGAGGCTGCGCCGTATGGACCGTCGAGGTAGATCTGATGAGAAGTAAACAGTATTACTTCATGTAATATAGGGTACCTACATTGTTTCTCGTAGCAACAAAAGTTGCCATTAAAATCTATTGCTTAAAACACTGATATGAAATATGAAATGCTATGTATACCGATTATCAGTAAATTGATAACCTTTCACACAAATACTATGAATGTGAAAGTTTATTTGTTTGGATGTTTGAGTATTTGGATGATTGTCCGTCAATCACGCTGAGACTACTGAACAGATTGATATACAGACAAGGTATAGGCTAATTTACGTGATAAGACACCTTTAATCCCGATTAAATGCTCCTATGGGATAGAACACAAAAACGCGGACAAAGCCGCTAATAAATGCTAATAAAAGATATTTATAACTAATTCAAATGATTTACCTCCAGAGGTTTTCCAATAGGATAGTTGGCTTCGAAATCATCAGTAGCCTCTGAACCATCATTCTCACACTCTACGATCTTCTCTGGCTGACATTCAACGTCTCTATCTGGAGACAAGCTCTTTGATAGACGACGACGAGCTGGAAACAAGAAAACAAACAAAATGTAATAAGGAACTTCGGATTTGAAAATCACTACATAGTATAAAACAAAGTCGCTATCCTCCGTCGTCTGTCCCTATGTATGCTTAGTAGATCTTTAAAACGACGCAATTTTGAAGCGGTTTCTTTTAGTAGGTAGATAGAGTGATTCTTAAGGAAGGTTTTATATGTAGAGGTATAATAGGTGCATATTGCACCCATGCAAAGCAGGGGCGGGTCGCTAGTTTTTAATAAAATGAAAGATAAAGATACAAAATTGGTTTACAGAACAAATTCTTGCGAAATAAGTAGTTTCACTTATTAAACATGGCATCGTGACCACATAAAGTACGGATATTAGAAATCTACATCAAAATTTAAATAAAACAATATACTCCAACTCACCAAGAGTCAAAATGCTATCATTACTCCTCCTCCTCTCCTCAAAGCTAGGAGTCTTGAAGGCGATGATCGTAGGCTTGGTCCTCATGTACCTGAAGCTGTGTACTAAGGATTTGTTCTGCGGTATCTTGCTGGCTAGCCCGAAGGTCCTGCGAGCGCTCAGCATGGAGCCCTCGTCCAACTTGCTTTCTGACTCTGAACGCATGAAGTCGCGAAGACTGGGAAGATGGAAGAAAGGAACATTAAATATGTTTGTACCTTTATAAATCCATCCATTTCACAAATCCATTAGTATTCCAGACTACAATCCGTTTCAAATTGCATCCCCCTTCGTTTTGACGTTAAGTACAAACATAGACACAAGCTCACAATAACGTTAGTAAAATCCAAAATTAATAAGAGTCAATAGGGTAGTTTCCTAAATTTTATTTTAATGTTCGTCTGGTAGATTATTTTAAAACATTAGACGCGTATTATTTCTTTTCTCACAAAATTAAATGCTTTCGGCGATATATTGATTTGAAATGTTGTGTGACGTCACAGCCTGCTACAAAATGTAGCACATTGTGACATATCTACCTCCCACTCCTAAACTTAACTCCATTTTATTTAAGTATTGTAACTTTATACGAGAAAATAAAAAATACCTGTCTAATATTTTTTCATTATGTAACTGACGGACTAATTAGATTTTTAATTTTCTTACCCTGGAAACTACCCTATTATAGGCATTAAGCCCGTGGCGTACCGGAACGTAGATCTACGCGAGACACACTGTAGTTTGTGTTGTGTCTCATATACTGAAACTCGAGATGTCAAACCTAAAGTCAATTACATTTATTTACAACAACCCACCATTTATAAATCAAGAATTTTAATAACTGGGAGCACGGAAGTGCACCGCCAAGTTCGATTAATTTCATTATAACTTACGCTATTAAGCGCTGTCGTTTCTTCAAATTCTTCTGTACGTCGGGCATGGAGCGAGACTTCTCTAGAGTGCGAGGCGGAGCCAGCAGTAGTGAGGGGTGATACGATATCTTTGTTGGTGACGGTGCTGGAAGTAGAGGATAGAAAAGTAATTAATATAAAACGTAGATTTAGTGTATTGAGCAAAATATTATTATGTGTTATAATGCCAGATTTCAAGTAGGCGCAAATGCAACGACTTAGGGGATTGGTTCTCATGCTAACGTTAACATTATTACAAACTTTTTTTAAGTGTGGGAGAGCCATGCTTCGGCACGAATGGGCCGGCTCGACCGGAGTGATACCACGGCCTCACAGAAATCGACGTGAAGCAACGCTTGCGTTGTGTTTCGTCGTGTGAGTGAGGTTACCGGAGGCCCAATTACCTTCCCCTTCCCCAATCCCTGAATCCCCAACGATCCTCAAACTCGTAATCCCCAAAAAGCCGGTGACGCATTTGTAACGCCTCTGGTGTTCCAGGTGTCCATGGGCGACGCCGATTGCTTACCAACAGGTGATACCTCTGCTCGTTTACCGACTTATGCCATAAAAAAACTAGGATTTTCAATATTAACGTTCTAATTTTTTAAGACCATGTGTCATGGCTCGTATTTTTTTATCTTGTATGTTTGTTCTCTCTCAATAGTAACGAACGTACCATCATTTTGTTTGACGTCTCCATTGCCTTCCTCTGCAACATAAGCATCATTGGTGAAGCACTTGGGGGAGAAGTCCACAGACCTCTTCTTAGTGCTAGCTACTGAACCCTTACGGCTCTTCTTACTTTGGCTGGATATTGAACGAGCTAGCTGCCTGTACAGAAAACCAGAGTCAATGAGATGTAGGGATTTTGTTGGTTAAGCCTTTGATTACCTATTAAAAGCTGTTGAACACAAATTGTTATTGTATAAAGACAAATAGGTAAGTATTTAATGACATTTTGATGTGGAATTGGATAAGATTTCTGATTCAGCAAACGCCTTCATGGCCATTCTACCAATGACTCATTTATAAGGATTCTAGTATTCAGTATACTTACTGATGTCCATTTTCAATTGCCGGCAGTTCTTCCCCGTGTAACCTGGCTTGTTCTCTCTCGAAGTAGGAGTACAATCGGTTGGTCCATTCTCCAACGCCACGGATGTGTAGCCAGATATATTCTGTAATAATAATTATGTGATGATAATTGACTGCCTCGATGGCCGAGTGGCCGCGAGTGCGACTGCCGGGCAAGGGGTCTCGGGTTCGATTCCCGCGTCAGGCAAAGTATTACTGGCTTTTTTAAATTCACAGTAGTAGTATGAAGTCTGGAATTGTGCCCGATATATGGCAATAGGCTCACCCCCTATTACATGGGACTCATAACATATATAGTGAAAAGTGGGTGTTACATTGTACAGTGGCATAAGGTCCGTAATGTACACCTCTGCCTATAATTGTATGATAAGCAGAATATTCTTTAAAATGTCAAATGTAGCTTTGGTTCAAGTATATTATTGATCTCTGATAACTACTATCACGATAATTAGGTCATTATTTTGCTGTGATGCATATATTATGAACTTGAAAGTGGAAGACGCCACATAAGAACAACTATAAAGCAATCACAAAAGATGTGTGAATCCTCACTAATATTATAAATTGGAAAGTGAGTTTGTTTGTTTGTTTGTTTGTTTGTTCCGCTTTCACGCCATAACTACTAAACCGATTGCTTTGAATTTTTGCAGACGTAAAGTTAGAAGTCTGAATTAAATAACAGGGTACTTTTTATCCCGGAAAAAAATTATATTTCCGAGGGAAAACAAACGTATTGGTACAGATGGCGCTGTGTGTATCGGTATATATCACATAGGCTATTTTTATGATTTTGTGAGCGAAGCCGCGGGTAAAAGCTAGTATTTAATAATAACAATCGTAGGTGGCTGATTGTACCTTCCTGTTCAGGAGCACTGCTGATGGTAAAAGGATGCCACTCATAGGTAGCTATAGCAGGGATGTTCACAAACACGTAGTCTCCAGCGTGGAAGTGGAAGAGTGGGGGTCGCTTCACCACCAGGTGGGTCACGCGTGATGGGAGCAGGATGCCTGATGATATGTAGGTCTTGCCGCGCTCTGATCTGAGGAGGAAATATTTATTTATTTTATTTATCTTAAATACAAGTTGAAGGTATTTTCATGATTTCAGATTTTGTACATGTAAGTATTAAGTCCATTTTCAAAATATTTAAACAGAATCTAGAATGAATGTCATGTGGCCCTTTTGGTTCGTCTTGGTAATGCACTACAGTGCCCCCAAATATCTATGATACATTTTTGAAAGTTCATTTCGCAATGTATGTTGCGAGGTTGATTCTGAGTCTGTATAAATACAACCAACGTATTAAAAATCTTCACAAAATAATGCGCGGTTGGTGTGGTCGCTGGGATACCGGCTGCCGCGCAACGGGTAGCGGGTTCGATTCCCATACGGAGAAACTCTTTAAGCGATCCACAAATTGTTGTTTCTGGTCTGGGTGTCATGTGTATGTGAACTTGTATGTTAGTAAAGTCAGCAACGATACAGGAGAATATCCTAACGTGGGGTTTCAACGTTTATTGTAAAAAAATAATACAACAATATTTAATTATTAAATGTGGGAGAGCCATGTTTCGGCACGAATGGGCCGGCTTGACCGAAATGATACCACGGCCTCACAAAACACCGACGTGAAACAACGCTTGCATTGCGTTTCGTCGTGTGAGTGAGGTTACCGGAGGCCCAATCCCCTACTCCCCTCCCCCGTCTCTCCAATCTCCGAATCCCCCACAATCCTTAAATTCCCAATTTCCAAAAGGCCGGTAACGTACTTGTAACACCTCTTGTATTTCGGGTGTCTATGGGCGTTGCCAATTGCTTACCATCAGGTGATCCGTGTTCTCGTTGACTGGCTTATCCCATAAAAAAACAGTAATTACCTCATCCAAGCCAGCCTCATGATCCTCTCGGCCACGTAGACGGTGCCGGGCAGCACGAACCACTTCCAGAAGTTGGGCGCGTGCACCAGCAGCAGCAGCCAGAACGGCACGTACAGCAGGTGGGACCAGTAGAATATCTGCAGATCAAAACTTGAGTTATCACTTTGGTTTTTTTTCTCACCCCCTATTACATGGGACTTATAACATAAATAGTGAAAAGTGGGTGTTACATTGTACAGTGGCATTAAGTGCCGTAATGTGCACCTCTGTCTACCCCTTCGGGAATAAAAGGCGTGATGTTATGTTGCTTTTTTTTCAATCTTTCTTTTATTCTTATTTTAATAAAACATAGGATTGTCTCTTATGTCGTGGGTGCGTTTACAAACATACAAGTTCACATACACATGGGTGTCATGTGTATGTGAACTTATATGTTTGTTATTATGTTCAATTTGTACAGCACTTGGCTCAAGCTCAACTCCCAAACGTCTTTATCGTTTGTCGCTTTAATACTTTAATTAAAGTTGTCTAAAGGGCCTCTGCGCAGTTGGCTCCGGCCCCTCGTACGCCTCCCAAATGACAGGGACCCTGTGGTCCCGTGAATGGTAAAGACATACATAAAAAATAAAATATTCTTAATTATGTTCATAATCACCTCGAAACTCCCGCCCCGTCTAATAAAAGGCTGGCTGCAGATGAACATGACGAACAGTATAACGGCGAGGGCTACACCGGTGGGGTTGGCACAGCCCGGCACCAGACCGAACAGACCCGGCTTCTCCGTCAGCAACCATTCCGAGAGTGTGTAGTTAGCTTTATTCAAGACTGGGTCGTTTACTACGATTATACCTGTAATGAAATGTTAATACGTTTATATATCGTACCGAAACTTTGTTTTTACAAAAGTAGTCTTTAAACATCGGGAATAAGGCCTATAATGAAGTGAGTGAAGAGCGGGCACTGGTGACCATTTGGTGATTAAGCAGTATGGCTTAATTATTAAAGTATTAAAGGTTAAAAGTTCTTCAGCAGTTTAATTACCAGGGTAGATACAGATGAGATTATGCTATTTAATACTGTATCCTATTGCCATCTACCGGACACAATTCCAAATTCTGTGTTATTATTAAGAATTTTTGACAAGCCGTATAAACCTCTATAGTATTTTTTACGACTCAAAAATTTAACCAAAGATCCCGTTCTCGTATTGCACTTCGTACTTGGGACAACCATGAAAATGATAATATGTAGATACTAAAATTAAATATGAATACTATGAATGCCTTTTCACACACTCCGGTGTAATTTGTATACACGGAGCCGCCGGCGCCGGCTAACCGGTCCATTCACCGGAACGTGTAAAAAGGCATTGAATAGATAGAATATGAAGTTGTTCAATTGTCTGGGAATACATGTATAGGTATGTGATAAGGCACTGATAACAGTAACAGACACTGGTCGATAATTTCACGCATACTCACACAGCCGAAATAGCTCAGTTGGGAGAGCGTTAGACTGAAGATCTAAAGGTCCCCGGTTCAATCCCGGGTTTCGGCAGAGTAACTTTTTGCTCTTTGCATAATTTTTTACCATCCGTTTATATTCGTAAATTTTTCTTATTATAATGCAATTTTATCTTTAAAAAGATTTTATTAAAATTTTGTGAAATAAGTGAATTTTTTTAGTTCAATAGTAAAAAAATATTGATTTACATTTTTTTTCGAGTAATGAACATGGTAGGCACGTATTTGAAAAAAATGTACTTACGTCTCTATAATTGGGTACTTTCCTTTATCAAAAAATAAATTATTTCGACTGTTCAATACAACAAAATATTAAAAAATAATCACACTTTCAATAATTGATTTTATGACCAACTTAATTTTAGTATTGTTCCATCAATTTTTTAAGAAATAAGTATACTCTTAGATGCTATAAAACCGTGACGTCACAATACACAATCTCTTAACAAAATTCATAGAAAACTATCGTTTTTGACAGTTCGAAAAAAGGTAATGAATTTGACTAATTAGCAAGTACCGTATTGTACTTACTAAAGTTACAAAGATGCATCAGCGTGTGCACGAGGCTGTACACAGCAATGAGCACGCCGGTCAGTTTGTGCAGGTAGATGTGGTGGTCCAGGGGCAGGTACGAGCTGAACCCACGGACTCGGAGCTCCGTGAGGCAGTGTCGCAGCATTAGGACCAGCACCCAGGAACACGTGAAGTTTAGACATTGACCTGCAAATTAATGGGGTGGATGGTCATTATAACATCACGCCTTTCATCCGCGAAGAGGTAGGCAGAGGTGTAAGTTACGGCACTTAATGCCGCTGTATAATGTAACACCTGATTTTAATCTAGCATGGAGGTGATGGTGTAAAGGTGAATTACTTTGAATAAGAAAATTATTAACGTTCGGTTAACTAACTCCCTAACTTAACTACGGATTACTTAGGTATGTGCTTTCTAAAGTTCAAAGTGGTCAAAGTAGAGAGTATACAGTTTAAGGTGACAGGCCACCACCACTTTCTGTAAATAGAAACATTATGTTTCTATTCTTAATATCTTCAAATTCTCCGAAAGGCTATACAGAGGAAACAAACTTGTTTTTCGCTAGTTGTGTATTTGATTCATTGTACCTTACCTACTATTGCAAAACATCAAACACAATGAGGGCTAGGTACCGTATTTTAGCTCATCAGATGACAAAGTTCTTTTGACCAATCACAGCTGCTGTGAAATATTGAACGAAGAACCTATAGAACGAAGAACGAGAGCACAACACTAGCACCATCTGTTGGGCACCACGATAGGCCCCATTCGAAATTCAAAGCTTAGACTTAGCATACAACACAAAGTTAAGACAATAACGATCACAATATACTTACCACAAGCTCTGGCTAATATAACAAATCCGTTTGCCTTGCGGTACTCCACGCAGCGAGCGACGAAGAGTCCCACATTTACAAGAGTGAACAGACCCAAATACGTGAGGAATACGTAGTTGTTCTTGAAGTAGGGCCGCGACAGCTGGTAGGGCTTCAGTCTGGACAGGCGCTGTTTGAAGGAGACTGGCTGCGGGTCCTGCTTCGGAGGGACTAGCCAACGGTCTATGCTGGAAGGGAATGGAATGAGTTAAATAAGTTGAAATATTAGGATAATGCATACTTATAGTATAGAGAGTTTCGCATAAATATGTTACTTGACCTATGTTGTATTGATTTCGTGAAAGTGTAGTTTAAGAAAAAAGAAAGGACAATGATTTATTTACACGATATCTTATATTATTGTTTATTTGTTTGAACGCGCTAATCTCCGTAACTACAAGTCTGATTTGAATAATTCTTTTTGTGTTGCATAGCGCATTTATCGAGGATGGCTATAGGTTATAAAACATCACGCTACGACCAAAAGGATCCGAGCAGAGTGTGTGAAACCGCACGGAAGTAGCTAGTAAAACATAATAATCATGTGGCATGTTCATATTGTGCATCGCCGCATCACTGTGTGCATGTGTGCGTGTCTCAATTAATATAATGACAATGTCAATGTCAATGGCACAGTGGACATCAATACAGCACCTGAACAAAATAAATGAGCAAACTCTCACGTACCTGATAGACAGATTCTCCAGCAATCCATCGTGACTCTCAAGCTGCTTCTTCAAGGCATCGTAAGTGATGGCACCGCGGCGCTCAGTGTCAGCGTCGTCGAACATGGCGGTGGTGAGCTCCAGCAGCTGGTCGTCACTGAACTGCATGCCGTTCTCCTCCATGCAGGCTCGCATCACGTGCTGCAGCTCACGGTGCTGGATCAGGCCATCACCTGGAGAAGGAAAATTGTGAACGCCGGGACTTAAGTTTAACTCATGTTGCTTCGAGACCATGTCAGTTGAAAATATTATATTGTTGCAGTTGTTCAAAAATTAACCACTTTGAAAGTGAATAATCCAGTGCAGTAATGTTAGTTTGTACCGGCGTTTATCTGTGAGTCTTTAGTGATTCTGTTTACATACATAGAACAATATTTTGAATCAAAATAAAACAAAATAAGACACTGTGTAGGTTAATATCATGGCACATTCAACATGCTTGAAGTGTGTCTCACCATCCAAATCATAAACCTTGAACAGGAATCGTATCTTGTCCTCGGGCGTCTGTCCAGCGAACTGATGGACGGCTGCAATGAACTCCTGGAGGGAGATGGCACCGGAGTCATCTTCATCGAAGATTTGGAACACTCGCTCCGTGAAAAAGGGCTGGAAACAGAACAAAGTAAGAAATTACGCGTTTCAATTGTGACAACTTCATGTGTTATTGGTGGCTCGTCACAAACTTGTTTACGCGACTGCCAAGCAAAGGGTCTCGAGTGTTATTAGGTTTTTCGAATATTCTTAGTAATAGCATGGTGTCTGACATAACATAACATCTCTCCTTTTATCCCCGAAGGGGTAGGCAGAGTTGCACATTACGGCGCTTAATGCCACTGTACCTCTGTGCTTCTACTTTTTTTTAAACCCATGGTGTGTGTTTGCTTATATTTGTCATCATCCGAATTGGTTCATCTAAAAAATTGTCGCTGTCGTTGAAATTGATCTACGAAGAGGTACATTTTAGTTAATTTAATAAATAAATAAATATGTTATGTAGAATGAGCTTACATTTTTGGACACAACTATTTTCTGGAACTGTTCTCTGGTGATCTCTTTCTCATCTCCCACTGTAGCTCGGAACAGCTTCTCCAACCGGTCTACGCTGTGCTTGTCGAAGCCCACGCGGGGTCTGAAACATTACGTAGTCACAAAATATAAATGCTATTTTATAGTTCATCATCATCATCATCCTCGATTGGTTTCCATCACTGGTGGTCATGGGATTATCTTCGTCAATTAAGTACTTATTGAATATAATCCATCAATCCATGAATAAAAACGTAATGGAAACACAGTTGGACTATCAATGAAGTATCTATCTTACAGACATTCAAAGTTTATATATAACATATACGTAACTTGGTGTTTACAAAATCAAGAAATGAAATTATTAATTACTATTCTTCATTTTAGGACTCATTCATTCATAAGACACTGTTTGTTTAGTTCATTTATTAATGTAACATACAATATTTTCGTAGAAAAACATGACTTTATACCTGCTACTGGTGACTGTTGATAGAAACTCCATGATCTCGTCAGCAGTCGCATACCCGTCACCATCCGTGTCTACAACTCTGAACAACTTATTTGTTACCTAAAAACAATAACAATAACTTTTATTTTGTCACTTCTACTAGGAAATGTTATTAATACAGGCTATGTTTTGTGATAGTTTTTTATTTCGAGGGTATCGTTAATATTTTAATCAACTTGAGAGACAACGCCATCTAGTTACACAAAACGCTATTACTAGTTACTCTACCAGCTACTAGATGGCGCTGCTCATTGATACTCACCACTTTATTCTTAAGTATGAGTTGAAACGTGTCCAATGTAATCACACCGTTGCCGCATAAGACGTAAGCAACACTTTCTACTTGTTCCACAAAATCTATTTGTTTGTCTTCGCTGTAAACCCAAAAAAAAATATTCGTTTGAATAAATTCTTATATCAGCTACTCGCCGCTAGATGGCGCTGAACATATTATTAGAGTAGCCGTAAAAATGTAGACAAACATACCTAAGTCGTTCTTTCAAAAACTCTAACCAGTCATTTTGATCTAAGTTGTTGTTGCCGTCTGCGTCGAATAGCCGAAATATTCGCTCCAGTAGATCCTGAAACAATGAAAAAATCGGTTTATGATTGTTTTCTCATATTTTATGAACTGGATTGCTTGATTTTCTTGTTATTGGCGAAATAGCGACAACAAGTTGAAAGAAAGAAAGAAAGAAAAATAATTTATTCGCCACCAGACATGGACCACCGAATAACACACAAAATAATAACAAAATAACATTGAGAAACAAAAAAATAAAATAAAAAACAATAAGAACAAAACAATAAAAACAATAATAACATAAAAAAACAGTTGCCGTAATAGAACCACAGTTCTTGCAACCTAGAAGTGGCCATTTCTCGTTGTTTAAAGTATTATTAGCTTTACATTAAATTAATAAGACATCTCCGAACTGGGGAGATAATGGAACAAACAACATCAAAAACTTCCACATTCGTAATAATTTTAATTACAACATCAAAATAAGTTAAAATAACAAAAAATCTGTAGAGATAGTGGCCAAACGTCGGCCCATCAAATACAAAAAAGACGATTTAATAACCTTCAGAAAGGTCACAATTTTACAATGCACTAACCTACCTATCACAGTTACTTAACCACCTAGTCATAATACCAAATCCGCAAACACCTATTTTATTTTTATAATCTGCAAATATTTATTAAGTACATAATAATATAGGTAGTAGCTAGAGAGATATCAGTTTTCTCGACCAACTATTTGATACCCAGTAACCATCTACATATTGTAACTAAACCTGTTTTAACTTATGAACATCCCTGTAATACCAATTATGTTACAGATAAATAAATGATTATGATTATGTGTTACTCAGACCGCACACACTGCTCATGAGGAAAAGTCCCTCTGTGACTCGAAACTAGTAGAGCTTTTCTCAATATATTACGTAAGTAGTTCGTAATTTTTAGTTAATTCAGCATGTCTCTCGATAGTTATCATAAAAATGTACGTACTTTATGCATAAATGCATAATACAGTAAACAGGATAACACACATAAAATTATATGAATATGCACTATGAATAGGCACTACATATACCTGTTGGATTGTTGTAAACAACACTTTAGAAGGTAAATATAATAGTAGGAATGTATGGTGAGGAAGACTACAGGAAAAATGAACGCATTCTGTGATGGGAAACTTTAACTTGGGGTAGGAAGGTAATACCTACTATCCTCCTACCTATATGAATAATATTATAAAATAGCTGTTGCCGACTTCGTCCACTTAAAATATGAATTTTAGAACATAACTTTTTTGTATCAATATTCCAAAATACATGTAACTCCTTAGTGCATTAGCTACCTGCCTATAAAAGTCTTGCAAAATTGGTCCAACTATTTTAGAGTAATCTCTGGAATACAAACAGACAGACCAAAATTTTTTTTTATAATACAGTGAGCTGCGCGACGTCACCTCGACCGCGCCTCGACTGCGAATTCATGAGGTAGAACCCCTTTGTGGTTCGAAACTAGTAGAGCTTTTCTCAGTATATTCACATGAGTAACCCACGATTTTCAGTTAAACACCAAAAAATGTAAAAAATGTTATTTTGGTATGTGTATCGTATGTATGTAGTATATACATGTAGTAAAACCGATTTTGATATTACAAACACTCCCATTTTATTTGTCTGTATAAATGCGAAAGTTTGTGTTTGTGTGTTAGTTATTCCTTTACATCAAAATGACTGAAGGGTTCGGGATCAAATTTGGAATAAGTGTAAAATAATGTCTGGAATAACGCTTAGGTACTTTTTATCCCACGGGACCGCGGGCGAAGCCACTGGCTGAAACTAGTAGAAAATAATGTTCTGTATTTCAGTAAGTATCGTATTGTATGTATGTAACTGAATACTGTTATTACCAGAAAAGTTCAAAAAGTTCTCATTCTTAATTTCTGATTAAAAGAAATCTAATGAGAAAAACAGTAAAAATAGAATGGGTAATTGGGCCTCCGGCAACCTCACTCACACCACGGAATACAACGCAAGCGTTGTTTCACGTCAGTGGTGGTACTCCGGTCGAGCCGGCCCAATCGTGCCGAAGCATGGCTCTCTCCATAAAATATGTATAGGTGCAGTAGAAGAGTTAATATTATGTTAACAATTGCACTAAAATCACGCTATTTACTAACAGAATTCGCATAAAAATCCAATCAATCAATAGTTCGTTAATTCATTGTTGCAATATGATAAAGAACTTTACTTTCTAAACTAAGAAGAATTAATTATACACCGTGAAATCTATTTCGGTTTCGTCCCGAAGTAAAATGGCTCTGTCTTGGTCATACAATAGTTTTACAAAGAAATAAAATGTTTAAAACAAAAAATAACTGGTGAACTTTTGCAAAAAGCTAACTTCGAAAGCGCATACAAACTCACATTATCAAAACAATACACCATGTAGTTCTCGACGAGGTATTTGATCGAGGTGATCGGATGGTAGTGTTTCTAGTAGGTATCTCAATGGTTAAAAAAAATGTAATTTATTTTTTTGTTTTTACTTTATACATCGAAAGATGATACTCCTTATGGCAAGTTGTTTTGCGGGACGGAAACGAAATAGATATCACAATGTACATAATTATATTATGTATTTGTCTTACCCATCGGATAAATGTATCACTTTTGACTTTAAGCTCTTTATTAGAATAATAAAATAATAGTCATAGAGTACGTAGTTTCTCGCCTACTAGTAAGACGGCACTGTGAAACCACAAACATGTTTCCTGGCTATGAGATAACAGCAAATAATGACATTAATTTGTTTGCCATTCAAAGCGGTTTTTATTCAACCGCGGATTTATGTTTGAACAGACGATTCGGAATTCATTTGTCAAAGATCATAAGGTCATAAGCCTTCGGAATGTTTTTATGATAGTGTGTTAAAATATAAATGTAATTATGTGATTCGTTATTGAAGTAATTAAGATTAACTGCGACCAAATGAAAAATAATTCAGAAGGAAAATGAATGCGCGGTTGTCTCAGTGGCTGGGCAACTGACAGCGGCATACCGCGTAACATTATATGTCACGTGTGTTCGATGCCCGCACGGAATAACACTTTGTGTGATACACAAACTACTGTTTGGGATCTGTGTGTCATTTAAAAGTGATTTTGTATGCTTGTAAACACACTCGATATAGGAGAATATACGTTAGGGTGGGAGCAAATTAAAAAAAAAGGTAATACGAGCGTTGGTTTGTTCTTTTTATTGTTTTGACCTACAATTTATAAAGTTCCAGCACCTGTAGCCAAATGTCATTTAGCGCGTGTCTACACGTAGAATAGAAAACCAAATTATATGGAATTGACGTAAATTTTGACACTTGTCAGTGTCATCCCCAAACATTTTGATTTCTACTCTCTCTGTAGACAAGCGCTAAAGTGACGTTTGGATAAAGGCCCAGTGCCAAAATTAACGTCAATTCCATATAATTTGGTTTTCTATTCTACGTGTAGACACGCGCTAAATGGCATTTGGCTACAGCTGCTCATTAGCTTCCTAATAACACTTTTGTGCACTGAACCCTAAAAACAGCATAAAAAAAAAATACCCAATCAAAATACCACAAGTATCTAGTTTTCCTTCATCTCACAGCTCACTCGACTTTAACCAATTAAGATGATTGCAATCGATTTGAATCGATTCGATGTGACGTCTCGCGTCAGCCAATCGATAAGTTGACTCGATCAAATAATCGAGTTGTGTGTTTAAATTACAATTAGCGTCAGTTAGTATGGAGGTGGTTGAAGTAGGTTACATTATTGTGATTATCTCGTACCGAATATGACAGCACACGTGGATCGTAGTGCCAATTATGTTTTGAATATAATCTTGTATTTTTAAGGTGTAATAGGTACTTATAACTCTATATATAAGTTGTAATAAAGTTTATAATTTTATTATTAATCAACTCAATGGTGGGCGGTGGGCGACTGGCTGATGCGCAAAATGTCGCGCCTTCGAAACAATAAGTAATTTGTATTGGTGAAATGATAAGCTTTTTAAAATCCTTATACATATTGTTTATCGTATCTATACGTAGATTTCATCTGCAGTATATAAAGTTTACAGCAATTTAAATAATGTATTACAAGAGTTGATGATACATATCCTAAAATTATATAATAAATTAATAGTTCATACAAAACTAATTTGTATCTTCTAAAATAAGTTGAGATATTTCCCACTTGTAGAATTCAATACTTTTTTCGAAACTTCAAAAAACATAATTACATCCATATAAGGCCTCGTACACAAGACTGCGATCGGATGCGATGCGAATTCGTAACACAAAAAATTACGATGCGAATTGCTGCGATGCGATTTCGTGCGACAAAGCGTCTCCCAGGGTGACCATTCCTTCGACGACCGTCAACCGTACTAAACGTATTTTAAATTAAAAACTGGGTCGTGACATTGATCGTTAAAAGAAGTGTACACTTCTGTTATTGCTTAGGAGATACAGGAAAAAGAAACAAAGAAGTTTTTTGGGAAGACACGATTTAGATGCGCGATGCGAATCAATTCGCAAGTTCTTGCGATGCGTAGAAGCATACCCTATATACAAATGTACTCTGTACGTAAAGGGAGCACGCACATTTTTGTGATGCAACGTCGCATCGCAGTTTTGTGTACGAGCCCTAAGACAGCAACTTATGAAGACATGACATAATGCTGCATATTTATTTCGTTTAAATACAAATCAATCAATGAAAGTAGGTATGGTAATTTTTAAGTAAATTTTATATTTTGGTAAATTGAAAAAAGAAATACTAAGAAAACATCCCAATTACGGTAGTTGTGAACACGCAAATCATTAACCATGGTCATAATTATGATAAACTAGAGGTTGGGATTGGGAAATCATCTTATGTAGAGGAGATTTATAGTTTACGAGTAAACTGTCACTTAAAACAATTGACGTTTGTTTATGAATCAGAGTATAATCAACTAGCTTCTACCATCGGTTTCACCCGTGTTCCCGTTGAATAAAAATGTTCTATGTGTTATTCCATACCATAATCTACTCTTGTTCCGAATTTCATCTAAATCTGATCAGTAGTTTTTGCGTGAAAGAGTAACAAACAACATACATACATCCTCACAAACTTTCGCATTTATAATATTAGTAAGCAGTAGGATTACACATGTATATTATCTGATGCTTGTATCGCATTCTCGGTATTTACTGGCCCGAGACCATCTCCAACGTGGTCTACGTTTTGTTGGAGAAATGCCACGAAAGCCCCATCGACCGCCAGATGAAACGCCGCCAATGCGGATGGATTGGCTACACTCTCCAAAGAGGTCCCTACCACATATCTAAACAAGCCATGGACTGGAATCCCCAGGGGAAAAGTACGCGTGGCCGTCCTCGGCAAACCTGGCGTCGTACTGTGTCGGCAGAAGCGGCGGGCATCGGAATGACGTGGAACGGGGTGAAGCGTAAAGCTCAAGCCTGATCGAGATGGAGAACCTCTGTGGTCGCTCTCTGCCCTATAGAGGACATAGAAACTTAAGGCAAGTCAAGTATGTCACACATTTATTATTATTTATTTATTTACATACATAACATCACGCCTTTTATCCGTGAAGGGGTAAGCAGAGGTGCACATTATGCCACTGTACAATGTAACACCCACTTTTCACTATTTATGTTATGAGTCCCATGTAATAGGGGGTGAGCCTATTGCTATATACTGGGCACAATTCCAGACTCCGTGCTACTACTGAGCATTTTTTTTTAAATAACCCAGTAATACTTTGCCCGACGCAGTTTATTTATTTATTTATCTTTAAATCACATGGGTATGTTGTTGTAAGTATGTTATAATTTAAGCCCCACAAAACCGTTGCAATGGTTTGACTGGGGTCGAGTCACTAGACATTACAATTACATGTACTATCAAGCTTTAAGTAACCAGGTTATCATAGTCTCGCTTTCTGCATTTTCATATTTTCGCAAATTTAACGGCCGGTTTATACTGGTATAGCTTAACGTGACTTGAGCAGGAAATAAAAAGAAATCGCCCATTCCCGTGGGCGTTTTGTCACTTTAAACCTTATTACAACACTATTAAGACGATTACAGCGCCCGTCATACATGTCAAGATAACGCTGAACTTGTTTCGCCGCGAGAGGGCGTTGCTGTCGTCTGTCTAATAATGACAGTGACAAGTGACAGCTGACAGTTGACAGTGACGCGCTAATTAGTGATGTGAAGATGTCGATAGTGTTAGCGGTAATTAAAAGTGTAGACAATAGATAAAGCTTTATTAATTGACGATCAAGTAATGGTGACTGAATAAGGGTAAGCAGTAGTTGTTTAAATGGTAAACACATCTATATGTTTTTGAACAATTAACTTTAAATTCATTTATCTTTGCTAAAATTATTCGTAAAATAGACTAGGATGCAGATTTTTTTATAGTATAAGCCGGTAAAAGAGCGGACGGACCATCTGATGGTAAGCAATCGGCGTTGCCCATGGACAACTGGAACACCAGAAGCGTTACAAGCCTTTTGGAGATTAAGGGTTTGAGGATTGTTGGGGATTCAGGGTTTGGGGGGTGGGGTGTAATTGGGCCTTTGGTAACTTCACTCACACGACGAAACACAACGCAAACCTTGCTTCACGTTTGTTTTCTGCAACGCCATGGTATCACTGCGGACGAGCCGGCCTATGCGTGCCTATTGTCGGAATACTCAAACGCTACTCAATTTTAAGTCGTGCTTAAGTATTTCTACAAATTCTTTGTAAAATGACAGAGATGGCACGACTTAAAATTGAGTAACGTTTCAGTATTCCGGCATATGCCTCCCACATTTGTGTTTTTGTGTTGTGTATACAGCTTTGCTCACCTGACAAACGTATGTTTTACAGGAATGTATGATTTGACACGTTATATACATAATCTTGATTCAGGTATTGCTCTTAAACATATAATGAAGCCACAGCAACACGTTGCAGGACACGTCACGTGTAATATCAAGGCAAGACGATCACATCACCACTTGTTTATCAGACTCTATCGCATCAATCTCCATAGTGACACGTAATCATGACTGTCTTGGTGATGCTGTAGCGATGAGACTTGTGAGCAGTCACGACTGTGTTAGCAACAACAACACAACAATTAACAACGATGGTTGATGTTAATCGTGTTTTTAAACTAATTTATAGTATGTTGTACTCGTTTATGTAGCTCGCTGCCCGACTAGAACTAGACCCGAGCGTACGGCGTGTCGCGTTCTGCGCGCGCCTCAAAGATCCATAAGACCACCACGGACGGGATGGGGTCCAATAGGGCTGATGCCGATACGGCGCCGCGGATAACCTAACGGGTTACCGTGGCTCCGGTTCGAAGTACAGAAAAGGAACGGGGTGATTTTAATTCAGTAACAGTCTGACCGTTCCTCCCACCTCACCCAGGCGGGAGAAATCTTCAATGATTTTCTCCCTTACAAAAATCCATATTCTACTCTTTTTTATGGTATAAGCCTGTAAACGATCAGACGGATCACCTGATGGTAAGCAATCGGTGTCGCCCATGGACACCTGGAACACCAGAGGCGTTACAAGTGCGTTACCGGCCTTTTGGGGATTAGGAGTTTGAGGATCGTTGGGGATTCAGGAATTGGGGAAGGGGAGGGTAATTGGGCCTCCGGTAACGGAATAAAATGTCTATATCAGTAACGAGAATACGGAACTTATAACTCAAAATTTACACAAAATAGATGTAATTATTTCGCTAGTTAGAAAGCTACAACAGTAGCGTACTTAGCAATTCCTATCATAGGATAAACACATTTGAATTAACTAAAAATCGCGAGTTACTCACGTGAAAATACTGAGAAAAGCTCGCCTAGTTTAGAGATTTTCACGTAAGTAAGTTAATATGTCTCACGATAGTTATTATAAAACCTTTGAAATGATATTGACATCGGTTGCAGTATAGGTCGTGGTTGGCTTAACTTAAATAATTAATAAAATACAAACCCCGTTCAACGATATGTTCTCTATAATTTAATTAGACTGTAGGCAGGTACTATCGACCGCACTAAGCTGTTTGCCCTTCAAGCTTATATAGCGTAATGTTTATAATGTGTATTTACACTATCATGTCCCAATTACGTGTCGTTACATTATAGAAATTGATGCTATTAACATAATCGCCATTAACTGTTACACTTACGAAAGATGCCGCGGGCTCCGTGACACACAGACGTTAAAAATACATAACAAGATATTTTAAAATGTCGTCTGTGGTTGGCACAGCACCTCTGTGTGATCCACAAAGTGTTAATTAGGGTTTGGGTGTGATTTGTTTGAATTTTTGGGTTTGTAAATGCAACCAAGATATATTTGGAATCGAATAGTCAATTCGGTATAAAGTGTAGATATTTGTTAACATATTAATACGCCTTATAGTTGAGTTAAAATTTGTTAACTGCCCATCACTCGCTATGTCATTTGTCGTGCAATTTTGTTAATTGAGTACTTGCCAACTTGTTAAATTCTATACTGTCAATAACAATAGTTTTCTATGAATTTTGTACGGCATTGTGGTTGTGTGACGTCACGTTTTTTTAGAGTTACCAGAGGCAAGGACCCAATTACTAGTATTGCGATTGCTTAAACTTAGTCGAGTTACATACCTCGTCTAACCTAAGGGTTCGTCCACATCGAACGCTAAACATATTTACCATCCAGCTAAAACCAACAAGCTTGACGCTCTCCACGTCTGTATATTCGACATATAAAGCTAAGTACACATTGAAATTGCACAACGCGTGTAGGGCGTGAGAATTGAACCGGTACATCATCAGCTCGTGACGTCACCACCTACTCTTGTCAACAACATTAACATTCATCAATTACTTGACAAACATACGTACATAGATACTGCATTTGTAAATGAGTTATTGTAATCTCTGTTAAATGAGATATCGAAAACTGCTTAACTGATTTTGATGACCACTGGTGAAGAAATAGGTTATTACGCGATGAAAATAATGACTGATACTTTTTTGATGACATAATGCATATAAACAAGATAAAATTCGGGTCAGTTATAATTTTTAATAGAAAAAAAATAGATAGATAATACCTAATGACACGAGAAGCTGTCTATTTCAGCTAAACTCAAACTCAAAAGCATTTATTTTTATAATTTGGTACTTTTGAAACGTAAACAAACATAAAATAAATAATAGTCTGTCAGTCTGTCCGTCAGTGAAGCTATGCGCTCGATCCAAAATGTCGATTCGAGTGGAGAACGAGCAAGAAACTCCATTCGTTACTCTTTTAAAAAAAGTCTGTTTTACATTGCTCTGATACATATTCCAATATTGTACACACATGTGAGAATAATGTAAAGACATACCTGACGCAACATGCAAATAACGTAGTTTTATTTTGTTAGAGATAAAGATAAAGACTGACTGACTGCCTCGTTGGCCGAGTGGTCGCAAGTGCGACTGCCGGACAGGGGGTCTCGGGTTCGATTCCCGGGTCGGGCAAAATATTACTGAGTTTTTAAAAATTCTCAGTAGTAGCACGGAGTCTGGAATTGTGCCCGGTATATGGCAATAGGCTCACCCCCTATTACATGGGACTCATAACATAAATAGTGAAAAGTGGGTGTAACATTGTACAGTGGTATAATGTGCACCTCTGCCTACCCCTTCGGGGATAAAAGGCGTGATGTTATGTTATAAAGATAAAGACATTTATTTGCGTTGTTATTAAAGCTTTTCAATGTTTTACTTTTCTTATTACATCATAGGATTGAAAAATTGTAATAAATTTATAACTGTCATCTATGAGACTATACAGATTAACATTAACATATGTACTAGCTCCTTAACATTAACATATGTACTAGCTCCTCCAGGAAAACCATAACAAGTTAATAACAATAAATAATAAGTGCATAATAATGCATGAGATTATTAATAATAATGTAATTACTAAGGCGTAGCAAGGCCGATCATAATACTAAACACTGATAAATAATAATATCTACCTATAATAATACATATACAAGTTCTACAACACGACTGCCTCGTTGGCCGAGAGGGTCGGAAGTGCGACTACCGGGTATGGTGCCTCGGGTTCAATTCCCGGATCGGGCAAAGTATAACTGGGTTTATTAAAAAAATTTCAGTTGTAGCACGGAGTCTGGAATTGTGTCCGGTATATGGCAATAGGCTCACCCCCTATTACATGGGACTCATAACGTAAGTAGTGAAAAGTGGGTGTTACATTGTACAGTGGCATTAAGTGCATGTGCACCTCTGCCTACCCAAACATCACGCTATGAGGTATGATCAATAGGAGCCGAACAGAGCGGGTAAACCGGGCGGGAGTAGCTAGTAAATGGTTTTGAGAAGTAGTATATGCTTGCCTGCCCACCTTACCTGTACATTAAGTATTTAAAGACTTAACTATAACAAGGCTATCTTCATAATACTAGTAAATAATAATAGCCACGTATGTTCGTCTCACAGTTTCTCAATAATTATAGCATGAACAATAAAGTATAATGACGGTCCTGCCTACCCCATTACGTTACCCGTGGCAGTCGACCTTATGTATGTGGCATACCTTCAGCCATATTATAGCCTGAGGTAAATCTTTTAGCCATTGTTGGTAGGTTATGGCACTATATTGACTTTCTTTTGACCCGAATTAATCTGGAAAATCCTCATGCAGTCTAAACATCCTCATCATCAAGCACGGAGGTTTAGACGCCCGCTTCTCATACATGAGGGTGCGGGTTCGAAACCTAACAACGGCAAGTACCAATGTGACTTTTTCCGAGTTATATGTACCTACTTTCTACTACGACTATTAAGACACCACTGACAAACGGTGAAGAAAAACCATCATGAGGAAATCTGGGCTTATAATTGTAAATTTGTAATTATAAGTTTGGAATCGCCAACTCGCATTGAGCGAGTTTATTCATTAATGCTCAAACCTTCTCCGTATGAGAAGAGGTTTTTTTCAGTAGTGGGCATTTATAGGCTGTTGTTAATGATGAATTTAAATAATTCCAACACAACCTTATCACAAACAATATCATAAATGTAAACTTGCGAAAACATGGATCACTTTCTATTTAGGTACATTTTTAATAAAAAAAGTGTTATGTTAATTACAAACCTGTCAGAAATTAACATAAAATACAAATTAACATGTATAATTAATAACATAATAACTTTAACGGATGTTACAGTTTGGAGTACATGTCCCGGCACGGGTTCGAACGGAAACTGACTGTCAGCTTACATACATAGATTACTTACATCCGCTGCGCTATCAGTCAGTATTAAGATATTATGAATTTTAATTAATTTTATTGCTTTGGCCTAGTCAACTTATGTCTAACACAAATTGATTTAAAATGATATTAGATCCAGATTTTTTAAATCTTGTACTTTTTACCGACTTCAAAAAAAGGAGGAGGTACTATGTTCGGCTGATTGTTTTTTTTTTTTTTTTTTTGTTTGTTCGCGCAGTACTCCGCCGTTTGTGGATCGATAAATTTTTAATTTGTTTGAAAGGGTATACTCCCGAGATGGTCTCATTTCCATGAAGTCAGGATCTGATGATGGGATCCTAGGGAAACCGAGGGGAACTTTCGAAAATTCTATGGGGGAGTAGTGCGTCTATTATGTTTTTCAATTACGAATTTTAAACACTACAATTTAATAAGGGTCTGGAGTCGACCTGATGATGGAGTCGACAGACAGTCGAGGGAACTCCTCAGCGGTTTATATTAACTACCTTGTGTTTGGGCTTGATTAATTTGTATTGATGAGGACTTTACATCTAGATAGAGTGGGGCTGTCATTAAGGGTCTGATGATGAAGAAGTGTAATTGTTAAGGGAACTCCTCAACGGTATACAGTAACTACCTTGTGTTTGGGCTTGAATAATTTGTATTGATGAGGACTTTGCACCTATGTATATTATAAGTACCAAAACGGGTATATGTAGCTTTACACTGAAAATGGTAAAATAATAAAATAAAAACTGCGTTTAAAAAACCGACTTCAAAAACCAAAAACTAATAACAAACAAAAAGTCAATACTAAAAAGCAAATAATAACTATTATTAGTACTGATAGGTTACCCACCCACTGATAGGTAAGAAGTCGGTGCCATAAGTTCCATACAAAATTATTCATTAAAACCTTAATAGGTACCTAATTCACAATTTTGTGGACATTAAGTTATATCATTATGATATGAGCTTATGGCACCGACTTCTAACCTATCAGTGGGTGGGTAACCTATCAGTACTAATAATAGTTATTTTTTGCTTTTTAGTATTGACTTTTTGTTTGTTATTAGTTTTTGAAGTCGGTTTTTTAAACGCAGTTTTTATTTCTCTTCTTTTTTTTCAACGTTGCCCCACACTAGGATTGTCTCCTGTGTCGTGTGTACGTTTACAAACATACAAGTTCACATACACATGACACCCAGACGCGGAACAACAATCTGTGGATCACACAAAGAGTTGTTAGGTGCGGGAATCGAACCCGCGACACGGCAGCCAGTTACGAAGTCACCGCGCCAACCGTGCAGCCAAAACTTTTTTATGGGATAACCCGGTAAACGAGCAGACGAATCACATGATTGTAAGCAATCGGCGCATAGACACCTGGAACACCCAATTTAATTTTTGGTTCAGTCCGTTATGAGTCCCATGTAATAGGGGGTGAGTCTATTGGCAAAATTCCTAGCACAATTTTAGACTCTGTGCTACTAATAAGAATTTTTAAAAAAACCCATTAATACTTTGCCTGACCCGGGAATCGAACCCGAGACCCCTTGTCCGGCAGTTACACTTGTGATCACTCGGCCAACGAGACAGTCATATGTAAGTATAACCCACTCAAACTCATTGCAACACACACTCAATGAATACTCATACGACACGTCACGTCACATGTGATGATCGTGACACACAGATTACAGATAGATGACAGCACATTCGCTCGATGACGATGATGATGCTCTTATGTTTTTTTTTTGTTTTGATGACAATCATCTTTCAAACGTGTCGAGAGAATCACACGGGAATGGATCTCATTGCTTAATATCGGTCACAATTTCAAATGTCGGCGGAATCTTATGCCCGAATACTGGAAAGTTATTAAAAATTAAGTTGTACGTAAATATCGTGTCATCTCTGTCATTTTATAAAGAACTAGCTTCAGCCCGCGACTTTGTACGCGCAATCCCGTTTTCTCCCGTTCCCGTAGGATTTTCAGGATTTTTTCTGTTTTAAGAACTTTATCCTAATAATAACAAATACAACAAAAAAGAATTAGTGAAATCGGTCCAGCCATTCACACGTGTTGCCGTGACCAAGGGAAAAAGAGATTAATTTATATATACACTAGCGGACCCAACAGACGTTGTCCTGCATATCCACTTGAATGTATACACAAAAATTCATTCAAATTAGTTCAGCTGTTTAGGATAAATAACCTAAACATCGACTGCAGCGCCATCTGCCGGGCTGATTTGTGAATCTAAACCATTCCCAGGTTCCCTTGAACACACACAAAAAATTTCATCAAAATCAGTCCAGTCGTTTGAGAGAAGTTCAGTGACATACTCATTCACAGAAGAATTCTATAAAGATAGATTGTATATTGTAGTAGGTATATTGTAGTGATTAAACTATACTTAAACGCGACATAAATGGCGTTCCAGTATTGAGACATTAGTGTCAAAAGAGCTTCAAAACGGAGGCGCTGTTCAATAAAGAAGTTTTGATTCTTGTAGTCACTGTTTCCAGAAGAGTATAATCTGAGTGTTTTCCAGGCCCGAGTGAATAGGTTGCTTATGTAGACGTGTTTCATCGTAGGCCTCATCATTATTTACGATCAGGCTGCCGACGGCGAGCACGGGTGATTCGCTACCCGACCAGAACCAGACCCGAGCGTACCGCGCTCCTCAAAAAGCCATCAGATCATCACAGATGAGGGCCATTAAGGCTGATGCCGATACGGAGCCGCGGAGGACTTAACTAACGGGTTGCCGGAGCTCCTTCACAAAGAGCAGGAGTAGGAACGGGGTGGTTTTTAGTCAGTGAGAGTCTGACAATCCCTCTTGTTTCACCCGGGAGGGAGAAGTCACTGAATTTCCCTCCTCAAAAAAAAGGGCAAGTGGTTAAACATCGACTCATTTCTAGTATAAATAAGATTTAATTTTGAATTTTGGTTCAGTCCGTTTAAGTTAACTTTTGCCGAAGCCTATGATAATATAAGTTGATAAGAAGTACTTAGGTACTTAGTCTGGTCGCTTCAAAAGTAACTGAATGTAAATTGGTTCAAATATTTTGTTTGTATTAGACTTTAGGCCTCATTTTGTTGGATCATTGTACAATATTCAAGTATGTATAATATTATTGAGTACTTTTAATAAATTACGATCTTAATTCCAAGACATTAATCTAAATTCTTATTACCTGCTAATTTAATAAACCAGTAAGATCCTTGCCGAATACATTATAAACGATGGCAATTATCAATTATCTGTATTCTCAGAACACAACCATAAATTATATTGGCCAACACACGTCTGGTTATACCAATTCAACTATCAAATCTATTATTAAAGAAAATAAAAGATTTGATTGTTTGTTCGCATTTAATAATATCTACTTCTAAACTAAAGGATAAAGGATTTTAAAGGTTCTTGCGCTGTTGGAAAGTAAGTAGAATTATTACATTTTAAACAGGACCTTAGACTACGGTTTATTGAAATTTTCTTCCCTTCATCCCTATCCTCAAACTCTCATAACGCCAGCAAGGCACTTGTATAGGGTGTGTATGGACGTCGCTAACAGCTTACCATCAGAAGATCCGTCTGCTCATTTATCGCCTTATCACACAAAAATCAGCACCTCATTTCATTCATCAACCGCCTATAAATGGCCACTGCTGAGCAAAGCCTCTTCTCACACGGAGAAGGTTTGAGTATTAATCACCACGATTGCTCAATGCGGGTTGGTGATTACAAATTAGAAATTATAAGCCCAGGTTTCCTCACGATGTTTTCCTTCACCGTTTGTCAGTGGTGTCTGAATAATCTTAGAAAGTACACATAACTCGGAAAAAGTCACATTGGTACTTGTCGTTGGTAGGTTTCGAACCTGCACCCTTATGTATGAGAAGCAGGCGTCTTAAACCTCCGGGCCACCACGATAAAAAAAACCAGCACAAACCAACAAAAACATTTAATGTCAATGCAGGCGAAACCGCAAGCAGAACGCTAGTATAATCATAATAATCTGTGGGCCGTCATAAATTACACCCAATCCATAGACAATGTATCAAATCATTGTATCATAGACAATGATGCGGTGACCGATTGGAACTCGTTTGTTATTTGAAAGCTGATTTGGTTTCAATGAATTGTGTAGATGTATTATTTTTACATACATTTTTGTTTTTCAATGACATTTATCATTTGTTTTTTAATTTAAATCTGATTGTATAATAATAGTAATTGTAATTGATGATCAAATTTGTGTTACTAACACTAGTTGTATAAGTAAATTGTTACTAACCATTTATGAGCTCTGAGCCTGAAATAAAGATTACTATTCTATTCTATAATATGAATGATGTGTGTGTGGACTCAGTTTTTAACATAAAAATTGAGGTTCTGTTTAACCAGTATGTAAGTATTTATCTATCTTAGGAGAACCCAAGCGGGAAAGTCATTTGATGATGATTTTCCCTTAAAAAAGTACACTTAGGAGAAGGCTCATATCATAATGATATAACTGTCCACAAAATTTTGAATTAGGTAGGTACCTATTAAGGTTTTAATGAATAATTTTGTATGGAACTTATGGCACCGACTTCTTACCTATCAGTGGGTGGGTATCCTATCAGTAGGTACTAATAATAGTTATTTTTTGCTTTTTAGTTTTGACTTTTTGTTTGTTATTAGTTTTTGGTTTTTTTGAAGTCGGTTTTTTAAACGCAGTTTTTAGACGGTACGAAGTTTGCCTTGTTAGCTAGTGTACCTATAAATATCTGTTCTTTTTTTTAAAGACATTGCCCCACACTAGCTTTTTCTCCTGCATCGGAACAACTCTTTGTGTGATCCACAGATTGTTGTTCCGGGTCTGGGTGTCATGTGTATGTGAACTTGTATGTTTGTAAAGGCACCCACGACACAGGAGAAAATGCTATTGTGGGGCAATGTCTTATAAAAACATATCTATTCTCAACAAACAGTAACCAATTATAATTTAACAGCAATTAAGAACATCTACCACCATAAATAGTACATTTAATTATGAGTAAAACCTTTTTATTACATCTCTCTTATGTGCCAATAACTCTATTGCAGTATCCCATCCATTCCTTATTCCTGCCTACCCGTGCAAGGCAAGTGTCGTGATGATAAGAATGTGAGTTTAGCACTTAAATCACGACCAAAAGCGAAGGCAGCCGACAGCGACCGAACCCGTACGAGTATGGGAATGTTGCATTATATTTGTAGGGTGACTGTGTGGAGTAATATTATGAAGATATTCTAGGGAAGGAGGGATTCTTGAAGGATGCTTGATGTTGGTACATCATTAACTGTATGTATGTGGCTTTATTTCCCGTCATTTTGGAAATTTCATCTAATTCTGTTTAACCATAAACCCGCTGTAATTTTCCAATTTACTGTAGCTAAATATTGTTTGGTGGCGAATTCATAATTTTAAAGAGTAAGTATTTTCGCCGACTTACGTAACTCTTTGACGACGTAGCTCAACTATTTTCAAGTCACGCTAGGGACTCATATTCGAAAAGTATTGGGAATACAGATTTAAACATTGAGATTTGCTAGATAACTAGATCATTCTTTTTGTTCGGTTATTGTTCGTTTAGCGATCCTTTATACCAGCAATATCCTTCACATCAAAAACTGACAGTCACCCTCAAATCTCACACTATAGATCATTGATCGATAGTAGATCATTAGGGCGGCGTGATCGATACCCGGCGCGCGCTGCTCACGCGCATCCATTATTCATGTACACCACGACTTGCCATGAAGCTACACATAACCAGCATATCCTGGCCGCGCTTTGTATAATCTTTCCGCACATTAGACGGTCAGGTTATACTGGTTATGTATAGGTTGATCTGTAGCCATATACACCACGACTTATATGACTTGTTCGCGTTAGAGAGAGACAAAAAATAATTCAATTGAGTAGTGTAACGTTGATCGAATGACGGCCTGCTTGAAACAATATGTGTGTGTGATCATTAAAATCGTCCGCTAATTAATAATGCTCAGTGCTATGAGGCAAACGACATTTAATATTTTTATGGACTTGACGCCTTTCATAGCTATCTAACAATCCCTTACTTGTCTATGCTCTCGGTAGGCAAGAGTTTAAATGGCATGTAAACTTAAAACGTTGGTCATATAATTTGTATGGTTGCTATGACAACCATATATTTTATTTCATTTGTCCAGTCGTGAATTATCTAGTGCGTTTTAAAAAAATATCAAACGGTAATTGGGCCTCCGGTAACCTCACATACACGACGAAACACAACTCAAGCGTAGTATCACGTCGGTTTTCTTTTAGGCCGTGGTATCACTCCGGTCGAGCCGGCCCATTTGTGCGGAAGCATAGCTCTCCCATACTTAAAATAGTCAAGTTACTTAAGTTTTAAAATAAGTGAACTTATCTAGTGAAACATATGTTTCATGTTTCATGTATATACAAAGGATCAAAGTAATCTAGATCTAGTTACCCTACAGAATGACTAGAAACATCTAGGTCATTGAGACGGCCTCCCATTGGACAGCAGAGTTCAGCTGACGACCAATAGTGACGCTGCTGTCTGTCACTCGTCAGTTCATGATGTTTGGGAAATTGTAGATATTCTAGATTCTAGGCATTGCGTGATGTGAGCTATATTGGTAATTAGGTAACGAATGATGCGTACATTTAGTGATTAACTGACCTCGATGAAATTTGCGTATGTATGCAGAGTTAAACCTATTTTAGGTAAAACTTTAGATTAAACCTTTTTTAAATGTACTTAACTTCACATGCCCTAAGCAGGCTAAATAGACTATTAGAACAAAGGATGTAACATAAAAACCATCAAATGTAATAACTCTATTTAAATGTGAATAAATGAATTTTGATTTTGAATTTTTGGTACCTAGCTAAGAAGGGTCAAATTAAAAGTAACCTTAACTGACGAGCATGCATGAAAAGATTGATGACTGTTGATGAAGCGAAAGACGTATGTAGGAATTGGCGTTATGTTAATCAGTTTTGTAGATTGGAGTCAAATTATAAGTCTAGTATATGATAATTCGGAGTCGCGGAGAATCTAACGGGTTACTGGGGCTCCGGCTCGAAGTGCAGGAGAAGAATCGGGGTGGTTTTTAGTCAGTAAAAGTCTGACACTCGCTTCCGGGTCACCCAGGCGGGAGAAGTCATTTGATGATTTACCCCTTTAAAAACAGTATGATAATAGGCTCGCAATAGTATAAAAAAACATTCATTTTATCGATTGTTTCACTTAAAAAGCTTTGCTTTTCTGGCTTTGTTTCGAAAGATAAAAAAACGTTATTATTTCAAAAATCGTAAAACTCGTTCAAAATACAACTACGCAACAAGTTTATTGTTTCCCTTTAATTAATGTAGGGAGCTTACAGTTAATCTATTTGCCTGTATAAGGAAACCAGAGCATGTTAACTGGCAGGCAGCACACACGTGTGTCGGAGCGACAGCACAGTGGTGTGTCGGTGACGTTAATTATGTGAGCGAACAACTCCCCTACCTATGTATGTGGACGTCCAAGTTGATGCCATCGGGCTGATGCCGACCGGACCGTAATTTAGTGCAAGACTAACATAGATAATGGGTAGTATTTTCTTGGACGATTTTATTGATTGCGGGTATGAGGCGAATCCAGTAAAAAGCATAATCATTTTTGTTTAGAAGTCGATAATACGAATAATATTATGGGTTGGGTATCCGAAAAAGAAAATTGTTCACTATATTTATTAGCAACTAGCTGTTGCCCGCGACTTCGTCCGCGTAGAATAATGACTTCTGACAGAATTTAGGCTTTTGAATTAGTTTTTATCAAGGGATATTCTACGGTAATGAATGTCGTCAGAATTGATTCAGTCCCGTAGGCGATAGTGTGATAATTAACCTATGTGTTGACCCAACTTGTTAGTAATATTCATGCAAAATTTTAAGTAAATCCGTGAAGTACTTTTTGTGCTCATCCCGACATACATACAGACAAACAGACAAAAATTCCAAAAAACATATTTTTGGCTTCGGTATCGATTGCAGATCACGACCCAAGTATTCTTTTTTAAAAATATTCAATGTATAATTTTGAGTTTTTTACGATTTTATTATAGGTATGTATAGAAGATCAAAATAATGAATTTGTGTAAACACGTCTCCGTCACCTCTTGTACTAATAGCAATTGCCAAGGAACTGAGATATTCTGTGTAATTCAAAGTAGTCAAGTATTTAGGAGAATGTGTGAAAAAAACAACGAATGTATCCGCACAGTGTAGTCGGCTGGATGCCGACAAATAGTACGAGTACCGATCAATTACCGACACTAACTAATTATCTCTCCACGTGAAACACATTCTAAATTTTCTAAATACCATACTTGTAACGTTTGCTTATTGAACATTTCTTAACTATAGATAACCACAGAAAAATAATATAATTATGTATATTGTATAATATACAACATGTAACGTAATTAACGCACACCCTCAAACCCCCCAATTAGAATATTATGTTATAACCATAATACATACAAAAAATTATTAATTCAACATGTATATGCACCCTTACTGGTCTTGTCATAAGGTTTATTTTTCTTTATTTTGTATTTAATGATAGAATTTGTATGAATACAAATAAAACTGCGATTTTAAAAGTCTTACGGTCCATTTCGTTTTGTTTTTACAATACAGGGTTAATATGACATTAATTTCCGTAGTTTTAATTATTTTTGGGATAAATAATTACCTATACTAAAAATTATATAAATCGATTCAGTTAACGATTCTGAACAAACTATTTTCAGGATGTGCGTTATTTAAGTTACATGTTGTATATCATACTTTTGCCTTTCCCCTCAGGGATCAAAAGGCGTAATGTTATTTGTGTTTTATTTTTATTTTTTATTAGTTATATAAGTTTGTGTGATGGTGTTTGTCATTACATTTATATTCTGTGGAAAACGCCGATGGTTACATAACATATTTGTTCGAACTACCTATGTATTGTGTCCTCATAAATATCGTTTTCCCAAATAAATAAAAAAATAAATAACATGTTACAAAAATACAACAATGTTACATGGACGGTTTGGCTATAAAGTTATCATAATCTTTAAGGATAATTTTATAGTCAAAGCAGTTACTTTAATTATTCCTTAAACAGACACATTTGAAACGTCACAATTGAATTGTCCATTAGTTGGATCTCTGAGAACAATGAGCCACAACATCCATTGTCTGACATTGTCTTTTAAAAAACAGGACAATTCTGGAAATATTACATACATACGGGTCGAATTGATAACCTTCTTTTTTTAAAGTTGATTAACAAAACATAACATAACATAACATCACGCCTTTTATCCCCGACGGGGTAGGCAGAAGTGTATATTATGCCACTGCACAATGTAACACCCACTTTCCAGTATTTATGTTAGGAGTCCCATGTAATAGGGGCCTATTGCCATATACCTGCCATAGTGAATTTTTTGAAAAACCTAGTAATACTTTCCCGGTCGGGCCGACCCATGAATCGAACCCGAGACCCCTTGCCGCAGTCGCACTTGCGACCACTCGGCCAATAAGGCAGTCGATTTAAAAAATGTTAGGTATAGAACTCACATGACCTATAGCCCCTTTATATAAATCTGATGTTGACTGAGTTGTGATCAAAGACCAGCTACATATGAGCAGCTACAAATTAGTACCTATTATTCTTCGATTAAATAGCACTTAAAGAAATTTATCAAATAAAATAAAAACTGGGACTTTTATACGAAATCTTAAGCAAAAGCTAATTTTCTCAATAAATTCTAAAGTCAACTTAGAAGATTATCACGTCCAAGTAGTCTCTGAAGTACATTTAAGAACTGGTTTTATTAAAAAAACACTTCAAACACCTTTTTCCTGTGAATAACGCAATCAGATGCACTTAGAAAACACTTCGAGGACCACAATCAGTACTTATACGGCACATACGCAGATGAAAACGTCGCCCATAATGACAGAGCTGTCCATCACAAATTGATATTTCCTACCACTCTATTCCAAACCCTATAAAGTCTATAATCCCAAATCAAATCTTTACTACAGACTCGAAATTGACAGAAACTTTTTATTGGAATTGCAAATTTAATGGTACAGTTTAATTCAATTACAGTGTCGACAGATTAGGGTACGTTGATGGTTGGTATAAGTAAATGATGGTAAATTAACATAGAAACCTCTTTGATTGGCAAAAATGGTGTTAAGGTATGTTTAATGCGTGTTTAACATTCGCTTTAAGACTAACCTGGTAGACACCTGAGTATATGGCTTGGGTAATCAAATAGGGAACGTATAATAGGTACTTAAGGAACAATTTGCACCTTTCATTGGTCCCATGTAAAATGGAGGCTATTTAATTAAATCGAGTCCGTAATCGCACTTGAAAGGCCTCTTCGCTGACATAGGTCAGCAAAGGCCTCTTCTCACACCAAGAAGGTATGATCATTAATCACCACGCTTGCTCAAGACATATTGGCGACTTAAAACTTATGTTTCTTCATTGGATATTTCATACTTGTAAACTTATCAAATATGGAATTCCCAATATTTTGGACGCAACTATGCACATCAAAAACCATATTTAACACTGAAGTAATAAAGTTTAAATTCAAATATCTGTCAAAATATCGTCGATGCACTCGACAAACATCCTTTTTATCCCGTACCATCTTAGGGCACGGAGTAATGTGTGAACAGAGTCCTCAATTACTCGACATTATTATTCATGTATTTTTTGTGTCAGAATATTTTTCATATCACTCCGGTAGAACAAGTGTTGATGAATTAATTCGAGTTGACAGATGTCATGTCAATTAGTAAGCTTGAAATACATGCTGCACTGTAATTGGTTATTTGTATTGGCTAATTAAGTTGCAATGTAGTTGTTTATTGCTAGGGAGGAGAAAGAGTTACTTTTTATAAAAGTACACAGTTACACATAATGTATGTATCATTTTATTCTTCAGCTGTTACGTTATTTATGTTGTATTCTATATATATAAAAAAAAGTCGTGTTAGTTACACCATTTATAACTCAAGAACGGCAGAATAGATTTGGCTGAAAATTAGTAGGGAGGTAGCTTAGAGCCAGGAGACCGACATAGGATACTTTTTAACCAATTTTTTTTTTACTTTTTACCGAAAATCACGAACGGGGACGGGAAAAAATGGGATTACGCGTACGAAGTCGCGGGCAGAAGCTAGTTTTTAATAAACACAAAGTAGGTTAACCACTGATAAATTTTATTTTATTATGTAGAAAAATCTACAGAAAGACTGAACAGATTATGAAATAAAGTAAAACATATAAAATGCTTTAACCATTTAATTATAAATGCCTAAAATACTTGCAGTACTTACTTCCAATAAAAAACCACTCTAGTCTCTACTATAAAAGTATCGAAGAATCGAAGACTTGTAACTCTTCATTCATTCATATCGATTGAAAAATTAATATCCTACAAAAAGCAAGCCATCGCTAATACCGTTATGATATATCATACAATATCTAGTTAATAGTGTATCAGTAATTCGGTACATAACTACATATGTTCCGCAATGAAGATATACATTACTCCATGTAGGTACCTACTCTATGCGACTACGTGAGTCGCCTACTAATCGTAACCGCGATACAGATTAGGGCTGGTATAGAAGAAAATGATTTTGGTAACGCGTTGAAGTCTTTTCTTGGGACAATTGAAATAATTTCACAACACATTTTTTTCGTTACCAGTCATTCTAAGGCAATATTTAATGTAGTTCAAAATGCTTTGTCATACGTATTCATAAAAGGAGGAATTTAAAAACGCGTTTGGTGCAGTAGCTGCGGAACCGGCCACTACGCAAGATGTCATGACTTCGTGAGGTTAAGTTTTTCTGTGATCTACAAATTAGTGTTCAAGATCTGGATATGATAATTTTTATGTTCTCTAAAGTGTTTCCATTCACGATAGAGGAAGAAATTGAAGGGTGCTGTGAGGTTTAGTTCGAAAAGACGACGTATTCTTGATATTTTCAATTTTAATGTAAAAGTCTCAATCTTTATATATATAATTCTTCTGTGAGAGTGTATGTCACTGAACTTCTCTCAAACGACTGGACCGATTTTAATGAAATTTTTTGTGTGTGTTCAAAGGGATCTGGGAATGGTTTAGATTCACAAATCAGCCCGGCAGATGGCGCTGCAGTCGATGTTTAGGTTACTTATCCTAAACAGCTGAACTAATTTGAATGAATTTTTGTGTATACATTCAAGTGGATATACAGGACAACGTCTGTTGGGTCCGCAAGTATTTATATAGAATTTCAATCATAAATATTCTCTGCTTTATCATTTGTGCACGTACAACACCTGTCCTCTAGCAACCCTGCAGTACACAGCCGCGCAATGCACCGCGTTTCGCGCACACCTCTGCGACTTTTTTACCGCGCGCCGAACATTCCCGCTGTCTAACCGGAAACCATAATTAGTGCCTTTTTAGATCAATGACAAAAAGTCGCTCGCGTTTTGTATATGGTCGGGTAATTGGCATCCATTTTAGATGAAAAAGTCGTGGCATGTGTGCGGACACTTAGTGTCGAGTGGGTGGGGACATTGTTAGGGCTTGTCATGTAAATGTTACATGTAATTGTGTGGGTGTTGTGTCGTTGTGTCGCCTGCATTTACATATAACAGGCTGCTTGTCTTCATGTCGACTGTTATTTGTTACGTCACGTTGGTAGACCAGGAGCTAATATCTTTCTTTTCAAAATAGAGTAACAATGTTCTTGCTTGTTCTTCTCTATTCGAAATTACAGTTTTTAACGAGCGCCTAACTTCACTGGTAGACAGACGGACGGACAATTCAATTTTTGTTCATAAACTATTATGTTTTCTTAAACTTGACGAGGTACTCGACTAGTTTCAAGCCATGCTAGAGGCTCATATTCATGAGCAGCATTCCGCGACCCGCGACGTGGCGACTGTCGCGCTGCTACTGCCTCTAGCATGGCTTGAAACTAGTCGAGTACCTCGTCAAATAATTACATGAGTAAGCCGAAAACATAATAATTTATTTAATATGTCTCACAAAAGTTATAATACAAGTTTTGGTCGTTTCAATTCGTTTCGAAAGAGCTTAATTAAGGATTAATTGAAGTAATTCTTTAACTTTGACTTTGACTTTAAATGCCTGGACAAAGGTCGAGGCATGTTAGCCAAGAGCTAAAACTAGAGGCTGTGTTCACCACCCACTCCAAAACCATCTCTTAGCTAAAAGTTACCAAGCGTTACGTAACACCTAAACTAATCCTTTACATGTCACTTAACGATTAGTGAAAATGCCGTTAAATGTAATCGATCTTAGCCTAGGGGTTCCCTAAAATGTAGGAGAAGTTGAGCATAAGTGTCTTGTTTTCGGGTCAGCATTAGGCGTCTCCTTGCTGTCTGTCCTCCACAAGTGGTTTGTGACTCTGTCTCCTGCAGTAATTCACCGAGGGAAGTGGAAACTATCGTTTATTTTCTTCTCCTCTTATAATATCTTCGGATTCACTTTTGCGGGAACCAAGACAGTTACTCATGTCCCTGGGACGCACCGAACTTCATTGTTCCGGTGTTTTTGTGGTTGCGTCTACCGTAGATCCTGGCTTACAGGAGTTGCAGCGGTTTTGGGAGGTTGTTGCGGGCTTATCCCAATTTAGAAAAGTGGTTTGTGTAACTTGTCGAGGACACACAGCAGTTAGTATAACGTAGTCGTTTGTAATTCTATTTCCACCTATTTATCAACATTATATAGATTATTAGCATAATTTATTAAGTTTATATCCTTAAAATAACAGCTCAAAAGAACAGTTACCTACAACTACCTTATTCCGGCTACTGAAAAAAAAAATTGACAAGATGACAAATCATGTATGAAAAAACTAGTACAACCAGTAGCTAAATAAAACTTTACGTTGACAAAAAACCTCAGCCAGTGGTCGAACCCATCACATACCGCCGCGATACCGATCGATCATATCTGTGCCGAGAGTGATATAATTATCTCGAGCGAGTCACGAACTTATGATCGATTGCAACTCGATACTTTAATGTTTTGACTCCTAATCGATTCGATTGTTATCGAATAATTGACTATTTATTTATTTATCGGTTGCTAAATAGATACTTTAAGGTTTGGTAAAATGATCTGCCTCTATGCCAATTAAAACTTTGCTTCAAGCTTACAAGAAAATCTCTGTCTTATGGGTAGACGTTACAGACAACTAAAATTCTTATCAAGGTTTTAATTTCAATATTAGGAACATTATGTTCTATACAGGAATCGAACACGAAACTCTATGCTTAGCAGGCACCATCTCATAACATCATCATCATCAACAGTCTATTATAAGTGTCCACTGTTGACCAAAAGCCTCTTTTCCGCACAGAATAGGTTTGAGCATTAATCACCACGCTTGCTCAATGCGGGTTGGCGATTTCAAACTTGTAATCTTATAAGTCCAGGTTTCCTCACGATGTTTTCCCTCACTGATTGTCAGTAGTGTCTTGATTATCTAAGAAAGTACATATAACTCGGAAAAAGTCATATTTGTACTTGCAGCTGGTAGGTTTCGAACCCGCACTCTCATGCAAGAGAAGCGGACGTCTTTAACCTCCGGGCCACCACGACACAACATAATTTAACTTAAAATATTTTTATTCTTAGCCCCGTAATTTAACACCTATCGCGCATGCTGACCAATCATGAGTGGTTAGTAAGCATGCGTTCGACACTTACCCTTATAACGAAGACAAAATACTACATAAGTAATATAAATAAAAATTAAACAGCAAAAAGCTAACTGATCCAACTTCCAGTTTGAAAACTCAAACAGTTATTTATGAACAAAAAACATCGCGTAAGGCCGGTGACAGGCGGTCAGCTGTCACACTACAGACGGCAGCTCATCAAATTATACCAAACTGACAGAGGATTTAAAGCCTTATCCTCTAAGAGTAAAGTTGAAACTGCATTGAAGGAATCCGACAGTTTGGGTTAGCTTGTCATGCCGGTCTACTACTGAAGTAGGACCAACATGATCATCGTTGTTTCTGATTAATGAGACAATGTGTACTGTGTGTTCATTAATATTGGATTTAATGAACACAGTAGTGGGTGGAATGAAAGACCAGTGGGTTGTTTTGTAATTGATATACATCAAGGTAGAAGATATGTACTGCTCCATAAAGGGCTGCTTTTTAACATAGTTAGAAGACAACGTAATACATAGGGAAAGTCCCGTAATGTCGGACGGCACCTAACGCCGGACACTTGTATTATCTCAATAACTCATAACACAAGCGATTCAATTTTTACCTAAAATCTTAGGTGTCTGCCATTGTGCGACTTCCCCCTAAAAATTGAATCCCTCGCGTTATTAGTTATTGAGATAACACAAGTGTCCGGCGTTAGGTGCCGTCCGGCGTTAAGGGACTTGCCCCTATACATAGGCCACGCAAGCGGAGGATTTGCTCTCAACTGAGAAAGCAACTGCTTTCTATCGCCTGCAGAAGGGGTTATTGACTAGGGCATTCCAGATATTAGCACCAAATATTCCAAGGTTGGTAGTTCCAGGGCACATTAAATCCAATTATCCCATTACGTCACATAATTTTCTAGTTAATTCTCTTCTAGATGTCTTCATATAATTTCTCTCTATTCATACTCTGTTTACAAAACTCCCTACGAGTTTTCTAAACCCCAAGACTACTGCTACTTATACAGAACTTCAATAATGAATTCGATGAAGCCCATTACTGCTTATTACTCAACGTTATCTTCATCTAGTCAGCGATTAGTTAACATCGCTGTACTTGGTGTAATAGGTCCACGTCGGGATATGGTTATCATCTATAGGCACTACTTATGATAATAAGTCGTTTATAACTAGCTTTGCTATGTGGCTTCAGTGTTATTTACTCGTAATCGACATGCTTGTTTGACCAGATGCAAGGGTATGTAATATACAAACTGCTGGGTTATGAACCTCTGGCGATAAAATAATCTTCACGCTTGCTAGTCGACTTGCAATTCGCAGTTTATAAGCTTTTAAATTTATTAATGAGCACTGATGCCTGGTTTCTCTAGTTAGCCTCGTAGCTGGCTCTTACGATATTCACGGGAATAACAGAGGCGTCAACATGTATTCTACCTCTACTTAACTATTTTAACATAACACGAATATGATGGAAGTCCAAAAAGAAATATTCATTATATTTTATTACGTCTCTATTGTTGTGCTCCTAGGCTCGATGATTTTCCCCCCTTAAAAAAAAAAAAAAAAACAAAAAAAAAGGCTACGGTGTCGTAATAAAGAGCCATCAGACCTCCACAGTTGGGGCCCAATAGGGCTGATGCCGATACAGAGCCGCGGAAGACTTAACGGGTTGCCGGGTCTCTGGCTTGAAGCTCAGGAGTAGGAACGGGGTGGGTTTGAGTCTGTAAGAGTCTGACACACCCTATCGCCTCACCCAAGGCGGGAGAAGTCATTGATGATTTTCCCTCCACAAAAAAATAAATAAAAGGCTCCAGTATCCGCTGGTCAGTAGATAAACTTGTTTGCTATCTGCTAGGATAGGTTATGCATGAATTAATTCACCATCGAATTTTAATCTTCAATGGTACTTTAATTTGTAATACCCATTCCACAGCTCGAGAGGTCCCATGCAGCTTCAAGCAGCCCACATCGCGTGTAAACAGCTATCTAATGCGCGCCGCATTAACATAATATTAAGCCGACGACTTGTATGTCGTAAGTCTAGGCTTAGCACCAATAAGCAGGTAATGATAGAAAGTCCAACTTAAATATTCTTCGAAATTATTATAAATAAATACTTTATCAGCCGTTAAGTTTCGGTTGCAATTTAGGGCTTATATCCAAACGTAAGGTAAGGGATTATTCTAGTTTTGGTGTTACAACAACCTCATAATATCACGCCTTTCTTGCCCGAAGGGGTTGAGGTGTACATTACGGCACTTAATGCCACTGTACAATTTAACACCCACTTTTCACTATTTTATGTTATGTGTCCCATGTACGGTGAGCCTATTTTTATATACCGGGCACAATTCCAGACTCCGTGCTACTGAGATTTTTTTAAATCCAGTAATGCTATACCCGACCCGGAAATCGAACCCAAGACCCTTTGCCCAGCAGTCGCACTTGCAACCACTATAAAATAAATAGATTTAAAGTTTATCAGTCGTCCTTATGACATTACAAAATACAAACATGATCAATTATTATTTATTCAAACATATCGAAGCCTTAGCAAGTTCGAAATCACACTGCACATTAGCACTGAGCAGTTAGCCTTCTGCAATGTATCTGTACGGTAAAGAACTCATTACTTATAAAATTACATATCGATATGTTTTCTAATTAAACCGATCGCTGTATTAATGGTCGGCAGATCTGTTAGATTGCGCTAATGTTAAGGTGTGGTTCTCGCACAGTCCTGCTTCCTTCTTACGAATGATCTTGAAAAATTTCCTAAAAACATGAATGGGATAGTTGATGAAACCTTAATTTATACAAAACAGTACACAAATATAAACAAAGCTTTAAATTTTGACCAAATTGCAATTATTATTATTACATAATCTATGACACTAAAAAATATGTTATGTACATTTCTTGTTCTTATAGATTCTATTTAGTTTAACAAGTTTTATCGATTACACTAAATTAAATATGTCCTATGTAGGATTCGAATAGAAAACATTGCGCAGTAACACACAAACCATACATCATTTACATCTCAACAACAGATTAACACATAACATTAATCAGGAGATCAACAAGCGAGCAATATTTAATTAAAATTACGTCTCGCGACCACACCTTAACCCGTCACATTAGTCACACATAACGAATGATTCTCGATTCAAATCGATACAGTTTAATCGATCTACTTTCGATTATATTCCGATTATTTGGGGGCCACACACTTATCATTATTTCATGTAAATGTGTAGCAATGTCAACTGGAGTGTGGGTGTAATTCACACTCACAGAAAACCGACGTGAAGCAACGCTTGCGTTGTGTTTCGTCGTGTGAGTGAGGTTACCGGAGGCCCAATTACCCTCCCCTTCCCCAATCTCCCCAATCCCTAAATCCCCAACGATCCTCAGACTCCTAATCCCCAAAAAGCCGGTAACGCACTTGTAATGCCTCTGGTGTTCCAGGTGTCCATGGGCGACGCCGATTGCTTACCATCAGGTGATCTGTCTGCTCGTTTACCGGCTTATGCCATAAAAAAAATCTGAAACTGTTTTTATTTGGTTTGTGTAACTTAGGCATTGTTAGTGTCTAATATTAATATGCAATGGGCACGCTCTCTATGTATAACAAAGTTATATCAGTCTATTTATTGCAGAGTTAATGAACACTATTAATCCCTTTGAGAAATTTTCTTTCTACTCTGATTCCAAGATATTCGTGGTTCGATTCTTCGATTATCCCTATGAGGAGTTAACCTATACTAGAGTTAAACTGTTTCTTAATTCTACGCACTACTCATTTCTCTCACACTTTATCTATTCATCTATTGTCTTCCTATAGAAAATAACTTGGACAGTTCTTCAATAAAAACTTGAAGACCCGTTGAAATCCATCCCCTAAATTTGGTCATACAAAAGTAGTCTCTAAACATTGGACATAAGGTCTATAATGTAATGTAATATTAGTGGAGAGCTGTCACCGGTGACCGCTTGGTGATCTTATGGGTTAAAGATATTGTGACATGAATAATGTTAAAGAAAGAACTGTCTCTGCTATTGCTTCGCTACGATACGTAAACAATACAGGATGGTAAGCTGAGACAGAGCTTCTTTTTACCAACTTCCAAAAAAAGGAGAAGTTACTATGTTCGGCTGATTGTTTTTTTTTGTTTGTTCGCGCAATACTCTCGAATAAAATTCTTGTTTTGTTTGATAGGGTCCCATTTTCATGAGGTCAGGATCTGATGATGGGATCTTAGGGAAACCAAGGGGAACTTTCGAAATTGTAGGGGCGAGTAAGGCGCTCATATCATAATGATACAACTTAAACTGTCAAACACCAAGCGGTCACCGGTGACCGCAACCTATTGTTCTTTAATTGTGTCTATAATGACGGTACTCAAATGGCCACAAAGTTGTAAATTACCTACCTATTAAGGTTTTAATGAATAATTTTGTATAGAACTTATGGCACCGACTTCTAACCTCAGAGGGTGGGTAACCTATCAGTACTAATGATAGTTAATTATTTCTTTTTAGTTTTGACTTTTTATTTGTTATTAGTTTTAAGTTTTTTAAATCGGTTTTTTTATTTCTATTAATGGAAGAAAGAGCTGTAGATAATTTATTAAATCTATTGATCAATTTCGTCACTCGGTTACACATATGTACAAAATTTCCTTTCAAAAACACACTCGCGTCGTGACGACGCCGAAGGACATACACATAACATTTAGATACTCCAGTTATCATTGCATACGCAATTAGCTATTTGTCAAAGTGACCAAATAGTTAAAATGTCAGTTCTATATTACATCCAACCAATTACAAATGTAATTTAATTCAATGGCGAAACTAGGGCTTACTTTATACGGAGTTTTGTTATGAGATAAGCCGGTAAACGAGCAGACGGATCACCTGATGATAAGCAATCGGCATCGTCAATGGACACCTGACACCAAAGGATTTACAGATGCATTACCGGCCTTTAGGGGATTAGATATTTTAGGATTGTTCAGAATTCCGGAATTGGAGCGATTGAAGAGAGGGGTATAATTGGGCCTCTGGTAACCTCACTTTATGTCAGTTCCCTGCTCGGCCGTGGTATCTTTCTGGTTGAGTCAGTCCTTTCGTGCCAAAGCATTTCTCTTCCACACTTATATGTCTATGAGAAGACCCGGTGTCCCTTAAAAGTGATGATAATGGCCACTGGGGGGATTTAGTGAGGTAAAAATTCTACTCCCTAGCCTTTCACCCCAAAAAGCTAGATGCCTTTTGAAGATTTCCTCCCTTAAAAAAGGGCATACTTAAATGTGTAATACAACATCATGTTTCCAGGTATAGACAGGAGTATGCATATTGAAGGATCTGTTATGTTAAATTCCCGTGGAGAATTTGACGAGCCATTGTCAGGCACCGGGCACCATTGCAGACTGTTCAGTTATTAACTCGTCGAGTACCGGTTTTATAGACACAATTAAAGAACAATAGGTCGCGGTCACCGGTGACCGCTTGGTGTTTGACAGTTTAACTCGTCGAGTACCGTATTTATAGACACAATTAAAGAACAATAGGTTGCGGTCACCGGTGACCGCTTGGTGTTTGACAGATTAAACTGTTATCTAGAAGAAAAGAGCATGTTCCTTGTTAAAAGACCTGCAACGCAGTTATTACTCCTCTAGTGCTGCGGGTGTCAATGGGCGGCGTTGATCGCTTACCATCGGGGCGCATCTATTGGCTCATTTAACCTCTATTCTATGAAAAAAACTCAAATTTACTCTATCATATAATTTGCTCAATCCAGAAGACCGATACTAATTCTGTCCCAATTCATTTAATACAATTTTATTTGGTCAAACATAAAATTCGCATCAAACCCAAGGTTTATATTAACGTTTATTGCTTTAGTATAAATTAAATTTATTAATTTAAGTAATACGTAGTAGTCAGTGAATGTAGTGCCGACGTGTTGAGTAATGCAAGGAGATTACGAATGTTCGCGATGATTTATTTTGTAGTACAGTCACGACTGATGCCGGCAGGAGATTCATACAAATACTAGGTGTAATTAGTAATTCGTTTTGATTATAATAAACTTGTTTGCAATACAAACTTTTGTGTTACTTATAATTGTAGATTGAGTTTGTTTGACATGCAGTTATATTGAGGTCATATTCATTATAGAGGTAATATTATTAACCGTTATTTATTGGTTTGTTTTTTTAGCAATTTTTACCAGATGTCATTATTTTACTCGGACTCAGTCGCTATTACAGAATAGGGTTATGTATGGAATAGCATATGGTGTAAAAACTTACAAATTTCCATGAAAAAAAAAATCAATATCATTTTGTTCGTCCACCGCAGAATATATAGCCCCCAATGGCTCCAGATCAGCCTATTGGAAGTTACCAGCATCCGACCTGCAATCAGCAGCTCCCTGTCTCTACCAGGTCGTGAAAGACCAAGTTAATTGGTTGATTATGTATATAGAGTACAGTTAACGATCGAATCAGATCACATAGATAAGCGCCAACTTCCACTAACAAGTTACCATAAGCAGTGCTCCTAATAAGATACACTATAAATCACTGGCAGTACATGTAACTGTTGTACGTATATATTTAATAATGTTTTACTGGGACTTAAAACTAACTAGGACTAAGCATGGCTACTGGATTTTAAAGTCAATATATCAAAGATATGATAATTCAAGAACACATTTTTTTTTAGGGGGGAAAATCATCGAATGACTGCTCCCGTCTGGGTGAGGCGGGAGGGAGTGTCAGACTCTTACTGACTAAAAACCAACCCGTTTCTACTTCTGATCTTCGACCCGGAGCCCCGGCAACCCGTTAAGTCCTCCGAGGCTCCGTATTGGCATCAGCCCTACTGGGTCCTATCTGTGGTCTGATGGTACTTTGAGGCGCGCGTAGAACGCGACGCGGTGTACGATCGGGTGTAGTTCTGGTCGGGCGGGGTATTACCCATGCTCGCCGTCCACAGGCCGTGCTTATGGTGGCCGGACAATGGATATCATCTCGCGATCTCCAACGCCCGGAGTGTCGGAGACCTTAACCGATTGTTGATGAAGAATGGTCAGGGGCCAACTCTGCTGTCTAAAAATGAACATAAAATGAGAAAATCTATGCTACGATAATCTGGCCACGAGGCTCGTTAATTACAAAAAAAATTAAGACATTACACATATATTTAATCCAAAGAGATGAATTATCTTTTACACATTCAAATCTTAGTATTAAAATACCGTCACTTGTCCAATTTACTAGTCTAGAATGTAACAACATACTATACGGCTCTGTTATCACATTTACATGATATCATACAGCAGAGTGATTGCACGTGTGTCTGTGTGTCCACCTGTCCGGTTAATAGGTTCGTGTGCACACAGGTTGCTTTGTAAAGTAATTTTATAGTACTATGTGTTTTCGAAAGAGCTGTTTGAAGAAATGAATATTGTATGTTGCTGAATTGATTAAAAAATTCGCCTTTTTTTTTAAGGGCGGAAAATCATCGAATGAGTGCTCCCGCCCGGGTGAGGCGGGAGGGAGTGTCAGACTCGTACTGACTAAAAACCACCCCGTTCCTTCTCCTGCACGTCAAGCCAGAGCCCCGGTTACCCGTTAGGTTCTCCGCGACTCCGATTCGACATCGTGCTCGCCGTCCGCAGGCCCGCGCTTAAGGTGGTGGCCGGAGATCGTACCACGAAAAAAAATAAAATCTCCTACTCTTTAAATCCGAAATACTGAGTCGTTTGACAAAAACTGTGTAGAAGTAATTTTTTTGAACAAAATAAATCATCTTTTTTTTCACGGCAGTCCAAGATGAGCATGTCGTAAAACTATTTAACCGATTTCTAAAAAGAAGGAGGTTCGCAGTGTGACCTGTTTGTATGTATGTATGTATGTTTGTGCGCGACTATCTCACGATTGTCCGAACCGATTTTGATGCGGTTTTTAGAAAAGTGTTTGTTAGGTACACTTGGTTGCTAGGAGGTTTTAGTGTAAAGAGGAGGCTGAAGTCGGTTTTTAAACGTAGTTTATAAAAGCCTCGTTGGCCTTGACTGCCTCGTTGGCCGAGTGGTCGCAAGTGTGACTGCCGGGCAAGTGGTCTCGGGTTCGATTCCCGGGTCGGGCAAACTATTACTGGGTTTTAAAAAAAATCTCAGTAGTAGCATGGAGTCTGGAATTGTGCCCGGTATATGGCAATAGGCTCACCCCCTATTACTTAGGACTCATAACATAAATAGTGAAAAGTGGGTGTTACATTGTACAGTGGCATTAATTAAGTGCCGTAAATAACGCTTGTATTATAACATGCCTTTGGAAGACTTCAGAAGCTTAAAGTATAAGAGTTCTTATCTAATCATCAGCTAAGTTAATAGAAAACCACTCAAGTTCATCTTATCACTAATACGTTTAAACAATGGAAAATAATAATGGTTCCGAAAAACAAATTAATCTCCAGCGATCTGTGGCTGACTATAAAAATGGATCTTTGAATAACAAAACTAAACTTCCGAATAGAATATTGAACCTCCGACAAAATTACTAAGTTACAGACAACAGACGTTTTAGGTTAGGTTTGTATTGTAGCAATAAACAGTCATGTAAAGTAGTCGGAAAGTTAGTATTTTACGCAGTAGATTTAATATTTTCAGTAAGGACAATTCTTCTATTCTTGTCGGAGCTTTTATTACTACCCTTAAACAATTTGCTAGGAATATCACTGCATAATTAACCTTATTTACAAAACTAACAAAGTTCACATTCCCTCGTGAGATGAGAACCCTGAGTAGAGGAGTCTAGTAATTTAGACTGATCTGGTCTGACAGCGAGATTGGCCGGCGATTTGCTGTGTAAACATTACCGAGGCGTATCATAAGTCTGCCGGCCGGTGGACATTTATCAAGACTGATTTACATTACATGTACATACATGTTTTTAGTGTCGCTCGACAGATGGCGGGACGTTTGCGTGGGCGTATGGACCTTTGCTAGAGTTTTTAGGATTGTAGAACTTTTATTGCTGTATTTTTTATATTGACCTGATGATCGGAGTTTAATTGGATACTCGCAACATAACATCACGCCTTTTATCGAAGGGGTAGGCAGAGGTGCACATTATACCTACCACTGTACATTGTACAATGTAACACCCACTTTTCACTATTTATGTTATGAGTCCCATGTAATAGGGGGTGAGCCTATTGCCATTATACCTGGCACATTTCCAGCCTCCGTGCTACTGAATTTTTTTTTAAATCCCCAGCTGTACTTAGCTCGACCTGGAAATCGAACCCGAGACCCCTTGTATGGCAGTCGTACTTGCGACCACTCGGCCAACGAGGCAGTCAATTAAGTACGAGTAACGAGTTTATTAAGCATTATATTAGTAATCACTGAATCACGATTTGGTTTCATTTTTCTAAGAAGTGCTACCTTTTTTTATGGAATAGGAGGCAAATGAGCAGACGGATCACCTGATGGTAAGCGATCAGCGCCGCCCATGGACACCCACAACACCAGAGGAGTCACAGGTGCGTTGTCGGCCTTTTAAAAATTAATACGCTCTTTTCTTGAATGTTTGAAGATCGTATCTGTTCGGAAATACCGCCCACGACAGATCATTCGACAGTTTTGTTGAGCGAGGCAGGTTACAGTTTACCTATCCTTACTTAATATTATAAATCGAAAAGTGGGTTTGTTTGTTTATTTGTTTGTTCCGCTTTCACGCCGTAACTACTAAACCGATTGCTTTGAATTTTTGCAGACGCAAAGTTAGAAGTCCGTATTAAATAATAGGGTACTTTTTGTCTCGGAAAAATTTGATATCCCGAGGGAAAACAAAAGTATTGGTATAGATGGCGCTGTGTGTATTGGTATATGTCACATAGGCTACTTTTTATCCTTTTGTGACGCGAGTGAAGTCGCGGGTAAAAAAACTAGTATAAACTAGTATAACTAGTATAAATTATAAGCAGAGTTTTGGTTAATGGCCAGTAAATGGACACTTAAAACCACTCATTGGAATGGAAGACACCGACATCGCAGACACAACTTTATACAAAAACACAATGCAGAGACTATCTTTTTAAAATGTAATCGAGAATTAAATAGAGAACACAGATGTACTTGTAATATCCAAATCAACAATAATAGTATCAATAAGAATACTTCACATCACACTGAAATTTTCATCGAAATTTAACGACCGTCTTAATTATTGCATTACACAATTGCATATTTATCCTCCTTTCCAAACCTCTTTTACGTAAACCACTATCAATACCAAATACCTACAATCAACACATTAGCAATAAAAAAAATAATCTAACTAATCAAATCTTTCTCTAAGAATTCTTAGAAAAAAATCCATTAATCTGATTGGTGGTTGCACGCCGAGTAAGGTGCACCTGACCAATCATGTGTTTTCGAACGCAAGGCCAAACACATGTGAAGGGATAGTAATTGTCTTTGGTAATTGTTGTAGTGTCAGATGACGTCATCAGCCACCTTCTAGCCTCTCAAGGCAATGTCGCGTATGTAGATCGTGGTTAGGCGGGAAGGTCACGTGTTCCTAGGTCTTAGCCTGTAAGTCATATGTCAGGTATTATTAGCTAAGGACTTATTTCAATGTTAGTCTTGTGTCTCGCGTTGTGGTTGCTCACGATTTACGGTTACTATGAAGCGCTTGATAAAGCTTGATGTGGTATTATTAAGTTTTAAATAATTGTCTGTGACTATATAAAACTTTATATAATGCAAGGTGCTCTCAATATTAAATAGCTCTTCATGGTTCCAAATGAAGTGATCTACAATAATATATCTACTATAGAAAAATAAGTCGGGTTTTCCTTCCTGACGCTATGGTTAACTCCAGAACGCACAAACCGATTTCCAAGTTTTGCATTCGTTAGAAAGGTCTCGGGCACCGTGAGGTTTATAGCAAAGCAAATTAAGGAAAAGGAGTTTTCTTCATATTTTAATCACCAAACGAAATGTTACATAAAACGAAGCCATCTGGTGGCGAAACGGAGTTCGCCGGGTTTGCTAGTTGCTTTATATTTGTGGAGATTTAAATCAAATATTTTCACTCCACCTGTATTCATAGATTACCTTTTGTTGATGACGGGGGGAACCTTTAAAAGGCGCCTAGCGTTTTGGGGAAAAAGACCACGGAGTGTGAGATTTTTACCTCAATAAAACCACCCCGGTGGCCACCCTCAACAACTATAAGAGGCACCGGGTCCTCTAAAAGAGACATGCTCCGGAGCCCCCACGCTGCAACGCCTGTTACGGCACATCCCTAGAGAGACGGGTATCTCCCTTAAACCTCGCTATGTACGGCGGTGTGGTCCATTCATAGATTACCTATATTAAAACAAGAATCAATTCTACCTTCGTTTATAGTAAAATATTTCATGGCTGACATATCAACTCCTGAATACACCATGGCATTTATATGGATAGAAATAAATACAACAACGACTGCAGTTAGTTTCTAGATCCCCGATGTATATCTGTTTTATGTTCATAAGAGCAGAAGTCAAAATAAACAGTTACATAACATAAAATCACGCTTTTTATCCCCGAAGGGGTAGGCAGTGGTGGCCACTGTACACTTTTCACTATTTATGTTATGAGTCCCATGTAATAAGGGGTGAGCCTATTGCCATATACCGGGTACAATTCCAAACTCGGGTACAATAATACTTTGCCCGACCCGGGAATCGAACCCGAGACCCGGCAGTCGCACTTGCGACCACTCGGCCAATGAGGCAGTCCATAATAAACAGTTGTGATATCAAAAATAAAGTGCAGTTGCGAGTAACTATTCTGGAATTGCCAGCTACGTCAGTGGCAATGACCTCGACGTCCCATTCCAGTTCATCATTCATTTGTGTAACCAACCTCACCAAGAGTTATTTTCTAACAAAAACAGCTCCTCCATAGAACAACATAAATAATATCTAAAAGTGTACAATTATCCTTGCACCACATTATAATAGCAACATGAGGTTAAAGTATATCATGCAGCCAGTTGACCTGCCCTGTCAACTGTCGATCTGTGATTGGTCAATTAATTACAAGCAGTCATTCCATTGGCTATCGTAACTGCGCAGGGAGCTATTAGCCATCAATCTGTCTGAAGGTTGAATGACATTTACTTGTACACTTACTGCCAATGTAAAGTGCACTGTTGGCTACAATAATAATTTGTGAAATATTTTAGTTTTTCTCTTTCAGCATTAGTTAGCACATTTTTCAAAAATAAATTTATATAGAGGTGATATAGTTTTAGCTAAGGTGATTACAATTAAATCCATGCAAGAAAAAGAAAAAAACCTGACACCAATCACAATAGTACCTACTATGATATTCAGAGAAATATATGTATAGTGGGACATACTAAATTATTCTTCGGGCGTGGGAGAGCCATGCTTCGGCACGAATGGGCCGGCTCGACCGGAGTGATACCACGGCCTCCCAGAAAACCGACGTGAAGCAACGCTTGCGTTGTGTATCGTCGTGTGAGTGAGGTCACCGGAGGCCCAACTACCCTCTCCTTCCCCAATCTCCCCAATTCCAACGATCCTCAAACTCTTGATCCCCAAAAGGCCGATAACGTACTTGTAACGCCTCTGGTGTTCCAAGTGTCCATAGGCGACGCCGATTGCTTACCATCAGGTGATCCGTCTGCTCGTTTACAGGTATATGCCAAAAGAAAAAACTAAAAACCGCAGGTTACTCACGCAAAAATGGTGAGAAAAGCTCTACTAGTTTCGAAACACAGATAAAATTGTACCTCATGATGCTGCGTGATGTAGCAGCCGCGCACGATGCTCATGAGGTTACAATATTTTTAGAATACCATATTTTATGAACCCGCTATTTTTAGTTAACAGAACAAGATCATAGTTACTTATTTTTGGAATGTAATAAAATTCTTATATCTTTGGCTTTCCGCATTTCCGATAATTTGGAAATCCTATTACCAGAACTACATACATTATCGTTTCGGCCTATATATGTTCTACAATAATGGTTGAAATTAATAATTATCTTTGGGCATTACTTTCCATTTTCTGTCAAAAACCTAGATTTGTCAAGATATTTTCAATTAAGTTTATTCATTTCAACTGTTAGAAAGCTCCCTAAGCATGCCAAATAGTCTCACACAGTGTGAAAACGAAGCCATTTTGGTCCCAGCACACAGTACCTACGTATTGCTTAACTCAGATCGATCGGTAGCCGTTTAGCCACTAGCGTATGTTAACTGGTGAAATATTACACTTGATACCATCTCGAACTTTCCAAAGCAATTATATTTGTGATAGGAGCGGCGCAGTGCGCAGGCGCGGCGGCCATTTGTCAAAATAACCATTCATATGGTAATGACGTGTGGTGATTGATGAGCTTGCGCAATGCAAGTAATCTAGTTACAGTTCGGTATGTCGTGTGGTGTAGAGTACTGCTAACTGATGGTGATCCTTGCTGTTCTATATTGTATTATTCTGTACGGTATCGCTGATAGAATTAATAAAGGATTTTATTGTTTTAAGATGCTTAGGGTCTTGAATTGATCTTCACTACATAGTATAAAACGAAGTCGCTATCAACCGTCTGTCTGTCCCTATGTATGCTTAGATCTTCAAAACTATATTAATAGGTATAGTGATTCTTAAGAAAGGTTTATATGTATAATCCACGTTTAAGTATGTATATGGTAAATAGGTATATTAAATTGTTGATCAAGAAAATAAAAGACAATTTAAAAAGAAAAAAAAAACAGAATAAAAATACTTTGTCAAAATCGAAAGGTACATCCTTGTTAGCTACAGATCTAATGAGAACTTCTACAAACGAAGCAGCCAGGTAAATGAAGTCATTCATTAAGTAGCTCCGTGTAGCTCGGTGCAGAGTGGAGGCAATTTATATAATTGTTAGCTTAGAAGCTGGAACTTCGAACGATATAGATTATAGCCACTGTAACTTATTAAGGTAGAAAGAACATTTTGATACCGTGGAAGGAGCTCTATTAAGTAAAATAGGTGTATCTATTAGTAAACTATGCACGAATTTACAAAGTAGAGTAACTTTTATGACATATCGTTGAGTTTCTTGTTCGTTTTTCTTCTAGTCTCTGTCACAGTGTCAAGTGTCAAGATGAACTATAAACTTTTTTATAGAGTAGGTACCATACTTGTGATAGAATTGTTGGAATAAGCAAATAAGATCATTTTTAATTTTATTGTTAACGTACAAAAGTGACTTCTTGGTCTATGATTTTGACTTTGACTTGTCGGTTTCTCCAAAGGCGGCTTTATTTTTTTAAGGGCGAAAAAATCATCGAATGACTGCTGCTGCCTGGGTGAGGCGGGAGAGAGTGTCAGACTCTTACTGACTAAAAACCACCCCGTTCCTTCTCCTGCACGTCGAGCCGGAGCCCCGGTTACCCGTTAGGTTCTCCGCGAGTCCAATGGTACCGTATAATAGCACAAATGTGAAAGAGATTTCCAAAAGGCTCTACATTTGGATTCCTGTGATTGGACTAATCCAATCATAGTGGTTGTCAAATATTGAACGTCCAATGGGGTGATTCTAGCTAATTCCCTAGTAGATGAAGAACGAAAGGTTTCCACTAGCGCAAGAGCAAAATACGGTAGGTCCCATTGTATGCGTCGCTATCCTGTCTCAAGAAAAACGAATAATCAATTCTTTAGTTACCCAATTTAAAATACAAGAAAGTATTTGAAGGATAACTGTCGAACACATGTATGATATGTGTGAAAGGAAACTCTAAATTAAATTATATTGCAACAACATAAAGTTTATTATGACACGATAAGTTTTATTAATTTCTGATTTCAGAACAAACTTGACAGATTTTATTTACAAAGTTTTATTATGACAGAACATAACACAACCACACGTACAAGTAAACGTGGATTTTTTATTGAAATCTCAATTCACTAGTTCAACAAATTACCAATTACACGGACCAATTAAACTTTGCACTTAACAAACTAAATGAACGCTCTTAATGAATCGACAAAAGGTCGCAATTCCAATAAAAAACACTTTTAAATCGGAAGGATAAACAAATTCATTAGCCAACTTAAATCTACAATCGCGGAAAATGTAAACAAATCTTACCGCCTTCGAATAAAGAATAAATTCGCGTGGATATTTATTTTTAAGCGGTAAGAGTAAGATTGTGACAAAATCACAGAATTACGAAAAAACCAGATAGTGCTATTAAAATAAAATTTTACGAGGAGCAACGTAACAAGTACATTTTGTGAAATGTATGTATGTGTGCTGTGTGGCCAGGAAAACTGACAAAGGATATTCACAAATAAAAACAGGGTAAACTCTATTAGATATTAATACATTTTTATGAAACACAGAAGTTATTGTGTACACTCATTGAATCTTTCTTTATTGTAAAGACCTTTACACACACAGATTCCATCCATGTACTTTATGTTTGCCAATATTCTAAACAGATTAATAAAATTGTAGTGCCTGTGTATAATAAAATAACCGCGTTTTACTACATGCATATGAATATACATACGATATACATACCAAAATAACACTGTTTACAATTTTTGTCTGTTTGTACTGGTTAATCTCTGAAATTGGTGGACTGATTTTAACGGGACTTTTATTGGCAGGTAACATAGTAGAATACTTTTATTTTAGAAAAACGCAGACGTATTTGCTGATTCAGCTAGTTGTAATATAAGTGATACTAATGAACATATTGACAAAATATAGAAACGCAATATAATATGAGGAAGAACAAAATAATGAAGTTATACCTTAATTCTTACACAACACAATCTGAACGGAAGCAATTCTAGTTATAATATTGACTATTGAAATTTGTTTGGGACAAGGTAAAATTCTTGCGGTTGTATTGTTTACTCTCTAGGGACGGAGTCGGTAAGAAATTGACTTTAGGTAATTATTAATTTTACACCATTTAAAATTTACATAAGGCATGACAAATAAAAATGTTAAAAATGTCCCTAGTGTGGTAGCACATATCATTTGCCAAATATCGATGAAAACAAATCAACGGTTGACGTCACAAAAATCCTACATAGCACATGTAAAGTTTAAAAATTTTCTTAAATAAATGGCTAATTCTTGTTATTAAATTTCGAAAATAAAAACCATAAATGCAAACGAATTAGTATTATTATTAGAATATTTTTTTAGTTCTACCCCAAAAAACACAATAACATTGAGTGTGGGAGAACCATGCTTCGGCAGCTCGGCCGGAGTGATACCACGGTCTCACAGAAAACCGACGTCAAACAACGCTTACATTGTGTTTTTTTATTCTTGATAGGTTCACGTTTGGCCACCATTTCACCTGGTTTCGTCGTACGAGTGACGTTACCAGAAGACTAATCTCCCCCAATCCCTGAATCCCCAACAATCCTCAAATTCCTAATCCCCAAAAGGCCGGTAACGGCACTTGTAATGCCTCCGGTGTTCCCGGTGTCCATGAGCGACGCCGATTGCTTACCAGATGATCCAATAAAAACAAAACATTTTCATTTTGTTCTATTTCAAATATTTCTTATATATTTTATAGTTATAACAGTAACTATAATAACCTATGTTTTTTTACCGACCAGCCAATCACTACATCACTACCGTCCGGTTTGACCGTGAGAGGCGTTAGTAAACTAACTGACAGGCCCTTATTTAATTACAATGACATAAGTGGGCACCAAACTACAGTCGAGATCATTAACGTTGACTTCAAATATAATTTAATTGACTTATGGTCGTATTTAGTTAGTGTGGTGTAGTAAAAAATATATGAAATGATGTATTGATGATGTTTTTTGGTAATGTGGTTTAGAAACTAGCGGACTTCTATTTTTAAATGACATGATTAATTTTTTTACAACACAGTACAAAAATTAAGTACCTACATGTAGCTATTTTTGTATCAAGCTTCCTTGTACGTACTGCTAAGGAGTGGAATTCTTTGCCAGAGTATGTGTTTCCTAAAGGGGTAAATACCCTGGGTGCCTTCAAGGTCGGAGTGAATAGGTTGCTTATGGGACGACGTGATCCATCGTAGACCGCATCATCGCTTACCACTAGGCGAGATAGTGGGCCAATGTCGGCCCATCAAATGTAAAAAAATCCTATATTAAATGTAAAGTTACTGAATATTGTATTCTATCTTGCTTAATATTATAAATGCGAAAGTTTGTTAGAATGTCTATGTGTTTGTTACTCTTTCACCTCAAAACGACTGAAGGGATATAGGCCATAGCCTACCCCTGTTCCAAATTTCATCATAATCTAGAAATTCATTTAGATCATAATCTAGAAAACCACATAGGAACGCGGGCGAAACCGCTGGCAGAAGCTAGTTATAAATAAATGTATAACAAAGATATTTTGTTTTTGTTTCTATTACAAAATTAGCCAATTAAAAACACTATTGCAATATTTTAATTTTGAATTGAATTCCATTTTGTTTTCAATCGCATTAAATATTTCGTAAGTTATACACAATGTAAAAACTATTCAAGCGTACATTTTACATAGACGTTGTTCATACAATACATAATTTTTGCAATCTACCATTTATTCAATGAGACAATGAGAGTGAAAACAAAACACTACGTATCACTTCGAACAACGACCCGCGTGTTTCATGGCCCCACTATACATCCTCTTTGGGGCTTTCAAAGCATTAATCCATAAGGTCACGACTACACTAGTGCGTGCAAAATCTTCACATTTCGTACCTTAACGAGGTTTTAATTTGTGTGTAATGATGCTGTGGAGGTTTTATAGAAGGTGCACAGAAAGTTAACTTTGAACTTAATTGAAAAAATTTGGTTTAATGTTTTGTTAAAAATAGAACTTAAATTTTAGATTTATAAGAAGTAGCATATTATATAGTAAATCTATAAAATAACTGTTCATACCTGAATAAATAAATTACACTTATAATTTATACTACACAACATTATGAAGGTAAGCTTTGTGTTTCACGATCAGTATTTATTATTTATTAATCAAAATTGACTTGACTTTAGGTCTTAATTCCCTTCTCATAGCTAGAAACTTAATAAATAACTATAAAAATAGCTATAAGTAATAATTAGTTTTGTCGATGCATCTGTCTCATACACAGAAATACTTTACAATATCTGTGGTCTCATACCATTAATTAAACGAACAATTTCTGTATACTGTATAATATGTATAAATGATCTCGGAAACGGCTTCCACGATTTTGTTATTTGTACCTTGGGGTTTCGGGGGCGATAGATCGATCTAGCTAGGTTTAATTTTTAGAAAATGTATTTTACTAAAAAAACATAACATCAAGCTTTTTATCCCCGGAGAGGTAGGTAGAGGTGCACATTACGACATTTAATGCTACTGTACATGTTACATTGGTTACACACACTTTTCATTACTTATTTATGTTGTGTCCCATATAATAGGGAGTGTGCCTATTGCTATATACCGGACACAATTTCAGACTCCGTTTTACCACTGAGAATTTTTTAAAGACCCGGGAATCGAACCCGAGGCGCCTTGCCCGGTACTCGCACTTGCGACCACTCGGCAAACGAGGCAGAGTTCCTAAAAAAACACCAAGCAAATCTCGGCTTCGGCAGGTACTAATTATAACTAGTGCTTTATACACTATGTTAATACTAAACCTTCTGCCCACATAGTTATACAGTGACAAACAGTGATGTGGCGACCTTGCGCGATATTCGATGAGCAAAACGAAGGCTAACCTATAACTGTGTTGGGCAAGTTTAATAGCACTAGATACATATCAAGCTACACAACACCAGTATACACTGACCGTTGAATGTATGGAAAGCTCATTGAAAGCGAGGCCATGATTAACTGGTTTTTATAACTTAATGTGCCGTGTGTACGTCACTGGAGTACCTTAAACCGTCAAGTTAATTCAATTGTAATGCCTTTGTTTTTTTGTTCCATATAATTACAATTATTTTCTTTTTATAACACCTACTTAGAGTGCGCTGATTATATCGAGGCTTATGTTTCACTAATGGACGCAAAAAGTTTAGTTACATGTGGACAGACTTCGCTTTAATTAAAAAAAAATAAAACCACACGAGATCCATTACCCAGAATAGAACGCGGAGAGAAGGCAATGCCGTATGATGGTTGGTTTTTATAGGATAATTTGCTAAGTTGGTTGAAGTGAAATAAAAAACTTCATGGAGTGTGCCCAGAAACAGGACACTCAATATTATGTGATGTTTCAAAAGACCACAATAGAATACACTTACTTAATTTTGTATTTTTTATGGCATAAGCCGGTAAACGAGCAGACGGATCACCTGATGGTAAGCAATCGGCGTCGCCCATGGACACCTGGAACACCAGAGGCGTTACAAGTGCGTCACCGGCTTTTTGGGGATTAGGAGTTTGAGGATCGTTGGGGATTCAGGGATTGGGGAGATTGAGGAAGGGGAGGGTAATTTGTCTTCTAAGTTTTGTTTCGTGCGGATATCTAGTATCGATGCTTACAGTTTACCACTTTAATAGGGATGATGACAGGGTATGAAAATTAAAAATCTAATTACTCCGTCAGTTAGGTAATGAACAAATATTAGACGCATATTTTTTTTTATTTTGATGTATAATAAAATGATACTTAGATATAACGAATCAAACTTTAGGGGTGGGGGCTAAAACGTCATTTCTACGTATAAAATGTACACAGAAGTGACGTCACGCGACATTTCAAATCAATATATCGTCGAAAGTATACGTTTCTGTAAAAAAATAAAAAATACAAGTGTAATGTTTTAAAATAATCTACCAGACGGACATTAAAATAATAAGTCATCTATCCAATTGTTTCGACAATACTTCTCTGAGAAATCAGATAAGTACCTATTAAATTATAACACCTATTCGACAACAACATTTTACAATCTTGAAAGGTACAGTTTGTAGCTCAATAAACTAACAATGAAATGAAACTTACCTCATCCTGAAACGTTCGATGCAGGCTCTCCTTCGTATACTTCTGATCTCCTTGTTTCAAGATGGCGGAACACTGTTTCAACAGAGCCAATCTCGTTCTCTCCTTAGCACATTCCACCTCCATAATAGACGGCCTGTGTCCCGTCCTGGGGACCCCAAGGCAGTTCCCGTCAAACTGTCCATTGACTGCAGACAACACCAATTGTCCGTTCTTGACGACATCCTCGTCACCACTTTTGTCCAAATCAACAGTTTCAAAATTGGTCAAAATCTCCGGAGTTTTACCGTTAGACGCCATGTCTGTATGTTATTGAGTCTGTGGCATTTTTTCACATCATTTCACTTTGTTACGAGGAAGCTGTTTATAAGGAAAATTAGTTGGGACTTTCTTACAAATTGAATGTGATGAAATCTAGTGCTATTTATCAATGACCAGGTCACCCATCCATATTATAACCGCAACTACCACGCCTTAACCTCGGATCCTAGCCTCAGGGTGCAACAAAGGCTCGCAAAACTCATTTTTTAGCAATAATTGAGTCAGTGCTCCTATTACAGAATCACCTGTCTAAATATCTAAATCAATTCTACTTCTAAATTCACTCATATTGTTATGATGCGAAGGTGTATTTTAGTTTGTAGTGAGAATTGGCGAGGAAATCGATTAATCTTGCAGTGTAAGTGCCTACTCAGTTGATTATCTGATTCATTCGTAGCTACATACATTACATACAATCATATCGTTATAATTCAAGTGATTGATACGTCGCCGGCGCCGCGTCACTACTCGCTAATTGAATTATTTCGATTATTTTGATTGTAATGGTTCCGCAGAGATCTTAAAGAAGAGAATTGTTCACTAAAATTCTTCAACTACAGTAAAAGATCTATACCAATAAGTAAGTTGGACCCAGTGTCCATGGGAGGCGCTGATTGCTTACCATCAGATGATCCGTCTACTCGTTTGCCTCCTATTCCATAAAACAATCTAGTTAGCACGTTATCATCAACACAGTCCACTACTGAAGTATGGGCCTCCTCCTAATCTCCTAGGCAGGTGGATTGGAGCCCGTCCTTTGTCAAATGTCCATTAGTTTCTTACACCAAAGAGTTAGGGTACTTGTGTACACAAATGGACATAATTTACTCTGATAGATACCGCGGCTCCGGCTAAAGGTGCAGGAGTAGGAACGGGGTGGTTTTTAGTCAGTAATAATCTGACACTCTTGCCTAACCCAAGGGGGGAGAAGTGATTTAGATATATTTCCCTCAAAAAAAAGGTAAAATAAATCAATGTTATAGAGACAGTTTACTTATAGACAGGTAGACTTACACGTATAGGTTTTTAAATGTTGTTAAAATGACAACGGGACCCCAAGATCACAGTCATCAAAGTGTAATAAATTAGAATTAATCAAGTTTGCGAATTTAGTGAAAGTTTGTTCGGCCACTCCTTGCATACCTCCTTACATTCAGTGGGCAGTGTGTTAGCGTTCTGTATTCTGGTATCTCGTACTTAGGTAATACGTTTTTTATTATTTAATCAAATTGGTTTTGAACTCGTATGTTGATGCAGGTCAAGTTTCAAGATTTTTAACTTTATTATTTTGTAATTAAGTTTAAATTCCATTACTGAAAGAGTTTAAAGAATAACTTCATCTTAAACTAAACAATAAAGGATGATAAACACAACATAAAAGTATAACATAGAATAGACTAAAATTTATTTTAGTGTACACATATTATGACAAAGCATTTTCATTATCACATAACGGGAAGGTTCAAGACTAGGATCATAATACCTAATAGAACTTCAGGCACACACATCAATAGCCTATAAGTGGCTACTGCTGACGAATAGGCAACTACTTTTAAGTGTGGGAGAGCCATGCTTCGACAAGAATAGGCCGACTCGTCCGAAGTGACGGCCTCACAGAAAACCGACCTGAAACAACGCTTGTGTTGTGTTTCATCGTGTGAGTGAGGTTACCGGAGACCCAATACCCCAATCTTTGAATCCACAACAATCCTCAAATTCCTAATCTCTAAAAGGCTGGTAATAAAGCACTTCTAACGCCTCCCTCTAGTATTCCAGGAGTCCATGGGCGATGCCGATTGCTTACCATCAGGTGATTTGTCTGCTCGTTTACTGGCTTGTCCCTTAAAAAGGCTTAAGCTTAGGCTAGAGCTTATAAGCTCTAGTTATAGTTAGGCCTTTTTTTATAGACTTTTTTTTTAGACGTTATATCCCATCACTATTCCGCAATGACACCTCCTTACGCATTTGACGTAAGATTTGGCGCGTAATTTGTCAGCCAACTGTCAAACTGACATTGACAGCTCAGGGGACAGATTTAATTAATTTATTTGGTTAATCCTTTCGCTTGCTTACACAAACATTGAACAGAGAAAGTTGTCTATGTCTTAGATCTGTGTTTCCTGTTGTTAGACATATTCAAGGAGCTTATGATACGCTTCGATGCGCAAACGCAACTTGATTTTAATCCCCGTTAAGACTATTGTTGTCTCTCTCATTTGTTTATGAACAATAGAGATGGAATGTAGGGTATTACGTGAGATGATTCTTTCTTAATCCGTGAGGAGATAGAGAATCTTTTTCCTGTTAATAAAAATTAGACTTTCTCATACTTTCGATACTTTGTCTGTAGGTACAGTTGGTATAGTAGTTAGTCGATCATCTACTAACTGCTATACAATGCAGATACTTTTCCGAATTGTTTCTTTTTTTATTTTCCCATGGAATTTTAAATTATATCTTTAACTATCGGAATATTGAGATATAAAGTAAACTTTCTAAAAATTGAGATATGGTTAGGCATTTTTTAATCATTCAGTAGTTTTGAAGCCCATATTCTACAAACAAACAAACAATCAACTTATCTTTATAACGCACCATTCGCAGACAAAGTTTTGAAAATTAAATAAATTCGACCAATTCGATTTGTACCCGGCACCAACGAACAAATTGATTAATTACTTAGACCAGTAGAAAAAAATATTTAACTAATACAATACATATTTCATCTTCGTATTGTATTTTAATGAAACGTAACACAAATAGGTAATAATTTATTATCGGCTGGTCCCAGCGTGTGCTCAGTGCTGGGCTGGTTATGTTAATCTTATTCAAATGTTGATTAATTGTGGATTGATGATACCGGTGTGTTAACTCGGTTCAATGGTTAATCTATGCGTTTTGAATAATATTTATTTTTGTAAAACATTTTGTCGTGTGGTAGAATAGAGCGCGTTTTTCTTCTTTCCTACTCTTCATCATACGTCATACATGTTTAACAGAAACTAGAGGGCGTTGTTTTTTTGATGAACCTGATTCTTTTAAACTGCGATTTAGATTCAAAAATTACTGCAGTTCTATCTCTGATTTACGTATTTAGGGAACAGTGGGTTAAGTTCCCTAAGATCGGAAAAGGAGGATCCTCCGACCAGGCGAAGTGATCGTATCTAGCGGGTTTTCTATCCGTGTTAATTCCCATGTAAACTTCACACGTGCGATGTAGGATTTTGTGATGTCATCCGTTGATTTGTTTCATTGATAGCCTATGTGATGTGTGTCGCCACACGTGTGAGTGATTTACAGCAATAGTCCTCTGACACTCCAGTAAGTGTAGGGGATGTTTCGAATATATTCTACTCTAACACCATCACAGTTTTTTCAATTCAGTTAATGCTCCTGCAAAATTAACTCTATGTGACGATGTGTAGGTAAGATTTCGCTAAACACACTGAAATCCCCGCCCACGTAAACGTTAAGGTGTAACCAGTCAGCCTGTCTAACAGTAATTTGCGTAAACATTCCACGCTGGCCAATGTTAGTGTGTTTGTTAGCGCGTGCCGTGTAAACTCCTGAGCCGACTTTGATGAAATTTTGTTTTGCCATATCTTGACAATGGAGTCGTAGGGGAGGATACTCGTACATTTATTTTATGATTTGTTATCACTTCTACTGTTCTCTCGTGTGACGTAAAACCTTACTAAACCTTAGAGACTGCACATTTGGTAGAACCGCAGGGAGCTGTGCTTATTAATAATAATACAACTTAATTTGAACCTTTCTTATGGAATAGAAGGCAAACGAGCAGACGGATCACCTGATGGTAAGCGATCAGCGCCGCCCATGGACACCTGCAACACCAGAGGAGTCACAGGTGCGTTGCCAGCCTTTTCAAAAAGGATGCCCTTTACCTTTAAAGTGCCTATTAAATGTTAGGATTTTAGCAATGCCCTTTTATTTTGAGCAGCCCCATAGTCCCGTAGTGTACTATAAAATATCGTTAATAGGTACAATGTAACACCCACTTTTCACTAAGTATTTATGTTATGAGTCCCATGTAATAGGGGGTGAGCCTAAGACACGGAGTCTGGAATTGTGCCCGCTATATACCGGGCTCCGTGCTACTACTGAGATTTTGTACTGTTTATAAAATTAGATAACAGAACTAGTTTAAATTATTTAAATTTATACAAAAATGTGTTATAAAATTATGTTATTTAAATAATAGGTACAATAATTCGTGTGTGAATAGAATCGTTGATGGTACTTATCAAACTAGTTTTGTATTTATTTTTGTCATTATACCTTTTTAATCACGCGGATTTCACTACACACTTGTATACTACGGATTTTTTTTTACTATTTAAATATAATTTTATATCTTTTAAACTAATCTAGCGAGTTGTTTACGAACGAAAGTTTTTTAATAAAGTTTAATATTGACTTTTCTAAAGACCCTTGTATAATGGATGTGTGCATAAACAAATTAAATTTAAATTAAATTTTTCAAATAAATATATCCGGACATCAAACAAATATTTATCTCGTGCGAGAATTGAGTTTGCTACTCTTAGCGCTTTAGGTCATTTATATATTGAATATAGAAGACTATTGCCCTATTTGACAGAGTTACCAAAATATACTGTACAAAATTTTACATCAATATAAGTCTCATATAAACGCTACATTTTTTTTAAATTATGTTTTAGTAAAGAGTTAGCGCTCTCCTCGTAATGTACTTTTCATTTCTTTACATTACAAAAAGTTTGAATAACTAGGTACGAGTTTTATGATTGCCTAAAAATGTAAAATTAATATGTCTAATTTAATATGAGATCAATGAAATTAATTTCAAAACTACAGCAAGCATATAAAAGCTCCTTTCACTAAAAAACACTGTAAAGTTTAGGTAACATAAGAACGTCACAACTAATTTTCCTTAAAAAAAAACAATAAAAAAATCTCACTTTTTCTCACAACACAACAAAAAATCCCAAAAAAAAAACACGTCACACCACTATTTCTTTAAACTAATTTTAAAATTCTCACAAATTGAAAAAAAAAACGATTTTATTCCGAATATCCGATATTCCGATTAGTCTCGGGTCGATTTTTTTTCACTATCACTTTGTATGTCGCGTCGTGATCTAAGTGTTGATAGAGGCGCGCGCGCCGTGTTCTGTCACAGTGTGAGTACTGCGGGGGTTAGAGCGAACATCTAAACGAACTAGCTTGAAAGCTCTTGGACCTTAAGTGCTTGTAATATGTATTAAAATATATAAGCACCTTATTTTTTTTAAGATTTGGAGCATTTTATTTTTGTTTATCTGTGGTAAGGAGACCACCTTGTTTCTTAACTGTATGTAATAATTCCTTTATAAAGTGTTCGATTGAAATAAAATCGTGGCTTTCTGGACAAGGAAAAAATTGGACATGGTTAACTAAAAATCGCAGGTTCCTCACTGGAATATACTGAGAAAAGTTATTATTATAAAAACATGTGACTGCCTCATTGACCGAGTAGTCGCAAGTGCGACTGCCGGGCAAGGGGTCTCGGGTTCGATTCCCGCTTCGGGCAAAGTATTACTGGGTTTTTCAAAAATCTCAGTAGTAGGACGGAGTCTGGAATTGTGCCCGGTGTACGGCAATAGGCTCACCCCCTATTACATGGGACTCATAACATAAATAGTGAAAAGTGGGTGTTACATTGTACAGTGGCATAATGTACACCTCTGCCTACCCCTTCAGGGATAAAAAGGCGTGATGTTATGTTTATGTGTGAAAACATTGGTCACTGGACATAGGAACTATAAACCGCGGGTTCCTCACTTGAATACACTGAGAAAAGTTATTATTATAAAAAACATGTATTACATGGGGGCTAATAACAAAAGTGAAGAAAAATGGTTGTCGTATATACTGTATACGAGGATTTTAAAGCGTGACATTTAAAACGTCCTGTATATAGGTTATATCAGATACTAGTTTGTGCTCGCGGCTTCACCCACGTTCCCAATGAATAAAAAGGAGCCTATGTATGAATCCAGACTATAATCTATCCTTGTTCCAAATTTCAACCCGAACCCTTCAGCTATTGTGATGTGATTGGGTAACAAACATACACACAAACAAAGAAACTTTCGCATTTATACTAGCTTCTGTCAGCAACTTCGTACGCGCAATCCCATTTTCCATTCAATAGATATGGCTAATTTAAATAATGCAATAAATAATAATAGTATATAATTGTAATTTTTACAATATTGCAGATTGTAGCTGATCAAATTATTTTATAATAACTACTGTAACATTTGACCTATATTCGCAAAGAACGATTTGAAGTTGAAATTTCCTGTAGGATTTTCAGGATTATTTATGTGTTAAGAACCTTCTAATAATAACAAATACAAAAAAAAGAATTCGTGAAATCGGTTCAGTCATTCACGCGTGATGCCGTGACCAAGGGATTCATTTTTATACATATACGTACTATCTTCTGCCCGCAACTTCATACGCGCAATCCCGTTTTCTCCCATTCCCATAAGATTTTCAGAATTTTGTTCTATCACAAGAACCTTCTCCTGACAATAACAAACACAACAAAAAAGAAATCAGCCAAATCGATAGAGCCATTCTTAAGTTATGGCGTGACAACGGGAAACGGGTTTCATTTTATAGAAGAAAGATTTACACCAATAACTTTAAGGAACCGACAATTTCTTTTAAAGATTCATCTTTTAATTTTCCAAAAGTCAACAACGATGACGTAACCGGATTGAATAAACATCGTGCGATGACAAAGATGTACAGATTGACTTACAGACTCGTCTCATTGAGAGCTCTCCAAATATACTTTCACTTTGGTTTAATATAATATACTTTATTATGTGTTCATATAGGGTCTGTTCATGACTCTGCATGTTACGTTTTTGTACGAAATGTTATTGTTTGTGTATGACATAATTTGAGTTCAGTGTGTTGATGGGACTAGTGCCTAAGTAATCTTTTGGTGAACCTGGTTTTAATGCCGTCTTGGCTTTTGAAATTTTATCTTTACTGTGTCAGTAAGGAAAAAATTGCTTTTTTTATATTTGATGGGCCGACGTTCGACCACTATCTCGCCTGGTGGTAAGTGATGATGCGGTCTACGATGGAGCACGTCGTCCCATAAGCAACCTATTCACTCGGGCCTTGAAGACTCCCAGGTTATACCCTTCAGGAAATACAGACTCTGGCAAAGAGTTCCACTCTTTAGCAGTACGCACAAGGAAGCTTGAAGCGAGGCGCCACGGTCTGCTATGGGTAAAGCTACTGTTCCGGAATGTACGTAAGACTAACAAAGTCAAAGCATTTATTTCAATTAATGCTTAATAAGACACTTTTGAAACGTCAAAAATTGAATTGTCCGTCGTTCTGTCTGTCAGTAAAGCTAGACGCTCGTTCCAAAATGTAGTTTTGAATGGAGAAGAACGTCCAAGAAACACCATTAACCCTTAACCGGAATCGTTAAAATGTTCTACATTACTGGAATCGTGGGTCCAATCGGACCCAAGAATTAAATTCCTTATTTTTTTCTAAAATGATAAATTTTCCACTTAGGTAAGTTAACGTCATAATTGAAACAAGTTTTAAGTAATATATTAATCAACTTTTATTCATTAAAATGTGGAAAATATCCCTTTTATTGTACTTAATATCTTAGGTATTAAATTTGGTAATCTTTTTTTAATGTCTTCTTTGACTGTCTAAAACAAAAATAAAAACAAAATAAAAAAACAATTTTAACACTTCTAAGGGGTTTTCCGTGTCTTCCCCTTCACAAAAAAATAAATTATTTGTGAGATCAATTTAAACTAAAAAAAATGACAACCTATTCTATTCTAGAGTACAATTCTACAAACTGTTCTAGAGCTGCTAGGTGGTGTCTAAGTGGTATACACTAAGGTATATCTATTTTTTCCTTTGAAGTAAGTGTTAGACGGCAGTGAACTATCATCCTAACTTTCTTCTTCGACATTGTGGTCAGACGAAGACTCACTTGAGTGATCAGTGGCTTCATGTTCCGGATTTTCATTGTCACCTATGTTTTCCTCATCACAGGGTTCAAAATCGCTCAAAAGTTCTGATTCTAATTCAATTTCATCTAGCAATAGGTCCTGGATATATTCTCCGGCATTTTATGCGCCATTTTTCCAAAAAAGTGTCTAATAGAATAATATAACAAATATAAACACATTGAAAAAAATAACGTAACTGGAATCGTGGGTCCGATCGGACCCAACGATGGCTCAAACTTACACTTCCAGTGAATTTAAAGCGCCGAGTGTCCGGCACCCGCTGCATCTAGCGACCTAATGAGATTAGGTAGGCGCGCAATAGTGTTGGTGCGCGCGTTTTGAAAATAAACGCCTTTTTCATCGACGTCGGGGCCGAACGGACCCACGATTCCGGTTAAGGGTTAAAAATATATGTTTTTATAGACTCTTTGATACCATTATCTGACTTTGATACCATTATCATTATAGACTGCACGGTTGGTGCGGTGGCTGGGCAACCGGCTGCCGTGCAACGTGTCGCGGGTTCGATTCCCGCACGGGACAACACTTTGTGTGATCCACAAATTGTTGTTTCGGGTCTGGGTGTCATTGTGTATGTGAACTTGTATGTTTGTAAACGCACCCACGACATAGGAGAAAATCCTAGTGTGGGGCAACGTTTTTTTTTTTTAAAAAAAGAAAAGACTATCTGATCCTTTACCTAATGTTGAGAACGATGTAATGACAATACATACAAATAACTTTTTTGAAACGCCCTTTATCAGTTTTTTTTCATACTCAGTCTACCTCCAAAGGGTCTTCAAGTTATAATCTTCACAGCCTAAATTACTAAATCGTAAATCAATGATGGATAAAGGTTTTTCGACAGTCGGGGTTTTGTCAAAAACCTTTACAACAATTTAGTCAAAGATTTTGGATTACCATCAATCACTATATAGTATAAAACAAAGTCAAAGTCTGTCTGTCCCTATGTATGGGTAGATCTTTAAAACTACACAACGGATTTTGATGCGGTTTTTTTAATAGATGTAATGATTCATAAGGAAGGTTTATATATATAATACATACATATTGCACCCGTGCGAGGCCGGGGCGGGTCGCTAGTTATGTTATAAAGAAAAAAAGATTATTTGTCGTAAGTCATCCATTGTCAATCAAACCCAATCCATTTTTGGCCTTAACAAAATTACTAAACAATGATTTGCCCGCGGCTCTGCTTATTACACCTCCATTATAATCATAATTGTTGAGAAATTAATTAATGTTTTACCATGTTACAGAGCTGTCTAGCTGTCTGTCTGTCTATCACATGAATGATTATAGTTTTATAGTTCGTCGGAGTCGGAGGTGGTGTAGCTATATTTTAATGTTTAGCTTTGAGGTCGCTCATGTTGCTTCGGAGAACTAGAGACACTCTCGAGTCTGTAATTGTGCAAGCTCATGTTCATTAATAGACATATTTTGGCGACTATTATGACTCTAAGTTTTTTCTGTATTGTGTCTGAATCTTGTCTCATCCGTCGAGTGAATACGTTAGTAAAAGGCTCAACTCAACTCAAATGTAGAGTCAGACAAAGTATTTAGAGGTAATTTGAATCTTTAAGAAGTCCGAAGATTAGCTTTTTTGAGGGGAAAATCATCGAATGACTGCTCCCGCGAGGTTGAGTCGGGAGGGAGTGCCAGACTATTATCTACTGACTAAAAACCACCCCGTTCCTACTCCTGCACTACAAGGCAGAGCCCTGATAACTCGTTCAGTTCTCTGCGGCTACGTATCGGCATCAGTCCTATTAGATTCTGTGGCGGTCTGATGGCTCCCAAGAGTAGCTTAGAGTTTGAAACAACGCCTGATAATCTAATCTAATAATATTATAGATGCGAAAATTATTTGTGTTTTTGTATCTATGTTTGTTACTCAGCACGACAAAACCGCTGTGAGCGATCGGTATTAAATTTGGTACAGGGGTATATTGTGGTCTGGAAATGCACATAGGCTACTTTTTCTCCCACGAAAACGCGGGAGAAGCCACTTGCAAATACTAGTATGGTAATATTCGACTGCATCGGTTCAATTCCCGCACGGAGCAACTCTTTGTATGATCCACTAATTGTTGTTTGTGCTCTGGATGTCATATGTATGTGATATTGTATGTTTGTAAACGCACCCTCTACACAGGAGAAAAGTCTAGGGTAGGGCAACGCAAGAAAAATATAGAGGTATATTCACCACTTACATTGTTCCCAAGTTTCCAAACCTTTGACAGATTCAAGTATCTTATTTGATAACTAGCTTCTGCCAGGGGCTTCGCCCGCGATCCCAGGGGTAAAATGCCTATGTATCACTTCAGACCATAATCTACCTCTGTTCCGAATTTCATTCCGGTCCCTTCAGTCGGTTTAATATGACTGAGTAACAAACATACACATAAACTCACATATTTTCATTTATAATAAGCTCAAATCAACATCAAGTCAAGCTAAAATCAACCATTGGCCTTTCAGTTACAGCGTAAAGTCTATGAATGAGTATTGTAAACGTTAGAGTAGACAAATACAATCAGAAATCACCGAGTTGCTTGGCTATCGGGAGTTTCACGTGTTATTGTGAGTCAACCATAAAAGATAGACATATGCTCTCCAGGAATATTTTTTATATAATTTTAAGGAGAATATGTCCGTCATACATGATTTCTATGTAGCTTTAACCTATAAGCCTGCAAACGCGACGGAAGCTTAAAAAATGGAGTAACTTCTCCCGTTTTCCCAATATTTCCTTCACTGCTCTACTCCTATTGATCGTAGCGTAATGAAAAGTATACTATAACCTGCCCAAGAGTATGAAGAATAATTGTGCCAAATTTCGTTAAAAGCCGTCGATTAGTTTTTGTTTCCATAACGAACATACAGACAGACAGACAGACAGACAAAAATTTTACTGATTGCATTTTTGGCATCAGTAGCGATCCCTAACCACCCCTTGATAGTTATTTTTTAAATATATTTTATGTACAGAATTGACCTCTCTACAGATTTATTATAAGTATAGATAGATGTAAAATTTATTGATGTGTTTGTAGTTATGTGTTGTAAGAGTAACAGTACATATAACAAATATATCAGTAGCGGCTAGTGGTGTAATTAAACGTATTTTATCATCGGCCCCGATTGTGAACTCAATCGATTTTTGACCATATCAGCCGTTATTTATATCGATATTCAATATCGATTTCGATAACATTGTAAATTATTACGTATTGCAAAATTGTATAATATAAATAAATATGTATTTCATTTTGTATTGCCGTTTTTTAAAAAAAATACTTTTTTGCATATATTTTTGAGTCGGTGTCATCAAGTTCCTTAAAAAATGGATTTTTATTTCAAACTGGTTTATACAAGTGGGTCTCCGACTATCTCTTGTTCGACAGGCTTTTGTTTTTTTATCGAAATGCCGCGCCGATGTCATCTCAGTTTTTTTTTTCGTTTCACACAAGCTTCGTTCAAAATAAATCAATATTCTTATGGTTTTTTTTTAATTTAGGCCTACTTTTATAGTATGACATAACATAACATCCCCGAAGGGGTAGGCAAAGGTGCACATTTCGGCACTTAATGCCACTGTACAATGCAACACCCACTTTTCACTATTTATGCTATGAGTCCGATGTAATAGGGGGTGAGCCTATTGCCATATACCGGGCACATTTCCAGACTCCGTGCTAAAATGGAGCTTTTTTTAAAAAAAACCTAATAATACTTTGCCAGACCCGGGAATCGAACCCGAGACCCCTTGCCCGGGGCTTACGCGCTAATCTCAAGAACTATTGGTCCAATTTGGAAAATTCTTTTAGTGTTGGACAGCCCATTTATTGAGGAAGGCTATAAAACATCACGCTATGATCAATAGGCGCCGAGCAGAGCGGATAAAACCGCGTGGAAGCCGCTAGTATTATTATATAAGTTCAAAGACCAAGTACTACAACTTGAACTTTAACTCACATTTGGTATTTCGACAGATGAAGACAGATTAAATAGAACTCCCTGTCATTTCACTCCGACACACTCGATGCTGCACAGATTGACAAATTACGAGGTAAACTGACAGCGTTGAGCTTTGACAACATCACTAATGTGAGTTAGTGATGGGATGAGTATATATTGTTATCGTCATCGATAAATGATTATGTAATTGTGTTCCGATTGGTAAGCCGAATCAGTACGTACAGTACATTGGCAAGTACAGTAACAAGAATAAGTACTAAAACGTTTTTCATAATAGTAGCTGTATTTTTACTCAGTTCCTTGTAAAAAATTAAATATAAAAGTATACTTTTACTTTTTTTATACCTAGAACTTCAATTTGTTAAAATCAAATTTATATTGAAGACCTAACAATAGATACAATAGTCACACGTTCCACACTTTTAAACTAAAATCAAGGCAAAAAGGGTGTAGGTACTGAACTTTGTCAATATCAATTTGTCGGTCACATCATCGCTTACCGCCAGGCGAAATGGTGGCCGAACGTCAAGTACCAATCAAATATAAAAAATACTTAGCAACCAATAGTGCTATTTCTGAGACACTTGAATTCATCGACAAGCAAAAAAAATAAACGCCCATCACTAATACAAGTACAGCGGCCCCTTTGATCCTAATACGGTAGAGATGTGACACTATCGGTAATCTTAATCACCTCAGCGGAGATTTAATTTAAATAACATAAGATTAATCCCCGGTTACGATGACAACTTGCAAGCTCAGGTTAATTTGAATGTTGCACTTACTTGATTAAAACTGTAATCTTGGCGCAACTGAATAAATTACTGTACAATTTTGAGGCTGCTTTTAAAAAATAAATATGTAGCTAGTTGAATATTTTTTTATCGTTTCATTAGTATACCAGTTACACTTTCTATAGTGATATTGAATAGATCTAAGTCACTACCTTACGTACCGATTATAACTAAGCCTTTGATGATTTTCATTTTGTCATATTTCATTTAATTTTGTGGTACAACGCATATCTGAGATTCTGTTGCTCTAGAAGCTGTGTAAACACTTTTCTTTTTTGCGTTTAAATAGAAAATAAAACAAAAATACCTTTACCATTACCGAAGAACATTGCCCCACACTAGGATTTTCTCCTGTGTCGTGGTTGTGTTTACAAACATACAAGTTCACATACACATGACACCCAGACCCGAAACAACAATTTTATGGATCACACGGAGCTACTCTTGCTCCCTGCGGTAAACGAAACCCGCGACCCGTCCCGCGGCAGCCTGTTGCCCAGCCACCGCACCAACCGTGCCGTCTTTTCCGTCAGCTTTGCCCGCGTAGTTCTGGTTTTATTCCATAGGAGCATTTAATTGGGATGAAAGTCTTCATCATACCCTATCTCTAAGTCAGCCCATACCCTGTCTGTGTACCAAACTTCATCAAAATCCGTTCAGTAGTTTCATCGTGATTGATGGACAAACATGGTAAGCACAAACGGGGTAAGTTAAATAAAACAGTTTGAAAATCTTTTTTATAAGATTATAGTGTGATTACCCACAAAGTATTAAATTACTCTAATTTTCCAACTACTTACTGGCTGGATGGAAACTATGAAGCGAAACAGGAACCGTCTACGTTCTATTTATCGTTCAAATATGGAACATAATTGGAGTTATCAGATTGTATTGAGTTACGCGCGCTGTCACCCGCCGCCATTGTATGGTAATGTGTAAGAACCAACAAATGCAGCGGTTTCATTGAATTACTAGGACCTAGTGTATTTTGGTTTATCTTGGGCTAACTATTGTTTCGAGGTAACTTTAGGTAATAGGTAATAAAATCTAGTTTCCTTGTACGTACTGCTAAGGAGTGGAATTCTTCGCCAGAGTCTGTGTTTCCTGTCTGGGTGACTTCAAAGCCCGGGTGAATAGGTTGCTTATGGGATGACGTGCTCCACCGTAGACCGCATCATCGCCGTCAGGCCTTCAAATACAAATAAAAAGCTTCTAAATTTAGCTAAGACACCGACTTCATTAGGTATTATTTACAGTGACCGTGTCAATGTATGTTTTTAAAAAAAACTTATTATTTCTGTTTTCTATGTTCACTTTGGTATTCGTCTTCATAACATACTTTGCAATTCCCAACAAGTCAGTTATGTTATTCAATCCCTCCCTAAATAGGGAATGACTTACATAAAAAGGTAATTAAATTGTTTTAGGATTTTGAAAAACTCTTTGACTGAGCTCAACCATCATTTTAATTATGCTAATATCTATATAGCTATACAAATAATAACATGACTATGTATCGCCATTAAATACTAGAACTAGATTTGCCTAGACCCACAATACAGCATTAAGTAAGCGACATTAGTGATTAGATTACACAACAATAGCACTAGAACGACTCCCATAAGCAAGGAGTGCCGCAAGGCAACATATTGTGTCCATTACTGTTATCAGCACTCGACTTCAATATATTTAAATACTAAATTATACAACATAACATAACATCACGCCTTTTATCCTCGAAGGGGGAGGTGCACATTACACCACTGTACAATGTAACATCTACTTTTCACTATTTATGTTATGAGTCCAATGCGGTGCTTTGGTGGTGAGTTTATTACCATATACCTGGTACAATTCCAAACTCCATGCTATTATTGAGAATTAAAAAAAAACACAGTAATACTTTGCCCGACTTGGGAATCGAACCCAGGACACCTTGTCCGACAGTTGTACTTGCACCACTCTGGCAACGAGTCTATTAGATTATAATAATATGTAAATAAGGTTTAGTATTTGAAGATAATATTATTTTGAACACTTTTTACATAATATTGACATTTTAACTCGGCCTGAGACACTGGTGATAACATTAGATTACACACTTATATGTAAATTAGTCCATATTACCTACTCGACCTAACGAATCTATGAATACCTATAAAATATCTATATAGACCATTGCCTACACAATATTAGGTAGATGGTAGATATCAGTTTTTTCTGTCAATACATTGTATGTCATCAGTTAATCATAGCTTCAAAATTTATTTAATTATGTGACTGACATCTGGAGAATCTTGAATTTTTTAACTTATTAATCGACTTCAAAGCACAAAGTGGGTTCTAAATTGGACCCGTATGAATGTATATGCATGTTTATGCCCAATTGGCTGAACCGATTTTGATTCGGGTTTTCAGAAAAGTGTTTGTTACGCTTAGAAAAAGATTTTAGTACATTAATTAACCGACTTTAAAAAAGAGGGCGTTAATGTTGATTATTTTATACGTAGCTCGTAAAAGAATTATCTTGAAATAAATCAAGAACTTTCTAACTACGTTGGATACCCCCGTAACAACCGAACCAATAAAGAGAATATGTAATTAATTCTAATCCTAGAAAATCCTAATAATGTTGGGATTACCTTTTAAGACACAAGTATGTTGGAACACAGCTGGAAGCGAGCCTGTCGTGTCGGATCATGGCGCGAGCTGTTCCAACTATTTTTATACATGGCTTAGGGTTAGGCCACATTGAGAGCGAGCGAGGGTCGTGTACCACTTTTTTAAAACGACTTAAGAAAAGCATACAGTATGTTCATGGTACAAAATTCAGAAACAAACTACAACTGTCAACATTTCATAATTCTGATTGCCACGTACACACGACACCGCTAATTAGTTCGCAGCGCTACACATCGACACTACTATCATTTACACAGTGTATGTACAAGTAATAATATTATTCTTTACTAGGTGACTCAGCAAACTTCGTTTTGCCTAAGATTTTATTTCCTCATCTTTTAAACCTTCCCTGAACTTCTATGAACAAAAAGGGTACATGCTTAATTTTTATTTTAATGTAAATGTCTGGCAAATTATTTTAAATCATTAGACACGTATTTTTTGTTTTCTTACAGAAATGAATACTTTCTACGATATATTGATTTAAAATGTCGCGTGACGTCACTTCTATATGTAAAATGTACATTTTATACGTAGAAATGACGTTTTAGCCCCCACTCCTAAACTTTGAATCGTTTTATCTAAGTATTGTTTTGTTATACGACAAAATAAAAAATACGTGTCTAATAATTTTTCATTACCTTTTCATACCCTGTCTTCATCCCCATTAAAGGCCAAAATTAGCCAAATCAGTTCAGCTGTTCTTGAGTTTTAGCGAACTGACGAATGGAAATTCATTTTTATTTATATAAATGTGACAATGGTAATTTGATATTAACAACTTCCGTTTATAAATATCATTGGTTTTGGTTACAGAAAAGAATATGAACTGCAGTACGTCTTGTGTCTGATGTGATGATCATACTACACATGTGAAATTGTATGTTTGTAAACGCACTCACACGTGGGAGAAAAGTACAAGTGAGGGCCAACTTTTTTTAAGAAAAGGAGTTTGAGAAGATTTGAGCGAGGAATATGCTTTTAATTGCTTTTTAGACATATAACATGACAACATCACGCCTTTTATCCCCGAAGGGGTAGGCAGAGGTGCACATTATACCACTGTACAATGTAACACCCACTTTCCACTATTTATATTATGAGTCCCATGTATTGTGGCACAATTCCACATTTTTTACATAATTATTATGTTTGTAAATAAATATTGCACACCCCACGGGTATGTTACAGTGATGCTAGTTTAAATGATATTTTAAGAGCTGACCTGACCTGTGGCAGGAGAAGGAACGGGGTGGTTTTTAGTCAGTAAGAGTCTAACACTCCCTCCCGCCTCACCCAGGAGCAGTCATTCGACGATTTTTCACCCCTTAAAAAAAAAACACCTGTGGCAAACAATAAATGCAATTGAATTTGAAATTGTCATATTAGATTTTATGGGTTTCGTCCGCTCGCTCACTCGCTGCCGGTGTGACCTCCGTTTATTAAGTTGCAGTTAAAGATGTACACGAAACGTAAGTCGAATGTACTCGTGTATTAGTTCCAAAGAGTCTGCTGATAGGTCAAAGGGCTTGATATACGTTTGATCTCATGTATAATAAATGTCACAACTGTTTATATTCAATCCATGTTTAATTAAGTGTACAAGTATGTTTGTTGTAGCATCTTATTAGGTTTAGAATGTACTTATGCTTCATAATTTAAATTACTAACATTTAAATAGACATACTTCTAAACACATATGAGTTAATCTAGATTGCACATTGTTATCCAATCGTATTCATCTATTTTGCTTCATTTTGACAGCACAGTTAGTGCGGTGGCTGGGTAATCGGCTGCTGTGTCGCGGATTCGATTCCCGTACGGAACAACACTTTGTGTGATCCACAAATTGTTTTTTCGGGTCTGGGTGTCATTGTGTATGTGACCGTTTATGTTAATAAACGCATCCAAGATACAGGAGGACATCATAATGAGGAGCTTTGGTTTTTTTTTTAAAAAATATTTACTTCAGATTGGCTACTGCGCTAAATGTTTTAAGTTTAACGCATTTAGTACCTCTATCATGGATTCACTATATTTCCTTATAACCATATGACTGAAGAGTTTCTTTAACAGTTTCTGGCATAACTTACCAGCTTATGTAGGTAGGTACCTAGATTATTTATTATACTCAGTGTCATAGCAGCGGGCAAGTACCAGGAACACAGCGGGAGCGGGCGCTCCGTTATTCTTTAATTATAAATCATTAAGAGACAGTAATGACGCGCCGGCGGCCGTCAGCTAGCATCGCGATGTTGTCAGCTATGTTCATAAATATTGCCAACATATCACTCGGTACTGTTACCAGGATATCAGTATGAACTGGTAATTGTAGACAGGATAGCTGCTTACATTTGCTATTAATTAAAACTTGAAAGAAAAACGTTCGATAGCTTTACAAGAGGAACTATACAAAACATTGCATCACGTAGTGAGGTGTTGCAAGTTTGCACTACTTTTTAATGAAATCTAACCGAAGATGAATCCTATCTGAAGGTGTCCTGTTACCTTTCGTAAGTTGTTGAAGCTGCTGAAGGCTTATAGGTAATAATTGATGATGGGCTAAGAATAAGAATATAGCAAGCGTGATACGTTGATAACGACTCAAAATCAGCCAACGACAACTAGTTCTTAGAATTCCATAAAAAATACAAACAAAAATATATCGATAAAAAACCAGAACAACGTCATACATATTGCATAAAATTCCAATGTTATTGAATATACACCAGAAACGAACAATCTGGTATTCCCACAAAACATAAATAAATTAGAAAGTGCAATCCACACAACAGATGGTAAAGGTAACACAGTTTGTATGTGATGCTAATATTAATTTATTTCGTCTTAATCGCCGACCTCTGTAATTACGTGTAATTATATGAGTGCAAACGTTTGATGAGAATGATTAATTACATCAGCGTGTAATGAGGTTTGCTTTGAACAGAGCTTGTGAGGATCACGACCTCTGACGTTGTACTGAGTTGCATGTCTGTGTGGTGGTTAGGCCATCTGACCAAATTTCTATGACAGTGACCTATTTTGTGATGTTGGGGATAAAGAATTAAAGTTTGGTAGAGAAGACTTCTTGAGCCAGCAAAGTTCGTAGATTCTTTAGCATGCAATGGTATTTGATGACGTCTATCCATATTTTTATGAGTATTAAACTATTGAGCTAGACTAACCACTGAGAAGTTATTTAGATTTTATTGCACTGAAGGAATGAATTTGCAACGTGCAGTATACAGCACCGCCCTCCCGACCGCAGGTAAAAGCTCATGCAGCAGAGATGTGGCACAAACTACACACGACACGCAACAAACCACTCGAACCACTCTCGACATGTTTCGCTCCCCCATGGAGCAACTTCAGAAGTTGTTGACTGTGGTGACTTCTGAATAGACTATATTATTGTCTATTCTATATTGAGCTAGAAATAAAAGCATAACTATGTATTGTGTGAAAGATATATACGAGTGATATGAAAGATATAAGAAATTATGATAATGATGATAAAAAAAGAAGAATGGAAAATAGACAATGTGTCATCCCAAGCAACAAGAGATAAAAGCAAGCTAAAATAGGGTAGTTTCCAGGGTAGGAAAATTAAAAACCTGATTAGTCCGTCAGTTAGATAATGAAAAAATATTAGACACGTATTTTTTATTTTCTCGTATAAAGTTACAATACTTACTTAAATAAAATGGAGTTAAGTTTAGGAGTGGGAGGTCATTACGTCACAACATACTACATTTTGTAGCACGCTGTGACGTCACATGACATTGCAAATCATTATATCGTCAAAAGCATTTAAATTGTGAGAAAAAATACGTGTCTAATGTTTTAAAATAATCTATCAGACGGACATTAAAATAAAATTAAGGAAACTACCGTATAGTTAGCTGCACACAGTCAGGCAAGCACTACAGACAGAGAGAAGAAAATACATTTAATCTAATATAAAAATATAATTACACAAGAAACCCTTTTCCAAGTTCAGACACAAACCGATGTACGCCTGGACCCTGCCGCCCATCCCCGACACATCACACGCCACATAAGGCCACACCCATAAAAGACAATACGTTAATTAAATAAATAATTAGTTTCAATTTAATTACCTTTTTTCACTCGACCGATCGTAACTTACACGAAGACGCTGCAACGAGAGCGCGCCGCTTGCATAATTAAACAGGGACATTATAAAAACTCAATCAGAGTTGCAACAGTAAAAACTGCCAGCATTTTTTACTCTTTAATTAATTGCAATTACTGACGATCTTCATATCTTCTCGGTAATATAATAAATGGGAAAGTTTGTGTGTTTGTGTATATGTTTATTGCTCAACCTCTTAAAAATAGCTGAAGGGATCTGGATGAAATTTGGAACAGTGGTAGATGATCTGGTATAACACGTAGGCTTAGTAGTTTTTAGGAACGCAGGTAAAGCTGGCAGAAGCTAATCTATGCAATAATAAAACAATAAAAAAGTATGTCCTATATATATTTGTGAAAACAAAAATAGGGTGATTGAAAAACAGTAATAGATTATTTGAATTAAAAAAAAATGTGTTTTTCTGTTTGCACGCACTATTCTCCGGAACTAATGAACGGATCTTAACGAAACTACTTTTGTTGTAGGTACAGCTTATAAGCAAACATGTATTATACCGAATCATTATATTTTAAAAATATAGAATGTGCCTAAAGTCACTGGTCTACGCGGACGAAGTTGCGGGTAGAAGATTTTATGTCGAAAACTTGACAAATTCCGAAGTCAGGTTATTTGGTAGTGGTTCCTCAAAATGGAATACAATTTTAATGGAATCACATAACATGTTCTTCAAGATATGACGATGTTATTTATTGTTATTTTAAAAGGGCACTGCATTTATTTTTGTCATCAACAATTTCATTATTATGTTAAAAGAATTCCACAGTTTACTGAGAAGCACTAGATGGGATCTGGATGGGTTGTAAACAAGAGTAATTGCAGTAAGTTTATATTAAACAAAAATATACTTGATATTTTAAGTAATTGATCATTTAGACTGCATTATAGTTAGTAGAGCGAATAGTTAGCACTTCACAAAAAAAATATTAAAGGTAACCTGTGTGGTTATTTATATTATGGCATATTATGGTTATTTATTAATTTGATTTACAAATATGATAAGTTTTACCTTAGATACAGGTTGAATATAACGGATAATGTTTATGTACAATTTATCAATGAGTTATAGCACGTACCATGTTCAGTTATTATTTAATAAGCGCCATCTATCATCGAATAGCAGAACTATTTCAACAAAAAGTATAAATCAAGTCTCTGGATTTCTAGATGCTATCTAATTCCCTTAGCTGGAGGCAAAGCTATAAATTGGTATTTTATTTATTTATTATACGAAGTAGACATGATGTGGATATAAGCGACTGATGAGAACATTCTGATAGAACAACTTTACCTAGCTATTGACGGAAAAATGCTGAACTAAACGATGCTTTTATCCTAAGTACTGATACTCGCATGTCAAGCTATCCCATTCTATCAAATATCTTTAATTGAATTTCTACTTTATCGCCTTATAATTGAGTTAAAAATCGATTGGAGCCCCTTAACTGTCTGCAGGCAACTACCATAATCAAGATTACAATTTTAAATGTAAAGTGTATTTTATTGATCATTTGATTTTTATTGTAAACTTTATTATAGTTGGGAGTCGTTATTTTGAAATGATCGTCATTCCTTTACAGTTTGCTGTATATTGATTTATTATGGGTATACGGTATGTAGGTACCATAAATAAAATGATTATCAACTAGGTAAGCCATTTAATAACAGCCGCTTTATTATTAGATAAATCTTAAATGACTAAATATTATAAAATTTCATGCAAATTCTAAAAAATTCGAAATATTTATTAAACACCCTCCCCAATCTTCCCGATGTATGAATTCCCAACAATTCTAAAATTCCTAATCCCCAAAACGCCCGTAATGCATTTATAACAACTCCGGTGTATCGGGTGTCCATGGGCGGCGCCAATTGCTAACCATCAGATGATCCGTATGCTCGTTTATCAGTTTATTCCCTAAAAAGCTCAGAAGGTTCTTATGGCGAAAAAGTATGAGAAGGTTTCAATAATATTAAACAGAAATAGACTGCCTCGTTGGCCCAGTGGTCGCAAGTGCGACTGTCGGGCAAGGGGTCTCGGTATTACTACCTAGTTTTAAAAAAAAAATCTCAGTAGAAGCACGGAGTCTGGAATTGTGCCCGGTATATGGCAATACGCTCACCCCCTATTACATGGGATTCATAACATAAATAATGAAAAGAGGGTGTTACATTGTACAGTGGTATAATGTACACCTCTGCCTACCGCTTCAGAGAAGAAAGGCGTGTTATGTGATGTTATGTAGAAATAAACAAATAATACTTTGTAAGTTGTAAAATATTTTTGGCTAGTTGTGGCTGTTGAAGACTTTATTTCTAATTATGTTGCAACTACGACTTTATATTCATTACTTTTTTATTACTAGACACTAAGGGAGGTCAATATCCCTTAGCCTTTTAACCCATTCAACATACAATCCGTAACTGCTCTCCACTTACTCCATTATAGACCTTATTTCGAAAGTTTAGAGACTACTTTTGTATGAACAAATGTTGTGGATTTTTCGTACGATAATTATATCTAGGGGAATAAAGTGTATGATTGTTGTCTTTAATAAATAGTCTTTATTTAATACAACGACTCTTAACATTGATATTTTAAACCATCTATAAAAAACATACCTAGTATGTAAACGAAACACTACTACGACATTGAAAAACGAACATTAATACATTAACTTTAAGGTCTAATTAATACATCTTAATTTGTAATACTACATTGCATTGATCTTAATTATTATTATTATCCATAATATTTAAAAATTGTTCGGCTCCTGGGCCTTGGAATATTATAAATATTTTCCAAAAACTAAAAGAATAATACAATTACAAACACTTTTAAAATAATTTGTACAAAAATAAACTTCTTTAACTGAGGAAATTAGCTCCTGGTCAAGTATTCGTTGGCGATTTCCTTCCAGTCAGTTGGGTCGACATCTTCCGTGGGCTTCGATTTGCGAATCTTCTTCAATAATTCCCAACCGTTAGCTCTTTCAGTCGATGTAACGTACGTGTTGTTAGGGTCCTGTTCAATAGTGTACGCCCCAAGAATCAAACTCTGGATTAAGCGGGATGAGATCAATGTCTGTAAAGAAAATGTTATTAAATAACTTGTAGCGCCATCTGTCAGTGAGTAGCTGAAGTTATAAGTTATAGATAACAACGGCATCTACTGGTTAAAACCTGCACTATAATACTACAAGTGCTGCTATCTGTTTTAAATAAAATGAACTATATTAACATGCAATTGGTGTATTTTTATAAAAATTGGGATCTTCATTTCGTTCATTTTTCAATGAAAAAAATGTTTTACTTGCAGATAGAATTTTAACACATTTAATGTGAAGCCTATGTCAAAATTTTATCTTTATTATGAAACACTAGAGATCGATAAATTTTTGTTTTAAACTTATCACCAAAGGCAACTAGAACTACGACAAAGAAGTTCTGGCCTACCTTAAGTAGCCTGTACTCGTCGTCAGGCAGACGCCTGTTGACCGTGTACCCAGCGAGGACGTAGCCTCCGACGCGAGGGTCTCCAGCGATCAGCATCATGTACGTCATCGTGATGGCCAGCTCGAACACGTAGTATGAGTATTGGATGTCACCGAAGTCGATGATGCCAGTCACGCGGTAGTCGGATTTGCTGTAGAAAAGAGAAAATGTGGAATTAGAATAAAGTAAGAGTATTTATTCTTTAAAGATTATCAGTAAGAGCATGGAGTCAGGATTTTGCCCAGTGTATGCATATCTTACTCTGGAATATTAAAGTAGATATTTCCTTACTTTTCTCTAGTTGTCACAGAGGTATGTCTCTACTAAATTTTGATTAAGACTAGACACAATTCTAGACATTGTGAGAATTTTCTAAAACTGTAAACACTCGAATACTTTGTCTACCAGGTTTATGGAGATTAAGAAGAAACGAGAAGTAAGTGAGGGCTCAAAGAAACACATAAGTTATTGGTTTGTTTATTTCTCATGCATTGCATCTGTTTCAAATTGCGTTAATTTGCCACAAATAGACCCCTGTACCAAATAATACCAATGTCGAGTTCGAAGCAAGCCAAATTATTCACTTTGAAAAGCGAAATAATGTATAATTTTGTTTAAACTTACTATTCTGGCTCACCTCAACAGTATCCCATTAAGAATTTGAGTGCAAACCCTCAATACTGATGGTTTCAGTTCAGGGGCCTAAATTGACGACAAAATATTTGAATGAAAACTTGTAAACAGCGCCATCTATCGATTGGGTACCAAACAAATTTAAAATTGCCGTATCGGTAATTTTAAAAAGTAAATATCAAATTAACTTAACTTTTTTTACACATAAACCGTTTGATTCTTTAGTACCTAATGTTTTCTAAACAAGTTAAGAGTCAGTAAGTCGCTATCTCCATAGAGTTTCATCATTTTAGCTTCATGATAAGATACTACGGGATATTCAGTAGAACTTACTATTTGATAAGTCTTCACAATATCATGGAAAATAAACAAACCAACAAACTGATAGGACACGTTATGAAACCTGATGTAAGACAAACTTGATTAACTGTAAGAATCTGTGTACATATTGTAGAACAAATATTTAATGAGCAGTATAATGCTTAGACAGTGGTACTGTGTCTACAAATGAGATGGTTACTTTGTATGCCCCTTTATCTATTCTAATTAGTAAGTATGTACACATCTATTAAATAATTCTCAGTTAATTAGTTAACGGTCTGGATAATTCGTCTGGCGAACGTAGGCCACTCCTTGGGATATATAGTCTATATTCTATATACTTTTACTATTAACGTACAATATAAATAATGTATAAAAATTGAAACCACTAAAGTTTTTAAAATAACTACCGTGTGACATACTGAATTAACTAACGACAATTGGCTATATAGTTTCCTAGGTTAAAAATAAATTGTTTCAACTTTTCAATGCAATAAATAATTAAAAAATAATCATACTCTCATCCATTGATTTGACAATTTACCTACTTTTGGATTTATTCTCGCTAATTTTAACTCGTCGAGTACCGGTTTTATAGACACAATTAAAGAACAATAGGTCGCGGTCACCGGTGACCGCTTGGTGTTTGACAGTTTAAGGAAATAAGTATGCTCTTTGACGCAGAAATATGATGACGTCATAAGTTGCGATCCAATACAAAATTCATAGAAAAGTATCGTTTTTGACATTTCAATAAAAGTATTGAATTTGTCACGCCAGTAGGCTACTTATGTGACGTCGTACGACGTCCAAGCTGCTCATGAGGCTCTTCCTCATGAGCAGCGTGTACGGTCGTGGCGACGTCCATCTGTGACTCGAAACTAACAGAGCTTTCCTCAGTACATTTACGCGAGTAACTCGTATTTTTTTTTAATTACTCACAAAAGTGTTTAAGATCTGCGAGTGACAAATATTTGACTACATGATTTATGGTATGTGTTGAAGTTTGATTACTTATACCGACCTGCCTCCCTCCTTCAGGCCGACGAGTACGTTCATCTCGTTAACGTCTCCGTGGATTACACCCTTCTCCAGCTCGTCCAGTCGTGGCACAACTGCGTACTTGAACTCTTCTATTACCTATAACAACATTATCATAGTTAATTTTGGATTTCACAAAAGACAATCGACGATATTAAATAATTTAATTGGTTCAGAGGTTTTGGTCTGAAAATTGGAAAGAGAATAATCATCTCATCGCGACTGCAACACGCGTTAAGTTTTCAGGACCAAATTATCTATTTTGATAGAGCATTAAAAGCAAGCATTCTATATCCTCTCGCGTGTTTCTCGTACACCCGTGTGTACGAGAAACACGTGAGAGTTGACAGTGGTGGCGATGGAAACATGTAGAATGAATAGGTTGCTTATGGGACGACGTGACCCATCGTAGACCGCATCATCGCTTACCACCAGGCGAGATAATGGCCAAACGTCGGCTCATCAAAAAAACAGAGTCAAAGTTAATGAATCGAAAATAGGAATGATAATTTAAATGACAAAATTCGCGATGTCTTTTATATATGAAATGGGTCGGGATTTGGCTACTATCTCGCCTGATGGTAAGCGATGATGCTGCCTGCTATGACGTCTATTCAATTGAGCCTTGAAGATAATCAGACTACACCCTTCAGGACAACACAGAAAAGCTAAAAGCAAGCAATTAAAAAGACTACTAAAGCTATTAGATAACGATGAGTAGACTGAATAACAAGCACTTTACAATACTTCATGATAATAATTCACCCATGCATGCATGCATGCATGCAGTCTGATATCAGAACCAGTCAGGTCAATGATCCCAGCACTTGTTATTCAATTGACACTTATCAATGCAATCAACACATAACTAACACACTACAGTACTATACAATACAATAAATGTGGACCAATAAACATAAACCAGATTAAATAACATGGCTGGAGTACTCTCCACCGAAGTCAAAGCATTTATTCTAACTTTTGGAACGCAAATAATATAGAACAATACATTGTATGTCCGTCAGTGAAGCTATGTGTTCATTCTAAAATGTAGAATCATATGGAGAAGAACAAGCAAGAAAAAATCTTATAATATATAAAAATTCAAATAAAATAAAAAGTAGTCTCTAATGGGAGACCCCATTAAATCGGATTGGAACAATTGGAAATAAGGTCTATAATGGAGTAAGTGGAGAGATGACTGCTTGGGGACTGGGCAGTTAAAAAAGGACATGTGTAATCAGCTAATGCATTAAATTGATGAAGTGTAAAGCGTAAAGAAGCCTTCAGAATTAAAGTAGATGGCGCTCTGTATGACAAACATAATAGGTATTTAATTATATCGGTGTGACAGTTACATCGCAATCTGCAATATTTCAATAGCACTAATTACATGAGTATGGCAATAAACTGCAATAAACATGGTGATTTATATTAAACTTGATACACACACGCACACACACGGGACAGTTACTATGGTTATATACTTATTGACCTCTTTACAGAACCTTCAAATAGAGCAGTTGCGTACAGTTTATGAATAGATTTTATGAATGTATGGTAATAAGAAAAAGGGAGACTCTCTTTTGTTTTTTGACGATTGCTCTTCATTGATTCTTTATAGGAACACGTGCGTGCTTAAATGGATTAAATACTTCTTGGTGATGCTCTCAATAAAATTCAAATGAGAAGGATTCTAACTACTCTCAAATTACTTACTTACAGTGCAGTCCTTTAGAAAAAGTAATGAATTTATATATGTGTTTACATGATACCAATGTCAAGTTTTGATAATCTGGACTCTACAATCTAGTCAATTTTCATTAAGCCTATTTTCTTGTCAAGACAAGTTAACTAACCAAAGATGGGGTAAGAATTTCATCCATATAATTAGACTGTCGATATTTCCTCACCTCCTCAGCGAGTTCCAGTTTCTCAGCATCCTTGATGACGTATTTGAACTTCTCCAGCTCGGGTACCTTGGTCAGCATCCACGTGTGCTCGCGGGTCACCAGCCCGGAGTGGTTGAAGTTCTGTAAAGAAAACCATTCACTTAATGACATTTAGGAAATCGTCGTATGGAACATCGTGCCTTCTTTCCATCCCCTTTATGTTAGTTACGTTACGAGCTCCACGTAATAGGGACAATCGTTATTCCATTAACTGGGCACCATTCCAAAACTCTGTGATTTTATTGAGAATATCAAGAATTGAAAAACGAACATTACATTCGAAAAGAAAAGTTATCAAATCAATTCTTTTTTTATTTTATACAATTTCTTTTATATACTTGATGGGCCAATGTTTGGCCACTATCTCGTCTGGTGGTAAGCGATGATAGGGCCTACAATTGTCGGTTGTTCTTTTCCCTTATAATTTATTTACGTTTAAATTCAGCACTCGCATTGTTACATGTAGGTACTATATGTATAAGTATACACAATAGATACAGAGATACCATATCCATTTTTATAACGGTACATTATATTATGTCAGTAATTAATCGCCAAACATTTCAATGTCATGTAAGGTTAAATGCCACATCCATCGTCATTCACATCGGTTGGATGTTCAGTATAATGTGTGTTACATACGACCACAATGACTTTAACAAAAGGATAATACAGACTGACGGGACCTTGCTCTGACCAGCTAGCTGTACGTACTGTTGTGTTGCGAAATGACTTTGTTCCATATAATGCGTATTCTTATTAAATATTTGAACTATGCCCGGTATATGGCAATAGGCTCACCCCCTATTATTTATTTACTTATTAACACTTCTGTATAAATAAACATACGATGGCGGACTTAATGGCCGGGTCGTATTCTCTAACAGTCAACCATGGGGTGATGCAGAGATGTGCAACAGTAGGTGTAATAGGTATAATGGTTAAATTTTTGTGACACAGAGAAATCTATATAAATAAATTTATGATTATGCATAACTGTAAATGCATACATATATGTATATATGGGACTCATAACATAAATAGTGAAAAGAGGGTGTTACATTGTATGTACAGTGGCATTAAGTGCTGTAATGTCTACCTCCTATGGCACCCATTCGGGGATAAAATGCGTGATGTTATGTTATGTATGTTATGTTAAATATTTTTGGTTACTTTTGCTTTCGGCTTTTCACGAGTATGTTCTGGCACCACTGTCCATCATTCATTGATTTATTGGTTTGATATTATCAAAGTAAGCAAGTAACTCTAGAATGGACTACTGGCTGCCTGGCATTGATAATATTAGCACTAGTACTATGAGATCTGAGGGAAAGGAACAGACAGATCACCTGATGATAAGCAATCATCGCGGCCCATGGACACCCACAACACCAGAGGAGTATTAAGAAGTGTGTTGGCGGCCTTTTAAGAATGAGTACGCTCTTTTCAGTTAGGGACAGCTCATTCCGAAGAATTCTCAAACATAGTCATTATACAATTTCAAATCATAACATAACATAACATAACATCACGCCTTTTTATCCCCGAAAGGGTAGGCAGAGGTGCACATTACGGCACATAATGCCACTGTACAATGTAACAACCACTTTTCACTATAAATGTTATGAGTCCCATGTAGTAGGTGGTGAACCTATTGCCATATACCGGACACATTTCCAGACTCCGTGCTACTACTGAGATTTAAAAAAAACCCAGAGATACTTTGCCCGACCCGGGAATCGAACCCGAAACCCCTTGCCCGGCAGTCGCACTTGCGATCACTCCGCTAATAAGGCAATTTCAAATCGTTTCATAAACTGTCATTTATCTGCCAAAAGTCCTTTCCATTCCAAATTAAGTAACAATTCTCACCTGCAGCTTATTATCCAGGTTGGCGACAAACTCCCCGACCTGGTAGTACAGCTGCTCAGACTTGGGCACTCCCTGCAGCAGCTCACCAGGCACGTACTCCAGCAGGCGCACGGCGTGCTGCTTGCCTCCGATGTTCTCGATGGAGTGCAGGTGGCCATACACGTTGCGGATTGGCTTCGGGCATGTGATGGAGCGAGTACCTGGTGAGAAGGTCCAAAGTAAACTTGGTGCTTTTTACATACTATCCAAACAAGGCCAAACCTGTATAACACCGTAGCTTGTAACTCCACGGAAATTGATATTGTCTCCAATAAACTGGAGAAATACAAATCCCTGCTTCACACATTGCTCACTGGTACATAGGTGCTGAAGTACCTATACGTTAATTTATTGTCTTTTCATTATCATTGTTTTCTGTTTACATCGTTTGTTTTGTTTCCTGATTTAACAATTTTCGACTTTTTATATTCAAAATTACGTTTTATTTTGTTTGCATGTCGTGATCTCCTATAATTGGAGAAGCACAAGGTATCTGTTTATTGTATTAACACTGTGCATGTTACGTGTATTCTCTGTTGGAGATCCTTTTTAAATAAATAAATAAGGCCAAGACTTTTGAGCACCATCTAGTCTTGATACCCTTGCATACTACATTAGCCTCCGACACATTCATGATTTGCGTCATATAGTGTTCTTTTGACTGCCTCGTTGGCCGAGTGGTCGCAAGTGCGACTGCCGGGCAAGGGGTCTCGGGTTCGATTCCCGGGTCGGGCAAATTATTACTGGGTTTTTAAAAAATTCTCAGTACTAGCACGGAGTCTGGAATTGTGCCCGGTATATGGCAATAGGTTCACCCTCTATTACATGGGACTCATAACATAAATAGTGAAAACTGGGTGTTACATTCATACATTGTACAGTGGCATAATGTGCACCTCTGCATGTATGTTCTTTTGTTTCTGATTCTTGATTGTGGTATAGTACTATGAGACTTTTAATGATTTCCACACAATTTTACTTAAACTGTTTGAGTGAGTGAAACTCTCTTTTGTTAGCTAACGGAGTCATTCAAAAGGCAAATATCATAATGGTCTTTAACAGTTCAATTTTTAAGACTGACTTCATGCTAATTATTAAATGAGAAAGACCTCTCAAGACTTTTATGAAACACTTTTTTTTTTTTTTTTTAAGGGGGGAAAATCATCGAATGACTGCTCCCGCCTGGGTGAGGCGGAAGGGAGTGTCAGACTCTTACTGACTAAAAACCACCCCGTTCCTTCTCCTGCACGTCGAGCCGGAGCCCCGGTTACCCGTTAGGTTCTCCGCGACTCCGAATCGGCATCGGCCCTATTGGGCCCCATCTGTGGTGGTCTGATGGCTCTTTGAGGCGCGCGCGGAACGCGACGCGCCGTACGCTCGGGTCTGTTTCTGGTCGGACGGGGAGCCACCCATGCTCGCCGTCCGCAGGCCCGCGCTTACGGTGGCCGGAGATCGTCCCGCGATCCCCGACGCCCGGTGTGTCCTTCGCGATGGCTGGGTCGCGAGGAGGCAGCGCTTCGCTGTCTCACGCGTCCCGCCTCCTCCTTAGCTAGCATGACTGCTTCGCAAAAGGAGGAGACGGCATCCCAGTCCCCCTCGCTCCGCATCATGGCCTGCACTAGGCCCGGACGCGAGAGGTCGCCATCGCCGATCACTTCCCTGAGGGCACGGCGGTGCTCAGCCCACGCAGGGCATTCCGCTACGGTGTGTTCCACCGTGTCCTCAGGGCGGTCCTCGCAGTGATGACACCCGGGCGTTTCCTCCCGCCCCATCAGACACAGGTACCTCCCGAAACTTCCATGTCCGGTGAGGACCTGCGTCAGGCGGTAGGTGAGGACGCCGTAGCGTCTCTCAAGCCACTCCTCAAAGAGGGGACTTACCGCTGCAATGGCAGCGAGCCCATTTATGAAACACTAACGCTCAAATACTGAAAGGGTACTCAATTTTAAGTAGTACTTAAATATCGTGCCATCTCTGTCATTATACAAATAATTTGTAGAGACAGAACTATACTTAAGCGCGACTTAAAATTGAGCAGCGTTTGAGTATTTCAGCGTAAGGCTGTATAAGAGGCAAACGAGCAGACGGATCACCTGATGGTAAGCAATCAGCACCGCCCATGGACACCCGCAACACCAGAGGAGTCACAGGTGCATTGCCGGCCTTTTAAAAAGGAATACGCTCTTTTCTTGAAGATTTGAAGGTCGTATCGGTTCGGAAATACCGCCGACGACAGAATTATAATCAATCAAATCAATCAAATCAAATCAAATCAAATCATTTATTTGATTTGATTTGATTTATAATCCTTACTTATATTATAAATCGGAAAGTGAGTTTGTTTGTTTGTTCCGCCTTCACGCTGTAACTACTAGACCGATTGCTTTGAAATTTTGCAGACGTAAAGTTAGAAGTCTGGATTATATAATAGGGTACTTTTATCCCGGAAAAAATTGACATTTCCTAGAAAAAACAAAAATATTGGTATAGATGGCGCTGTATGTACTGGTATAGATGGCGTTGTATGTCATTTAAAACCAGTCAACGATTTACCTACTTATTGGAAAAATCTAAATAGCGCGATATAACCGAATTCCACGCAAGCGGAAAGCTATTTGTTTGTTTGCCTGTCTTAAACGGCAGAACGGAGGTACTAATTAACGTGATTTTTTAACTGAAGGTAGTTGAACGGATGGATAGTCACATAGGTTAGTTTTTATCCTTTTGTGACGCGAGCGAAGCCGCGGGTAAAATCTAGTTATAATTTTAATTCTAATCCTTCTTCTCTTAAATACTCACCCAAAAAGTTCATAATCTCATTCTGGGCCTCGACGACGGATGGGTTCTGCGAGTCTATAGAGTTCATGATCTTCAGCACATATCCATGTTCGCTGTGTGACGTAATCAATGGATTCTTCACGTTGGGGTCCTCCTCAATCTTGTAGTTCTTGTCATCGTAGCCGTTCAGTTCCTTCAGCTCTAAGACTGAGATACCGTACAGTCGCTCGGCCAGTGCCTTCACTCCCTCGTGGTCGATGATTGGCTTGATGATCTGACCTGGTTCTAGGGTCGAACTTGCCATTGTTTCTGTGGATTGGGAGATGGTTTGATTTAAAGAATATGTTGTAAGTGGGAACAGATATTAATTATTTTTGTTCAATGAATAAATTTTGCGCTGAAATAATGACTCGAAACGGTCCTCAAATATCCTTACTTCCTTACTATACTATACTATAAATTATAAATTGGAAAGTGAGTTTGTTTGTTTGTTTGTTTGTTCCGCTTTCACGCCGTAACTAGTGAACCAATTGCTTTGAATTTTTGCAGAAGTAAAGTAAGAAGTCCGGATCCTAAATAATAGGGTACTTTATAACCCGGAAAATTTGATATTCCCGAGGAAAAACAAAAGTATTGGTATAGATGGCGCTGTGTGTATTGGTATATGTCACATAGGCTACTTTTTATCCTTTTGTGACGCGAGCAAAGCCGAGGGTAAAAGCTAGTAAGTATATAAAGATAAAGATTTCAAATTTATGAACCCCACAAATAACGTTCTGTTCTTTCAGTCAGTTCTCTAGTTTTTTACACATTACCAAGGATTTGAAGACCTAAGCCTTTTTAAGTTGGACCTTTATGTATATGAATGTATATTTATTATTTATGCACTATTATTTCGCCGTTGGATGAACCGATGAGCATTAGATTAGCATCAGATCCGCCGTCGCGCTGTTTGAGGCAACATCTCGTTCGTTCGCCTCCGCAGTTTACTTGTTTTAAAAGTGGTTAAAAGTCAGTGATAACGCTCTTAACTTATCAACTTGTGTAACTTATACCGTACTCTGTTGAACTTAAGTGTTTTGACTTTAATTTACGCACTATTAGTGAAGTTATAAGCAAATTAGTTTTTAAAATTGTTTGTAACCGCCATAAGACAGACGCCTACGCGAGCTGCTCGCGCCGCTCGCTGTTGCTGTCCCTTTCGCACAGATACTCGCTCGTTCTCGCACCGCTCGCTGCTGCTGTCCCTCTCGCACGGATACTCGCTCGTTCTCGCACAACTGCTAGCGAGCAACATTTTATAAACATTCCGCTTGCTGTTATCGCCTACTGATAAACGCTTATTCCTCGCTTGCAAATTGATCTGCTTACACCAAATATGCATTGCTCTGCATGCTATAATGTTATTATTAATGATGACGAGGGAGTTCTCCGTTGCTCACGTGAGAACTGTGGTAAACTATATCACCCAATGTGCACAGGCATTAGAAACTTAATGAATGTTGATATTGATACGTGGATCTGCCCAGAGTGTCGTTGCGCTATAAAAAAAGGTGGAGACAATTCTTTTACACCGGTGGGCGTAAAACAAGATCCTAACGTAACACTTCGGAAGAATGTCTCAACTAACTCCACGAGTAACTATGTTGACAACATTGCATTAATATCGGAGATACATGATCTACGCTCGGAGATGTCTACTCTTAAAGAATTGCTCACAAAGGCATTGACCTTAATCGGCGGCCACGAAGATAAGTTAGAAAGGTATGCTTTGCAAGTAAAACAATTAAATAACAAGCTTGAAAAGTATGAGAAGCAAGATATCCAGACCACGCCTCTGCGAGCTGTGCACGAACCTCGCGCGAATTCGCTGAGCAACACGGATGTAGCTATCAAACCAACTGCAGTAAAACAGCAGCCTAAACAACAGGTGATAGGAAATTCTCAAAGCTACCACCAGGCTTCCCGACATCTCCATACTGATCACATAATACCACCAACTCAAGAACTGGATCAGTCCGTTATTGCTGTCGTTAGTCAAGAACACAATACTCAAAATGACGGGGAATGGATTGAGGTAAAAAAGCGCAACTATAGGCAACGTCAAAAACCATTACATGGAACTGCTGATCCTCTGTCAATCAATTTAAAGGCTATGGAAATACGCAAACACTTCCACCTGTGGAATATGGCTTCCGACATCGATGAAGTTCGTCAATACCTTTCTCAGCTATATCCTACTGCTGGCTGCTCCGTTGAAGAGTTAAGTGCTCGTGGGGATTACAAATCATACAAAATTGGAGTTCCCGCTGAATTTTACGATAGGATTTACTCTGCCGACATCTGGCCACTGAATGCTAGGATAAAACCCTGGATTAACTATAGAAAGAGCACTTCCAAAATAAATGAACTACAGAATCTGTCACTGGTCAGCCCTTTCGTAAGCCAACTTCGACAAAACCACAATAGTAAAACTGTTAAACATAATAATATATATTACATACGTGCTACCAAAACGTCCGAGGTCTGAAAACGAAGCTAGCAATGTGGCGCAACAACCTATCCATGTTAGAGCAAAACATCGTCGCTGCTACTGAAACCTTCCTGGACTCTTCAGTCTTAGATTCGGAGCTCGAAAGTGGTGACTGGCGCGTTCTGCGCCGAGACAGAGATACGCCTTGTGGAGGCGTCCTCCTAGCGGCGCGAACTCCTCTCGTACTTCGCAGGAGGTGCGAGTATGAAACTGAAAGCGGCGAAGATTTGTGGGCGTCCTTTGTGTGGCATGGTCTCTCATTCCTAGTGTGTGTAGTGTATATCAAACCAAGTGCTAGTGATGAAGATTATATGAACTGGTTTTGCAAAACCGAAAGTTTCGTCAATAATTTTAAGGGTTTCGTTATTATAATGGGTGATCTCAATTTGAATAGCGCATCAAATAATATAGTTAATTACTACTGCTACTTTTTGTCGTTTTGTTGTTTAGTTGATAAAAATGATATCTTAAATGCCCATGGTGGCAAATTGGATGTTGTACTAGTCGGGGAAGGTTTTCACGAGGTGTCTGTATCTGATGTTGATGGTATTGTTCAGCCGGATGCTTATCACCCTCCGCTGGACGTTGAGGTAAGAATTGAATCAGTTCATTGTTCTAATGTAATGGATCCAAGCAACATTAACCCCGCGAAAGATTGGAATTTTTATAAATGTAATCACGACCAGCTTTATTCGCTATTGTCAGAGACATCTTGGGATCCTGTATTCCAGGCCCATACCGTTGCGGGTGCGGTGAATGCCTTTTATCAGATTGTCTATGACACTTTCGATACCTGCATGCCCAAGAAGCATCGTTCTGGGAAAATAACTAGGCGATACCCCGTATGGTTTACGTCGGAAATAACTAAAGATATCAAACGAAAGCACACACTGCACGCTATTTGGAAGCGCTCTAAACGCCAGGAAGACTATAGGACTTTTTCGGATCTTAGAACTTGCCTTAAACATCGCGTTGCTTCTGCATATCAATCATATATTAGAACGGTCGAAAGTAACATAAGAGTCAATCCGCGTGAATTTTGGCGACATATATGCAGTTTAAGATCTAAGGGTGGGTTCGAGCCTTCGGTGAGCTATTGTGGTGACAGTTACAGTGGTACTGCAGCCGCGCAGGCTTTCGCCAGGTTTTTTGCCAGCGTGTTTCTGCCAGATATACCACTATTAGACGCCACCAATACCAACAACGCCGACGTTACAAAAAACAGTAATTATATCAACATTCTTCGGTTTTCTCGTAAGGATGTGTTAGATGGGTTGAATAAACTAAAAGTCGGTAATTCTGTAGGTCCGGATGGTATACCAGCCACGATTCTTAAAAATCTTAAGAACTCATTTGTCTCTCCACTTTGCCATATATTTAACTTATCACTAAAAACTGGTTGTTATCCTCTTCAATGGAAAGTGTCACGTGTAACCCCAATACCTAAAACGTCTAACAAAACAGCTGTAGAGGAATACCGGCCAATTGCTATTTTCTATCAGTTCATCCGCTAAAAAATGTGCTCCATAAACTTATATACGCACAAGTTGAGAAATACTTAAGTAATGCTCAACATGGTTTTAGACGTAGGAGATCTGTCGAATCTAACTTATTAACTTTAACGGAGTATATCTCATCACAACTTGACAGAGGGCAGCAGGTGGACGTCCTATTTTGACTTTCGGAAGGCATTTGACCGCATCAACAATGATATCTTGCTCGCGAAACTTAATCCATAGGTGTATGCCCTAACCTTCTGCGTCTATTGGCCGATTACCTTCGTGACCGCCAGCAGTACGTGAGGTTGGGCATTTACGAGTCCAACACGTACCACACTCGTTCAGGCGTAAGTCAGGGCTCAATTCTCGGTCCTTTGCTGTTTCTTTTAATGATCAATGATCTCCCGGAGGTTCCTCAACATGCAGAATGTCTTTTGTATGCTGATGACCTAAAACTCTACGCTTGTGTCAACAGTATATCGGACTGTGAGGCTATTCAAAGGGACATCGACCTGGTGAATGATTGGGGAAATGCAAATAAAATGGAATTCAATCCCTCTAAGTGCTATGTCATGACTTTTGGTCGAAAGCGACACCCCATTACCTTCGACTATAAAATAAACGGCTCTTCTATATCTAGATCGTCAACTATGAGAGACCTGGGCGTCGTATTTGACCAGAAGCTGACATTTCACGATCATATTGCAACGGTTGCTAAGGAATCGTTTAAGAGACTTGGTTTCGTTCTGAGAAACTCACGAGATTTCAAGAATACGCACGTCATAAGACTCCTTTACAGCACGCTGGTCAGGAGCAAGTTGGAGGCGAGCTCCTGCATTTGGAATCCACACGAGGCCTCCTATTCTCTACTGCTTGAAAAAGTTCAGAATAAATTCTTAAGATTCCTTTACAAATCCTCTCTAGGCTACTATCCATACATGTACCCAACAAAATACTTGTGTGGATGTCTGGGATACAATATGCTGGAGACCAGAAGAGCGTTTGGACAACTGTACATTATGCTTAAAATCTGCAGAGGTATCATAGATGTTCCTGACCTTCATAATGAACTGATGCGATTACATGCTCCGACTAACTACCTCCGTGCTCGTCGGCACCGCCCACTGTCTGTGCCCGCATGCCGCACAGTGGCCCGTGCATCGTCTCCTATTCCCCGCGTCTTGTCCGCGCTCAATGGCCTCTTGGAAACCTACCCTGACTGTGAGCTATTTATTAATGACTTTAAAACTGTTCAGCGTTTATGTTTAAGTTTTTGTGAAAATGTTTAATACTGTTACCTCTATTACTGTTTATTGTTTTTTAATTTATATTTTATTATTGTGATGTGCTTTATTTTTTTTTTTTTTTTCTTTTATATCTTTATTTTGTCATGTGATTTGTAGCTACATACGATGTTTGTTTTGATATCTGTATATGTTAATGTAACTGGTGTAAACCGTATTAACATAAAATAAATAAATAAATAAATAAATAAATAAATAAATAGATGCGATTTTCAGAAAAGTGTTTGTTTCACTTATAAGAAGGTGTTCAACCTCAAAAATAGAAAGAAATTGAAGTCGGTTTTTTAAACGTAGTTTTAATAAGAATTATTACTTAAGAAACCATATATTACGGGTAAGTTTAAATACAATTTCCTAAAGCTATAAAACCTAGCAGATCATATAATGATATGGAACCCGCAACACGTCCTAGAGCAGGTGTTCGCCCAGTATTATATGTATAAGTACATTCCTAATCTACAAAAGGACTGCCAGACCCATTTACGAGTATATAGAGGGGGATTACTTGTACGAATTTGGCAACTTCCGCTTATTATTTATTGCTAGTTATTCGTACCTATATCACCTCCTTGCTAAGAAGATTAATTGGGTAGTTTCCTGGGTCAAAAATAAATTATTTTGATTTTTCAGTCCATTTAACTCGTCGAGTACCGTCATTATAGACACAATAGGTTGCGGTCACCGGTGACCTCGCAGTGTTTGACAGTTTAAATATTGAAAAATAGTTACACTTTCATTCATGGATTTGACGAAAAATGATGACGTCATAAGATGGTACTTCGTACAAAATTCATAGAACAGTATCGTTTTTGACGTTTCGATAAAAGTATTGAATTTGACTAGTTGTCAACTACCGTATTATTATATTATTATGTGTATCGCATCTGTGGTTTATAACTGAGAATGAGAACACATCATTTGCCTTCACTACTATATCGCTTCTGATGGAATTTCTTTTTAGAAAAGGATAAGCTTCTAATCTATATCTGTATAGGTACATATAATTAAATCGTAGGAAAGTGAAAACTGTACATAGAATATTTTTTTAAAAGATTGGTTGAGGCGTGATCTATAGTCGATATCGAAGCCAAAAATATGGTTTTTAGAAAGTTTGTCTGTTTGTCTGTATGTATATCCGGGTTAAACTCAAAAAGTACTGTATGGATTTACTTCAAATTTTGCATGAATATTAGTTACAGGTCAGTTCAACATATAGGCTATATATTTTCTATCATCTACGGGGGAGGAGCTGTGAATCACTATTTCACGCGGACGAAATCGCGTCCTATAAAAGTTTTAGTACAAAAAAATAGTATTATTTTTTGTACTAAAACGTTCAACGGTGTACGACATAATTATAGTTCACTAGTATTTATCGTGCAATGCTGCTAATAACTATAAGTCCCGGCGTGCCTTGAGACCAGTGCAGTCAAGATATCTTGTCAAATACGTACATAGTGACTAAACCGTAAAACATAATAGAATCGTATTTTTCATACGAATTGTTTATGGGATAAGACGGTAAACAAGCAGAGAAATCATCTGATGGTTGGTAAGCAATCATGGTGTCGCCCATGGACACCCGGTACACTAGAGGCGTTACAAGTGCGTTACTGACCTTTTGAGTATTATTAGGGATACAGGGATTGGAGAGATCGGGGGGGTACTTGGGCCTCCAGTAACCTCACTCACACGACGAAACACAACACGTTGCTTCACGTCGGTTTTCTGCGAGGCCGTGGTATCACTTCGGTCAAGCCGGCCCGTTTGTGCCGAAGCATGGCTGTCCCACACTTAAAATTCCTATTTTCTTGAAAAATAGTATAGGCATTGTTTCTTTGTCATGCGTGCGAGATGCGCATACGCACGTCTAGTCGGTGCCGCGTTACTATTGGCAGAGGTTAACAACATGTTTCTAGGTTGAATACGGAACGACACATTGTCTTAGGACCGCACTGAATTGTATTGAGATGAGCTACAGATGTATGTAACTGACAAATAAATGGAGACGTGTATGTTAGTGGGACTGTGAAGATATTTTCAGTAAACAGGTTTTGTTTCTAACCAACTTTTTGAAGCCGGTTTTTTACACATAGTTCATGAAAAATCTGGTATACTAACCATCGTAAGACATACTGAATTTAGTAAAAATTACGAGTTTCGCGTAAATATGTAAATCACGTAAATATACTGAGATAACCTCGACTGAACGGTTGGCACGGTGGCTGGGCAACCGGTTAACGTGTAGCGGGTTCGATTCCCGCACGGAGCAACTCTTTGTGTGATCCACAAATTGTTGTTTCGGGTCTGGATGTCATTATGTATGTGATGATGATAAGTATTGTATGTTTGTAAAAGCAACCAGGAGAAAATCCTAGAGTGAGGCAAATGTTTTTTTTAAATACATATAGTCGAATTGAGAAACTCCTCCTTTTTTTTGAAGTCGGTTGAAAATCCGAAAACTAATAAAATAACAAACAAAAAAGCAAAAAATAACTATGATTAGTACTGATAGGTTACCCATCCACTGATAGGTTAGAAGTCGGTGCCATAAGTTCTATACAAAATTATTCATTAAAACCATAGATACCTAATTTACAATTTTGTGGCCATTAAGTTATATCATTATGATAATGATCATCGAGTTATCTCATGATTGACTCCCGGGTTCGATTTTCCGGTTCTACAAAATAAAGAATTCTTTACTTTTTCAAAATTTTGTCAACTTTTATATTATTTTGGTAGTTGTAAAACCGCGATACAATGTTGCGTTGTTTGCTTTTATCATTACAATCTCCCAGACTTTCTTTTGCATCAAACAAAGTTGCTATCTTCTATCAGTAACCTATTATATCAGTTTACTGTGGTGCCTGTAGTCCGCAAACAATAAGCGCACTATATTGACTTAACTAAAAATATTCCGCGACGGTGGCGCCGCGCGCGGCCGCGTGCCTCAACTATTATCACATGATAGCTAGCCGGTACCTCGATATTTTCTTTTTTAAACAATATTCATGGCGATTTGTGATTATATCAATGTCAATTATGGTGATTTAGTTGCTTAGTGGTTATTAATGATCGGTGCTAGTATTATATTTTACTGTGCAGTTAATAAATTATTGATTTTTTGTTACTTTTAGCGTATTTTTCTAGGTTTTGTGTACTTTGCGAATTAAATTACTAATACCTTCAATTAAAAATGTCTATATAGACTTGAATATTTATGCAAATAACCTTTTTACCAATAAGTATTGACAAATTTAGTCCTTATTTTCTACAACACAAGTTTTAATTTCCTAATTTACTGAAATACTTAAACATAGGTACGTGAGTTTTAAGTGAAAAATATTTAAAAATGAATGGTTAGTTAAAATAATGACCGAAGTAATTTTCTTAATATACTTCAAGCAGTTTAAAATGGTATTACATAACGAAACTATTAAGATACCCAGTTTATTTAATTGTTACTTGCAAGCCATTGCATAGTAAATACACAGATGTTTCATTTACCTTTTCCTAACTAATATAGAAAAAGTAAAAAAAAAGTACCTAAGTATATTAAAAAAAAGTTAAAATAAAAAAGTATTTCACCAAAAAAAATCTATAAAGAAAAAAAAACAAAAACACAACTCACCGAATTAATTTAAATAAAATGAAGAAAGAAAATATCCAAACAAAAAAATATTATGTATTTTTCTACAAAAATACAACACCAGTGTACCTATATCAACTTTGTCGACTGATCAGTGACGAGCACAGTTAACTACTGAGTTCTACTGAGTACTGAGTTCGAGATGTAAAGACACTATGTACTAGTACCACTGATAAAGATGGAGTTCATTCCGTGTCACAATCGCTATTAATATCACAATAAATTGCAATTCCTTTGTTTATTTTACTCATCATTTTAAAATCTGTAAACAAATATTGGAGTAGAATTGTGTTTACTTATAATATTTAAATTAGACCATAAGATTTTATGTGTGTCATAGTAAACAGTGTTTGTTTGTGAACGGCGTAACTGTGGATACTATTTAATGGTGTAATAAGATTCATAATACTAACACAGTAATTCAGTGTTTTTGGTTAAATTCCATGTTTCAGTGAAAAGTGTTCTATAAATAAAAAGTGTTTATTGTAACAAAAACATTTGACACACAGTTTATGAATACTAACATCTAAACTAGGCCGAGCGTACCTTAGATATCAGTTCCTTCCAACTATCGAATAGGGGCGTGACGTATACCTAAATGAAACCATTATATTAGCTATTTGTATTTTACTTTTAAAATTCCTTAAAATTTTAATATCCTTTAACGAAATTATCCGAAACTAACGGATAATCCGAAATAATTGTAAATCCCTATCCGTAACAGTATCCAGTACAATAATCATTTCTATATCCAATCGGTATTCGAAATTTCATATCCATAACATCCCTGATAATTGTGTAGTTTCCAGGATATCAAAATTAAAAATATAAGTAGTCCATCAGTTATATAATCAAAAAATATTAGACACGTATTTTTTTATTTTCTCGTATTAAGTTGCAATACTTAGATAAAATGGCGCTAAGTTTAGGAGTGGGAGGTTGTTACGCCATAACGTGCTACATTGTAGCAGCTACAAAATGTGGCACGCTGTGACGTCACACGATATTTCAAATTAATTTGGCGTCGATTATTTCAAAAGCAAAAATACGTGTCTAAAGTTTTAAACCAAATTTCCAGACGGACATTAAAATAAAATTTAAGAAACTATCCTATTATGTATAATTTTGATAGAATGAGTAAACTCTGTACACACCATATTTACTACAAAAAAAAGAAATATAAACATCAACGTGACTTACTTTTGTTTTGAGTGACATAATATTGTATATTGTTATCTGGAAAACCACAGGAAAAACTGAGTCGACATTTCTTGTTTATCTTTCATTATCGTCAATAGCATTTAAATTATAAGCCAAACTCCATGGATACACGTAATGGTACCCTCGGTCGCTATCTGCCACCGTTCGTGACTCTGTGTTTGACAGATTACTGGAGTAACGTACTTACTTACTAGTTACTATGTTAGATACTAACTTAGCATCTGTGGCTTCATCTGTGGAGAATATAGAAAATATTTTCTTTCAATTAGGTACGGAAAATGACTATATATAGCGAGCTTGGTCCATGTTACTTCTTGAAAGTAGATAGATAGATACATTAGGTTTTTGTTATTTTTTTTAGGATACATATATACATATACATATTATTATACACTATATTTATCTCCTGTATCGTGGGTGCGTAGTTTAGTTTAGTTATGTTCTAAAATTCATATTCTACGCGGACGAAGTCGCTCCAAAGTCCGTAATTTTAAAATCTATTCTAGAGGTATACAAACAAACAAACAAGTCAATCGTTCCTCTTCCTAACATTACAATAGATACTGATCTATACACAGGTATTTGTGACTTTGTTAGTGTGTAATGTACGGAGGCTCTGTTGATTTAAATGTGACGTATACAAACAAGTGAATTTCGTAAGTTTCTGAGAAAACAATGAAGGTGTTATCACAAGTAAACAATTGTCTAGATTTAGAAGCATGCACGCTCTTCATACGACCTACGTATGGACTGTACTCGTGTTAGTTATTTCTAAAAAAATACCATCAATTGGACTATTCTTAGTCTTTCTGTGTCATTGATTTGACGAAAACAAGTGTTTGTTTTTATTTTTCTGTCCTGAGGAACATGGAAATAAGTGAAGACTAATTTGTGTATTATAATCTCATCAAACTAATAAATTCAGGTACCTACGAATGTTGTCCAGTTTGCTCAGCAGTGGGCACTTATAGGCTGAGTTACTATTTCTTTCCCACTTCATTATCATTATTGGTCAGAGGTTATTAGGAAAAAGAGTCTAAAATTACAAGGAAAATTGTAAAATATTAAATTAGGATATTGTAAATTAGAAATGAATATTCGTGCTAAGCAAGGACGGGCTGTAAATAACTAACTGATATAATTAGACTGCCTCGTTGGCCGAGTGGTTGGAAGTGCGACTGCCGGGCAAGGGGTCCCGGGTTCGATTCCTGGGTCGGGCAAAGTATTACTGGGTTTTTAAAAAATTCTCAGTATTAGCACGGAGTCTGGAAATGTGTCCGTTATATGGCAATAGGCGCACCCCCTATTACACGAGACTCATAACATAAAATAGTGAAAACTGGGTGTTACATTGTACAGTGGCATTAAGTGCCGTAATGAGCACCTCTGCCTACTCCTTAAGGGATAAAAGCCGTGATGTTATGTTTATATAATTTAACTTCTTATTTTTGCACACAATATCGGACTCAGTAGTCAGTTCTACAACAATACAATTTGAATGAACCTCGGTACATATTCGGTGGTAAAGAGATCGTTAACCAGTCAATTGCCGGTCCGTTTGAGGTTCCCCTCGACTCGAAACAAACAGTTAATGTACCCATTCCACTCAATTGAACATTAGGACTCTGTCTGCTTATACACTTTGTATACGGAGTACAAGGACAAGGGATATATAAATCATTAGCTACTTCCGCGCGGTTTCACACGCTCTGCTCAGCTCGTATTGGTCGTAGCGTGATGTTTTGGCCATCCTCGATAAATGCACTATCCAAGACAAAAAGAATTATTCAAATCAGACTTGTAGTTACGAAGATTAGCGCGTTCAAACAAACAAACAAAAAAACAAACTTTATGTAATAGTATAAGAGTATAAGATAATCTTGTATTTGTGTTTGTTTGTCGCGCTAATCTCAGGAGCTACTGGGCCGATTTGAAAAATTCTTCTTTTGTTTGATAGCCTATTTGTCAAGGGCGGTTATAGGGTATAAACACCACGCTACTATTAATAGGAGCCGAGCAGAGCGGGTGTAACCGCTGGGAAGTAGCTAGTACTTTTACTTTTTATTATAATTATAAACTTGACGTGTTTGTTTTCTTGTTTGTTTGTTTGTTTGTTTGTTTGTTTGTTTGTTTGTTTGTTTGTTTGAACGCGCTAATCTCAGGAACTACGGGTTCGATTTGAAAAAATATTTTTGTGTTGGATAGCCCTTTTATTAAAGAAGACTATATGTTATAAAACATCACGCTAAGATCAATAGGAGCAGAGCAGAGCGAGTGACACCGCGCGGTAGTAGATATTACATATATATAATGTTAGTGCTTCCTATGTAACTGCTGCTTTGTTCACGATCATTGGTGCTTCAAAGAACCTAACAACGACGTCCCCTTCAGTATTGGCAGTAAGTAAGTATCTACTGATTCAATTTCGATTTTTGTTTCGCGATTATCACCTTTATGCCCAACAAGCAGGTTACAGCTGAACTTAACTAAACTAACTTAACTAAATTATAATAACAACAGCATAATGTGCCTACCTGTGGTCTATCCTTAGTATATTATATTAATATTATAAATCGGAAAGTGAGTTTGTTTGTTTGTTTGTTTGTTCCGCTTTCACGCCGTAACTACTAAACCGATTGCTTTGAATTTTTGCAGATGTGAAGTTAGAAGTCTGGATTAAACAATAGGGTACTTTTATCCCGGAAAATTTTGATATTCTCGAGGAAAAGCGAAATTATTGGTATAGATGGCGCTGTGTGGTATATGTCACATAGGCTACTTTTTATCCTTTTGTGACGCGAGTGAAGCCGCGGGTAAAAGCTAGTAATGAATAAAAGAATTTGAATGTGAAATGACAGTGATGTAAATTAATTATATGATTCCTGATACTTACCTATAAACAGACAAAGTCATCTTTTTCGAATTTATCGACCCGATACCCAATTTGACTTAAGAAGTAAGATGGTAGTCTAGCTTCTATAAGCACATTGAATGAACAGACGTGACCCGACTCTCATAGAATACCAGCATGGATTGGTAGAAGGTGTGGGTGAGGGATGTCCCAAGGCTATCCATTTACCTAAATAATCAATTTCCTATCCATCTATTATTAGGTACTAGCTCTCCCTTTCCCGTAGGATTATCAGGATTTTTTAAGTCTTAAGAACCTTCTCCTAATAATAATAAATACAACAAAAAATAATTAGTGAAATCGGTCCAGCTATTCACGCGTGATGCCGTGACCAAGGGAAAATGGCATTAATTTTTATATGTATAGATAATACCATGGATGGTAATCATAATGAAATAGGATATTCTTTGAGATAGTTACCTACCACATGACATAACATAACATCACGCCTTTTTATCCCCGAAGGGGTAGGCAGAGGTGCACATTTCGGCACTTAATGCCACTGTACAATGTAAAACCCCCTTTTCACTATTTATGTTATGAGTCCCATGTAATAGGGGTGAGCCTATTGCCATATATACCTTTATTTTCCTACCATTTTTTCATTATTTATAAGATCTGGAGGGGGCCATTCCTTTTAAAATATCTGATAAGCATGAATACTCTACACGTCTATCGAAAATCTGAACTTCAGGATTTACAAAAATTACATGTAATGGAGAGACAAAATGAAGATAAATGATTTTTATTATTTCGTAAATAGGGTACAAAACAACACTATTACAAATCAACAAAGGAATTTATTTATTTATTTATTTAATCTTTAATGTACACAATTTTAATATGGCACATAAGGCGGACTTAATGCCATATGGCATTCTCTACCAGTCAACCTTAGGGTTTAAATAGAAAATCTGCGAAAAATAAGGTACGGAGAATAAACTAACAGCAAAGAGAGAGAGAGGAAAAAATAAATAAAAAGGTAATTATTCAATATATAGCTATACTATTATTACATAATAGTAAATAGTATATATAGTCATATGCATAAAATATATAGGTATAAATACATAAATAAATATATATCGACGAAGACCTAGACCTAGCGTTGCAGCGATTTTAAGTAAAATTCATGAACTTGGTGTTTAAAGGAGATTTTATTAGGAGCTTTTTTGATATTGAGGGGGAGCGCGTTCCAAAGTTTAATGACACTTATTGTAAAGGAATTAGAAATAAAAGAGGTCCGGTGGGAAGGTATTTCAAGGAGCAAGTTATCAGTCGAGCGGAGGTTACGGTTGTGGCAACTGCCTAATAGCTGGAAGCAAGATTTTAAGTAATCTGGAGCACAAGGATCATTAAGAATAGAGAAGAGCATGCAGAGGGATCTGAGGGATCTCCTCTCACGGACAGGAAGCCATTTAAGCTGAGCGCGAAAGGAAGAGATATGGTCGTATTTACGAAGACCGAAGATAAAACGGATACAGTTATTGAGCATTCGATCCAATTTGTTAAGAAGGTCTTGGGATAGATCGGAGTAACAAACATCAGCATAATCAACAACAGGAAGCACAAGGGACCGGACAAGCAGAATCTTGATATTTGGTGGCAGAAAGTTCTTGAACCTGTAGAGAGATCGTAGCGTGGCAGTTACTTTCCGGCCAATCTGAGCAACCTGATAATTCCAGTTGAGCCCGCTGTCCAGATACAAGCCTAGATCCTTTACGTGAGGAGACAATGGTATGGTGGTTTGATTAAATGTTATCGGATCAAGCTGATTGACATTTAGGCTATTCAAGTAATAGGAGCTACCTAAGATGAGGGCCTGACATTTGCCTACATTCACTGCAATCCCATACCTCCTTGACCAGTCTTCAATCGCAAGCAAGTCAGTGTTGAGATATGCTATGCAAGTGTTCAAGTTAGCGATATCAGCCTGAGCGTATAGTTGTAGATCATCGGCGTAAAGGTGATAAGAGCATTTGAGGAGACTAGTAATAGAGTTTATAAATAGAGAAAATAACAAAGGAGAGAGTATACCGCCTTGTGGTACACCAGCTGTTAGCCCGCCCCAGTCGGAGAATTCCTGACCAACGCGTACCGCCTGCTGGCGACCACGAAGATAAGTAGAGAACCAATCCCGCGATGACGTCGAGAACCCAATCTGAGTTAGCATGGCCAAGAGAATATCGTAGTCAACCGTGTTAAAAGCGTTGGAGAAATCGATTAAAACCAACACAGTTAACCTCGAACCCTCCATGCCATGTCTTACATCCTCTGTGACCTTCAGCAGGGCAGTGGATGTGCTGTGGCCGGGCCGAAAACCTGATTGGAAGGGAGACAGCAGGTTATGTTTGAATATGTAAGAGGACGTTTGTTTATGAACAACTGCTTCGAGGATCTTGGACAGGTAAGGAAGGATAGAAATGGGTCTGTAATGGTTGGGCTGACAAGGATTGGAGGTTTTTGGGAGTGGAATTATATATGCTTTTTGCCACGATGACGGGAATACACCGTAAAAAATAGAAAAATTAATTATGTGAGTGAAGTGGGAAAGGAAGTGCTCGAATATTAAGGACACCATGGTTCGACCCATCCCATCAGGGCCCACCGCCCTGGATTTGATTGATGCAAAAGCTCTTTGGATCTCGAGGTCAGTCACGGGACTAAATGAAAAAGTGTTAGGAGGTAATATAGGCCTGGAAGTTATCTCAGAAATAGTTTTGTGTTTGACTACGTCTGTGAGACCCGTAGATGCAGCGAAATGCGAGTTGAGACTGTTGAGGGACAAGTTTGGTGATAAAACACTTGTTGAAGTCTCACAAACGCCCAGAGTTTTTAAGAACTTCCATATATCAGCCTGCGAAGAGTTTTGAACATTATCAAAAATGTATCGGCGTTTGGCAGCTCTCACCATCTGGTTACACCGATTTCTCGCTGTCTTATACTGACTCCAGTTTTCCTGGCTACGATCTCTCCTAAACCTACAAAACGCCTTGTTGCGGCGCCTCATAGCCATCCGGACACCCGGGGTTATCCACGGAGCCGGAGGACGTCGGAGACGGACTGCCTTCAGAGGAGCGTGAGAATCCACAAGTCTCAAGACGGTTTTATTGAAGCAATCCACTTTCTCATCTATAGAAGTCGATTGATATAAGTTTGTCCAGTCAATGGATTGTGCCTCGCTGGCAAGTTTGGTCTTGTCTATACCCGCAAAGTTACGAAGAAACACGACGGCAGGACGCTGCTTAGGTGGCTTAATCTTATATGACAGGTAGATCAAGTCATGTCTAGATAACCCTGGCGCCGCGATCTGTCCGTGATTAACGACCAGCTCCGGGGAGGACACGAGCATGAGGTCAATCCAAGAGTCATCAGAATCAACATTACAGTGGGTTGGGTTTAGTGGGAGAACTGAAATATTCGATGATTCAAGGATCGACCCCAGGCCACGTGACCTCGGGGTAGACCGAGTGAGATCAGTGTTAAAATCCCCCATGATAATGTGATGCTTGTACTCCGAGGAAAAAGAGTCAAAAAGGGTTTCTAGTTGAGAGAAATAGTTGATGGCAGGGGGGCAGTAGATAACGCCCAGAACAGCTTTAACTCCTCTGATATCGACCTCAAGGAACAGGCTTTCCGGACTACCGCTGTAAAGAGAGGGAGAAGAAGAAATAATTTTATAAGCGATACCGCCACGTAAAAAGATAGCAACACCACCGCCTCGTTTTCCCGTGCGATCATTCCGAACTAGTATAAATCCAGGCAAGCTGAATGAGGTGGAAAGAAGTTCGGGCTTAAGCCAGCTTTCAGAGATCAGTATTGCATGGAACAACGTGTCTGAAAACATATCCAACAACTCAGAGTGGTGTTGAGGAACACTTTGGGCGTTAACATGGCATACGTTAAAACAATTCGGGAAACGCCGACATTCATTATTTAAAAATTGGTTAGTAGTGAAGCTATCGTCAAAGGAAGAAAAGGAATCAATTGAACTGCTGCAAGCCGAAAGAAAAGAGTCCTCGCCAGACATAAAAATAATAAAATACTTATATAATACTTAAAATATATACAATATATATATGGATTGTGATTAAGGTAGGCTTTAGTGACTAATGAGATGCAGAAACCCGCCGGTTGACTATAACAACCAAAAATACTCAAGTCGTCCAAAAAGACTAGAAGCCAAAAAAAAAAAAAAACTAATTTACGAATCTGTCACTGACAGTTGACACTATTGGCATTGGCAGACATTGTAATGTCATCCGTCGCAAAACAACAACACCCTCATTATACAAACTTATGACGGTATAACAATAAAAACTAATTTTTCCTATCATAAAATACAAAGGAAAGGAAAAGAAAAGGCAAAGGAAAGGAATTGACAGTGGTGATAAAATAAATGATATTATCTTTATAAATATAGATAGATGATACAGATTGCGTGTAGGATGAGCTCCTGATAAGGTGACTTCTGACAGGAGAGAATGGAAAATATGATAATATACAAGATACATACCTACATGTTGCATCAAACCTGAATCACTTAGGATAGGGTAAGGTTTCTCAAAAATTTCAAGTTATATCTCACAGATAACATTTGGAAATAAAACATAATTATAATAAATCTGTAGAAAAGTAATTTTTGTACATTGAAGAAATTGCCAAAAAATATAGCCAGCGTGTTAAAAGATAACCAACAGAACACATTTCCACTTAAAATACACAAATTTCAAAGATGATATCTTTGAAATTTTTTATATTTTCGTTTATTTGTGCGCGCATCACGTAAAATCTACGAATTCAATGCAGACATTGCTTATATACAAAAATTCTACGCAATTTGAGGTATAACTTAGTTTTTAAATTATTATGTTTCCGGCTTACTCACGTAATAATTTGACGAGGAACTCGACTAGTTTCAAGCCTTGCTAGAGGCTCATATTCATGAGCAGCATTTCGCGACCCACGACGCGGCGACTGTCGCGCTGCTACTCAGTAGCAAATTATTACGTGAGTAAGCCGAAAACGTAATAATTTATTTAGTATGTCTCACGAAAGTTACAATACTAACTTAGTTTTTGTTTTATCGAAATCGGTTCCCTCTATCAGAAGATATAATATTCACAGAAATTATGAATTATAACATGAGTTCATCGCCATCACTATCAACATCATCATCACATATCCTCCAAATGACTTCAATAAATCGATCGACTAGTAAATTTTCTTGCAATCAGTTAGAATTGATTTTGTACATTTTGGTTGAGATATGTTCGAAGAAAAACTCTATTGTATACTGGTTACATAATTTTAAAATCAGCAAGCAAGTTAACTCAATTAAATTGTATCACTACATATTATAACACAAAGTCGCTATCCGTCTGTCTGTCCCTATGTATGCTTAGATCTTTAAAACTACGCAACGGATTTTGATGCGGTTTTTTTTAAACATTGATTCTTAATTGAGAGAGTGATTCTTAAGGAAGGTTTATATGTATAATACATGCATATTGCACCCGTGTGAAGCCGGGGCGGGTCGCTAGTACATCATAATATATTATGTGCAAGTTTATCTCATTCATCTCTAAGTTAAGACAAACATCCTCATCAAGAAAGAATAGTTACAAGTGGAACAACGTGCAACAAACAATAGGAAAAATACAGACAAATAAATCGACATTTCCCAACACATGTTTGAAACGTTGATTATATTAACTAGTCCGTAGTTTGGGACGTTCACATCAAGTCACATAGCACTGTGATGTCGTGACTGGTTCATTCATAGATAGTGTCCGCCGCGTCCGCTAGACAGACACATTCTAAATCATATTGTTTGTTTAAAACGCAATAAGTATTGCGGTATTGTTCTACTATGTGGATAAAGTCAAAGTCATTTATTTCAATTAGACAAGGAAGGCACTTTAAACGCCAAAACAAAATATGAATTGTGTCTATAATGACGGTACTCAAAGGGTTAAAATAATGTCCGTCTATCGGTCAGTCCTCTAGTGAAGCTATTTGCTCATTCCAAGGTTTAGATTCCTATGGAGACGAACGAGCAAGAAACTCCGTCGGTTACTCTATTTCAATCAAACAAACCTCTTAGGGCTGATTTTTCAATCATCAGTTTATTCTTAACTGGGGAAAAACTTTGAATATTTGACAATTCTTCCATACTAAAAACTATCAAGTGTCAATTTTATTCTACAGTTAAGAGTTAACTGATGATCGAAAATTGGCCCTTACTTGTATTTATTAGTTGTCACTTGTTGTTAAAAGGTTGGTGAAAAGCAAAATGACGTTAATTAATGTCACTTATGTATCTTAGCTTAGGCGTTCCTTAACATTTAGGAAAGGTTACTCTTTTTCAATCAAGTTCACAATACAATACTTGGTTACATTGTTTCGTTAGTTCAATTATATGAGAACCAATGTAACACCAATATTCAATCAAGAAAAAAGAAAAGGAAAATAACCTTAAAGACAATAAATAATACAGTCTAGAGCTGACCAGTCCCAGTTGCCGGCGCCCGTTCACGAACATGACACGTACACCAGCACCGCCCAACTCAACCATTTTGTAGGGAATCGAGCGATCCAAAGCACGTGCCACCGCCAACGAGATCTTTGAGTGAGCATGACAACTCCAAGCTGAAACAAATGCATTCACCGTCACGTTATCACGATTACCCAAGGAAACCATTTCATGTTGTAACGTTAATCTGATAAAACTCTTTGAATATTCATCAAGTTCTGCGAAGTCTTGATCAATTTCTTGGAACTTAACGTCTATATTTGCAGACTTATATTAAGGCAGGAAGCAAATCTGATAAAATTCTTGAAATATTCATCACCTGTGAAGTCTTGATAAAAGCCTAGCTGGATCTTTATATTATCTAGGTATTAGATATTTTTAAACGAGCGCGAGACACTTTGGAACGAACCCATTGTTGTTTCAGGTCTGGGTATCATACGAGCGTACGGCGCGTCGCGTCCCGCGCGCCTCAAGGAACCATCAGACCACCACAGATGGGGCCCAACCGGGCTGATGCTGATACGGAGCTGCGAAAGACTTTACGAAGTGCAGGAGTAGGAACGGGGTGTTTTTTAGTCAGTAAGAGTCTGGCATTCCCTCCCACCTCGCCCAGGTGGGAGAAGTCATTGGATGATTTTCCCGCATCAAAAAAAAACTGGGTATCATGTGTATGTCAACTTATATTGAAAACGTACCGGGGCAAAGATTAAAAAAAAGAATATATTGAAAATATATGCCAATATTATAATCATTTAACTTATTTATCGTGAAATATATTTCACGTATATGATATATCATATAGTTCCACTGTTCTGTAAAAAACAAGTAAAGTATTTTAAGTATTCGTTATCACTTTCCTCTCATCTAAAAAACCACAAAACAAAAAACAAGCGCCATTGACATCTCGAATCATTCATCAATTCATTTGTTTTTGTTTAGTTGTGTACCTACATTTTCCTCGTATAATATAATATCGGAAAGTTAGCTCCAATCAGTCATGATAACGCGTACGAGAGCTGTTATCACTGATCTCCATGGGTGAATGACATTTTTTATGGGAGCAGGCAGATCACCTGATTGTAGGCAATCGGCGCCCATGGACACACGGAACACTAAAGGCGTTACAAATGCGTTACCGGCCTTTTGGGGATTAGGAATTTGAGGATTGGTGGGGATATGGGGATTGAGGAGATTGGGCAGGGGTAATGGGGCCTCCGGTAACCTCACTGACACGGCGAAATACAACGCAAGCGTTGTTTCACGTCGGTTTTCTGTGAGGCCGTGGTATCACTCCGGTCGAGCCGGCCCATTCGTGCCGTAGCATGGCTCTCCCACACTTCAAATAAGGATTCCACCAAAGAGTAGACGAGAAGCGTATTTTTCAACTCGAGTATACGCCCGAATACAGACTTCTTCAGCTCATGCTATTGCCAAATGCTATGTGCGATCTGCTACGTGCTGTGGTGCTATATGCTACGTGCAGTGTCGCTATAGGCTTTATGTTGTCTTAGATATTGATTTAAGTATATTTTTAGTTGCTATACATAGATAAAGAAAAATATTATCTTGTCAAGATAGAAATACGCACTTTCAGACGTCGACTAGACTCGTTCGTGGGGCTATCGACGTAGGACATGACTTGCAGATTTTTCTATAATGTCAACAACCCGCGACAGTACGCAGCTGAACTATTAAATTTCCTCTAGAGAAAAGGGACCTTCCATAATCGCTTGCAAGGCGGGTTCAGATTAATCAAAGAACTGCGCACTATGCCACGTACTTAGCGCTTTTCTCAATCATTTCAGTTAGATAAATCATTATTTTTAATTAATTTGAATCCCGATCCCGATAGTTATTATAAAAAATCACTACGTATGCAGTTGTTACGTAGAAAATTATTGTTCTTTAAATATGTAGGTAATCTTATATCGAATCCAATTTCAAACCCTATTTCTAGCACATCGCGTTACAGTTGTGTTATGAGTCCCATGAAATAGGTGACATACGATTCAATAAAAAATTATCCATATAAAATGGGTTTGATATAATTTTATTTCCGTTTGTTTTTGTTTACTAACTTTTGTAAATACAAGTAGCGTCATCTATGATGTGCTTTAGATATTAAATGCTGTTCCGTTCAAACTCTTAAAGTTCACTTAATCTTAATCCTACTAGACACTAGATGGTGCTGTATACTCATTACAAACTTTGACTTGGCTACTATGTAATAGATGGCGTTACTAGTTTAATCTTGTGCACATCGTCATAAATTCAATATTATTTGATATTGTTTATTTTAATATTACCCCTAACTAATTTTAGACTTAGAGACATTGATAAACAAAAATATTTTTTACTACTATTCACTATTCGAATCGCACGTACCACCCGACGAGAAATACCTCTTCGAGAATTAAATAGCGATGTTTTGATAATGTACTACCTATGAGTTCGTATGCGCTTTCGAAGTTTGTTTTTTACTCCAGTCACCAATTATTTTTTTGGTTTAAATATTTTATTTGTTTGTATTACCAAGACAGAACCATTTTACTTCGGGACGAAAACGAAATAGATTTCACGGTGTATGTATTTATTTCTTTTAAAACCAGAGTCTGATTAAACCACCTCCATCCTCGCCCCCTCACCAAGAACTTACCAATTAACTTTTCACACAACGATCGAGGTCGGAAAATTAAAAACAAATTAAACATGCGCTCAGAGAGCTACCCTTCTGTCTACCCCATAATTGGCTGGCGACTTAATCCTTAGCACGCGACTTACAATGCAACTAATTTAGTCGCCGCTTTAAAATATATGCTGCGAGTGACAATGATGTGATCGTGGCTGTAACGTACCGGGTTTAATGTTAGTTAAGTAATTCATTTTTCTTATTGACGTTTTTGCAGTTTTAAGTGGCTAGTGTGAGGTCTGGGGTTTAATTTCGAGTGGACCATAGTTTCTTATAGTAAGGTTTGAAAGTAGCTACCATTGGCTCATCCGTTTCCGAATATAAATAAGTCCAAGTCGAAGTGCAGGAGTAGGAACGGGGTGTGTTTAGTCAGTAGGAGTCTGACACTCGCTATCACCTCACCCAGGCGGGAGAAGTCATCAGAATTGACTAGATGATGTCCCTCTTCGAAGAAAGTCTACGTCTTTTTTAAGGAGGGAAAATCATCGTATAACTGCTCCCGCCTGGGTGAGGCAAAAAGGAGTGTCAGTCTCTTACTGACTAAAAACCACCCCGTTCCTTCTCCTGCACGTCGAGCCGGAGCCCCGGTTACCCGTTAGGTTCTCCGCGACAAGGTCTACGTCTACAATTTTAATCGCATGTGTTTTAAGAAAATTTTTTCCACTTCTTAAGACATCACGTAACGTCCTTTGAATTTTATTTATTTATTTAATTAATTATTTTTGTTGTCGTTTAACCATGATTAATAGTTTGCTACGGTATCCACTTAAACGAAATGATACTTTTTAACTTCAAAATTGTGAAATAAAGTAAAGCATTGATTTATAAAATGTTCTAAAACAGTTTCTGCGATCATTCAGAAAGGTATAAAAACTTAAACAAAGGGATTAACAGAATTTCGAAAAGGGCAAAGGTGAGTAGAATTTACAGTGACATTTGTCTGTCTATCTTCTACTTCATATTATCTTAAACTCCACAATTACATTACAATTATCGCACTAAACTTTTACTTAACAAACGTATGAAACACCACTTTACATAGAATCCCACACACATATATAACATACGGCTACAGAGCTCTACTTATACTGGTACAATATTATACTTTGACAAAATCTTGTTTTACGCTAGACGAGATTTCACAGTCGCTTAGACTTTACCAACATATCTTTAGAAGTTCTATCAACTATTGCCACGCGAAATCAAACCTTATTGTTCTAATATGAAGGTGCAGATGTATGTTTCAGGGAACGCAAAATATAAGTTGGTGTTCCCATCCTAAGGCAAAATGATCTTGAGATAGAAATCTTATAAAGGAAACGTCTTTTTCAGTTTCCTATTGTCTACAATTACTTGGCTTTGTGATCTCAACCATATATTTGTCTCTTTCACGCACATACATAACAGTATACCTCTATCTCTTTCGTTTGCTCTTTGAAAATCCAATTTGAGATTTCCGTTCGCATCTGTGTTTTGTGGTTTTCTTATTTTAATTATTTCTTTTTTTATTCTCGACTTGTCTTCAGCCAGTTGTGTTGAAAGAGTGTGTTGTGTTTCGTTCAACGTCTCTTTGAACACGTACAGTATAAACTATACATTATAGGTACCTAGGTAATATTTTTTCTATTCCATGAGATCTTTGATTCGCAGTTCATAGAAAAAGGTCTGCTGGGTTCTCTTTAACACATATGAGGTTGTTATGTCGGTCTATAAACTTTGACCGTTGAGATTCGATACCGGGATTAAACAATACACAAAGTTATGTGTCTCATTTCATCATCATCACCATCATCATCATATCACCCACAGGACGTCCACTACTGAACATAGGCCTCCCCCAATGACTTCCAGATAGGCCGGTTGTAAGCGACCTGTATCCAGCGGTTCCCTGCGACATTAATGAGGTCGTCTGTCCACCTTGCGGATGGACGTCCTACGCTGCGCTTGCCGGTACGTGGCCTCCACTCGAGAACCTTTCTGCCCCAGCGGCCGTCGGTTCTCCGCGCTATGTGCCCTGCCCACTGCCACTTCAACTTGCTAATCCGCTGGGCTATGTCGGCGACCTTTTTTCGTTTGCGGATTTCCACATTTTTATCCGATCTCGCAAAGAAACTCCGAGCATAGCCCTTTCCATAGCGCGCTGAGTTTCATTTATGATCCATTAAAAAGAAAAATGCCTCGTTTACCGTGTGGTCGCAAGTGGGACTGCACGACAAGGAATGTCGGGTTCGATTTCCGGCTCAGGCAAAGTATTACTAAGTTTTTTTTTAAATTCTCAATAGTAGCACGGAGTCTTGAATTGTGCTCGGTATACGGCAATAGACTCACTCCCTATTACACGGGACTCATAACTTAAATACTGAAAAGTGGGTGTTTGTACAGTGGCATTAAGTACCGTAATGTACACCTCTGCCTACCCCTTCGGGGATAAACAGGCGTGATATTTTGCTTTAAAAAGCTTACTTGTCCTTTCTTCGAACGAACCCTTCGTCTAATAGGAACATTAAGATACGGAAACAAAAAATAATATCCATCTGTCCTCAACATATTATGAAATATTACTTGAAAGAGTTATCCGAAGCAGTCTCACACTTGATAGACTGTTAGAGACTCTCTAAGGGTGAGACTATTAGAGACAATTTGAATACAACTAAGACGGGGACAGGCTACGTGTTGCAACTGATGGATGACCCTTACACTGGTACAGGGGTGTCACTGAGAAATATTATGTAGTTTTAAAGGTGCAGTTTTTTTAGTAATTTATTTATCAAGTTATTTTTAATGATGAAAGGAAAATGCATTAAGTAACTAACGCTATTCTTCTTGTGGTGGCGTAGAAGCAAACTAAGGAATTACATATTTGACATTGACACGGCAGCAGTCGTGTCTGATAATAAATATATTGTATATATTGTATCATTCTGAACTACGAAATTATGGCAAACGATGTAGATATTACGTTTGATATTGACCTTACGAACATTTTAAGTCCACGAAGAACCAAAAATAAATTGCTTAAAATATTCACACAATGAGTAAACTTATACTACACACTCGAACGCATTGTCTAATACAAGACAGTACCACAAACACCTCCACTTCTTCGGTCTATGTAAGAAGGATCTCACCAAAGATATCAAATATCACGAACCAACTTACAGTGGTACTTTATTATATTATAACACAATAAAACAAAATTTCAATAAGTACTATACTTTTTACTTATAATATAAATTGGCGACAACCCTGCGTACAGCACAGGGCTGACCCCGACCGTCGCTGTTAAAAACAAATAAAAAAGTAATAAAATGCAAGGGGACAATAAAAACCACAATAATAGAAGGGTTCTGAGACAAGGAACCCTAATTTTTGTGCGGAACCATTTACGCCAGCTAGGAGTGTTTCCTCGCGCGATATTGCCGGTATATTAGCATTTTTTTGAGATTTTATTTTATTATTTTCTTGTGTATAAAATGTGGGAATGAGTTGCCCTCTTTACCGTTCAGCAAATATTTTTAACTGTGCCTTTAATGTTGTGGAGTACTTGACAAAAGACAAAAATATGTTCATTGTTCAATAGAGGTGTGGAAAGGGTTTAGAGAAGAAGCCATCCATATACCTCTTAATGTCTTCGTCTTACCCGAACTGAAGAAGTTCAATTGTGATACCACAGCTAAGCAGAAAACTGACGTCAAACAACAATCGCGTTGTGTTTCGTCGAGTGAATGAGGTTACCGGAGACCGGAGGCCCAATTACCCTCGCTCCTTCCCCAATCCCCGAATCTCCAACAATCCTCAAATTCTTAATCCCGGTAACGCACTTGTAACGGCTCTGGTGTTCCTTGGAACTTGGAACTTATCTCATTGATAATATTTGTCAGGTTTTACATACGTGTTGTTATTTATTGTATTGTGTTTGTGCCTGGTGTTGTACCAAATAAATTATTTTTCTTTCTTTCTTTCTTTACGTAAGAAGTTAAAATTATTATTAAAACACCATGGTCTCGCACATACAACTGCCAAGATAATAAAGAGACTGACATCAACGTTATTTCGGCATTGAAAATCAGGAAACCCCGTTAAAAATTAGTACAATCAGTTTCAAGTACCTACTATGTAATAGTTACATACTATGAAAAAACACTGCCTCGTTGGCCGAGTTGTCGCAAGTGCGACTGCCGGGCAAGGGGTCTCGGGTTCGATTCCCGGGTCGGGCAAAGTATTACTGGGTTTTTTAAAATCTCAGTAGTAGCACGGAGTCTGGAAATGTGCCCGGTATATGGCAATAGGCTCACCCCCTATTACATGGGACTCATAACATAAATAGTGAAAAGTGGGTGTTACTTCTATGTACACCTCTGCCTACCCCTTCGGGGATAAAAGGCGTGATGTTATGTTATGTTATGTTATGTTATGAAAAAACAAAGTAGCATTCCGCCGCCTGTGTGTCTGTATGCTTAGATCTTTAAATTACGCAACAGATTTTGATGGTTTTACTTAATAGATACAGTGATTCAATAGGAAGGTTTGTTATACATATACCCATAATAACTCTGTAATCAAAGCCGCGTGCAAAATCTAGTGTTTTATAAACTCTAATGAACGTTTTAAAATTTTTATTAAAAGCGTCTTTTGACTGCCTCGTTGGCCGAGTGGTCGCAAATGCAACTGCCGGGCAAGGGGTCTCGGGTTCGATTCCCGGGTCGGGTAAAGTACTACTGGGTTTTTAAAAATTCTCAGTGGTAGCACGGAGTCTGGAATTGTGCCCGGTATATGGCAATAGGCTCTCCCCCTATTACATGGGACTCATAACATAAATAGTTAAAAGTGGGTGTTACATTGAACAGTGCCATTAAGTGCCGTAATGTGCACCTCTGCCTACCCCTTCGGGGATAAAAGGCGTGATGTTATTTTATGTATGTCTTTTTACTTTATTTATAGCGGTCGTGTGTGTGTGTGTGTGTGTGTGTGTGTGTGTGTGTATGACGGTGCAGGTCGGCAAGTGTCACAAAGTCGATGTGTTCTCTGCGTGGCTACTAGCTGAGTGCGAGATATAAGTGCTCGCACGGGGACGGACTTGGGACTTTGTTTATGGTAAACGTGAAAAGGTCTGTAAGTATATCATAAGAGTTTAATTATATTATTTTAAGAATTTTCATTAATCTTTTATTTACTTTTGTTTTTATTCCCATTTCGTGGTACAAATTTCAACCACCGTAGACTTACATACCTACATTTTGCATTTGCATTACATATGTAGTGGATCTCTTTCATAAACCAAAATTATGTTTTAATGTCAACGGACTATAACTCCTCATCTGTACAGACAGTTATTTATATATTTAGCTCACATTCTTACCCCCTACACAGTACCATTTACCCAAATGCGTATAAGTGATAAAATCTTCAATGAACGCACCATATATCGTTAGTTACTTCCATTCTCGCATCACAAGTTCAACCCTGTATTGCCACCATGCTAGTATTTTGTTAGTCGGCAGCTTTGTCGCGAAGTGGCTCGCTCTACCATCGAGCTACTCTCTCGGTCACACCATACCGATTAGATAGAGACACAACATCGGTCACGGGACACTGGCATCGAGTCAGTGTGACAATATTTGGTCACTTATTGGCTACACTGGGAACCGTCGCAAGCGCATACAAAAAACTAGATTGTTTAACGTTTAACGTTATTCTTCCATATTTTTATTTGGTTATTTAAAAAACCGTATTGCTTGGGTTTTTGAAAGGGTTCTCTAATGTTCTTGATGTTGTCGTGTGAGCTACTATAGTGCTACGTGCCTTCCTTTGACTATGCCACTAAATTTGAAAATGTCTGTTTAAAGTAAGTAAAAGTAAGTGTGTCGTAGTGGCCCGGAGGTTTAAGATTCTCATGCATGAAGGTGCGGGTTCGAAACCTACCAACAGCAAGTACCAATGTCTCTTTTTCCGAGTTATATGTTTATACTACTATACTTTCTAAGATTATCTAGACACCACTGACAAACGGTGAAGGAAAACATCGTGAGGAAATCTGGACTTATAATTTCTAATTATATAGTTTGAAATCATCAACCCGCATTGAGCAAGCGTGGTGATTAATGCTTTAACCTTTTCCGTGCGAGAAGAGGCCTTTGCTCAACAGTGGGCATTTATAGGCTGTAGATGAAAGTAAGTAAGTACCTACAGATAAGTAAAAACTTTCTTTCTATCTCTGTTACTAGGCAGCGTATTATAATTATGTATTTTATCCTTTAAACATAACATGGTAATGACACAGACTCTGATAATGTTGCAGATATGTAACAATAGCATCACATAGAAAGACTGGGGAGTGACAGTGGCGACACATGCTACAATACAAAATGACAGAAGTCGTACATAGACGATCAATGAGTGACGGATGACGACACAAACCCTACATCGCACATGTAAAGTTTTTTTTTTTAAGAGGGGAAAATCCCGCCTGGGTGAGGCGGAAGGGAGTGTCAGACTCTTACTGACTAAAACCACCCCGTTCCTTCTCCTGCACGTCGAGCCGGAGCCCCGGTTACCCGTTAGGTTCTCCGCGACACATGTAAAGTTTACATGCAAATGAACACGGATAGAAATTTCCAATGGGAAGGCGGGTAATTGGGCCCCCTGTAATCTCACTCACGCGACGAAACACAACCCAAGCGTGGTTTCACGACAGTTTTCTGCTCGGTCGTGGTATCACTTCGGTCGAGCCGTCCCATTCGTGCCTAAAGCAAGATTCATCATCAACAGCCTATAAATGCTCACTGCTGACCAAAGCCTCTTCTCACACCGAGAAGGTTTGAGCATTAATCACCACGCTTACTTAATGCGGGTTGGCGATTTCAAACTTATAATTAGAAATTATAAGTTCAGATTTCCTCACGATGTTGTTCCTTCACCGTTTGTCAGTGGTGTCTAAATAATCTTAGAAAGTACATATAACTCGGAAAAAGTCACATTGGTACTTATCGTTGGTAGGTTTCGAACCTGCACCCTCATGCATGAGAAGCGGGCGTTTTAAATCTCTGGGCCACCACGACAAGGATCTCCCTCACTTAAAGGGGAACTTTTCTAAGGAAACTTTACTCACTGATTTCTAAATAACTATTGCATCTGTTTACCTCTGCCTACCTCTTCAATGAACATACGACGTGATGTAATATGTATACCAAATATTATATTACATCACAATTTCTCCTTAGTAACAAGTCAAGTCAGACATAAATACTAAAATCAGACATAGAACAAATCGATGCGGTGGTAGTGTCGCGTCGTGAGGCAACTGACACGTGCCGGCCCTAAGTTACACGTGGAACATAGTTGGGAGAACTCGTACGAACAAAAATATATTCCTAAGAACATAATAATAATTGGAACTTACTATTGTAATGTTGAGGAAATAAGATTGAATATAATGCGTACAATGTGATAACATTTAATAAAGCATGGGTAATTTGTTTTTCTCGGAAGGTTTAGCAGAGATCTGTGTTCTGTTATTTATAGTCGTCACATACACACACGTGTGTGGGTATTCGATTTTTATTCATTATCTGAAAGGTTGCTCTACCATTATAATAATAGCTAATAATAGTGACAAGCATCAAACATTAAAATACGAGTAGGGTTTGAAACTGAAAAACATTGACAGCTTTCAATCAATAAGATGTTTAAATTGATATGATATTGAAATATGGAACATAACGCTTTTTCTAGTGGAGAAAATCATTCAATGACTTCTCCCGCGCCATGGGTGAAGCAGGTGTCAGACTCTTACTGACTAAAAACCGCGCCATTCCTACTCCTGCACTTCGAGCTAGCGCCCCGGTAACCCGTTAAGTCCTCCGCGGCTCCGTATCGACATCAGTCCTACTGGGCCCAATCGGTGGTAAAACCGTCTTTTCTTCTTCTACTACTGCCGATATTATTGACCGATATATCAATACAATATCTTTGAAGACCTGTAGTAATTCACCGAGGGAAGTGGAAACTTTAAGTGTTTTCTTATCCTCTTATAATTCACTTCGTTGCGGGAACCAAGACAGTTACTCATGTCCCTGGGACGCGCCGGACTTCACTGTTCCGGTGTTTTCATGGTTGTATCAACGGTAGATCCTGACTTGTAGGGTTTGCAGTGGTTTTTAGAAGGTTATGGCGGGTTTGTCCCATAAAAAAAATATTTGAACTAATTTAGGTTTGCGACTGAAATTAAATAAAAGTAATGTTACCGGGGCACCGGCTCGACGTGCAGGAGAAGGAACGGGGTGGTTTTAGTCAGTAAGAGTCTGACACTCCCTTTCTCCTCACTCAGGCGGGAGAAGTCATTCGATGATTTTACCCCCTTAAAAAAATATAAAAAAATGAGATTAGTTGACATTTCCTCCATATTGTGACAATTTCTCCAACGAGCCGTGTAAGTAGAGTTTAAGTACAACTTAAATACATAAATAAGTGCTGTATGTAGGTGAGTGATGTGCTTAGTCATCTAAGTAATGTGTAGCAATGGGAGCGATATACATACTTTATGCTTAACAGATCAACTTCATGTAATATGAGCTACAAAACTGCTGAATCATTATTGATAGTGTTAAGAAGCAAATCATTTAGGATAGTCTTGTGATCACTGCAGTGTAGAACAGCTTAATGCCCGTTTTCGCCACATTACAACAACAGCCTGTATGTGCCCACTGCTGAGCAAATTCCTCTTCTGACACGGAGAAGGTTTGAGCATTAATCACCACGTTTTTCAATGCGAGTTGACGATTTCAAACTTCTAAATAAGCCCAGGTTTCCTCACGATGTTTTCCTTCACCGTTCGTTTGTCAATAGTATCTGAATAACCTTAGAAATACTCGCGTTGGTACTTTGCCGTTGGTAGGTATCGAACTGTTTTCTTTGTTCTCCTAAATTTTAAGGAGCTCCTAATCAAATATAGGCTACATTTAACAACTAACCTAACCTAATTCTTAGTTAAAAAAGGGCTTAGGGGTATTTTTTGAAAACTGTTATAAGTCACTTCTCTTTCTTCATGTTATAACAACCGAGAGGCCTAGAGAGGAGGCCTTCACCCGAGGACGGGTTCTGGAAAACAAACCAAATGCTGAACAAAACATTTAAAACTTCAAATACATTTAAATTGAATCCAACAAGAAATAATATAGGTTTAGTAAAAAAACAATTGTTATTTATGTTTTCTTTTTTCCACGAATTATAAGGCTTTTTTATTTTTTTTTATTTATTTATAATTTGCTTGAAAAAGACCTGGCAACAATGATCTCTGATTATTCTTAACAAAAATCCTCTACATACATATTGCATATGACATACATATTGGATGCATGGCGTAGCTGGCAAGTAGGTGTTATATTTCACATTTAAACCTCTGGTTACTCCCACTGCTACAGGTAAGACATGCTTTTTTCACGTTCGGTTATGATTGTACATACCTATCTACGTATGTATGAGGGCAGATAACTTAAGAACATAATTAATTCAAATTCAAGTAATTCATTTCATAATTATGTGTATGATGTAGCACAACTTAGTCTAAAGTTAGTATTGGTTTAAATATATTAGGAGATCTGTGTATGGACATTTATCCACCTTTGTAAGAGGGGAAAGTCCCATCTGTCTGAAAACATTGCACTTAGGGATGCCATTGAAGGGGACGCGCAGACAGCATGGAAGCACATAGCTTCCGTATGATCGTAGTAACACCACCAACACGTGCATCCGTAAACATCCCCGACGCAGTACATCGCATCAGCAATCCCAAAAGTACCCTGAATGTGTTACTGTACTATACTCTATCCGTCTTATTAATAAACATAGAGTAAGAATAACTTTACTCCATGGTGAGAACCTTGTGGATGGATAGTATTGTTATTCCGAGGTTATTCCATGTTTATTAACTCGTCGAGTACCGGTTTTATAGACACAATTAAAGAACAATAGGTCGCGGTCACCGGTGACCGCTTGGTGTTTGACAGATTAATAGGAATTCAATTCTGAAGTTAATACTTTGTTAGTCCGGGATTAGCTAGTCCAAGACTAACCTGTGAATAAGTTTGGAATAGGAGATTTTTATTAATAAGACCGTATAATTATGTTATAGCTAACTTTTTGCTAGCTAACTGGACATCACAAGTACTTAAGAAAAAGACAAGTAAAGTTATTAACCTAAAATAATATTATCACACCATACCGTGCTGACAGTCAGTCGATCAGTTAGTAGTGGCTGGTCGACCGTGAACCACGCTGCAAGGTCACCACGACCGTTTGGTGAACGATGCAGAAGTATGTGGAAGGAACTGTCGAGAGATAAGTTACCCATGTGTGTGTATTAATAACTATACATAAAGGACTTGCTTGTAACATTATTATTTTACGTGATAAATAAATGTTATTATTGAAATTGTTGACTGTCTCATTGACTGAGTGGTCGCAAGTGCGACTGCCGGACAAGGGGTCTCGGGTTCGATTCCCGAGTCGGGCAAAGTATTACTGAGTTTTTAAAAATCTCAGTAGTAGCACGGAGTCTGGAAATGTGTCCGGTATGTGGCTATAGGCGCACCCCCTATTACATGGGACTCATAACATAAATAGTAAATAAATAAATAAATAAATAAATAAAATCTTTATTCAGAAATGAAAATGGACACAGATACAAAAATATTTCTTGGGTAAATAAAATAGATCTCACATGGTTGGGTGCCTGTACTAGGATAATCCTGTGTCACAGGCGAGAGTAGGTCTAACATAATTATAATTTTATTTCTATATACGCTCTTACATGCTAATTATTAATTAATACTTGACAATATTTTGACAAATAATATAAAGACTATATTATTATACATAAACACATACCTCGCGCCTTATATTCCCGGAAGAGATAGGCAGAGGTGAAACAACTTAAGAGTAACATAACAATATGGTATAGGTAGATAATTAGGTATCCAATACACAAATAATTAAAATTAGGTACGATTTAACTTAGACAAAAGGCATATTATTTATCACTATAGTCGAAAAATTACTTGCATCGGTAGATATATAAACTAGGTCAAAGTCCACGATCATACACTTGCTGTACAAATTACAATAAAGTGCTTAGACAGCAACTAGCCGATGAGTATGTCAACCTGTTTACATTACGCAATTGTAATATATTTAGATTAAATTGTAGCGTTCTTACGTGTCGCCATAGTCCACCGAGTTTATGTACCTTTTTTCGGCCATAACTTTTGCAGGACATTCGGTAGCACCAGTCATGTGATTGTGGGGCTTCTTGAAGTAAACGCAAGTAGCACATTTCGGCTCATCTGATTTTTTTGGGCAATCTTTTATGGTATGACCTTGTTCGCCACAATGTCCGCAAGTAAAGGAGGTCTGTCGACATGATTTAGCAGCATGTCCGTACTGCTGGCACTTGAAGCACCTGGTCACCAGAGTGAAGTCGCGAACAGGGCATGATGACCAATTTATAAAGACTCGGTCTTTGGATATTAGGGCTTTTCGAATGACTGCAGTTACTTCGACCACATAATTGCAGGTCTCAGCATCTCTCTTCCCTGATTTATGGCTTAACTTAGTAGTCTCCAAGAAAGCGTCTAGACTGCAATTTTCCAATTTGTCTGCCAGATTTTGATGGTACAAGCATACTAAAGCGTCTTTGTCGGACATAGCTGATGGCACTCCTATGATGACGACTCTGGGCTTTCTTTTCTTCGGCTCATCGACGGTAAGACCTGAACTTGTGAGTTGCGCTGATTGTCTCAACTTCTAATAGTGAAAAGTGGGTGTTAAATTGTACAGTGGCATAAAGAACCAAAATGTGCACCTCTGCCTACCCCTTTGGGGATAAAAAAAGGCGTGATGTTATGTTATGTTGTTAACCTGTTACAAATCTTACAGAAAGCTGCATTTTATTTAGTACAATCTTCTACAGTAAAAGATGAATAGCTAAAACATGATTTTAGGTAAGAATTTTATTAGTAAAATGTAGTTTCAAAACTCATCCATATTTTAAATAGAACTCACACATACACACACACACACACACGACGACAACACATACTTACCTACACATAGGTACTTACATATTATTATAATATTTTGATACGAAGCTGGACGCATGCGCACTAGTGCTGTGACATGACGCAACTATAATCTGTGGTTTGCTTAATTCCATTGTTTGCTCGCAATTAACCCGCTTCAAAGACACCAATTCGGTACTGTCGGCGACAACAGTGTTAATAATTAAATAGTAACAAAAAATTAGGTTAGAAAATTAACTATCGTTTTGATAATATCAAAACGATAGTTATGGTTATGAATGTCTGAATTTGAATGGGATTATTAATTCTTTCTCATCCTCCTATTTGGAGAAAGACCTTTCCCCAGCAGGATGCCGTAGACATCATATTAATTAATAGTAAGTTATGTATAAAGTAGGAAGTTATTTCAGGTAGGCCATTTACTTCTATTTTTCATTTCAATAAAGTTATAATTCCATGCATCGTACTCGGACCTTCTCTTTAGTTATTTACTCCAAATTCCATAAAAATAGTTTCGAATAAAATGTATTCATATAATTATACTGATTCATATAGTGCGTCTAGCTAAAGCATTTCATTAAATATCCCTAAGCACTTGTATTCATGACAGTACCCGCAGCAGTAACATGATCGCTGCTCGGTTGATCGCCTCACTACGATGTGTTCCGACTGTTTGCCCTCTCTGTTTGACTGTACACCGCTCACGCCATACCCTGCCCACTATTTGGACATTTTAGAAACTTGAATTTCCATTTTCTGTGCACGTATGTACCCCGAAATGTATTTTACAATTTTATATTTACTGTCCACGAAATTATATTTAAAGAAAAATAGGATTAATGTCTTTAAGATAAGGTTGTGGTCTGGTTTGGATGAGTGTGTCGGTAATATTGTCAAATCAATGGTATGTGCAAACAAAATAGTTAATAATAACACAATGATTTTAAATCTTATGTACATAGGAATAAGGTAGAAATGGAAGGCAAATATATTTGTCATTGTAATAGGTTTCTTAATACTGTTTGTTAAGTTTTAACACAGATTTACTAATGACATTTTTACGGTTTCAAATTTATTTAATTTTAAAGTTATTTATCCTCGATTGCGTCTCGATTCTAATTACTTAAAACTAAGACATTTGAAACGACAAATTGTGAACAGAAATAACAGTTATATTACTCATTTAAATGAATAGTACTGAACTAAATATTTCTACTGAAAGGAGTCATAATTATTAATTTTACAATTGCACTATTTTTTTGATGGGTGAAAATCATCCAAAGACTTCTCCCGCCTTGGGTTGGCAGAGTGAGTGTCAGACTCTTACTGAGTAATCACCACCCTGTTCCTACTCCTGCTCTTCGAGTTGGAGCCCCGGCAACCCGTTAGGCCTTTCGCGGCTCCGTATCGGGCATCAGCCCTACTGGGCCCATCTATGGCGGTCTATTGGCTCCTTGAGGCGCGCGTGGAACGCGATGCGCCGATAATTGCAGACTCTGGACTACTGATGTCTTTTCTCGACTTGAAGTGGTAACTAACTCATAAATCTAATTCCATAACTCATTAAATCAAACCTTCTTTCAGACTCTATCAACCAAAACGTTAACTTAATCCACGATATGACAAAGACGGGAAACAAATTAATACAAAGTACCTAAGGCTAAAACAATTTTAATCATGGTACTTAAAGAAATCAGCTGGGTGCAAATTACTTTCAACCCGCTGATTTACAAGTCATTGGGGAAGCTTATGTTAAACAGCAAATATCTTGTAACTAATACTAATGATGCCAATAAAAGCCTTTAGTAAAATGGCTTTAAATTAATGTGATGTGAAGAAGGATGTCCATCACTTGTTGTTGTTGTTGGTGGAATGCGTCAGGACCCGAGCTGCTAGAGAGGTGCTGATGAATACCTTTGAAATTAATTTGATAGATGTCGGTTTTGTTCAAAGTATATTATCAGAGCCTGTCTCGAATGCAGCTATTTTACTTTACATAATAGTATATAATATTATTTATGATGCTGTATTAGTTTATGATGTAGCTGGCGTGGTCGAATTGTAACCAAAAGGCCTTAAATCTACATCAGATAATAAAAAAAAATTATCAACTCACATAATATTAAAAGATGGTGTAGGAGACCATCTAAATCACTACGAATCTTTACAAATCCTTTTCATGAATACTCTTCCCACATACACAAGAAAAAACATTAGCTTTCTCCCATTATTCAACAAAAACCTTTAAAACACACTTACCTGCCGTACAATCACTAATTTGGCTATACAATATTTTTTTTAATTCCGTTCATAGAACCACAGAGTGTTAAAAAAATAAGGACTTGTCTGAAAGAATAGGTAATTTGATATTTGTAAGTAAACGGATATCTTTAAATACTGTGTTATAATGATTGTTCTCTTTGTATGAACTCTGTGTGGATGTAATAATATTTTGCAAGTGAGGTATTCGCGTGGAAACGTGTGTTATTAATTGTTTGATAATATTCATTTTGTTATTTGTTTCGTTTTTGCAGTCGAGAACGTTGCTGTTGAATGGTACGTCCGGAGGTTAGGAAAAAGTATGATTGGACTCTTCTTGTTTGGATTGGAGGTTTTCTGTGGTGTGGAATAATAATTTTCATAACCATTATGTTCTGTCTCCTGCAGAAATTCACCGAGGGAAGTGGAAACTATAGTTTTTTCTTCTCCTCTTATAATATCTTCTGATTCATTTCGTTGCGGGAACCAAGACAGTTACTCATGTCCCTGGGACGCGCCGGATTTCAGTGTTCCGGTGTTTTCATGGTTGTATCTACTGTAGATCCTGGCTTACAGGAGTTGCAGCGGTTTTGGGAGGTTGTGGCGGGCTTGTCCCATAAAAAACAAAACCAATATATTCTTTAGACAGGTGAAAGTATAAAATAAAAAGTGAAGCTATGAAGGTTTTACTCGAAATATCCACTAAGCTTTGGCACGAGCGTGTAGTTTATTTAAGTAACTACACTTTTACGGATAGCTACAAAGGACATTATTTCTGTCCCTCAATGTAACATAACATCACGCCTTTTATCCCCGAAGAGGTAGGCAGAGGTGCACATTACGGCACTTAATGCCACTTATGACTCCTATTTAATAGGGGGTGAGGGTATTGCAATATACCGACACAATTGCAGCCTCCGTACTACTACTGAGAATTTTATTTAAAAGTAAGGTTTGTCCAGTAATGTTTTACCCTACCTGGGAATCGAACCCGATACCTCTTGCCCGGCAGTGGTAGTTGCGACCACTCGGCCAACGAGGTGGTGTTTGTATTTACAACATTTTTAAACAAAAGTTACTCATGTCATTGCTGCACTTCTCCAGTTTTAGCTAGAGAAACAAACACCAATAGTTTCTTATTTAATATTTTTAACTTTATTTTCTAAACACACCACATATGCCTTACCCCCCATCCACTAAGACAGAATACTCAAGAAAAAATCACAAGACAGTCATTTAATACTATTTAATATCTGTAGAATAAAGACAGTTCCTTCACAATAGAAGGGTTTGCAAGCAGTGTATATCGAAGGAGTACCTGCCATTGTGCTGGGAGACTATACAACAATTATAAGTGCGGTGAACAGCTGATGATGATGACGTATTGGATGACAGTAGCTTTGTGGTTGTGGTGAAACTGGTTGAATGTGTGAATGCTTCGGTTGATGGAGGTTGAGGCTCTATATTAATGTTGTTTTCTTGTTTTTCATCCTCTATAAAATTGTCTTGTAACTGTCTATGGACATTCTCTATAAAATATAGGTTTATATATTTAACTTTATGTATCTATTTATTTAATTAGCTGTTGCCCGCGACTTCGTACGTGTAGAATAATGACTTCTAGCAGGATTTAGGCTTTTGTATTAGTTTTTATCAAGGGGTATTCTACGGTAATGAATGTCGTCAGAATTGATTCAGTCCCTTAAGCGATAGTGTGATAATTAGCTTATATGTTGACCCGACTTGTTAGTAATATTCATGCAAAATTTGAAGTAAATCCATGCAGTACTTTTTGAGATCATCCCGGACATACATACAGAAAAACAGACAAAAATTTCAAAAATCATATCTTTGGCTACGGTATCAATTGCAGATCACGCCCCAGACATTTTTTTTTTAAATATTCAGTGTACCTAGAACACCAGAGGCGTTACAAGTGCGTTACCGGCCTTTTGGGAATTAGTAGTTTGAGGATTGTGGGGAATTCGGGGATTGGGGAGACTAGGGAAGGTGGTAATTGGGCATCCGGTATCTCATTCACACGACGAAACACAACAATGATTTGATTTTATTTAACAAAAGGGATTAATCTCTGGTGATAGCAGTTTAAAAGGATTAGGTTAATCAGAGAACACTACTGTCCGGTCTCTGCTAAATATTTTTTTTGTTAATCAAGTTTACTTTAGGCTTTATAACATTGTATTCTATAGTTTTGATGTAATTTTAATTAATAGCCGACGTCATTCCTTCTGCAAGTAACCATCAATCGTATGAGAGAAGTCCAACCGCTCTCCACTATCTCCATTATAGACTACTTTTGTGTAAACAAATTTTGGGGATTCATATCAAGGGATTAAAAAAATTAGTTTGTACATAAAAAGACCCCGAAAGTATCCTTATGAAAGAGGTCGATAAAGGAAATGATAAGGAATCGAAAGTTTGATTGTCAATTGGATTTCTTGTCGCAGAGAGCAATTACTTATTGTATACTTGTCGTGTATGTTAACTCTCAAATTTTTTTATACTGTTAGAGTATTTTCCGGTTGTGTATTTTTTGTTACATCCTTAGATATTGTAGTTTTTATCCTTTGTGAATGAGTTAAAGAACTTGTATATAACTTGCACTCTTCTTGAGAAAAAGAGACTTCGTTTAATATCCGAGTGTAACATTTGTAGTAATAAGTAGAGGTGGTACAAATATTGTGTTTTACTAGCCTTCTCAAAACTGTTAGTAGGAAAGTATGGTTATTCGATTAATCCTTAATTATGCACTTTTGAAACGTCGATTTGAATAGTCCGTCCGTCTGTCTCTCAGTGAAGCTAGGCGCTCGTTCCAAAGCGTAGTTCGGAATGAAGAAGAACGAGCAAGAAACTCCATCGTTGCTTTTTTTTAAATCTCATTGATACATTATCTGATCCTTAACCTATTGCACATCTTGGGACTACAGAATGATTTAATTTTATTATCCCCCTTCTAACATTTCTAAACAGTTTGGAAAGTTAACCGACAGCATTCAATCAAATTATAACCTAATATTTAATCTTCAACCGCCTAATGTTGGCAGTTACCGGGGTATTGTACTGTATTGTACTGTATTGTACCGGCCGCGAGGGTCCAATTAGTAATACATCTCATTTATCAAACTATTACTTATCGGTTTAAAGTAGCCACGCCTTGCACAATACACCAACAATAACCACCTTTTATTTAAAACACCCTAACCGCCTGTATTATACACAGCCTAAAAAGCACTTTGTTCAGTTAAATATAGATTTTATTTTTCATTGAAGTATATAACAATAATTTTTAAGCACTTTGATTTTGTATAATACTTTACCTACAAATAAATAAGAGCTATTATCGAATGAGCAATACCTGTAGAATAATTTTAAATTCAATAACAATTATTTGAAGCATGATTGTTGAGTGAAAAATGAAAAAAAGAATAAAACAATGTGGAGTACTCTCGTTGCGGTCGTTGAGTTGAATGCAGTCAATGGATGTCGTGTGGCGACATCTATTGTGGGGCGTAACGCAGTTTCATTGTTTGGAGAGTACCTACTATAGTTTTTATTGATTAATTGTATTACCTTTGTTAATAGATTGGGCAGAAGTAATCGGGATAATTGCTCGAATATCAGTTACGAGTTTGACTTGAAATAACATACTGCGCTATTGTTCTGATCGTTTAGTGGGTCGCTTTGTATAATATAATAATTGTAGTTGTTGGGAATAATGCGGTTGCGTTCCTAATTTGTTTTTATTGTGGATTTGTGTTTTGAGCTTCTTGGGAATTCTTCTTCTTGGGACACAAAACTCTATGATTAATTTAAAAAACTGTTTTAAGCAATCGCTTACTTACTCTAGTCTCTAGTGACGAGTAAATCCTGATCACTACTATCAACTGCTCCGTCACTACCGATTATGTCTATCTATTAGGTCGATTTTGGACTCTCCACATAGGTACAAGTACAACCCACGTAAAACGTAAAGCGATTTACGGGAAGCCTAGGCTGTAGAGGCGACCGCTATGAATAGCGGAGCGGAGATAAACCAGTGTTAATGACCAAAACCCAACACGAAATCAAAGTAACGAAATCATAAAATTGATATTGATTAATTAGTTCACTTTTTGCAACTAGATGGCGTTGCCGCGATTAAAATCAAGCTATGGTTTCGTTACAACGACTTACTTAAGACAGATATTTTTTTTTTGTATGTATTGAGATCAACCAGAACAAATATATTACGAACCAGCAGTTCAAGCACTAATACAAAGTTTTAATTAAACCCTATTAGTAGCTACAATAGGCCACGTTACTTCGGTAATTAACATTGGTCCTTCGAGCCGGATCAGACGCAGTACTGTCTGAATTTTTGAGTTCAACCGTGCCAGTGGCACAAGCTCGAGTATTCGCAGTGGATCGCTGCAGCAAGAATACTGAGCACCCCGCAGAAGCATCGCCCAGCAAGTTGGCGAGCTCAGTTGCTGTGGAGTATAGTTCAACAAGTGGCCACAGAGGGCGCCACATGAATCAACGCAGTCCATTCTTCGAGAGGTCGTCGTCAAAGAAACTGTTGCAGTGCGCAGTGACAGCAGCCTATATTTGAAGTTCCGAGCGACGCCGCAGAGGGCGCCACTTGTACCATCCACGCCGAGTGACGTCGCAGAGGGCGCGACCTGCACCATCCGTGTTCAGTGAGTGAAGTTAAATATTGTGAGTACTATCTATATTTCATAAATAGTTAGAGTGACTAACGCAGAACAATCTTTGCCAAGCCAAATTGAACTTTATATCAAAGATTAATTTAACTTAACACTTTAATGTATATTTAAGACTAGTATTTGTGCATGTTAGTTAAGGACTTAGAATAATTACAATAAAAACGGGGGAACGGGGAACCTATGCCCGAAATCCGCCAGAATTTAAGTCCAAAACACTTGTAAAATTTAGTGATTTATTTAGGACTTAGAAAAATTTCGATGGTTTTGGACATATAAAATTTTTGTTTGTTATGATTTGTGTACATGCAGTTTGATTAACTTTTAAATCAAATTATTTATTGTTGTTAGACATTATTTACAAACTTCTATCAATTTACTTGTGTAACGGTTTATTCTTACTAGTCTTATTTTATTTGTTACGTAAAAATGGAAGGTCAAATAAACGTTATGAAGGATCTTCAGAGTGTGATGACAAGGGCATTCACTAATTATAATAAGAGTCCTAAAGATAGATTAACGGTTGAATACATAGAAACAAAACTCGAATTATTAGAAAAGGATTGGTCATCATTCAAGGATACCAAATCTCAACTTTATAAAACCTATAAATTAGAAGATATCAGTCAAAAGGTTGTGGATATGTACGACACTACTGAAGATACCTACATAACATATAAATGTGCTATGAAATCAACTTTAAATAAATTAAACGTAAAAGAATCTATAGCACAACAGGGTAGCGAATCAAACACAATGTCCAAAGCAACAAGTTCATTGGTTAAACTGCCAAAAATCTCAATTCCTACCTTTTCGGGGAAATATAGTGAATGGACTACCTTTTACGATTTGTTTACCTCTTTAGTTCATAATAATCCTTCCTTAGATAATGTACAAAAGCTGCATTATCTGAAAGGACATCTTACTGGTGAAGCTGAACAATTGATTAGGCATACACCTATCACAGATGCTAATTATAGTCAATGTTGGTCGCAACTGGAAAGGCGTTATGCTAATAAAAAGTATCTCACTAATTGCATTTTGAAAAGGCTATTCGGTCAAAAACGGTTACTCGTAGAATCAGCGTCAGGTTTAAAAGAGTTGTTGGACACAACAACAGATTGTTTGAGTGCTTTGACAAACTTAAAAATTAACGTTACCACTTGGGATGTCATTGTGATTCATATTGTAACTTTTAAACTTGATAACGAAACACGTAAACAGTGGGAACTTAGCATTTCAAATGACTCTAGTAACGAGTTGCCCACCTTTGAGCAATTTAAGAAATTCGTAGAAAGTCGGTTCCGTGCATTAGAGTTTTTAGAGCCAAAGAAAGCTCACCAGGGCAGTAATATTTCACACGCTCATAGTCCAAAGGTAATGTTAACGACAAAGACATCCAACATGCTTTGCGAGTATTGCTCTGAGTCGCACAAACTTTGCTTCTGTAAGAAATTCGCGAAACAATCAGTAGATAATAGACGGGAATTTGTTGCAAAACATAAAATCTGCTTTAATTGTTTGGGCAGCAACCATACAGTGTACGATTGCAAAAAGCAAATATCGTGTAGAATTTGCAAAAAAAGGCATCATTCCTTGTTACATCTCAACAGAGAAAATGATAGCCAAGTTCAAAGTACTGCAACCAAGTCTGCTGTCGATAGTAATTCAACTAACGATAGTCAGATAGTTGCTTGTTTATCCACTGGCAAAATCTCGAAGCCTAGACAAGTTTTGTTGGCTACTGCGCTAATCAAGGCAGAGTCCAAGACGGGTCAGTTTATAACCGTCCGTGCCTTACTTGATCAGGGGTCTCAGGCTTGTTTTATTACTGAGGCTACGGCACAATTGCTAAAACTGAAAAAGATTCCTGTTCGTGGTGTTATTACTGGCCTAGGAAAAAATAGTTCAACTACAAAGTATATGGTCACTCTTACAATTAAATCTAAAATAGATGACAATTTCCAATTACAAATTAACGCATACGTATTAACTAAGATCACGTCATACTTACCCGAAAGGAGCACAGATATAAGCACATTTGAGTGGATCGATACCCATGGCTTATCTTTAGCAGATCCGGATTTCAACACTCCCAACAGAATTGATATTCTATTGGGAGCGGATGTCTACGGTTCCATTGTTAAGGAAGGCATCGTGAAAAGTCCAACTGGTACTCTCATCGCTCAGAGCACTGCTTTAGGATGGATCCTTTCTGGGTTAGTAGTCAGTTTAAACGATAAGGAAATGCAGCATCTTCCTAAAAATATAAGTGTCAATTGTGCACATTTTAACGAGGACAATCTTCTAAGAAAATTTTGGGAGATCGAAGAGCAGTGCAAAGAATCAAGTTCAAAAAAAATTAAGTCCTGAGGAGCAAAGGTGTGAAGAGCTGTATACCAAAACTACAGTAAGGGATGCTACAGGGAGATATATAGTACGCTTACCATTTCGCGATAGTGATCCTGCTTGCAAGGCTGGCGGTTCAAGATACATTGCTGAAATGAGACTCAAGTCATTAGAAAAAAGATTGATTAAAGACACATGCTTAAGAGACAAATACATAGAAGTAATAAACGAATACTTACAATTAGGACATCTTCGACCTGTAAAGGAAGGGGACGATAAAAAAGATCAAGCGGTATACTTACCACACCACGCCGTAGTAAGGAATGACAAGACAACTACGAAGGTTCGGGTGGTATTTAATGCCTCTGAAAAAAATAAAAAAGGTATTTCCCTGAATGATACGCTGATGGTCGGACCAACTCTACAAGCAGACCTAAGACATACTGTTTTAAGGTGGAGGACACACTCGATTGGTTTAGTGGCCGATATAATAAAGATGTATCGACAGGTTAGAATTGCTGACGAAGACGCCATGTTCCAAAGGATTCTTTGGCGGGACAGCCCTGATAAGCCAATCAGAGATTATGAGCTGGTCACTGTGACTTTTGGTACCGCTTCGGCTCCATATCAAGCGGTAAGAACTCTTCACCAAATCGCATATGATGAAAAAGACAATTATCCTTTAGCGGCAGACATAACATTGAATAGTTTTTATATGGATGATCTGATGACCGGGAGTGACAGTGTACAAGAAGGCATAGACATATTTAAACAGATAAATGTATTACTGAAAAAAGGAGGATTCATTCTGCAAAAATGGAATAGTAACAATCAGGAAATCATGAAAATAATAGATCAAATGAAGGAAACGGAAGGGGAAGTAGAACAAACAGATCCTATAAATAAAGAAAATAAGGATTTAGAAATCAAATTAGATAGTACAATAAAAATACTAGGTCTTACCTGGAATCGGAACGACGATAGCTTCCAATACACCGTGAATCTTCCTCCGCTGACGACAGCACCAGTAACTAAAAGACAAGTTATATCGGACATAGCCAGATTGTTTGACCCTCTAGGCTGGTTAGCACCAAGTGTGGTGTTAGCGAAAACGTTCATCCAAAGGTTATGGCTTGCAGGTGTTACTTGGGATGAAGCATTAAATAAGGAACTAGTACAAGAGTGGAATACTTACCGTGAAGAGTTGTCACTGCTGACGAAGATTCGAATCCCACGATGGCTTCGAAGTACGTCTAAGGATGAGTTGGAGCTTCATGGTTTCAGTGACGCTTCCAAAATCGCGTATTCAGCAGTTGTTTACTTGCGAGTACTAAATGCCGTAGATGGAGTACACGTTTCGTTGCTGGTAGCACGAACTAGAGTGGCTCCTGTCAAGCAGGTCAGTATACCACGTCTGGAACTGTGTGGAGCAGTCTTGTTATCACGATTATTGATTGAGGCAGCAGATGTTCTCAATATTTCTAGAGATCGAGTAAAAGCCTGGACTGATTCCACCGTTGTATTGTCGTGGCTAAACAGTCATCCTAGCAGGTGGAAAACATTTGTGGCTAATCGCACCTCGGAAATACTGACAACCATGAAGGCATCGCAGTGGTTTCATGTAAAAACCAAGGACAACCCAGCAGACTGCGCCTCAAGGGGATTGTTGCCTAGTGTATTGATAAACCATCAAATGTGGTTTTGTGGGCCTCCATTCCTCAGGAACGAAATTATTGATTACAACAGACCTACAGGATTACAAGATAATTTGGAAGAATCAATAAAAATCTATGTATCGGTAGTGCCAGAAACCGTTTCTATTTTTGAGCGATATTCTTGTTTACAAAAATTACTCAAAGTAATTGCGTATTGTCGACGATTTTTAAAACGTAGCTCGAGTAATAAAATATATTTACAAAAAACTGAAATAGAATCCGCTCTAGAATGTTGCATAAGACAGACACAAAGGGAAGTATATACAGAGGAATATTTACAACTAAAAGAAAAGGGCTATTTACAAATGAAGTCTAGCAAACTTCAATCACTAAGCCCTTATTTAGACGAGAAGGGCATAATTAGAGTGCAGGGTAGACTTGAGAGGGCTTCATTAGAGGAACAGACCAAGCATCCGATAGTTCTACCTGGTTCTACTCATCTAACTAAACTCATAGTCGCGGACGCTCATTTAAAGACGCTTCACGGTGGTCCACAACTAATGACAAATTATTTAAGATCAGCTTACTGGATAATAGGCATCAAGAACCTAGTAAAGGGCCATGTTCGTAGATGTGTCATCTGCGTAAGACATAAAGCCAGTACCAGAAACCAACTAATGGGGTCTCTGCCAAGCATTAGGTGTTCTCCAGCACGACCATTTTTACATAGTGGCGTGGACTATGCGGGACCCATTAATATTAGGACAACCAAAGGGCGTGGACATCATTCCTATAAAGGTTACATTTGTCTTTTTGTGTGTATGTCCACTCGCGCACTTCATTTGGAAGTGGTTAGCGACATGAGCACTCAGTCATTTTTAGCCGCATTCCGACGGTTTGTCAGCAGACGAGGTCATTGCTCCAAAATATGGAGTGATAATGGTACTACATTTGTAGGTGCTGCCAGAGAACTAAAACAGCTAGCGTCTAATGAAGCGATGTTAGCAGATCACATGGCGTCAAGTGGAACTGAATGGCATTTCATCCCTCCTCACAGCCCTAACTTTGGTGGTTTATGGGAAGCAGGGGTGAAATCCACAAAATTCCACCTCAAGCGAGTGATTGGTGACTCCACTCTTACTTATGAAGAGATGGCCACATTACTCGCCCAAATAGAAGGATGCTTGAATTCACGTCCAATAAGTGTTGTGAATACTACTGACCCTGGTGCACCAATACCATTGACACCCGCGCATTTTTTAATTGGTGAACCGATAGTACATGCGCCCGATGCTAGTTATGAAAGTACAACTGTTAGCAGCTTAACTCGGTGGCAGCATATTCAAAGAATGCTTCAGTCATTTTGGAAACGCTGGTCCCAGGAGTATTTAAGTAATCTTATGCATAGGTACAAGTGGTCGAACAAGATTCCAGAACCAAAGATAGGCGACATTGTGTTAATAAAGGAAGATGATTTGCCACCAAGTCGTTGGTTACTAGGTCGAATTACAGAAAAGCATCCCGGAAGTGATAACTTAACTCGAGTCGTTACTTTAAAAACAAAATTATCCACCATCAAACGACCGACTTCCAAGCTGTGCATTCTACCAGTAACCGATTGAGGTCTATAATGCAATTAAGATCAACTTATGACAACTTAGTCTAGTCTAGTAGTACTGTTACAATTTTAAGTTTACTTTTTGCACATTTTAAAATTACTTTTTGTTTTATTTTTACATTATGTTAAGTTTTGTTTTATTTAGCTGCTTAGATCAATTTATACAAGTTTTGTTATACATGATTTGTACTTGCAAATTTGCAAATTACCTGTGCAAATTTTGTTATTTTATTTATTATCTAAGGGAACCTTTATGTCAACTTAGGATATTCATGTTTGTTATGTAATATAAGATCAAATTGTTATTTTTGTGTTAAGAAATTGTATCATTGAGAAGGACATTCCGTCAATAATGTCCTTGGTGGGCGGTATGTTAATGACCAAAACCCAACACGAAATCAAAGTAACGAAATCATAAAATTGATATTGATTAATTAGTTCACTTTTTGCAACTAGATGGCGTTGCCGCGATTAAAATCAAGCTATGGTTTCGTTACAACGACTTACTTAAGACAGATATTTTTTTTTTGTATGTATTGAGATCAACCAGAACAAATATATTACGAACCAGCAGTTCAAGCACTAATACAAAGTTTTAATTAAACCCTATTAGTAGCTACAATAGGCCACGTTACTTCGGTAATTAACACCAGAGAAGATGAAACAATTTATAAGGAACAGGTTTACATAAACAGCGTAAGAGGAAGAACAGAACATTATTAACATTTGTTTACTTCGAAATGATTTAGTTATATCTAAATAAGGTTTTATCTAAAATATTGTAATTAGTACAATAAAGGGCATTTTTTATTTTATTTTATAGGTACAATCACTATTCTTACTTATTTAACCCCCCTCGTATGCCAAGTGGTCGCAAGTGAGACTGCTCGGGTTCGATTTCCGGGTCGGGCAAAATACTACTGGTTTTTTATAAATTCTCAGTAGTAGCACGGAGTCTGGGATTATGCCCGGTATATGACAATAGGCTCACGCCGTATTACATGGGACTCATAACATAAATAGTGAAAAGTGGGTGTTACATTGTACTTACAGTGGCATAATGTACACCTCTGCCTACCCCTTCGAGAATAAAAGGCGTGATGTTATGTTATTTTATTTAACTACCCTATTCCTATATAGACACTAGATATTATCTATGGCAAGTGCTGGTGAAAGGAAACACATTTTTTTCTCAATAAAAGTTTAAAACTTTCCTATGAAGATCACAATCCCACATAATAAGCATTCTGTATAGGTAAGTACAATACCAACAATGTCGTGGGATAACCACCTGCAATACTACAATACAATCCTTTACAACTCGTGGGAGATGAAACCGATACAAGCCACACATACACTGATATGAAGTATGGCTCCAGGCGACTCTTACAGAATGCCGACTGTTTGCGAATCTTTAAAGAAAGGGTGGATCTGTATGTCAATGTGAGTGTGGGCGTGTGTTTGTGTTTTAATTGTTTATAGATCGTTCTTTTGATAGGATTCGAATAGTTTTGCAGACTGTCATATTTGTTTGTTAAGCTTTGCTATGTGTGTATAGTTAGAATATACAACTGAAATTATCATCTAAACAATAGCCGAAAAGCAATTTAATGTTAAGCCAAACTTAAATGAGGATTTAGTGAAAAATTCTAAAATAAAATTCTAAAATTTTTTGTTACTCAAATTAATCCTTTTTAACCGACTTCGGAGGTTGAATTCGGTTTTTTTAAACGTAGTTTAGATTAGAATTATAATCATGTGTTATAAATATTGAAAGTACAACAGCCAAAAATATTTCGATGCGACATTCACCCATTCACCAAAAATACAATGAAAAAACGATAAACCTCAACCATACCTAACATTACCCAAACAAAACCAACAAAAAAAAACAAACAAAGTAGTCTTAAAAAGTTAAGTAACCAAACTGCCACAGATAACAAAGCTACTTTATACCACAGAGTAAATATATCTTCATCCTTTCCATTGTGACTTATCTCGTCATCTAAAACGTTTAGTTATTGCATAAAATGTAACAAGTGGCCAGTAACAATACGAGTGGGGGTGTATTCTTTGTATTTTTCGAAATAATATCCCTTTTAGTAAAGTATCGAGATAGTAATCGCCATGGGAATCGAGATGTGGTAATCGATTTGTTTTTTTAACCGCAACCTGTTCACATTTTATGTTGTGATAGGATATTTTCGTACTCATTTTGTACATGTGGGAACTTAGGGACAAAATCTAAACAGTCAAAGAGTTGAAAACGAGTTTGTTTTAAAAATATTATTTATTTTCAGCCGTAATCGTCCCACAGCAGACCAACGGCCTCTCTACCCTCCTGTCACTCCTCTCTGTGCATAACTTTCTGCGACCGGTTTTAAACTTTGTGCAATCAGGCTTCTGCCAAGTTATGATGCGAAATATTACCACTTGTAAGTAGACAATATAATTGAATAAACTTTATTATATAGGGCAAACGCGTAATTTTAAGATTTGGAAACAACCAGTCATTTGTGCTAAACTTCGCTTGCTCTTTAATAAGGCTTTAATTGCTTCAAGTGAAGTACTTGTTTTACTAATTATTTAATTTATTCGATATAGACAATCAAGATTCCATTTTCAACGACGACCACAAAGACCTCAGAATTTTTTTTATTTTTAAATTTAAACAATACTACAAAAAAGTTTATAAAAATTCCGTAGAACGCAATAAGTATAGAGTATCCACTACATTGTGTGGCCAGTGTTTGTTCACACGTCCCAATAAAAGCAATACTTTTATCCGCACACACAAATAAGAATGAATGGACAATCGAAAAAAATAATACTCTAAGACTCTAAGCACACTTCCTAAAATTCGAATCACGACAAAAAAATCGTTGGTCGAAATTTAACAGAATTAAATCAGTCGACACTTGATCTTCGCAGAAGTTTCCCCAAGGGCAGGCTGTTTGCACAATTTGCGATTATCCGCACGGTCGCACCGACGCACGTGTGGTGCCGCCCTAATTTGTTCTGCACAACTGGACGCCTGATTTGTTACAATTTTAATTTCATTGGCAGAGACTGCATTGTAAACAGTCGAGGTGAGGCTTTGGAAGCCGTTAAAGTAGCTTTCGTGGTTGGGATACATTGTCAAAATTATTTATGAACAAATACATTAAGCGTAATTGATAAAAAGGTTCAATTTTAAACTGTTACTATCAGTGAGCTACTAAACATAGGTTTTACTAACACATCGCGAATCTGTTTGAATAAAATCATTCAAAATCTTTCAGGCTGATATTCTAAACTATCCTCAACGACATTACAATGTTAAACGAATCCCTGTAAATGTTTATACTTCCAAAAACCACTAAATCATCAATCCTTCCATTCAAACAACATTGCGGTTAACTCTGCTCATGACATTGAAATTCCTGATGAAATCTATTAACCAAAGACTTTTTAACATCTTAATAGAGAGATTTAAATGTAACGTCAATCACAAGTTACCCACCGTATATTAACAGACATTATGAACCCACTAATATGCGTTATAAAGCCTGAACCATTCACATGTCAACAATAACAATAAAAACAACAAACAATATAATTCAACTCTATCTTAAACACAAACCACACCGAATACATCCCAGTCACTCAACTTTACACGTTACCCCATTGAAATACGATCTACACAAAGTGTCTAACATAACTTGGTAGTGTAACAAAAAAAAGGTTTTTAATAAAAAAAGGTTGGTTTATTCATAAAACGATTGTACAATAGTAATCGATAGTACTTGAATGGTTTCAAATATCGAATCATTACAAATTTGACGTTTTAAACAGTTGTAGGCGAGTCTGCCTGCGTTTTTCTGTCAGCCAGTATACAATGCGATTTGAAGTTGTATTGAATGCAATGACCGCAATGAAAAGATAAAGTTACAAATGTGATATTGTTACTTTATTACTTAGTTTTGTGGTTTGATATTAAATACCAATATTCATTTAGATAGTCGTGGTGGTCCGGAGGTTTAAGACGCCCGCTTCTCATGCATGAGGGTGCGGGTTCGAAACCTACCAACGGCAAGTACCAATGTGACATTTTCCGAGTTATATGTACTTTCTAAGATTATTCAGACACCACTGACAAACGGTGAAGGAAAACATCGTGAGGAAACCTGGGCTTATAATTTCTAATTATAAGTTTGTAATCGCCAACCCGCATTGAGCAAGCGTGGTGATTAACGCTCAAACCTTCTCCGTCTGAGAAGAGGCTTTCCTCAGCAGTGGGCATGTATAGGCTGTTGATGAATGAAATGAAAATTCATTTTTAATATAAATAAAGTAGGCGCCTGCGTCGTTGTCCGAGTGGTAGCAATTGCGACTGTTGAGCAAGGGGGTTAGATTGTCGGGTCTTGTAAAGTACTACTAGGTTTTAAAAAATATGTCAGTAGTAGCATGGAGTCTGGAATTGTGCCCGGTATATGGCAATAGGTTCACCCCCTATTACATGAGACTCATAACATAAATAGTGAAAAGTGTTACATTGTACAGTGGCATTAAGTGCTATAATGTGCACCTCTATCTACCGCTTCGGAAATAAAAGACGTGATGTTATGTTATGTTTCGTATTTAATAAGGGTCAAATCAAAAGTCCGCCTAATTGAATATGTAGAGATTACAATCGTACCATTTTGCATCTATTGTCTCCACCTACATCAATGGAAGTCGTGTGGTGAGAGTAGATGGAATACTTTCACCACCCTACCCATCAGTTGAGTATTATAGAATAGAATAGATTATTTATTTGCATAGGAACCTCTTAAAAAATGCACATAATCTTTTAAAATTACGATTTCTAACTAGATACAAGATTACGGCAATCCCTCTTAGGTAAAAGAGGTCCATAGACCAGTACTGAACCTTTTTACAACTAATCATATTCTTCAATAGGCTCACCCCCTATTACATGGGACTCATAACATTAATAGTGAAAAGTGGGTGTTACATTGTACAGTGATATTAAGTACCGTAATATGCACCTCTGCCTTCGGGGATAAAAGGTGTGATGTTATGATGATGGTGATCATGTTCTAAACACTAAAATTAACCATATCACTTAACACAGATACATCACTACCAATAAATAAAACTCAAAATCATCATTATACATCCCAATCAATTAATCAATAAATTGACAATCAACAAAACATCACTTTATGACAGACGTATCATGTCATTCAACGAGTCACAGTGATGTCGCTGTTTGCCGGGACATTGGGGGATCCCGGACCGGAGTCCGGGGTCCGGGGTAAGTACGTCTCGATTGTATTGGTGTTTCGATTAATTCGCTATACTTGTGGCGCAGCTCTCACATTTTATATTCGTGTCGGGATATAAAGGGGTGTAAGAGCATGGAGACGGATTTTTTATTTTTAAAAGTTGTAATGATTGTCCGATTTTTTTCATTAATGTTTACCCAATGTTTAATATTATTCAATCTAATTATGTAGAATATAGTCGTGTATTTGATACTCTTGAAAACCAGACTCAATATTATAGATATTAAGAATCTTTTTGAAAAAATGTGTTAGTTACAGGTCTTCCAAAAACACAAAGGAAAATCGAAGGAACAGATCTAGCATGGAGTAAGTAGAATAAAAACAAAATTCTTGAAGAAATAAGTAACGTAAACTCGTCAGAATGTTATTATTAATTTATTACTTTAATATATCCTCGCAATAAATATATATCTCTAACAAATCCACTTCCACACTCCACAACCGGTCCACCGCTGTCACTAACATTCACTCGGTAATTATTTTTATTATTGAAACACCTCCCCCCCTCCCTCACACCCCGCACCCCCGCCGCCCCCCTCCGGCGTCGTGATCTAACACCAGTCGCGGACATTTTGTTTTTGTTTTTAATAGGTATTTATTTATTTATTAGGCGTGCGTCCGACACTGGCCACTGCCGGGCGGTGTCTTTTCTCTAATTAAAATGTTCGTTCTATATCTGTGTGGCGTTGGTGTCTAAGATACATAGTAAAGGAGTGTGAGATTATCTATGTACTAGTGCAAGAGTGTGAGGCTACCTATGTAGGTACCTACGTGGTATGATATGCAATTACAGTTTAAAAAAATTGGCAGTCAATGTCATGAAATGAAGCATTCATTTATAAGATTGTTTCTTTTGTTGTTCTTAATAGAGAACATATACATGTGCGCTTCTCTCATGGCTTCCTGCCTCGCACAGTAAAACTGTGGAATGAACCTTCAAACCTTCAATGAAATAGCGTATTCCTTTTTAAAAGGCCGGCAATGTACCTGTGACTTCTTGGTATTCCGGGTATACCTTGGTATTCCGGGTATACCTTACTATCAGGTGATATGTCTGCTCGGTTGCCTTCTATTCCATAAAGAAAGAAAATTTAAACACAAAAGAAAAAAGAGTAACCAATGGAGTTTCTTGCTCGTTCTTTTCCATAGGAATCTACACTTTGGAATGAGCAAATAGCTTCACTTTTAAATTTCTATTGCTAACGTTCAAAAGTCCCTTCCTGGTCTAATTGAAACAAATGACTTTGACTTTGACTTTGAAAAATACTTAGGTGACTTTATGAAATTGCTAGTTTATCATACCTCCACGCAAGCAAGTTGGGAACCGTCTGGAGAAAATTCAAGGAGCACTGGAGTCCGACCTCTACCAACAGTGTAGGTCCTCAGTCGGTTGTTAGAACACCCGGAATAGTAAGGGTAATAAACGTATACCTCCTGAATAACCACTCATTGCACCTGTTACTTTCAGGGTTCAACATTTAGATTCAACATTCAGATATACTCTCTGGCAATATGAACGTAACACTATGTTGAATAATTTAATTGTTTCGTCAGGTGTAGCTTATTATACGGACCTTGTGGAATCTAGAACAAATTTCCGTGCGTTTAGGCGTTTTTGCCATACCTATTATTGGAAGCAAGTATAACAGCTCACACATAGGACCCACTTAGTTTTTAGTCAAATTTCCGTGGTGCTTGGCGACTGGGCTTCACCCAGTTGTACAGTCTCTTCTTTGTGCCTTTAGGCTTAATTCATTCTGTCTCCTGCAGAAATTCACCGAGGGAAGTGGAAACTATAGTTTTTTCTTCTCCTCTTATAATATCTTCTGATTCATTTCGTTGCGGGAACCAAGACAGTTACTCATGTCCCTGGGACGCGCCGGACTTCAGTGTTCCGGTGTTTTCATGGTTGTATCTACTGTAGATCCTGGCTTACAGGAGTTGCAGCGGTTTTGGGAGGTTGTGGCGGGCTTGTCCCAAAAAAAAAAAAAAAAATTCAGATATACCTCTAATACTCGGATTCAACACTCCGATTCGAAATTACCCCTCGCACGTCATCCGACGTGGATCTGCGGACGCCGCACATAGCAGAAGCAGCATTCTGGGACCTATCTCACCTGCCTGCCCCCAGCCAACGGCATGGAATAAGATCCAGGACAGTACCGCTTTACCGGAGAGGCAGAACTCGGCATACGGCCTCTGACCCCATCCCTGGAATATTGTTTTTTTTGTTTTAATATACACTCTTGTTAACGGATTGAGCGTCTTTGTTTTATTTAAATATACTTGACCGTTACATCACTATACGGCTAATTACAAAGAAAATTCGACCTAACACCATACAAACTAATACTAATCTCGAATGAAAACAGAATCGTGAACATTAAACCTCTTGACTTCCAATATCCACAGTTTGCAGCAAATCGTTAAACATTTTACAATTTTCCATCTTCAGGCCATTGTGAGGGCTGAAACTTTCACAAAGGGGTGTCTCCGTCTCGCTCACTCGTACCACAGAAGTAAATCTCTGTCTCTGTCTAAGGAAACTTATTGTAATAGTGATAGCGGAGCTAGAAGAAAGTATTGAATTATGGCAGATTTACGTGGATGTGGTTATGTTAAAGGGAGGATATTTATTTTTCAATTAAAAACTTACACTTAGTACACTCATATGTGCTTTACTATATTCTGTACTTTACTATATTGTATTTAAGGTATGTTTTACAATTTCTAATCAAGTTCTATAAGTTAACTATCGACCTGCTAGTTAATTTAACTTGAAATGAAATGAAATGAAACCTTTATTTGTGAAGACATGAAGTATACAAAATACATTAAATTATCCATCAAATACATTTATACATTTACATTTAGACATTATGAAACAATCCCTTCATATTTTAAGATAGGAGAAATTAAAAATCAAGTCTCAGAGAAGCTGCTACGAAGTACTACGCCGTTGCTACGCTGCTACGGTCGTAGCACTTCTGTACACTAAGTATAGTTTTACTTGATTCTGTAGGCAAGTATTTATTGGATTTTGTAGTCTTGTAAAAAAATAACACACAAAATATAACATCGCTTACATCCCGGACTAAGCAAAAGTACACGAACTATATATAAGGACTGCTTTTCACTATTGGTGTTATAGGTCCTACTTTATAAGTTACACTAGACTTCATTCTAGTTTCTATGTTTGAAATATTGAGAATTATTTTAATAAAAGCATTAAGAATTTAGTTATATCAGAAAAATTAATAATGCTTTACATGATCTGAAAGACGAACCTAAAAATGTTACTGTATAATTTCATCAGGTACTACTACTTGGTCAACAAATAAATAAAGAATATTACAAAACATAATTAAACACACTATAACAAACACAACATGTCAAAGAGCATTCAAAAATCGTTCACTCCCTCCACTTCACAAACATAAACAGTAAACAGCGCTCGCTAATCTACCACAACTAATCCTTAACCACTAACAATTTACTACAAAACAATCTCGAATCATTCCCACGAACTTTAAATTCGAAAGTAATTATTTAAAACCACCCCGTTTACATTTAACAATGAATTAAAAAGCGGTTAAATTGAAATAATAGTTCGTTGCTCGCAGGTCGCGTGGCGTCCGGCCAGTTTGACGTAATCAGATCAAATGAGTAAAGCGCGGTAATGCACTGTGACGTTTGCATTCTGATTCTGTTTTTGAATTTGGAGCTGTCAGTTGCAAACTTTTTTTAATTTAGTTTTAATGGCTTATGTGATGAATGCGTGAGGTTGGATTTAAAATTGCTATCTGGTTATTATGTGTTGTTGTGTAAATTAGTTATTTGTGAAAAACCAATCGTATTTATATTAGCCTATCGCTTTTCACTTTTTGTTGGTGTAATTGATTTATGCATGGGAATATTTAGTTGCCATATTGATTTTTTTTACTTTAACATCAACACGGGGTATAGGTACCGATGACATAGCTTTAAAGTTAACTTACATAAAACTAAAAGTCGTAGAAGTTTACTATCTGGAAGCTCTTTAATTTTGCAAGAAAACTATACAACTATAGTTTCACATATTGCATTTATACACCAGTTTAAGTATACTTACGTAAAAACAATCGCTTTGCTCCAATCAACACGTTTATGAAGCCAAACTATTTAAGGACTGTCAATCGTGTCCAAACGACATATCTTCCGAAGCACCCAGCGCAGCACAAACGCCAATCTTCTAGCCTTCACATCGTCCAATTTGCATGGGACAATACGGACTGTCCCACAGACACAGCTCGTCCCCTCGAGCACGAGTGACGTCATCGTGACGACGTCGAGTTGACAACGCGCTCCTCACTGACCATTCATGTCGAGAATAGGGGATTGAGTGACAAGTATCAAGATTGTTTGGCCCGAGTTGTGAACTGTCAAATGTTAGTTTTTTTTTTGTGGCCAGTTATTGAATGATGAGTGGTTGCAGTACTGTGACGTATGTGTAGGTGTAAAAGTATTGTTTTGTTTTTTTTGTTGCCATAATAGTACTTGTACTTGTGCTGATGTAATAGTAATAGTAGAAAAGAAATCCATTGTAAATCTTGCTGTTTATCGTGCTGACTTACAGCAAATAGCTTCACTAGAGGACTGACCTACAGACTGACATTTTTTCATATTTAAATATTTTGTTTTGACGTTCAAAAGTGCCTTCCTGGTCTAATTGAAATATATGATTTTGACTTTGACTTTACAATAATGACAGCGCTAGGTAATTTACGTGTAGTGTAAATCAAGATGACTTTCTAATATTTATTTTCAAGGAATTAATCGACTGCTCATTAGAACTATAACGTATATAATATGTACTTAAGAAAATATACCGAGCATACTACCTCGAACTCTAAATTATATCATTATACTATCTCATTTTAGAGGTAAGATGCTTTAAACTCCAAATCTACTAAATTATTCCATACATAAATCGAACCTGCAATACATTTAACAGCAGCCCATCACTTACTTTCTACTGAACTTAGAACTAAGTTACCCAGTCCCGCCAATAACTTAGTCCATCTTCCACAAGCCACGTACTAAGTATCAGGCAATACACAGTACACAGGCTGGTCTCTGTCCAGTGAAGCCAGTAATTAGTCTGTCGGCTCGATAACAACCTCCATTGTGCATGTAAGACGCATTGTGCCGCATGGGGGCGCTGTGTGCGCTTACTGTACTGTGACGTCACTAAGACAAAGTGCATGTAGTAGATAGTGTCATGTAGTGGTGATGGGGATGTATGGGTATTTTGTTTGGTGCGTGGTGACAGCTGTACAGTGCTTGCGTTGTGTTTCTTCGTCTGAATGAGGCCACCTAAGAAAACGTATTTATTTATTTGTTAATTAAACGGTTTTATTTAGCTCACCCCGTTTGTTTTATTATTTATTTATTTCTTCTTCACTTAACATAGAAGTGAATAGCGGACTTAATGCCTTAAGGCATTCTCTGACAGTCAACCATAGGGAAGTGCAGAGAAATGAAGTGGTTGATGCGAGCCAGAACACAATTCAAAAAAAAATGTTATGTAATATGTATACTAGCCACATAAATAGCTATAGAATAAATATATTAATACAATATTTTATAAATCTGTATAGACATATACATACCATACAATATATACTGCTAAACGAATACTGCATAAATACTAAAATGCCTATATTATAAAAAAAACTTTGTCAAAACAGTTTCCTCAATAGTTTTGAGTCTGCCAATACTTAAGTAATTCGTATTATTGAATATTTCAATTTCTCATTAATAATTGTATAACCGTTATTGACTGACTGACTGACAAGTAACGCACAATAAATACTGAACAGTATGCTTAGCCATACTCTTCTTATCTCTATATTAAAATAAACATAACATAACATCACGCCTTTTTATCTCCGAAGGGGTAGGCAGAGGTGTACATTACGGCACTGAATGCCACTGTACAATGTAACACCCACTTTTCACTATTTATGTTGAGTCCCATGTAATAGGGGGTGAGCCTATTGCCATATACCGGGCACAATGCCAGACTCCGTGCTACTACTGAAATTTTTGAGAAAGTCCCAGTAATATTTTGCCCGACCAGGGAATCGAACCCGAGACCCCTTGCCCGGCAGTCGCACTTGCGACCACTCGGCCAACGAGGCAGTGAAAATACCTTACGGTAATTTATAATTCTTCTGGTATCCTTACATGGTACTGACCACTTACCATCAGTTGACCCACCTACTCGTTTGTCTCAAATTCTAACTGAAACTTGGTATGTATTGTGTATATTATGTTCCTTGGAGAATGTGATGAAACATCAAGTGAGGACTTCCCTGAATTTCAAGGGAATGGACAATGCAGAAATAGGGAAGATGCCTAATTTTTATCCTAATGTCCGTCTGGTAGATTATTTTAAAACATTAGACACGTATTTTTTATTTTCTTACAGAAACGAATACTTTCGACGATATATTGATTTGAAATGTCGCGTGACGTCACTTCTATGTAATGTACATAGAAATGACGTTTTAGCTCCCACTCCTAAACTTTGATTCGTTATATCTAAGTATTGTTTTATTATATGACAAAATAAAAAAATACGTGTCTAATATTTTTTCATTACATAACTTACGGACTAATTTGATTTTTAATTTTCATGTCCTGTCATCATCCCAATTGTCTTTTTATGTATGTAAAATCGCAGTCGAAAGTTAGTCGTGTTATAAAATAATACAAGTGTATGTACTGATTTATTGAGCACGTTTATTTATTATGTTACAGTACAGTATCAATGTGTTCTAGTAGTTACGAGTAAACACGGGACTATATCTAGTATGTAAGTACAGTTACAATAACTAATATTAGCTAACTATTGAACACTAAACCATACCGAGTATTTCATTCGAATATCATCTTTAATACGTATTACATAGAGTTTTAAATTAAATAGGGTACAGTACCCGGCGATGGATATTGCACATCGACCTTTGGAACATGACAATCAACCGAGTCGCCGCGTAAATCATAAAAAGATTGAATAAGCAAAATATATTCACAGAATTGTCTCTTTTCAAAAGTCGACGTGCTATATTTATTGCCAGTCACTGTATTCACGAAGGTATTATAAAACTTTTTAGTTAAATAATACTCATAAACGTTGTTTAACTGGAATTGGTTTATTGAACGTTTATAAATATTATAATTAAATATTATATAATTTAATAAAATGGCTGCCTCATTGGCCTAGTGGTCGCAAGTGCGACTTCCGGGCAAGGGGTCTTGGGTTCGATTCCCGGGTTGGGCAAAGTATTATTAATTCTCAGTAGTAGCAGGGAGTCTGGAATTGTGCCCGATATATGGCAATCGGCTCACCCCCTATTACATGGGACTCATCACATAAATACTGAAAAGTGGGTTTTACATTGTACAGTGGCATAATGTGCCCCTTCGAGGATAAAAGGCGTGATGTTATGTTATGTAATTTAATATTTTATACCAAAAATATAATAGTTTCCTAATAATCCCTAAGTAGAATTTAAAATTATTTATTAAAAGTTTATTCGTTATACAGATTCTATTCAATTAATCTCATGTCAAATCTATTTCTACTCAGAGTCGCTTTATATTTACATTCTTATTTATTACATAAGGAGATATTATAATTACTTGAAAGGTCTAGTAATACAATAGAGTTTGTTGTGTTAAAATAAATTAATATAATGATAACACACAACGTTATTATTAATTAGAAAATGCTTTTCTAAAACAATTTTTAAATGGAGAAAAGTATTAAAAATATCTCATGATATATTTACTTTGAAAATATACATTTTAATTATTATGTTTTCGTATTACTGATGTAACTGTTTGTCGAGGAACTCGACTAGTTTCAAGCCATGCTAGAGGCTCATATTTATGAGCGACCCGCGACGCAGCGACTGTCGCTGCGACTGCTACTGCTATTAATATAGTATGTCTCACGAAAGTTATAATATAAATATACATTTTGATACACCTCAGAAATAAAACATCCAAATGAATTCAAATGTTATTAATACACAATTTAAATACAGTAAAAAGTAAATTCCAAATAAATTCCTAATTTAATTTGATCGACGACCGATTAATGTTGATACTTGACTACATTATAAATTTATTAATACGTATTTAGGTATAACATTATGTTTGTATGTATTTACACGTTTATACATCGGCAGCGTTCCACGCTACTGTCACTAAATGTACTCACTATCAAATTCCTACTCTACGACAAATGCTACAAGTAAATCTCAACTATACTATTAAGTACATAAGGTAGTATTTAGTTTATAAAATTACGACAATCTAATCTTTTATAAGCGAACAAATACGCCATATTTACATTAATGTTTCTTAATTTTATTATTTTTTTAAATATCTAATTGTTTAGAAAAATTAAACATTTGTCACTAAAGAATAAGAAAGCAATAAAATCGTTCTTAAAAAGATATTTTATCTATTATAGAAATTGTTATTTACATAGAACCATACAGCTAAATTTAGAGATTAAAGTCCGTAATATATTTTAAAATAATAACTCATTTAACTTAGCGTTTAGATACTAATCGAGTCGCTACAAACATTATAAGCCTTATACAGTCGCCTATTTATATCGAAAGTATCAAGAATATCTATAGCAGCTTCACTAATATAAAGTAACATGATATTGAACAAAGTCTTTGACACAGCACTACACTACAGGCTTGTGACGTCACGCGTCATTGATGACCACTAGAGACCATCTTCCACGTACTTGCCAATGACACAGTACGGCACACCAGTGACGCACGAAAGCCCAATGACGCATTACAGCACAGTCCAATATTTCAGGTACCCCTAATCAGAAAATCCGTCATTATTTGTATTGTCAGAGGTTGGGGAGGTGCCTGGTGATGGGACTTGGAGCTGTCTGCCATACATGAGCTCGGAGGGAGGCATGAACGAGGATAAATATTCTGGCGGTGGTCGGATCACTGTCGGTAAGTACCCGGTACCACTGTACGGAGGTGTCAGAAACCGGCGTGATGGAGAGAACTTGAAGCTCTGGTTTGAAAGTGGAGAGAAGGCAGACTTCGACTGATACTGCATGTATGGAGGCGACTCCTGAGTCACTTGGTAAGGGTTCGCGTTCTCCCCGTTAATCATCATCTCCATAGCAGCCACTACGTCTCCCTTGCACCTCGCTAAGATCCCTTCGATCTCCTGTCGACTGCGCCTCGGGAACACCTTTATTAGAACATCTACTGGTGACTTCTGATACGGAGAAGGGTCTTCAGTCACCGTCTCTACCGTCTCCTTCCTCTCTCGTCTGAACATCTTGTATTTGAAGTCAGGGTTGTCCCATTTATCTTCTTCCTCCTTCTTGACGGGAACCTCTTCTCTCTGCTCTTTCATTGAAAGGTTTTCAGGTGTTAGTGAAGGTTCTGTCTCTTCTAGTTCTTCTTCAACGTTTAGTTCATGGTCTGAGGGCGAGCGCGGGGGTGGAGTAGCGAGTGGAGGGGTGGGGGCAGGTGTTTTTGATTCTTGTTGTGAGTCTGTCGGTGGTGATGGACTGGAGCAGACTTCTGTGATGCGGGCTCTTTTCTGAACTGTTGACAAAGAAATTAATGTTAGAAAGTTACAAACAAGTACATGTATTTGCTTTAACAAATGCTAAAGTAATTTTAGTATTAAAATTCAAGGTTGTAAAGCGTATATCTGGGTATAAATTCCCCTCTGTTGTCAAAGGTTAAACACTTTTGCGCATCGCCGCCTACACTCGCAGTGCAAAAATAAAACGCACACAAATATTGTACCAGGCACACAGTCACAGAATATCGAATCAATTTAAAAAAAAAAACATTCGAAAATCAAACAAAGACTGTTTCTGTGAAACACATTCGTTTCGAAATTCAAAATACACACGGTCGGACAAAAATACAGTCGGGAACAAAAGTTCAAACAATATGAGAGAACAAAAAGAACAAGGCAGTGTGTGTGTTGCGTGGTGGGGTGTACACTCCGACTGTTTTACTTGAAATAATGACACAGAAATGAACAGAATGTTTAAATATATTTTAAATAATATTATACTTGTGTTTGTGTAACGTGTCTGTAGAGTGAAATCTCAAATAGGTACCGTTTCTTGTGCTACTCAAGTATTAGACAACCTAAACACTTTTTTTGAATAATGTCTTAAAATAAACCTAATTAATATTTTTGTCCCACAAAACGTGTCTGTTTACTATTGTTCTTTCATGTGAAAGTTTTATGAGTAAGTGTTCTTCAACTATGAAGTAGTTTGATGGGTGACCTTGAAAAGTTATTTGATTGGTTTTCTTTTCGTATATTCTTTCAAATAATATCTCTTATAACGTAACCTAGGCTAGGCACAAGGTTTTCTTACATACACAGTATGCTCCAAAATAAAGCGACACGTATACCCGCGGCTACACTTATACAGGGTGTGCACAAGTCGTACCAGTCATTGTGTCGCCGCAATTAAAGCAAGTCGGCGCAGTCGTCTGAACCAATTTAATGGCCCAAGTTATTGTTTTTTTAACGTTGACGTTGACGTGGGGTATCGAGAGTTTATTCCACTCTTAATAAGGTTTAATGGATGTACTGTTATATCGATAGTAGGCAGTTTTATGTCATGTAGGCAGGCACTAAGCAAGTTTTGATAAAAACTTTTTACTTATTCACGCAACCTCCTTTCTAACTACAAACAAAAACATAACAGGTAGCTGTCATCTAACACAAAAGAAAAAAAAACATTTTAATTCAATATTCAAAAATGGAACGCTATCCGTCAATTTAAAAACCATAAAAGCATCTCGAGTGAACAGAACAGTCATTGAAATAAATCGACTGCGACCATTAAAATGTAATCGAGACTCCGGCAGCTTCGCAAAAAACGATTACATTGAAAAGACACTGAGTATAAGTGAACCAATTCAATGAACACAATCGTCAATGTAAACCGTTCTTTAAGAATAAATCTAATGAAAAGAAAAAATGAGATTCGTTTTTGTGTTATTATAAAAGGTACGCCCTCGCACGAAAAAATATTCAATTAAAATAATACGAAAACTTTTTATACAATACAAACAACTTTTATTGAATTACAATAAAGCGAATACTGGCCATTTTGAATCTCATTATGTGTGCGAGTGGGATAGAGGATAGTGTTATTGTGTTTGTGTGAAAGAGATGAATGGAGGTATTGAAATGTGTGTGGAATGAATATAGACATCTGCTGGTAAATGATGCTGTTGGCAATGTTTTGCTTTTTATTTTATTTGTCGTGTATCAACAATGTTCAGTCTGCAGGGCTTTATGAGGGGATGAATATAATTATAAAGATATTAATGTTAAACTGAACTAGTAACGAGTGATTTCAATGGTAGGATCAAAATGGCTTATTCTGATAACAATTTTGTGTTCCAAACAAAAAGAAAATTAGTTCTTAAGTTTTCCTTCTCGTGTTTTTTAAACCTAGAAAACATAATAAATGTACAGTGCTCACTGAAGGTATATTTGCTGCTTGATATAATATAGTAAGTAAGTACTTACATTATCTGTGGAAAATAATAAATACGCGAAAAAGTAAAAATGTTTGATCTCGTAGCAACTGCGTAGCAATTTCGTAGCAAACACATTTTCAAAATTTACAGTTGTAACGAAAAGTGAATGATGGTAAACTAATAAATTATTACACACAAAGAATATCGTAATCATTACCTACTGTAAATATTTAAGTATATGGCGGGGACTCCCAGGTATATGTCGTGTACTGGTCTAATTTAACCAATAATATATCCTTGAACCAAAGTTAAATAAATTAATGCGCAGTTATTGAATACTTTCGTAACCATTCTGTCTTACATCTACCTATCCTATCACGCCTTATATCCCCGAAGGGGTAGGCAGAGGTGTGCATGCCACTGTACAATGTAACGCCCACTTTTCACTATTTATGTTATGAGTCCCATGTAATAGGAGGTGAGCCTATTGCCATATACCGGGCACAATTCCAGACTCCGTGCTACTACTGTGAATTTTTGAAAAACCCAGTAATACATTGCCCGACCCGAGAATCGAACCCGAGACCCCTTGACCGGCAGTCGCACTTGCGACCACTCGGCCAACGAGGCAGTCCTAGCTCTACTAGGACCATAGACGTGACGTCACATTTTTATTATTACAATTACTCTACGTATCACAGTAACTACAAACTAAATAAATTTTCCTACCCACACAACGAGCTCCAAACATTTCCACTACCCCCGTACAATAACGCGCGTGTGTCGACACTCCGGCAATGTTTCGCGTAGATTTATGCGTCTGCTTATAACACTGGCCGGTCGCGCGAACAAAAGCTGCATTGTATTGTGTGCATTATAATGTCACTGCGTTGCGGCAACTATTGTTGGTACTGGCCAATATACGGCGCGCACTCGCCTTTATATTATGTACTCGGACCAACTTTCATGGCTGGGACTGAGATTTAATTTTGTTTTATTAAATTATCAAGTTGCGTCCAACCGTCTATCTGTACCGTTTATCTGTACGCTTATGTCAAAGTCAAAGTCAAAATCATTTATTTCAATTAGACCAGAGAAGCACTTTAGAACGTCAACAAAAAAATTAAAAGTGAAGCTATTTTATTTAGGTGTAGATACACCTTAGAATGAGAAAATAAGTTCTATATAAATATAAATAAATACCTCTACATAGGAATCTTCCTATGGAGAAGAACGAGCAACAAACTCCATAGATTACTCTTTTTCAATCAGGTTCACAATACAATTTACTAGTTACAAAGTTTTGCTGTTTGGATTGTGCGAGAACAATGTAACACTAAAATCCAGTCAAAGTGATCGAAAAAGAAAATAACCTTTAGGAAAATAAATAATACAGTCTGGAGCTGACCAGTCCCAGTTGACGGCGCCCGTTCACGAACATGACACGTACACCAGCACCGCCCAAATCAACCATATTGTAGGGAATCGAGCGATCCACTGCACGCGCCACCGCCAATGAGACCTTTGAGTGAGCATGACAACTCCACTAAAACTCTAACTAAAACTAAATAAAACTAAAAAGAAATATAGAGCATGATCTGTATACATTTACCGAACTAAACATACAGCGAAGCATCTGAAGCAACCAGGTACTTAGGACGGGAACCTCCACCAAAATGATATATGACCCGAAACAGTCTTACAAACACATAATTACAGTGCAATGTTTAGCAAGCGAAACATCGCGCGTACACTGGTGGCCATAAATTTGAGCGCACAAAGCCGCAGCGCCGCGCCGCGCTTTGTGCTGGAGATTTAGTGCGCGCTGTCCGTGACTGTACAGTGTACCACGCGCCACTAGCGTCACTATTCATCTGTGTTACTTCGCCAAGGGGTAGCTTTGATACTGTGATCTGGCAGACGGGGTAATTGACTGAAGGCAAACCTTTGGGAAGTTGGTAATCTTTAGATTGCCTTATTCTTCCTTTTTGAAGGACTTTTTCCATGAAAACGTTGAAGTTCTTAGTTTTTTATAAACATTTGCGTTATTTCCTTTTCATTTTAGGCTAAGAATGAATTATTGGGCTTCTATTCAAGTTTTTGGAAAACGAACTAAACATTTTAACCATGAAGAAAGCTTAACACATTTGATGCTATATCGGACAATGATGTCCGACGCTAGCGGAGGATTAGCCTTTAACAGTTTTTGTCAGCAGCTAAAGGCTTAATTTTCAGCGTATTTGCCAACTAGAAATGGTCGTGTAGACTAAACGTAGTTTTGATTTAAGAAAAAAACCGTATCAAAACTCATGTCACTATAAAAGTTTTGATCTAATTTAAGCTATAAACCTAAAAACAAAGCTCAATAACAGCCATTGAAATTCTATATATAAAAACAATTTAGTAGAGCATCAAAGAGCCCCAACAGTGCCTACATTTTGAAAGGTCTCTCAAAGTCCGTCCGTCGGTCAGTTTGTATGCAATCAACAAAAATAAACGTTTGGGGCCACGCAGGCCGCGCTAATTACCGACCCCAACCATTTCACTTATTATTTACTAATTACTCGACTGTGTTTTATAAACGGGTCTTGTTTTTGTTTTTTTTTTTTGCTGTTTTTTGTTTGTTTATTTGTTTTTGGTTGACTTTTTATTTTAAAGTGAGTTTCAAAGGTTTTGCAAACGTCGTTTTTATAAAGTATTGTTTGTCTAGATTGTAAATTATTTATTTCAATTTAAAATGGTTTGATAACACATAATTGAATTCGATGTTATTGACTCTTGTAGGGACCACAGACAATGAATCAAAAAGTCGTGCAATCCGCCCACAATAGATGTCATGTCAGACCATAACTCAACATTTGTCGATTCCTAATCACGTACAAATAGACGGCCCCTCTCTATCCAATATTAATATCCAAATGACTGGAGAATTAATAAAAACACCCCCAATTCTAGGGGTCCTTCGTCACGACCCCCTGACTAAGTCCATTCTCAAGTGATTAGCAATACAGAATGAACTCTCCGACTACCCGCCACGATTGTACTCGACACCTATAATTTACAACCCACATTAATCAACCCAAATTACTCTTTATACCCGTTAAATAAAGTTTAAAATTGTTCGAAATTTATTGCAGTCTGAACGGAGTAACTTTGAATCGGCGGGCGGTAACAATAAAACCAATTGTTGGCGATCTCTATTATTAAGTTCGGTAGTGGAAATTGGGCTGTATGGAGTTCGCGTAGAGTTGAATTTCATATTGGTAGCTTATGATGTGGTTATACATTCGATTGAGGAATTAGTGTTCTATTGGGATGCAATTATTCGGCAGGGTTGTCACTGCGGGGGGCTAGTGTTTTCGAATTTATTTCTTTTGTTTGGAAGTTGCCACGCCTGTCACGAATTACAATGAAAGTATGTTATCAAGCTGTTTTTTGGCATTAGGGCTGTTTTTCGGAAATCAATTAGGAAATTAAACCAAAAAACTACAAAGAACGTTATTTATCAGAAGTGAAGTCCAATCCAACAAAAAATATTTATTATTTGCTGATTAATCCCTATGAAATGTAATAACCAAAAAGTTGAATGAATACATTCCACATTAGTTTTATTTCGACAGTTTCAGAGCTCAACACTCAAATTAAAATAATAACTCAAAACAACAATTACAGCCCACTCAAAAACACAAGCAAACAACAAAACAGTAGCAAGCAACCCTAATAATTCAAAATCAAATTACAGTTGAGTATTGAATACAGGCGGGTAATGTGATTGTGTCGAGGATCATCCAACAAAAGTTGTTCACCCTGTGAATGATGGCCCGGTATAAACACACCCTGTATACTGATATTAAAAGTTTAATATGAGAGTAATTGTATAGATGTCTTTGTAGTGGCGTACGATGTCAGGAGGATGACATTATGACGCCAGGAGTTGATAATCATAGTGATACATTTTACGACACGTTTGGTGCATATGTTTCAGTATGTTCAATATATATCTGTAATTAAGTATTTAATACGTCATTATGCCTTATGGTACAGTTTGAGAATATACTGACAAACTTGAGTATCACTTAAAAAAAACATTTTGTTTTTGTTTGTTTTGAAAAAAACGTTACCCCACACTAGGATTTTCTCCTGTATCGTGGGTGCGTTTACAAACATACAAGTTCACTTACACAATAACACCCAGACCCGAAACAACAATTTGTGGATCACACAAAGTGTTGTTCCGTGCGGGAATCGAACCCGCGACACGTTGCACGGCAGCCGGTTGCCCAGCCACCGCACCAACCATGCAGTCAAACATTAGAAAAATAATGTTCATGGATTAAGGGTTAGAAGGTAAAAAGAGCAAAAGAATCATGGACGGTTAGTGATCAGCAATGCTCATGGACAAGATAAGATTTCAAATTACTTATGAGAATTGCATCGAAATCATATTCCTTTTCTATGCAGATACAAATCAGGTAACAATGCAAGTACTTCACTGTACACAAACAATAATTATTTAATGAATCGATCCCCTTGAGCCAAACTATCAGAACAATAGTAGCCAATGACGAGTGACGGCCAACGTCTGTAACATGACATATGACGTCATCAGGCCGCGGCATTGTGTGCTGCCCTTGTGACGTCATCAGATAACACATTGAAACTGTCACTTCAAACGATTGATAATTAGCATTGAGATATGTATGCAAATGTGACCACGTAGGTTCTATAGGGATACTATGGATAGTTAGCAAGGGATAGAAACAGAAGAAGAAAATGAGATTGTAGGTATTCTACAATGGCTCCGGCTCGAAGTGCAGGAGAAGGAACGGGGTGGTTTTTAGTCAGTAAGAGTCTGACACTCCCTCCCCCCTCACCCGGGCGGGAGAAGTCATAAAGGACTTTTGAACGTCAAATATACGAAAAGAAAGATAATTATGTATGTATGTCGTTCTAGCAGTCCTTCAAAGAACTAAGTAGTAGTAATACCAACACATATTTCTACCAAACAAAGTAAACTGCAATATGTTTACTAAATATTTCACAATCGTTTAAACACTCCCTTTTACAAGAAGCAATATAAAATCAAAGAAAAAATAAAACTTATTGAGACTATCGCATTTCAACGTAACTCGTACTAATCGAATTCCCTATTGCATGAATGTGCACAGCAAATCCACATACACCTATTTCTACAATACACTTTCAACTTTATCACAAAACAATAGAGTTGATATTCAATTGGATGAAGATATTGAATTGGGATAAGTTGATGTGCGTGTATCTGTAACAAGATCAGTTTAATCAATTTGTAAAAAACGCCCGTCACAATGTTTGTTCGGAAAATTTAATAAAAATACTGAGAAGCCGCTCCAGTGTGGTGTTGGGTAACACGAGTGAAGCAAGTACAGTACCCGGCTATAAATATTGCACATCTACCTTTAGAAAAAGATTCAACCAATATTCCGCAACTGCTCGTGATAACTAGTCACACTCTCTTCGCCTCTTCTCATGCATGAGGGTGCGGGTTCGAAACTTACCAACGGCAAGTACCAATGTGACTTTTTCCGAGTTATAAGTACTTTCTAAGATTATCTAGACACCACTGACAAACGGTAAAGGAAAAACATCGTGAGGAAACCTGGACTTATAATTTCAGATTAGAAGTTTTAAATCAACCGGCATTGAGCAAGCGTGGTGAGTAATGCTCAAACCTTCTCCGTGTGAGAAGAGGCTTTGCTCAGCAGTGGGGACTTATAGGCTGTTGATGAACTCTCTTCAAGTCAAAAAAAGAATGAATAACAAAACCTGTCGTACTAACAGAATTAGTTGTAGTATCGCACAAAATTGTCTGTTTCCAAAAGTCGATCTGCAATTATTAGCGCTATTTCTGACAATTGTTATACCTAGCTAAACATGTTGCAATAACTCAGAGTCATTTTCTTAAAGAGGCATGCAAGATTTCTCATATACATCGATTGAAATTAATCAATAGTTATCAAATCCGAATTTCCCAATGAATTACAAAGAAACTCTTGCTAGAGTACATTATAAATAAACACTCATAAAACACACAACACAAACTGTAATCTTTAACCCTTAATCGACGAAAACATATGCCCATAACCCTTAATCGACGAGATTGATCAGAATTTGTGTGAAAACGGTTTTCTAGAATCGTATCGTTTAGCATTCCATTTTCTTCTTTAAATGTAAAATAGTTACCCAACTTTAACTAAAAATCGCAGATAACTCACGTGAATAGATTGAGAAACGCTCTACTAGTTTCGAGCCACAGAGAGGTTCTTCCTCATGAGCAGCGTGTGCGGTCGCGGCGATGTAGTCAATAGGCTGCGCGACAATATATTTTAGTATGTCTCACGATTGTTATTTAACATAGTTACCTTATTCACTCAGATAGAGCACTCAACTAAGTCATTCCTAATATAACTATGAACTTCATTGTATTCAACCTAACCAAGTAACCCAAAATACGACACCGATCTAATCACCGACATAAATCCTCCTCAATCTTATCAGAACACCTTCAATAAAACGAAATTAAACAAAATATTCCGTCCGTATTCACCCCTCATGTTTCCTCGCGCAGTGGAGCTCACCTTCACTGAGTAAATATAAATCAATCGAGTTCTGTATCACTTACATGTACCAATAAAAAAACGGGGAAAATCTTTGCTTAACATTGATATAAAACCTGACGAGAATGAACAAACAAATTATCTGTATACATATTATATGGACTTGAATGGACATATGAGTTTATTTCGATATTTTTTTTAGAGTAATCTGAAAATGTCGGCCTCATCGTTCACTTAAAAACTTGACGTGTAAAAGTGCTGCCTTGTAGCCTATTGACAGAATTTAATTCACTTGTCACACAAAAATTTTTATAGTAATTAATTCTCACTATTAAAAAAGAAAAATATAGAAAAGAAATCTATGCTAATTGTAATTGTAAAGCTCAATAGTCTGTTTATTTGTTTGTTTGAACGCGCCAATTTTCCGAACTACTGGTTCCAGTTAAAAATCTATTTGCGTGATAGTCCATTATTGAGGAAGGCCATAAAATATCATCATCTTATCTATCAATAGGAGCTGAACAGCAAAGATCTAAGTTACAGGAAAATGAAATGTACTAAAAACAAAGAAAACATTACTAAAGACTTATCAAATTATAAATAACAGCTTACCTACCTTGTCTACAAACAGTCACTTACATATCTTTTTTTTTCGTTGTAAATACATACTAACATGTCATGAACAATTTATGTTAATATTTTAAAATAATATCAAGCTACTTCGAAATAACTTTTTGATATTTTTTTTAACCATTCCAATATTGGCGGATCTAGTAAGCTTATACATCTGTGAACATATCAAACGCACTCGCGATGCAACCCTCAGCCGCTGTCGATTACTGAACCATTAACCTTCTAGCACCACTCGACTCAAATAGACAAACTACTACACAACGCAAATTATACCTTATTATATCTACACAAAACTTAGATTCCTTGATCACACAATAGTTTAAGATCATAGGAAAAGTCAATAAAATGTCAATGCTATCAAATTCACATAAGATTGAATTTACAATAGTAACTGTCTGTCAAGATGTTTAGCTTTATAAATATTATTTTTCGCAGTGAAAATAAATCTTGTACGTTTAGAGGTAGAGTTGAAATTCCATTGGTAAATGTTTTGAAGACAAGTATTTCTAGTGGTGATTCGAATTGAGTATTTTTTCTCGAAAATAAAAAGGTTTCAATAACCGGCCAGTGCTTGAAGAGGTTTGTTGAAAAAGATCTCATTATTGAGTTATTCTATACTTTTTGAGAGTGCTCACTTCTTGTTATTTAATACGAACTTCGGTCAGTCGAAGTTATTATTTGAATAGGTTCGAGTGGATAATTAAATGTATGAAAAATACATTATTTTTAGAGGTCATTGATCGTTGTTGACTTTATACAATAGCGCGCAAATTCCGAGGTTTCCATTCGAATTTTAATAAGTGCCTATTATATTTGTATGTATTCAATTGAAGACTAATATACCTACCTACCTATTTGCTTGAACATCCAATGACAGTATTAACCTGTAACTACAACTTGATAAAGCACCTCAAGATCAGAATTTCCTTCTCTCAAATATAATAAAAGTAATGTACTAAAAAACCACAATAAAACAAAATACAAACAACATGGGTAAGTACCAGCACATACAACCTCCCCCAGGTCAGCTAAACACAGTATTTACAGAAATCCTTTCAGTAAAAAACTCGAACTGAACATTTTCCCGTTTAAAGCGAATAAAATACAAAATGTTAGCATCAAAAGCCAACCCTTTACTCCATACAAACTGCTATCATTATCCCATACAATGAAAATTCAGGTTTCATCCCACGCTGACCCAAGTGGACAAGAGACGGAAATATACACCACACGTAAGAGCGAAAGGGATAGCTATATGTTTCAAGTGCCCACTTCAAATATAAATGGTATCGGATTGGCAAGGAAAGAGATGCGAATAGAGGTTATGAATGGGAGTGAAAGGGATGCAAGAGGCTATGCGCTTGAGTGGCTAGTGTGTTGTGCTAAAGATGTTTTCAAGTGATTCGTATTTGTTGATGCGGTTTGATATACGTTGTTAATATAAATAAATATATTTAATCTAATTATACTGTCTGTTATGTGGTTGTCGACTATCTTGTTGATAGTGGTAGTAAGTACAACTGCCAAACAAGGGGTCACGGATTTGATTCCCTAGTCGTTATATTATTGCTTTTTCAGTTTTCGAAAATTTCGCAATGACATTAAGTTTAACCCATTTTAAATAGTACTTATACAATATAACAGGTGAACAGTGAATGTTACAATTAATATACCTATATTACTTATATTAATTGTATCATCGAGTGGTCGCAAGTGCGATTCCCGGGCAAAGTATTACTGGGTTTTAAAAATCTCAGTAGTAGCACGGAGTCTGGATTGTGCCCGGTATATGGCCATAGGCTCACCCCTTATTACATGGGACTCATAACACAAATAGTGAAAAGGTGGTGTTACATTGTACAGTGGTTAGGTGCCGTAATGTGCACTTCTGCCTACCCCTTAAGAGATAAAAAGGCGTGATGTTATGTGTTATGTAATTGTATCATTCACTGTTACAGTATACCTATACTGTCCTTTGAAAATTAAAAAGCATAACGTGATAATATCTACATATTTATCATCAACAGCCTATAAATGCCCACTGCTGAGCAAAGCCTCTTCTCACACGGAGAAGGTTTGAGCATTAATCACCACGCTTGCTCAATGCTGGTTGGCGATTTCAAACTTATAATTAAAAATTATAAGTCCAGGTTTCCTCACGATGTTTTTCCTTCACCGTTTGTCAGTGGTGTCTAAATAATCTTAGAAAGTACATATAACTCGGAAAAAGTCACATTGGTACTTGCCGTTGGTAGGTTTCGAACCCTCCGGGCCGCCACGACACACGATATCTACATATTACGTCGTTTGAATTATATTATAAAGTTAACAGGCGCGACGGAACTTCTTATACTTGAGACCATTGTCTCTTCACCGAGCCGTATCATTGATGTGTATTTGTTTGCTGAACATAATTTAAACACACATTTATTTAGAAAACAGTGTTTTATGAGAAACATTCTACTTCGATGTTAGTCTCTACATCAATAGCACGACAGTCTGCTACTGGACCATCTACCTAATCTATATTAAAGGGATTTACCATAATCGCCACGCCTGGCAGACGGGTTGGCGATTGCAGTTTAGGTTTATCAATGAGCGTTACTGCCCGTTCTCTGTCAAATATAATGTCCCTGAGTCGTTTAGTTACGATACCCGAGGGAAGACCGAGGATTGTGAAAACTGTATTGTATTGTACACAAACAAAGCCTTCAATTGCTCTAAAATACTTTGAATTTAAACTTCCGTAAGAAATAACCCAAATTATGGCAATAAATTGTCACAATTACAGTAGCACCCTAATTAAGTTCCCGAGACACATGAAAAAAGTAATCCATGTGTCACAGCACCGTATCATGTTACGTCACCATTGTCATAGTGACGACACAGCCAACATTTGTCGCGTAACCCAATATTTGGACAAACATTTGGTCAATTTGTGGATTCTGTTACTTGGCTTCGATTTTCGAATTATGACAAAAAATTTACTTTGCAACCGAATTATTTTAGACCTTGACCAACTTTTGTGGTGTCGTTAATAAAAGACGATAATAGAATGTAGAAACTAAAAATAGTAATGCTTTTTTCTATGTTAACATTCGTAGTACAAAATTGTAACAATTCCGACGCTATGAGTTTCGTAGCACATTGCTACGAAATTTCGGCGTAGCGGCGTAGGCGTCTCCAAATTATTTGTTACTTTTGTATTTCTAATATGACAACATTATTTGTGACAACCTTATCTGTTTATAGTTCATTTAAGCACATTATAAAAAACTGTAGTTTGTGTAAGCGAGTGTAGAATAAAATTAAAAGCATATGGGTTGAATGATCTCACAGCGTGAACCAAGAAGACGACATTTATGAATATGCACGAAACTACATTTTTTATTGTATGGAATTTCATACACAGAAGTAGACACTAGACATGTACACAATATCGACTGGTCCAAACTTAGACTCGCCCACAGTAAATGCTAGTTAAATATCATAGAATAAGTCATTTTCCTCGTCTCAGTACAAACATTTATTAACTTAATATTTTTATAAGTTGTCCAAACAATATGAATACTCGATAATGCTTCTAAGTGTTATGAAAATCTAAAAATATAAAATTAAGGTTCAAATATTTGTAAAGATTGCATGATTGGGTAACGTCCAATAGTCGGCCACTTCATCAACTAAACATTGCGAACAATTAATACCATTAGCAAGAAGGTCAATTGATATACAAACTTTATCATTTTCTAATTATTAGACAATTAATTGGGGGCTTTGTTATGTAAGACAAACACGATATTGCTATACGCACTGTGGGAACTGGACCAGTACTGCTCCAGATACATAGATCAATTAGCTGGGTGAAATCTAAGTGCAAATAGAAGAAATAAAAACGACAGAAAATATAAAATTAGAAATGAGATTCAAGTTACATAAATTGCAATTGTTTAAATTTTTTATCATACCTCCATAGTCCATACGAGTCCAGAGTCATATGATAATTCTATCAGAAAATTCGTAGCAAATAACATTGATTGACAAACAACTTCTGTAGTACAAAGAATCATTATGTTACAATTGGGAATGAGTTCACCATATACCTTTCATTAGTTTTTTATTCTTACGTAAAGTAAGAAACGAAATTTTAAATTCATAACCTGTAAACGAAATAGTCTACAAAACACATTCCTCTATAGAATGGAACTCCACACAGAGAATGACTTTCCTCAATAAAAGTACATAATAAAAGTAATGTATTAGAATACACAAAGAGTACACAATACACAGTGTATCGGCAATAAAGCGCGCGCATACCACCGTCGCAATATCGCTCCAATGTATTTGTGGTCGGTGGGACATGGCTTAGGAGGCAGCGGGAGCGGTGAAAGTGAAAGTCAATGAATAAATAGAGCGGATACTTATTTATTTAAATGTTTTAACAATTTTATAACTGTAATCATCTCATTAGACGGACTTAACATATTTTGTATTCATTTTAACTGTTAAGTTAAAAATGCCACTTGGTGTGGGGAACTTAGACGCGTTACAAAGAAGATGAATCTAGAAGAAAGAACTACATAGTAATTCTGAAATATGAACACTTAATATGCCACGCAACACGCCAAGCAATAAACACTTATATGTATGTATTAATAAGACACAGGATACTATACACTGTGTCAGCGTTGTGTCTGTGGCTCGCATTCCGACGCGGACCGCAATATCGTAGCAATGTATTACTTTTATACTGAACAAGTTATAAGATGTAGCGGGTGAATGAAAAATACGTTTAGAATTATCATTCTTGGAGTTTCAAACATGGCATACAATTATGTTTGTATTTTTAAATGGTTGTATTTAGATTTCTTCATTTATTTGATTGGGTTTTTAGTAATTGAAAATGTTATTCCGAGCTGATATTTGGTGCACACTCTAAATTTTGATAGCCATATGTTATGAGTACTATATAACTACTACCTACTATTGATTGTGTTAAACAAAGGGGTTTGATTGGTAAAATAAAGCTTATCAACATAAAAAATACTTTATGTATTACTTGTCCGCCGACAAAAATCATGTTTTAACGATAATCTCAGTTCTCCGCGGCCACTTATACCTTACACCATACTCAGTAGCAAGCATGTCGGTATGCGGGGTGCGAAGTACTATGCGACGGTGTGTGGTGTTGTGTGGAGCTCCCTCGTACAATACTTATATCATTGTAATAAACATTACTCTCTACTACTGCACGTGAAACATCATCCCCACTTATTAAATATCTCGCTTGGCTTTTGTTTTCTGATAGCTCATAAAAGTGTCGCATTTAGATCTATTTTGTGTCTTAATTGTTATGATATAAAGCTGTTTATCGAATTGTTTCTACAGGATGTTCGGGAAATAAGTTTTGAATGTTGTCTTTAGTGTGTAATGATTAACATTTCCTCTTCGTTATTCTAAGTTGTACGTATGCCTGATGGTACCGTATTTCAATGTTAAATAATCTTATTATAATAGTAGAACTTTATTAAACTAGGAAGTCGATCATTAAGGAGGAAATATGAGGGCAGGCTGGAAAGATTTCCGGGAGTTTTTAAAATTGGAGATTTTAGTAAATTTTGATGTGCTGTTTCTGATTTCCATTTTACACCCTCGTGCGTGGGCCGCTTGGGTGGCCATCTAGGAAAATTGTCAGTCAAAAACAATGCTCCCGGAGAACATTCCAGGCAACCCCATATTTCCGCCTCAATGATCGAACTTAAATTAAAATTAAAATCTTCAAGTTTAGGATACCTTTAATTGTTTATTAGTTTTTTGTTAGGTGAGCACCGTCGATATCTGGCTACTATCTCAGTGGTATAAGTAATATAATGAGCAACCACCTTTTATAATTTCATATGAATAGCTAGCATAATCTACATTTACATCATGTAAAGCGTCTAGAAAATTACTTCATCTTTCATTCCTTTAACATTTTTAAAGTAAAATGTTAATTCATAAAACCCGCACAAGAACTGCAAGTGTTGGCATAATATATTACATTACACGCGACGTGGAGCTAGTTTCACATTAACTCATGATCCAGTTCTATTCGTTTAGAAAGTGTAAGAAACACACGAGTGTGTGAGCGCCGCACAGCCGCTCCGCCGCGCGTCGGCGATATTATAACGCGAGCCCCTACTAGAGGTTGGTAGCTTTTATTTTACTAGCTTCTGTCCACGACTTCGTACGCGCAATCCCGTTTTCTCCCGTTTCCGTAAGATTTTCAGGTTTTTTTTATCATAAGAACCTTCTCCTGTCAGGAGAATAACAAACACAGCAAAAAAATCAGTTAAATCAGTCTAGCGGTTCTCAAGTTATGGCGTGGCAACGGGAAACTAGTTTCATTTTTATATATACAGATTGAATAGTGTTTCAAGTTTATTTGATAACTAGAATATTATTATATTTTCTTTTTTTTTCTTTTTTTTTTAAAACGTTGCCCCACACTAGGATTGTCTCCTGTGTCGTGGGTGCGTTTACAAACATACAATTTCACATACACAATGACACCCAGACCCAGACACCAGACAGATATTTGTACACTTTCAAAATCTCTATAACTGTTCCTTTTTAGGTTATTTTTATGGGACTAGACCTGTAAGCCAGGATCTATAGTAGATACGACCATGAAAACCCCGGAACTCTGAACTCTACTCTATTCTGACTACTATTTTTACGGATGACTCATGTGAAAATACTGACCCCCTATTTTCTTTAATTTGTTATAAACTACTTAATAAAAAGAATAAAGATTTTTAAAGCTTACAATATGCGCTATTTAATAATCTAATTGAAATTAATCTCATTCGATGTGGCAAGGAAGCGAGGTAGCGAAGTGAAGCAGCGAGGTAGGGGCTTGCACTTTGATGTAGCACAAACATGGCAAGCAATGCGAATTATAAACATTTGTATAAAGAAAGCGGAGAACGACTCGCCAGCAATTAACACGTGTGTGTGAATGTGAAGCAATATAGAGTAGTTCGTAAGGAAGTAAGCATTCACCGCCGGCGGCCAGACTGAAACACCGCGCTCTCAGCGCTGCTCGTGCATACAGCCAAAATTTAATTACATCATAATGAATTACTGAATTAAATTCTACTTTTGAGACCTTTCACGTATGTGTCTTGTGTAAAATGGCGCTTGTCGTGAGTTCTTAGGCGCTTTTAAGTGTACCGTGTTTGGATTTTTCTACACATGTGCACTCTCAGAAGTAAATATATCTTTGTTTATTATAACAACTAGGGTTGAATCTGTTTTCAACAATGGTGTGATATGGCGGTTATAGGAAAATTCATACAAACGTATATAACGTATATATAATCCTAGCTTTTTTACCCACGGCTTCACTCGCGTCACAAAAGGATAAAAAATAGCCGATGTGACATATACCAATACACACAGCGCCATCTATACCAATACTTTTGTTTTCCCTCGGGAATATCAAATTTACCGTATTATTTAATCCAGACTTCTAACTTTACGTCTGCAAAAAATCAAAGCAATCGGTTTAGTAGTTACGGCGTGAAAGCGGAACAAACAAACAAACAAACAAACTCACTTTCCAACTTATAATATTAGTAAGGATAACGAACTAGCTTTTGCCAGCGGCTTCGCCCGCGTTCCCGTGGACTATAAAGTGGCCTATATGACCAGACTATAACCTACCTCTGTTCCAAACTTCATTTCGATCCCTTCAGCCGTTTTCACGAGAAAGAGTAACAAACACATCCATACTTATATCCTCACAAACTTTCGCATTTATAATATTAGTAATAGTACAATCACCGTCTCCATCTCATAACTTGTACCACACATCTTACCGGGCGTATTGAGTGACAAAAGTGCAAGCGAACGCGTCTACGAGTAATTACGTTTTGAACGCGACTGTATCAAGTGACGGCGAGACGTGACGCACTCGTGTGCGTGATTGTACTTCAGTAAGGAATGGGGATCGTGAAGAACTTGCTTACAAACAACGGTGGCGAAAAGGCTGAAGGATTTATGTAAATATATTAAAATGTCTTTATTAAACAACTTGATAGTGTTGATAGGGTATTAACCAGCAACGAGTCATATTGTAAGGAGAAAAAGAGTGATGATGATGTAATCTATTAAAGAATAGAATTTTGAAACACAACGCTCGTGTTGTGTCACGGTGCTTTTTTGTGAGGCCGTGACATCACGCCGGTCGTGATGACATATTTATGGTTTTTTGAGGGGGAAAATTCATCGAATGTGTTCTCCCGCCCGGGTGAGGCGAGAGGGAGTGTACAACTCTTACTGACTAAAAACCACCCCGTTTCTATTCCTGCACTTTGACCTGGAGCCCCGGTAACCCGTTAAGACGCGGCTCCGTATCGGCATCAGCCCTAATGGGTAAAAATAAAAATAAAAATATAGTAAATAAAATGATTTTAAATGTATAACAATTTGTACTTTTTCTAGTATCAAGAACAACAAGAACTCTGAAGAACTAGACATGAATGTAGTCGGAACTGGATTTCACAAAGCAGAGATACAATTTCATCAAGTACTAGTTTATCCGCCCGACGGAGCGCAACATGTTTGCTGTCGGAAGGACAAGCTTCACTCGAAATGATCAATGCAGATCAAGTATTTATATTGATGATCTATTTTGATTGATTAGAGAAGTATGATTTCATATAATTTGAATATATATAACATACGAATAAATAATAAATAAATATACAAATGGGCCGGCTTGACCGGAGTGATACCACGGCCTCACAGAAAACAGACGTGAAGCAACGCTTGCGTTGTGTTTCGTCGTGTGAGTAAGGTTACAGGAGGCCCAATTAACCCCTTCCCCAGCCTCCCCAATCCCTGAATCCCCAACGATCCTCAAAGTCCTAATCCCCAAAAAGCCGGTAACGCACTTGTAACGCCTCTGGTGTTCCAGGTGTCCATGGGCGACGCCGATTGCTTACCATCAGGTGATCCGACTGCCCGTTTACCGGCTTATCTCATAAAAAAATGAAATTACAATTGTAATGTAAGATTTAAAGTTACTGATAAAACGTTTCTTACATTAGTCTCAATTATATTTTACCTACAAGTTTCAGTTACTTTAAATATCGATCCCGAGACCCCTCGTTTATAAGTCGACTTCTGCCATTTGTTTCCGATTGATGAGGTAGTTCATTCTGAAATGGATTGTCGATCTGGACGCTAGTTGAATGCATAATTAAGCTAGTCAACTGCAACAAAGGTATTTTTAACATAACATAACATCACGCCTTTTATCCCCGAAGGGGTAGGCAAAGGTGCAAATTACGGTAATTTGTGCGACTGTACCATGTAGCCACTTTTCACTATTTATGTTATGAGTCCCATGTAATGGAGGGTGCGCCTATACCGGGCACAATTCCAGGCACCGCGACCTCTGAGAATTTTTAAAAACCCAGTAATACTTTGCCCGACCCGGAAATCAATCCCGAGACTCCTTGCCCGGCAATCGCGCTGGCGACCACTCAGCCAACGAGGCAGTCAGGTATGTATTTTTAATGAGGCAAACATACTTTTGTTCTGAACAGGATCACCGTTTCCATTCAGTTCCGAATGTACCAGGAAAGAAAGAAAGCAAACAAAACTGTAATTGCTCAGTTACAGGAACACTGTTCTAACCCGCCGCGCGCCGCGCGCCGCGCTACAATGCGTCGCGACTTTTTAACGTTTTTTTAACCCCCACGCCGGCGCGGGGAAGTGGCAACACTTAGCACCGTTGTACCTTAATTGGTAGCACTGCGCTTTTTTTCTTAAACTGTATTTTTTTACTCGTTTAAGGGGCGTTTTAGTTGCCGTGTTGATGTTTTATTTTATGCAGAGGGTTTTCCATCGATTTTTCCATTGAAACCGTACCCATGGGTAACTCGGTGTAGCGGTGCGGGGATTCTTTGAGTCATAATAATATTGTACTATTTTTAACGTTTTGAATGTGAAAATGTGCTTCGAGTTTTAAATGACGAAAATTTATCAGCAATTAATATTAAACATTTCTATGCTTCATTCACATCAACTCCGGTGATGTCGCAAGTAACTGGCAAGTGTGTGTGACAAGTTACGGACGGGGGTAAGGAAGCGCTCGCCTCGGGACAACTGAGATTAGATTCTTGGCGACACTCTGCCAGTGAGCGGGACAGCGCTCGCCCGCGGCTGCACGGTCTTAGCCGGAAATTGTGGCTATAAGACTTAGTAGAAACATGTGTATTTGATGTTCGAACGGGGCTAAGAATTACGTATCACTATTACTAATAATAGTCGCGCCAGAAACCAAATATCAACCTAAACGGTAATAAGGCCTGACTCAATAAACTATCTTACGGTAGAATTAGGTTCTGGAGTTCCAAAAGTTCGAGATGCCCAACCCACTGTTTATTTGCACCGTCATGTTCGGTGACCCCTCCTATTTGAAAACTTTGGTGCCATTATAAATTTTCCTACATGATCCGCAACGCATTACATTGTCTTTGGAGTGGCAAGTTAGACTACGGTATAGACGTTTAACGTGTCGCGGGTTCGATTCCCGCACGGGACAGCACTTTGTGTTGATCCACAAATTAATGTTTCGGGTCTGGGTGTCATTGTGTATGTGAATTTCTGTGTTTGTAAACGCACCCACGACACAGGAGAAAATCCTAGTGTGGGGCAACGTTTTTAAAAAAAAAAACAAAAAAAAAATTAAGAGACGAAAGGGCAAAAATGACTAGAACTTTGATAAGCTTTTCACAAAATGAAGTTATTTCTTATTATTTAATGTATTATCCTAACTATCGTTGCATCCATACCTGGTGAGTCCTCGGGCATGTCAGTATAGTGATGTGGCGCAGTGGACGTCTGGCTCGCGTACAGCAGGTTCAGCTCCCGGGCTTCGTTCTCCTCCTGCGCCTGCTGACGACGTAACGCCACCTGCGCAAGCGCACCATGCTGTACGAACTATGTGGGACACATAGCACTATATCATTCAAGTTTAATACGGGGCACTTATAAATAGGAAAGTAGATATAAAGGGGACAGTTGTTATAGAAACTAATTATGGGAGTGTTTTTAAGTATTTTCTTGAAAAGAACGGTCTGTATTAAATATTAGGTATAGTTGTAATGATTGAGAGGAATTAAAAAAACACATTGTATTAATGTCCATAACACAAATTTTCGTTAGCCGACCCAGGAATCGAACCCGAGACCTCATAAATAAGAATAAAACCCATAAGTAACTAACATCGACCACTCCTAAATTTTAAGGAACGTCTAAGTTGAGATAAACACTTAACGACTTTTACGTTTACACCAATCTATAGGTGACACCTGACAGTACAAGTAAGGGGTTGGTTTGAGTGCTACGTTAACTTTAAAAAAAAGTAAATAGTCATTTGGGACTAGAAGAATTCCGATCCTTAGCAGATATAGCAGAGCCAGTGACTCACCTGTGCAGCCATGACCCGCTGGCGCTCGGCGATGAGCGTGCACTTGGCGCAGACGCAGTCGCGCCACCGACAGTACCGCTTGTGGCCCTTCAGCGCGGACACCACGCCGTGGTTGCGGCAGCGCGCGCACTTCGGCGTCCGCTGGTGAGGCAGAGCAGACTGGTTATTATGTAGCAACTTCTTTTTACTGATCAACTCATTCATAACAAAAGAAATACATATAACATAACATAACATAACATCACGCCTTTTATCCCCGAAGGTGTAAGCTACATTGTACATTATACCACTGTACAATGTAACACCCACTTTTCACTATTTATGTAATGAGTCCCATGTAATAGGGGGTGAGCCTTTTTCCATATACTGTGCACAATTCCAGACTCCATGCTACTACTGAGAATTTTTAACATAACATCACGCCTTTTATCCCCGAAGGTGTAGGCTACATTGTACATTATGCCACTATACAATGTAACACCCACTTTTCACTATTTATGTAATGAGTCCCATATAATAGGGGGTGAGCCTATTGCCGTATACCAAGCACAATTCCAGACTCCGTACTACTACTGAAATTTTTTTAAAACCCAGTAATACTTTGCCCGACCCGGGAATCGAACCCGAGACCCGGCCGGCAGTCGCCGTCGGCAGAAATACATATATTTAACAGAAATTCAATTCATTATTATGTTTTTCGGCTTACTCGCATATAAAAGCCAGATGAATATGAGCCACTCATACTCATGAATATGAGCCTCTAGCATGACTGGAAACTAGTCGAGTTCCTCGTCAAACAATTACGTGAGTAAACCGAAAACATAATAAATAACTTAATATGTCAGAATACAAATTGAATTGCTAATCTCAATCTATAATGTTTAGATTGAAATCGATGTTTGTCGTTATTATCTCTGCATCAGCTAAGGGTTGACTAGTCAGAATGCATAAAGTATGTAAACGTTCGGTCGGTCGTACTAAGATTTTCTGTTATTAATTTTGACCATAAGAAGAAAATAAAAACAATAATGGATACAGATTCTTTGAAGATTAATCGGTCCTGGTCTTTAATAAGTAAAGTGTTTGTAGAGAGCATCAATTTTTAACTGAAATGACACGAAATGTTAATATCTGCCCTACACAACCCATTGATCATTAAAGGTGATATTAAATATGGACTTTGTTAAATACACACGAGCTAATACTACCGCATTTTACTACACGATTTATATACTCAGTACTTATCACCCGTACAAGTCAACCATACAGTCACTACACCAATCATACGCTACTTGTATAAGAATGATGGCTAACAGAGGTAAAGAAGACATACCTATCACACATAAAAACACAGCTTCAGATAAAGGTAGGATGATGATGGAAAACCCAATCAGTTCTTCCAAGATCAAGTGAAACAAGTGAATTTATTTCTGCAAATAGACTACAAGGCATCACTTTAACACGTCAATTTTTATCAAGCGAACGATGAGGTCGACATTTCCTAACTGACTACTCTGAGAAGAAATGCCGAAACATACTCAGAGGTCTGTCTTTTAAAGTCCAGACAATATGTATAATAGATTATGTGTGAGAACCGTGCAAGTTCTTTCTGTAGTGGCCTTTTGAGGAAAGAACCACAACAGTTTGAGTGGACCCGTTTTGAAGGCAGTACGCATGTGTCGATTGTAAACCGACACATGCGTACAATCGGGACACTAGTATTATATTTTTGAATATACTTAAGTTTTCCTATGTAACCCTTCAATTGAATCTAGATTATAATTCGTTCTAGCCCGGACATAGTTGTATATAAGGTAACATAGAAATGAAACGAAATCATTACTTGTCTTAGCAGTGTATAGGTATCATTTAAATATTTATAATAGCAAATCTGTTGATTAGGATAACCTCAAATACGTAAATTGTGCGTATAGAGATGAAAGGAAGATTTTTTAGCTCAGATAAAAGATACTTACCTACTTAATCAGTCAAAATTAAAAAATTACCGCAGACACAACCGACTTTCATCGTTAACATTGGATCGATCATTCATACCGAAATTCCACAGATATGTAACCGTACCTACTCAAATAAGACGCAGAAAAACCCAAGTTATAGGTAACGAGACAAAACTAATCTATAACCATAAGCAGCAGCTGACGAACTGAATCCATCCAACTATACCAAGAAGGCAGGTAACATACAATCAACAATATTCACAAACCCCATATTTTGGCCACACACGCGAAAATGTATCAGTTACAAAATAATCCCTCTGTAATTCAATAATATCACATTACACACCTATTACAATTACAATTACATTTACATAAAAACACATTTATAACAAATAACACATTGTGTTGTAATGTAGCAGTGTTATTTGTTACAGGGGGTGTTTATTACGACACAGTGTTGTAATTTCGGTAATTACATGTTAATGTGTTGTTATAAAAGAATTTGTTAATGTAATGTGTTGGTTACAGGAAGTGTTATGTGATGCTGGTGTTTTTTACTTTTTAAAGGTTAAAGGGTGTTTTAATAATTCGAGTATCATGATTAAACTTATGCAAAGCAGTGTTACCAATATTATTTAACAATTGGGAGAAGGTATCATGGCTGACACTGATTATTAGAACTTTGTCGTGAGCCATACTAAATGAATTATTATTGTTTTCGGCTTACTCACGTAATAATATGACGAGGAACTAGTTTCAAGCCATGCTAGAGGCTGAACCAGCGCGATAGTCCACGTAAACATAATAAGTTTTGTCATCCTTTGTTCGATTGTGTTTTTTTTGAATCAATATTGCCAATGTAAAAAATTTGGTAAACCCTGAAATCAGTGCTTTTAGTTCAGTAGGGGACTGTCGTGTATATACTAATCAAAGCGTATTTGATTATTATATACACGACAATGCCCTACCTAACTATAATATTTTAGCCTTAGCAGGGCTGAAATAGGGCAAAGTTTAATAGATTCACAGTTAGGTTAGGTTTAGCCTAACTGTGAATCTACAAAACTTTTCCTATATATTTAAAACATTTTATTTGAAAAGGTTTATATTTAAATCATGTCATATTACTATCGAGTTAATTCTTAATCAAATCATAACTAACACTAATATTATAAATGTGAAAGTTTCTTTGATTTGGATGTGTGTCCGTCAATCACGCTGAAACCACTGAACGGATTTTGATAAAACTTTTTGGTTGGAAATCGGAGTGTAAGATGATCAAGAATAATTAAAGAGTGCCAGGTCTCTGTGTAGATTATAGGTACAGTATACCTACATACTGGACTAGTCACATCTAGTTCCTCAGGCCTTATTCAATCATCTTAACAATAACTTAAAAGATTCGAAACTGCGAGGAGCTTACTATCAGTATTGAATAAGAGATCATTATACTGGTATATTATTTATTTTACTACTTACATAACTATCTGTTAATGTTGCCTTACCAAAGTAATGAATCGGCTTTCATTGTGAACCTGATTGAAAAATAGTAACCTATGGAGTTTCTTGCTCGTTCTTCTCCATAGGAATCTACACTTTGGAACGAGCAAATAGCTTCACTAGAGGACTGACCTACAGACTGACATTTTTTCTTAATATTTAAATATTTTGTTCTGGCGATCAAAAGTCCCTTCCTCGTCTAATTGAAATTAATGATTTTGACTTTGACTTTGACTTTTGACATTACAAAAGGTTTCTACTACTAACGCATTAATACTATAAACATAAACAATTACTTCATTTAATGCATCGAAAGAGGTTCAAACTGATAACTTGTGCACCATTAGCTCATTCCAGTCCACTCGACTTGCCACTAGCTATAACTGTTTACTTTTATCTTCAAGTTCACACTTGACTGCCGTGCTGCCTTTGAACGGTGCCGCCTGTTTGAACGAGGCTCCACTCGCCCGCGGGAACAATGTTTGTATAGGGGTTGAGGCTAACTATATCCCATAAAAACGTTTTAAAAACAAATTCTAAAATAACAAACTTTAAAATTAAATGTTAGTTGATTTTTTATTTTTTATAGGAGATCTCCTAACGTTTGAACATGTTCCAAAATGTGTAGCTATCTGCCTTTGTTTCAGAAGATCCTATGTCTCTTCAGGTTATCTGCTTATGTCCTAGGTGTTTAGATAACAGGCCAGATTAGATCAATATAGGTACCTATTCGTACTGCTTTATAAGTCAACTTCATAAGATTTAATTACACTACACTACTTAATAAAAAAATGTAATACATTGGTGTCTGTTTTTCTTCATTTTACTAAGTACAAAAATCTTTTTACTCTCAGCTGGATAATAATGAAATAAGTAAGCTTTAAATCTGTTCAAATCACTCACTCGATACGCTGGCTGTAACTGTCAAAAGATAAAAATTTACTTCAGTCTGTATTCTCAACAGAAAATAATACTAACAGGGATATACAATCCTGTTTATCAGATGGAATAAATGTGACAGAAATACCTACCGTAATGTATAGCATTGAATATATTTTTCAAACAGTATTATAAGTCTAGTATCACTGAAGAGTGAAAAACTAGAAATATTACATTTGCTCTCGGCCGTCGCACTTCGACATTGTGCGACGCGCGACGGGTTATGACATTATCTATTTTCTTTTAATCGTAAATCCTTTACCATTTGACATGAATCTACTAACAATTTCAAATTCTATTTTTTTTTTAATTTATTCTAACAAGCCCGCCACAACCTCCCAAAACCGAAACCTCCAACTCCTGTAAGCCAGGATCTACAGTAGACACAACCATAAAAACACCGGAACACTGAAGTCCGGCGCGTCCCAGGGACATGAATAACTGTCCTGGGTTCCGCAACGAAGCGAATCAAAAGATATTATAAGAGGAGAAGAAAAAACACGACAGTTTCCACTTCAATCGGTATATAGATAAATTCTATAATATCTAAATAAATACATGAAGTAGGTACCTAAATGAATTACCATATAATTATATTGTTATTTTTTATCTTTAATTAATTACATTTTTACTTTAGCTTGAGCTTAGTCAATAATTTTTCTTAAAATATTTTTTTCATTGCTTCAAATAAAACTATCAAAATCTCAGTATTTAGACACTCGATTGGGTTTTAATTTGAAGCAATTATATATATTATACCATTCGAAACGACAACAATGGGTAAAATAAATTAAATTTTTAATAAAAAGTAGAACAGTCTAGACAATAATTTTCCATGTAATGGTAACTAAACAGATAAACAACCTAGATAGATAGACCAACCTGAAATAGTAAAAAACCTAGACCTAGGTTTTAAATTAATGAACATTGATAATTTTATAGATATCTGGTTCTTTATAATTGTATTTGTATCACAAGTATAATCAACGTATCCATTTTATTAAGTTATCATCCGGCAACATTTTCTTATTCGTTTCTAATATTTTCATTATTTTTCACAAGTTTCAAACAAAGCCCGAAAAATAATATATTTTCCCATTGAGCTTTGAGCGCAATATGAAGCCACTCACCATCACAAAATATGAAACGACCCTTTTAAAACTTTAAGTGGAAACTTGGCACGTGTGATAAAATGATACACTTAATAATTTATTAAAATATCTACCTGGTATCTCTCTGAGGCTCTGAGGAAGAACGGAGGCAGTGCAGCCAGCACCGGGTGCTGCACCAACTGGGACACGTCCACACCGTTCGGAAGAGACATTTCCATCAAAATAACAATCCAACTGCAACTAAATAAACTGACAACTGCAACAACCGCGCAACTACTGACAACACAACAACATTATGCAACAACACTATTCTTCTATTTTAAATTTCAAAAAAAGAATTGCAATTCGAATTTGGAACGCGAACGTTACAGTTAAGGCGACACACTCCGGCGAGTTGTTTCGAACACTGTTGATTCATTTTCAAGCGAACAGTTGCTGCCGCGCCGCGTGACAGAGACGGAACGAGAGCGAAACGACACACTGTATACAAACGTATATCGCCGTCCCGCTCGCTCTGTAGTGTTAACTGTATATGTTGTATCATCCGGTTATATAAAATGTTGTAAGATGAGAGGCTCGGCTCGACCAATGACATCGCTTTCAAACCCCGCCTCTGAGTGCTGATTGGCTGGTGAATGCTGAAACTTAATTTATAAAGGTGACTTTTTTTGAGAACCAGTTTTTTTTATGCGAACAAAGAGTGTATTGAATGAATCACAAAAAACACAATTATGTTTGTTATTCGCGTCGTGGATTGCGTTTCGTTTTTATTTCTTTATTGTTCTGTAGGGGCTTTATTTAATTGTTTAGTTATTGTGGTATAATGCGAGGAATATGGTCGGTCTGTCCGTCCGTCGTGTCGTGTGATGCGTTGTGGCAGTTCTCTCTATACTCTGTATATCTTGTCATCTTAATTATGTTTCCGAGATGAGCACACAACACACATACACACACTAGATCTAGTGATAATATTAATGTATTGTCCATTTGTTTGTCATTATGAATAGCTTGTGTTTATTCGAGAGCTTTTAGAAAAGGAGTTTGTTGGTAGTTTAAATATTGTAGACGATACGGGGAAGGCAAAAGGTTTGTCTCTTCATTATGTATTAATAGACTGGTTGATTTAATTATAACGGTTTTTATTAAAATACGAGAGGTTTATAAACTTTAGAATAGGTACTTACTTTAGAACTTCATTAATGAATGATGACTCTTAGGTCGGAATAGGGAAAAGCAATTTTATTGCAAAAAAAAATATCTGGTACAAGTTCCTACATTAAATGTTTCTTTGTATAGAAATTAAGATCATTAAAACAAGTACTTGTATAATAGAAAATTCGCCTCATTTTGTTTTGCTCGATGTCCAAATTTGACAGTACACGTTTGTAAGCATGGTGCATATTTATAGTATAGAAAGGTATTTAAATAAAACCTGTAAACCGTCAAAAATTCCCAACTTACATATTTTGTAAAAACATATAATAAAATGGAAATAGTCTGTGCGTAGGACCGAACCTGCTTCCCTGAAATATGTTTCTCTCTATTATTACAATGTAAGGCATTGGCTGCCAATAGAAAACTGTTGAAGGCAAATCCTCCGCTAATGTCGGTCACCGGTGACTGTCATGGCGTTTAACGTGTTAAGCCACAAAACAACAACAAAAGAAAACAAAACATGACGGCAACGGTCGCCATCTTAATTCTAAATTCAAATATCGAACGTCAGAGCGGAAGGTGCGTTGAAATTGAAATATTTCAATTTACTTGTCGACGGGAATTCGATTTAAATTACAATGAGAGGGAGGGAGGAGGGCGCGGAGGGTGAGGTCGGAGGTCGGAGTAATTATCAATGTATAACTGAATATCTGCGCGTTTTCTCTTTAAAGCCGATCGGGAATTTTTGTACGGGGTGCTTGGATTAATATATCTCTTTGTATATTATGTTACGTTACTATGGGGAAGACTTATAACTATATTATAATAATGGATCTTTAAGAATGAAGTTAAATTTGATTTATGGGTTTCTTATTTATGGCTTCTTGTTTCAAGGCCCGAGTGAACTAAAGCATTTTAAATTCTTTAAAACATGTAAATATCTACTCCCCTTCGAAATGAATTTAGTCTAAAATTGTGTATTTTTATTTTTAAATAGTTACAAAATATGTCGTAGCACTGGCTACGCCGTAGCACTGACTCGTTGATGTCTTTACTTAGAAATAAACAAAAGTATCATTATGAAAAATAACAATCTATTAACAGTTGTAATTACGTAAGTACACTGTAAATGAAAAAAAACAACCTAAGTTCGTCTCTTTCTTTTCTTATTGAACTCACCAAACGCACTACACATCAAAGTAAAGGTGAACTGAAACGTACTGAAATAGCCCACAAACGTGAACAACACTGTTTCAAATCCTACAACGAAACTAAACAGGTTTTCCTACTCCACACTTCCAATTATTGTCCATTCCTATACAAAAAAACCTTTCACCAAATACCTCATTCCACTACAGGCCGGACTTATTTCTTCAAATTCCTACACATGAGAATGGAATCACCCTGTACAGGCAACAGATACAGGTGTGGCTGAGCGGGCGCCGGCGGGGGTGGGGGCGCGGGGTGAGGGGCGCGGGGGCGCGGGAGGGGGACGCGGTACAGGAACGAGGCGCAAATGAGAATTCCGCAGAGCAACGATCAATTCGCGAAATGTGAACATTTCGCAAACGTCTCAACTTGGAGTAGGGATGGGTGGCTGTCGATATTTTGTATTAAATAAATTTTGGATCACCGTGTGGTGACTCTAAAGTAGAAAATACATTTGTCCCCACCTCTACTCTTCCTGCGGGTATTGTATGAGCTGACTAAAAGGCTCCATGGCCTACGACCAGTGGTGTTTATGGGTGATAGCAAATTCCTGTTTTCCAACAGTGGAATCTTACTGTGAATGTAATTTTGGACAGATCTTATCTAGTTTCCTTCTATATCAACAGTACTAACATGACAAATACTAGTAAAGATCATCAGTATAACGATGATATGAAGTTGATGGTACTTGTGTGTTATAGGAGAATCAAAGTTAAACTCAAAATCATTTATTTCAATTAGACCAGGAAGGCACTTTTGAACGTCAGCAATAGAAATTTAAAAGTGAAGAATCAGTTCCGAAGCCCTTTATTTATTTAAAAATAGTATTACGTTTACAAGTATCGACAACAAACCACAAACACTGTCCCATCCCTACAGAAGCGTGGGAGCGCGCGAATATCTTCGCAAGCGTTAAAATGAAATGTTCGCAATTTGAATATCGTTCTGGTACTCTGCCGCTACACCGCCCCCCCCCCCCTCCCCCTCCATGCCCTGCCTCCACCCGCCGACGCTTGCGAAATATTATATAGTATGTACTGTGTAGTTTTATTTTAAATTGCTTTTCACTTTGTATGTCTGTGGTCTATTTATAGAATGTTCTTGTTTGCTGTTCCGTTGATATAAAGAATGAACACTACTTGGTACTTAGCTCACAAAGGGTGGGGTGCATGCTGTGATAACCTTTCTTAAATGCTATTTTGAATCATCAGAAACGAAAGAAATCATAGGTAGTGATACTAAACGAAGTAGCAATGTAGCTGCTTCATTTCTTTTGCAATTATAACCCAACCGAGTAGACATTCAACCAATCAGAGAACAGACTGTCATAATAATCGAAGCTAAACATTCAGATGATTACTTGAACAACTAAGTAAGCTGATTGTTTGACATATATACCTGAACGTGTTTTGTTTATTTATTTTTAAACTTATACTTTTTTACTGATATCTGGATTTTAAAAGTAACACTGTAATCTTTCAGTTTGTTTCCGTGATTCTTATTAGAGCGATAAGTTAAGAAAAGTCTAAAAAATTTTCGAGTTGACACTGTGGAAATGCTATATTTATTGGAATGATATATCCTAATTCATTTCTTTAGTAAGTAAGTAAGTAATTTCATATTATATGTATGTTGTAAGTACTCCGTTGGACAAGACGTGGTTGTAGATGTGACATGGCGTATCGCATCAAATGAAATATAGGAACACTTACAATTTAGAATAAAAGAGCATGACGCACTTTCTAAATGAAACAATATGTTCCTGTTATTTACTAGCCTAGCACTTACCCAACTTCACCCTATGTACTGTGACACACAGTACGACTGCAGCGAGCCATCCCATCCCTCTCCCTACACAGCTACATATAAAACAAACGCCAGAAAAAAGCCTATTTTAGCGACATTCGCCTTAATGAAGTGGGACCGCCCTCACTCGGCTACACCGAGCCGACCAATCACAGCGGTTGAAACTGTTGCGACCTCCCTCATTGGTGGGTACTGTAGCAATATGTTGCAACCTGAGGCTCGCCAGTGGTGTTTACTATGAGATTGTAAGCTTCTACCAATGAAAGTATCGCTTGTTGCTTATACAGCTACTTATTAGTTATTTGTGTCTTATTAAACTCCACCTGCTATCCTGTCGTGTGGTGACGGCAGATTTGAATATATCTGTGACCATCGCTAGTCTTCCCGTGTGTGTCGCACATAGTACACCATTTAAAAAGTTGCCCCACACTATGATTTTGTTCTGTGCAGTCGGAGCGTTCACAAACATACAATTTCACATGACAACCAGACCCGAAACAATAACTTGTTAATCAAACAAAGATTTGTTCCATCCGAGTATCAAACCCGCTGCACGTTGAGCGGCAGCCGGTTGCCCATCGTACCGTACCGTTACTATATAAACATCCACAGGTACTTTTAAAACATCAAGAAATACACAGTAGTTGGTGAGTGTGTCCGGCAATGGTACTTGGTGTTCGTTCCCATATGTAGAGTTGTATGGATCGAAAAGACAAGTAAGTCTGTAGTTACTCTTTTACAATCACCACCCCCATTCTGATGGTGGGTGTCGTACAGAAAATATAAAGGAACCGTCTCATATCTGTAAATAACATGTAGACGAAGTAAGTTCATCCATACAATATCATCACACCTTTTTTTGAGTTGGGCCAATCATCTAACGACTGCTCCCGCCCGGTTAAGGCGAGAGACAGTGTCAGACTCTTACTGACTAAAATCACTGCATTCCTACTCCTGCTTTGACTTGGAACCCCTTTAACCCGGGAATATCACCGTACCTGCAAGTATTTCATAAAGGTAGGCAGGCAATGGAATGTCATAGCCTTGACATAAAATATACATAAATCTCTTGCTTCATCTACCTTTAACAATCTTCTCATGCATTCTTGATTGAGAGTGCTTTAAAATTAGTTCAGCAATACAAGGAGATCTTTTGTCTGAACTGCTGCGATCACAATAATGTTATGACACACCTTCATAATAATTTATAGTAATTCGACCTCTTTGACTGGATTTTCGTGTTACATTGTTCTCACACAATCGGACCAATAAAACTAAGTAACAAGAGCATTGTATTGTGAACCTAATTGCAAAAGAGTAACCTATGGAGTTTCTTGCTCGTTCTTCTCCATAGGAATCTACACGTTGGAATGAGCAAATAGCTTCACTTTTAATTTTTTGTTGACGTTCAAAAGTGCTTTCCTGATCTAATATGAAATAAATGATGTTGATGAATGATTTTTTTAAGGTGTAAATTTTTTAGTTTTTAGTTATTTGTATTTTAAGTTGTATATATTTATTCATACTTAAGTTATTTAAGTTTATTTTTTTAAATAAATTAATAATTTTGACTTTGACTTAAGTGATTTATTCAGTCTCGCTCTGCCAAGAACCCGTGGAGTGGAATTTTCATTTTCTTCTTTTAAAAAGTAACAAACATAACATCGCAGGCTTTAGCCCTCGAATGTGTCCGTGAACTACAATATTATAACACTCGCTTTCTACCAGGTATGTCATAAGTCTCATGTAATAGAAGATAAACAATTGACGATTTTAGTTTTCATGCTATTACTATTACCTACAAAGAATTTTCGAAAATCTAAATAATACTGTCGTTGACTCGAGAACCTGAAACTACTCGCTAGACAGTCAATCTTGCAACCTCTAAAACTCTCAACTAACAAACAGTTTAATAAACAAATGTGTATGTCACATACGTAATATTCATAACTTTAATATCATATATCATTAAGGCAAATCGATGCCTCGTAGCCGCCTGCTACGTGCTACGCTACGTAGCAAGGATCGGCTACGAACTGCTACGCAGAGTTGTTACGTAAGTAGATTAGTAACCAGGCTACTCAATATTAAGTCGCGCTTAAGTATAATAGTTCTGTCTCTATAAATTCTTTGAAAATGACAGAGATGGCACGATATTTAATTACAAGTTAAAATTGAGTAGCCTATTAGGTATTCGGGCGATAGACAAATATAGTTTTTCTTTTTATAACATACATTTTTGGTACACAAAGAGTAACAATGAAGTAGAAAAAACCACCTAAGGCAGTTAATATTCGAATAATAATAATCGAATGACGACTCGCATTTAGAAACTTTTTATTTTACTTACACCCCGAGGTGGTGAACTAAACTCACCCGTATTTCGTGTGGCATAAGGATGAGTTTGTTACGTTAAAGTAGTACATAATGCAAATCGTTTCAGTTTATATTTTTTTTTTACACATTAGTGTAAGCATATGTTTAATTTTTAAAGGTGGGAGAGCCATTTGTAGCTCGAACAGGCCGGCTCGACGGGAGCAATATCGTGACCTCACAGAAAACCGACGTGAAACAACGCTTGCGTTGTGTGTGTGAGTGAGGTTACCGGAGGCCCAATTACCCCCCCCCCCCCCTCTGCCCAGTCTCTCCAATCCCCGAATTCCCCACAATCCTCAAATTCTCAATTCCCAAAAGGCCGATAACGCACTTGTATCACCTCTGATGTTTCAGGTGTCTAATCATCATTATCGTCAACAGTCCATGACAATGACAGTCCACAGTTGGACTACGGCTCCCTCTTGGAAGGTGTTTGACATAATATCTACATTCAGTGAGCGGGTTCAAGGCATCTGTTAAAATGAATAAGTCCCATAGTGGGCTCATAGGATACTCGCGGGAACAGTTTCCACTCTACCGTCACTATACAGCAAAATAACATAGCACAAGTATATTCAGGGGTCTCGGATTCGATTTTCGGGTCGGGCAAAATATAACTGGGTCGTTTAAAAAAATTCTCAGTAGTAGCACGCAGTCTGGAAATGTGACCGGTGTATGGCAATAGACTCAATGCATATTACATGGTATTCATAACATAAATAGTGAAAAGTGGGTGTTACATTGTGCAATGGTATTATGTGCCGTAATGTACCTCTCTGTCCAAATAAAAGGCGTGTTGTTATATATTTATGTATGTAAGTTTATTCAGCAATAATGTCCAACGTCCCGAGCACTGATAGCGTCCATCAATAACATAATATTATGGAGGACACCGCGTCTGATATATCCGCCATTCGTTTGATCGGAAGACATTCCCTCCAAACTGCTGGACTAGCGTTTATAAATCGTACACACACATACAAGTGTGTACTGTGTAAGTACACACTCACACTGCTGTGCACACAGCATCACAAATGACTGCGCTGTGTCACCGCTGACGCGACGCGACGCGACGGTAGCATAGTGTGGATACGATTGTGAGTTAGTCTCCGATCAATTTCAATATCACAGCCAGTGGCCAGTCTGTCTGACTAGTGCACTACGCAGGACATATTATATTGAACAAGTGTGTGCGCAAGCACAGGTGCATACAATAATAATGTGTATTTGTGAATACATCCACGACACGCGCACTGGTCTAAGTTAAAGATTTATTTAGACAGGTTTCTCCATTGCGATAGCTAAGCCTTAAAAAATATGTAATATGTTACGTCCAAATATATCAAAATCATAAAGAAAAACAAAAATGATCAAATTCTTGGGTAAACTAAACTCAATAATCGAAAATACTAAAATACAAATAAAAAAAGAAGATGAAATATTATATGATTAATCATTCATTGCAAATTGAAATTTTTCGTTGGCAAAAGACAAGTAAGTGTAAAAATAAATCTTTATTATTAAGTATAAATATATCATAGTGTACCAATTGATTGTGTTCGCAATGAAGTACACATTCCTAGTGACCGTAAAGCTTGCAGTAGTATACTTGTCGTATATTAGAGAAGTAGATACTTCAGATACTGACACAGGTATAAATGTAAAAGATGAACACAATAAACGGCTGCCTCGTTGGCTGAGTGGTCGCAAGTGCGACTGCCAGGCAAGGGGTCTCGGGTTCAATTCCTGGCTCAGGCAAAGTATTATTGGGTTTTTTAAAATCTCAGTAGTAGCATGGAGCCTGGAAATTTGCCCGGTATATGGCAATAAGCTGAAAGTGCGTGTTACATTAAGTGCCGTAATGTTGTGCACCTCTGCCTATCCCTTCGGGAATAAAAGGCGTAATATTATGTTGTTGAAGATAAAAAAATTGTTAAAAAATACAAATCCTTTCGCATCCACACTACTCCATTCGTCCTGACCAACAAAAACGCTCACTCAGTAACTGGCCATACAGCAGCGCCCTCTACTCGTGGCGTACGTTTTACTAGCGCATACTGCCCACTGCCTGTAAGTGAGCTTGATGGAGAGCTCGACTCACGAAGTCAGGAGAAATGTTTTTTTTTTCAACCCTTTGCCGGCCGCCAGCGTCGTCGTTTTGTGTCGGTAGAGGTCGCGTGCCCGCTGCGCCACAACTTACTCTCTGATCGCATGTTGTTTTGTTTTGTCCGTTACTCTCAAAGGTATAGGTTGGTACTTTGGTACGTACTTTCGTTTTGTGTTGTTTGTAATCGTAGTGATGTGTGGTTTCATTGGATTTTTGTTTACATATATTGCTGACGTATAGAGATAGATACGTACGTAGGTAAATAGGTAGTCGTAAATAAATTGTAATTATTAAACGAAAATGAATCAAGCAATAAACACCCGACTCATTTCAAAATCTGTTACAATTCTATATTAGGAATCAGTCTGAATTCAATTCCAATTCCTGAAATTTTAGGTAGGTAGGTAGTAAGTAGCCAACCTAGTTCTCTTCCTTTATAAAATTGCTTATTTTAAAAGAACCTACATATTCAGTGGTTCCTTACTTTATAAATACAAAATACTATCTCTATAGTATGAAGCACGACCCACCACGACTTGATAAGTTGTGTCATATACATGTAAGTTTATATAGGGATTTATTTTATGTAAGTCTATAAGTACTATCCTTTTTTATGTATGTATTTCTGTTGATAATTATTCTTAAATACGCTTGCTTCTTGCATCGACCATTGTTTTTGTCTCTACATCACCCAAAGGTCTGGCTGGAGGAGAATGGCCCTAGGCATTAAGCCCACCTTGTACATTTGTGTGTGCATGAAGCCTTTTAAAATAAAATAAAAATAACTCCCACAGCTAATTAAAAATTTATATCAGCTTAACTAGACGAAATTCATCCCAGAATCAACTTGAAACTTACATTATTAGAAATCAGGTACTTTTATACAAACTCACACTCAAACTCAAACTCAAAAGCATTTATTTCAATTTAACCATAATTTGGTACTTTTGAAACGTCAACAAATATGAAATAAATAATAGTCTGTCAGTCTGTCCGTCAGTGAAGCTAGGTGCCAAATCAGTTTACCCGTTCGGTTGTGATTGGGTACCTAAAATCGTGAGCAAAGTAACTACAAACACTATCAGAAACCTAACCGGTATTTAGAACATAATACCAATAATTCAAAAAAGATCAATTCGTTTTGTTTACTTGCTTGAAAACCACGGAATTCAACTCAACGAGTGACGTGCAGTGACCTCTGTTGACGAATAGCCGAACTACTTAACTTTGTGGAATACCAACTTTCATAGTAGTAACGCTATTGTCTACTAGATGACATTAATATATTACTAAAGTTAAGTGAATAAAGATGGCGTTACTAGTAATGAAAACTGAAATCAAACCTTCAATTTTATTGTAAAAGTACCTATTTGAGATTTTTTTTAAAATAACTTGTAATACACTACTGTAACGATATCAAGTAATAATTTGAGCATAAAAATAATACTGATAGATACCTTTTGTTTTTCAGTTCTCGTATAACATCACGCCATTCTAGTCCTCTTTAGAGTTGGCAGAAGTGGAATAAATATATGTACCTATAGAATTGGTACACACTGCATGGTGAAAAATCTTAGAAATAGTACAGGTAGACACTGTGTCTACATTGCTATAATTAAAATAATAGTACGTAGGTACCTATTGTTTCTATTTTATTTACTTTTTCTCGTGTAACCTTACATCTTCCAGTTACCCCACCTCACTCAATGGTTGACTGACTGCGAAAGCCTATAGCATTTAGTCCGAATGAAATAATAAACATTGGTCTATACTAAAATTTCATCATATCGTGGATGAGTGTCACTAAACAGCAATTTGTGGATTACACAAAGATTATAAGCACTCTTCACATCATTTTGTACCTATGGGAATCGAACCCACGATACATTGCGTAGCATTCAATTGGAAAAATCGAAGTGAACTGGATCGCTGTCTGTCCGCCATGTCAGAATGCGATCGAGGTTACTTCGAAAGTCCGAAATTGATATTCAAAGAACAGACTAGCTGAACTGGCATCATTGGAGACTCCCGCGCGATTTTATTCGCTGCTCGGCGTGATGTTTATTGTTCAATGTAATATGAATAATATCTGACACAAAAGGATTTCTCTCGATTTTAACCTCTCGGTTTGAAAATTATCAACCAAACAAACTGCAGCTTTGTAGTGTACCTAGAATGTAGATAGATTTAGGACAGTTCACAGCCATCACACATAATTACTAACTAAATCGCAGTCATCTCTCCTGCAGCAAGTACTTACTTGAAACTCTAAGCAATATGCAATGTGGCAAGTTGTGATGTCGACAAAACACGCCAACCGCGCAAGTCACGCGCAGGAACCAAAATATTGTTACAAACAAAATTTGAATGGTTGCGCAAACAGCTACAGATTTACAAACATGGCCGATTGGTCCACATCCTGTGCTCCGAGTACTTAGAAGTTAGTCCTCACTGACACACACGTCTTGAGTTCACTCACGAACAGTTCAGAAGCTGCCGAAAGTGAGTACATGTATATTTTATATTTGCTCTTCTATAAGTATAATTTAATAATGATATTATAAATAGTTTTAATAATGGTAATTTTATAATAAATAGATTAATGTTTTGCTGGGTTTCATTTTTCATGTAAAACCATTATTATTAACAATTTACAAGATATTTCATGATAAGAAAATAATTCATAGCAAGTCAATGCAGAAAGTCATTTCTTGGTCATTATATATCCCTGTAAGAATTACTGAAAGACTTCCAAGCATTATCCATGTTTATTATTGTTGGCTAGACAACGACCCTATAATATACAAGTAGTGAGTACCACAGAGGTAATACGCCAGTTACACCTTAGGTCAGGCCACTGAGAGCGCGTGTATCGGGCTCAGTCAGTACAGCAGCCAGCAATGGTGCCGGCCGAGTGACGTTCCACACACCGCTCCACCGCGCACGCGTAAGTAGGAACCTACATAATGATTGCACTCCAACGTGCGAAAAGGTATCACTCGCGTCGCTTATTATTAAACCACCTCTTGTTCCAGATACCAAACCCAGAGATGTCGCGGCTGTTCTTCGAACTATTTTCCTTAATATTCTACTTCGCTCAGTCTCACGCCATGATGATGAGAAATGATGCATTAATATCGAAAATGGTATCAGACTTTCAAAAAGACAACACGATGTCTGCCACGCAGCGCTCCCCCGACCAGCCACAGCAGCCACAGCTGCAGCCGTCGCACCAACAGTCGCACCAAAAGTCGCACCAACAATCGCACCAACAATCGCATCAACAATCGCATCAACAATCGCATCAACAGTCGCACCAACAGTCGCACCAACAGTCGCACGTACAGGTGCACAGGTCGCAGCAGGAGCTGCAGAACCCCGACATTCTGTCCATGATGCAGAATGTGCTCTGCAAGAACTTCCCCACGATACCGTGCGGCATGATCGTGGAGGACGACACGCTGCGCAACCTCATCGAGCGCTCTATACAACAGCTCAAGTACAAGAAACTGTCCATGGAGAAGACGACATCAATACCCGGCTACCACCTGACATTGTTTCCATCTATAAACAGCGAAGATCTGTCAAATTTTCTACAAGTCAGCGAGAATGGGTACTATAAGAACAAGGCCGAGAAATCAAGATCGAGGAAACACAAAAAAAGAGTCGCGAAGGCAAACGTAGAACAACCGACGGGGGAGAGAGACAACAAGAAGAAAAGCAAGTCGAAGAAGGACAACACGAGGACCACACTGTACAACGGCAGGAAGAAGATAAGGAAGTTCTATCCGCACAAAATAAAGTACAAGGATAAGTCGAAGGGAAGGAAGGACTTCGTGGACTACTCGGAGGAGAAGCTATCGATGTCAGTGGAAGTGCCAGACCTAAACATGGGGGGAGCAGGGATAGGTATAGCCACCGGCAGGAAGCGGTCGGACCACGTCAACTTCAAGATGGAGCCCGTGGACCCGCCAGTGTGGCGGATAGACTACATGAAGCACGGCGAGCCCAGCCTCAACGTGTTTGGCTACGAGCCGGGCCGACTCAAGGAGAAGCTAGTGAAGACCGGACCCAACGTCATCGTCTCCGAGAACGTGCTGGAACAAGCTGCCAGGAAGGACGTGCTACACCCTGACGTGTATATTAAGAAGAACTTTATCAGGAAGAACGTCCTCGACATGAACTCCGGCGCCATCGACTAGTAGCAGGCTAGCAGCAGATTTTTATAAAGAACTATTGAATTAAGTTTTATTAAATTCTTACAGCATCTCGCATGATCAATTAAATTAATAATAAACATCAATTTGTAAGAGTTTTGTTTCTACCCTTGTCATTACCATCACCATCATCGACCTTTGTATTCAATTGCTGGCAGCCAAGCAGCGGATATCGTCACTCCACCTTTTTTTTGATGACGGGGGGAAACCATCAAAAGGCGCCCAGCCTTTTTGGGGATAAAAGACTAGGGAATGCGGGATTTGTACCTCACTAAAACCACCCCGGTGGCCACCCTCAACACGTGAATGGAGGCACTGGGTCCTCTAAAAGAGATCGTCACTCCACCTAGAGAATAGTTTGCAACCTCAAGTTACAGTTACATATATTTTTTGTTGTCTGACACTGAGTAACAATTTGTAAAATAACTGAATAGGTCAATAAATACATTTACATCATTAACATTCTATCGACTAATCCAAAGATTACTGATACGTTGAGGATCGCAATATTTTATCAATTGCGAGGTGACAAGACTTAGCACTAGATCTGATAATATTACATTATTATTTTTACCGACTTCAAAAAAAGGAGGAGGTACTATGTTCGGCTGATAGTTTTTTTTTTTGTTCGCGCAGTACTCCGTCATTTTGTGAACCGATTTCCAAAATTCTCATATCATAATGATATAACTTAATGTCCCCAAAATTGAGAATTAGTCATCTATTAAGGTTTAATGAATAATTTTGTATGGAACTTATGGCACCGACTTCTTACCTATCAGTGGGTGGGTAACCTATCAGTACTAATAATAGTTATTTTTTGCGTTTTAGTTTTGACTTTTTGTTTGTTATTAGTTTTTGGTTTTTTGAAGTGGGTTTTTTAAACGCAGTTTTTATTTTATTATTCTATGTGTGTATTCATTTAACTCGTTGAGTACCGTCATTATAGACACAATTAAAGAACAATAGGTTGCGGTCACCGGTGACCGCTCGGTGTTTGATAGTTTAAATAGGTATTTCTAAGGTAGTAGGTATGGCCTAATACATACTTTTCTCTGAAACACAGAGATGTGCAATTTTTTCTTACTGTCACTGTCAACCTTTTATTTTTGTATCGAGGTAGATAAGCTGAAACTCTTAAAATTGCACGACACATAATGATTCGACCGCCTTCATTAATATAATTCATTGTTTGATGTTGACATGCACTGGATGTGGTATTCATTATCTCTACCACTAACAACTTGTTGCTGGCTGACGATAACAACTCGTTATCAGTTGTTGATGTAGTGGTAGCATTCACTCACTTTATCAAAGATACAATGTTCAACTAACTAATACCTAATAATCACATTATAATATCATATTATCATATCCTACGTGAATATAGATAGAATGATAGAATGGCTTGTTAATTCAACTCATATTATTATAATTAAGCTCAAACACTAAAAATAAGCTCTAGAATAAAGTTCTTCAACCGCCTGTTATTTTATAAATAGCTCTATAAAGACACGTGTCCTGTTATTTGCTCAGTATTTAACAGTAGGAGTATTTGTCAGTTATTCATAAATAAATCTATTTATGGAAACAGGAAATGTAAATAAACAAATCGTATTTATTCAACACAATGTACAAGAATTTTGCCATCCGCAATATTTTACAATCAGATAAAGAGATACCAACACAGTCACATAAAATTAAATAATCCCCTACAAAAATAATCGTGTGCGGTTCTCACTATCTTTATAATATCTACGAAAAATAGGCATGCGACAAATGTAAACAAAAATAGCATCTATCTCTAGTGATTGAGAGTTCAAGTTTAAATAAAAAGTAATTAGTTAATATGCGTAAACGTTGAGAGAAAACATCTTTATCGTGTAGTTTGTGTGTGGACGAGCAAACAGGACAGACGTAAACGATGTCACGACCCGTTCTATCGACGCATGTGTTGGACACATCTACGGGGAGGCCTGCAGCGGCTCTGTTTGTTGAATTATACAAGAAAAAAGAAAATTCGTGGGCACTATGGCACAGCACAACGACCACTAGTGATGGGCGAATACAATTTCCGTTTACAAACGACTCGATGTCTGGAGGAACATACAAGTTAATGTTTAAAGTCGGTGATTATTATAAAATGCTTGATAAGGAGACGATATATCCCTTTGTTGAGGTACGTATCTACTGTTTGTTCATCTTGTGTTGTTTATGATACAAGTACCTAAGGTTATTGTATCTGTGTTTATTATTAAGAATTAAATTTATGGAGATACTTTGTAGAGCAATGTAATAAAACATAGGAATGACATAAATCATTTACTTGTGTGCCGATGTTGTTTCAAATAAAACGTCGGTAGAGATATAATTTCAATTCTCAATCAATAAGCAATTTGTTATTAAATAAGGTTAATATTTTGTATAAGTATTGAGCAAGTGCATGTCTCAGCTACATTTAATTCAAGCGCATAACGTTGCCTATAAAGCCGTATCGTTATTTTTATATCCGTATTAAATTTAAATCATCAACTTTGTGAATTTATTGAAATCTTTACGACCTACTTTGTGTTCCGTTTACTATTACAACATTCTTTGTTATAAATTTTATTGTAATAAAAATAGGAGCCAGTTCCTTACTTATTATGGGACTTAGGATAATTGCATCGTGAAGATGAAGATAAACAATCCTGTTTTACTGTTCAATCCCCAAGCGGTCGCCGGTGATCGCTCTCCACCAACTCTATTATAGACCTTAGTTCCGATGTTTAGAGACTACTTTTGTATGAACAAATTTTGGGAATTTTCGGTACAATATAAGTACATATACTTAGCATAGAGCTTTAGAGAAGGACTAGAAGCCCATGAGACATGAATATTTAGGTATAGTTCATGGAACTCAGGGATAGCCATTACAGATACAAATCTCTAATTATGTACACAAAGCACCGCTAATTAGTTAGCGGCGCTACACATCGACACAACTATCATTTACACAATATACATGTGTGGGTAATTTTATATCAATAGATATGTATAGAAACATTCGTCTATCACACACATCTTGGTATTTAAAAATCATTTTTGTGTCGGTATACGCAATAATTTAGTAAATAAGTTTAAATAAAAACGAGGGTAAAGATAAAATTACTCATAACAAACTTTGAATAAATCGAAATCAAAAATAATGAACGATCGAGCTATACAATACCCATATAAATATAGTGCTTTCTCATTGTAATTTTATGTTACTGAATGATATAAAATATTTCGATGATCTCATCTACAGCGCGCTTGGCGCAATGGTTATCGCCTCCAATTGTCAAGTAAAGTGCCGCCGGATCGATTCCAACATTCACATGTTGTTTTAGAATTAATTTATCAAATATTTGAAATTAGAAACAATTAAATCTTTTCTTTTTTTTCCTTTCCTATTGTTCTAAATCTTATGTTAATTTTAATAGTAAATACTTTAGATTTATTTATACCTATAATATCTTTTATTTATATTTTAGTTCTAGTTATTTATTATTTAGAATAATCTCATTTGCTTCATGCATTTCAACCAACTTAAATAAGATAAAAACAGTAAAAAAGTAATTAACTGTGATTTCTTAATGGTTCGATACCTGAGTATATTTGCAATGTTTGTGGCGACCATAGAAATCTCGAGTCATTTTATTTTACACGCTTATGAAGTAACTACCGACTATTTAAAACATGTTTTTCAAATCACCCGACTTACAAAATAATTGCGTTCTTAGTTGTCAATTTATGAGGATTTCATAGTTTATTGCTACACTACTTATATTCGTGTGCAAAGTTATTTTTATTTTTACAAGATGTTCCAACACCTATCAACATTTAAAAAGGCTGAAATCATTGTTTTGCATGAGCAAAACATAACTAACAATAACTGAAATAGCAAGGCGTTTAATGATATCGGTGAGTAAATAAGATACTACGTTGATATTCTAAATAATATTTATTTCATTTTGTAACTCGACACACCTATCAATTTTTGCACTAGAATAAAATAATTATTGCAACTTATTATGAAGTTCAATATTATAAAGATATATTAATAATTTATTATTAATTGTATTGTAACTTGACTTGTTTTTGTTAGGAGTGTTTCTTTAAAACATATCTGGTTAGGGATTTTTATTCCTTACGCCACTACTTAATTATAAATTATTATTCTAACATTGTGTTTACTTATATTTATTATTATTTTTAAGTAACTTTAATTCCTGTAAAGTATTTCCTGGTATTTTAAATACTTATTTGTTTGGTATCAACAGAGGAGATCCATGCAGTTATGGGTGCACAGATATGCGGAGACCGGTGACGTTAAACATCGTCGACGTGGGCCTAAACCAAAGGCAAATTCATCGGCTCGGCACTACGACATCGTACCAGGCACATGGCTGATCCGTTCCTGCCAACCCGCACTACAGCGACAGCACTGAATGTTTTAATACAAACTGTACGGAGACACCTGCATTCTGGTTTAAGGTGCAGGAAGCCAGAGAAGAAAATATTGTTATCTGTGGTTCACCAGCAAAAGCGCTAAGAATTTGCTAAGGACTTTATTAATTTTGATTGGGCGAACAGTGTAATCATATTGAGCGACGAAAAGACTTTCAAGTCGGATAAGGATGGGCGTAAAATATTGTGAAGAAAAGATGGAGAAAGGTATACGAATTGCAACCTTCTGCCTTGTAGGATCAGTGATTGTATTGATTTCGGAATCAATTATTGAGCCTGTCAAACTCTGCCTTTTATTAAAATTAACATAAAATAATGTTTAATTTTTTTAAGAATATTAAAATGCTGTCTAGAACATACGGTGAAGTGATGTTATTGTTTTGTGGTTAGAAATTGTCATAATTTCTTTCTATTCAACATGTTTATTCACTTCACTTTAATTTTTCATTAACAAATTTATTTAACTGCTTTCGAACTTGATTGACATATTATATTTACGCCCATCTTCAATTAATTTAAAGTTTCCCTGATTCTAAAGGTCATGAAAGTTAAAATCGTTCCATAGCATTCGTCACATTCTTTTTACTATCATACAGCCCACTGAATATTGAACCTTATAACAACCGTCGTAAAATAGATAATTAATGGAAGTTCAAACGACAAAAAGTCGCCCATTTCAAGAAATATTATGTTGACAGTGTAATTTTTTACATGTTTTACTTGTTTATTACTGTAAAACTGTAATTTAATAATACATTATATTATTAAATTACAAAACAAGAATGTTGTATATTTGTTTATTACCTACTTAATAAAAAATGTTGCTGCCATCGTATTACCGCTGTACCGCATGATATTTCCCGATTCGACTATGAGGTTTATTGTCATATCTATTAATTATGATTTAAAGAACTTTAAACTTAACATGTGTTATATAATTAATTATTAGATATAAATATTGAATATAAAACAACATATTTGTATAATAAATAAATTAATTGTAATAAAAAATAGTATTGTTTTATTAACCAACTCCTTTGCTTCTTTTATAGCCTGATATTTATATTTTATGACAAAAAACAAAAAAAAAAAATAAGAAAAATAACAAGGTAAAATAAAATTAACTTTTAGCTGGAATAGAACCCACATCATTGATCCTTGAAAGACGATAAAAGCGTGCTCATTAACCAATCGACCACGAGCACTACGATAATGACAGTGAAAATGTCGGGTCATATCAATGATTGTAAATAGTTTTAACCTTACCTATGCATTAAATTATAAAAATACGTATACCGACACAAGAATGAAAATACCAATGTGAACGTGGTGGACGAATATTTTTATATACAGTTATATGAAATTACGCACACATGTACACTGTGTAAATGACAGTTGTGTCGATGTGTAGCGCTGCAACTAATTAGCGGTGCTTTGTGTACATACCTACTGTTATCGCTACCTACTTTGTACGTACCTATACCTAGTTTCCTGGGGCACTATTTAATTCTATTGAGCATGCTTTGTTATGATGAAGACGGAAGCCTCACGATAACTTGCGTTCAAGAATCTATTTTAAAATAATATACCTCGGTATAGAGTACATTATTTGCTTACCTATGCACTTAATCAATGGTAGGTCGTAGAAAAGGATCTACTAGACCTCTCTTATCTCTAGACTTAATCTCATGTAAAAATATCGGCGACGCACTTGCAACCCTGGTGTTGTGAGTATCCACATGAGACCATGAGCAGCATCACTATTGTATACAATCAGGTGATTCGCTTGCTAATCCTATAAACTGACCAGTAGGAGTACCTACCTGCCTACCAACTCAGTTGCTTAAAATTAGGTATACAGATGAACCCAAAATAGTTTTCATCAATCACTGGCCATAGGTTGGGGTCGGAGGTCATTGACCTAACCCACGTAGCGATATACCACTTTATTTAAATGAGTAAAATTAATTATAATTGAATCATTTTGATGTAATTTAACCTTGACAGAGCAGATTAGCTATCATTTATTATTTCAATACGGCGCGGTGTCGAAATATCTGTTATTGCTTGCCTCTCCATCTACGTCATTTTAGGTCTATAGGTCGTGATTAATTCATAAGAATCAAGAAATAAAATTTATTTATAGCTATAAAAATATCTCTGCCGTCATGTCTCATTCAGAGTTGATCTGAAATTTAATTTATAAGGGTAATTTAACTTTACTTACATAGGTATCTAGTTTTGTAAATACTTGGTACTTGGGCTGCTCCAGTTACGTGCCAGAATCGAACCAGCAATAAATCGCCTCAATCCAATCTCTTGACTGAACGAAATCTTTTGCTTGACACAAACTTAAAGAATCAATGACAAAAAATGTTGTATCTCCGTAAAATAGTAAGATCAGATTATTCTAAACAGTAGCGCTGACCATTAAATACCCATCTAACGTTATGTCCCTCATTTCCAGATAACGTTCAACACCAAAGACGGCGAACACTACCACATACCCCTACTGCTGAGCCCCTACGGATACTCCACCTATAGAGGAAGTTAATCATCACAATAGCGTTACAATAAACTTTATTATATTTTCTTTTTTAATTGCAAAGGATTTTATTGTTTATTCAGTCAGAACCATGTTATACTTTCATCTTATATTGGAAAATGTTAGAAAATTTTGAAATCAAAAATTCATTAACAATTGAAATAACATCACTTCATATTTTTAGTAGTAGGTGGTGCTAGTGGATAAATACATCAACAGACCTGACCAAAATGTCAAAACCAATTTCAGCCGTTATCCTGCCATATCAGGTTGCCTGGCATCTTGCGTAACCTGAGATTAGCCACAGGAAGATGAATTTAAACTAAGAAATACGCCTAACGCTTATAATTGGTATCCCTGTTAAGTAAGAAAGATGCACCGTAGGTATTCAGTTGAAATAAAAGACACCAGTAACGGTCAATAAAGTAAAATAAAATACATTTTATTTTTACATTAAAAGATACAGGGACGCTCAATAAAAACTTAAGCTATCTAAAAAACCTGCAAAATTACTTGTTAAATTAACTACTTCACATGTCCACATTCTTCATCTACAATAGATAATAGATTTTAACACTTTATTATAATAAAGAATTGCTAACATTACGTTTGCCAAGCAGCCGACATATTAATTAATGGAAGAAACATGTACCTATTCCAGTTTCCTACACGGCCTGGAACGCATTTCTGTAATCTTTGTTGCTCTGCTACCAATAGAAGTTACATAAAAATAGTAATAACATTGGCAGCAATGTCTAATGTATAGTCAGATGCGGCATAACGTAATGTTGCGGTTACTCCTGTTGATCTAAACTAAGTACTAACGCAGCTTGTACAACTGGAGTTTGTTGAGCTACTAAGTCTCTATATTGGAAAACGATGACATAGTTTCTATAAAATTAATTAAAGTACATAGCTCACTTAGATAACAATATTAACTAATTATCTTTCCATAGTATTCTGATAGTAGCAATTATTGCGTTACCTAATCGTTGATCATTGTGTAATCTATTCAGACAGTTGCAATAAGTTTAGAATAACATGACAACCTTTGTATTCACCCTAGCTAGGTACGCAAGTCTTGCAGCTACCTACATGAGTCCTCTTTATACTAGTTTATCACCCTGCCACAATTACTTACTAGACTGCCAATTAATCTAAAATTTATAACAAACTAAAAATAAATGCAATGAGTTTCATTGTCTTTAAATATATGAATATATTCTCATAACAATTCAACTACCTATGACATAACATAACTAAACATTTCGATATAATTCTTTAAAATATAAATAAAAATAGACTTTACATTTATGAGCTAGATTGGAGCATATAATGTAAACATTAAGAATTGCTTTAAGTTTAAATCTCACAATTAGTGTTCTATCTAGTATTCTTAACTACGAGTATACAGGTTTGTAACAATGTTTGGCAACTCGCTGCGGGGTCTGGCATGTAGTCTCTGTAAGGTAAATGGTCACATTCATCAGTAAACGGCCGTGGCTCGGTCTACACACCGTTTCTTCATACACAACACTACAGTCACAGTCTATCACATTTCTGTCCAATGTCCTGTTTCTTCATTGCTTCGACTTGTACAGACCTATGACGCATGGCGTTAACGTTTTTAGCAATTTGTTACTCGGAACTTCTCCACAAGTAGCATTCATTCAAAGACAAAGGAAATTATATACTGACGGAATAAATTACTTTTATGGGTAGCATTCTTCAATAACATTATCCTTGAGCACTACCTAGTTGAAAAGGTCACAGTTTCATATTAAATTTTATTATAGCCGCATACAAATCAATATCTCTGATTCATTTAAACCAAAAAAATTTACTTAGAATACCTACTGTGCTAAAAGAAAGATTTTATAGTCTGAGTCCTGACCCTAACAAAGAATAAGTTTAAATAATAACACCTCAAGTTAAATAATGCTAAAAATGCCAATCACCATCATAAAGAAACACATTTGCTAAACAAGTAACAGAACAGTTTAGTGAACCTCCTGCGGAGTGACTTGATGAGTAGAGCAACATGTAGGTATTTAATGGACTCTGTCTGCATCCTTCATTATATACAATTACCTGAGTACAGCTGTGGAGGAAACAACATTAGGATACATGTATAGTGTGACTGGCAGATTCAATACTTACCATTTTGAATGTCGTGATTTCTGAGTGACGACCCTCAGAAGGAGCATTGAGCGCCAACATCTAGTGTAGTGAAATCAGAATCAAACCATTAGAATCTGGGTATTGTTGTATACCAATGTACCACAACCTTGGACCTTATTCTCATGAGTTATAGTCTTAGAGCACAAACAATCTTCAGGGCTTCTCTTTAAAACATGAGCTACAAAGACAACTTTACCACATTCCTAATAGTCACAGGGGTAAAATACTAAATGTCACTGTCATACAATTTCTTACTTCATTTCCAAGTCTTTTTTTAAAATACATTGCAAATGAAGAAATCTTCAACACCTGATAACTAATACAGATGGAGCTTTCTCTGTGTAACAACATAAACAATTGACTGACCTGCAATCCAGTCCTGCAAACAAAATAATATTGTAATACAAAAAAATAATAAAGTTCAGAACCCACCTATTTCCCTTCCTCCTGTCCGACAACCTCCTTATATCTTGCAATCATTAGCTTTTTAACAGTATCTCTGTATGTCTCCCCAGGGGTTGGAGTATAAATACCTCGCTTCTGGCCTAGCCCTGCTAGACTCGGTCGCTGTTCAGCTTCAATGGGAGCAATTCTTCCTTGCTCTTCTTTACCTAGGCCTCGGCCTTCAGACCAGCCCATCTTTTGTAGCATCTTACCTCCAATAGTGTCAACGACTGATGGTGGAGGATGCGGCGCCATCGGTGGAGGCATAGAGTCAGGCGGGTCATAGCGCTTGCGTATGATGGGCGTTTCGTCTTCACCAAATTTCATTCGCCTCTCTGCCGCCCTGTCTCTGTATCCGTTCATTTGCGGGATCAGGTCGTTCTTCTTGCGGAACTCGGCCAGGTTCTGTTTGTGGAGGTCTGACAGTGATTTGTGTTTGTTCAGTACATCAGCAGACGGGAACCGTCGCTTACAAATGAGACAGGTTAGTTTGCTCCAATCTATAATACCTTCATCACTATCAAACGTGTTCTCAGTGTCTGACACTTTTTTCATTAGAAAATCATCTCCGGTGGGTGGTGGTGATATCTCCCTGACATGTGTCAGAGATGGACCAGAGCCCAACACAGAAAAGCCTATGTCAGCTGATCCCTTACTGGCTCCTACATCTAGGGGCTGTTCCATAACAATATTACTCCTAGCATTCTCTTTCTTTTGGTTTAAAGTTCTTGCCCACCTCTCCATATCTTTAGCTATCTTTTTGGCAACTTTGACTTTATCTTCTTTGTCTTTCTTCTTCTTTTCCTCTGGCTCTTTAGCAATGGTGTTCTCTGAGGTGGCTGTGGGTGGGTTTGGCAGTTTAGGCTGCTCAGTGTTTTGATGTGCTTGCGTGGCAGCTATGTAAGTATTACTGGCCGCATCCCAGTACATGTATTGGCTAGTTTGGCTGTTATAGAAGTATTGACTAGTACCGTCATAGTACAAGCCCGTGGCTGGGTCATAGTAATACCCAGAAGTCTCATCATACATAAAAGTTCTTACATCCGGGGGACTATACACAGTTTTCCCATCACCAGTTGGTACTTTCACTGAAGGGGCAGTTTGTGCAGTAGAAGTCACAAATACTGGGACACTAACAGGAGTCCACGCTAGGTGGCGAGCTTGGGCTGCAGATATGGCAGACTGGGCTACAGCAGCGGCTGCATTCACTCTGTCTGCCTCAGACATTGCCTGAGCTGACGAATTATAATTAGACATTTGAGCATAGTAGGAAGAATAGTCTGCACTAGGGGGTTTAGAAATTTTCTTAGGTTCATTATAGAAACTGACAAGAACCTCCCTTCCATCAATTTCTAGTGGAGGCTGAAGGGAAGCTAGCTCAGAGTGAGCGGCTGTAGAGTCAGCAATGGAATTGAAATTAATGTAAGCCAAACACTTGGATGCGCCAGTTAGAGTTTCTCTACCAATAGTGATGCCTGCAATGGAATCTAAAACAGTCTTTGAGCATCGTTCTTTTATAACTTCTAATATTTTCTCCTCCGTGGTCAATGCATCCAACCTTCTGAACAACAATCGTTTAGTGATGCCGGCGCTTTCTGATAACAGATTCCTGTCATTGTCACCTCCATACACAATGCCATCTGACCTCTTTCCTTGACAGTTCCGTCTGTAGCACACCTGACGCCGCTTGAAGTTGTACAGTCCACACTTACAAAACCAATCCCCCGGGGATGCATTGATGGCCTGGTTGTCGTCATGTTTGTCCCTGCCGTCGTACTTATTGTCGTACTCTAAGTCCATACGGTCGCGACTGTTGGAGCGGCTGCTAGACCTAGAACTGGCTTTGCGATCTAATTCGCTAATGTTGGGCGGGGATGGCGGTGCCGGTACATCACGTTCACGGTCATCGTAACGCTTGGGCGACCTGCGGCGGTCGCGGTCGCGGGGTCTGTCGTACCGCTCGCGACGGTAGCGGTCGCGGCGCTCGCGGTCCTCGTCCCTATCGCGGTCGTAGCGGTCACGGTCGCGGTCGAAGCGATCGTGGTGGTGGCGCTCGGCGCGCGGTTCCCGTCGCTCGGGGCTCGCGCTCCGCCGCGACTCCCACACGGGCGAGCGCGGCCTGCCCTCGGCCCACCTGTCGTCGTCGCCCCACCTCGTGTTCCTCTCGTCACGGCCTCGCCACGACATCGTACACGCCTGTGAACATCACCCGTACAAATAAAGCGACTGTACTCACAAACCGTTCGACGCCGCAGTCCCATTTCCTCCATGTTGGTTGGCCTACAATCGTCGTTCAATAACCTTTCTCCTCGCCGTACTATTGTTTACCTGCGCAGTAGCCACTGAGAAGATAATATATGCCTTTAATAACACGCGGTCAACAAGTAACAGCGGAATAACACACAAATAGATGTCGTAACAAACTCAATTTCTTGTTTTTTACTCGAAATTATACGCAAAAGCATAAAGTACGCGTCAAGAACGCCATGTTTTTTTAATGGCTAGTGATAGTGATGTCATTCAAAAACTGACTTTGACATTGTATTTAACAATGACATTAATGCATAGACAATAGCAAAGACTTTAGTAAGTTTTTAGTTAGTTTAGTAATTAAGAAAACTCAGAACAAGTATAATAAATAATTTATTAAGTTGAAGACAATTTGATTGCGACTATGAATAATTAACGACAATATAATTCCTTATTTGTGAAAATGGAATATGAGATGACATTCTAATGATGAGATGAATGATGATAATAAAATTAAAAGTGAAACTATATTCTGATCTGATAATGATGGATAATGTGTCTCAATGAAACTTATTATCTTAATTATTACGTTTACGTAGGTGTATAACTTCACTTTACTAATAATCAAACCAGCAACTATAATACGATTGGCTTTTATCTCTTCTCTTTCCTTGGGTAATAAAATGAATTAATTCGTTACTTATTTCATTAATAACATGATACTTGAACTTCCTAAAAGTACAAGTTATACATAATCACACAACACTATAGACCAAAAATAACACTATGGCGCCATCTGTTAACTGTATTTTTGTTTATATTTATTGAATAATCATTTGTTCCTCGATTGTTCCTCAACACAGGACGAAACGCAAGTTTTAAAATAAATAATGACAAATACATTATTGAATATGATTTATTTTCCTTTAATATTAAATGATGACCATGTCATAAATACTAGTGAATTGATTAAATGAATCGCAGAAATCTTGCTTATCTAAACAACTAGCTACTGCCTACATTGATCTAAGCAAAATATTCGAAATGATTTCTATTACATAGGTATGTACTTAAATCTAGAATGACATAATTTATGCTAAACAATAATCAAATAAATCTTACAATAAAATACACATTTTGGTCTAAAGGTTTCGAAATAAAATCGGCTTTCAGTCATTTCATATAAATATCTAAAATAGCAATAATTTAACTACTGCTGTTACAAAAGTGACAGTAGGTATGTAAATCTAAATACAATATTTATACAATTACAACTAAGTGTAGGTACATCAGTGTTCAACATTAGAAAGCATTGTTTCATGTGGAATGTCAGTACGTACATTTATAGGTACATTCACATCTATGAAGGTTTAATGTCGGCAACTCTAAACAAGCCGACGTGTATATGCTCACACTTGTAATACAAATTAGATCTAATAAACAGACACCAATCTATGAAGGAATAGCACTACACTGAGAATGTCTCTATCATTACAACCACTGATTGTGTTGCAAGCCACACTGACCCAGGAAGCTTACTTGTGTCAAAAGCAATTATTATTGTATTGTAACACAAGTCATATTCGAGCGTCTCCAGGCTCGCCAGGAATGTGACGCCCTGAACACGGGAGCTAGTACTTGTGACGAGGATATACCTCACACCAAGTACTACAGCAAATTATTTATTTACTCAAACATTTTCTTACTTTTTACTTGATGACGCGCTAGCGAGTGACTTAGATGACATGAGCATAGCTTGTATCACGATTTCTATATGTTTAATAATGATGAAGTAGGTGGTAGCTTTGGTTTATGGATACTTGAAAACATGAAAAGGAAATAACGCATTTTAGCATGGCAAGTACATCTGCTAGCTCATCAGTAGCGCGGTCACGTAACAAGCAAAGCTGACGTAATGAGTAAACAATTAGTTGCAGTTATTGAGCTCCATGTCCTCAGGAATGTCACCCTCCTGGTAAGGATAATACTAGTCTCTCCTCCCGGCCACCAAGTGTTCCTGCAGCGTGTTGATCTCTCGCTCGATGTTCTCTCGCGCGGCAGACTCGAAGCATTCGAATTCAGGAGAGTGGAACAGCTTGGGGATTTGACTGAATTGGTTCAGCACCTGAAAGTGAATGAGAAACGATACAGATATAGTCGCGGTATCATATTATGATGATATATGAGTATGTTTGTTTGAATGTGCTTATCTCTGAAACTTAATTCAAATTTAAAAATTCTTTTAATTTCGAAACCAGGCTATATCACGCTGCAATCGATAGAAGCTGAGTAGCTGGTGACAATATGCGGGAGTAGCTAGTGGACTGATAGAAAATGAGAATTTATGTAAATAGGTAGAGCAGAGACCTTGATCCTCAGCTGCACGTAGTTGTCGTTGGTGAGCTTGGAGTACTCGGCGCGCACGAGCTTGGCGTGGGCGTCGTACTCCTCGCGCGAGGCGGCCAGCACGGCCAGCTCGCAGTCGCCGAACAGCTGCAGGTCGCGCAGCGGCGCCGGGCCGGCCGGCGACACGCCGCGCCCCAGCGCTATACCTTCCACCTCGTCCGCCGACTCCCCGTCCTCCTCGCCCTCGCCGTCTTCATCACCTTCACCGTCAGCGTCCTCATCTCCCTCTCCCTCGGCTTCCGCCTCCGCGTCCCCGTCGTCTTCCCCCTCGCCAGACTCCGGATCGACTTCTATAGGATCGTCGGCCGTAGTCGAATCCGGCATGTTAGGGTTGTCGCTGGAATGCGTGGTGGAGTCCGGCGGCGGCATATGGGGTTTGGATAGAGCGGCGGAGGACGCGGAGTCTGCGGGTCCATTGGCCTCGTTGGCGTCGAGGTCTGTGTCGTGTCCGGGGTCGGGGCCGTCGGTGTCGTGTCCCTGGTCGGCGCCGTCAGAGTCCGCGCCATCGGAGTTGGAGGAGTGTTCTTCCTCCTCCTCCTCGCTGGGAGGAGAGGACACGTTCGACGGAGAGCTACAGTGTCCGCCACTCCACTGCGCCTCGTCGTCCGTCAGCAGCGCCAGGATGTACGACGTCAAGTCTTGCTGGAAAGTTGCAATGTTACAATATTAATTTAAAAGAAATAATTGCCTGACATCGCAATGTAAAACAATTCCATCTCATTACTATGAAAGTACTGAAATTATTTTTAATTAACTATTTGGTACTTCTCAGTTGTCACCCATTGTGTAAATTACGAACAGTAGTATAGACTCAGTAATTACGCACCGACTGTGGATGCAGCCTCAGCAAGTCAGACAGAAGTTTGACGGTGAGTTCAGAAGGAGTATGTCTCAGCACTATGGCCAGCTTGAAGGCGGCCGGCTGTATGACGTCATCCACTCCCTTGTTGAGCAAGTTCTGCCATACTCCCGCCTGTAAGCCAGCAATATACATCGCTGTTACAAATAAAAACAAATCAATAACACCTTTATAGTATAGGAATAAATCTGTAGTATAGGAAATCGAAGGATCGTCTATAATATCGGAAAAAATAAATAAATAAATAAGAATAAAGTTGAGAATAGGATGAAATTGTTAATAATATTAATATTGGACCTAGACATAGAAACTGTTTTATGTAGGTATACAATTAAAAGTTACAGCAGCAGTGCTTATAGCAAGCAGGTGATCTCTTCCAGGCAACCTTAGGATCGCTTCATGAGATTAGGAAAAATTACAAAATGAACAAATATTTGAAATTGTGTAACAGAAAACCAAGACATAGTTTAATACCTGATAAGCTACACAGTTCCGGAGTGTGTGCCAGAGTGACTCCGGAGGGGAGGCTTCCACCACCTGCTTCCAAGCATCATCAGCATCGGGTGCTACCAGTGTGTTGCAGGCGTTCCGCCACATACGCATGGCGGAGCATCCCTGCGGCTCACCAGAGGTCACCGGTGCACTCAGTACTGATATTCAAACAGTACAGTTAAAGTATCATTAGTGGTAGTAGCACCATAATGTAGTACATACATAACATACACATAGGCCAATGATATTATTATGAATGCTCAAATTGTACCGTACATATGCTAGACACTATCAAATACTTTTTATTTCTGTATAACATTATTTCACTAACTAGCAGTACTGTAGAGCTAGGAGCATAGCTAACATTATTGTACAATTAAGTGGTTTTTTTTCCTAATAGTGCCACGACAGTCACAGGTGCCTTACGCTAGTGGAGGTTTGACTTTCACCATTTTCTACTTGGCAGTTATAGTGTTCAAAGAAAATAGTGTACTCACCTCCCATGTCCGGTTCTCTCCACCAGTTGTTTGCCATTTTACCGGGTTCTAGCCCGACGGGCTAATACTGCAACTGAAAATTACATCAGAGATCCATCATTACCACCAGCCTATGCCGCACTGCATGGAAAGGCCAATGAGGAAAAGGCCTTTTTTTCACATTATATATGCAGATTTGTAAATGTAAATTAACAATATTGCTGCAATATAAGATCACAACCCACAGGGACAGCATCTCCAGCCGCTTCAGTAGTTCAATAATTTATTCCGTCTGCCAGGCGACACAAGAATCGGGTTTCAGTTAACAACTCAACATGAAATTGACATATAATTTCATTATCTTGTATATAGGTATATTAGGAAATAAATATGATTTGTTGTAAGATAGGCTACTGTTTTGTGTCTAAATAAAAATCGGTAACCTCGGCCATGTCGCCCGGCACGGCCCAGTCGATAGCCAACACCAAAACGGAGTCAAGCAGAATATTTTAATGAGTATACTTAGAATTTAACATCAATTTCGGCTGAACCAAGAAGTCATCATAATCTGATGTACTATTAAATAAATAAGACAAAACTTATTAGTATTATAATAAAAAATCAAACAATAAAAAAAATAAGTGACATTAAAAATTGTGACAAAAGAATAACGAATTAATACTGATGTCAGTACTACAATTAAAACAAAAATAATCTACTTACATCAATTATCCAGGATAGTTTTCAGCACAATAATATTATTTTTTCGAAATTAATTTAACATTTAGCCGCTTAGCATATTTGCCGACTGTCATGGCGGCTCGACTCGATCTCGATACTATAATAGGGAGGCCGGCCGAGCAGCCTACTCGATACTACACTACTCGCAATCGCAACTGATCAATCGATTAGTTTACGACCTTACATTATTATAGAAATATAAGTAGGTAAGTACTGTAAGTAGGTACCGAATCTTTTAGTAAAATAATCACCCAACAAACATTTGTTATCCTTATCCCTCATAATTCAATGATTCAATCTGTAAACGTACACCATTCTTTTTATTTTAATCATCATTCTGTAAATTATTTACAGCTACATTACACAGATTTAGTAGAAAAATAGAAACATTGAGCCACTTACAGAATATTATATTATAGAAATTTCTTACAAGCAGAATTAATTTAGAATTAATATGCCAGTATGACTAAGTAATTGAAATTCTCAACTACATACTTATTACTAGCTACTATACTTTGTTTTTGCTATGTTGCAAGTCGACACGTATTTCCAACACCTAAAAATCATGGTCTTTTTAACAAGAACTTTATCTAAGAAAGGTACCAATCTAAATACTAGAACACATAGGCGCACAATGTGTACCTAGGAATGATTTAATCATAATTATAGTAGGTGTGTTTATAGGTAGGTACTACATACACCTACAAACCATGGTTCTTTGCTCTCTTCAAAATCTGATTTATCACAACTGTGCCTCTGGGGGATTACTTTGATGTAGTTAGACAACTATATCATTTTAAAAAAGGAAATAGTAGTAGCACAGCATGATTGAAGCATTTGGTGTCCATGACATAGACACAGAGCCGTCATAGGTACCTTTAGGCAACCATCCTTATCCTTACTTCCTTACTTTTCCTTACTTCCTTATCCTTACTTATATTATAAATCGGAAAGTGAGTTTGTTTGTTTGTTCCGCTTTCACGCCGCAACTACTGAACCGATTGCTTTGAAATTTTGCAGAGGTAAAGTTAGAAGTCTGGATTAAAATAATAATAGGGTACTTTTTATCCCGGAAAAAATTGATATTCCCGAGGGAAAACAAAAGTATTGGTATAGATGGCGCTGTGTGTATTGGTATATGTCACATAGGCTACTTTTCATCCTTTTGTGACGCGAGCGAAGCCGCGGGTAAAAGCTAGTGAGGAATAAAATTAATTTCATTGTCCCAAATAATCACTTTAATTTTATATTATATCGTATAGTATCAATACTGTATAGGGTACAGTTTGTCCCAAACATCAAATCTGTTTTCATAAAGGTTCTGTTTGACAGTAAACTCGGTGGCGACTCGCAAGTAGGTCCTGTTGGCAGGCGTCATGGCTGGCCAGGACAAAGAGGTCAGCTCTCCTGTGTCGCCTCGAGGATTCGGGTCACTGACAACAAAATAATAATTATAGAAAAAAAAACGAGCGTAACACTCACGCTTCGCCAGTAAGTATTGTTTATAAATCTCAATCTTTAAAAACGAGTCTGTAGCCATACATTTAAGTACATTGCATCTAAATTGGCAGACGCACTTGCTATTTGTGGATTATGAATTATTTTGTAGATCAGTGATTCTGAACAGTTAGTTTTCAATTGAATGATTGATTATTAAAATATGTATTGACTCTATAATACGCACCCATATCTAGCGAAGTTATACCAGATCGCCGTCATCTTATCCACCATCTTGGAGTCTTCTGTGTCAGCGACATCTATCGTCGGGAAGCGGTAGCTCAGCGTGAACAAGTAAATCAGATCGTCGTGATGTGCTGCGCCTGAGAAAACAATGTTTAAGTTATTCTTATTTATTTATTAGTACATACATTAAATTAACCAATGACAAATCAATTAAGATTTCAAGTTAAATAAAATCTAGTTAAGTATCCAAAAATGAAGACGAAAAAAATTCACTGCTGAACAAAGGCAAAGTGAATTTCATTGTGAGTTTCCCTTCATCACCTCATTTTTTTATAAACAGATTGGAAATTGTAAATAAGTAGGCCAGAAAGCTTAAAGACGTTGCTACCCGATCCTTAGAGTCAGAGTCCAGATATAGAGTCAATGTTAACTAATGTAACTAACTAACTATATGTAATGGTAGGTGCTTCTAGACTCACGGACTGGTTTCTTGGTGATTGGATCCTCGTAGTGACTGCGATTGCCAACGTACGCGAACTCCGTGTAGTACACCGGGTGAGACGAGTGACGGCACATTAGGTTCGCCATCCTGGAGTGAATATATAATAACAAACAAAAAGTCAAAACCAAAAAGCAAAAAATAACTATTAATAGTACTGATAGGTTACCCACCCACTGATAGGTAAGAAGTCGGTGCCATAAGTTCCATACAAAATTATTCATTAAAACCTTAATAGGTACCTAATTTACAATTTTGTGGACATTAAGTTATATCATTATGATATGAGCTTATGGCACCGACTTCTAACCTATCAGTGGGTGGGTAACCTATCAGTACTATTAATAGTTATTTTTTGCTTTTTGGTTTTGACTTTTTGTTTGTTATTAGTTTTTGGTTTTTGAAGTCGGTTTTTTAAACGCAGTTTTTATTTTATTATTTTACCATTTTAAGTGTAAAGCTACATATACCCGTCTTGTTACTTATAATACACATAGGTGCAAAGTTCTAATCAATACAAATTGTACAAGCTCAAACACAAGGTAGTTACAGTATACCGTTGAGGAGTTCCCTTAACAATTACACTTCTTCATCATCAGACCCTTAATGACAGCCCCACTCTATTTAGGTGTAAAGTCCTCATTAATACAAATTAATCAAGCCCAAACTCAAGGTAGTTACTGTATACCGTTGAGGAGTTCCCTTAACAATTACACTTCTTCATCATCAGACCCTTAATGACAGCCCCACTCTATCTAGGTGTAAAGTCCTCATCAATACAAATTAATCAAGCCCAAACACAAGGTAGTTAATATAAACCGCTGAGGAGTTCCCTCGACTGTCTGTCGACTCCATCATCAGGTCGACTCCAGACCCTTATCTAATTGTAGTGTTTAAAATTCTTAATTGGAAAACATAATAGACGCATTACTCCCCCATAGAATTTTCGAAAGTTCCCCTCGGTTTCCCTAGGATCCCATCATCAGATCCTGACTTCATGGAAATGGGACCATCTCGGGAGTACACCCTTTCAAACAAAACAAAAATTTTTGAAATCGGTCCACAAACGGCGGAGTACTGCGCGAACAAACAAAAAAAAAAAAAAAAAAAACAATCAGCCGAACATAGTACCTCCTCCTTTTTTTGAAGTCGGTAAAAATGTTCGTAGATATGCGAATGAAATCGATCATTAAATTAATTAATACGAATGTATACCAACAGATGGCGCTGGAAGTATGTTTGATGGGTTTTGATAATTTTATTGATGCTCGTATGGCATGGTAGCTCAGAAAAATTAGAGTATGTTGGGTCTAACCAGCAGATAGACTTACTGCATATAATGTAGTGCAGTGTTTTTTAACTAGGTCGTAGTGAATATTATAAGACTTACCTATGTACAGGGAACGCAGTAATGGCATCTCCATACAGTTTCCCCAAGCCTTCAGCCGTCGCCGTGTCATTCCTTAGTGACCTGTCTCCGAAATATGCCTTCCTCAGCGTAGCCAGTCTGCCGCTGGTTTCGTTACGAGGAAGTATGAATGAGATCGGAGCTATTCGGTCCCATTCGCTGTTCATCGTATCGATGAGCGTTTGATTATTTAGGACGGCTAAGAAAACAATAAAACACATTAGGCATAAAGTGCATCAACTCATGACAATCACCACAGGACTGTGGGCTTCACCTCTTACAACTACAGTGATAAGGGTAAGTATGACAAAAGTTCTACTGTACACAAAGAATCACAAGAATATCTCACTAAAAGCTTTCCAGAAGAATTCTCCCGTAGTCTGGCTGACGATGAATGGAACTGCGTGCATCCTGCCCTCTCGTATGGAGAGCATTGGATCTTCTGTCAGGAACCGCTCCTGCCCGAAGTCCGGTTCCACTACCGGACGCCAGAGACTGAGGGGGTCGTAGCCGAACTCCTGAGGGTTAATGATACATGCACTAAAATTAACATGAACACAAGACAAGATAATGAAGAAAAATAAGCATTCACGAGATATGAAAATGTTGCAGTAAGGAATCTAGCTATAAAATGGTGTATTGATTTGATATTGACAAAGACTAAGTGCAGATCAAGTTGAGAAAATGAAAAGACATAAAATTACGAAAGATGCACCTAACAAGGTCGTTTGCGGCCCTATCCCTTAGAAAAAAGCCATAATAGGTAATGTTATGAATCTCACAAAGAATCCCAGAACAGATCCAGCAATTTCTTTCCACGGTTTAGTCTTGAGGCATTCATAGAGCGCTGTGAGGTTGTTTGCAGGACACTTGGAGACTTTCGCCTGTTTGATGGCCAGGTCCACGCGGTTGGGTGGACTCGGCACCTTCGATGTCGGGGACCCACTGAGAGCAATGGCGCGATGAAATAGACCTAGGCAAATAATATGATTTAAGTTTCTAGGAAATGAGAAAGTTACTCATAATAATAATTTGTAAGTTGTTTCCAAAAACGTCACCTAATTGAGTTACATCGCATTCAATTTAGAAAGTCAAGTTAAAACTTGAGAATATTTGTTTGTTTATCCTGCAATGAAGTAGAATATTTGCTTGTTCCAAATCATAGCCAAATATGAAGAAGAATGAGTAAGATTTATGTGCTCTGACCTTTAGACATGGGCGATATCATATGCACCATGACACTGACGGCGCCGGCACTGCAGCCTGAAATGGTGACCAGGTTGGGGTCTCCTCCGAAAGCGGCTATGTTCCTCTGCACCCAGCGAAGAGCTGCCACCTGGTCCTTGAAACCATTGTTACCGGGAGCCAGCTGGTTGCCCAAGGCGAGGAACCCTGGAATACAAAAAAATTGGTACCTCTACACTTAGGTATCGTGTAAAATGCCAATAATAACATTAATAAGTCTGGTGTCATCGATTGTCAATTGATGTTTATTTATGTATGCTGTAAACTGAGCATGAATAATGGAAATGATTAATCCGTAAACCATCTATTAGATGGCGTCACTGGTTTACTCGACGGTATTTATTTATGTATGCCGACTGCCGTATGGTCCATAAAACACGTTGTACCGAGAGAGCCGAGCCTGTAGTTGATGGTGACGAGAACGACATCTCTATCGAGCAGGTAGTGAGGGCCAGCTAGGTCACTGCGGCCTGACATCGAGTAGAACCCGCCGGGGTGGATGAACAAGATCACGGGGAGCGGTTTGGTACTGCGGACAACAAACGATGTATAATATCGCGACACAAAGTTGTTGACTCAAAACAATAGCCCACTAACCGATTTCGGTTAAAATTACAAAATAAATGGCCAGTAGCCAGCCAGGCATTATTACCACTTGCTTAGCTTAGTCGGAGGATTTACCCTTTTCCGAAATAAAATAATTTAGAGAACATCATAATATTATTCGGAACTCATGATAGACGACGTCGCAGTGTGCTGAGGGATATTGATCTAGAAGTTTTCAGAAGAGGCCTATGTTCAACAGGACTTCTTGTTGCTAACTGACGCGATGATAATAATATTCATACACCTATTACAAGGATTACCTGTTGTGGCCACTGCCAGGAGTGTACACGTTGATGGTGAGGCAGTCCTCGTCCACATAGTAGCCGGGGCTGGCGGGCCGCGGACATGATGGACCTTCCTTACTGGCGTCCACCACTTTTTCGTACTGCAGGATGAGGTGCGGGGGCTAAAGCGAAAGATTGGTATTTACTCAGTAGGTATATGCTACAAAATGCTTTGGGTATATACGAATGGACCACCTCAACCACGTGTTACCACGGCCACCTTGCAAAAAACCGGCGTAAAACAATGCTTGCGTTGTATTACGCCGTGTCAGTCATGTTACCGGAGGGAGATCCTATCCCCTTCTCCTAAAAGAGTGTACTATTTGAAAGTCTCTCTGTTGTTGCTGGTGTTCATGGTTGACTCTAAAATTGCTTACCATCATCTGACGGTACCACCATTGTCTGATGGTAAGCAGTTCTATCCATTCGATAAAATCTTACCTGGAACCGCAGTTCCCCGACAGGTGGCTCTGCATATCGTATCCCGCGGTAAGCCTGGAAGCGTCTCCCGCGGCGCGTCTCCATCCAGGAGCCGCGGAACGTGCCCGACACACTGTGCGTTACGGGACCATCTTTACTGCTATTGTTATTAACTGGAGATACTTGCGCGTCTGTAAAATGGTGATCATTATTAAAAAATAGAAAGTAGCATTCATTAAATTCCGGAGCTGTGGACAACCTAACAGGTTACCGGGCCCCTGGCTCCAAGCAGAAGTAGGAACGGAGTTATTAATCAGTAAGAGTGACAGTCTCTCTCGCCTCACCCAAGGCGGGAGAAGTCATTGGATGATGGATGATTATCCCCAAGCTGTCTGTCAAGTGCAGGGATTATGACTGTAATTGTATAAAAAGTCTGGATAATATTTTATTTGCATGTGAACAGACCTGCTGCACCATTTTTCACCACCACTAACAAACACACACACACGACACACAGCCGCATTACACTGCGAGACATTTTGGTCAGCAGTCAGTAGTTCACGCGTCACGCCAGTACGACAGAATACCAGTACTGTCACTGCTAACAGTCGGCACCTACTGGCGAATAACGAATGACGCGCTCCTAGCAAAACTTATTCATTTATTCAGGTAAACATCAACGCATAAGTACTTGACCGATTCTGCAATTTTTTTAAACCCATTCGCGGAACTGTTGTTGGTGATTTCCTTAGGGGTGTGCTGTGCAAAAACAGAAGTGAACTATGAACTGATTACAAATTGGAATTACTCGTGGCTAGCCTTAATTAATTAGTCTTCATATTAGTTACATTTTGCCTGACTCGGGACATACCCAGGCCCTTGTAAGCCACCGCAAATGACGTCTTTTGACTCAAAAACAAAGCAATGGATAATAAATAATGACATTTGCACAAATCTATATTCCTACTGGAAAAAACTCAACTCATTAAGATTGCCAACATGTTCTTTATTCTTACATTTATTAATATAACAAAACGTGAGATGTCCACAAAGAAACCTGAGTAGGTAGGTTACTCATCTTGTACCCACGAGGAAAAGACGAACAATAATAAACATGTTAACTGGGAAACCCAGAACTAGTACTACGGACTCAATCCTTGACTGTTTATAAACACTAACCGGTTTATTTCATTCACTATCAAAATGCTTTTAAATTCATTTCAAGGCAAATTATGATGTATGTAACAGCCAACTGTCACCAGTATTGTTGGTCCCACGTAACAGGGGGCGAGCCATACATCGGGCATAATTTCAGACGTCATTATTATGGGAACCGAATTCTAGATCCCTTGCTCGGCAGTCTGCAGTCACATTGGCGTAAATGTTATCTGTAATCTTTCTTTTTGCATAAATAAACCAGTTTTGTTATGGGCACTAGCTCATATTAATACTAGTTACTAGACACTGATTCGAGAATCGAACCCAGTACAGCCTAGTCTATAATCACACGACCAAGTAAGTAGGTATTATTCTAAAATAAAAGAACGAGAGTAAAAAATCAAAATCAGTTTATTAAGAAATTGTTTATGGTTTCTGTAAATAGTTATTTTTATTTTTCTTTTATTTTCGTTGTTAGCTTTTAAGTTTTTAATTTTGAATGTAAATTATTATGGTATTAAAAAAATAAAATATCCTGGTTATTAACATTTTATATTCTGTAACTGTTAACATTAAGAATTAATGGTACTGCTGGTCAGTACTGTATGGGGTACAAGTCGTCCCAAATCTTGTACCGGTCCTCGAACATGTTCTGTCGCACCTCTAGCTGTTGTCCGCGGCGCAGGTACCTCCTGTCCGCCGCGGTCATGGCGGGCCACGTCAGCTTGCCCAGCTCCGGCGTGTCACCGCGCGGGTTCGGGTCTCTGAGTAAACCAAATCGTTAATTACTGCTTATATGTATTTGTTTTTCTAACAAACCAAATCCCCTAATCTCAAAATCCCAAACAGGCCGGCAATCTACTTGTATAAATATGTTGTCGAAAAAGAAGTAAAAGTCTGTAACAGTATTCACCTTCCCTGGCGTCGCAAGTCATCCAGAGCAGATCCAGACATTTGGTGTTTTTCCATCTTTACAAAAGAAGTACCTACGATGATAGTTTATGTGGTAGTGACTCACCCGTATCTGGCGAAGTTGTACCAGAGCGCCGTCATCTCGTCGACGACGTGCGAGTGCTTGCTGTCCAGCGAGATCACGGGGAACCGGTAGCTCAGCGTGAACAGGTACAGCAGGTCGTCGTGGTGCGCCGCTCCTGTACAATGCACACTGTTACGTTTCAACAATTTGTAATTTTTGCTCACTTGTAACCTTCCTGTGAATGTTGTTAATGGTGAAAGTTTGAGGATGCATGAATGAATAATTATTACCCTATCTATGGTATATACTGATTAAAAAAAACAGAGGGTTACGACTAAACTCCTGTTTTTTTTATTAAAGTACATTCAAATGTCCATTAAATATTGTCGATCAGAAGAGAATTACCTTGTGGTTTGCCGTGAGAGTCCTCATAGTGGGAATTGTTCCCGATGTACGCGAATTCTGAGTACCACACTGGATGCTTGGAGTGACGACACATTAGGTTAGCTAGCCTGAGGATGACATCAACAATGTATTATCAAATATAAAATGGTAGAGATAAACTCTATTAGAATCAAGCGACTGTCGTATTTTAAAATTGAATTTGCACCTTTATCTCAAATGTCATCTCACCTGTGCACCCCAAACCCAACGACGGAGTCTCCATAAAGTTGTCCGAGAGCCTTCTCACTTTGTTTGTCATTAGTCAACTTCTTCCCCTTCAGGTACACCTCTTTAAGTTTCTGTACCGCTGCGGCACGGTTCTTCTTCGGTAGTATGAACGAAATTGGAGCAACCCTCTCCCACTCTTCATTCATTGTCTTCAAAAGCGTTTCGTTTTGTAAGACCGCTAGAAACAGTATAGTTAAGGCAATGGTATAAATTCTTTAATTCACACTCGACGTGGTGTATATACGTGTGTGTGTGTGTGTCTGCTAACTATGAATACTTACGGAATGCTTTCCAGAAAAACTCGTCAGTAGTCTGGCTCACGATGAGGGGTACCGTGTGCATTTTACCTTCTTTAATGGCAACTAATGGATTGATAGGGAGGTATCGCTCCTGCCCAAAATCTGGCTCTACTACTGGACCCCAAAGACCCACTGGGTCACCTTCACCAAACTCCTGCAACGACACATTAATTTATTTCTGGGTACTTTGTTACATTTTTCAAAAGTTCTTTAAGTAACGTACCCAGAATTTAGGCAGAGAATCTCCGAGCTCCTTCCAAGGCTTGGTCATGAGACAGTCGACGATGACGGACGAGTTGTCTGTCGGGCAGTTGAGGATCTGTGCCTGGCGTACTGCGAGGTGTCGCTGATGAGTTATAGCTTCCACTTCTTTGCTCACAGGAGACGCACTCATTGCTATACCGCGATGGAAGAGACCTAAAAACATTATTTTATTTAATGTACAAAGAACCTTCACCCGGATAATGCACGCAACATATTCTTTTTCTGCAAGAAGTAGATTTTTTTAAGATATTTCTATCGCAAGACAGCACTGATTACCTTTCGCCATGGGCGAGATCATATGCAAGATGACACTGATGGAGCCGGCACTGCAGCCTGTGATCGTGACGAGGTTCGGGTCACCGCCGAACGCTGCAATGTTCCTCTGCACCCACTTGAGGGCAGCTACTTGGTCTTTCATGCCGTTGTTACCGGGAGCGTAAGCATCACCAGTACTCATGAAACCTAGACAAATTAAACTTAGTAAAATCCATGATTGACAAATAAGGAGGAACAAACAAATATAATTAATTTAGGGGTTCGCTGAATACCTAAAGATCCAATCCTGTAGTTGATGGTAACGAGGACAACATCTCTATCCAGCAGGTAGTGAGGACCGGCCAAATCACTACGACCTGTCATCGCGTAGAACCCGCCGGGGTGGATGAAGAAGATCACGGGGAGCGGTTTGGTGCTAGAAAGAAAGAGAAAATATGATTGTACAAATAGTTCTAGAAGAGAAGAGAATCAAAGTTATTGACATAACAATCTCTTAAATTAGCAAGCCGAAGTGGTTAGCCACTTTTATTATAGAATCGATAACCGTTCCGACTGGAATAAAGTGTTCGTTTCTTTAGGCGCTGAGCGCTTCCCACCTAAGTGTAGTTAACTAGATACGATGCAAATAGTGAAGATCGAGCTTGGTAGCGTGCGTGCTACTGTGTGTGTATATGTTTTACCTGTTGAGTATCGGCGTGTAGACGTTGACAGTGAGGCAGTCCTCGGCAACGTAGTAGGTGGGAGGCGCCGGCAGAGGACAGGCTGGGCCCTCCTCGCTCGCGTCCACTACACCTTCGTACTGCAACTTCAACTTCGGTGGCTGCACACACACACAGACACACACAAAATGAATTACTTAGACTGCGTGGTTGCAAAGGAAGAAGAGAGAGACCATAGAAATATTTACTGGCCAGCTAAACGTGGAGATTTTGACACGTAAGCCCCTAGAGGCCTCTAGAAAGGGTCTACAGTCTAGCAGTGGACTCTTACGTGCTAGATTATGCATTATATGCGGTTGTTACCTGGAACCTCAGTGCTCCGACAGGTGGCTCTGCATATCGTATTCCGCGGTAGGCCTGGAAGCGTCTCCCGCGGCGGGTCTCCATCCACGAGCCGCGGAACGTGCCCGACACGCTGTGCGTCAGTGGCGCGGCCGGCTTCACTTCTGCTGACTCTATAAGGATATAATATGGTGTCAAACAATACCTAGTTAATGCTTGTTTTGGAAACAAAACAAGTGATAGTATTCACGCCACAATCTCCTAAAGGCCGACAACACACTTGTAACTCCGCTAATGTTGTGGGTGTCCACGGATCATAGAATCTGCTGATGTGCTTCTGTTGCCACCTCTTAAATAGCCTAGCATGTGTGCAAGCAATTTGCTTTAAAAAGAGAAATATTTTTTTTTCAATTTCTAGTTGTTTCGATAAAACAGATACAAACTGTCTATATAACTAACTAACCTGTATCATGTTTGTGTTGGTGTGCGTGCACCGTGCACACACACAACGCACACAGCAGCGCGTACAACATTGTGTGTCTCGCTCGTTGGACACAGAGGGCACGACTGTGCCGCCAGCAGGAAAACCTTTGCTTTTATACTAATACGACACGTGAAGTATTCACCGTGGTGTAGACGGAATATTCTGCAAGTTTAGTACTGGACTATAGCTTCTGCTAGCGGCTTCGGTCGTGTGTCAAATAGCTTTTGTAAAATTTTTAATAGAATAGAATCACCTGATGGTTCGCAATCAGCGCCATCAATAGACAACTCCAACACCGAGGAAGTTACAAAAGCATGGGCGGCTTTTTAGGGATAGGGAATGGGATAAACCTCCCTTCGGTATAACCTTACTCACACGTGTGAATACAACGTAAGCGGTGGTTTACGCCGGTTTCCGGTGAGGCCGTGGTACCATTCCGGTGGATTCGGTATTCGTGCTGCGTCGGCTTTTTTTAAGAGGGGAAAATCATAGAATCATTCTCCCACCTGGCTGAGGCGGAAGGGAGTGTCTGATTATTACTGACTAAAAACCACCCCGTTCCGACTCCTGTGCGTCGAGCCGGAGCCCCGGCAACCCGTTTAGTCCTCCGCGCCTCCGTATCGGCATCAGCCCTTCCCCATCCGTGGTCTGATGGCTCTTAGAGGCGCGCGCGGAGCGTGACGCGCCGCACGCTCAGGGTGCTGCTTCGGCTTAGATTTTCCTCTTGAAAGTACTGAACTAATATAAATACAGACCTGATACTAGTTTTTTGAGATGAAATAATCTTACATTAAGGAAAAAGTAAGTACAACCTATAACTTCCTACCTACTAGATACATTAAGGAAACCACAACCGCGGTCCTGCGCGTGCAGGCCGCCTGCTGGTGACACATTCGAATTAGATGAGTCGCGGGGAAACCACTACACGCCACGAACTCATCACAATATGACGGACATAATCAAAAGCCAAGACCTACAGTCCCACACACTTGTGGTCGTCGCGCCGAACAAAAGACTCCCTCTTTTCAAAAAACAGGTATAGAAATACAAAATTCCAGTTTACTACAACTGTAACTGTTGAGCTACTCACTACTAGCACAATATAAAAAATATACAGCAGGACGACGCCTTTGATCTCGTGTGAAATGCCGACATAGTCTAGTCTAGACAGTAACGCATCGGCCAGGGTTGTCAAAAATATGAGCTTATGGCACCGACTAGAAGTCGGTCAGTGGGTGAGTAACTCATCAGTACTAATATAGAGTTATTTTTTTGCTTTTTAGTTTCACTTTTTATTTGTTTTTAGTTTTTAGGTTTTTTGAGAAGTTAGTTTTTTAAACGCAGTTTTTATTTTTAATTTTGTCATTTTTAGTTTAAAGCTACATAGACCCGTTTTGCCACTTATAATCCGCATTACAGGTACAATGTTCAAATCAATACAAATTATACAAACCTAAACACAAGGTAGTTACTGTACACCGTACCCTCGAAAACCATGAAAACGACACCCATGACGATAAATTAGTGCAGCGGCCATCTTGGCTTTACATTTTGACAGCACCATCAATTTCACCACCCATAAAAACCATGAAAACGACACCCATGCAACGGTAAACATACTTAAAAAGAAACAATCATTCGAACATAGTGCCTCCTCTTTTATTTGAAGTCCGCAAAAACAAACGCGCGTTAGCCCTGAATAATATATCCCGAGCTACTAACATTGTCTTGTTCGCGGCTCGGGATCGGCCTACCCGCGTCTCGCCCCTCACCCCCGCACGATTGCCCTGTAAGGACGTCTTCGTTGGACGACTGTATACAGTCGTCCAACGAAGACATCAGTCATCAGACATCAGTAGCACAGTCTATAGACTGTGCTACTAATAACATCCCACCGTTTTCCCTAGAGTGGGGTACCTACGTGTAGCAGAGCGAGCACGTTTTCATTCTAATGTTGACAATCTAGTTTCCTTATGACATCGAGCATTTCTTTCTTTATTGGAATAAAGAGTTTCCTTTTTCTTGTATAGAAGCCACAGAAATATTAAAAGAAGCACTATTTTTATGGATTGTTAGTATGCATATGTGAGCACCAGTTAGAAAATAAGATCTTTTATTTTTATTTTAGTAAGTTTTGTAGTTAATATAATGCGTCAAGCGAGTCTTCGCATTGTTTTCACATATACGTCCCAGTATTAAAATATGTATCAGAAACATTGTAGAACATACTTTTTTAAAAAGAGTAACGAATGGAGTTTCTTCCTCGTTCTTCTCCATTCGAATCTATACATTTTAGAATGAGCACCTTCACCTAGCTTCACTGACGGACTTACTGACAGACTGGCGGAATCGACTCATACGACGTGAGGACGTGTTATCACTTCGGTCGCGCCGGCCCATTCGACATCGTAATTATCGTAATCGAAATATTTTTAATTTTGTATGAAGATTTGACATTTGGGTTGATTAAATAAATAAAAAAGTTTTATTGGTAAAATGTTTTTATTTTGTAATTTTATTGTACTAACTACATGTTTAGTTTTGGTACAGTCATACATCATCGCACATGCCTCAATGATACCTTATACAATGCTCCCCCGCCACACGTTTGTGTTAACCTTGGGAACAATACCGGGACCAATATTGGAGCCATCTATTTACAAGTCTGATAATCAAGAGGGAACAGTTCCTCCCAGACCTTGAACCTCTCTTCGAAGAGGTTGCTTTGTACTGAGAAGGGACTGTCGACACGGAGGTATTTCCTCGCATCTGGTTTGAACTGCGGCCATGACATGTCTGCTAGCTCCGGAGTGTCGCCCCTGTCGTTCGGGTCCCTGTAGTCGTGAATATAATAATTATGTTAGTAATTTGTAACACTAGGTGGCATGACGATCGAAATGTATAATAATAAAGTTCACCATCTCGTGAATTTCGTTAACATTAAAGTCTAACTATTTGAACCAAATGACAAATAAAGACGTGATATGTGGTCTTTCGAACTTCTTCTCTCACACCTTGTCAAACTAATAAACTATACATGGGCACTTTTACATCAAAATATCTCATTTAAAGCATACATCTGAAGAAAGAGCAAGAAACAAATCCATTAGTCGCTTAAGCATTTGACTGGCGACCAAAAACTGTTGGCCCTGAGGATAAATCCTCCGCTATCACTGTACTTACTGTTAATTTCCTTAAAAATCTATGTAAAGGAAAATGCGAACTGACCCATGTCTAGCGAAATTGTAGAATATTGCAGTCATCTTGTCCACCATCTTGGAGTCCTTGCTGTCGGACGGCGGGATGGATGGGAAGCTGTAGCTCACGTTGAACAGGTACAGCAGGTCGTCGTGGTGGGCCGCGGCTACATGACATACAAACATGAAAATATGGTAACAAGCAAATCGGGATTTGGACGATGAGGAAACTTCGGAAATGTAGACATATTGTAGGAAAAAGGCGATTTTCCTTTAACAACCTATTTTATCGTCTCTCTGCTGAAAGCGTAATTTGATAAAAATAAAAATGCTTCATGCACCCAAAATAGTGAAAACTATGCAAGGAGGTGGACTTAGACTGTAGCTGTACAGCTGTCCTTTCACTATTCATTCTATTGAACTCAGGATCTCACAATAAATCGTAAATTCTGTAGAGTATATCCTGGCAATGAGCACTAGGTGCGCTAGAGGCTCATAAACACCATTGCGTGACAAACGATGCGACCACTGTCACACAGTTCACTGCACTATATACCCCGAGCGAGCAACAAGTTGAGTTACGTCGTCAAATAATTTAAACTAGTATTTATTAGGTAGCAGGTAATGTTTAAAACAAATAATAGGTAGTTACCGATCGGTCGCTTGGTGTCGGGGTCGACGTAGTGGCTGCTGTTCCCGATGTACCCGAACTCGTAGTAGTACACCGGCCGCGGGGACTGCCGCGCTGCCAGGTTCACCAGCCTAGTGTACACATTAACGCGTAAATATTGATGACATGTCCTCTTCTTTACATAATTTAAGAACTATAGATACCGTTCTTGGGTTATAAATCGATGAACATCACAAAGAAGTTTCCCTTAAAGGGGACTTATCTCAATGTTTTCCTTGTATGGAAGCTTTGATTTTCTGTTTTGCAAAATCCAAGTTAACATTACATAATTTCGTGCTTAGAAGTAAACAACTCCCAACATCAAAACACTAGAAGTGAAAACACTAAAGTTTATTTAACAAAATAACTTTCTTTGTCCCTCGTTCACTGACCTGTGAGCTCCGAACCCAATGATAGCGTCAGAGTAAAGTTTCCCGAAGCCATCAGCAGTGGCGGTGTCATTGTTTATGTCTTTCCCTCCGAGGTACGCATGCTTCAGTCGGTTGGCGGCGGCGGTGATGCTGGAGTTGTCTCCAGCGCCGGACAGGTACAGCGCTATCTTGGCTAATCCAGGCCAGTCCGCGCGCCAGTTATCGAACGCTTTCGGGTTCCGAAGGACATCTGTAATTGATCCGGGAACTGAGAAATTTTACTGGGGAACTCTTAGTCTCTAAGACAGATATTGAGTGACTGAAGTTGTGTGAGCTATATGATCGGTATGATAGTTCCAGGAACGGACCGAGTGCCTTCCAGAAGAACTCGTCTTGTGTCTGGCTGACGATGTACGGCAGGCGCTGCAGCTGCCCCGCACACACGGCCGCCAGCGGCTGCTGCGGCAGGAACATCTCCTGCCCGAAGTCCTGCTCATGTATCGGCACCCACAGCAGTACTGGATCGTAGCCGAAGTCCTAGACAGACAGACAGATCATAATTCCGAATAAAATACGTTTCAGGGATTGGGGAGATTGGGGAAGGGGAAGGGGGTAATTGGGCCTCCGGTAACCTCACTCACACGACGAAACACAACACAAGCGGTTCTCGCGTCAGTTTTCTATGAGGCCGTGGTATCACTCCGGTCGAGCCGGCCCATTGGTGCCGAAGCATGGCTCTCCCACACTTACAAACAGATATTGTTGCACCACTTACAAACATCTTATCCAAAGAATCGCCCAGTTCCTTGGATGTTTTAGTCTTGAGGCAGTCGATGATAGCCTTTGAAGAGTCAGTAGGGCATTGCAGCAGCTTTGCTTGTCTCTCCGCTAGGTGGCGTTGGTGGCGAGGGATCACTATTTGAGATATTGGGGAGCCACTCATTGAAATGGCGCGGTGGAACAAACCTGCAAAAACAAATGTCTTAGAAGGAGGTGCAGCTTTAATTACGCCAGGTTAACTACATTGTGCAGCTCAGAGACCTTGACATAAAATGAATGATATTATCCGAAATCGTGGAACGTGAAACAAGTGGAGCAAGTAATGTTGCGGCGTTAATTTATTGTTTTTTTTATATTTTTTTTTATGGGTGTGTTTACAAACATACAAGTTCACATACACAATGATACCCCGACACGAAACAACAATTTGTGGAATTAGGTACGGGCGGCGCCGGGCGCAGGTTGCCTACCATGAGATACATCTGCTCATTTGTTGTCTTCAAATAACATGTGACTTACCTTTGGACATGGGGGAGATCATATGCAACATGACACTGAAGGATCCAGCGCTGTACCCTGAGATAGTGACCAGGTTGGGGTCTCCTCCGAAGGCGGCGATGTTCCTCTGCACCCAGCGGAGAGCTGCCACCTGGTCCTTAAAACCATTGTTACCGGGAGCGTACTTGTCTCCTGTGCTTAAGAAACCTGTAACAGAAAGAGCATTATTATATTTACTACAATAAAGGTTACGGCTCGTCTGATGGTAAGCACGTTCAGTATATAAGTAATGATATTCCAATGTGTAACACTCAATTCTCGTCAATTACCCATCAAAGTATTATATAGTACTAGCTTTTACCCGCGGCTTTGCTCGCGTCACAAAAGAATAAAAAGTAGCCTATGTGACATATACCAATACACACAGCGCCATCTATACCAATACTTTTGTTTTTCCTCGGGAACATCAATTTTTTCCGGGTTAAAAAGTATCTTATTATTTAATTCGGACTTCTAACTTTACATCTGCAAAAATTCAAAGCAATCGGTTGAGTAGTTACGGCGTGATGGTGGAACAAACAAACAAACTCACTTTCAGATTTATAATATTAGTAAGGATTATAGATCCCGCCAATACGTGTAATAGAGATTAGACAATTAATGTCATACGACGAGCACAACTTCAGACTATTAACCGTTACGTGCAACGAGAAAAACAATGCAGAACAATGTCTACATTGTTTTATGATAGAGACTAATTACTTTATGAATTGTTGTTTGACTTGTTCGCTTAATTAGTCATTAATTGATTGATTCAATTATCCCCGTCCTGTATATAAATGTGTCTATATCAATATGTTAATCACATCATCATCATCATCATCATCAACAGCCGGAAGACGTCCACTGCTGGACAAAGGCCTCCCCCTTAGCCCTCCACGTCGAACGACAACTCGCCACCCGCATCCACTGGCTCCCCGCAACTCTGGCGATGTCGTCGGTCCACCTAGCGGGAGGTCTGCCCACGCTTCATCAATTAATCACATCACTAAATGAAACTATTTCTTCTTGAACTGCTGCAGATCCCGTACGTTGTGTTCCTTCATCACACTGACTCACCGAGTGATCCGAGCCTGTAGTTGATGGTGACGAGCACGAGGTCTCGGTCCAGCAGGTGCTGCGGCCCGGCCACGTCACTGCGCCCCGACACCGAGTAGAACCCGCCCGCGTGCATGAACACCACCACTGGCAGGGGCTTCTTGCTGGAACACGTCAGGTAAATATAGCATCACCACGAGTCCCAAAAGTAATATATCGTAATGGCAACACGCTTGTAACTTCTCTGGTGTTGCGGGTGTCCATGTGCGACGCCGATAGCTCACCATCACCATCGTACATAATATGTCTGCTCGTTTGCCGTACACTGGCCATAATTTATTTATTTATTTATTTATTTAAACAGACTTCGTTTATTAATTAAAGACTTCGTACTACTTCTGAAGAAAACCGATATTTAACTGTATTAAAAGAAGTTACTCACGATTGGTGGTCAGGAGTGTACACGTTGAGGCGGAGACAGTCCTCGTGTACTGGGTAATTGTTAAAGGTGGGCTGCGGGCAGGCGGGCCCGTCCTGCGAGCCGTCCACCTCACTCGTGTAGTTCTCGATCAACTGCGGGGGCTGGTGGGAGCAAGAGAGAGAGAGTAAAAGTACAAGCCATGCAAAGGGACCGAGGGAAACAAATATACAATCTAAGTATTGTAACGACTTTCTTAGTTAAAAAGTTTATTACGTACCTGGAAGCGCAGTTCCCCAACGGGTGGCTCAGCGTATCGGATGCCTCGGTACGCCTCGAACTGTCTCCCGCGTCGTGACGACATCCACGAGCCGCGGAACTGACCGGACACACTGCGGACTACTGGAGCCGCTGGTGTAGACGCTGCTGTATGAACCCACACAATAACGTCATTAAATTTAAACACACGACTTAAGATTCGACAATACCTCTACTAGTTTCAAAGGCACACTGGGACCCACGACCTTTATAATTTAATTTCCCAGTGTATTATTAAAACTTCGATTTTTAATTGAAACTTAAGCTTCGACTTTGAATGTTTTGATATTGATTTCTACTTGTGTACTGTTTACTGAGTCACAATTTAACCACAGAACAAACCTTAACTTGGGTAGGTTTATACCAGTACCAGTACTTGTAGTGGTAGTACTTAAACATGAATTTAGAAAAATATCAGGATCAATAACATCAAAACCACCCAAAAACTTCTAAGAGCGTGTCTATTCACCTGTCGAACGATCAAGGTCATGATGAACATGGTGGTGATGGTTCGCGGCGACGGCCAGCGCGCCACACACCAACACTACTGCCGCCAGCATCCTCACGCCGCCGACACTCCACTGCAGCCCGCGACACATGCCTCAGCCTATTTATTTACTTCTCGTTACACCTTACTTGGAATTATTGCGATTATTATTATTGTCTACAGTTTTCCTTGTTTTGTGGACTTACTCATGTGTTAAAGGACCTGCTCTTGTGTGTAACACACAGTATTTTGTTTATTTTTGTCCTATATCCACTTGGAGGAACTCGATCCTTCTAGCTATAATTTGGTCCTCGGGTATAAGTTATTAAACAATAATTTATGTTATGATATTCAATTTAGCGTTTTATTCACAGAAATGTTAAAAACTATGGCTTTATTAAACTGCGCTTGCGGCTTGTCACTCGTTAATTTACAAAAACTTCCTGTTGAATTAATCTGTCTATCTATTATAAAAACCACATAAAAAATCATTGCGTAAATATGCTGCGTAGTTTTAAAGATATCTGAACGAGTCTCACTCATCCACATGAGTTTCGTAGCGCAGTATAAAAGATTAATTCCGCCATCTAGCGACAAGTACTAGAACTTTATAAACAATTTAATCTAAAACTTCAATAAATTGAAATGCTCTTTATAATATACACATTGTAGTGGAATTTATCGTTTATTGTTATGGATGTTGTTGAAATAAATAAATATTTTCAAGTAAGTATGGAGTTGTTCGATGTTTTCAAGTAAAATATCTAAACCCAAGCGGTCACCGGAGACCGCTTTCCACTAACTATATTATAGACCTTATTTCCGAGGTTTAGAGACTTAAGTAGTTTAGAGTAATAAACAAATTTAGGGATGATATTTGAACAGAAAGATGAACACTCAGTTGTTTTGTCTAGTCGTTTAAAGCGCCTTTTTTATCAATAAACTTATATTGTCGCCTCAGATGATTGACTAATATTTCCCTAGTTCGTGTAGAAACTATGAATGTACGCTTAAGGAAAATTGTGGGCGGGTATTCCCGAGCTGAGAATGTAAGACAATTGTATCTTCATACGTAGGTATATAGTAAATAGGTATTCATATTATCACTCGCTGCTCAGCTACCATTGATCATAGCGATATGTTTTATGGTGTTAACCTTCTTTGATCCGTGAAGGCCCGGACGACGCCCGCTTCTAACGCATGAAACCTACCAAACGCGAATACAAAGTAACTATTTCAAGTTATGTATATGTTACCGGCCAAACCCGATTTCAGGAAAAACTAGTTTTGTCTAGGCTAAACTAGTTCTTCCTATACGCGTTAGGATGAACTAGTATAACCTAGTTCAAACTAATTTGTCCTAAGCCCGATAGGATAAACCAGTTTAGGCTAGGACAAACTAGTTGAACCTGATATAAATAGGCGCACTCTAGGATAAACTGGTATGGCCTAGTCTAAACATTCTAATATAGGTATCAAGAAAGTCAAAATAAATAGATAAATTAAATTAAATACTCCGTAATTGGTAAAATAATCATTTTTATTAAACTATAATGATTCGTCGTTAAAACTTATGGTTAATTGGTAATACAAACTATAACAAATAATAAGTGTTTTTTAAAAGAAGCAATAATTATTTAAAGGTTATTAATTTAAAATCATAATGTTTCGATGCTACAAGTTGTAGATAATAATTGGCAATACAAACAATCATACTATAACTGACAATAGGTACTGTTTATTTATCACATAACATCACGCCTTTTACCCCCGAAGGGGTAGGCAGAGGTGCACATTATGCCACTGAACAATGTAACATCCACTTTTAACTATTTATGTTACGAGTCCCATGTAACAGGCCTATTGCCATATACCGGGCATAATTCCAGACTCCGTGCTACTACTGATATTTTGTTTTTAAAAACCTAATAAGTAATACTATGCCCGATCCGGGAATCGAACCCGAGACCCCTTGCCCGGCAGTCGCATTTGCTACCACTTGGCTAACGAGGCAGTCACCCTGTTTTTTAATAAACGCAATAATCATACTACCACTACGCCATACCAGTGTATCCTAGAATGTGCGTATTTATATCAGGATCAACTAGTTTGTCCTAGCCTAAACTGGTTTATCCTATCGGGCTTAGGACAAATTAGTTTGAACTAGGCTATACTAGTTCATCCTAACGCGTATAGGAAGAACTAGTTTGGCCTAGGCAAAACTAGTTTGTCCTGAAATCGGGTTTGGCCGGTAACATATACATACCTATACTCTCTAAAATGGTTGAAAATACTTGAACGAAAAAAAATATAAAAAAATCGCCGAATTGAGCAAGCGTAGTGAAACCTTCTCCATCTGAGAAGAGGAATTTGCTCAGCAATGGGGACGTATATGCTGTTGGGTTGGTGATTATAATGATAATTACGAATATCTGTACGATATCTGAAGATGACACATATAGATACTTCCTAGTCATCCTGCTAAATGACAGTCGCGTGACGTAGGATGCGGTCGCCTGACCCTGACAATGTTTCCCAGGGACAATCTTTTATGCAATCGTTACTATACTCCGTAGCGACCTACTAAAGTTAATGTATATTCTGGTATATAGTTAACTCGCGATCCGCCCGGCTTCGCACGGGTGCAATATGCATGTGTTATACATATAAACATTCCTTAAGAATCACTCTATCTATTATAATAAACTACATCGAAATCCGTTGCGTAGTTTTAAAGATCTAAACATACATAGGGACAGACAGACGGCGGATAGCGATTTGGTTTTATACTATGTAGTGATTTTAGAAACTATAATAAAAATAAAACCAGATTAAAAACAAGTAAATCGTTGGTCACATCATCGCATACCAACATGCGGTATTGGTTTGGCCTACAATGAATGAAAAAATGTTATTAGTTTTCCAGGTTGTGTGTACTGTAGAGAGTAGTTATAGAAGTGGAACCTGACTAAAGATAGACTGTATTTATAATTTAATATCAGCCAGTAAATGTTCTGTCGGAAAAGCGAGTTTTTCTCAGCTATCAACTAGTTACGGCGTCTGGCGACTGTTTGGCCTACAAGAACCTTTCATTGAGTGATCGACTTCATTACAGCCGCGCCGGCAAATATCCATTTGAACTGCACAGAGCTGTTATCGACTCGGATGTATAAAGCTTCAGGTGTGACAAATTCAGTTATACAAAAGTTACTAATTACGGACTTTTCAGATTTTTTAATATTGAGAAGGTACTCATGCGGTTAAACGAGTAGGACCAAAAATTGTTCCTTGGGGCATTCCTTATACCAATCTCTCCGTTCTTTATTTATCTTAGTTAAGTGTACCTTACGTCTGAGATAGGTACCAAAGTTTAATTTTACTTTAAACAGACATATTGCCACATAAATCAGTTCCCCAATTATGGTAATATTTTAGTAGTTATGTGCGGTAACACTTGCTCCACCTCTGTCAAACGCAGCACAGAGTTTAACAAACAGCAGTAACTTTAGTTTACATCATAATTACCTATATCCTGATGACTGATTTTACTGATAAATTAATAATGTCAACCGTTGTCCAAGCCTCAGATTTTAAAAGAGACTCAGATCAAATGGTGACTTTACAAATGTAGTGATAATAAAGCAATGACGCGCAGTGTCAGCTCTGTATGGTGTCGAGTCTCGCAGCAGTTTCAATTTCCCGTTCCCTCGCATGTCCCGCTAGCAGCGCCGCGCGGCCGCGCCAGTGTCCCCGGAGAGCCGGCCCAGCACCACACCGCGGCACACACTCACAAACTATCTCTAAAGTTGTCCGCGACCGCACGCAGGCGCCGCTCGAAAGTTCTCGTCGAATATTTTTATTTTACTCAAAACTTTTTCCTCAATTTATTTTTCCGATTGTACGTTACTAAATGTTGAGGTGAACTGTGCTCGTCCTGTGTTGTGGTTCCATTGCTTCAGTTTCTGCGTGCACCATGACGCGACATACCCTCATACTTTTGGTAAGTGAGATTTTTAATCCAAATATTTTAGCCCTAAAAATTAAGCATACAAACATATTTTATCACGTACTTTTTTATGAAATATTGTTGCAACGTCAAGCATTTTACAATTAATGTGCAGTCATTGTAATTTATTATGGAAAGTTGTTCGATAAAATATAATGAGAGATTACAATAACTAATTATTTCTTCGAAAGAAATTAAACGGCATTGAAAGCAGCGACGTTGAATGCAGGCACGGTGATGTGTGCCGGTGCCGCGGCCGGTAGAAAGCGTCCGCAGCGGCCGTCGAATAGTATTCGAGAGAAATTGTGCGATTACAAAAGGAACAGCGCGAATAATATCATCTTAAACGTCTCAGCGCGGATGATACACGGAGGTACTTGTACCGTCATTGGCGAGTTGGTTCTATGCCGCCTGCACGTTGTTGCATAGTTGCATACTTCTTAATAATTCTATACTAAGTAAGCACATTACAAATGTATTACCCGGGTAAAAAAGCTCAGTAATTAAACTGTGTCTGGAATGAAATCCTTCAATCAGTATATACAAAGTTGAATATACTGTTTGCACTGGTTCAATGCATCTATCTGCCTTCAGCTAGACTCAGGAATAATAGGAATAAAATGTTTGTGTTCACACAAACGCTTATGTTATTGCCAACATACCTGTTGCTTGTGGGCTTCAGGCGAGTGCCTGAAAGTGAAGTGAAGTGATGACTTTCATTCGAATAAGTTTGACTAACCAAAAATCTAAAAGATTTACTCAATTCGAATTCCAGTGGTAAACCAAGTGATTAGATTTTAGCAGAAACGTTTCAGAGTTTAGTTTTCTAACATCAACCCACGGAACAATGTTCCAAGTGCTAATTGAATCCACTGCTAAATCTCGTTAATGTAAAGTTTGGCAGCATCATTATCGTGAATGCACCAAGTCCTCATAATTACTACCTAGCGCAGTATCTCATCAATTAGTTATACATTGGCGTGCTCTGAGTGTCATCGATATCCTTTCAATGGACCTCAGCCTTCTTTTGATGTCGGCTGATGGATGACAATATCCGTGATTGTCCATTACATTATAGGTATGTCTCGGCTAAATCATGTTTCAAACATTATGGACCAGATCGCTGTTCATCAGAACAATATGAGGTCATTACATTAAGTCGTCCAGCAGTAAAGCTGCGGCTCGTCTCGGTCAGTAGAGCCCTACGAACGGTAAACAACATAAACGTATGTAAATCAGCTGCTTGTTTTCGAGGACGTTACCATCACACAAACAGAACTTTCTCCCAGCGACCGCGACCGCTGCACTGCGCCTGCGTACCGACCGACGCGACGCATCTCTCTACTCACTTCCACTTTTTGAAACAGGTTCACGTTGTGTACAACGTCGATTTGAACATTTGGACATAATTATTTGGTACAGACATTACTGTAATGAAGTGGTCAGATATACATAATGCAGATATACATAACTGTCTCTAGTTCATGAGATGTGTCGCTGGAGCTAGGGTTTCATATTAATCACGAGCACACTGACTGGCTGTATGCTGGCGGGATGGCTGGCTGGCGAGCCCAGATACACATAGCGGTTTGGTCTAGAGAGAAGGTCAGTAAATACCGCAAAATTGGTAGATTTGGACAAGCCACAACATGTGCTACTATGAAGAATGTTAGAATGCGAGCGTGTCGAGTCGATACCATATCGATAATCGATACGCATCCGATGTGGTCCCGTTACACTGGAATATTTCACGAGTCGCGGCGTGTAGCACGCTGCACGCCTAGCACGGAGCACGGAGCTGCACGGGCACTATGCATTGTGTTTTGTCTTTGAACCGACGCTCGCGATGCTCTAAAAACCCACTAAACTTGGAAGAAACATTTATTTTCATTCACAATTCGATCTACTTTATACGCTGACATTGTATCAGCACGCAAACTTTTTATGGCTTAATATAATAAGCTAGTAAATAATGTGGTCGCCTCGTTTCTGTTACATTCCACAGAAATGGTGAACGTGGTGATACCGTTCGAACGACTAAATATATTAAATTAGAATTTCAAATCATTTATGAGGATAACACAAATGTTTGTGGATCGACTTCTTAACAGTTCTTTGAGTGTTTTCTGTGTCGTGAACTCAAGACACGGCGATTAGTAATATAATGACCACGGGGCTGCCCACACAGACGTTTTCAGAGGATACGACATGTCCCGTTATGCTTTCTCTGGTCACTTAAATGGACGACTCCTAAATAGTCTTTAAGAATTGAGGTCACGCCTAAACTGAGATTAATGAGTAAAAGCTGTACCTGTGCCTTAAACATTTTTTCTGTAGGTAATTAATTTGTGGCACACACAGCAAATTAAGGGCACGTTCGCAATCAGCACGCATTGTGAATTTGCGAAACTATCTGTCATGTACGCATAATGACGCCTGGCTTACGACTCGACCGAGGATGTGATAAATGGTACTTGTAGTTACCGAGTCACGAGTCTATACTAATGGTGCTAATGTTGCCACTGACCAGAGGTCATTCCCCGCGACAATCTGTACCTCAGTGTTGACTGGTGTTGACAACAACCGTTTCATGTACTTGCACTACAATCTGGACCTGGAACCCAAAATTCATTTTATTTTCCAGCATCTGATTGTATTCGTATGACGATATTTGAGTAAGAAGACATTAGTATTTGAAGTGGTGTTGCATCAGTGGGTCGTCAGTTCGTCACTCGTCATACGTGGCCATTAAGTCCACTTTCTAACAGTGTTGTGGTCAGTGATGACGTCACGAGCCCCGTTGCCGAGAAGTCATGACCTTCACCCAGTGGCCGGCACTCCGCGGGTCAATGGCTCGTCACTCGACCCGCGACGCCGGCGCCCGCCGCTGCCGCATTCCTTTACATTTGAGGTGATTTCATCCACATTTGACATAGTTTCTCATATTCGTACGTTATGTCCACCTGTAGTCAGTGATGTGTAGCCAATTCCCTAGTTTGTGAAAGGTGTAGTTTTCTCTCAAAAAAGTTTCCACGCCGTTTATTACTTTCTCTGAGATGACAACAAAATAGAGCGTGATGATGGATACAAAAGAACAAAACGATCAGAGCAGCGAGCGAGCCCTACCGACTGAGCAGTAGTGAGCACGCGACCACGTTGTGCAACTCACTCGTGAAACTACTGCTGCAAGATAGCTTGGATAGCCATTGGTGTGTCAGCGACATCGTGAAGTGGACACTGAACGACATCTTGCAATGGCTGTTAGCATATCAATTGTTCCTGCGACCATACTGATTGATTCTGTTGGAATGTCAACGTCTTTTCCTTTGGTTCCATTGAAAGTTTGAAGTCAGTGGGTACTGAAACAGATTCGTCTAATACGTACCTACATCTGTAATTATTTATTTTATAAATGAAGTGATTGTTAACAGCTGTATGCTTTCCATAACTTACTAAATGTGACCACAATGTCAGATCTATTCTCCGATTTTTTGACTTACTGACATCAACATCATCGTCATTGTACTGAAAAATTACCAGCAAAAAGTTCAATAACAAATTTTTTATTCAAATTTCGCTTTTATTTCGTACCGAGAGAAAGTAGAAGTTAATGTGTTGTATATCTGGTACATCAGTGCCCACTGCCAGTCACTACTGCTGCACTTCACAGTACCTACAAGTAATATAAAACCCATTGTCATAAGGAGAGAGTTAAATAGTAGGTATTCGTAGTCTTGGCAATATTCTGTTCGGGACATTGATCTATCTCGGAAACTATAATCATCAATTTCATTTTAATAACAAGTGTAGTGTGAGTGCAAGGAGCGGGCCCGTGCTGGCCTGCATACTTGCGTGACGTCACGCTAGCGTGTGTGTGTGTGTGTGTGAGACCGTTAGCGGAGGTGCGTCTGACCTTCACCCAGTAACACGCGGGCGCCGCGCGCCGGTCGCTGACCGCCACCGCGCCACCGCTCCGGAGTCCGGACTCGATACAGTACACCAGCAAGCAGTACAAGTGTCGCGGCTACACAGAACACAGCTAAAGGCAAATGATAACATGTATGACATAAAACAGTCTATAAGACCATATTTCAATTACCGTTAGATAAGTAATTGTAGAGTCTGTGGGAACCTTTGTGATTATCACAAGACAAGTACCTACTTAATTACATGTAAACATGCAATACTTAATTACTGCATAACTATACGATGTTAGACTATACATATTTTATGACCGTGCCTCCTGTCAGTTAAACACATACAGATGACTAAAGCGCCTTGTGATTATCTCTGTGTTCGTACGTATAAGAAGCACTTTATCGAGCTGGCTACATGCTGTAACTTCAGCCGCTTCTCGGCTCCAGTTAATCGTAGCGTGATATTTTATAACATTCCTCGATAAATGGACTACCTAAATACCTTAAAAAAATAATTAATAATTTCAATCAGTAGTTCTGGAGATAAGCGCGTCCAAACAAGCTCTTCAACTTCATATACCTATTAAAAAGGAGTATATAGATTACATTTGAGTGACGTGTGTACAGACGGGCGCGTGGCGTGGGCCACGGCCGCCACGGCTCGGTCGCGCTCTGGTTGCTCGCACTGTAACGGCAACCGCGACGCATGCGCACTGCGCACCCGCCACCTCGCACTCTACTGTACAGTACTGTGTATAACATGTGCGCAATAATTTTGTCGATAATACGTCGTATATAAGACATCGCGCCTGCATCATGTCTGTGTAGTGTTGGGACGACTTCTGAGGTAGATTAAACGTAGAGAGCGCCCTCGGCAAGCACCTCATATATTTGTTTTTATGCACCGTGCGCCGCCACTCTATCTGCAGTTGGTAGGGTACGCGCGGCCCGCGGCGATCCACTGTATCCTGGCGCCCTCAGCACGTGTCTAGTTTACCTTAGAGATAATATGGCTCTGGACGAATGTTTTACCTCCGCTAGATGACTCTAATATCGTATAAGATCCGATTGGGAAATCAAAGTATGAACATGTCAAGAGTAGAATTTGCAAAGGCTTTAATTTGACAAATATACTCTAAGAATCCCATCTTGTTACTTACTGGTGCTCCTGGAGAGAAGTTCAAGTGTGGTTACCTTCTTTATAAAGTTGTGTTGTTCCCAGTCGAACAATGCGTGGAGGCTTCCTTGCCCACCTAGGTGTTGCAGAGTTGATTAACTTCTAGTTTTTCTAAATATTGGTTCTCAAGTATTACACTCAGTGTCCTGATTTCCTTTCTAATCTCCAGTGGCTCAGTCAGATAGGTAGTTAAGAATTTTAGGAAATTAGAGTTACCTACTTGATAAATGATAAGATACATACTTCAGCTCGTATTAAACGTAGATATAGAACGCAGTAAAATAGAAGTTTGTCAAAACATTATTTAGTAAGTAAAAAATAAGACAAAAACTGTCCAGCTGCCGGCGGCTGTCGGCGGCCATCGCATGAAAGTGCAATTTAGTGTCGGCGCGTGGCGCGGCGCTGTAAAAAATGTGTGTCGCAATATAATATCGCAGAGTGATGAAATGAAAGGGAAGCATCAGTTGTCGCGCGACACAACGACACAGACGCACCAACTGACGACTGATGAAAGTGATCTGTCGCGCACTACTCTCGCACTGCTGCGGCATTGTAATGTTCTGCCGGACAAATATAAGGAGTTCCTATCTATGTACTTCAGAGAGACTAACGTATCGTTTGTAGACACTGTTTTATCACCGTCAGTGACGCAGTGAGCCTTAGGGTGGACACTATTCCACAAGGAGTGTCAGTCGACAATTTGACATATAGTTCTATCTCTTGGAATGAGCAAATAGCTGCACAAAAGGATATTCATTGTTCCGTTTTGATCGAGTAAGATCGAGTTAATTGATTTGTGTAATCAGAGTGGAGTTTCAATAGTTCCTGTGTAGCAAGACTATGGAATTATGCTGTAGACAAGCTCTACAGCATAGTTCCAAATCAAATCAAATGTCGCGGAGAACCTAACGGGTAACCGGGGCTCCGGCTCGACGTCCAGGAGAAGGAACGGGGTGGTATTTAGTGAGTAAGAGTCTGACACTCCCTCCCGCCTTGCCCAGGCGGGAGCAGTAATTCGATGATTTTCCCCCTTAAAAAAAAAAAACAAATCAAATCATTTATTCATTTGCGAACATGGGTACAAAAGTCCATAGTCCTACAAAGTCACTGAGCAGTACTTACTGATGTAACACACTTTGTTGCCCAACCAACGTTAATAACACGCACCTAAAGGAAACATCTAGTTTAAACAAAAATGACCCTTGTACTGATGTCAATAAGAATCAAGATTCACCAATCTGATGGGACAATTATAATTTGAGGTTTCCTCAACTAGTTGCCTAAAGATGACACAAATATCCAAAAGTTAGCGCGAAATTGAGCCTTATGTGTAAGGAGCGAGAGGTGATAGGATGTGGATGATAATGATGTGGTCGCAGTAACCGCGGGTAAGTGCGTGTGACAGTTACTGGCTCCAGGTGTCGCAAGCGCCATCTTTACAGTTACCTGAGTATGTAGGCCCCGTGTCGCCGCCGACTGATTCCACACTACATGCAATAATTCACGTCTGCAAACAGCTTGTAATGATATAGCTGGTAGCCGACAGGTACCAAACGCTGGCTCGGCTGAGAACATTCGCGACGCAAACTTACTTCGGCACTGATCTTCAATGGCGTAACTAAGCTGTATCCTAATGGAGTGTCTTCCCTTGATTTGGAGTCCGCCGTTTATGCATAATAGAACTTTGAATTTGATACAATTTGCCGATATATAAGTCACTACACACTACACTACACAGTCTGAAGAGTTCGAGTGCAGTTTTTTTTTATAGAATAGGAGGCAAACGAGCAGACGGATCACCTAAGCAACACCAGAGAAGTCACAGATGCATTGCATGCAATACGCTCTTCTCTTGTAGGTTTGATGGTCGTATCGGTTCTGAAATTCCGCCAGGTACAGTTTTGTTTGACGATACCACAATATACCTAATACTTATGAGTGTGTGAAGAAGGCGGAACTTACTTCTTTTCCCAAATTACACGAATCAATCTAGCTAACAACTAACAAAGCATTGTTAGCAACAATAGAAACTCCGGTAACTCGGTTGTTGATAAAATTAACTTGACACCGTTACGGAAGACATTGATGACAGAATAATAACAACACACAAATAAGTAATGTTTTACAAATTGCAGCAATTGTCAGACAAGTTTATAGAAATAATAGATTTTGAAGCAATTACTTACAATAGATTGTTTCCTAATTCCAACAACCAACTCGGGTAGCCAAGCAAACATCGAAAGATGTTTCGATGCGCGTTCAAGGAACATGAACTACTTATTTTGGTTCCAACGAAATAAATCGAAAGACATCTTTCGAGACAAAAAGTACAAACATCTGTCTAAACAAGCTCTGGCATGGTATTGGTAATGCAGGTCAGGTAGTCCCCGAGTAGTTAGTACAGGACACCTGTGGCAGTGTTGTGTGTGAGTGTCGGCGCACTGGCCACTGCTGGCCGGTGTACCGCGCGGTATGCGGGTCAGGGTAACGGTGTGTCTGACTCGGTGGCCGGTGGCTCCCTACAGCACGCGCCGACGTGCGCCTCAACTGGAGCGCGGAGTCGCGACCCACTGCCACCCACTGCCACCGCCGGCTTATTTGTAAGACGTTTGGAACAACTCTCTACAGGACTTCATGTCGTTATGTTGTTCTATAAACGTATCAGTCAAAGTGGGATGCGACGTTTGCATGGCCGCTACCGGGGTCGCAAGCTTGATTAGCTAGCGGAGTAGAAATGAAGTGGTTTTAGTCGGTAAGCGTCTGACACTCCGTGCGCACTAGGCGGGCAGGAGTTCCATCCACACTGTTACAAAACACGGTTTCAAGGGCCCTCAATATAGTGATACGGCGGCGCCTACGCTGTTTAATAAAGACTTCAAATAAGTCGTAGAAAACCCTCACTTGGGTATTTTTAATGAATAAATAAACTTTCCCTCATTTAGCATAATAATTGTGTTATTTACATTCATCTTAAGGTGTATAAGTAACGGTGGTTCTGGCCGACCTGTCGCCTGTTGGGACATTCACCCAGCACGCCATCTGGTGGATGATAGTAGAACACTACGCAGAGACTACACTAATGTGTTTTGCGCTTTTCACACCTCTGCTGTTCCGTGTGTCCATGGGCGGCGCCGACTGCTTACCATCAGTGATCCGTCTGCTCGTTTACCGACTTATCCCATAAAAAAGTAAACAGATTGAAGGTGTTTGAAATAAATAAGGCGACATCGACTCTTAGACTTCAGACAGTGGTACCTAGTCATAACATAGCGATGACCGGGCTCAAGCAGATCAGTCACCTATAACCTGTACGGAACACAATGTATGATCTTGATGAATTCAGCTCGTCTGAGTTGTAGTAAGTATGTGCAGCACTTGCGAGGCATCCTGTACGGCCTGTACCTAAAGTTGTAACAACACTGCCTCGCGGTACGTTGCAATTAATGTTTCAATAGAGCATTTATCTATGCGGCCATGCCTTGCAATAACGGTAGTACACTAGGTACACATAGGCTATCTCCTCGACGTAATCGTAACCTCAATCAATAATCAGGTTCGTTTCTATTCCCTTACCAGTAGTGCTTGTACTGAGTGTGTTTACATTATCTCACAAAGTATTAGTAGCAGTACCTACACGCTGGCACAGTGACCCACTAGGACAGTGTCGACACACTTGGAACAATACAACGATAGGTTGACGCGTGAGTGACGCGCTGGTGTCACGGCTGCCGGCTGCCTAATTTGTCCATACGTTACTTCTTGCTTTCATTGTTATACGCTTTTTCTAAATTACAATATTAGTGTGCTAGAGTCAGCGATGGGAACTAGGAATGGCCTGACATACGCGCATACGTCACGGATGGCAGTCGCGGCCCCGTTAGCGCGCGGCGCGTGGCGTGACGTGCGCGCATCAATTACGATAATGTTCACTGCGCGCACGTTTCCCACGACACCTGCGCGCATATACGGCACATTACGTTTTATCATCAATCGACAATTACACAGAATTATGTGTCAAGAAAAACGCAGTCTTCAGTAGACGATGTGGCACTTATACTTCATTAAGTCAGCAGTCAGCACTTAATGCAACCAATCCTTCGAGCGATATGTAGTGTCACCTATATGTAGTATCACAGTGTAGTACTACCACGACCGTATCTCCGCTCCACAGTTGCTGTGCCTGAGTTCCCGGCTAGTGCTGCCGGAGCCGACGCAGTCCCCGACGGAGGCGGCGGAGCCCCGCGAGCGGGACGATGCGCTCGCCGACTCGGAGGAGCCGCCGGAGGGATACTACGCGTTCGTCGAGTCACCCAACGCCACACCGCCACGGTATGTACCACTTGGACAAGTATAGAACATCCGAGGGACAATAATGTTAATATCACACTTTATGTATGAAATATGAATATTATAACAAGTTCCCGCAAGGCGCGGTCGGCCTGTCCTGAATGCAATCTCCATGACTCATCAATAAAGTAGGCGATGCACCGCAGTGTGCCGTGTAGGCCGATGAAACCTGCTGTTGGTACTAACTAGTCTCACCGAATACATACATAGCAGAGTAGGTCCCAAGAGGTACAACAAATGAAGTAGTACAAACATACGTAGGTACGTTTATTACTCTTACGTAAGTAACGGTAAAGTGGTGTTAATATAATGAACATGTATTGGTTCCAGAGTGCGCCCCCCTCCGTACCGGCAGGTGACGTCATCGTGTCCGGAGGTGGAGTCGAACAAACCGCACGTGTCTGCCAACAACCTGTGCGGGGACCTCAACCGCGGCCTCATTCCCAGGAACCCCATGGGGCAGAACCCTAACGGGGAGCCCTACCCTTTGTGAGTTATAGTTCATAACTGATATTTTATACAACGGCGTTTGTTCACAACCCGCTGTGGGGTGTGAGGATGATGTGGCCCACGATGGAGCGTGCCTGCCCATACACGACCTATTCACAGAAGACTTGAAGTCACCCAATTTAAATATTTTTGGAAACACTCTTCTTTCTGATGGTATTTGGGTTTGCCATACAATGGATTGGAGATGTTACTGCTCTTCCCTCGAGGACTGGTTTCAGTTTTAGGACCGTAGTTATGTCGTGTGCTAAGTTAGTACCTATGTGCCGTCTCCAGTGAGCTGCTCCGCAACCACACGCTTCGCTTCCTGTCGCGCACTCTGCCAGTACTGCGCGCGGACGACACGCTGCCCCGCGTGGCCCACCTGCCCAGCAGCCCCGCCGGCCCGGGCCCCGCCCCCGGCGGCCCCGCGGGCCCCGGCTACCCCGCGGGCCCCAGCTACCCCGCGGGCACCAGCTACCCCGCAGGCTCCAGTTACCCCGCCCCTACACACGCGCCTGAAGCTCATGCCGTGCCGGACCTACAGCACAACCGGTAAATATTCGTGATACTACATGTTAACTGTACTTTTTGGATAGCCTTATCTCAAATGATTTTTATAGAATTGGAGATAAACAAGCAGACGGATCAACGCTATCTACGGACACAAACGTACATACAAAGGCGTTCGTAGCGTTATTTAGTTACATTAACTAATCCAAATTAATCCAATGATTCATGCTCAACACATTTACTTGTTGACTTACGGCATCACGTTGCACAAAGGAACGTTGCAAGTCTTGTTACAGTAGCATAAGTAATCTTATTTTATACTATCATAGTATAAAGGTGAAACGTTTGTTTGTTTGTCAGGAACTACTGATCCGATTTGATAAATTACTTTTGTATTCGACAGCCCATTTATTGAGGAAGGCTAATTATATAAAACATCTCGCTACTGTCAATAGGCACCGAGCAATGGTTGAAACCGCGCGGAAGTAGCTAGTAGAGTATAGAGCTACAAAGAATATGATACCGGACTATCTCCGTATGACAATACAAAGTAAGCAATTTGTCGGTACAGGTTGGAGGAGCGCAGCAAGCGGTCGGTGCCCGCGGCGGACGCGGCCGAGCACCGCGCCGCCGACACGGACGCGCCGCGGGACAGTCGCAAGTTCTGCGACAATGGCGGGGTGTGAGTACTCTGTATACACACTACTCTTGTATGACATACGACCAGACTCATCACCTGATCGGTGATTCCTCTAACACCAGCTAGAGGAGTTATGTAACAAGTGCGTGGCTGGCCTTTTGGAAACTGCGGATGGGGAAGATTGTAAGAGTGTAGCCGTTTATCACTCCAGTCGAGCCGGCCCAGCAGTGCCGAACCTGGCTCTCCCGTGTGAATGTATAATATTGCATTTTTATCAACCGACTTCAAAAAAAGGAGGGGTTCTCAATTCGACTGTATTTTTTCATGTTTGTTATGCATTTTCCATTCTAACGTATTCTGGCGACCCATACCTAATGTGTTTAGTAGAATACGTGCATCCGTCGCGGTTTCTTGCCAATTAACAATCAACTTAAACCTGTAATTCAAACATTCCATCAAATGAAACGCAGACGACATGATCAAAATTTATTGAAACTGAATAAATTAACAATACTTATAGTACACTCCATCACTGCGCGAGATTTCACAACATCCACTAAATAAGGCGTATTCCCACGACCGACATACGCTATGGTTACTTGTCCACTAACATGATTTCTCTGCAGCTCGTGTGAATACGCCCTAATATCATATTATTTAATACAACTTTGAATAAAATATACATCATAATAGACCGATTACTTGACGGTAACACTTGGCATAACTATAGTTGTCTCGCTCAGAAGCATGTGTCTGATATAGCGTTCTCTCACTCTAAAGTAACGTGTGATTGGTCGGAGTGCACGAGCTGTGTAAGGCGACTTGCGGTGTATTGTGTAAATTGTGTATAAAAATACATTAACATTATGACATCTCATTCAGTTTACTGGTTACATGCAAACTACATAGCAGTGCCCGGGCGATTAATTCTACACCTTGTGCTGGAGCGATACGTTTGATATTTGTTTCGTCTGCAACGCATTGTATATATATGTAGATATTATAGGCTTCATTGATCTGGGACCATGAGGTAGACTCGTAATCAGTTAACATTGTTTATAAATATGTTTGCTTACTCCTTATAATTCTAAGCGGCCATCGATATAGTGCAGTATGCTACGTGGCGAGATGTCGAATGTCTTCCATGACGGTCTCGTGTACACTGGCGTACGTGCCGTCCAGCAACTTCACGCGGGTGTCCTTCTCTATCTGCAATTACAAACTTATCATAGTAATACGTATGGATGTACTGTGTAAACTCAGATCTAGTTGTATTAGACAAAGTCCGCACGAACCTCGGCTCTATACTTGATGTGCTCGGGCCAGACGCAGAGCTCGAAGTAGCCGGGCACGTCGGGCGGGTCGTACAGGCGGTACAGGCGCCGGCGGAGACACTCCTCGTACTCCAACACGAAGTAGTAACGCAGGTCGCAGAGCTCCATGATGGGGGGGTAGTTCAGTACTGTGAGGCCCTCCAGGACGAGGAACTGTTTGCCCGGCAGAGTGAAGGGCTCGGCGGGCGGGGCGCTGGGCAGGGGGCCCAGAGTGTCGGGGGCCTCGTTGGGGACCCGCGAGGGGTCGACCTTGCGTTCCCCGCGCATTATGGCGTGGATGTCGTCCATCATCCGTTCCATGTCGAGCGCGGAGAGGATGTCGTAGTTGTTGTGTTTGAGCTCGGGGATGTATGTGTGTCGCGGCGAGTCGTCGGGCAGGAAGTACGCGTCCTGGTGCAGCACGGCCAGCGGCCGCGCCGCCGCGCGCAGTCGCGTCGCGAGCGACGTCTTGCCGCCGCACGTCACGCCGCCGATACCTGCGGCACCCACCCACCCCAGTATACTATGGATACTACTTGCGACTCGACGGATTCCTCTCGGGAGGTGATAATACAACAAATTTCCTAAAAAATTAGCACTGTGGTCCAAAAGTGGCTAGTTTCTGAGGTATTCAACATTTTTGGTTTTGGTCAAAAATCCCGAGCTAAGTACAAAAACAAAAAAACTACTGGTTTGATTTAGGTGATTTTAGTTTTAATTTCACTAGTGTTTAGTGTAAAGTCACTACATCAATAAACATTTATTAATACTTATATTATTATTACTTATTATTTTGTTCATATAAATTATATCAAAACGCTCTAATATAAATAAAAATAATAAATAAATTGTAATGTATTGTGACTCTGTAATGCTAGTTTATAGTTTTTTTTTGTTGTATTATAATTATATATTTTCTTGCTGTGCCCGACAGGGTCCTCAATGAACTGTATTATCCTATGTTACCACCTAAGTAAAACATTGTGGAACGCAATAAAGGATTTGAAGAATATTGGCAGAAATTAGTTAATAAATGTTTATCAATAAACATATGTATTGACAACAAATTAAAACTAAAATCACTTAAATCAAACCAGTCGTATTTTTATTTACCTCGTGTGTTCATAAGTTTTGAGACAAATTAAAAGTTGCATATCTTTTTCGGTCCATAGAGAATAATCCAGCGGGTTGAGGTCGGGGCTGGAGGAGGGCCATTCGTTCGCCGCAATGAAGGCCGGCACATTTTCCTTCAGCCAAACTTGGGTGGTTTTAGCCTTATGGGATGGCGCCGAGTCTTGCTGGAAAACCCAATACTTGTTATGGAATAGGGTATTAGACAGGGGTTTCACAACAGTCTCTAGAATGTCACTTTGATAATTTTTGGCTTTCACCTTGACGCCTTGTTGGCAGAAATGAAGCTGAGTGACACCTTCGTACGAAACTCCCCACCATACCATGACACTAGCCGGATGATGAGTACGCGAGACATTCCGTGCTGAAGGTGGGACATCCTTGCTACTTTTGGCATACACTTTATTGTTTTGTCGATTGAACTTTTCTTCGACGGTAAAGATTTTCTCGTCGGTGAAGAGTATCTTCCTCGCATCGTGTCTCCTAAGCAGTATTGGACAACGTTCGCGTCGCAATTGACGAAGGCGATCGTTCAAAAAGTGTACTTTTCTACGTCTATACGCCTTAACCTTGAGATCATATTTCAGTATTCTGTTGACTGAAACGCGCGAAATATTGGTCTGCAGAGCGAGTTTCTTCTGAGTGCGACATGGATTTCGGCGAAGTCGCTCTCGGATGATTTTAATGTTCGCAGGCGTCCTCACAGAGCGTGGACGACCACTTCTTTGCCGATCATGTAAAGAACTTGTCTTCTGGTATCGTTTAATAGTGTAATACACGAAGTTACGGCTCACACCAAAACTTTTCAGTTCTCGGAAAATGTCCATAGGTTTTCTTCCCACCTTAAATAATGAAATGACGGTCGCACGTAATTCTTTTGTTCCCTCCATTACGAGAAAATTTCAATAAAATAATCCGAAATCATAGATATTAAAAGTTAACATTCCAAATTCATAATTAGAAAAAGAAATATACAGCAGCCAGTAATTTTTATTTTATTTTTATAAGCAAAAAGTTTGTCTCAAAACTTATGAACACACGAGGTATTGATGTCTTTGTAGTTAGGTCGGGATTTTTTGACCAAAATTAAAAATGTTGAATATCTCAGAACTAAAGTAGCCACTTTCGGACTAGGAACCTCAGGGCTAAGTGATCGGCGACGGCGACCTCTCGCGTCCGGCTCTGGTTCAGACCATGGTACGGAGCGAGAGGGACTGGGATGCCGCCTCCTCCTTCTGCGAAGCAGTCATGCTAGCTAAGGAGGAGGCGGAGCGCGTGAGGGAATGAACCTCCTCACGACCCGGCCGTCGCGAGACACACTCCGGGCGTCGGGGATCGCGAGACGATCTGCGGCCATAGTAAGCGCGGGCCTGCGGACGGCGAGCATGGGTGACTCGCCGCCCGACCAGAACCAGGCCCGAGCGTACGGCGCCGAGCGTTCCGCGCGCCTCAAGGAGCCATCAGACCACCACAGATGGGGCCTAACAGGGCTGTTGCCGATACGGAGCCGCGGAAGACTTAACGGGTTGCCGGGGCTCCGGCTCGAAGTGCAGGAGTAGGAACGGGGTGGTTTTTAGTCAGTAAGAGTCTGACACTCCCTCCCGCCTCACCCAGGCGGGAGCAGTCATTCGATGATTTTCCCCCCTCAAAAAAAGGGCTAATTTTGTAGTAAATTAGTTGATTTATCACCTCCGTCTCGTTCGCGTTACAAGTCACCCTGAATACATCGCTCGCATGTACTGCTGTAACCCGCAGGGTCGATTTTGAAGTCACATACAGGCTACCGTGCAGGCTAAAGGACTATGGACGATTGAAATCTATCAATCAGTTAGATAGGGACAAACATAAAGATCATACCTATGACGACCCAGTCGTTGCGGTGGAGCGCCATGTCGCGTCGATGTGTGCTAGAGCCGTGTGTGCGTGCGCTAGAGCTGTGTGTGCGTGCACTAGAGCTGTGTGTGTAGGTGGTAGAGCGTGAACAGCATGAGTCCTCCGACCAGCGCCGCGCCGCCCGCGCCGCACGCCACCAGCGCGCGCGCCGGGCCCGGCACCGCGCCGTACAACCACGACTCTGGAACATGGCCGCGCACTCACTACTCGCTCCACGCTGCACTCGCTGGCCCTAGTCACGACTGTAGTTAGACTCACCTTCGTCGATGAATGGGTACGAGTTGATCCACAGACACAGAACTACAAACAAAGCACTGGTTGTCACCAGGACCAGCTTGCCAATCACCGCATCAGGTATGTCCATATATACGCATCACTTTAACATACGAATTTCAATTTTACGCAATGATCAATACAGCATAGATTGGTCTGCTTGATTAGTTTCTTGATTGTGATACGTTTAGCTGCAGAATAGTTCTTTCTCGAAGTCCTCGAAGGTCTCTCCTTCAGGGAAGAGTATGGACTTGTGTTCGTCTTCTTTGACTTCGACGCTGTCTGCGAGCGGCTTGCGGCGGAGGGCGCGCGCTACGATCTGTGACACACGGACACTGGATTACACAACCTGGCCGGGCCCGCCGCTGCTACAGCCATCTTATTAAGATCAGTTAATAGGTTATAGACAAGTATTATTACTGGCACAGTCTTTTAAATATGTCTCCGGCAGACAATGCCGCCGACATTAACTCTACCTGTTAGTAAGTATATTGTATTTGTGCATAGGCATTACATAGACAATGATAAAGAACTTACTTCGCCAATATAAACTGGTTATTGGAAAAATAATTTATTTTATCCATTACAAAATAATACTTTTTTAATGACTTCTTAAACAAAAGCTTCTTGTATTTTAATTTTGTTAGTGCCATTTTGTTTAATGATATATTTCAGTTTATTCATTACAATTTCTGAATGATTATGAGGAAAAACCTAGTGTAACATTCATGGATATACAAGTTGACAATAACATGTGCCACTAGGGAGACAGAGAGATATGACTCGACAAATTGTGAAAGATAAACAAGACAATAAATTAATGAACAAATGTTATGTTATCTAAAGTGTAGTGCAAACAGTACAAATCATAAACAACTCCAATGTCACACTCAGTTAGTGGAAGCACGGCTTTATGTTACATCATTATACTCTGTGCTACACATGGCTTTGGTGCCAACCACTCTAGTCAATGATTTCTTTTCTATTAAATAACTATATTTTAATATTCATAATACACTAATATAAGACTTTGTTGAATATAAATTAGTCACTAAAATGTTACTAAACAAGTATAATAATACAGTAGAGGTTGTTGTCCACCAGCAGGCCGTTGGTACAAACATCTAATTATAGGCACATTCTGATATATAGGACACTAACAACACACACACACACTCACTACTTGTTGGCTTAATACTTCCCACACGTGTACACAGTGACTATCAGTGCGTTGCTATCTAATCAATAGTGATGCATCACTGAGAGCACAGAGTGGTCTGTACAGACTGACTATGTGACTGTTTGTATACATAATACAACCTACATGCTAGGGATGGCGATCTGAGATCGATTAATCAAAGAATCGATCATTTGGAGCAAAAAAAATCTATCTCTTTAAGCAATCCTATGCATTGAATCAATCTCATGAATCAATCTCCGACATTCTACGATCGAGATGCAATTTGAACCTCGATCGAAAGATCAATGAAGAGAAAAAGATTGATTTAAAAATCGATCTTTTCTAATTCTTACTGAAAAAGATCGACTTATAAATTGATCTTTTTCAGTAAGAATTGCCATCCGTACTACATACTACTTCTACTTGCACAGCACTTGACGCTTGGATTGTTGTTAGAGAATGTTCTAGCAAATACTATGCAATGTTCCGGCACTTTGAATAATAAATACCACATGCAAATTGGTATTAAGGATATCAGTTCCTGCCTGTTCAGTGTATACATACCTTGTCGGCCAGGCTAGTGTCGGCGGCGCGCGTCGACAGCTTCAGCAGCTTGTCGATGTTCTCTGCGGACAACTGCTCCTTGGACTTGACAGGCTCCCGCGGCTTCTTACTCTTACTCTTGTACAAATTCCTGTGATCTGCAACACAACCTGTGTCACTCACCCGCACAGCTGAAGTCCAAACAATTATGTCGCGCTATATTATGTAAGAGCGAAACGATGTAAGTAATAAAATGACAATAAAACCGGCGTGTCTAATCGCAGCAATAAGCGCAATAAAGACGTGAGCGTCGACAAGTGCTGTGACGTAATGGCGATACGAATATCAAGAGTAATTCCAACGTTTCTACCAACCTTGACCCCCGTGTCGCGGCCGCGTTTTACGAGAACCGCGCTTCGCCACGCCGCTGTCTACAACAACCAAACAACAACTTCGTAATCAATTCAAACACATTTCTAGCAAAATTTAATATTCAGCGCATTTGCTTTATATTCACCTTCTTGGTCGACGAGTTCCAGAGCCTGTCGCACTAATGCAGAAGACATTTTAGTACAACAATGCGTAGAGAAAACATTTAGGGGCAATTTACACGAAAATACAATTCTAACCTACAAAATATAACTAGTAAACGTCAAGTCAACGTGCCAGATGGTTAAACGTCAACTGTCAACCAGTGAACTAAGCATGCTACGTTAGTCAACGTAAAGTACGTTTCGTTACACTTGTAGCAGTTGGAGATTTATTACGAGGTTATTCAGTAATTTTATATATTTATCATAAAATGTATAAAATCAAAATAAACTTAACATATCCTTAATTTCCTAGGTTCTGTATGCTATACCGAGCGATCAATGGCGATAGCGATTCAAGTGCAGGCGTCGAGCGTCGCGAAGATCCCGGACCACAAGCTCACGGCGCTGGAGCACCTCACGGACCACATCATAGATACGAGGTAAGCAGCAGAGTATACAACTAATATTATTATTGCTAAATTAATTTTTTTTAATCTCCTTCATAGTAACCACATATTTGATCGTAACATGAATAAAGTAAATTCAGTATAGGTATCGTAAGTAACCCAAACTCACGCTCTAATTTTGGTGCTTTTTTGTCACAGGGTCCCCCGACACCTTGCCCAGCTCGCGTGGAGTATGCGACGCCAGTATTCGCGCGGAACTACCAGGGAGTGTGGCGCTACGTGGTGCAGATACCGTACGAGGGATACTTCACGCAAACTGTCGAGGTCACCAGGTATACAGACCACCTCTTGTATGGCACATTTATAAAGGCTACCTTATTCATAAGCGCACCAATCTAGTTCAATACACAGGATTGGTTGCTTAATGCGTCGGCATATAATTTACTCATAAAAAGTGGGCGTTTCATTCTATACATGTATATGTACAACTTAGCCTACCGTCGCCGCCTACCTAATGCTGGCCGTATTATACAGATGCATGCAGTCTCGCTGCCACTACCTGGATGGCGGCTGCCTGAGCTCACCGCGCTGGGTGTCACTACTCGTGGCGGAGCTGCACTATCCACCCGCGCAGAACAAGCAGCAGGTACTACTACTTTTTTTTATTTTCTGAGGAAAGACAGCACTAGAACCACTCGAGGGGTCCCTAGTAGCCCCTGTAAGGGGTATCGAATAATCTGGTAACACCTTTTACGGTACATCCAAAGGGCGGTGTTTCGGCCATTTTGTCCTCTTAAAAAACCAAGGAAAGTAGAAACATTTGCTTTATTTTCTACTTCAATGATATCTTCTGATGTATTATAGTGCGGGATCTGAGATTGAGTAAGGTTTTGTTTTGTGCAGGAGTACGAGCAGTACGGGCAGTACTCGCGCGGCACGGAGACGGACGCGACCGACAAGCCGCAGCACTGCGACGGACACGACGACATGGGATGTTACCAGGTACATCTACATACTCACACACTTAACCATACTTATCGCTATACGATCGCTTCCCACCGCTGCTGTTTCAGTACATCATCAGCATCTGATACTGACCTCACTGGTATGATTGTGTGATTGTAATGACTCTTTCATTACAATGATTAGAATAATTAGTTTTTCACTGAAATAATATTCCTGTCTATAATAAAATACGTTTGTATGGTGTGTAACAGGTGCGGCTGTACTACGACTGGTTCCTGGTCCCCGGCTCGTGCAAGTGTTGGCGGCCGGACTACTTCGCCAGATACGTGCGCCGCCGCCAGAACAGCGAGCTCTGAGCCACACACGCGCCGTCGTAGCTACTGGACAAACACACGCACTGTACATCTCGCTGTAGATATCCACTCGTCAACTAGTTACTTTAACTCATGCTCCGGCAATCACTAATCACACACTACTGTCCCTCTGATCTGATGTTCCGAGAAGTAGAAAACACTGCGCGACTTCAAATCTATTATATTATGCCACATATCTTTCCACGGAGAGACAACCCATGTCAAAACAGAGCTGCATATATTTATGTATGTACGTAATACTGGTGCTACCGCTACTGAATTACTGATCGTTGTGACATTAAGACTGGATCTAAATAATTGTAATATTTGTTAAAATAAGGGCCTTAGTAGGTATGTTCGTACCAAAATATTGTAGATGACGGCGGGAGAGATCTCTATCAACTTAGACTATAAACTGAGTGGTTAGTGCGAGTTGTTCACCGATTCAATCGCGTTAACGTTCACTGTTTCACGTTCCGAGTGCGAGTTTGTTTGACGTTAATGCTGTCGACACGTTTATGACGTTCAGCGCTCTGATTGGTCGGCTCAAAAAGAACCAACCAATCAGAGGGCTAAACGCGGTAACGTGTCGATCGCGTTAACGTAAAATAAACTCGCACTTTCTCTGTATGGCGCGGTAACAGCGTAGTTACCGTCCCATGCTGATTCCATACACATTGCTGTTAAATATAATCGTCAAAATAATTCGCACTACACACTCTATAATGTACTTAGCGAGTAAGACAGGAACACACACACGCACACGAGTTGAGTGACGTGTGCCATGCATTTACTTGTAATATGTTGCTGGACACAAGGTCTTCCTGTAGCAATACTCGGTGTAACTCTAAATACAGGATCTTAGTATTGTAGGGAATGTAAGAAGCTCAAACTGCATTTATATAGCGATAGTATAGTTTCTATGTATTGTATCACACACACACACAACCATGCTTTCTTCTACTCCAAGTGCTGCGGACGGACGGACGGAGCATCGCTCGCATCGTGTGGCTACATGTCAACTTCCGCAGTTCAAGTAGCAAGTTTAAGGAAGCATGGTTCTCCTAGGATATTGTTAATTGTACACTAGGTTGGTTATTTATTAAACGTTTAGATGTAAGTAGTTAGTACATAGTACATACATTATAATAAAGCACTTGAATTACATGTCATATTGCAGTTTCATTACGTAACGTTCGACCGACGATGCAATAAAACAATTGCACAAGTTGAAGGAGTTTATTGTAAATACATATTTATGTAGGAGATACAGGTGACGCAGTGCTAGTGGACAACTACTGCCGCGCGGCGGCGCCACTGTCGCATACCCGCGACACTACCCGACCTTGTACTACTCTCATGATTGGTGCAAATCTCAAGGCACTTAACACAATATCGGCTTTAACATACACTTATGATACAGCTAGGGGAGGGGAGAGCTAGCCTCTGTCGGGGAACCAAACAGAGTTACAAATATACCGCAGGCCGGTACTGGTACTCGCTACATGAGCCTGCAGTTTGAATGTCATCTACGACTAGGAGAAGACAATATCATGAAGAATACAAGTATCTATAGAGCATACTTCCAGACAGGCTACACTGTCGTGATGTATTAAGTAAGTAGGTATATGTAAACACACCGAGGTCTATATCGAGTTACTCGATCTAATTTAATGTAAGGAGATAATTTAAAATGATACCCAACTTCACCCTTGAGCATTATTTCAATTCACTTCATACTAAAACGTAATTTCGTTCTCCATCGAATGTGCCCGTCTAGTCTCTGTCGAGCGTACACTCCGCGCACTGTGTGGTACAAAATATTGTCAGTCTGTCAGTCCGTCCGTCTACACGAGCATCATGCCGTGCGCGGCGGGCGCGGCGGGCGGCAGGCGGCCGTAGTGCGGCGCGGCGCGGGCGCGGGCCTCGGCCGACATTATCTCCACGATGCGCCCGTTCTCGAACACCAGCTCCGAGCGCGCGCAGGCCGAGTAGGGCGGCGGCGCGTCGTCGGGCGGCGCGGCGTCGGGCGGCGCGGGCGCGGGCGCGGGCTTGCTGGGCGGCAGGCGCGACACGGCGGCGTACGGCGGCGGCAGCTCGTCCTCGGCCCAGGCGCGCGCGCGCACGCGCTCCGGCGTCGGCACGTCGCAGTCGTAGTGCTGGACTGCACACACGGACACACGGCTCGCACGGGACGGACAAACATAATCATGAATACGTTACTCAGAATACTCACACGTCGTCGCCATCACATTGGGTGTCGACCACTCATCCGAGTCTTGTCTGATCACTGAAATGGAAGTGCCCACTAAATAAGTACAATTTACAAGTATTTAAGATGCCCATGTTTAAGATCCCCGAAATAATTTGAAACTAATCGAGCTTCAAACCTTTTATGCGAGTAAGCCGTATAGCAGTACTTCAAATAATTGAATATAAGTCTCAGGCCAGTTATTACAATACAGACACACGTACCTCCCCGCAGCCGGTAGTGTCCGCGCATCACCTCCGGCTCGAGCTCCGCCGCGCCCGCGTCTACACAACGAGGACATGTTCAGTACGTAACTAATTCTGTCATACACAACGCATCATGATATGCTACATCAAGCAGGGACACGGTGACTACACAAGCCAACACAAGGTATTTCAGAATGAGGCACATCCTGTGCAATCGGTGCCTTCTTTGTGTACTTAACAGATACTGACTTGTGTGCATGTAGATAGCTCTGAACAGTTTCTTGTGCAGACAGTTCTCGGCCGCCTTGACCAGCAGCACGAGCAGCGCCAGCGCCACCGCGCCGGCCGCCCAGCCCCGCGCCGCGTGACCCCACGACGTGGCGCCGGCGGGGCCCGGCCGCGCGCCCGCCGCGCCCGTCCCGCCCGCCGCGCCCGTCGCGCCCGCCGCCCCCGCCCCGCTCCCCGCCGGCAGCACTATGGACACCGGGTCGTATGGCCGGAAGTTGGGTATACCCTGCAATCAGTGTAGTCGGCGCTTAGCTGTAGATTGTCGCCATCGCCGTTATAATTAATCGCAATACGTGCCTCCAATGAGAGGTCCACAGTTAGGTCACCGGTGCAGCCAGACCACCGGCTGCAGGATGCTTCACTAACTCGTACAATTTTTTTTTTAAATAAACGGGTGCGTTTACAAACATACAAGTTCACATACACATGACACCCAGACCCGGAACAACAATTTGTGGATCACACAAAGAGTTGCTCCGCGGCAGCCATTTGCCCAACTACCGCACCATCCATGCAGTCAAAATGAGTATGCAGTGCTGTTACCTTCATGTTGGAGATCTCCCAGGTGTCGACATCATGGAAGCGGTCCACGCGCCACGTGATGGGAGGCGCGGTGGGAGCCGCCCACTGCCGCGGCAGGAGCAGACCCTTCGGCAGCGGGTCCAGTCTGCGACATATACGTGCTTGTACCAACTGCTACAGAACATGCAGTGCTACGGACTACGGACCAATGCTTCAGTACATTTACAAGTTTATGAAAAAACAAATAATTTCAACATCCACTTCGGAAATTTCGACAGATGAAGTAGCATCTGCTGGTGCTGCTAATTGAGCTGTTACAGTAGGTAACTGATGTTAATGTGCTGAGTTTTGCTCCATTAGAGATGTGATTTTGTGATGATCACTCCTCCCTCCCCTCCCTCCCCCCACCACATTACGGGTGTCACTAATGTAACAATGTTTAGCGGTACCTAATGAAGTGTCGCGTGTCCTTGCGCAGTCCGTAGAAGGCGAACTTGTCGTGTTCCCTGGAGTGCGGGCGCGCATGCTCGGCGGCGGCGCGAGTGCGCGCGCGCCGGTCCAGGGACGACACCCACGCCCACGGAGACACCGTCGGCTGCATCGTGACACTGCGCCATCACACACATATTATAAAGCTATTCATTCATGCCACATTTCATGGAAACTCGGAACAACGTTTCGTTTTCTGTCGGTAACCGCGTCCGCGACTACGCAGTTAAGTAAATGTAATTTTGACATCTGTAAGTATGAGATCAACCCGGAGTTATTGACGTTGAGCAATAAGTACCGGGCACACAGTTCAATGGCGTCTATCGGACTGCAACTGTTGTATTAGTCCGCTCACGTGTCGGCCGGACGGAGTGACACGGTGACACAGACAGACGGAGTGATCAATTGAGACCAATACAGACAATAAAATAGTTTAACTGGACGTAATTATGAACAATGCACGCGTGCTGTCGATGCGCCGGTGCCCGCGACCGTGACATTGATGTCGCTCCGAGGTAACAACATCAACTGGTGACAAACGCGGCTCTGTGACCGACAGGGGCTACACGTACCGAAGGTATGCCGCACTCGCACGCAGGAAGGAGAATCCTGATCTCCTTCTTTCTTTCCGCAACCTCCTTTCACAACATGGCAAGTTCGCAGAGCAACAGAACAGGCAGAAACAAGAGCTTCGTAAAGAACAACTCCGTGTCTTATTGCTTACCATCAGATGATTCAAGTGATTTGTCTGTACGGTTGCTGCCATATTCCTTATAAAAATACTTAATCAGTTGTTTCAAGTACTTTGTATAAGTTTAACAAAACCACGCGGCATTGCAACAAGAATGGCAGTTGGCACATAGCACGTGTACAGTAGTAGGAAGGCAGCGCGATAGAAGACTCAACGCAATAAAGTATTTGGGATCGAGTGATCATCTTCCGCATAGCTGTCGGGTAGCAGTAACATAAGGCAAGACGACTAGTACTGCCCAGGGACTGCACCTAGTCTGGTCGATGTATGTCCATCACAGGTAGGTATACTACATATTGTATATGCTTGTGCAGATATAATTAATGGACGCAAAACCTAACGCTCTCCCTTTAGTTTGCACAGAAATAGGTAACTCTTTTTATATTTACAGATCGTTACCTAGGTATACTTACCATGCCTAATGCAGGCAGGTATGAATCTGGGGAAAGCTATTTATAAGTACATCCGTGTACAGAACACTGATATAGAATAGACAAGAGATAAAACGTTTACATTAGTGTTGCCTACCACAGCACACACAGCCGCGCCCGTAACAACTTGTTCTCAGTATTGGGCGTGTGGTTGCACCGACAGTCCATCAGCACCATGTCAAGGTCACGGAATGAATGCAACATTAATAAGATACAATCTCCACTACTCACCGTAACTTCGGAGTGAGAACCGAGTGCAGTGCTCAGTAGATCGGCAGGAGTCGCAGGCCAGTCACATCGCAGCCACAGCAGGAAGGAAAGCTCTCAAAGTCTCAACACATTGCTCTCTGGGACGCAGTGATGGCGAGCGTGTGGCGGCGCGGAGCACGGCGCCGGTGGACGCGTCGCGCTCGCCCAAGTATTGGCGGATAAATAAACAGCGGCGGAGGGTGTGTCGCGCGCATGCGCGTCAGACACACGCTCACAGCGCTGCCACGCGGCTCCAACTTGCACTACTCGCTACATACAAGAGGAGCACCGCGCCGCCCTTCTCACGCACCTGCTTAATTTGCATAGCAGGGGGCAACCCTTACACTCCACTAAACTAAAATAAAAGATGCGACCGACCAGACTACACGTAAACTTTCTACTTGACCACTTTGTAAACAATAAGAGTGATTGTATGTAACGTGTCCCAGCTCAACATCTAAACATTAAACAACTACTCATTTCAACCTCAGACGTCAGCCGTATACCTGCAAGGTGGCGCTGGATACAGGTCGCTTTCATCCGGCCTGTCTAGACGGCAAGGAGGGGGGCCTATATGAGGCCGTGGACGCATTGCGGCGGAATTGATGACGATGATCAAAAACTTCTGAGAATATAATTGTCTCTACGACTGCGTGTCCGCCACGCAGTACTTGGAGTATCACCGCTGTATATAAACATTACGCAACATCACGCCTTGTATTCCCCACTCGTATAGGCAGAGGGGCAAGTTATGTTGATGTCCAATGATTATTATGTCCGGTCAAGATAAATGTTGCTCAACTTGTAAATAAAAACCTGTGACACGCAATGTCGGCTGTACTGAGTGCATGGCACAGTAAATGTATGTACATACGTGTCTGTAGAGCGTCGCCTGTTGTCGGTCGACTGCTGCTGACCATCATTAGATGACACCTGGTTGCGAACTACGGCCATCGGGGAGCGGGCCACCAGCCACCAGCCACCAGCCACCAGCCACCAGCCACCAGCCACCAGCACGGCTATTTACATCGACAGAATATGTGTGTAATATTTGGGCCGCCTGAATAAACTATGTACTTAAACAATTTGTTTCCAAACTACCCAATGTGACATTGACAACTGCGACCACAGAGCATTATGAACGGAGTTCTATTACTTGCATGCAGCTCCAATATACAAGGGAGGGGATCCCTGACTATATATGAGTGACATGAAATGACCAGGTACTTATGTATTATTGACAAATCCACCAAGGATAGAGCGCAGCTATCAATTGCGGCGTGACGTCATCCCCAAACTGCCGCCTTGAACTCGATACCCGCGCCGACACCACCGCGGCGCCCGGGCCAACGAGTCAGCGAAACTTGGCAACATTTCCATCTGTTACTTACGCTTAATTAAAAAACCAAATCTAAAATAAGTCAAATATACGATAGAAACTTAAATTTAAATAGTAACTAATATTAATGAGACGTAGTGATTGTTTACCCACACACTGATAGAAGTCTTGTAGGACTCGTAGCACGGCTCGTAGGACCAAAATTTTGTAGTGAGAAATAGCTTTCGTAGCCAGTGTAGCTTACTACATTGGCTACCGGCGTAGCAAACGTAGCAGAGCACGTCTGCTACGTTTGCTACGCCAGCTACGAGCTACGAGACCTACGCTACGAGTTCGACCCCTCCTCATAAATGCGAAAGTTCGTGAATACGTGGATGGATATTTGGATGTTCCTTTTGCACGCAAAAGTGATGAACAGATTTAGATAAAATATTTTTTTATAGTCGGAAATGACAGAAAGGAGCCATATTAACTTTAATATAGGGGAAGGTGCTTGCGAAAGCTATAGTAAATAATACAGTTTAGGCAAATAGGTACGACTTCCCAACTGGTGTGGCAGCGAGCCTACCGGTCGCCAGTGAATGGTCCCAGTCTCAGTGTCACGCACAGGCGTCCTCTCTCGAGCACCTCGGGTTGTTCGACAGTATTGGAATTATATCTCACGGTTGTAATGTCATTTATTTTTTATTTGTACCGAAACAAAAGTAAATGTATTGCAGTAGTAGTAATGGCTAATAATGTGTATGTAGTGAGGCCACTTTGTGTGTGTGTGTGTGTGATAGAGGAGTATAGGATCGATGCGCGCCGCCACTCCGGCGCCACCCGGCCGCCCGCGACACACAGACCGCGCGACACAACAACACTGCTTGTACCGTGGTCACTGTTACAATGTTCTACAGAACTCGTGCTCTGTGTACGTTGCGATAACCGTCACGGGTTATGAACATAATGTAGTTGATATTATGATAGGGCAAAAAGACCGCTTTGAAGTGCTCAAAGTCATAGTAGCCTCAACATAATTTCTTTTTCCAAGATCTATGATAACGCCTGTTACAGCACCAATTAATTAAAGTGAGTTCAATAGTTTAGCCGTAAAACCGTAACAGACAGTTATGCTAGCGCGCGGAGTGCGCTGTGTGTCGCGGTGTTGTCGGTCGGAGGCTGCGCTCGCTGGCGCCTCACTCTCTCCGCGGCGAGAGTGACGGTCGCATCGCCAGAACACTACACCCTGTACCTACTGATACACAGTGACAGTCTGACAGTCTGCCAGTCCGCCGAGGCGCAGTGTCACACAATATGAGACACGTCGCCGGCTGCAGCTCCCAGTAGCGGCCGGAGTCAGGTGCTCATCAGGTGAGTGACTTCCACAACACGACGCTAGCATACAGTAACAATACCTGTTGTGCGACCTCGCAACTCGACATCACCGCACCAAGTCTCTAAGAGTCCAGGCGTGCATGTAAATAGTTTTGTGGTAAAGTCTGTATTCTGCAAAAACCTATGGAAGTGGAAAGTTCCACGACGCAGTGAAGATATAGGTAGCAGTGCGTCGAAGTATACATGTACGTTATTTCAGGCAGTGTAGTGAAACACAAACCCGCAAGTTTGTGAATGTGGGACCAGATGTCGGTGGATAGATTTGACTTGGTGACGTCGTAATATTACAAAGTAATGGTTGCAGCAAGCATGGGGAGCGGGGGCGCGGGCGCGGGCGGGGGCACGGGCGGGGGCGCGGCGGCGGGCGGAGTGCTGGCGGTGGAGCTGTGCGCGCCGTTGCTGCTGCTGTGCTGGCTGTGCTGCTGGCCCGACGACGCCAACTCAGGTACCTGCCGACGCTCCCGGAGCCTGGCGCCGCGCGATACGTGCTAACGCTGAGTCTGTCCACAGAGAGCTCGACCGGCCGACACCCGCAGCGCCCGGTGCTGGCCGCCGCCCCCGGTGAGTGCCGCCCCGACTGAGTGTGTGAGTGTGTGAGTGCAGTGAGTGACCATGCAGTACTGTTGGCACAGAGTCGGGCTGGCGGCGCCGCTCCAGCGAGATGTTCGGGCGCCGCGCCGCCTCCAGCGCCGTGTCGCTGCACCTGCCCAGCACCTCCGGTACAGTACTACACTCCCTACATGCCATGACACCTTACACCTTACACCAGCAGTATACCGTAGTAGCAAGACAAATGTATAGATTGAACTGTTTACAAATGTCTGTAGGCACTGGTCAAGTAGGAAGGCAGTAAGTATAAGTATATTTAGCGCACATACTACATTTCTTAAATATCTTCTGTTTCTTTTCTTTAGAGTAGCATAATGAAGGGAATTATTAATGAACAACGGGTAATAAAGTAAATTCCATTCGGTTTTATGAATGTTAAATTATATATTTTGAAATCGACCCGGTCTCAGGTAAATAAATGTTTTAGCTCAGTAGTGGTACTACGTAGCGTAAAACAGGGAACAACAGATCTCTGAACTATTCGTATCGAGGATGAAATGGAAACCAATGTCTTGACCCACTTTTGCTCTCTCGTAATGAGGTCACGACCTTTAAATACGTCTGGAGTAGTCTGGAGTAGGTATACTGACTTGGTACAATCATAACCGAAATATTATTATCATTTTAAGGGTACAAAAAGCCGCTGTCAGCTCATCGCAGCCACGAGGAGATCGGAGGTCGGCGCAAGCTGTCGAGCCACGAGGCGGGCGAGGTGGAGGCGCGCTACCACTCCGCGCCCAGCGTCATCGACGAGGTGCTGCACCGCCGCGACTGGGAGCGCTCCACCAAGGACCTCTACATCCCGCTGCGGCCCGAGCCCGAGCCCGAGCCCGAGCCCGCACCCGAGGCGCGGCCCTGCAAGAAGCACCACTCCAACATCAAGTCCTCGCGCCGCCGCAAGGAGAGCGCCGACACCGACGACAAAGACACGGACGCCACCGAGCTCGGCTCCTTCTACATCGGCGAGCGCGAGCACGACGGCGCGGAGCTGCAGCGCGCCGCCGCCGTCTACCAGGCCAAGGACGACAAGCAGAACTTCAACGAGTCGCTGCGCAGCCGCGGCTGCCTGGATGACGTCATCGAGCAGCTGGACCGCCTGCAGCCGCTGGACCGCTCGGGCGCCACGCACCACACCATCGAGTCGCGCCTCAGCCTCGGCCGCCACGTGTTCCCGCCGCCCTCTGTCGGTCAGTTACCACCACCTTGTTACTCATGCAGCATGCACCCAGCGCTATACTTCGCGTGGCAGACTGTCAAGAGCCAGGAGCTAGTACATAATTAAAATATTTTAAACTAGCTTCAGCCCGCGACTTCGTACGCGCAATCCTGTTTTCTCCCGTTCCCGTAGGATTGTCAGGATGTTTTTATGTCTTAAGAACCTCCTCCTAATAATAACAAATACAACAAAAAAATAATTAGTGAAAGCGGTCCAGCCATTCACGCGTGATTCCGTGACCAAGGGAAAAAGGGGATTAATTTATATACCTCTATAACTATGTGTATTTATCACGATGATCATTTCTGGGCCCACTTGGGGCCCTTCAAACATTGCACAAGGATGTCCAAACATTGCATCTATTCTGCTTTGAGGTTCTGTTTATCGAGTAACTCAACAGTACGAGATATTTGGTTGCCAGTTTAGACTTTTGAGTCGTCACGATCAACTGCCTGTATATCAGTCCACTGGTGGACGTAGGCTGCGCATGCTTACTCTGGCGCTGTACGCTGGAGCACGGCATGATGCATCGCTTAGCGAGTGGAGTGTGATGGTGTGAGTGCAGCGCTTGCTTGTGTGTGTGCGCGTAGAGCCGGTGGGCTACGAGGGCGGCGCGTGCTACCTGGCCGAGCGCGGCGCCGTGCACGAGCTGCGCGCGTGCGCCCTGCGCGCCCGCCACGCCAGCGACGGAGACATCCTCGCGCCGCCGCTGCGCCCCGAGTCCGGCGCATTCTCAGGTCAGACCGAACCCAACCCCACCCGCTGTGTCATACATACGTACTACAGTGTACCGGCGCGTGTGTTGCAGAGAGCGACCTGGACCTGGAGCTGGACGCGGCGGAGGAGCGGCCGCCGCCGTACGACGAGCTGCAGCACTACGCGGCTGAACACAAGGAGACTGCCATATAACAGCGCGCGTTATACAATAATACTGTTATTGTTCATGTTTCATAATTTAATGTTCGTTACGTGTTCCTGGCCACGCTGCCACGCTTGCAGACTGTTCGCGTCGCGTGCTACAGTACCTATCAGTTGGCTAATGAGCTCGATTGCACTCTCGCCTGTCATTGATCGGGGTAATTCTCACAAGCCACGGCGGACCGCGATTGAGTTCACCTGGATCTTGTGAACTGAAAGTCTCAGCCTCTAGCTGCTATCAAAGCCTCGAGTCTCGAGGAACTCGGTAGAGTTCGTATTGTACTGTTTGTCACGTACCAAGCAACATCACGTGGCCTTCGTATGTCCGTGTCGTGCGGACGTTGATCACATTCGCTAATGTATAATCTAAGTGTAATGTACTCGTTCGTGTTGCAGCCGATATTTCTCATTGTAAGCTACTTGTTGCTTGCCACGGAGCCGAGCATCCTCTGTTGCCCTACAAGTGGGGGGGGGGGAGTTAATGTAATGTAAATATTTACTGTTATTGACACAAGCAGCTCTCAGCCCGAGTACTGGCGCGCTGCACTCCGCTACAGTATTCGACTGTAAGCTCGCACCGCAGAGTTCAAAGTTAAATACAAAGATAATATTTTGTAATAAAATGACGCGTAGTGAGACTAATTATAAGAATTATACACCTCAGTTAGTTAGTGTCAATTACCTGTGTCAGCGGAACATGGTCTCTGTCAATATTAGCGTAAGGTGCTTATTTGTTTGTGCAGCGCGCGCAGCAGCTCGTACTCACTGTATGCACTGCTGCTTGGGCTGCTCCGTGACGTTAATAAAGTGTGTGTTACCGAGTCTGTTGTTTCATTGCCTGCACCGACCGTAGCTCCAATAACTGCTGCTATACCTCAGTACATATATCATGCGAGAGCCATATTTCGGCACGAATGGGTTGGAATGGCTCAGCCGGAGAACCACGGCCTCACAGAAACCGTGCGGGAAACAATGCTTGCGTTGTGTGAGTGAACTTACCGGAGGTTCGATCCTCCATTGATCCGATCACGAGAGATGCACACAAGCACCAACTAGTGAGCAAAACTACGGTAGGCCCCACTCCCCAAAGTATTCGCAACGTATTGTCGCTCTGCAGTTATCATTTATTCAAATTAAAATTCATTAATTTATTCAATTCATTTATTTATTGAAGTCAAAGAAAGAAATTCATTTATTTGGTTTGGTTGACTGTTCACCATCAGCCATCAGGTGATCCGTCCGCATTCAAAGGGACAGAGAACGGGAACTTGGTATTCGTTCTCGTTTGACATAACATCTTCTACAATGGTGCCAACTGGTGAGCAAAGCACGGTAGGCCACGTTCTATGTATATTAGCACTGACAGGAATATCTCTATAACATAACATAACATAACATCACGCCTTTTATCTCCGAAGGGCTATCCCTTGCGAAGTTTTTTTCTTTTTTTTTTTAAAGGTTGCCCCTCAATAGGATTATCTCCTGTGTCGTGGGTGCGTTTACAAACATACAAGTTCACATACACATGACACCCAGACCCGAAACAACAATTTGTGGCTCACACAAAGTGTTGTTCTGTGCGGGAATCGAACCCGCGACACGTTGCACGGCAGCCGGTTGCCCAGCCACCGCACCAACCGTGCAGTTGCACATTACGTCACTTAATGCCACTGTACAATGTATCACCCACTTTTCCTTATTTATGCTACGAGTCCCATGTAATAGGGGGTGAGACTATTGCCATATACCGGGCACATTTCCAGACTCCGTGCTACTACTGAGATTTTTTTTTAAACCCGGTTTCGTTCGGACAACGAGGCAGTCAGAATATCTCTACACTAACTCAGGTAACTCAGGTTTCTTCCAACAAATGTAAACAAGAAGGCGCGATGAGTACGTGGTTGGTACAGCGGTCTAGTGGGTTCTGTACGGGGCGAGGGCGAGGGTAGCGCGTGGGTCGTTGGGGGATACAACTCGATGGAGACGGTGGCAAGCGATGGAACCCGCTGCAGTAGAATGTGTTTATTGGTACAAAGTGATACAGACACCAAGCTCGAACCCGAAGCGATACAAACACACCGACACTCGCAGTACATACAGTACATACATGTTTAGTAGATATACATAATATAGCGTTTCCTTGGAACATTTCAAACACGACCATATTATTTATTTTTTGTAAAATTAAAACTAAATTACGAGTACATAATACAATTTTCCTAGCAATATCATTATTTTGTACAAAATTGAGAAATCATAGAGAAACGCTCACAACGCGTACATCCGCAGTACACGCGCGCCATGCTGCGATATATAGACACGTTACAAATGTTACAATAATCAATTGTTCATTAGCATCGTCGAGTACTGGAAGTATACTCAGTACAACATTCACAATATACAAAGCTTTACAATATAAGACAATAATTATAGAACACCAACAACATGTCACAGCGGGCAGTGGACGGCGCGAGCCATTGAGCAACAATATACTCCGTTACCATACAGCAAACCTATACTACATATATGTAAATACATAGAAAAGTACAAGAGCTACATACACGGCACAAGTTGACGAGTCACATCAAAACGCGGGCAATATTTAGATAATTTGATACACTAACAGCGCGGTACAAAATATATGTTCGTGAGGTAGACTCGAGTGTCTGGTCCAGTGTCCCCGGCTACTGTACGCCATCACGGCAGTAGTGAGTGCAGCAGTCCCTGGCATACATCATGGTGCACTACTGCGCCGCCACCTCGGGGGCCGCCACTACCGGCAGCGCGGCCGCCGGCGTCTTGTCAGCTCGCGGCTCCGGCGCCGGCTCCGCCAGCTCGGCGGCGGCAGCGGCGGGCGCCGCGCCGGGCTCGGGGTCGCCTGTACTGGCGCGCAGTGCCGCGGGCGACGTGGCGGCCGGGAACACGGTGCCGCCCTTACACGCCGCGCCCGGCACCTGCTTGCACAGCCGGGCCATCGCGCTCGCGCCGTCGCGCACCCCTGCAACACACGCGCCGCGTCACGTACAACCACAACGACACAATACAACAACAACACTCGAGCGTCACCTGGCGCCACGGGGTACGCGCTGGCGGCCGCCGGCCGGCACGACGTCGTCGGCAGGGACGCGCTGTCCGACGCACTCAGCTCTGCGAACACACGCACACATTGACACGGTCACAGCATTGCGACGCATGGTGTGAAGTGAGTACGGCGGTCGCACACCTTTGACCTTCTTGATGAAGTAGTAGAAGAAGTAAAGACACAGCATGATGAGCAGCGACAGGATGCCGACGAGCGCCACGTAGTACGCCACGTGACTGGGCCGCCGCGCGCCGTTGGGACCCGCGCCGCCCGCACCCGGGACTCCCATCCCGGGGCCCCTCTGTACTCAACAACTGCAACACAAACAACGTTCACTAAAATACCACTTGACTAAACCAACAGCTACGCCAGCGTAGCACGTGCTACATATATTTGCTACGCTTCCCGCGGCTGCTACGCGGACGGCGTAGTAGGCCTAGTAGGCTACGGCAGCCGGCACGGAGAACAGAGAGCCGTTGCGGTCGCGTCGTGCGAGATCGCCTAACGCATGGATTAGCGATTACTGAGTGCGATTTATCCAGTACCTGTATGCAATAGTAACATAATCTAATTACAACACGCCCAGTGCCCACTAATCATGCAGACTAGTACAGCAACGTTAGATCACATAATTATTATTATAATAGTTATATTATTTATCTCTCGGATGACTCACAGCCGGTGAGTAACACGGAGAAACCGTTGACCTTGTGATTTATCTATTGGGAAGTTAACCAACACTCAACAAGCGATATGAAGTAGCACAATGTTGCGCCCAACACGGTGGCAGTGTCATCCCGACTCACCTGTCCAGCTGGTGCTTGCTCGCGGCGAGCTGGGCGCCTGGTACCCGGCGTGCAGAGTGCTCACATGTTGTTCGACAGCCACAGCTCTCGCGGCGCGGCGGCCACTACTCCCTCGCAGTGGATGAGCACGGAGACAGTGACAGTCGGCCGCACGGGCGCGCGCCGCCTCGACACAGCGACACCGTGTCGCTGTGTGTGCGGGGAGTATGTGTCGCCGTGTGTCTGTGTGGTGCTGCTGGAACACGTCGCGCGGCGCCGCAGATGTCGGCGCGACGTCGCAACAAGTGCTCGCGACACTCTGGCGCCGCAGCCTCCGCGAGCAGGGCTGTCGCTCACGACCCTCGTTAGCTTCCCTACAAAGCACACGTTGTAATACTTGGTACCAAACGATGGTCGTATCTTTGTAATTGACAAGCTGCCCGCGCCTGCATTGCCCGTACCAATGTGACTTGACCAATATGTACTTTCTAAGATTATCTTGACACTACTGACAAACGGCGAAGGAAAACATCGTGAGGAAACCTGGGCTTATAATTTCTAATTATAAGTTTGATATCGCCAACCCGCATTGAGCAAGCGTGGTGATTAATGCTCAAACCTTCTCCGTGTGAGAAGAGGCTTTGCTCAGCAGTGGGCATTAATAGGCTGTTGATGATGATGTCTTTTGTCCTATGACATTGTTTCATTTTGTGAACTCCCCGTGGCTTCACGGGGTTCACGAAACACACAGTTTTGTGGGAAGCCGATTTATTTACAAAACCTACATATTACAGCCTTACAGCCTACGCCATTGAATGTTGGGTGCATATTTACAAATGTCAACTGAAGTCTTGAACTACCTCGAACAACAATTTGTAAGTTCGTGCTAATGTTATTGAAGGGCAGGAATTGAACCTAAGAAACGCCTCACAGCAGACAGTGGCACTGCTCCAACTGAGCAGTAACAATTAAGTTTGTACATTTAGTCAGTAGCAGTAAGTACGTACAGCCTTGGTGATCTAGTGCTCGCATTCGCATGTGTGAATACAAAACAAGGGGGCTTAGGTTCTAAACTCCCGGGTCGGGCTAAGTATTGTTGAGTTTATTACGGTTTTTCAAAAAAGTATTAAATAATAACCAAAGCCTGAAATTATTAGACCCTGTATGTATTTGACAATAGGCTCCCATTGTATCTCTGTATGTCTCTACCATTTGTAGACGAAATAGCAAGATGGACGTGAGCGCCCCCACCTATGTTAAAGCGTAAGGCAGGTTGTGGCACAAACAGTAACTGTCAGTAGTCAGCGAGGGGACGACTCGTGGCTCGTGGCAGCCCTGCAGCGAGCGGCGACAGCGCGGCGCCGCGCCCGCGCATGCGCAACAAGTGCCCGCCACCGCCACGTTACACTGTCCCATACCTACCACTCTAGCAGTAAATACTCCCAACATTTACTAATAGCAGATAATCGTTTTATTCTCCTTCAATGATAACTTTATTTTATTTCGTTGCAGGACCCAGGACATTTGTCCATGTTCCCCGCTCCTGGGACGAGGGGCGCGCGTAACTTCAGTGTTTCGGTGTTGTACTACTGTAGATCCATCGTTTAACCCGTGGTATGCCGGAACTTAGATCTACGCGAGGCACAATGTATTTTTATTGTATCTCATATACCGGCACTCAAGAGGTTAAAGGAGTTGTAGCTATTTTGGGAGATCGTGGCAGGCTCGCCACAATAAAATACATATATGCAATACTTACACCGTATCAACTATCGTGTGGAGGGACTAGCGCTGCGCCTGTCTGCTGAGCCTGGGCACGCGTATAAACATAATACCACCTACAATCCTGCATGACTAGGAGCAAGTCTTGTAGTAGGAAGCGTTCTGTAGGTTCGAAGTACGTATTTAATTTACGACGGTCGGTCAACACAGCTGTAGATTCTGAACTTCACTTCTTTCACTACAGACGGGACCTGCTACTAGACTAGGCTCCCGAGAATATTACCAATAGGCACCGAGACTCGGCTCAGAGCAGAGAAGGCGGGGTGGTATTTACTGGTATTTACTTACCCAGGGCGGGGGGAGCCGCTTCATGATTTCCATACATACAAAAATTAAAGGACATTCAAATGAAACTCATTCTGTACGCTGACATGCGTTGCGCAACACATTTATTATATTTTGTAAGAAAATTATAATACACTTAGTGACCACTTACATAACTAAATTCAAAATATCTTATTCATAACAAAATGCACCTTAAACTTTACAAGATAAAGCTCAATGTACCTATATTTGGGAAATAAGAGAAACGTTACAATCTAAGGTAAACAATAGTAATCAGGAAGAGAACATATTACACAGACATTGTACTCCGTCTTAGCTGTACTTGTAGCCTAGTCTGTACCGCTCTCAATATCACATGGCCGCTGGCCGCTGGCCGCTCGGCGCGGTATATTTATGTCTATCTATATAATTCATAAAGTGACGTCACCGTACAACATTACTCTTACTGTAGCTACTACAAACGACTCATTCACTAGTTAAGTACGTTGCCACACGTAGCGCGGTGTGCGCGTGTGTGTAGGTCTAATCAAAACTGAGCACTTGGAGAACAACCAATGTACTGCGCGGCGGGGGCGACACGTGGCGCGTTGCATGTTGCAGCGCGCCACGTGTTGCAAGTTGCGGCGTGACGCGATAGATAGTAAGTACTAAGTACTGGTGACACACGTACTGAGCGCGCACTGATAACGCGCTGTTATCTTGCTGATACTGCGCGCTGCGACTCCGGTACAAACATTATGATAATACGCCATTAGTGTAATCAAAACTATTGACTTTCAATTTAAAAATATCATACAGATCTGCGCAGTTTGTACTTGTACCGGGCGCCCCCTACCGGCCTATAGCAAATGTTACATTACAGTGACATTGTCGAGAATTGCATTGTATACTTATAACTAAACATGTCGTATTGTACACTTTGCTAACATTTATATTTTATATAAATCTCATCTCAGTCGAGGACATTATTCTTACAGATAACTATAGTAATGAATAGATTATGTAAACAATGTTTGGTTGGTAGTGTTGAAGTAGGGGGAGGGGTCCTAGTGCGGCGCGTGGGGGTTGTAGGGGGGCTGCTTGTGGTCCGCCATCACTTGCTCGTACGACGGCGGACATGCTGCAACACAACGCGTTACACGTTACACGTCACCACATACATACTATGTTACACCCGGCACCAACCATGGTGGGAGTCAGGTCGCGCATTGTGTACACATCATTTCTCGCTTTAACTTCCAACACAAATTCAAAGTACAATGTTAATAATGGCAATAGAAATAACGCGACAGTACACAACACGAGACATGTGGCCACGGTTCGTGTCGGGGACTGTACTACGGCCAACTACGGCACCACTCACCCTCACCGACACATAATGTACGCAGCACACTGGCAGAATGGTGGCACGTTCAAAATATGATGCAATTTCTACAAACTATCTGTGGATACATTTGTTTTGCAGACCTTATTTTTATGTTTAGACACAATATTTGAAGCTCTCTCCAGCAGCCAAATCTACCGACAGATAGGTTATCAAAACTATGAATGAGCTGAGAAGCTGAACCTGTCATACGAAGCGAAGCTAGCGCGACTAGTGGAACACTTAATACCTACGGATTACGGATCAAACTTTCAGTTCGAGTCTCGAATGATTAATACAACTACTTAATGTTTCAAAATGGTAACACGACGTCCCTGCAAAGCGTGGACTCAAATCGAACAGAACATACAAGCAGAGAATGAAAAACATTTGAGTATGTAGTTCTTTGCCAGAGTGACATAACAAAGGCTGGACGGTCTACGGACACCATGGCCCTGGTTAGTGTACACTGCTATTAATGTGAATATGCGATATCTAATCCTTGCGGAAAACAAAAAGGAAGTGATATGTATTATCATGCATTGTGTTATTTCGTGTTGTTTTCCTTACACTGCACGTACCGAGCCCGGCATAAATCATTCAAATATGGAACTATAATAATGACCCAAATTGGTAACCCATTTAATTTCCAATGACGCCAGGGAAGATTCACTTCTGTCCGTCAACAACATTCCACGTCCCATTGTTTGACGTCGAGTTTCATCTTTAGTACGTTTTCATGCGAAATGACTGAACAAAACCAATAAACGTGCTTTAGAACCGTTACATGCAATTTGAGTTCTCAGAAATACAGCCGTTGGAAATGACCTCCTTGATTGCATCCACACTTCCAGAGACACGGCACAAGGACACAAGCCGACACTAGATGTCGTTAGCGTAGTGTGAGGTACGCACCTTGCGCGCTCCAGCCGGGCGGCGCCACTCCATAGAAAGCTTTGCACAAAGCGAACGGTTAGTTAGCACACGGCACTTACTGCTAGATGCTTAGTTAGTCACGAATCAGCAAACTTATCAATATTGGATCGACTTTTAAATACTAAGAATGTATCATCGAAGCTATCATACGTATCAGTGAACATTGTGGCACAATAATATATTTCTCAGTATCGTGTCGTGTGTATCGTGTATGATGACAATCGTGTTCGTAAAGTCAATGATCAATTTAAGACGATTGGATGGAAATCAAGAGATTGTGTGAGCAGTAATACGGAGGACGGGGAAGTATTGTAACTATTGCCATGTCCGACACCCGCGCCCTGCGTACGCTACACATACAACACATACAACGGTAGACCACGCACTAAACCTGTTCTTGCTGACCAACAACTAGTTAGTCGAGTCACTACATGTGACGTCACGCGACGTATTATCCACTCGATGACTGTCATCTCGTACGACACTTGATCAAACGATATCAATACGATCTATACTTATGCTACAGATTGTTTGTTTGCCTATCTCCTGTAGTAGTAAGTACCGGGGCAAGTAAGTATTGTTGCAATGTTACCGCGTGCCCTGCCTGCGTACATAATATAGTATTCTGTGATAATATTGTGCCACTGTCCTCTGATGTTTCATTACAGAGGCTAAACTGACATTTTGTCAAACATATTTGTGTTAAAGATGGCGCATTGTTCGTGCAAGTGTGTAATGTTAACAATAGTAAGTACACAACACTCGACACTGCAGAGACAAACACCAAACCATTCATTATTACAGATATCATGTTATCACGAGTCAATTCAGTCTCTAAAATAAAATAATGAGTTATTAATATAATTATCAATGATTATGACTGGCTTACCTGTGACATCAGGTGCCGTGGGCGCTGGTGATGCAAAAGGGGCTGGTGCGGGTGCCGCTGCCGTCGGGTAAGGAGCCGTCGTGGGGTAGGGAGCCCCTGTGGGGTACGGTGCCCCTGTGGGGTAGGGCGCCCCTGTCGGGTAGGGCGCAGTCGTGGGGTAGGGCGCGGCCGGCGGGTAGGGTGTGGCCGCAGGGTATGCCCCCGTCACCGGGTACACGGTCACTGTCGGCGCTGTGGACAACGTGGGGGTCAGTGTACGGGTGTATGGAGTGCAGTGTGTAGGCAGTGTGGGCAGTGTGTCACCTGTGTGGCGCACGTCGTGCGGCGGGTACACCGCGCCCGCGTACTGTTGCTGCGGGTATGGCGCGCCCGCGCCCTCGCACGGCGGCGCTGCAACACACGCACACGTATACACACGCTGCCACACGGACAGTACTGCACTACTGCAGGACGACGACGGACTACTCACGCGCGATGACGCGGCCGCGGGACTTGTTGCGGCAGCAGCAGCGACACACTAGCGCCACCAGCAGCGCGGCCAGCACGCCGCAACCCAGCCACCATAGCAGCTCCATGGGGGGCCCGCGCGGCCCGTGACGAGAGTCCTACACACACACACGTCACTTGTTGCAACCCAGCCACCATAGCAGCTCCATGGGGGGCCCGCGCGGCCCGTGACGAGAGTCCTACACACACACACGTCACTTGTTGCAACCCAGCCACCATAGCAGCTCCATGGGGGGCCCGCGCGGCCCGTGACGAGAGTCCTACACACACACACGTCACTTGTTGCAACCCAGCCACCATAGCAGCTCCATGGGGGGCCCGCGCGGCCCGTGACGAGAGTCCTACACACACACACGTCACTTGTTGCAACCCAGCCACCATAGCAGCTCCATGGGGGGCCCGCGCGGCCCGTGACGAGAGTCCTACACACACACACGTCACTTGTTGCAACCCAGCCACCATAGCAGCTCCATGGGGGGCCCGCGCGGCCCGTGACGAGAGTCCTACACACACACACGTCACTTGTTGCAACCCAGCCACCATAGCAGCTCCATGGGGGGCCCGCGCGGCCCGTGACGAGAGTCCTACACACACACACGTCACTTGTTGCAACCCAGCCACCATAGCAGCTCCATGGGGGGCCCGCGCGGCCCGTGACGAGAGTCCTACACACACACACACACGTCACTTGTTGCAACCCAGCCACCATAGCAGCTCCATGGGGGCCCGCGCGGCCCGTGACGAGAGTCCTACACACACACACGTCACTTGTTGCAACCCAGCCACCATAGCAGCTCCATGGGGGCCCGCGCGGCCCGTGACGAGAGTCCTACACACACACACGTCACTTGTTGCAAACCAGCCACCATAGCAGCTCCATGGGGGCCCGCGCGGCCCGTGACGAGAGTCCTACACACACACATTCATACGACACTTCCTGCCACTCACTCTACAGGAACTTGTGGCCAGCAGATAACAAACACTCTGTACTACCACCTACACAACACTCACACTGATCAACTCCATACTAGGTATCCGTATTACACACAGCCATGTTTACAATTCAATTAACTCATTCATTTAAATCATATCAACTAGGAAGTTTGTGTTGAAAGTTAAAGTTATAAATGAATATGAAAGTCCACAATGTGTGAAATTACTGCCACCATGGAAAATGGTTTATGCTGAGTACTATATGATGCAATTTCACAGACTCAACAGGATAGCAGCTCATGCAAAAGGTTATTTTACAGAATAAGGGGCAAACAAAACAACTGATGGTCGGGAGAAAGTTAAAGAAGTAACTCACAAGTAGTAGGCCTAAGTGACAAGTCAGTTGTTCAGTTGAGAGACACAGAGACAACACGTTACAGTCAATATGTTGTCACGTGGCCCACTACTGCCACAGTATGTTACACACCACTCCACAGCACTGTCACAGCTATCACTACTGCTGTACCACTGTACCAGTGTACCAGTGACTGTACCAGTGTACCAGTGACTGTACCAGAATATCAGTGACTGCACCAAACCAACCACTGCCTGCAGCAGACTAGTGCGCGGCGCCGCTCGCACCTGTAGCTGAGCGGTATCTGCGCGACCAATCCGTAATCAGCCAGTAATTAGTCCTTACATCGAGATACGGCGATAATATATCAGTGTGCAGAGTGGCAGTGTTAGTCAAGCGGCACTCAGTGTCGCCTGACGTAAGCGCTGCGCCGAGCGACCTCACGTACCTTAAAAAAGTCGTCGACATCGAGCTCGTTCGACTCGAACATCACTTGCAAGCAATAATGGAACAATAACAATGATGACACAGCGCTGACTTCACTACACTGGCCGCCGTCGCCCCACTGACTGTGTATCACTGATCGACTCAACGACTGTAAAACTAAGCGCTGTGCGCGCGAAACGTTTCCCAGTTCTCACCCAACTCGTATCCGACATGCGAGCTATGAGTCACGCCAGCGGACAATCGGGCTGATTGCTCTCAACTCTGGGTTTTCCTTTCCAGATTAACTATACAAGGAAAGACAAAGCGTAGCAACGTACCACCAATGATTTTAATGTAGGTACAAATAAAATTCTGTCCTTTGAATTTTATCTTACGACAAAGTAACTACATTATCTAATCTAATGCACTAGATATGAAACATACACAATCACGAGATTCATCAGAAAAAAACATTTTCTATTGACATACCTATAAATAAATAAAAGCGTTCCAAGTTGCTACCGCAAACTTCGCTGTTGACACCTTCACTTGTCAGTTGTCACTGCACTACTGCTGTCAGGTCAGTGCTGTCACTGCTTGTCACTTGATTTAAAAAAAAACTTTACCTAAGCACTAGTGACTTGACCTGTTTTTGTTTTTAGTTTTTAGCTGTTAATATTATTAGTATTAATATTACTTAGTTCTTATTATTATTTTAGTATTTATAGCGTCAAACAAAATTAAATACCTATAGATTTCAATAATAGGTAATTTAATACCTTGACAAAAAAATAATCCACCTGACATTACACTAGCCTTGTGATCCTTGTGATCTATATCCTTACATCAGTCAAGTGATCCTTCCTTACAGGTAAAAGAAATCACATCGAGCAAATAGAAACATAGAGCAATATTGGTTTAAATGAACTTACAAAAATGTAATGAAAATTCAAGAAAAAACCATCACATAACACATTAGAAATCAAAATCATGGCAAAACAACAAATATATATTATAACACAATTTGTTTAGGGTGTAGTGGGTTTTAGGTAATGTGATAATTTATTACCTAATTTAATGATATCTAAAGTACGTAACTTATAATTAAAAATTAAAATAACAATAAATGTTCTTAAACTACATAAAATAAAAATGAAATCGGAATCTGAAATTAATCCTGATCACTAAAAGTCGACTAAATATGAGACTTATAAGTTGAAAATTATATGGTGGTCTCCAAAGTATTCGTCATAATAAAGGAATGTCAATATTGTCATTGTCAATGTCTATAAAATTACAATTGTCATTTGAAATTGTTAAGTGCAGTGTGTTAGTGTGTACTTGAATACTAGATTATATTATTATAGTTTTATAATTACAATTACAACCTATTCTGTCCCTAATTTATTGTTCTAACATTCAGATAAGAACTCATTCCTGTAGTAAATATAACCAGCTAAGCAGCTTCCCTCATCACCATGAGTTCTGGATTCCTCAGTCGTACATTACTGCCGCTGCGACAGGTGTTCACAGCGCAGACTTCACAGTTGCACAGTTCGGGTGTTACATTTGCTGCTGTGAAGAAAACTACTTCCGCCGCCGGAGGTGCGTACACCGTATTTATACGTCATACTCATGCGTCAGTTGGATATCGTTTATTCACGTGTTTGTATTAGCGGAGCGCACGGCGGTGCTAATGTTGGTCTTGTCCAGGTGTTATGGGGCTGGGGAAAGGCAAGAAAAAGGTCGGCAAGCTAGGTGCTATGGAAAAGAAAGAAATGCCTGTAGAGAGCGACCCACATAAGCTTGTCAACTATGTATGTGGCTCCAACATCTATACCACAGGGGAGGACATCAAGGTGAGCTCTCTATCTACTTCGTTACTTATTTGTATACCACTATGGAAACTTACCATCAGGCAAGATAGTGGCCAAACACCAACCCTTTAATAATAAAGACAAAACTAAAGTTGCCACTTCAATGAGAGGACTTGATATATCTACTAATGGTTGCAGTAATTTAGTTAATATTCAACCCTTCATGTGTCTAAAATGTGGATACATGCGAGAGAAAGTACTTTCTATTGTCTCATGTAAGGATACATACATGGATGGCTTTTATTGAAAGACTACTACTACTACTACTAGCAGGTAGGGCAAGGTTCCATCAAACCAGCGCAATGACCCCACAATATGGAAGGACTTGCATATAATTACCAAGTTTCATGATGATATCAGAATGTATGCATGAGTCTTAGATTTGATTACCCACATAGTGTGTTACAGGTAGATCTAATCAATAAAAGAATAAATAAAACGAAATCACTTCATTCTTTGCCAGACTCTGTATTTCCTGAAGGGAGTGAATAGGTTGCTTGTGGGTTGACTTGCTTCATCGTAGACCACATCATCGCTTACCACCAGGCGAGATAGTGGCCAAATGTCAGTCCCATGTAATAAATAGAAAAAATAAAAGTCACTGATTTTAATATTAACTCGTCGAGTACCGGTTTTATAGACACAATTAAAGAACAATAGGTCGCGGTCACCGGTGACCGCTTGGTGTTTGACAGATTAATAAATGTAGTCTTTTTAAAAATGAATCTAACTTAGCGGAACAAATGCAATGAGAAGAAAGGTTCATATTTTAAAGGAATTCTTGAATTAAACCCTTTCAGTGGCATAGGATCCATTGACATTGCCAAGCACGGGTTGGCCTTGGTATTGACAGGTGGCCGCGTGTAGTTGCAGGAGGACGGCGCGTACCCCGCGTGGCTGTGGGCGCTGCGCACGCGCGCGCCCGCGCTGCACGAGCTGGCGCCCGACTCCAAGCAGTACTGGCTGCGGGTGCGCGCCGCCGCCATGCGCCGCAACAACAAGCTGCGCTCCATGAGGAAGTTCTAGGCTGTGCCACCACCGTAGCGAACTAGTGACTGTAAATATTAGTTAGCCAATAATACCCGACCTGTACAAATATACCATTTATTTCATTCACAAAGACTTTCAATCGAAATTCACAAAATGTTTTGTGTGTGTTAGTGATGTCAATATGATTCGTCAATTCGTCATGTATAGAAGTAAACATTGTTCCTTAAAATCAAAGTAAACACCATTTTTACAAAATATTTTACGACTTAGTACCTACCGAATATTTTTTATAAAATAAATAATAAACCAGCTAGGCATAGACATTAGGTACGACAGACAATTTTTGCAATTCACACATGTCAAATCCAAAGATACAGTACGACGACATGACCGATTTGTCTCAACATTACAGTTCTGATAGGACGGGACGTTACTCGACTCAACGATTTTTTTGTTATTAACTGGAAAGCGCACACGGACATCACAAGCGAGCCTCGCCACTGCAGCCACTACAGGCAGTCCATCGTGTCCTCCTTGATGATCAACGGCGGCGCGTAGTCGCCGTGCTTCGTGCCGAATGAGTACGAGTACGGGTTCTGTAACAGACACGACACATTACTTCACTCGCTCCCTGCGCGCAGCGATCTCTCGAGCTTCGCAGCACTCACCTTCTTAGTGTTGTAGAGGTTGGGCGGGTAGGCGGCGGGCCCCGGCGTCTTCGTGGCCTTGCCGGCCCCTTCGAGTCGAGCGCCCAGCGAGTACACGGGTTGCCTGCCAACACACCACTCGGTATAAGGCGCCACACGTATGTAATAATGATATACCTGTGGCGGTACTCACTTGCACTTGTACACGTTGGTGTCGCGCTGGAAGTACATCGCGGGCCCCGGTGACTTGGCCTTGGTCATGAAACCAACGCGCGCCCCCATGGTGTAGGCGGGCGTGCCGGGGCCCATGCGCAGCGCGTAGGCGTTGGGTGCGGGGCCCGGTCGCTTGAGCCCGAAGCCGAGCCGCGCGCCCATGGAGTAGACGGGCGCGCGCGGTTCACGCATGGGCGGGCAGCGCTCGGGTGCGTGTGCGCCCGGGCCCGGCGTGCGCAGCGTGGCGCGCGCGGGGAAGCGGGCCCCGAACGACCAGGCGGGCGCCGACATGACGCCGTCGCGCGTCACGCGCTCGATGCGGTAGGCGGGCCCCGGGCCCAGCCCGCGCACGCGGTAGCCGGCGTTGGTGCCGAACGAGTACATGGGGTTGCGGTAGCGCGACGGGTCGTGCTGCGGGAAGCCGACCGTCGTGGGCAGCTGGTAGGCGCCCGGCCCGGGGCCTGCAACGTCACGTGTCGCGCGCCACTACATGCCATACGTCACTACTACACTACTGCGCTGCGATACTCACCCAGTGGTCTCTTGGACATTGTGATTGCTTGTGATTGCGGTTGTGTTTACGTTTTACTAAAATTTAGCGTCATTGAATTAAAGTGCGTTGTGTTGATTACGGTAATTTTGACATAATGGTCAGTCGGCCACGACGTGTGACGTTACAAACAAATGAACTTTCAAACATAGAAACAGCGCGTCACACTGCGCGGACATGACCCGGCCCAGCGGCCCAGCGGCCCACAACCGCTTACATCGTTGGTCATCGAGTCGAACTACTAGTACCTAGTATATGTATATTATTGAATAATTAAACATCTAGTAATGTTCGTAGGTTTATAGTAGATTACAGGTAGGGTACTAAACTAGTGAAACAACAAACACATTGGGTCTAGTTTACGATTAAGTTTCTTCAGTTTTGCTTTATTACATACTTCTGTTTATTACCAACGCCGATAAACTTTCAATACATAATTGAATTACTAAATATGTTTGTACAATGCGACCACTAAGTAGAAATCGGTTGCCACTTCGATGATATCAGTCCAGTAAGATAAAGTAGGCCTGTAGTGTGTAGGTAGTAGGTATGTACGAGTCGCTCGGGTGGTGTCTGTGGCTCTACTGACGGGGCGCCAGCGGCAGGCGCTCAGCGCCAACCTCGTACTCGGCGCCCTCCTCCTCCGGCGAGCTGGCGCCCCACTGCATACACAGGCTCACGTTACAACGGTACAGTACACACACACATACACACATAGCGCGGCAAAGTACCTGGCGGGATAGCGGATGCGCCGTCAGCGCGCGGTACAGGTAGGCCACGTACAGCAGATTGAGCACGCCCAGCGCACGCATCGCTGTCTCGAAGCCCACGCACCACGATACCGCGCCGCCCAGCACCGGGCCCAGCGCGTACGCTGCGCTCGAGGCCGCCTGCAGTAGCGCCGCCACGTGCGCCTCGCGCCGTGGGTGGCGAGCCAGCAGCGCTGGCACCAGCGCCGCGTCCGCTGCGCCCAGCCCTGCGCCCAGCGCCACGTGCGGCGCCGCCAGCCCCGACACCTGTACGTGTACACCGCACGTGTAGCGAGCCGGCCGCGGCCCGCCTCGTTACACGCCAGTACTCACGGAGCGCGCGTGCGGCACGGCGAGCGCGGCGAGTGCCACGGCGAGCTGCCCCGCCAGCGCCACGCGCTCGGCGCCCAGCCGCCGCGCCGCGCCGCCCAGCAGGCTGGCGGCCAGCAGGTAGGCGGCGGAGTCCGGCACGAACACTGCGCCCGTCAGCCAGCGCTGCGGGTGGAACTTGTGCATCAGCCACAGCGGCAGGCACGGCTCCAGCGCCGCCATGACGCACGTCGTCAGCAGCACGGCGCCCGCGCACGCGCCCGCCCCGTCGCGCCCCGCCAGCGCCCACACGCCGCGCCACGACACTCCGCCCGCGCCCTCATCGCACGGCTGGAAACACCATACTGTCGTCAACTCGTCACAGTGCAATGCTGGGAATACTATACTCGCGTCCTTTACATAAAACAAAAAATACTTATTATACATTTTATTTATTTAATATGCTTCATGCACAAAATGTACAAATAGGTGGACTTAATGCCCGGACGCCACCTCGACTGTTATCGGTAATTTATCTGACATTTACCACATTAGGATTGAGGCGGACGAAGTAGCCGCTTTAGTACGTAATCTGGATCCAACGAAGGGTGCTGGCCCTGATGAGATATCGTCTAAATTGCTTATAAAATGCGCACCTTCCATTGCCATACCTATCTCCATTCTGTTTTCTAAATCGTTGACTCAAGGTTTAGTCCCCAAAATATGGAAAGCCGCCTTTATTACGCCGGTTTATAAGAATGGGTCAAGAACCGAGATCACTAATTACAGACCTATCTCCAAATTATGCATTATAGCTAAGATATTTGAGAAGATTGTCTACAAACAGTTATACTCCGCCTTGGCCAATTCATTTAACTCCTTTCAACACGGATTTTTGAGAGGGAGGGCTACTATTTCCAACCTAATTCTTTTTAATCACTCTGTCACGGATGCTATGAATAAAGGTAAGCAGGTTGATGTGGTTTACACAGATTACAGCAAGGCGTTTGACCGGATTGACCACGATATCCTGTTACAGACGCTTATTGACACAGGCATCAGCGGCGACCTCTTGAGGTGGTTCGCTTCATACATCGACAATAGGTCACAAGCAGCAGTACTCAATAACTACATTTCTAGCTGGGTAAATGTACCCAGCGGAGTGCCTCAGGGATCGTTGCTCGGTCCTTTTTTATTCGTAATCTATGTAAACGACATCAACAAGTGCTTTCATACAACCAAACTTCTATGTTTTGCTTATGACATGAAACTGTCAGCTACTATCTCAACTCCTGACGATGGTCTGGCACTCCAGGCGGATTTGCATCGGCTTGAAGAGTATTGTCCGATAAATAAACTAGATCTCAACCCATCTAAGTGTTCCGTAGTCACTTACACTAGAAAGCGCACTGTCGATGTCATTAATTATACTTTAGCGGGTCAGCCCTTACCAAGGTGCACTACTATCCGTGAATTGGGCGTCCATCAGGACAGCAAATCGGTTTTCGATACACATATTGATGCAATCGTCAAAAAAGCCTCTAAACTGCTTGGATTTATAATACGTCTTTCAAAAAATTTCACAGATGCAAAGACCTTTAAAATACTATATTGCACTTATGTCAGGAGCCAGCTGGAGTATGCGTCTCAGGTATGGAATCCAAGATATCAGAAATATATTGACCGCGTGGAAAACATTCAAAAACGTTTTATAAAATATATCTGTTTTCACCAAAATATACCATACCTACCAGTCTGCCCGTTATCTTGAACTCTGTAGAAAATTCCATCTATTACCATTGGTAGATAGACGCAACATTGCAGATTGTCTATTCTTGTTTAAGGTTCTTAACGGCAATGTGGATAGTCCAGAACTATTATCAAAAATCAAATTTAATGTACCTAATAAAATATTTAGATTTAATCCACCTCTACACGTATCCCGTTCCTCATCTAACTACAGGCAGAACAGTTACATTGTGCGTGCAAGCAGACACTTTAACAATGTTTGTAAGGAATATATTGACTTCGATCCGTTTACAACTAGTGTGAACTCGGCAAAGAGGTGCTTAAGCCTCAAATTTTTTAAGCAGCAATAGATATGTAGTTTTTTTTTATTGTTTCTCTTGATCTGTTTATAATCATATTGTCTGCACGGTCGGTTTCAATATTTAACCTTTTCATTTAAGAAGAATGTATGTATTTTAAATATTGTATAGTACTCACACCATATTAATTAATTTATTCCAAATGCTAAACGTGAGGACTTGTTATTGGCTCATTGTTACCTACGCCTATTGTTATTTTTATCAATTTTTATAAGCTGTAAGTCCTCCATGAATTATAAATAAATAAAAACCGACTTTTACCAACGAGGGTTTTTAGAATTCGTTTAATTAATACTAAACCTTAACCTTCTCCTATGTGCAACAAACACTTTTGTAAAAAACGCATCAAAATCGGTTTAGCGAATAGCGAGATAATCGCTCACAAACACAAGTAGGTACATAGGAACCTGCTTTTGTTTGAAGTTGGTTAAATTAGGCTTGACAGTTGGAAAACTGGAGTACTCACGCGATTGTACTCCTCCTTATTCAAAAACATGTACTGCAGGGCTGAAACAAAGGAACACGCACTTAATACTCACTACTCACTCAGACTCTACGACACTACCTGCGTCGCCGTTAGAGATGAATACCCACGGCCGCAGCATTCTCACCGAGGTCGGCCAGCAACGCGGCCGCTATCAGCAGGAAGGGCGCGCCGCGACTCCACAGCGCGTACGTCGCCCCGCCGAACGGATAGCCCACCAACACGCCTGCAACACCAACACTCGATGCACTTTCAAAGTCAAAGTCAAAATCATTTATTTCAATTAGACTAGGAAGGCACTTTTGAACGTCAAAACAAAATATTTAAATCTATACTAATATTATAAAGAGGAAAGATTTGTAACTTTGTATGTTTGTAATGTATAGGCTCAAAAAGTACTGGGCCGGTGACCGCTTGGTGTTTGACAGTTTAAAAAATTCTTTCACTAATAGAATGCTACATTCTTCCAATTTGACATAGGCTTCATTTCATTTTGAAAAAATTAGGGATCCTTGGTAAAATTTGAACAATGTAACCGAAGGTGTAGAAAAATGTCTTTCGTCGAATGCGCTGCCGAAACTATTAGCGATAGAAAAAAATAATGTACAACAATATTGAAGAACATCATAATGTCTACAAATAACTCCGCGGTAGCATATGTCCAACTATTGTAGTTATGTCACTACAACAATCCAAATTTACAAAAATAAATAATTGTCTACCCCGTGCGAAGCCGGGACGGGCTGCTAGTATTAAATAATAAGAAAAAATGACAGTCTGTAGGTCAGTTCTCTAGTGAAGCTATTTGCTCGTTCCAAAGTGTAGGTAGATTCCTGTGGAGAAGAACGAGTAAGAAACTCCATAGGTGCCGCGGCCCACGCGCCGCACGCTTGTGGCCAGTTACTTACCCAGTGCGACGGCCCCTAGCAGCGCTCCGATGGCACGGTCCCGCTGCGGCGGCGCCAACACCCGCGCCGCCAGCGCCAGCCCCGACACCGCGCCCAGCGCCGCGCCCGCGCCGTGCGCCGCGCGCCCCGCCGCCACGCACAGCGCCGCGCTCCATCCGCCGCGCCCGCTCACACACGCGAACACTGCGCACAGCACACGTCACGCGGGCCCGCGCCGCTACCCGCCCCGCCCCCCGCTCCGCCCGCCCCGCACGTACCGACGGCCGCGGCGGCCAGCGTGGCGGTGGCGGCGCGCAGCACGGGCGCGGCGCCGCAGCGGCACACGGCGGCGCCCGCCAGCGGCGCGGCCACCAGCTGCGCGGCCGCCTTGGCGCCCAGCACCACGCCCACCACGGCCTGCGACGCACCGCCCGCACCGCCCGCGCCCTCTGTCTCATCACACACACTACACGCTGGCCCCGGCAGATGCATCGGGTTCGCAAGAGAATACCTAACTGTCTTCCAAGGATGCAATGAAGTGTACAAATACCTATGTATGAATTCAATCGGCACTAAACTTGTCAATTTACGTAAAATTTCGTGAACACTCAATTTTCTCCTTATCTTACTTACATACAACTTCATATTTACATACATTCCTTTACGATAATAGTTTTCAAATCAAATCAAATCAATTTATTCGCAAAAATTTTAAATGGATTATTTTTTGCAACGATTTAATTTTTGTGAACAATACTGATGACTTAGGTCCTGGCGGGATCGACATCGCCTAAAGTGGCAGAGGGCCCATATAGTATTTGTCAAACAACCGATAATCGTTGTGACTTGGAATAGACGTGTTCTACAATGGAGGCCGAGTCTGGGCATATCCGCAAGGTGGCAGTGGATAGATAAGAAGAGCCGAAGATAGAGCTCAGTGACGTGCTATTGGAGAGGCTTATTGAGTTAAGAAGTCGGTGCTCCAAGTGCCAAGTCTTGACGGGTGCATTAGTTTATAAATACAAAAATAAATACAAATATTGTTTATTTCGTCAATGTAGGTATGTTACAATAGATGGTAGATAATATTATGGTAGTGCGCCACATTGTGTCTGTACAGACATACAAAATTTTTATAGTATGTTTATCTAGTATCAGTAAGTAATATTATGGGTTTGTGGCACCGACTTCTAAACTTTTAATGGGTGTTGTTGGTACTGTAGCGGTAGCTACTGAGTAAACTGAATCAAGTTGTTATAAGACCAAATGGCACCTATTTCGCGTCGAACAAAAAAAATCACGCAAATCGGTCCACAAACCGCGGCGTAATCGATGTACATACATATAAAGACAAAGACACCAGCCGAATTGAGAACTTCCTCCTTTTTGGGAAGTTGGTTAAATATTGAGGAAGTCTTCAGTCACGCTTTTATGGAAGTAACCGTAGTATGGAGGAGAGTGGGTACGAGGAATGCGTAGTGCGGACGAGTACCGGCGGCGGCGACAGCGCGCTGCGCGGTGTGGTTGAGCAGGCTGGCCAGCGGCGCGTCCTGCGTCGTCCACAGCGCCAGCGCCTCGCCGCGCACCCAGTCCGGGATGATGGGCACTGCACACACAGCGACACCCTCAGTACCGGCGACACTCACCGGCCGCGCGGCGCCGGCACTCACCCAGCACGGTCAGCAGCACGTTGTCCAGGAAGAACGTGAAGTATATGAGCGCGAAGGCCGCAGCCCCGCCGCGCGCCTCGCCCGCCGCCTGCATCGCGCGCCGCCTGCTCGCTACTGCCGCAGCGTGGCGCGGCACCGCCACTCCGCCAGTCCAACAGATGTGGCTCGTTTCCAATCAGCGCGCGGCGGCGCGTGTGCGCTTCCTCATTCAATTTTCTGGTGAGCGCACAGTAATGGCGCCCGACGTGGTACTCGCTGATAGTGATAACGATGTCACATTCCATTTATGTTACTATCGTGTACCGCACACGCTACTCGACATCAGCTAACGTGCCGGACGAGTGCTATACTAACCTCCGCCGCGGCTTTTGTATGTTCATCAACATTATTTTAAACTGTCAAACACCAAGCGGTCACCGGTGACCGCGACCTAATGTTCTTTAATTGTGTCTATAAAACCGGTACTCGACGAGTTAAGTGTAGGAGAGCCATGCGTCGGTACGAATGGGCCGGCTCGACCGCAGTCATACCACGGCTTTACAGAAAACCGACGTGAAGCAACGCTTGCGTTGTGTTTCATCGAGTAAGTGAGGTTACCGGAAGCCCAATTATAAATTGTATCATAGAACGTGTGTCTATAGTACCCTCCTTTGTATCGCTCAGTAAATCTATTCATACATACGTACAGATAAATAAAATTGATGTGTCTGTTTAATAAAATAGAGTAACATAGGTACTTTTATTTTTAAAAAGGAAACCAAAAAATTATGTTATAAAATTAATATTACGCGGACGAAGTCGCGGACAACAGCTAGTTGTAAATAGAAGTACCTACAATTAACAAAATCCATTTGATTGAAGATTCCTTTTTTTTTCACAAACACGCGCTCCATCATCGATCGGTAACAAATAATCGTACTTATCTGTAATTCTGTATTGGGTACGTAATTATCTTGAGACGGCGCGCAGCTGCGCCACTCAGAGTACTCGGATATAGACCCTACTCATCAGAAAGTTTACTTTACAGAAGTACCTAGTATGTATTTATTTTTATTTATAATTCCCACATAAATATTTTATAATACTTACACTTTATTTAAGTATAAATGCTAAGTCTTGCGGTTGAGGACAACTTCATCGTAAGTAGGTATAACGAACTATTGTGATGACTATTTTGTTATCATATCAAAGCTTTTTATGAAAGAAAACGGCATACAGATTTGGAACATTTATAATTAACTATCTAATTACATAAATACTTTTTGACAGAACATTCAATAAACTACTTCGATCAACAACTAAATCAAAATCCGAGTGTCTCAGACTTTGAAAATCATGCCATGAATAACGTTCCGTCTCTGGTCACATCGTTGTGGACGCGTAGGTTGTGTGCCGTGTGTACCTTAATGATATATACCTCTACGTACAGGCATAGTCAGGTTCGTACCAAAGAATGCAAAGAGTAACTAATCTATATATATAAATGAAACCCGTTTCCCGTTGTCACGCCATAACTTGAGAACGGCTAGACCGATTTGGATGATTTTTTTTTGTGTTTTTTATTGTCAGGAGAAGATTCTTATGACAGAAAAAAATCCTGAAAATAACGGTAGAAAATGGGATTTCACGTATGAAGTCGGGAGCAGCAGCTAGTTGTTTTATAAATTACGTTTAAAAAAACCGACTTTAACCCTCTCTTTTTTAAAGTCGATTAATTACTATACCTACTATAACCTCTTAAGTGTAACTACAGCACGAAATTATAAGTACTACGCTTAGTACGTTTAAAAATAAATTAAGCTACTATTGCGATTTCCGAACCTTAATTTGAGGCTAAGCCTATCCACTTCAGCAATAACAAAACGCAAAGTTGCTGTCAACTGTCAAGTTAACGTCAGCAGTTTGAAGTAACTAGGGATGGTAACACGTACTTTATAATCAATGATTAATTCATATATGAATCGATACAAATTAAATTACTCCTTACCTACCATTTAAGAAAATTTTGTTACGGACTCTAAACTCTAAACTATTCCTTAAAGTTGCAGTTTTATATCACTTTTGAATATAAGACTATAATAAAAGAAAACATTCTCGTTAATAAATTTACAATTTATCGCTTATTTAACTCAGTCATTTTTGAAGTAAAATACGCCATATAACTGGGCTATACAACGAATTGTATCCCTTATGGTTTTTTCCATCATTTTGACTTCTTATTCTCATAGAAACGGCAAAGTCACTCGATCAGAGGTCAAACACAGAAAAAATTACTTTGTGAGGTGTTCACGGCATGAGAAGAAACTGCATAAAATTTGATTAATTAATGATATATTTTTACGCGGTCACTTTTTATCTCTAAAGGAAATGGAAGGAAGTGAACGTAATACAATATGCACTCACTTTTTACCAGTTATGTTATGAGCCCGATCTCCCATTCCATCAATAGTGGGTAAGCTTATTGGAGAATTACGTGCTTTCATGCTACTACAAAAAAATTATTTTTAAACTGTAAAAAACCAATACTATACTTCATCAGAAAATCGAACCTGAGACTCATTGCTCAGACTCGCATTTGCAACCACTTGAATATCGAGACGATCTGATAAGACAACAATGATAAGAACGTAATCAATTTCTCATGTAGTTTTTAATTACATGATAACATTTTAGTATGCTATTAAACTGTAGTAAATCGAATTTACGACTTACAAACATGGTGACATTAATTCAACTTCTGAATTACGGTGAAGAGGGCAATTCACCCGTTTGACACCCAGTTTCTTTATTCTACACATTACTGCTGACTTATAAATGTAATCCACCATAGTTTCCCCTTGTTTCCTTATACACCAAGGTACACATACACCCTTACTACCTATGTCAAACACCCTTAGCATAGCAATTGATTAATTATCATACCTAAAAGATTAACGACTGACTTACGAAACTATTCATTCGATAAATGCGAGCCTAGCGCGGCTCGAAACTAACCTAGCCAAATAGTTATATGAATAAGACGTTCAAAATAATTATTTTGTTGGTTTATCGAGTTAAAAAATAAATGTTGCCATGAGTACTATAATCGATTAATTTCTATATGTAATCGATTCATGTTGTACACTATATCTAGTTGACAGCCCATCCTTATCCTTACAACTTATAATAATAGTACATAACTGTTAATGAAGCAGTCAGGTCAGTGGTCTGTGGCCAGTCATGTTGTTGCCGTCAATGGTATCGTGTGGTGGGTCGATTGGCTAGTCGGATTCTCGACACACTTCGAGACGGGCAGTGGTGTGTAGTGCGCTACGGGGAAGCCGTGCGAGTCCGCAGCGCTCATGAGAGAGTGCAGCCGCCGCCCGCCAGTCGCAGCGGGGCGCAGCGGTCGGCAGCGCCTGGACGCGCGCGTCTGCCGAGTCTAGAGCACCACGAACCACTCGCATATCTGCTACCATGGTAAGTTTCGTTGTACTTTGGCTCATTCACTTTGTTTCGAGCAGTTGTCTGTTTACTTGACAGTTTACTCGTTCAGGTAAATGACTCTAGCAGATTGTTGTAGTCTCGAGTTAAAGGTGCTGTAGCTGATGGATTGCCATGAACTGTGCTCGAGGTCAAGCGAATGCTTTTTGCGAGTCGCGCTAATTGAAGTCGACGTCGTGTAAGCAGTGATGAGCAAAGAGTCGTGAGATGTAACGTCGTAGTGTCTGTGTTGTAACTACTTGTTTACACAACGCCCCCCGTTTTAGGTAATCACTATTAATAATCAATAAATGCTACATTCACCAGTGACCCCTTTGTTTGGTTCAGTGAAGTGTTATAAATATGCATGTTTCACCACTCAGCACCAATGCATGGCTTGTATGACACACAATATGTACGTCCAGTCCGTGTTGCACACACACACACACACACACACACACACACACACACACACACACACACACACAAGTAGTGTGTGTACAGTCAGGTAGGGGTGTGTAGCTCTAGGTACGGAGGTAGTGCACCACGACACTGGGGCCCACCAGCAATGTAGCAGAAATTCACTTATTTCATTTGTGCTAGTAACTATCTACAACAAAAACACTAAACCCATTACTAAATATATTTATAAAATAGAGGCTTTATAAGTGGGTACCAAGTAAGGAAACAATTATTGAGAGCAGAAATTCTACATAAAGTAAGTTCTTCAATATGTGGACGAAGTTGCAGGCAGAAGCCAAGTGAACTGATTGTAATCTACTAGCTCCTCCGGTGCGGCTTCATCTGCTCTGCTCGGCTCCTATTGACCTTAATGTTATGTTTTATTTCAATAAATGCACCATCCAACACAATGCATTGAATCAAACAAACTGTTCAGCTCTAAGTACAAGACGCCCAATAGCTGACCTCTTCATCAATTCAAAAGGTGCATGGTACTTGTTCTATAAGTAGCTTATTGATTTCATGAGGTACAATGTACAATTAATTGGTGAAATAATAAATGAATGGTACCTAGCAAACATTTCATTTTTATCTTTTCCATACAATACATGGTACAGTACCTACTGGCAGTTTGTTGTATTGAAATAAATGTCAATAGCTGTTGTGCTGCGACCTAACTATTGCATTCTTTTCATCACAAGTTGAAAATTCGTCATTGAGTGCAACAGTCGGGCTCTCCTGACTGTTGCTTCGTCAATCAATGTCATGTAGGATTGGCTCCGGAGGGTTTGGGTGTGGGTGTGACACATACATTGATCCACATGCTTGCTGCATTTGAATAAACTGTCAATTGAACAGAGTTCACTACAACCTGGTAGATACAAGAGCAAGACTGCGCAAACTTGTAGTTGCAGGGTGTACCCCTGCGAGCTCAGTGAGTGTCCGCTCATTTGTACCTACGTTGCGCGAGTGATGGCAGCGACCTGGGGGCTTACTCTTGAATCCAATTCCGATCGATCGACATTGGTATTGTGAAATTTCGTACTCTTGAGTTGCAATACTAGAGCCCATTGCATCCGTATTGCGTAGATATTGAATGAACTAAATGGTATTGAGTTTGTCTTTATATTCCGTACTCTGAATGCTATTGTAACAGCTAAGATTGTGGTTGTATAGTGTTGACATTTAATAATTATTGAGATCATATTGGATTGAAATTGCATTGACATTGAGATTGGTTTCAAGAGTAAGCGACCTGGAATATGATTGTCTAAATACGGGCACCCGGCACTCCGACCATGAGCCCTCGACTACTCGACTCGTACACGTATCGAGACAATGCTACAGGACAACTTGCATTAGTGAGTTGCACAAATATTTCCACGCAGCGGAGTCGGAACACAGCGCGGCACACGCGCGGAGATCGTGCGCCCGCGCCGCGCTGTTATCGATCACCACACACCGGGTCAAAACTGTGGGACCTTGAATCACTCAAAAGTAATCAAAACAATTTTTTTTCTGTAAAATGTTATACAAGGTCTCTGACTTATGGAGACGTGAGTAGAGTACGTCTACATGTTTACAGACACACCGAGTGTAGCTTCACCACATGACAATGTTTTCTTTAGGAGGTGAACTCGAGTGTCATGTGGTGTGTGTGTGTGTGTGTGGTTGACGTCACCCCGATGTAACACGTACACACACGTACAGAGTGCCTGATACTGCCCAGTCTGCTGTCTACTCCACCGCCGGCGCCGGCTGACTAGCCACTAGCCAGTGCGGGCAGTGTCGCTGGTCCTCTGTAATACACCGCGGCTGGAGGAAACTAGGAAACATTTTTTGTAATATATAACTAGCAATGATAACATTACTCAGCTATTTTCCTTGTATTGAGTAGGTACTCATATTTTATTTATGCATACAATAAAACAGGCTTTTATTGCTGAATACAAATAGAAAATAATAAATAATTAACATTTGAATTAACTAAATACCTACAACGGACTCTTGATGCTTTCCAAAGCACCTGTGTTTAATCGAGTCGTATGAGCCTCTGTATAGCATGGCTTGAAACTAGTCGAGTTCCTCGTCAAAGAGTTACGTGAGTAAGCCGAAAACAATAATTAATCTCATTTGTTCAATTAATCTGGACCGGCCGATTTTTCTTTCGTTTGACTAGTTATTCGATGCGAATTCGGCCTCTGATTGTAAAAAATGAGCATCTCTTCTGTACCGTCATCTTTAACATCTGATGTGATATGTTCTGTGGTCATGGCGGGCGCGGTGGGCGCGGTGGGCGCGCACTCAGCTCGTCCACGGAGTACCTATTGATACAACTTAATTCAGCTTCTCATTACCATCACTCCGAGTCGTATACCTCACCCAAAACCCTCAAAGAGTCCGTATGTTCATTAGCACGTCAAGTATTGGTGCTGCCGGCGACGCGCGTAATCCGAGAGGCCTCGCTCGGCCCAGCGCACACACGCGCACTGACTCACCACCTACTAGTGCTAGTGCGCGAAACAGCTCCACAAAGGCCTACGATGTGACGCCTGTGCGTGTTTTGTTCACGAGAGCGCATTCTATTCACAATGTGCAGACATACGTCTAGCTACTAGCTACCTGCATACACTGGACGTATAGCTATGTCGGACGTCCACGTTGCACTTGTTTTGTATTAAATAAAAGTAAAGACAATGTCGAGCAGGTTGTCCGCAGCGCACGGCGAGGTCATCGGCCGAGGTGACGGCGCACATTTCTCAATTAGAGCTGGAAGGAGTCGAGCAATGTCTGGCTCGTTACATCTTGCAGCGCGTTATTCTGCTCTGACTGTAGATGATCGCATCAACCGCATCGTATGTAGCGCAGCGCGATGTTCCCACGGCGGCCGCTTGTATTGTGTGACTGCAATACCTACGTCAATCTGTTGAGTTTTGGCAACGCCATGCGGAGTCGAGGAGAGCAGACGGTACTGAGTGACTAGTGGAGGCCGAATGACCTCGCGCTCGCGCGCCCGCGGCCGGTGAACTCGCCGCGCTGTACTCTACGCGCTTCTCACGATGCAATACCACTCGAATTGTTATTCAGTACCTGCGTGAGACTACCAGACAGATACTGAGCAGGGTCTCGGCACGTGCCTAGCAGGCACTGCAGACTGCAGACTCACTGCACGGGTGACGGAGCGCTTGGTCCCAGTCACCGGCCGCGTACCCTCGTCCTCGTACAGTAATACACAACTCACGGAGCTGCAGTCGCTAGTCGTATGTTTTTGTAACGTCGGACACCGCTCACAATGACCGCTGTCGCGTGTCGCGCTAGTATGTTCAGTATGTTCAGTAGTATGTCCATGTATGCCCAATAGTTATCTTTGAAATCCACGCCAGTCACACTGTATACTATATTGGCGTCATTTGATGAGACGAACGTCTTCATTCCGCATAACAATCGATAAACTAAAATTATAATAGTACTTGCTAGCTATTCCCGCGCGGTTTCACCCGCTCTGCTCGGCGCCTGTTGATCGTAGCGTGATGATTTATAGCGTATAGCCTTCCTTGATAAATGAGTCAATTCTGTCCATGAAATATATTTCCAAAATAACTATCAGGGACTAGGGAGTGATTAGTGATCGATACGAATGCCAAAAATGAATTTTCGGAGAGATGGGAGAAGGTACTCCATTTTTAAGAAATGGAGTAACTTCGTCGCGTGTCTTAATGGTTAAAACTACATAGAAATCATGTATGACGGAAATGTTCTACATACAATTATCTAAAAAATATCCCACAACAGCATATTGTCGCGGTGTTATAGTTACCGTTAGTAGGTAGTAGACCTACTACTTATAGAGATTAGCGTGTTTATGCAAACAAAGCAACTGACAAACTCATCAGCTTTGTACAATAACCAGCTGTTCCCCGCGACTTCGTCCGCTTGTAATAATCACTTCTGGCAGAGTTTGTCTTTTCCGAGGTATAGGCAGGTATGCTACGGCTGTAACAAATATCGTCAAAATGGATTCAGAGCTTAACTTATATTGATTGTAAATTTATTTTCGTGGTTTCAAAAATTAAACAATCCCACAGGTCCCGGTTTAACACATAGTTCCCGGTCCTGGAGATAAAAACTATCATAGATACGTCGTTTCGCAAGGCTCAAACTATCGTTGTTACGTATTTCACTTAACTAGGCTGACTGAAGGCCTGTCTTAGACAATGCCTATGTCATAAGGTCATAACATTTACCTGCATGCCGAAATTTCAGTCCGATCCGTCCAGTGGGTTGGGCTGAAGTAGCAGCAAAAACATTATTATGCAGGAATTAAAATTTGTGCAACATGCTCGAAACATATATATAGTTATCATCTTATCATTGAAAGAAAAGTCATTCATCATAAGTAGTCACAGTTGAGTTCAAGCCCAGTTACAAGTAATGTAGCAGCACACAACATGTTCCTTCGACTCGTGGTAAACGCAGTCAGTGGTGGCAGTACTGGCAGTACGGGCAGTACTGGCAGTACGGGCAGACTGCAGCTACAGTCGCGCGGCGTCGCTGCCGAGGTTGGGCAACACTCGAACTTCAAAGTAATTGGCGGCGGATGGAGATGTGTGGCGGCCATATTGCGATACACAGACATTGCACACACAGCCTCCGCACTCTGACGCAACACCAGGAACTACAGCGCGACACCGGCCTTCACTCGTACTCGTCGCTCATCACTGCTGCACACCTCACGATCTACCAATTAATGTATTTATTCAGTAAATTGCTTTAACATTCCGATAGTTAACAAACATTCGGGCACTTACACGAATGTTTTTAAACCATTGCCACTCACATTAACCTGCGTCCGACGTCGCGTCGGTTCAGTCCCATTCGAGCGTCGGTACTATATCAGCGGGCGCGTGTTACAGGTCCGCGTGGCGCGGCGGTAACTCGGAGCTCGGAGCCAGCATGGGCCCCGCCCTGCTGGGCCCCGTGCGGCGCTCGCACTGCGCTGCGCTCGCCGGCCTCGCGCTGCTCCTGCTGCTACTGCTGGCGCGTCTGCCGCCCGCCGCGCCGCCCGCGCCGCGCCCTGCCCCGCGCCCCGCGCCGCGCCCAGAACCGCGCGCCGAGCCCGCGCCCCCGGCCGCGCCCGCCAACCGCACGGCGCCGCCCGCGCCCAGCACTAGCGCCACGCTGCGGGCCAGCACGGCGCCGCGCGACCCGCGCATCGTGCTGGTGCGCGACGTGTACGTGGCCGGCCACGAGCGCCCGCACCCCGAGCTGTGCCCGGCGCTGGGCGCGCGCCTGCGCCTGCTGGTGCTGGTGACGTCGGCGCCGGCGCACGCGGCCGCGCGCGACGCGGTGCGACTGACGTGGGGCCACTACGCCGCGCGCGCCGACGTGGCGCTGGCCTTCGTGCTGGGCGCGCCGCCCGACGCGCTGCGGCCCGCGCTGGCGGCCGAGGATGCGATGTACGGGGACCTGGTGGTGGGCCGCTCGATCGACTCGTACTCCAACCTGACGCTGAAGACGCTGTCCATGCTGGAGTGGGCCGACACGTACTGCCCGCGCGCGCCGCGCCTGCTGAAGACTGACGACGACATGTTCATCAACATCCCGCGCCTGCTGGAGTTCGCGGCGGCGCCGGGCCGCGCCAACGCCACGCGCACCATCTGGGGCAAGGTGGTGCGGCGCTCGTTGCCCAAGCGCACCACCAAGTCCAAGTACTACCTGTCGCCGCTCCAGTACCCGGCGCGCGTGCTGCCGGACTTCGCGACGGGCCCGGCGTACCTGCTGACGGCGGACTGCGTGGCCCCGCTGCTGGCGGCGGCGCCCCGCGAGCGCTACGTGCGCCTGGAGGACGTGTTCGTGACGGGCGTGCTGGCGGCGCGGCTGGGCCTGCGGCGCCAGCACGCGCCCGAGTTCTACAACAAGAAGGTGGCGCCGCACCCGTGCGCGGTGCAGCGCGGCCTGGCCATCCACATGGTGCGCTACCACGAACAGTTCGACCTCTGGCGCAAGCTGCTCGACGGCAAGACCAAGTGCGCCAGCTAGGAGGCCTCACTTATTTTTCTATCGTTTTTGTTTTTTTACGAAACTATATTTTTATACTCGGTCCTCGGCGGGCCTCGCTATTGCGTGCACCCCGTCGGACCTCGGCCGCCGTCCCGGGCCCCGCGACGGTCGCCCTCGGCCTCGGAGAATCTCGCTTACATATTATTATACTAAACTTACTACATTTTTTTTGTATATAAAGTACAAAGCGGTTAGCTTGCGTGACTATAGTCGCGTGCGTCGCGTAGTCCGTTGCTCGTGGACTCGCTCCGCGCGCCCGCTCGGGCTCCGTCGCGCCCCCGGGCCCCTCTGCGCCCCGGGCCCCACGCGGCGCCCCGGGCCCCACTCAGCGCCCCGGGCCCCACTGAGCCGCGGGCCGCCGAGCGACTCGCCGGTACAGACATTACGTTGTGTGTAATCGATACAATATGTCATATTGTACACGTATTCTATTCCATCACTGCGTGGAGGTTGTGCCAGATGTAAATAAATTATAGTATGTACGTTGTAACGCCTTGTTTTATTGCAACCCCCTGTACTATACTCACACGCTTCCACCCGAACCGACCAAGCCGTGAACAAGCGACACCAAAGCTCAAGTGAATCAAACTTTAACACTATAACAGGTACCTACCATCTACCTACATATATATTATGTACTACTCAGGACAGGAGCCCGGTACACAATAGGTTCTCCGGCGAATGGTTTTGCCTCTGTTAACGCTTCATACGACATCAGGTCTACACGGGCCTACGTGTGGTGGTACGTCAACAAGTTCTAAGTATTAAATTAATGGCCATAATTTATTATTCTTTAAGTTTTGAGCATACTTTTCGTATTCTAATGGATGTCATTGTACTGCTATAATATCTTTAGATATACAGTATCTTTAGACTACTGGCGCGGTGGCTGTCGCGTCACGTGTAGCGAGTTCAGATCTCGCACGGAGCTACTCTGTGTGCTCCACAAACTGTCCCGGGTCCGGGTGTCATGTTGGGTGAACTTGAATGTTTGTAAAGGCAACAAAATCCGAGTGTGGGCAATACGTTCCGGTCCGGACTGAAGACTTCTATTGAGGCGCCCAGCGGGAACGGCTTACGCGGAAAAACTGGTTGATGCGAACAATATATTTTCGGTCAACCTCTTAAAAATGGTTGCGATGTAAAAGCCGAATGTTTTTTGTACTTTTGTTATGACATGATAACCATGATTATATTAGTCATTGTAATTTAAAAACTAACTGACTAGTATTTTATATATTTCTGCTAACTGTTGGAACCAGTCAATCAAACCAGTAGTTTGTTATTAATGTTTTTGTAGTTCGATCAGGATTTTTTCACTAAAACCGAAAATGTTGAATATCTCAGAAACTAGCCACTTTCGGACCAGAGACGTCAAGGCTAATTTGGTAGGAAATTCAGTGGTATTAGGTACCAATAATTCTAATTTCTTTGATATTATTGTATTGTAACAACATTACAATTAATTCAACTCAATGGACCTAATTTATTATAATTATACCATATCTTTGCATGCCAAGTGAAGGCAAAATATGGAGAAACTGTAAACTTTGTTAACACCTAGGTAGGTGTACCCATGTTTGCAAATGATTAATGAATTTAAAAGAGAAAGGAATTTAAAATGTGTACATGTAGTAAAAAGCAGATTCTATAAAATACCAATAAGAAACGTGACGAACACTACCGGCTCGACCCCCTTAGCTCTCTCACTCACTCTCACCCCCACGGCGCACACGCAACTCATTCACTCATTCAGTTTGTGAATTGTCACTGCCGGGGGTGGTCGTTTGCGAAATATTTTTGCATAACCTTGAACTTCGTGTCACAAATTATTATCAAAGTTCTTAGTTCAGTGTTTATGTGATAAAAGAAAATTAGTCGATAAATTTTACTCTCTAGCGTATGCTATGTTGGACTTTGGGAAGTCGATACAGATCACCTCTATCGAGCAATTCGCATCGTACCTAAACTCCCAACACAGGCATGACATCAAGTCATGCGTGCTGGCTGTTACCCAGAGACGAAACACATTAAAAACAAGTGTCGTGCGTGGTGTTGTATAGTCCAATCAGTGACCTAGTGCATAGGTAACTGTTTTACTGTGCATAGCTGTAGATTGCGACGATGAAAACTTCGAACGAAAACTCCGAGTGACACAGGTAGATATTATTACGTAATTTATTTACTTGTACATACATTCCGTCTCTAAGTAGGTACACCTACAGAGTACAGACTCATTACTAGATTTCAAATTGTTTGTACCTATTCAGCAGGATATTATTATGCAATTTAGTACCTACTAGCTGTGCCCGCGACTTCGTTCGCGTGGTTGTCGAAAACAAAACAACATCGTTTAGATACCTTACAGTTTTTTTTGCCAATAAAGATCCTGGCTGTAATATATTTTTATTTGGTAAGTAATATTGGTATAATTGAATACGATAATGCTTCCCTACGTGTATAGGTACTCTTACAAGAATCCCTCTCCCCGAAGCCTGGACCGAGCGGAATAATATAAAAATGGTGACAATTGTAGCATTAGGTTCAGTCGGTCGTTGCAGTTGGATGGAGTCGGACGAATATCGGTGATATTGTTTATTACTTAAATATTGTGCCTAATTGTTATTGTGTACTTGTTGCTATATCAGCTACTTATAATATTGTTGTATTGGGTTGGTAATACTCATATCAATTGTACTGCGCATGTACCTTTCTATTTATTAATAAATAAGACATCAGTCTATTAGGTTATGTTTCCGTGTGTTTTTTTTTAAATCTTATTTTTTTAGTGTTTATAAGATCAGAAGTGGGATTCGCTAAGATACGCGATCTAACCGCTGGTGTTATCCAACTTAGTTTTGTGATTTAATTTTTGTGATTCTACCCACATTTCAGTTTAGTTAATCAATCGCGTTTGTGACGATGTCGAATCGCTCAAGTAGATCTAGGGATCGCGACTGCATCGGGGAACGTGTTAGGTCTGGTACTAGGTCTAGGTCCCGTGATAGGCATAGTGTTTCTAGTGGTCGTGATACGCCTCCGTTACGCCGTCGACATCGAGAACGTTATTCGAGTCGACATCGCGATAGTTCTAAACAACGGTTCGTATCCCGTCACCGCCGGGACTGCTCTCGTGAAAATAATAGTGCCTTGGAACGAATACTTTCACGGCTAGACGTTATTGAAGGTCAAATGCAATCAAAGTCCAAAGTTTCGCGTAGTGATAACCCGTCCCATCTAACGAACGGCCGACCATTACCGCCGCCGTTGCTGCCTTTAGCGGTTTCAATACCTGAGCAAGGTTCTGCAACCGTTGGGGACGTAACGACGGAGGGTACGACGCGTAGCACCTTGGATACGGGAGGTGATGCGCAAAGTGCAACAACCAGCATTGTTGGGGCATTATCCGAATTGTTACGCTCAAATACCCGCAATTATTACATTTCGCTATTTGATCCGAACATTCATGACTTTGACATTTGGTGCGCGGAGGTAGATCGCGCACGTAACTTGAACAATTGGGGTGATCGCGAATGTTTAGGACGTGTTGGTGCTTGCTTACGGGGCGAAGCGCGTTCGTGGTTAAGCGATTGGGTGACTCATGATAGGTCGTGGAGTAATTTTAAGACCGAATTTAAGTCCTTGTGTCCGCGTTACATTGATCTAGCCTCTATTTTGTTTGACGTTATGTGCACCAAATCTGATAAGTACCCAACTTATGCCGAATATGCTCGTAGATCTCTTTTACGTCTTCAGGTTGTGAAGGGTTTATCAGACGAATTGAAAATTGCCATAATTCTGCGTGGTATAACCGATCCTCAGGTTAAGGCAGCGGCGGTCAATGCCAAACTAACGCCAAACAATTTAATCGAATATCTTACCGTGTATGTTAAACCTAAAATTGAGTCACGTAATTCTAATAATTCCCGTCATTTTCATCATTCCTTGTCGCGAAAATACCCAAATAATGATAAGAATCCGAATAAATGCGGCAACTGTGGTCAGAAGGGTCATAAAAAGTGGCAGTGTCATAAGAGGGTTAACACTGACGCTCCAGGTCCCGCGCATGTCTCGGATAAATTAAAATTAGTGCCGTCTTCAGACACGAGTAAAAGATCTGTAATGTTCTGCACTTTTTGCCGACGTAACGGTCATTTGGTTGACACGTGTTATTCGAAACAACGTTCACTTAGTACGGTTCCAAATAATAGTGAAGTAAATTTTTGCAAAAATCTACCCCCAAACGAAACAACCTAATTTCAGCCATAATTCAAGGTAAAAATATAGATGTGTTGATTGATAGTGGGTCCGAGATTTCTCTTGTTTCGCAATCGGTTTTAAAACATTTCAATTTTAATAGACAACCTACTTACCGTTTATTACGTGGTATAGGAAGTCAGGAAATTGAATCGACATCATACATAACGACTACTATTGAATTTCCTGAATTAAAACTTGAAGTAGATTTGTATGTTGTTTGCCCAGAGTGTATAAATGCTCCAATTTTATTAGGTACAGATGTACTTAATCGTAAAGGGTTGCAATATACTCGGGTTGACGGTAAACAACTACTTAGTAGAACTGATAGCTCGTTATCGGTTTGTCACATTAATACGGTAAAATTTGAAAATATTAAAACTCCTTTGGTCAGTGAGGATAGAAAACGTCTTGTGAACCTTATTCATGAGTATTCAGACATATTTATTTCGGGAACAGCGACGTCTACTGTTAATACGGGTTCTATGGTGATTAAGTTAACTTCTCTTACACCGGTGAGTCATCGTCCTTATAAATTATCTGTTGATGAGAAGCGAAGGGTGCGCGATATAGTCAATGATTTGCTTAGCAAGGGAATAATTCGCGAATCACAATCTCAATACGCTAGTCCTGTCATTCTGGTCAAAAAGAAAGACGGGAGTGACAGGATGTGCGTCGATTACCGCGCGTTAAACACCATCACCGTCAAGGAAAAATTCCCTTTGCCACTTATTGACGACCATATTGACAAACTTGGCAACTTTAAGTACTTCGTCAGTTTAGATATGGCCACTGGTTTCCACCAGGTACCCATGGCGGATGACGATTCTATTAGTAAAACCGCGTTTATAACACCTGAAGGCCATTACGAGTACTTGAAGATGCCTTACGGCTTAGCTAATGCTCCAATAGTCTATCAGAGGATTATAACTAAGACACTTAAACCTTTGATAGATTCGGGGAGAGTACTCACGTATATCGATGATGTGCTGGTCCTATCTAACTCGGTTGATGAGGGTTTACAATATTTGCGGGAAGTCTTAACTATTTTAAAGAATGCTGGGTTTTCAGTTAACCTTAAAAAGTGTACCTTCTTAGATACTGAGGTAGAATATTTGGGTCGCTTAATTCGACAGGGTCAGGTAAGACCGAGCCCGAGTAAAATTGAGGCTTTGATTCGGTCACCAAAACCAACAAATGCAAGACAGGTTCGCCAATTCCTAGGCCTTGCATGTTATTTCCGCCGTTACATCGCGTCTTACTCGACCAAAACTGCTTCTATCGCTAAATTATTAAGAAAAGGTGAACCCTTTTCGTGGGGGCCTGAGCAAGATACAGCTCGCGATTATATTGTCCATTGTCTAACTAATGAGCCAGTCTTAGCGATTTTTGACCCTAAGTTACCCACGGAGCTCCATACGGATGCCAGCGCTATAGGTCTGGGAGCAATACTGTTGCAGGAGCATGACGGCAAGAGAAAAAGGGTAGTTGCTTATTTTAGTAAATCCACCCAAGGCGCAGAACCGCGTTATCATAGTTATGAGCTTGAAACTCTAGCCATCGTGCGAGCCCTTCAGCACTTCCGGCACTATTTGATAGGTATTGACTTTAAAATAGTGACGGATTGCAATTCTTTAAAGTTAACTGAGCGAAAGAAGGATCTTCTTCCGAGGGTGGCGCGCTGGTGGGTGTATTTACAGGATTTTAGGTTTACTCTAGAATACCGGAAAGGCTGCTTAATGCAACACGCGGACTTCTTGAGCCGACATCCTCCTGCAAAGGTATCCCATATTCGCAATGTGAACCACTGGGCAAAAGTCGCTCAGACAGCTGATGAAGAGACACAGGAACTAATGGCTAAGGTAAGGGATGCACAATTAGATTCTAGTAGATATGTGATTAAAGGTGATTTGTTGTTTTATAAATATACGCCCATTGGTCATGACTCGCGCTTATTGTGTTTCATACCAAAGGGGCATAGACTTAGCCTATTGAGAATTTTTCACGATGATCATAATCATATTGGTATTGATCGTACCACTGACCTTGTATTGCGACATTTTTGGTTTCCCAATTTGCGTAGATTTGTTCGAAAGTATATTACACATTGTTTGATTTGTTTGGCACATAAGAAAGTTCCCAGGGCTCCTTTAATGCCAATTGAGTCGTGGACTAAACCGATGTTCCCTTCAGTGTAGTACACACCGATATTTTAGGTCCGTTACCGGAATCAAACGGTTATAAACACATTTTAATCATAATCGATGCTTTTTCAAAATTCTGTTATTATATCCGATTTATCGACAAGATACTAGTGAGGCCAAAAGAGTATTCTCAAACGCAATATCGCTCTTTGGGACCCCTGCCACTATTATTTGCGATCGTGGCAGAATGTTCGAAAATTCAAGTTTTCAAAACTTTGTGAGTGAAGTCAGTTCTTCCATACATTACATTACGCCTGGCATGCACCGTGAAAACGGTCAAGTTGAAAGGTACTGTCGCACTGTGTTAAACATGCTACGTGTTGATGTTGAGACCAAGCGTATGGAATGGTCCGACGCGCTATGGAAGGTGCAGCTAACTCTTAATATCACCAGACAGACCACAACACAGATGTCACCACTGCAGCTGCTCGTCGGTGTGGACGCTGCTACTCCGGTTATCAGGTCCCTTGTACGAGACTTGGCGCTAGAAACATCGCAGCCATCCAACCAAGAAGCCCGGCTCAGCCTCGACAGACAGCGGGCATCTCAACTACTGTGCGCGAATCAGCGCAGTCAGGACGATTACGTCAACCAGGGTCGTCGGCAGCCGCATACGTTTGCTGTGGGGGACTTCGTCTTCGTGATCAAAGCCTCGCAAAGCACCGGGAAGATGGACTCTGGTATGCGCGGCCCGTACAAGGTGATACGCGTTCTCCAGCATAACCGTTACGAGCTCGAGTTATTAGCGGGCTCCTACGGGAAGAAAACACAGGCCGCCTCTGAACACATGGTTCGGTGGCGCGGCGAATGGACTCCGGACACATGTTCCGCATTTTTCGAGAATGGTCAGTACGCACCATCTTAATAGCGTATGGGCATGCAAACGTGGGGCCTCTGCCGTTACATACCTATTGTACGAACTACGACATTACTGAGTGTTGTACATTCGTTATTTACTGGCATGCAAACGTGGAGCCTCTGCCGTTATATTTCCACTGTACGAACTACGACATTACTGAGTGTTGTACATTCGTTATTTACTGGCATGCAAACGTGGGGCCTCTGCCGTTATATTTCCACTGTACGAACTACGACATTACTGAGTGTTGTACATTCGTTATTTACTGGCATGCAAACATCGGGCCTCTGCCTTTACATTCATCTGGCATGCAAACATTGAGCCTCTGCCGAAACAATTTTATTTTGTCACTGTGTTACACTTGGTAAGTGGTGTTGCACATACATGAACCATATGCATTCATATGCATTTTTGTGTAATAATGTATAGCGAGTGGTAAGAGTCCGGAATCTTATCAATCGTGTTACATTCCTTGAAATAATTAAATTTTATTTCACTAATAATTTAAGTCATTGCCTAAGGACGCTTGAGTGCACGCTTGCGCCTGCAGCAATGATAAATACTCTTCATGTCCATTTCATGCACTTAAATGATTCACATCACAAATAAATTTAAATATGTCATTTTCTTATGTGTGCCATGTGCATTTCAGAGAACTTAAACGATGATGATCAGGATGAACGAGACAGACAGGAAGAGTGTGGTGATGATGGTGGTGAAGCGGTCGAGCACGCCCTTGTGTCAGGAACGGCCGTCTTACAAGAATCCCTCTCCCGAAGCTGGACCGAGCGGAATAATATAAAAATGGTGACAATTGTAGCATTAGGTTCAGTCGGTCGTTGCAGTTGGATGGAGTCGGACGAATATCGGTGATATTGTTTATTACTTAAATATTGTGCCTAATTGTTATTGTGTACTTGTTGCTATATCAGCTACTTATAATATTGTTGTATTGGGTTGGTAATACTCATATCAATTGTACTGCGCATGTACCTTTCTATTTATTAATAAATAAGACATCAGTCTATTAGGTTATGTTTCCGTGTGTTTTTTTTTAAATCTTATTTTTTTAGTGTTTATAAGAGTACTATATTAGAGGTACCTAGTGGTAGTGGAATTTTCGGAGTATATAAAAAGGTTGTTGATTTTTTCTTTGAGGCATTTTCAAGGAAAATATCAAAGCAATATATAAAACCAACAAAATTTTAAAGCGCCCTGTAAACGATCAAATTGTTTGTCAAACAATATGATATTTTTTTTTATTGGGGGAAAATCATCCAATGACTGCTCCTGCCTGGGTGAGGCGGGAGGGAGTGTCAGACTCTTACTGACTAAAAACCACCCGTTCCTTCTCCTGCACGTCGAGCCGGAGCCCCGGTTACCCGTTAGGTTCTCCGCGACACAAACAATATGATAGTGTACTTACAACTTTATTTGAAGCGTTTGTCAAACATTCTACGTGTTTGGACTCTTTGGAGAGAATTTTGATTGACGCGACGTAGCGTTTGACAAACGTGTTCCGTTGTGTTTGTCAAACAAGTTCTCATTCGTTGATCTGACAGCAACACCATGGAGGACGTCGCGAGTAGGTACTTCAAGTTCGAATGGCAGCATCGCGAATCTCGGCAGCATGGACAAAATGTCAGATAAAGAATTTACGCTACATTTTATGTCAAATTACAGAGAAGCGTTGCAATAAAAAAATTACAAGTTTATTGAAGACGGTTATTTATAACATGCCTCGCTGGCCGAGTGGTCGCAAGTGCTACTGCCGGTCTCGGGTTCGATTCCCGGATCAGGCAACGTATTAGGTAGTTAGGTTTTTTTTTATAATTCTCGGTACCTAGTAGCACGGAGTCAGAAATTGAATTGTGCCCGGTATATGGCAATGGGTTCACCCCCTATTACATGGAATTCATAACATAAGTAAATAGTGAAAAGTGGGTATTACGTTGTGCAGTGGAATAATATGCACCTCTGTCTACCCCTTGGGGGATAAAAGGCGTGATGTTATGTTATGTGGTTATTTATTGATTTGTTCTTCTGGTTCTGAGAGCAATATTTCTCGTAGCAAATTTTCGTAGGTATACTTATCTCTTAATTCTAGCCATTCTCTAGACCATCTTGTTTTCCTTCTCTTAATACATAGTGATAGAGTTAACACCAAAAATGTGTCGTCTATGTTGCTTATTTTAAGGATGCAGTACAACGACGTCAAGTCACGACGAGGAAAACACTGATTCTGCCTAATTGTTTGACAAACTTGTATGATGCACGTTTGTTCGTTTGCGCTGTTGTTTGGTGAAAACATGAATTTCATTAAAATAATATCTATATGGATCGAAATATCTATACGGGCCCCAGCTCGGCTCGAACCTATGCAGAAGCTTATACCCAGTGTTTCTGTTTCTCTGTTCATGAACAGAGCGACTCCTCGCAGCTTTATGCCTGGTGTACCGCGTCCGGCACCCGCCAGGAACTGCGTGATGGGCGTGGCGTTTGGGCCCGACACTGGGCTGGCTTCTGCTGGCGCTGCTGCGTTCGGGTGTGTGGGTTGTGTTGCTGTGTTTTGTGTTGGTGCTGTGTTCTGTGGCGGTGTTTGTATGTTTGTTGCTGTTGTCGGTGACGGTGTGGTGTTTATTTGTGTAGTGGGCACAGATGGCAACCTGGTTTGTGTAGTCGGAGTTTTGTTTGCTTTGACTGCGACTGCGGCAACCTTGCTCGCGAACGACAAGAATGGTTTCCTAGTCTTTGCATTCTCCATCACGGTGTGGAGTGTAGACTGGCTTAGCTGAGCTTCGATCTTTTGTTCCAGCTCCATTCTGTCTTGGCAGAATCTTGGGCATTCAAGCAGCAGGTGCCATACAGTTTCATCGCAGCCAGGGTCGCATACACACGAGGGGCTGTCTTTAAGATGGAAGCGGTGGAGATACGCCGAGAATCCTCCGTGTCCTGTGAGGACTTGTATATGGAGCGGTGTCAGGTTTTCGTCTCTGAGTGTCCTCCTTGCCGCTAAGACGTTCGGGAAGAACACTTTTGTGACCGCTCCTGTACTGGAGGTTTCGTACCGCGTTTGCCACCTCTTGATGGTCTCCTCTCGTATCCTCTTTCTAACGAACGATACTGGGACCTTGTTTTAGTCTGCTGCTTTGGTTTTGAGAGCTGTCTCCTTTGCCAGCTCGTCCGCTCTCTCATTCCCCGCAGTTCCCACGTGAGCTCTTAGCCAAAACAGCCTCACCTCCCTGCCCTCCTCTCGGATCTCCCGCACGTATTTTTTCATTTGCAGCGCCAGATGGTGAGTGACAGAAGGACTCCTCAGCAGATCCAGTGACGACCTTGAGTCACTTAGGATGCTTATGGAGGCCGCCCTAGACTCTCTTGCCATCTTTACGGCTCTGAAGAGGGCGTACATTTCCGATTGGAAGACAGTGTTGTGAGGCTCCAGGCCAAAGGTGCAGTATTTTGATTCTTTCCCGTTTTCCCACCATGTTAGGGCAGCTCCTACTTTTCCCTCTATTTGCTGCCATCGGTGTATATTTGGTGGCCGATTATGTTGTGGGCCTCCTGGGTTTCGGGAGTTAGGTCCTCTAGACGTGTATACTCGGTCATTGTGAGCAGCGCTGGGTGAGGGTTTTTGGAGTGGTGCACGCTGCGTTCCAACTCGCGATCCGGCGGTATGAACTGCTGGGAATGACCCTTCCTGATCTTGAAGAGGGTTGCGGCCTCGATTACTCGGAGATCAAGGGGTAGTTGGCCAGACAGGATGAGTGCCGATGTCAGAGACACCGTGCGGTATGCTTTGCAGATTTTCTGCGCGAAGCCTCTCTGCAGTGAGTCGAACTGATTTCTTGTCATCAGTTTCTCCGCCGCGGGCTCCCACGCACTCGCCGCATACGTCACGATTGGCTCTATCACCGACACGTATATCGTCCTCACAATCTCTCGGTTGAGACCCCATGTCACCTTCGCCGCGCACGCTAGTTGCTTGTAAACGTCTGTAGCTTTCTTACAGATCGCAGACACGTGCGCGTTGAATGTGAGTTTGGCGTCTATTGTGAGGCCCAACAGCTTCACCTCCTGTACTAGGTCCAGCCGCACGCCAGACATGTGGAGTACGCCAGTACGGGGTCGTCGTACTTGAGCTTCCTTGTTAACACCATCGCATTGGTCTTATGCGCGGCGAAGCGTAATTTGTTTTGGAAGCCCCATTTTGACACCGTGTCTAGCGCGCTGTTCGCCGATTGCTGCAGAGGACCGGCCGAGAAGTCTGAGAATACGAGGACGACGTCATCCGCAAAGGCTTGACAATAAATCCCTAAACTTGCCATTTTGTGTAAGAGTGGGTCAAGGATAAGGTTCCAAAATGTCGGTCCAGCAATTGAACCTTGGACGCATCCCTTCGTGGTACCCTTCTCAATTGTTGCTCTGGCATAGTTGACCCTGACGTTCCGGTCTTCCAAGTATGAGGCGACGAGGGCGTATAGGTTTCTGGGGCATCTTTTGGCTACCATCTGTGCTTTAAGTGTAGGCCACATGCATTGTCGAAGGCCCCCTCTATGTCCAATGATATCAGAAGCACTATTTTTTTGCTTTGATTTCGGCTCGTATATGCCCCATTAAGGCATAGAGGGCGTCCTCGGTACCGCGCTGTGGCATGAAGCCGTATTGGTTTTGGTTTAGTGTCGGCAGGAAGTGCCACTGGAGTCGGCCGACCAGGAGCTTCTCGACTATCTTACCGAGGACCGAGAGAAGACCGATTGGTCTGTACGACTTTGGACTCGTGTAGTCGTCCTTCATTGGCTTGCGGAGTATGCATATATGAGCGTCCTTCCACTGCTTGGGGAAATGGGACAGCGATAAGCACTTGTTGGCCACCGCTAAGAACAGTTCCCTGTCGCAGTTTATTGCCGCCGTGCAGATGTCCGCTGTCCATCGGGACCGGGAGCTTTCTTCGGGTTTTGGTCCTGTAGGACCATTTCCAATTCCGCGATCGTGAAGGGTGGATCATCTGTAGATAGTCCTCGAGGATACTTCTCCTCCGCAAGCTTCCTCAGGGCTGTGTGGTAAGGCTGTTCGGCATCCGTTGTATCTTCCGGTAGAAGGTTTTTGCCAGTAGATCTGCAGACTGCTCGGGACTGAGCGTCTCTCCTGCGGCGTTCCTTAGCAGCGTGTCGTCCTGTCTCCTGGCTGTCTTCCTTAAAACCCTGTAGATGCCGTCCCACATGCTCTCTCGATCCTGTTTTGTGCAGAACTCCTTCCAGCTGGTTGTCGCCGCCTCCGCGGCTGCCTGAGTGTAGGCGTTTTTTGCCTCAACGTACTCTTTGATGGTGAAGTGTCTGCGGCTTTCGGCCGCATTCCGGATCCTCCTCTTCTTGGTCATCGTGTCTCTTTTAAGACGATCCAGAGAAGGGGTCCACCACGGGGGGTTAACGCTGTGCTTAGGTGACCCCAGTTTTGGAATCGCCTCCTCACACGAACGGTGGATGTTACTTATATATTTCTCGACGATTTTTCCAGATCTTCTGGGTTCGAGACGCCCGAGACGTTGGCTTCGGTTATTGTAGTGCCCCCTCTATTATCATAATCTTTGTATCCTAATAGTGTATAAGTTAATTATATTTCATTAATAAAACACAGTATATTCTCAGCAGTCATTCGTTTCACTTCGTTCCCTTACACCTACCGTACATTATGTTGTCTTCCGCCAAGTTGGTTTTGAGGTGTGAGCGGAAGTCGGACCACTTTGCCTTCCTGGTATTATATATACGCGTCGAAATCGGCCTTAGAGGTTCCAGGACTTTTTCGAGACGCAACGAGAAGGTAATTGCGTTGTGGTCCGAGGTTGTCAGGTCTCTTTGCACTCGCCAGTCTTCGATTTTGCCCAGCAGTGGTAAGCTGCAGGCCGTCACGTCGACTATGCTAGTGCACCACCTGTCGCCTCTGTATGTCTCGAACGTAGGTGTCTGCCCGGTGTTTAAGATCTGGAGATCACGCTCGTTGAGGAAGCAATTGTACGCTGCCCCACGGTGGTTTTCAGAAGCACTACCCCACCATTGACTCCATGCGTTTATGTCTCCTCCCACCAGGATGTTTTGTGTGTGTAATTTTTTAATGGTGTTGTGTGTTTTGAGTAGGTACGGTTCGATTTCCTGGTCACCCTCGAAATAGACCGATATCACTCCGAGACTGAGCTGGCCCACCTTTAGCAGGACAGCAGCGACGTTCTCGGTCACAAGCTGAGGGTCGTGAATGACCTGCATGTTGCTCCCGAAAACGACGATTGCCGCCTTAACTGGTTTTTGGCGGTTGAGGCTGCACTGGATGACTTGTGTGCCGGGGCATTGTTTCATTACTCCTGTTCTTCCTACATAGGGCTCCTGAACAAGAGCTATTGAAACCCCCTTTGCTTGCGCCGCCAGGTGGAGTTCTTCTGTTGCCAGCTTGGAGCGTTGGAGATTCACTTGGATAATCTGCAGTCTCGCCGGTCTTGTTGAGTGTTGGAGGGTGACTGTTTGACCTACTGGTGTGTTGTGTTTGTCGCCCTTAGCAGTAGGAAACACGCGATCTGGCTATGCCATCCCATTTCTGGCGTTCCTGGCAGTCCCCGCTAAATGCGGTGTGTGCCAGATCGAAACCTGTTCTTTTGGCTGCTTTGCAGTTCACACAGGTGGGTTGCCTACCAGCCGCCCGATCGGGGCAGTCCCTTCCATTGTGCTCAGGTTAGGTTAGGTTAGGTTTTTTTTTTTTATTTTTTTTTTATTTTATTAAACAGCAGGAGGGAAAATCCTCATGGAGACTCGCACCTCCCCACTAGTAGGGAGGTGTGAGTACTGCCGGACTCTTACCGGCTAAAAACCCTCCTGCTGTGCCAAAGTGCTCCTCTGACATGATCAGAGACCTTTTATTAACTATTATTTTTTTGTCATTTTCATTTGGGAACCATTTTTAATATGATATATAGAGATAAACAAATACTGATTATTTCAGTATTTGTTTATATAAACATAAATATACATATGTTATGAGAATGTAGATATAATACATTACATATTTGACGCTAATGTCGTAATATTCCTCAATATAAGTACCTATCGCCACATGTTTTTGCCCTTCACTTGTTACACTGCGTTGGGTTTGGTGTTCTCTGTCTTCGTCGTGCCGTATTCACGCAAACGCTCCATCATGTGTAACATGTTTTGTAGAGACGTTTGTGTGGCCTTCTAGGACTTTTGACTTGACGGTCTGAGTTGCAAAAACCTGTGAGTTCCAAGTGAAGGACATCGTCTTGGTCCCATTTGTTTTGTTTCAGATTACGCCTTGCAGTACCATTGTCTGGCGATAGCTTCACCTCACAACACCGAGTGGAGGCCGCGGTACAGCCAGTGGTGCAGACTCGCGATAGGTGCACCTTTTGACTTTTGAACCACCACGGCAGGGTTATCGGCTGATTGTTAAATTTGTACCACTTCTGACGAAGATGGACAGAATTTGTTTTGTGTAGCTTCGTGCAGTGATGGTCCGAGTCACAATCCCATTTGAATCGTGCTTTGTACACCGCCTGGCCGTGATCTTTATGCAGGCTGGAGCTTCCGGTGACCGCATCCTCACCACCGCCGAGCCCCAACGGGTTTGCCCTGCTCTCCCCATATGGGGAACCATCTATTGGTATGTCGGTGTCTGTTTTAATGTCTGCCTGTGGGACGCCCAACGCCACCTTAGCAATAACTTACGGCCGCTCGGGCCAAGGCGTCCCACTTTCTACGGACAGGGCAGTCCTGGGCGAAAATTGAGTGACCCGTGTTAGTTTCACCATTTCTGTGGCAGTTTATGCAGGTAGGGGCACCCCCTTCGGCGGATCTAGGGCAATCCGCCTGGAGGTGTGGTCCCCCGCAATGGTTGCACAGGTCCACCTGCTCTGTGCAACTTTTCCGCCCATTCCGGCCAGACACCGACTGCACTGGACCAGTGGAGACTGGTCGAACACTTTGACGTGCTGCAGGTCGACGTAGATTCTGCACGCCGAGGTCAGCCTCTCCCACATCCGAGGTGAGACCTGGAGGACGACGTGGTTCTCGAGAGAGTTCCGCGCCTTCCTCCGGTACTTAATGGTCACGGCCGACTCCTCGGCTGACAGGCCCTCCAGCAGGCGCGCGTTCTGCGTCTTAAGAGCGGCCTTTATGTCCTCGTCTGTATTGTAGGCCAGAAGGTCCCGGACAATTACGAGTGGATTCCGCTGTCGTGCGTTTTCCACCCGCAACTGCCCGTCGGCCCGGAGCTGCGTCGTCATTTTCTCCAACTCCTCTTTGCTACCGCAGCTCAGCACCACCCTCTGGTCCTTGACTTTTCGGACTTTGTCAAGCTGAAGGCCACTCACCTTCGCGTTCAGCGCCTGCCGGACTCGACCCACAACATCGGCGCTGGTCTCCATGGTGTCGCCGGAGGACACAACGACTGAGTGCTTTGGTCTCGCGACTCGCCCTGCACTCTTCGGTTTGGACAGGACCTCCGCGTAGGAGGGCACTTCTGCCCTCATCTCGGAGACCTGTCTCCCGATCTCCGGGTCGCGGACTTGAGCTCCTGCACTTCAGCGAGAAGCTCCTGGCCGCTGCGTCCCTCGGCGACAGGCGCTGCGTTCATCCTCAGCTGGTCCTCCAATGCCAATTTCAACTCCCCTATTTGCACGGCTGTTGCTTTGAGCAGCTCGCTATGCTCCGCCATTTTTAAAACGAGGTCGTTGTCTTGCGTGCCAATGTTTCCCGGTGCAGGGGCCACCAAACCCGCAATCTCTCCGACCTCAGGGAGCCGCTGGTGTTCTGACTCCTTCACCAATTGGTAGAGGCGATCGATGGCCGTCGTCACATGGGTCTTTATTTCAGTCTTGAGATTTCTCGCTAGACCCAGTTTACACTTTGCCCGTTTTAACCAGTATCGCGCCTCTTCCGTCCGGTTTGGCTGCCATCCGGGTTCGGGAAACAGACACCGGACTGGATTGGGAGGGGCCGGCGACTCGGGGGTTGAATCGTACATAATAGCAGGGAGGGATTAAGGTAAAGGGAGCACCCGGCTCTGAGTGTAAGTATATTATCCCTGTAAAGAGGGGATAGTGTCGAAAATTAAAATTTTTCCCTGTATAGATGGGTTGTCAATTTAGTCATTAGTAAGATATGGTACCCTGTAAAGGGGGGTCGAACAAAATTAAAATTGGTCAATAAATAGTAATATAAAAATGATCAATAAATGACTAAAATTGGATATTCAATTAGGTCCTGTGCCTAATCTACAAGTCAGACGAAGCGGAATCCAAGAATTATTTGGCGAGTTTAGTGCCGTCCGTCAGAAAAGCCAATAAAATTTTTTGAGGTCCGGAAAAGGTTTCCCTGTCAAAATTTTAAAATTCAGAATTTGAAAGCGTCTCGGCGCGGGCCGTCCAAGTGAGTGAAAATCCCGGGTCGGTTTCTTCGAATCGAAATCTTAAATTTCCAAAATCGTTTACCCACTTCACTTAAAAACAATCACAATGAGAATCACTTTATAAAAAAAAAAAACACAAACACTTTAATTTAAATTGAATTTTTTGTTAATTCACGTTAACAAATTGTCCACTAATACGTAAAGTTTAACAGCGCACAGAAGGAGATATGTCGTACCGGAACAAAACTAGTTTTATTTTTCCGATCGCATCGCAGAGCAACACACGTCCGTCCGCGGCGGTGGCCGGCGCGAGACTGCCCGCCGGTTAGGTTAGGTTAGGTTAGGTTAGGTTGGGATCCCCCCACAGTGCTCACTTCCTCGTAGTGATCCCCGGGCAACGCCGTGTCTGACCACCGTAACGGAGTGGCAGACCGGCGGCTAACGAGCGCTGTGAATTCGTACGTCTTCTTTTGCGGTTTTGTGCGAATATGTCGTCTTCGTCTATGTCGAAGCCTCTGCGGGACGCCTCCGGGCGCTTCCTGTCAAAACGCCCTTCTCAGGGCGAACCCAACGGCCCTTCTCAGGGCCAATCAAACGGCCCTTCTCAGGGCCAAACCGACATGTTGTCGGACGCTAGCCGCGCACCATCTGCGGCTAGCTTGTTTTGTCGGGCGGACGAGTTGTCGGACTGTGAGGAGTCCACAACCGAGTCGCAGGCGGCCACCAGCCGCTATGAACTAAAGCGGGCCTACGTAAGGCTCGAGTCGGACGACTCATTGGAGTCGTTCGGTAAGACTAAACGGAAGGTGAAGGCCAAATCCAGTGCCCACGACGTGGGGCTCGATGAGGCTCAACGCCAACTGAGGGCGTCTCTGGCCCAAGCCAGACGACTGGAGGGGCAGAAGGACCTGGAGGAGAAGGTCGCTGCCAAAGAGCGCGCAACAAGCGCCACGAGGTCCAGGGCCGGCTACGGGGCGTCCAACGTCCTGTACGCGGACCATTCGGTTGCTGAATTGGCACAAATGGCGTTGGAGGACAAGGAGGAGATAGTGGAGGTCGCCTCTAAGTCCTCAAACTTGAAAGGGACTTTCCAGAAAGCCCTCAAATGTCGTGCTGCCAGCATGCACGGCATTATCGCGGAGCTGGTGCAGCGCACGGCGACGGAGGAGTCGCGGCAACTGCAGGCGCGGGTCGATCGCCTTCAAACTGAGGTCAGCGACCTCCACAAAAAACTGGCTGAAGCCACAGCTCCATCGGCCAGCAACACGGTGGCAACAGGCCCTTCCTCTTTCTCCTCCTCCAACCTTGAGGATATAATCCGGAAGGTTATAATGGAGGAAAGGGCCTTCACCAGAGCCTGCTTTGCGGGCATTGAGGACCGGCTGTTGCCGGAGAAGCGCATCCGCCCTCCACTCGCGGCGGACAGAGCGCAATCTGCAACACTGCCACCGCCAGTAGCTGCAACCACCAGCGGACTGCCCCAGGCCCCAAAGCCTTCTAAGGGCAAAGGACGGGGCAAGACCACAAAGGCGGCGGCTCAACCTACATCCAGCGCAAGCATAGCTGAGCCGGAAATGACCCTAACAGCTTCTCTGGGTCGGGAAAATGACGTGCTGGAGTCTTCAGCCGTAGCTCCCACCGAGACATGGACGGAGGTAGTGAAGCGAGGGAAGGGAAGGAAAGCGGCCTCCAAGCCCGCCCCTGCTACCTCCGCAGCCAAGAGGGCCCCTGCTGTTCCCACAGCAAAAGGGAGGAAACTGGCGGCTCCCAAAACGGCGGCGGTTACGGTGACCATCACCCCCGAGGCCGCCGAAAGGGGTGAAACATACGAGTCCGTATTAACGCGGGCTCGTGCCCATGCCGATCCCACCCAGCTGGGGATTGCGGCCGTTACTTGCCGTCGAACCCAAACCGGAGCTCGAATTTTCGAGTTTCCCGGGGCATCGGGTTCGCAAAATGCGGATCTCTTCGCAACAAAATTGCGCGAGGGCATCGCGGACGTGGCAAAGGTCGCCAGGCCAGTCAAGTCCGCGACTTTAGAGGTCACCAACTTGGATGACTCCGTCTCCAAGGAAGAAGTGGTGGCGGCCATTGCAGCAGCAGGAGGTTGCCCTGTCGAGTCGGTGCAAGGCCGAGTCATCAGGACTGGCCGGCGAGGCCTGGGTACAACCCGTGTGGACTGTCCAGTCACTGCAGCCAAGGCCGTCCTTGTTAAAACTAAGGGGCGGCTCCTGATTGGGTTCAGTTCAGCCGTGGTCCGGGCACTTGAAGAGCGACCCCTACGCTGCTTTAAGTGTTTCGGCATAGGGCACACCCGCACAATGTGTCCGTCCACGGTGGAGAGGGCGGACACCTGCTACCGCTGCGGAAAGCAAGGGCACATGGCGGCATCCTGTGATGCTGTCACGCCGCACTGTGCGGTCTGTGCCGCTAGTGGTCGCCCGGCGAACCACGTGATGGCTGGGAGGAAGTGCAATCCCCCCACTAAGAAGGGTAAAATGCAGGTGCCAAGGCGACCTGCTGCTGCTGCTACCGCCACCGACACCCCGGTGGCGGACGCTGACGTGGGAGATGCGATGATTGAATAATGGGGCCCAGTCATCGCATCCTACAGGCCAACACCAACCACTGCAGAGCGGCCCAAGACCTGCTGGTGCAGTCTATGGCAGATTGGTTGGTGGACGTGGCGGTAGTCGCTGAGCCCTACTCAATCCCTGACCGTTGGTTGGGCGACAGGGATGGCCTCGTAGCAGTTGCAGCACGGCCTTTGACCGACTCTCCTCCCCTCTCACTTATAGAGAGAGGATCCGGATACGTGGCTGCCGCGTGGGGGGAATTAGCCCTAGTGGGTGTTTATTTCTCCCCAAATCGCTCTTTGCAAGACTTCGAGGACTTCCTCGGAGTCCTTGCGGCAGTTGTCGGCAGGATGACGCTCCGACAGGTCTCTGTGCTGGGGGACCTGAACGCCAAGTCGGAGACGTGGGGCAACCTGACTACCGACGCCCGTGGGCGGGCGCTTGAGGCGTGGGCAGCCTCCTCTGGTCTCTCCCTTTTAAATAGGGGGAGAGTTCAAACATGCGTGCGGCGTCAGGGTGGGTCCATAGTGGACGTCACCTTTGCATCCCCATCGCTAGCCGCGCGTGTGGAGAACTGGCGGGTGGACATGGTGGAGACCTTGTCGGACCACCGATACGTGCGGTTCGAAATCTCCACCCAGAGCCGTCGGGGGAACTCTACATCGTCGGCCCGATCCCCCTTTCCTCGGTGGGCTCTCACCCGCCTAGACCGGGAGGCTGCAAAGGAGGCCGCGTTCCTGCAGGCCGCGCGCCCGCTCGGGCTCCGTCGCGCCCCCGGGCCCCTCTGCGCCCCGGGCCCCACGCGGCGCCCCGGGCCCCACTCAGCGCCCCGGGCCCCACTGAGCCGCGGGCCGCCGAGCGACTCGCCGGTACAGACATTACGTTGTGTGTAATCGATACAATATGTCATATTGTACACGTATTCTATTCCATCACTGCGTGGAGGTTGTGCCAGATGTAAATAAATTATAGTATGTACGTTGTAACGCCTTGTTTTATTGCAACCCCCTGTACTATACTCACACGCTTCCACCCGAACCGACCAAGCCGTGAACAAGCGACACCAAAGCTCAAGTGAATCAAACTTTAACACTATAACAGGTACCTACCATCTACCTACATATATATTATGTACTACTCAGGACAGGAGCCCGGTACACAATAGGTTCTCCGGCGAATGGTTTTGCCTCTGTTAACGCTTCATACGACATCAGGTCTACACGGGCCTACGTGTGGTGGTACGTCAACAAGTTCTAAGTATTAAATTAATGGCCATAATTTATTATTCTTTAAGTTTTGAGCATACTTTTCGTATTCTAATGGATGTCATTGTACTGCTATAATATCTTTAGATATACAGTATCTTTAGACTACTGGCGCGGTGGCTGTCGCGTCACGTGTAGCGAGTTCAGATCTCGCACGGAGCTACTCTGTGTGCTCCACAAACTGTCCCGGGTCCGGGTGTCATGTTGGGTGAACTTGAATGTTTGTAAAGGCAACAAAATCCGAGTGTGGGCAATACGTTCCGGTCCGGACTGAAGACTTCTATTGAGGCGCCCAGCGGGAACGGCTTACGCGGAAAAACTGGTTGATGCGAACAATATATTTTCGGTCAACCTCTTAAAAATGGTTGCGATGTAAAAGCCGAATGTTTTTTGTACTTTTGTTATGACATGATAACCATGATTATATTAGTCATTGTAATTTAAAAACTAACTGACTAGTATTTTATATATTTCTGCTAACTGTTGGAACCAGTCAATCAAACCAGTAGTTTGTTATTAATGTTTTTGTAGTTCGATCAGGATTTTTTCACTAAAACCGAAAATGTTGAATATCTCAGAAACTAGCCACTTTCGGACCAGAGACGTCAAGGCTAATTTGGTAGGAAATTCAGTGGTATTAGGTACCAATAATTCTAATTTCTTTGATATTATTGTATTGTAACAACATTACAATTAATTCAACTCAATGGACCTAATTTATTATAATTATACCATATCTTTGCATGCCAAGTGAAGGCAAAATATGGAGAAACTGTAAACTTTGTTAACACCTAGGTAGGTGTACCCATGTTTGCAAATGATTAATGAATTTAAAAGAGAAAGGAATTTAAAATGTGTACATGTAGTAAAAAGCAGATTCTATAAAATACCAATAAGAAACGTGACGAACACTACCGGCTCGACCCCCTTAGCTCTCTCACTCACTCTCACCCCCACGGCGCACACGCAACTCATTCACTCATTCAGTTTGTGAATTGTCACTGGGGGTGGTCGTTTGCGAAATATTTTTGCATAACCTTGAACTTCGTGTCACAAATTATTATCAAAGTTCTTAGTTCAGTGTTTATGTGATAAAAGAAAATTAGTCGATAAATTTTACTCTCTAGCGTATGCTATGTTGGACTTTGGGAAGTCGATACAGATCACCTCTATCGAGCAATTCGCATCGTACCTAAACTCCCAACACAGGCATGACATCAAGTCATGCGTGCTGGCTGTTACCCAGAGACGAAACACATTAAAAACAAGTGTCGTGCGTGGTGTTGTATAGTCCAATCAGTGACCTAGTGCATAGGTAACTGTTTTACTGTGCATAGCTGTAGATTGCGACGATGAAAACTTCGAACGAAAACTCCGAGTGACACAGGTAGATATTATTACGTAATTTATTTACTTGTACATACATTCCGTCTCTAAGTAGGTACACCTACAGAGTACAGACTCATTACTAGATTTCAAATTGTTTGTACCTATTCAGCAGGATATTATTATGCAATTTAGTACCTACTAGCTGTGCCCGCGACTTCGTTCGCGTGGTTGTCGAAAAAAAACAACATCGTTTAGATACCTTACAGTTTTTTTTGCCAATAAAGATCCTGGCTGTAATATATTTTTATTTGGTAAGTAATATTGGTATAATTGAATACGATAATGCTTCCCTACGTGTATAGGTACTCTTACAAGAATCCCTCTCCCCGAAGCCTGGACCGAGCGGAATAATATAAAAATGGTGACAATTGTAGCATTAGGTTCAGTCGGTCGTTGCAGTTGGATGGAGTCGGACGAATATCGGTGATATTGTTTATTACTTAAATATTGTGCCTAATTGTTATTGTGTACTTGTTGCTATATCAGCTACTTATAATATTGTTGTATTGGGTTGGTAATACTCATATCAATTGTACTGCGCATGTACCTTTCTATTTATTAATAAATAAGACATCAGTCTATTAGGTTATGTTTCCGTGTGTTTTTTTTTAAATCTTATTTTTTTAGTGTTTATAAGATCAGAAGTGGGATTCGCTAAGATACGCGATCTAACCGCTGGTGTTATCCAACTTAGTTTTGTGATTTAATTTTTGTGATTCTACCCACATTTCAGTTTAGTTAATCAATCGCGTTTGTGACGATGTCGAATCGCTCAAGTAGATCTAGGGATCGCGACTGCATCGGGGAACGTGTTAGGTCTGGTACTAGGTCTAGGTCCCGTGATAGGCATAGTGTTTCTAGTGGTCGTGATACGCCTCCGTTACGCCGTCGACATCGAGAACGTTATTCGAGTCGACATCGCGATAGTTCTAAACAACGGTTCGTATCCCGTCACCGCCGGGACTGCTCTCGTGAAAATAATAGTGCCTTGGAACGAATACTTTCACGGCTAGACGTTATTGAAGGTCAAATGCAATCAAAGTCCAAAGTTTCGCGTAGTGATAACCCGTCCCATCTAACGAACGGCCGACCATTACCGCCGCCGTTGCTGCCTTTAGCGGTTTCAATACCTGAGCAAGGTTCTGCAACCGTTGGGGACGTAACGACGGAGGGTACGACGCGTAGCACCTTGGATACGGGAGGTGATGCGCAAAGTGCAACAACCAGCATTGTTGGGGCATTATCCGAATTGTTACGCTCAAATACCCGCAATTATTACATTTCGCTATTTGATCCGAACATTCATGACTTTGACATTTGGTGCGCGGAGGTAGATCGCGCACGTAACTTGAACAATTGGGGTGATCGCGAATGTTTAGGACGTGTTGGTGCTTGCTTACGGGGCGAAGCGCGTTCGTGGTTAAGCGATTGGGTGACTCATGATAGGTCGTGGAGTAATTTTAAGACCGAATTTAAGTCCTTGTGTCCGCGTTACATTGATCTAGCCTCTATTTTGTTTGACGTTATGTGCACCAAATCTGATAAGTACCCAACTTATGCCGAATATGCTCGTAGATCTCTTTTACGTCTTCAGGTTGTGAAGGGTTTATCAGACGAATTGAAAATTGCCATAATTCTGCGTGGTATAACCGATCCTCAGGTTAAGGCAGCGGCGGTCAATGCCAAACTAACGCCAAACAATTTAATCGAATATCTTACCGTGTATGTTAAACCTAAAATTGAGTCACGTAATTCTAATAATTCCCGTCATTTTCATCATTCCTTGTCGCGAAAATACCCAAATAATGATAAGAATCCGAATAAATGCGGCAACTGTGGTCAGAAGGGTCATAAAAAGTGGCAGTGTCATAAGAGGGTTAACACTGACGCTCCAGGTCCCGCGCATGTCTCGGATAAATTAAAATTAGTGCCGTCTTCAGACACGAGTAAAAGATCTGTAATGTTCTGCACTTTTTGCCGACGTAACGGTCATTTGGTTGACACGTGTTATTCGAAACAACGTTCACTTAGTACGGTTCCAAATAATAGTGAAGTAAATTTTTGCAAAAATCTACCCCCAAACGAAACAACCTAATTTCAGCCATAATTCAAGGTAAAAATATAGATGTGTTGATTGATAGTGGGTCCGAGATTTCTCTTGTTTCGCAATCGGTTTTAAAACATTTCAATTTTAATAGACAACCTACTTACCGTTTATTACGTGGTATAGGAAGTCAGGAAATTGAATCGACATCATACATAACGACTACTATTGAATTTCCTGAATTAAAACTTGAAGTAGATTTGTATGTTGTTTGCCCAGAGTGTATAAATGCTCCAATTTTATTAGGTACAGATGTACTTAATCGTAAAGGGTTGCAATATACTCGGGTTGACGGTAAACAACTACTTAGTAGAACTGATAGCTCGTTATCGGTTTGTCACATTAATACGGTAAAATTTGAAAATATTAAAACTCCTTTGGTCAGTGAGGATAGAAAACGTCTTGTGAACCTTATTCATGAGTATTCAGACATATTTATTTCGGGAACAGCGACGTCTACTGTTAATACGGGTTCTATGGTGATTAAGTTAACTTCTCTTACACCGGTGAGTCATCGTCCTTATAAATTATCTGTTGATGAGAAGCGAAGGGTGCGCGATATAGTCAATGATTTGCTTAGCAAGGGAATAATTCGCGAATCACAATCTCAATACGCTAGTCCTGTCATTCTGGTCAAAAAGAAAGACGGGAGTGACAGGATGTGCGTCGATTACCGCGCGTTAAACACCATCACCGTCAAGGAAAAATTCCCTTTGCCACTTATTGACGACCATATTGACAAACTTGGCAACTTTAAGTACTTCGTCAGTTTAGATATGGCCACTGGTTTCCACCAGGTACCCATGGCGGATGACGATTCTATTAGTAAAACCGCGTTTATAACACCTGAAGGCCATTACGAGTACTTGAAGATGCCTTACGGCTTAGCTAATGCTCCAATAGTCTATCAGAGGATTATAACTAAGACACTTAAACCTTTGATAGATTCGGGGAGAGTACTCACGTATATCGATGATGTGCTGGTCCTATCTAACTCGGTTGATGAGGGTTTACAATATTTGCGGGAAGTCTTAACTATTTTAAAGAATGCTGGGTTTTCAGTTAACCTTAAAAAGTGTACCTTCTTAGATACTGAGGTAGAATATTTGGGTCGCTTAATTCGACAGGGTCAGGTAAGACCGAGCCCGAGTAAAATTGAGGCTTTGATTCGGTCACCAAAACCAACAAATGCAAGACAGGTTCGCCAATTCCTAGGCCTTGCATGTTATTTCCGCCGTTACATCGCGTCTTACTCGACCAAAACTGCTTCTATCGCTAAATTATTAAGAAAAGGTGAACCCTTTTCGTGGGGGCCTGAGCAAGATACAGCTCGCGATTATATTGTCCATTGTCTAACTAATGAGCCAGTCTTAGCGATTTTTGACCCTAAGTTACCCACGGAGCTCCATACGGATGCCAGCGCTATAGGTCTGGGAGCAATACTGTTGCAGGAGCATGACGGCAAGAGAAAAAGGGTAGTTGCTTATTTTAGTAAATCCACCCAAGGCGCAGAACCGCGTTATCATAGTTATGAGCTTGAAACTCTAGCCATCGTGCGAGCCCTTCAGCACTTCCGGCACTATTTGATAGGTATTGACTTTAAAATAGTGACGGATTGCAATTCTTTAAAGTTAACTGAGCGAAAGAAGGATCTTCTTCCGAGGGTGGCGCGCTGGTGGGTGTATTTACAGGATTTTAGGTTTACTCTAGAATACCGGAAAGGCTGCTTAATGCAACACGCGGACTTCTTGAGCCGACATCCTCCTGCAAAGGTATCCCATATTCGCAATGTGAACCACTGGGCAAAAGTCGCTCAGACAGCTGATGAAGAGACACAGGAACTAATGGCTAAGGTAAGGGATGCACAATTAGATTCTAGTAGATATGTGATTAAAGGTGATTTGTTGTTTTATAAATATACGCCCATTGGTCATGACTCGCGCTTATTGTGTTTCATACCAAAGGGGCATAGACTTAGCCTATTGAGAATTTTTCACGATGATCATAATCATATTGGTATTGATCGTACCACTGACCTTGTATTGCGACATTTTTGGTTTCCCAATTTGCGTAGATTTGTTCGAAAGTATATTACACATTGTTTGATTTGTTTGGCACATAAGAAAGTTCCCAGGGCTCCTTTAATGCCAATTGAGTCGTGGACTAAACCCGATGTTCCCTTCAGTGTAGTACACACCGATATTTTAGGTCCGTTACCGGAATCAAACGGTTATAAACACATTTTAATCATAATCGATGCTTTTTCAAAATTCTGTTATTATATCCGATTTATCGACAAGATACTAGTGAGGCCAAAAGAGTATTCTCAAACGCAATATCGCTCTTTGGGACCCCTGCCACTATTATTTGCGATCGTGGCAGAATGTTCGAAAATTCAAGTTTTCAAAACTTTGTGAGTGAAGTCAGTTCTTCCATACATTACATTACGCCTGGCATGCACCGTGAAAACGGTCAAGTTGAAAGGTACTGTCGCACTGTGTTAAACATGCTACGTGTTGATGTTGAGACCAAGCGTATGGAATGGTCCGACGCGCTATGGAAGGTGCAGCTAACTCTTAATATCACCAGACAGACCACAACACAGATGTCACCACTGCAGCTGCTCGTCGGTGTGGACGCTGCTACTCCGGTTATCAGGTCCCTTGTACGAGACTTGGCGCTAGAAACATCGCAGCCATCCAACCAAGAAGCCCGGCTCAGCCTCGACAGACAGCGGGCATCTCAACTACTGTGCGCGAATCAGCGCAGTCAGGACGATTACGTCAACCAGGGTCGTCGGCAGCCGCATACGTTTGCTGTGGGGGACTTCGTCTTCGTGATCAAAGCCTCGCAAAGCACCGGGAAGATGGACTCTGGTATGCGCGGCCCGTACAAGGTGATACGCGTTCTCCAGCATAACCGTTACGAGCTCGAGTTATTAGCGGGCTCCTACGGGAAGAAAACACAGGCCGCCTCTGAACACATGGTTCGGTGGCGCGGCGAATGGACTCCGGACACATGTTCCGCATTTTTCGAGAATGGTCAGTACGCACCATCTTAATAGCGTATGGGCATGCAAACGTGGGGCCTCTGCCGTTACATACCTATTGTACGAACTACGACATTACTGAGTGTTGTACATTCGTTATTTACTGGCATGCAAACGTGGAGCCTCTGCCGTTATATTTCCACTGTACGAACTACGACATTACTGAGTGTTGTACATTCGTTATTTACTGGCATGCAAACGTGGGGCCTCTGCCGTTATATTTCCACTGTACGAACTACGACATTACTGAGTGTTGTACATTCGTTATTTACTGGCATGCAAACATCGGGCCTCTGCCTTTACATTCATCTGGCATGCAAACATTGAGCCTCTGCCGAAACAATTTTATTTTGTCACTGTGTTACACTTGGTAAGTGGTGTTGCACATACATGAACCATATGCATTCATATGCATTTTTGTGTAATAATGTATAGCGAGTGGTAAGAGTCCGGAATCTTATCAATCGTGTTACATTCCTTGAAATAATTAAATTTTATTTCACTAATAATTTAAGTCATTGCCTAAGGACGCTTGAGTGCACGCTTGCGCCTGCAGCAATGATAAATACTCTTCATGTCCATTTCATGCACTTAAATGATTCACATCACAAATAAATTTAAATATGTCATTTTCTTATGTGTGCCATGTGCATTTCAGAGAACTTAAACGATGATGATCAGGATGAACGAGACAGACAGGAAGAGTGTGGTGATGATGGTGGTGAAGCGGTCGAGCACGCCCTTGTGTCAGGAACGGCCGTCTTACAAGAATCCCTCTCCCCGAAGCCTGGACCGAGCGGAATAATATAAAAATGGTGACAATTGTAGCATTAGGTTCAGTCGGTCGTTGCAGTTGGATGGAGTCGGACGAATATCGGTGATATTGTTTATTACTTAAATATTGTGCCTAATTGTTATTGTGTACTTGTTGCTATATCAGCTACTTATAATATTGTTGTATTGGGTTGGTAATACTCATATCAATTGTACTGCGCATGTACCTTTCTATTTATTAATAAATAAGACATCAGTCTATTAGGTTATGTTTCCGTGTGTTTTTTTTTAAATCTTATTTTTTTAGTGTTTATAAGAGTACTATATTAGAGGTACCTAGTGGTAGTGGAATTTTCGGAGTATATAAAAAGGTTGTTGATTTTTTCTTTGAGGCATTTTCAAGGAAAATATCAAAGCAATATATAAAACCAACAAAATTTTAAAGCGCCCTGTAAACGATCAAATTGTTTGTCAAACAATATGATATTTTTTTTTATTGGGGGAAAATCATCCAATGACTGCTCCTGCCTGGGTGAGGCGGGAGGGAGTGTCAGACTCTTACTGACTAAAAACCACCCCGTTCCTTCTCCTGCACGTCGAGCCGGAGCCCCGGTTACCCGTTAGGTTCTCCGCGACACAAACAATATGATAGTGTACTTACAACTTTATTTGAAGCGTTTGTCAAACATTCTACGTGTTTGGACTCTTTGGAGAGAATTTTGATTGACGCGACGTAGCGTTTGACAAACGTGTTCCGTTGTGTTTGTCAAACAAGTTCTCATTCGTTGATCTGACAGCAACACCATGGAGGACGTCGCGAGTAGGTACTTCAAGTTCGAATGGCAGCATCGCGAATCTCGGCAGCATGGACAAAATGTCAGATAAAGAATTTACGCTACATTTTATGTCAAATTACAGAGAAGCGTTGCAATAAAAAAATTACAAGTTTATTGAAGACGGTTATTTATAACATGCCTCGCTGGCCGAGTGGTCGCAAGTGCTACTGCCGGTCTCGGGTTCGATTCCCGGATCAGGCAACGTATTAGGTAGTTAGGTTTTTTTTTTATAATTCTCGGTACCTAGTAGCACGGAGTCAGAAATTGAATTGTGCCCGGTATATGGCAATGGGTTCACCCCCTATTACATGGAATTCATAACATAAGTAAATAGTGAAAAGTGGGTATTACGTTGTGCAGTGGAATAATATGCACCTCTGTCTACCCCTTGGGGGATAAAAGGCGTGATGTTATGTTATGTGGTTATTTATTGATTTGTTCTTCTGGTTCTGAGAGCAATATTTCTCGTAGCAAATTTTCGTAGGTATACTTATCTCTTAATTCTAGCCATTCTCTAGACCATCTTGTTTTCCTTCTCTTAATACATAGTGATAGAGTTAACACCAAAAATGTGTCGTCTATGTTGCTTATTTTAAGGATGCAGTACAACGACGTCAAGTCACGACGAGGAAAACACTGATTCTGCCTAATTGTTTGACAAACTTGTATGATGCACGTTTGTTCGTTTGCGCTGTTGTTTGGTGAAAACATGAATTTCATTAAAATAATATCTATATGGATCGAAATATCTATACGGGCCCCAGCTCGGCTCGAACCTATGCAGAAGCTTATACCCAGTGTTTCTGTTTCTCTGTTCATGAACAGAGCGACTCCTCGCAGCTTTATGCCTGGTGTACCGCGTCCGGCACCCGCCAGGAACTGCGTGATGGGCGTGGCGTTTGGGCCCGACACTGGGCTGGCTTCTGCTGGCGCTGCTGCGTTCGGGTGTGTGGGTTGTGTTGCTGTGTTTTGTGTTGGTGCTGTGTTCTGTGGCGGTGTTTGTATGTTTGTTGCTGTTGTCGGTGACGGTGTGGTGTTTATTTGTGTAGTGGGCACAGATGGCAACCTGGTTTGTGTAGTCGGAGTTTTGTTTGCTTTGACTGCGACTGCGGCAACCTTGCTCGCGAACGACAAGAATGGTTTCCTAGTCTTTGCATTCTCCATCACGGTGTGGAGTGTAGACTGGCTTAGCTGAGCTTCGATCTTTTGTTCCAGCTCCATTCTGTCTTGGCAGAATCTTGGGCATTCAAGCAGCAGGTGCCATACAGTTTCATCGCAGCCAGGGTCGCATACACACGAGGGGCTGTCTTTAAGATGGAAGCGGTGGAGATACGCCGAGAATCCTCCGTGTCCTGTGAGGACTTGTATATGGAGCGGTGTCAGGTTTTCGTCTCTGAGTGTCCTCCTTGCCGCTAAGACGTTCGGGAAGAACACTTTTGTGACCGCTCCTGTACTGGAGGTTTCGTACCGCGTTTGCCACCTCTTGATGGTCTCCTCTCGTATCCTCTTTCTAACGAACGATACTGGGACCTTGTTTTAGTCTGCTGCTTTGGTTTTGAGAGCTGTCTCCTTTGCCAGCTCGTCCGCTCTCTCATTCCCCGCAGTTCCCACGTGAGCTCTTAGCCAAAACAGCCTCACCTCCCTGCCCTCCTCTCGGATCTCCCGCACGTATTTTTTCATTTGCAGCGCCAGATGGTGAGTGACAGAAGGACTCCTCAGCAGATCCAGTGACGACCTTGAGTCACTTAGGATGCTTATGGAGGCCGCCCTAGACTCTCTTGCCATCTTTACGGCTCTGAAGAGGGCGTACATTTCCGATTGGAAGACAGTGTTGTGAGGCTCCAGGCCAAAGGTGCAGTATTTTGATTCTTTCCCGTTTTCCCACCATGTTAGGGCAGCTCCTACTTTTCCCTCTATTTTGCTGCCATCGGTGTATATTTGGTGGCCGATTATGTTGTGGGCCTCCTGGGTTTCGGGAGTTAGGTCCTCTAGACGTGTATACTCGGTCATTGTGAGCAGCGCTGGGTGAGGGTTTTTGGAGTGGTGCACGCTGCGTTCCAACTCGCGATCCGGCGGTATGAACTGCTGGGAATGACCCTTCCTGATCTTGAAGAGGGTTGCGGCCTCGATTACTCGGAGATCAAGGGGTAGTTGGCCAGACAGGATGAGTGCCGATGTCAGAGACACCGTGCGGTATGCTTTGCAGATTTTCTGCGCGAAGCCTCTCTGCAGTGAGTCGAACTGATTTCTTGTCATCAGTTTCTCCGCCGCGGGCTCCCACGCACTCGCCGCATACGTCACGATTGGCTCTATCACCGACACGTATATCGTCCTCACAATCTCTCGGTTGAGACCCCATGTCACCTTCGCCGCGCACGCTAGTTGCTTGTAAACGTCTGTAGCTTTCTTACAGATCGCAGACACGTGCGCGTTGAATGTGAGTTTGGCGTCTATTGTGAGGCCCAACAGCTTCACCTCCTGTACTAGGTCCAGCCGCACGCCAGACATGTGGAGTACGCCAGTACGGGGTCGTCGTACTTGAGCTTCCTTGTTAACACCATCGCATTGGTCTTATGCGCGGCGAAGCGTAATTTGTTTTGGAAGCCCCATTTTGACACCGTGTCTAGCGCGCTGTTCGCCGATTGCTGCAGAGGACCGGCCGAGAAGTCTGAGAATACGAGGACGACGTCATCCGCAAAGGCTTGACAATAAATCCCTAAACTTGCCATTTTGTGTAAGAGTGGGTCAAGGATAAGGTTCCAAAATGTCGGTCCAGCAATTGAACCTTGGACGCATCCCTTCGTGGTACCCTTCTCAATTGTTGCTCTGGCATAGTTGACCCTGACGTTCCGGTCTTCCAAGTATGAGGCGACGAGGGCGTATAGGTTTCTGGGGCATCTTTTGGCTACCATCTGTGCTTTAAGTGTAGGCCACCATGCATTGTCGAAGGCCCCCTCTATGTCCAATGATATCAGAAGCACTATTTTTTTTGCTTTGATTTCGGCTCGTATATGCCCCATTAAGGCATAGAGGGCGTCCTCGGTACCGCGCTGTGGCATGAAGCCGTATTGGTTTTGGTTTAGTGTCGGCAGGAAGTGCCACTGGAGTCGGCCGACCAGGAGCTTCTCGACTATCTTACCGAGGACCGAGAGAAGACCGATTGGTCTGTACGACTTTGGACTCGTGTAGTCGTCCTTCATTGGCTTGCGGAGTATGCATATATGAGCGTCCTTCCACTGCTTGGGGAAATGGGACAGCGATAAGCACTTGTTGGCCACCGCTAAGAACAGTTCCCTGTCGCAGTTTATTGCCGCCGTGCAGATGTCCGCTGTCCATCGGGACCGGGAGCTTTCTTCGGGTTTTGGTCCTGTAGGACCATTTCCAATTCCGCGATCGTGAAGGGTGGATCATCTGTAGATAGTCCTCGAGGATACTTCTCCTCCGCAAGCTTCCTCAGGGCTGTGTGGTAAGGCTGTTCGGCATCCGTTGTATCTTCCGGGTAGAAGGTTTTTGCCAGTAGATCTGCAGACTGCTCGGGACTGAGCGTCTCTCCTGCGGCGTTCCTTAGCAGCGTGTCGTCCTGTCTCCTGGCTGTCTTCCTTAAAACCCTGTAGATGCCGTCCCACATGCTCTCTCGATCCTGTTTTGTGCAGAACTCCTTCCAGCTGGTTGTCGCCGCCTCCGCGGCTGCCTGAGTGTAGGCGTTTTTTGCCTCAACGTACTCTTTGATGGTGAAGTGTCTGCGGCTTTCGGCCGCATTCCGGATCCTCCTCTTCTTGGTCATCGTGTCTCTTTTAAGACGATCCAGAGAAGGGGTCCACCACGGGGGGTTAACGCTGTGCTTAGGTGACCCCAGTTTTGGAATCGCCTCCTCACACGAACGGTGGATGTTACTTATATATTTCTCGACGATTATTTCCAGATCTTCTGGGTTCGAGACGCCCGAGACGTTGGCTTCGGTTATTGTAGTGCCCCCTCTATTATCATAATCTTTGTATCCTAATAGTGTATAAGTTAATTATATTTCATTAATAAAACACAGTATATTCTCAGCAGTCATTCGTTTCACTTCGTTCCCTTACACCTACCGTACATTATGTTGTCTTCCGCCAAGTTGGTTTTGAGGTGTGAGCGGAAGTCGGACCACTTTGCCTTCCTGGTATTATATATACGCGTCGAAATCGGCCTTAGAGGTTCCAGGACTTTTTCGAGACGCAACGAGAAGGTAATTGCGTTGTGGTCCGAGGTTGTCAGGTCTCTTTGCACTCGCCAGTCTTCGATTTTGCCCAGCAGTGGTAAGCTGCAGGCCGTCACGTCGACTATGCTAGTGCACCACCTGTCGCCTCTGTATGTCTCGAACGTAGGTGTCTGCCCGGTGTTTAAGATCTGGAGATCACGCTCGTTGAGGAAGCAATTGTACGCTGCCCCACGGTGGTTTTCAGAAGCACTACCCCACCATTGACTCCATGCGTTTATGTCTCCTCCCACCAGGATGTTTTGTGTGTGTAATTTTTTAATGGTGTTGTGTGTTTTGAGTAGGTACGGTTCGATTTCCTGGTCACCCTCGAAATAGACCGATATCACTCCGAGACTGAGCTGGCCCACCTTTAGCAGGACAGCAGCGACGTTCTCGGTCACAAGCTGAGGGTCGTGAATGACCTGCATGTTGCTCCCGAAAACGACGATTGCCGCCTTAACTGGTTTTTGGCGGTTGAGGCTGCACTGGATGACTTGTGTGCCGGGGCATTGTTTCATTACTCCTGTTCTTCCTACATAGGGCTCCTGAACAAGAGCTATTGAAACCCCCTTTGCTTGCGCCGCCAGGTGGAGTTCTTCTGTTGCCAGCTTGGAGCGTTGGAGATTCACTTGGATAATCTGCAGTCTCGCCGGTCTTGTTGAGTGTTGGAGGGTGACTGTTTGACCTACTGGTGTGTGTGTTTGTCGCCCTTAGCAGTAGGAAACACGCGATCTGGCTATGCCATCCCATTTCTGGCGTTCCTGGCAGTCCCCGCTAAATGCGGTGTGTGCCAGATCGAAACCTGTTCTTTTGGCTGCTTTGCAGTTCACACAGGTGGGTTGCCTACCAGCCGCCCGATCGGGGCAGTCCCTTCCATTGTGCTCAGGTTAGGTTAGGTTAGGTTTTTTTTTTTTTTTTTTTTTATTTTATTAAACAGCAGGAGGGAAAATCCTCATGGAGACTCGCACCTCCCCACTAGTAGGGAGGTGTGAGTACTGCCGGACTCTTACCGGCTAAAAACCCTCCTGCTGTGCCAAAGTGCTCCTCTGACATGATCAGAGACCTTTTATTAACTATTATTTTTTTGTCATTTTCATTTGGGAACCATTTTTAATATGATATATAGAGATAAACAAATACTGATTATTTCAGTATTTGTTTATATAAACATAAATATACATATGTTATGAGAATGTAGATATAATACATTACATATTTGACGCTAATGTCGTAATATTCCTCAATATAAGTACCTATCGCCACATGTTTTTGCCCTTCACTTGTTACACTGCGTTGGGTTTGGTGTTCTCTGTCTTCGTCGTGCCGTATTCACGCAAACGCTCCATCATGTGTAACATGTTTTGTAGAGACGTTTGTGTGGCCTTCTAGGACTTTTGACTTGACGGTCTGAGTTGCAAAAACCTGTGAGTTCCAAGTGAAGGACATCGTCTTGGTCCCATTTGTTTTGTTTCAGATTACGCCTTGCAGTACCATTGTCTGGCGATAGCTTCACCTCACAACACCGAGTGGAGGCCGCGGTACAGCCAGTGGTGCAGACTCGCGATAGGTGCACCTTTTGACTTTTGAACCACCACGGCAGGGTTATCGGCTGATTGTTAAATTTGTACCACTTCTGACGAAGATGGACAGAATTTGTTTTGTGTAGCTTCGTGCAGTGATGGTCCGAGTCACAATCCCATTTGAATCGTGCTTTGTACACCGCCTGGCCGTGATCTTTATGCAGGCTGGAGCTTCCGGTGACCGCATCCTCACCACCGCCGAGCCCCAACGGGTTTGCCCTGCTCTCCCCATATGGGGAACCATCTATTGGTATGTCGGTGTCTGTTTTAATGTCTGCCTGTGGGACGCCCAACGCCACCTTAGCAATAACTTACGGCCGCTCGGGCCAAGGCGTCCCACTTTCTACGGACAGGGCAGTCCTGGGCGAAAATTGAGTGACCCGTGTTAGTTTCACCATTTCTGTGGCAGTTTATGCAGGTAGGGGCACCCCCTTCGGCGGATCTAGGGCAATCCGCCTGGAGGTGTGGTCCCCCGCAATGGTTGCACAGGTCCACCTGCTCTGTGCAACTTTTCCGCCCATTCCGGCCAGACACCGACTGCACTGGACCAGTGGAGACTGGTCGAACACTTTGACGTGCTGCAGGTCGACGTAGATTCTGCACGCCGAGGTCAGCCTCTCCCACATCCGAGGTGAGACCTGGAGGACGACGTGGTTCTCGAGAGAGTTCCGCGCCTTCCTCCGGTACTTAATGGTCACGGCCGACTCCTCGGCTGACAGGCCCTCCAGCAGGCGCGCGTTCTGCGTCTTAAGAGCGGCCTTTATGTCCTCGTCTGTATTGTAGGCCAGAAGGTCCCGGACAATTACGAGTGGATTCCGCTGTCGTGCGTTTTCCACCCGCAACTGCCCGTCGGCCCGGAGCTGCGTCGTCATTTTCTCCAACTCCTCTTTGCTACCGCAGCTCAGCACCACCCTCTGGTCCTTGACTTTTCGGACTTTGTCAAGCTGAAGGCCACTCACCTTCGCGTTCAGCGCCTGCCGGACTCGACCCACAACATCGGCGCTGGTCTCCATGGTGTCGCCGGAGGACACAACGACTGAGTGCTTTGGTCTCGCGACTCGCCCTGCACTCTTCGGTTTGGACAGGACCTCCGCGTAGGAGGGCACTTCTGCCCTCATCTCGGAGACCTGTCTCCCGATCTCCCGGGTCGCGGACTTGAGCTCCTGCACTTCAGCGAGAAGCTCCTGGCCGCTGCGTCCCTCGGCGACAGGCGCTGCGTTCATCCTCAGCTGGTCCTCCAATGCCAATTTCAACTCCCCTATTTGCACGGCTGTTGCTTTGAGCAGCTCGCTATGCTCCGCCATTTTTAAAACGAGGTCGTTGTCTTGCGTGCCAATGTTTCCCGGTGCAGGGGCCACCAAACCCGCAATCTCTCCGACCTCAGGGAGCCGCTGGTGTTCTGACTCCTTCACCAATTGGTAGAGGCGATCGATGGCCGTCGTCACATGGGTCTTTATTTCAGTCTTGAGATTTCTCGCTAGACCCAGTTTACACTTTGCCCGTTTTAACCAGTATCGCGCCTCTTCCGTCCGGTTTGGCTGCCATCCGGGTTCGGGAAACAGACACCGGACTGGATTGGGAGGGGCCGGCGACTCGGGGGTTGAATCGTACATAATAGCAGGGATTAAGGTAAGGGAGCACCCGGCTCTGAGTGTAAGTATATTATCCCTGTAAAGAGGGGATAGTGTCGAAAATTAAAATTTTTCCCTGTATAGATGGGTTGTCAATTTAGTCATTAGTAAGATATGGTACCCTGTAAAGGGGGGTCGAACAAAATTAAAATTGGTCAATAAATAGTAATATAAAAATGATCAATAAATGACTAAAATTGGATATTCAATTAGGTCCTGTGCCTAATCTACAAGTCAGACGAAGCGGAATCCAAGAATTATTTGGCGAGTTTAGTGCCGTCCGTCAGAAAAGCCAATAAAATTTTTTGATGTCCGGAAAAGGTTTCCCTGTCAAAATTTTAAAATTCAGAATTTGAAAGCGTCTCGGCGCGGGCCGTCCAAGTGAGTGAAAATCCCGGGTCGGTTTCTTCGAATCGAAATCTTAAATTTCCAAAATCGTTTACCCACTTCACTTAAAAACAATCACAATGAGAATCACTTTATAAAAAAAAAAAAACACAAACACTTTAATTTAAATTGAATTTTTTGTTAATTCACGTTAACAAATTGTCCACTAATACGTAAAGTTTAACAGCGCACAGAAGGAGATATGTCGTACCGGAACAAAACTAGTTTTATTTTTCCGATCGCATCGCAGAGCAACACACGTCCGTCCGCGGCGGTGGCCGGCGCGAGACTGCCCGCCGGTTAGGTTAGGTTAGGTTAGGTTAGGTTGGGGATCCCCCCACAGTGCTCACTTCCTCGTAGTGATCCCCGGGCAACGCCGTGTCTGACCACCGTAACGGAGTGGCAGACCGGCGGCTAACGAGCGCTGTGAATTCGTACGTCTTCTTTTGCGGTTTTGTGCGAATATGTCGTCTTCGTCTATGTCGAAGCCTCTGCGGGACGCCTCCGGGCGCTTCCTGTCAAAACGCCCTTCTCAGGGCGAACCCAACGGCCCTTCTCAGGGCCAATCAAACGGCCCTTCTCAGGGCCAAACCGACATGTTGTCGGACGCTAGCCGCGCACCATCTGCGGCTAGCTTGTTTTGTCGGGCGGACGAGTTGTCGGACTGTGAGGAGTCCACAACCGAGTCGCAGGCGGCCACCAGCCGCTATGAACTAAAGCGGGCCTACGTAAGGCTCGAGTCGGACGACTCATTGGAGTCGTTCGGTAAGACTAAACGGAAGGTGAAGGCCAAATCCAGTGCCCACGACGTGGGGCTCGATGAGGCTCAACGCCAACTGAGGGCGTCTCTGGCCCAAGCCAGACGACTGGAGGGGCAGAAGGACCTGGAGGAGAAGGTCGCTGCCAAAGAGCGCGCAACAAGCGCCACGAGGTCCAGGGCCGGCTACGGGGCGTCCAACGTCCTGTACGCGGACCATTCGGTTGCTGAATTGGCACAAATGGCGTTGGAGGACAAGGAGGAGATAGTGGAGGTCGCCTCTAAGTCCTCAAACTTGAAAGGGACTTTCCAGAAAGCCCTCAAATGTCGTGCTGCCAGCATGCACGGCATTATCGCGGAGCTGGTGCAGCGCACGGCGACGGAGGAGTCGCGGCAACTGCAGGCGCGGGTCGATCGCCTTCAAACTGAGGTCAGCGACCTCCACAAAAAACTGGCTGAAGCCACAGCTCCATCGGCCAGCAACACGGTGGCAACAGGCCCTTCCTCTTTCTCCTCCTCCAACCTTGAGGATATAATCCGGAAGGTTATAATGGAGGAAAGGGCCTTCACCAGAGCCTGCTTTGCGGGCATTGAGGACCGGCTGTTGCCGGAGAAGCGCATCCGCCCTCCACTCGCGGCGGACAGAGCGCAATCTGCAACACTGCCACCGCCAGTAGCTGCAACCACCAGCGGACTGCCCCAGGCCCCAAAGCCTTCTAAGGGCAAAGGACGGGGCAAGACCACAAAGGCGGCGGCTCAACCTACATCCAGCGCAAGCATAGCTGAGCCGGAAATGACCCTAACAGCTTCTCTGGGTCGGGAAAATGACGTGCTGGAGTCTTCAGCCGTAGCTCCCACCGAGACATGGACGGAGGTAGTGAAGCGAGGGAAGGGAAGGAAAGCGGCCTCCAAGCCCGCCCCTGCTACCTCCGCAGCCAAGAGGGCCCCTGCTGTTCCCACAGCAAAAGGGAGGAAACTGGCGGCTCCCAAAACGGCGGCGGTTACGGTGACCATCACCCCCGAGGCCGCCGAAAGGGGTGAAACATACGAGTCCGTATTAACGCGGGCTCGTGCCCATGCCGATCCCACCCAGCTGGGGATTGCGGCCGTTACTTGCCGTCGAACCCAAACCGGAGCTCGAATTTTCGAGTTTCCCGGGGCATCGGGTTCGCAAAATGCGGATCTCTTCGCAACAAAATTGCGCGAGGGCATCGCGGACGTGGCAAAGGTCGCCAGGCCAGTCAAGTCCGCGACTTTAGAGGTCACCAACTTGGATGACTCCGTCTCCAAGGAAGAAGTGGTGGCGGCCATTGCAGCAGCAGGAGGTTGCCCTGTCGAGTCGGTGCAAGGCCGAGTCATCAGGACTGGCCGGCGAGGCCTGGGTACAACCCGTGTGGACTGTCCAGTCACTGCAGCCAAGGCCGTCCTTGTTAAAACTAAGGGGCGGCTCCTGATTGGGTTCAGTTCAGCCGTGGTCCGGGCACTTGAAGAGCGACCCCTACGCTGCTTTAAGTGTTTCGGCATAGGGCACACCCGCACAATGTGTCCGTCCACGGTGGAGAGGGCGGACACCTGCTACCGCTGCGGAAAGCAAGGGCACATGGCGGCATCCTGTGATGCTGTCACGCCGCACTGTGCGGTCTGTGCCGCTAGTGGTCGCCCGGCGAACCACGTGATGGCTGGGAGGAAGTGCAATCCCCCCACTAAGAAGGGTAAAATGCAGGTGCCAAGGCGACCTGCTGCTGCTGCTACCGCCACCGACACCCCGGTGGCGGACGCTGACGTGGGAGATGCGATGATTGAATAATGGGGCCCAGTCATCGCATCCTACAGGCCAACACCAACCACTGCAGAGCGGCCCAAGACCTGCTGGTGCAGTCTATGGCAGATTGGTTGGTGGACGTGGCGGTAGTCGCTGAGCCCTACTCAATCCCTGACCGTTGGTTGGGCGACAGGGATGGCCTCGTAGCAGTTGCAGCACGGCCTTTGACCGACTCTCCTCCCCTCTCACTTATAGAGAGAGGATCCGGATACGTGGCTGCCGCGTGGGGGGAATTAGCCCTAGTGGGTGTTTATTTCTCCCCAAATCGCTCTTTGCAAGACTTCGAGGACTTCCTCGGAGTCCTTGCGGCAGTTGTCGGCAGGATGACGCTCCGACAGGTCTCTGTGCTGGGGGACCTGAACGCCAAGTCGGAGACGTGGGGCAACCTGACTACCGACGCCCGTGGGCGGGCGCTTGAGGCGTGGGCAGCCTCCTCTGGTCTCTCCCTTTTAAATAGGGGGAGAGTTCAAACATGCGTGCGGCGTCAGGGTGGGTCCATAGTGGACGTCACCTTTGCATCCCCATCGCTAGCCGCGCGTGTGGAGAACTGGCGGGTGGACATGGTGGAGACCTTGTCGGACCACCGATACGTGCGGTTCGAAATCTCCACCCAGAGCCGTCGGGGGAACTCTACATCGTCGGCCCGATCCCCCTTTCCTCGGTGGGCTCTCACCCGCCTAGACCGGGAGGCTGCAAAGGAGGCCGCGTTCCTGCAGGACTGGCTTTCGCCCCCTGCCGTCCTGAATGCAGATGTCGACGCCGCAGCGTCTCAACTGAGAGGGTCTCTGACCGAAGTGTGCAACTCCAGCATGCCTCGGTCTCGTCGCCCACCGCCAAACCGCGCTGTGTATTGGTGGTCGGAGGAGTTAGCGCAACTGCGGGCAGCGTGCATGGCGGCTAAACGCCAGTTCACGCGGAGCCGTCGTCGGCGGCGCCGAGACGAAACTGACGAGGACCGTCTGTACGAAGCGTACGTGGCGGCAAAGACGGCCCTCAAGTCAGCCATCGGTGCCGCCAAAGACTCAGCGAGAGCCGAGCTGCTGGAGACACTCGACGGCGATCCATTCGGGAGACCGTACAAGGCGGCGCGCAACAAATTGCGCCCCTCAGGTCCCCCGGTGACAGAGACCCTCGAGCCTTCGCTGCTGGATGAGGTGGTGCGTTCCTTGTTTCCGCGCAGGAACGCCGAGTTCTCCCCTCCAGCGATGAATCCCCCTCGGGGGATGGCCCTAGTGGAAGAGGAGGAAGAGGCCCCCGCTGTCACGGACAGCGAGATCCACACGGCGTTGGTCCGCCTCCGGGCAAAGAAAACTGCCCCCGGCCCAGACGGCGTCCCTGCAAGGGTGGTGGCCATCGCTGCCTCCCAAATGGAGGAACGGTTTCGGGACCTCTTCAGCGCGTGTCTCGCAACGGGGCGGTTCCCGAAACCTTGGAAGGAGGGGCAGTTGTGCCTGCTTCGTAAGCAGGGACGCCCAGCGGACTCCCCTCGGCATACCGGCCCATCGTTCTGCTCGATGAGGTCGGCAAGATGTTCGAGGGGATCATCGCTGCGCGCCTCAACCGCCATTTGGCATGTGTGGGGCCGGACCTATCAGACGCCCAATACGGCTTTCCGGCTCAGCGGTCGACGGTGGACGCCTTAACTCGTCTCAAGGGCCAGGTTCAAGAGGCCGTAGACGAAAGGGAAGGACTGTTGGCAGTGTCGTTCGACATTGCCAACGCATTTAACTCTGTCCCCCATTCCACCATCCTAGAGGCGCTCCGATTCCACGGAGTGCCTCAATATCTTCGGGGCCTCCTGGCCAACTACTTGGAGGATAGGTCCGTCCTCCTTGTAGATCGAGACGGGGAGGTGAGGCGCTACGCCGTGGATACCGGCGTTCCGCAGGGGTCGGTGTTAGGACCCTTCTATGGAACGTCGGCTTCGACTGGCTCCTGCGGGGAACGCTCCTCCGAGGGACGACTGTCATCTGTTACGCGGACGACACTCTCCTCACTGCCCGCGGGAGCTTTACGACGGCGGCCAGCCTGGCGTCGGCGGGTGGCTCCTTGGTTGCCGACAGGATCCGCCGTTTGGGGCTGACAGTGGCGCTGCACAAGACCGAGGCCGTGTTCTTCCACGGACCGAGGCAGCGCCCTCCTCCTGACGCCCACATTTACGTGGATGGAGAGAGAATCGCAGTGGTGAGGCAGATGAAATATCTGGGCCTCATCCTAGACAGCAGGTGGCGTTTCGGCCCGCACTTTGCCGATCTGTCGAAGCGCCTCCTAAAGACGGCGAACGCCCTCTCGTGGCTTATGCCAAATTTGGGAGGGCCCAGTGCGCGATGCCGGCGTCTATATGCCGGCATACTACGGAGCATGGCCCTTTATGGGGCTCCAGTTTGGGCGGACTCCCTGCGCAGGAGGGAGAACGCCACCGCCCTTCGCGTGCCCCAAAGGGCTATCGCACAGCGGGTGGCGCGGGCCTACCGCACAGTGGGTTTTGCGGCGGCGTGCGCACTGGCGGGAACTCCCCCTTGGGAGCTCGAAGCGTGGGTGCTCGCCAGAGTGTACGAGTGGACGGCGGAGCGGAGGGCGCGAGGAGAGCGTCCGGCTCATGAGGTCCGGGAAGCAGTGCGGCAAGAGGCCAAGGAGGCCATCGTCCTACATTGGGCGGACGACCTCGCCGCTGCAGTCTTTGGGCGACGGACGTTGGATGCAATCGGGCCGGTCCTCCAGACCTGGCTCGAGCGGCCATTCGGATTTCTCTCCTTCCGTCTGGTGCAGGTGATGACAGGTCACGGTTGTTTTGGGTCGTACCTGCACCGCATCGGGCGAGAGGAGAACCCGTCGTGCCATCATTGTGGTGCGACAGAGGACACGGTGCGGCACACACTCGAAGAGTGCTCATCGTGGTCCGAGCCGCGTCAGAACCTTGTCGCGGCGGTCGGACAAGACCTCTCACTCCCCTGCGTAGTACGCGCAATGTTGGGGAGCGAAGAAACATGGGCGGCGGTCGCCTCCTTCTGCGAATGCGTAATATCGCAGAAGGAGGCGGCAGAGCGTGAGCGAGAGGAAGACGCCCTCGCTCCAGCGCTCCGACGGCGCAGACTTGGTAGGAGAAGACGGCAGTACAACCGCCTTCTCCCTCCCGGGGGTGAATAGCGGGTGCTAGGCGCGGGGGCGCCTGCATCCGCATTGCACTACTCACCTTTTCGCGGGACGGGAACGGTTGGCACACGACCGTTCCCGAAACCCCTCCCCAACACAGGGAAGGGTGTGAATATGGCCCGCCATATCTGGCAGGCATAGCCGAGGGGGTCCTGGTCGTAAAGGTTCAACCGGTCTCCCAGACCCCCTCACATGGCGACGCAGGTGTGCTCCTGGGTTTTTAGTGGGTATGCCGGGCTTCTCCCGGAGAGTCCCACATATCCCTCCCGTCCCCCCACGGGAGGATGATACATAAAGTATTTTCCCAGGGTCAAAAAAAAAAAAAAAAAAAAAAAAAAGGTTAGGTTAGGTTAGGTTAGGTTAGGTTAGGTTAGGTTAGGTTAGGTTAGGTTAGGTTAGGTTAGGTTAGGTTAGGTTAGGTTAGGTTAGGTTAGGTTAGGTTAGGTTAGGTTAGGTTAGGTTAGGTTAGGTTAGGTTAGGTTAGGTTAGGTTAGGTTAGGTTAGGTTAGGTTAGGTTAGGTTAGGTTAGGTTAGGTTAGGTTAGGTTAGGTTAGGTTAGGTTAGGTTAGGTTAGGTTAGGTTAGGTTAGGTTAGGTTAGGTTAGGTTAGGTTAGGTTAGGTTAGGTTGTTAGGTTAGGTTAGGTTAGGTTAGGTTAGGTTAGGTTAGGTTAGGTTAGGTTAGGTTAGGTTAGGTTAGGTTAGTTAGGTTAGGTTAGGTTAGGTTAGGTTAGGTTAGGTTAGGTTAGGTTAGGTTAGGTTAGGTTAGGTTAGGTTAGGTTAGGTTAGGTTAGGTTAGGTTAGGTTAGGTTAGGTTAGGTTAGGTTAGGTTAGGTTAGGTTAGGTTAGGTTAGGTTAGGTTAGGTTAGGTTAGGTTAGGTTAGGTTAGGTTAGGTTAGGTTAGGTTAGGTTAGGTTAGGTTAGGTTAGGTTAGGTTAGGTTAGGTTAGGTTAGGTTAGGTTAGGTTAGGTTAGGTTAGGTTAGGTTAGGTTGTTAGGTTAGGTTAGGTTAGGTTAGGTTAGGTTAGGTTAGGTTAGGTTAGGTTAGGTTGGTTAGGTTAGGTTAGGTTAGGTTAGGTTAGGTTAGGTTAGGTTAGGTTAGGTTAGGTTAGGTTAGGTTAGGTTAGGTTAGGTTAGGTTAGGTTAGGTTAGGTTAGGTTAGGTTAGGTTAGGTTAGGTTAGGTTAGGTTAGGTTAGGTTGTTAGGTTAGGTTAGGTTAGGTTAGGTTAGGTTAGGTTAGGTTAGGTTAGGTTAGGTTAGGTTAGGTTAGGTTAGGTTAGGTTAGGTTTAGGTTAGGTTAGGTTAGGTTAGGTTAGGTTAGGTTAGGTTAGGTTAGGTTAGGTTAGGTTAGGTTAGGTTAGGTTAGGTTAGGTTAGGTTAGGTTAGGTTAGGTTAGGTTAGGTTAGGTTAGGTTAGGTTAGGTTAGGTTAGGTTAGGTTAGGTTAGGTTAGGTTAGGTTAGGTTAGGTTAGGTTAGGTTAGGTTAGGTTAGGTAGGTTAGGTTAGGTTAGGTTAGGTTAGGTTAGTTAGGTTAGGTTAGGTTAGGTTAGGTTAGGTTAGGTTAGGTTAGGTTAGGTTAGGTTAGGTTAGGTTAGGTTAGGTTAGGTTAGGTAGGTTAGGTTAGGTTAGTTAGGTTAGGTTAGGTTAGGTTAGGTTAGGTTAGGTTAGGTTAGGTTAGGTTAGGTTAGGTTAGGTTAGGTTAGGTTTTTTTTTTTTTTTTTTTTTTTTTTTTTTTTTTTTTATGCAGCAGGAGGGAAAATCCTCATGGAGACTCACACCTCCCCACGAGTAGGGAAGTGTGAGTAGCCGGACTCTTACCGGCTAAAAACCCTCCTGCTGATTTCAGAAACCCCTGACGTTGTCAAGGTCAATATTTACAATGGTGTACTTACATTACTACAGTAGCTTAATCACTTATGAGTAAAGTAGACAATATACAATTTTGTTCATGTGCAGCACAATTTTTTTTTTTTTTTTTTTTTTTTTTTTTTTTTTTTTTTTCTACATAACTTTACTTTTTTCTTTTCTTACATTCTATCTTACTTAGTACATACATAACATCATACATAATTACTAATATATCTACATACTTGCTCGCTTCCTTTTAGCACATATTGCCATATGTGGGGAAGCGGGCTTTACTTAATCTACATTTTATTCTTTGCTATTACCCTCTTCGCCACATGTCTACAAAATCCATTACCACACCTCTACTTTGTCGGTTTGCCAGCAGTTTCCCAATGTTATGAGGACCAATTTTTTGTCCCTGCAGCATCTGCTCGGTCTCAAATCTCTCTTTCATGTACATTGGACAGCTAAACATTACATGCGGGACAGTCTCCTCCTCCGCGGGGTCACATGGACACGACGGATTCCCCTTAATCTTAAAACGATACAAGTATTCGGAGAATCCGCCGTGCCCGGTAAACAACTGGGTGGTGATGCTACTTATTTCTATTTTATTGACAATGCTATACGCCGCGGCCGCACTGGGGAAGAATATTTTTGTGACGGAGGCGGTGTTGCCGGATCTATACCTCTCGTCCCACTCGCCGACTGTATCCGTACGGATTTTCCATCTGACGAATGAGACGGGGCATCGGTCATAATCCGGTCTCCTCTTCGATCGCAGCGCTGCCTCCTTCGCCAGGTAATCGGCCCTTTCGTTTCCTTCCAGGCCTGCGTGGGCTTTTATCCAGAACAAGGAAACGCTCTTGTTCTGGATGGCGCAGCAGCGTAGGGCGCTCCTTGTTTCCACTGCAAGCGGATGGGGGGAGGCAGGGTTGGCGACAGTTTGCAGCGCCGCCATCGAGTCACTAAAAATGCCGAACGCGGTTTTGTCGCTGCTAAGCGCTTCCCCGGCCGCTCTCTGTAGTGCTAGCAGTTCGGCTTGGTAGACGGTACAGTAGGACGGCAGCACAAGTTTTTTAGATTTAATTTCGGACGCGCTATCCCACAAAGATAGCGCCGCACCGACTTTGCCCTCGATCTTACTGCCGTCCGTGAAGATTCGCACGTCGTAGTTCGAGGCGTGGTGATTATATTGTTCCTCGTCTACCAAGCTGTTGAACTTTACAGTTTCTTGTTCGGCTGGGTGGGGAAAGTCCACCGCACGTGTCATCCTTTCTATCTCCCTATCCCCAAAGCTGGGTGGGGCACCCCCTCTTTGCTTCGTACAATGAAGCAGCTTCACGCACTCGAAGATCGAGGGGGAGTATCCCTGCCAGCAGGAGAGCCGAGTGCAGGGAGACCGTGCGGTGGGCTCTGCAGAGCTTCTGAGCGAAGCCTCTTTGCACCACGTTCAGCTGTTTTCTTATCCCCAGTTTGTTCACGGCTGGCGCCCATGCACTCGCGGCGTACAGCATTATCGGTTCGACGGCGGCGGTGTAGATCGAACGCACGACCTCCGGGTGCAGTCCCCAACTCACACGCGCGGATCTGGCTAGGTGCTTGTAAATCGCAATTGCTTTTTTACATGCACCGGCAACGTGGGAGTTGAAGGTGAGGCCGGCGTCGATCGTCAACCCCAGGATCTTCACCTCTTTTGACATCCCAATGTCGATCCCGCCCATGGTCAGGCGCGGAGTGTCGTACTTCAGCTTCCGCGTGATAACCATCGCACTAGTTTTGTGCGGTGCGAATTTGAGCTTATTTCTGACACCCCACACCCGCACATGTTCGAGAGCGGCATTGGCCTTTTGCTCGATCTCCAGGGCTGTATCACCGTCGAAAAGCATCACAACGTCGTCTGCGAAGGCCTGGCAATAATCGCCTCTAGCTTCTAACTGCTTTAGGAGTGGGTCCAAAAGGAGATTCCAGAGGATGGGACCGCCAATGGATCCCTGGACGCACCCCTTTGAAGTTTTTCGTCTGCTCTCGGCCCCCGCATACCTGACAGTCACCTCTCTGCCACTGAGATAGCTGTCCATCACTCGTCTCAAGTTGATCGGGCACTTTTCCTCTGCCAAACGGACCCTGATCGCAGGCCACCATGCGCTGTCGAAGGCCCCCTCTATATCCAGCGACACAAGAACGGTGACTTTCTTCCTCTCCAGCTTGGCGCGGATATACTTTACCAAGGTAAAGACGAAGAAATTATTAAATACACAAATGTAATAAGTTCCGTATGTTCGGAAACGATGCCTATAAAGAAAAACAAAGAAAGACTCACTGTGCCGTGGTGGACTGAGGAACTCGCAGAGATGAAGAAGCACGTAGCTACCAGAAGACGCAGGATCAGGAACGCAGCGCCGGTGCGTAGAACTCTAGTCGTCAATCTGTACCTGGCAGAAAAAGATAAGTACATGAAGGCCGTTAAGAATGCACAAACCGAGAGCTGGAAGGAGTTTTGTGGGAAGCAGAATAGGGAGGGGGTCTGGGAAGGAATTTACCGGGTAATGAGGATGACGGAAAAAAGGGAGGAAGACGTACCCCTACACATAGG